>WOAB01000697.1:0-2400000 GCA_027886185.1 Rheum nobile | reverse complement strand
GGAGCAAGTGGCTGCATCCTCTTGAGGGTTGTTGTAATCATAGATCAACATTGGACCCGATGTCTAATGGATGATGATATCCGCTGAAAACCTATCATATCCCTTATCCTCATTGGTTGTAATCTCTACTGGAATGATGTCATCTTCCCCATCCTTGTGGGTGATAATCTCCCTGTGATTTTCTCATCTTTCGTGGTGGGCTTAGCCGATACGTTAAAAACTATGATGACCCGAACGTGGACGTTGAAGAAGCTCCATCTCCTGTTGTCGTTAGCGCCATCATTCTCGTTATTCTCTCATCTAACTTCTTGAACATCTCCTAGAAATCTTGCTTAATGATATATTTCCCCATAGAGAGTGAATCATCATGTGAAGACGTATGAGGAGTTTGATGTGCTTGAGCTTTCTCATACATAGCCCATGGCGGTCATCAGCTTTGGTTAGCATCATACGCAACCCTTGGAGGTTGTCATCACAGTTCATCATAGGAAAGAACCCTTGGAGGTTGTCGTCGTAGTTCACCATAGTAATTAGTTGGTAGCACAAAGGTGGGTGACGTTAATCTTCATAAGACGCTAATACAAAAAGGCATATCCTATATACACGCTTTTTTTTAAAACTTTTCGCACGCACTTTGGTGCGCCAAAAAGAGGCGTATAGGCTGAGGGGTATAATTTGGCAAGAAATGGTAATTCTCACACGTCAAAAAAGGCGTATAAGAATTATTCCCAGCCACCGATGCGCCTAATTAAGGCACATAAGTTTGTTGGGCCTTTAATTGGGCGCGTTAAAAACGCGGCCCAACTAAAAGCCTGCTCACTAGTGCGCTAAAAAATGGCGCATCAGCGATGCGCCGCGCGATGGTGCATAAGGATTTAGGTTAAATCCAGCGTGCGCGGCGCATCAACTTCTTCTTCCTCTTTTCTCCTCTGTTCTTCTTCGACGGTGCGGGCGATTGGATTTTCCGATTGATCTACCTCTTCTCTTTTCTTCTCACAAAAAATCACCCATGGAACCAACATCAGGGGAGGCTAGCGTTTCTGGCGGGAGTGGTGGCAAACCACCGGTGGCAGTGGCGGCAGTGGGCTACAAAGCAATGATTTCGACGGTGGCTGGAGGTGGAGGTGGCGCCAGTTCGGAGGTGGCGACAGTGGTGGTGACAACGATGGCTGGAGGAAGCGACTTGGAGGTGGGGGTGGCTGGAGGAGGTGGCTCGGAGGTAGGGGTGGCTGGAGGAGGCGGCTCAGAGGTGGGGGTGGCTGGAGAAGGCAGCTCGGTGGTGGAGGCGGCAACGTCGCGGAGGTGGTGGAGGCGGTGGCTGGATGTGGCGGCCCGAAGGAAGCGGTGGTGGAGGCAATGGTTGGAGGAGGCGATGGCGCCATGGAGGAGGAAGGTGCGGAGGAGGTGCGAGTTTACCAGAGCGGAGGCAGACTTCACGAAAAAGGGAGGCATGATCGTATTACCGGGCAAATTCCGGACTCGAGCTGGGGCACGAGTTCGAGGCACGCCGGCTAGTTCGGCCGTCGACAATACCACGACTACTGCACCGGGAGCGGACGATCTCGAGACGCCACCAGTTACACGTAGGTGGGGAAGCCAAGAGGTATGTAATTTTCTAAATCCTAAATTATTTTTTATTTAATAACACACACTTATAGTTTAAATTTAGATATGTAATTAGTTTAAGGATTTGATTTGGAATTGGAATTAGGGAAATTAGTTGAGAAATTAGCCAAATTTTATAAATAATTAGTAAAAATAATTGATACAAACTGTAATAATAGTATATAAGTAAATGAGAATAAATTTGCATAAAATAGAACAAATTAGAATAAATTTGCATAAAATAGCGTAAATTATAAAAAATGCATAAACTAGAATAAATTATATACGAAATTAAATGGCATAAATTATAATAAAATTGCATAAATTAGAATAATTAAACTTAATAACAATTTCAAATAACAAATAGTTATTTGAATGAAATTGCATAAATTAGAATAAATTATAAGAATTTATAAAAAAAAATTAGAAAAATAGTTATTTGAATGAAATTATAATAAATTAGAATAATTAAACTTAATAACAATTTCAAATAACAAATAGTTATTTGAATGAAATTAAACGTAATAAAATTGTTATTAGAAAATTAATAAAATGAATCTAATGTATATTAATAATATGTAATTTAGGCTGTACGAGATTTCTTGTCTTCGTTGTCGGTGAGAAATCTGACGCCGAAGCGACGTTCAAGGCAGAGACGTGGTGTGACCAAGTCGGCACGTCAGCGCGCGACGCTCGTTAGCAATGGGATTTTAGACGCCGCGCAGCCGTCCTCACCACCCTCCCATGATGATGTGGTCATGGAGGACGTCCATGTCACGACTTCTCGTTCCCCGTCAGATGATGATGAGGAGGAGGAGGACGACATGGATCAGGATTATGTGGAGTCTTTCGATCCTATTTTGACGACCGAGGATGATCCTATTTTGACGGCCGAGGATTTGGGGAGGGATGACGCTCCCCCGACTACTTTCGGCCAGATGCCAAGCCCAGTTGCCTCTCCCCCTCTCATATTTTAGCCGGTTCTGGATCCTGCTCCCGCACCGGAGACCGCACCAGCTCCTACACCAGATATTGCAGTAGGTCCCATTTTAGGCACCGCTTCGTGGATGCCGGGAGGGCCACGAAGACCTACCCTCCTTGTTGGCTACCCGACCCATATCACGAAGGTGATATGGGAGCTAACCGATGTTCACCCGACTGTTGCTCCGGAGGCTCCTGTTGCACCGCTCGATCCCGCTGCCCCTCCGGCTAGTGCACGCGGGAGGGGACGTGGAGGTCGGGCTCCTGTCGAGGATGCTCCTGTCGAGGATGATGCTGACGAGGATGCACCCGCCGGGGATGCTCCTCTTAGAGGACGTAGGCGCCGCCAGGCGGAGCAGGATTTGGTACGTATTTTATTTTTACCATTACATATTTCATTTCTCCATATTTATCCTAACTTATATTGAAAATTAATTTTTTGTTTCAGACGAGAAATGTTCTGAAGGTGCACGTCCGGAAGGCACACTATCAAACTCTCGAGGAGCACGCACTAGAGGGCCTGGATACGTGGTGGGTGATAGCACAGTGAAACGACATCACTTCTCTGGGGTCGCTTGAGTATGGGTGGATGGACGCTTGCCTGATTTCGGCATTTGTCGAGCAATGGCACCCCAAGACGAACTCGTTCCATTTCCCGTGGGGGGAGATGACGATCACATTACACAATGTGCATCAACCCTCGAGTTGCCCATTGACGGGAGGAGCATGACTTCCGGGATGGACGACAGGGAGGTCAGGCAACGCATTGCCACTGCATTCGATCTCGAGCTGACCGACATTGCACGGTGGTACAAAAATGGCGGAATTCCATTGGGTTTTCTCACGACCCGACTGAGCGCCATGATGCAGGCCGCCGAGAAGGACAAGGGACTGGTTGCATCTTTCTACCTGCTTACTCTTCTCGGCACGACTGTCCTAGTGGACAAGTTGACGAATGTCGTGAAGCACAAGTGGATGGAGCTCATGTTTGACCACGAGATCACCGGATGCTATGCATGTGGAGCAGGTGTCCTGGCCGTTCTGTACAGGAACCTGGGAGAGGCTTCGCGTCGCGGGGCGCAAGGCATTGCCAGTTGTGGGCTCGTTCCGAGGGTAAGTTTTATTGTTGGTTCGTTTATAATATATTATTGTTTTAATTACTAATTTTAATTCTTGTTTTGTAGGTTTGGATGTGGGCATACTTTTTCCATTTCCAAGGACATCATGTGATGGACCTAGAGGCGATGGTAGACGCTCGGGCAGCCATGAGAGATGGCAAAGAGGCGCCCCAAGAAAAGGATCTGGAGCGATTGGTCGCCATACGCCGCATCCTAGACCACATCAGATACGAGGAAGTAATTTATAACGGTTCAGTTTTACGTCTTTTTGATATAATGTAATGTACATTCAATTTAGATAGTTTATATATTCCATTTTACTTACATATACATTGGACCTCATGGCCCGAATTGGACGTCCATGCACCCTTGTACGCCCCTTCGCGGTTCCGAGGCATACTACAGTGTCTTAATGTGCATGAGTCGTACCTTCCGGACCGCGTTCTCATGCAATTCGGATACATACAGGGAATCCCTCAGGTGCCATGTAATAACCCTCATTTATAGTAAGGGTATTTGTGTAATTTTCCAAACTAATTTCTAAATAAAGGAATTTTTGTAATGGTCTCATAATTCCTAAAATAGAAATCTTGTTATATAAAGTTGTTACAAGATATAAGTTGTTACACATTATAAGTTATTAATTTATTTGAATTATTCTAAACATTATGTTAAGTCTAATTTAAATAAAACTTATGAAAATTTAACCTAGAATATTTAAATCAATTTAACAAAGTATTGTTAAGGATTTAAGTATGGTTAAAGTGATAAGGAAAATTACCTAAAATCATTTTTGCCTAATTTAAATTTGTTATAATATAATTTTGGGGTTAAAATAAATATTATAATTTTTATAAATTATTTTGGGCCACGTTTGCAGTTTATTGTAAGTGGCGGAGGGCAATTTGTTCACGAATCGGAAACTTGAGGGTTGCGATCGCAATTTCCGGAAAGTCTTTCTTCAACCTCAAGCCGCCCCTGTTTCTGAGCTCCATTTCGCGTCTTCAATGGCAGAATTCGCCGGCCTCGGATCCGAATTAACCCAATTAAATGGTGGGACTTGAATATTAGATAAGCCCTCATCTAATGACGGGATCAATTTGGATTAAAGACGACGAATATCGCCGGATTATACAGAAGAAAACCGCGTCGTCATTTAGGTCGGAATGGATTAAATTCAAAATTGAATTGATACGTATTGAGTTGGGAGGAAGGATCCTAGGTATATTGTCGGGGGAATTGAAGGCTTCGAAAATGCTATAAATACCCCTTCAACCGATCTTCCTTTCCATCCAATTTCGAACGTGAATCCAAGAACCCTAATCTGCCATTTTCGAGAGTTTGAGAGGGAAACTAAGAGGGAATTCGAGTTTTGTTGGGGACGATTCCGGCACCAGTAGAAGCTCCCACGAGTTCTCTTCAAAATCCCTAGGGATTCGCCGTCGTATGACCACCGGAGCCGCCCCAATTTGCCCAAGATCCGGCGAGGCGCTGTTCGGCTGAGAGTGGGTAATTCCAACCCGATTTCGGGTTAATCCTTAGCCCGATTTTGTTTTATTTCGGCTTAATATGGGTTAGATTAATTAATCTAAATTAGGGTAAATAATTTTAAGATTATTCCGAATATATAAAAAAATTAAAATTTAATTATTGATTTTATCATAATTTTATCTTATATTATGAATAGGTAATTATTGGCTATTCATTTGGATAAAATATGACTTCAAAATTTTTAGGACTATAAATAAATCATTTTGTTAATTTATTTATCTCTGATTATTTAGAATATATAATTAACTAATTTTAATCATATAGATAATCGTTTAATCAAAAAGCCTAAAAATGAATTATTTATGAGTAAATAAGTTCAAATAAAGAACCGAGACTTTGATTATCTCAAATTTTATTATTAAATGAATTATCTAATATAATTCATTTATTGTGATTTTGGTTCATCTCGGATTGACTTTTGGAACGGAATCAAACAGGAGATTAAGTGCTTCCGCAAGCAAGCGATTTCGTTTTGTCGACCTTCGTTAATCTAAGGCAAGTGGCGGTTCGCTCTTGCATTTTATTCCATGTTTATCTTAATTGACAATGAATCGGTTGTCTTAATTAAGTTAGGATAAAAAGTCTAAATTGATGTTTAGGAACCTTGTGTGTATAAAATGTGAAAAAGAAACCTTATTACTAGATTTTATGTATGCTAGCTATAACCTTATCTATATATATATATATATATAGGGTTGGATTCCAGTAAGGAGACTCTCTATGATAAATAGTGAGGAACATTATTGAGCGTTGATTTTTTTATCCTACAGATGATATACTAGGGAGCATATAGATCTATCATAGGAGTTGTTCATCTAATAAAACTTGAAAAAATAAAGAAACAGAGAAAGCGTAACTAAAAAAGAAATAAAGTAGATTGATATATTTCTCTCTCCTAAAATCCCGCAAAACTCTCCTTCTTTTACACTTGCACGATCCGTTGGTGCTTCTGACTTGATTATTTGTTCATAGACTACTCTTCTTGTTCAATATATAATATTTAGTTGTTCAGTTGGATAAAAATAGAGTTGTTTATTTGAACAATTGAGTTACATACTAATTAATTATTAACTAGTTGTTCAATTGAACAACTGGAAAACTTGTTTACCAATGTTAATTTGTTATTTATTTATTGATTATTTGTTCATAGAGTAGTATTTCTTGTTCAACTGGATAAAATTTAGTTGTTCAATTGAACAATTCCGAAAACTTGCTAATTAATGTTGAATTGTTCTTTCTTATTTATTCACGGACTAGTATATCTTGTTCAAGTAATAATATGTAGTTGTTCAAGTGAATGAAACCAATAGTTTCATAATCGGTCATGACTAAATTAGATTGGTGTCATCATCCAAACAACATCCCTCTATAGTGTCGAAACCAGTTGATGGAAAACTAGGTGACTAGGATTTTTACTAGAAAGTAAAAAGTCTCTTATCGTCTTCTCCCGGCCTCTTCAGTTGAACAACTCTCTCTCTCTCTCTCTCTCTCTCTCTCTCTATTTCTCCATCGTGTTGCACAACGTCGATCCACCGTGGTTCGCCGGAATTGTTCTCCCTTTCAATCTTGATCGTCTTCTCCCTCTTAATGAACAACTTCAAATTCTACATTATCAAGATGAACAACAAGAAAATTCTAATGAACAAGATGCATAACGTTATATAACTACCTAATGAACAACTTCAAATTCGAAATGAACAAGAAAAAAAACATTGCATTGTACTGCCAATTCGAAACAGACAACTTCAAGTTCGACCTAATGAACAAGAGAACAAAGAAAAATCTATCACTCGTATGAACAAATTCATAAAATGGCCCAATGAACAACTACCAATTCGAAATGAACAAGATGAAGAACACATAGCATTTTGAACAAAGAATTGTTAGAATCAAAGGTACATGATTCAAACTCGAAATAGACAATATGAACAACAAAGAAAACACTATTGTCATGAACAAGATGAACAAATTCATATAACGACCTAATGAACAACTACCAATTCGAAATGAACAAGATGAAGAACACACGACAATTTGAACAAAGAATATTTAGAATCAAAGATACATGATTCAAATTCGAAATAGACAACTTCACATTCGAAATAGACAATATGAACAACAAAGAAAACACTATTGTCATGAACAAGATGAACAAATTCATATAACGACCTAATGAACAACTACCAATTCGAAATGAACAAGATGAAGAACACACAACAGTTTGAACAAAGAAAATTTAGAATCAAAGATACATGATTGTTACATCCATTCTTGGTGCGTTATGAACAAACAAAATTTGCATACACCTACATGATTGTAAACTGAATTGTTCGTATATCTTGTGACCTAATGAACAACTACAAAATTCGAAATGAACAAGAATAACATTCGCGATGAACACGAAGAAGAACAACGTAGAAATTGCGGTAGTGAGTCTTGTGACCTAATGAACAACAATAACATTCACGATGAACAAGAAGAAAAATAACGTAGAAATTGCGGTTCACATATAGGAACAAGTATATGAACAACTTTAATTTCGACTTATTGAACAAGAAAACAACGAAAAATCTAATGAGATTGAAAGAAAACATAGGTGGGCTCGGATCATAAAAGTGCACTTTTATGATCCGAGCCCACCTATATTTTCTTTCAATCTCATTAGATTGAACGAGGCAGACCATGGGAAGGCGGACCCAGGTGGGCTCGGATCACATCATAAAAGTGCACTTTTATGATGTGATCCGAGCCCACCTGGGTTCGCCTTCCCATGGTCTGTCTCGTTCGGCGTTCTGACCCAGCGGCCCAGCCCACGGTCTGCCTCGATCGACGATCTGACCGCTGGCGCCCTGATCACAGAGCAGGGCTGCAGCCCCTGCACCCCAACCTGGAGAGAGGCTTACGCCTGTTAATCCCCCAGGATGTTAGAGGGGGGAATCGAACCCCCGACCCTTTGATATGAGGGCAGTGGAATACCCATCATATCACCAATCGAGGCAGACCGTGGGCTGGGCCGCTGGGTCAGAACGCCGAACGAGGCAGACCATGGGAAGGCGGACCCAGGTGGGCTCGGATCACATCAACTCCCCACTATTTACCCTATTACCTATATGCACTTGAACCTACTTCTATATATATATATATATTATGATAGGTTGCTAGGTAACATTGTTGTGATAATTGTGAATTGTTGCTATTTAAATTGTTAGATAGCACGAGTATTCGTAGGAACGCTAATGCTTCGCGAGGGTTAGTCGTTTCTTTATAATTTGGGTGTTAGGAGGATTATTGCCCTAATGCCTTTGGTCATGACCATTAGGGGTGTTCATTACCGGATATCCGATCCGATCTGGCTTATCGGATCGGATATCCTCAAATGAAAAATCCTGAAATCGCTATCCATATCCGTATCCGAAATTCCCGGATATCCGATCCGAAAACCTCGGATCGGATCGGATATCCATATCGGATATCCTAAATATCCAATCTATATATAAATTAATAAAAAAATTATTTTATTTTAAAAAATATTATCACAAATTTATAATTCATCAACTATATTAGCTACAAGTTCAAACATATAAATTCAAACAAAATACTTAGTAGTTTAATCAATATACAATTTCAAACAAACCACCGAAAAACAACAAAAATACTTTCAAAGTCCACTAATTTGAGTTCAAAACATAATATTTAAATGTCTAAACTTCAATACTTTCATTCCTAATGAAAATATTAATGTTTACACATTTATAAAAATGGGAAAACCATTGGCATATTTAATTTTCAAGTAATATATATTATTTTTTATATAAATATTATATAGTGGCATACCCCCGGATATCTAGCCTCGATCCGTATCCGATCAGGTGATCCGGAAAATTGACCTGGATCGGATCGGATAATATTCCACTGGACTAAGATATTTTAGGATCGGATCGGCGGATCAGTGGATCGGATCGGATAATTATGAACACCCCTAATGACCGTGCCCTTATATTATATAAGTGGTGGTGCACTTAGCAAGTGCCAAACTTTCAGGATTTTGTCCCACTCTTCCTCTTTTTAAGAGGTTGGATAATAAGATAAAAGTCTTGAACGTGAATATACGTTTTCGAACTAAATAAGATAAGTGCGGATTTGCACATAATTAATATACCCTCGGGCGAGAAGTACAACGTGGAACCCGCCCGGACTCTTGTTAGAGTAAGTCCTCATTCCAATCTGGATTCGCATTGCGCGGTGAGGTTGGTCGTGGGCCCAAATAATCAAGGTCGTTTTTGTGAACTTGTGTGAAAACTTAACGTTCCCAAACAATTCTTCATAATTCCCCTAAAGGCTCAATTCCGTTGGAGTCTTCTTTTCGATGCATACCTCTTTCCTTTTCCGTGAAAGTTCCCGGGTTATATATCGTTCCTTCGGTTATTATTCGATGGGCAATGATAGTAATCGGTTACGATCACTAGAACCATTCTGCTTGTACCCATGTTTAGTCTTTCATTAGACTAACCAACCTTCTTTTTCCTTTGCATGGTTGGCTGGTGTCATCCGTTCCTTACGATACATCAGGAATAGATTCCCGAGTGGAGATCCCGGGAAGACGACGTTGAAGGCGACGGTGTTTATTTCAAGAGTTTTCTTACTTGTGTTACAATAAGGTTAAGGATCCTGTCGTTATTTCGAATTAAGTTTTCCGCTATACTTTGATACATTATAAGGTTGCCTTGTTTTTGCAACGTCGTTTTGGATTGTAAGACATTTAATATTTTTAATGCTAGTGTGTTTGTATTATATTGTCTTTTGCGATCAATACTGTAATGCATTGGGTGATTTCGGATGTGCGTTCCGGGGTCACTGGCGGTAATATTCCTAAGGTAATATAGGGGTGTTACACGCCACTTAGGCCCATTCAGTGCATCTGACCATTAAAACTGCAAAAATACGAGGTGGTCTTTCAGCCTGACCTTTTAGGCGTGTGGGATGCCGATCTGAGACCTCTCATCGAGCTGGACGTGCATGATTTGGCGACGTCGTTTTGGGATGTTACCGATGACTACTTAAATTGGATGGACACCGTGTCTTATGTGCGTGTGGATCCCAGGTCCCCCAGGCAGGATCGTCCGACCGAGCTTGTCCATCCAGCTCCTTCCGTCGACACTCTTGCGGTAAGATAAATTCGTTTACTTTTTTTAGTTCTTGCTATCTATTTTTATTTTCTATTGCGTATTATTTTCAATACAGCGGAACCAGTTAGTTTCTGGTGAGATGCGTAGATTTTTCCTGATGCCCGAGAGTAGGCCAGCAGATTTCGTTGCGCTGGTCAGTCGATGGTTTCACCAATTGACTGATCAAACTCCACCGATGCCCTTGCCCCACCGCATGCATCCCAAGTGTTTCGGGATTCTGTGCATGAGGAAGGTCAGGGGAGTGGGGTCGGTTCATCCTCGAGGATGGCGGCTGAGCGCGAGGCTCGTGATCGGGAGGTGGTTGAGCGTTTACAGAGATCGTTGGATGACTCTAGCAACGATGATTAGTCCGATTTTTATATTTATGGTTGTTTGTATGTACTGACATTTCGTATATAACTATGGTCGTTAGTTTGTTCGTACTGATATTTCGACACTTCTTTTATTTTGTCGTTTTTGTTTATCCCTTCTATTTCATAATATAACTATAGGATATAACTATTGAATATAATAATATGATATAACTATAGAATATAATCATATCATATAACCACTGCCTATAACTATAGGATACACTTCTATTGCATGATATGACTATTGAATATAATCATATGATATAACTTTAGAATATAATCATATCATATAACCACTACCTATAACTATAGGATACACACCCTAGACCCTAAACACTATACCCTAAATTCAAAACAAATCTCCCTCTGAAATATGGCACGCAAATGACCTTCAGATTTCCACCCCAAGGAAAGTGCACGCTTTCATGTGGCGTGTCATGCGCTTTTAAGCGGCTTGTCATACGCCTATATGTGGTGCGCGGTGCACTTCACATGGCATGCCATGCGCCTTTATGTAGCGCATGAATGTGAGGGAGATTTGGTTTGTCTTTTTGGGGTATAGGGTTTAGAGTTTAGGGTATTATAGTATAATGTATGATATTGAAGGGTTTAAGCCACATAAATGATATTGACTACGTATATATGGCCCTAAACTTGTAAGAACGTTTCTAAGAATTAAACTTCGGTTTGGATGTGAATGTAACGAGAATTGCCCTTGCCTAGCTATTTTGGATAGAAGAAAGTAAAGGATATTGACTACGTACACCAAAGTAATCAATTCTAATCAATTTGGTATAACCAAAGTATATAACACTTAGTGTTTAAGGATAATCCTATACGATATAACCATATAACTATATGATATAACCATAACATATAACGATAACATATAACTATAGGATATAACTATATGATATAACCAAAGTATATACCACTTATTATTAACAATAGTATATATATCATACATTACACTTTATATAACCAAAGTACATAACACTTAGTGTTTAAGGATAACCCTATACGATATAACAATATATAACTATAAGATATAACCATAGCATATAACGATAGAATATAACTATAGGATATACTATACAATATAACCAAAGTATATATCATTTAGTATTTAACAATAGTACACATCATACATTATACTTTATATAACCAAAGTACATACCACTTAGTATATAACTATACGTTTTTACAAGTTTAGGGCCATATATACGTAGTCAATATCCTTTATGTGGCTTAAACCCTTCAATATCATACATTATACTATAGTTTATGAAACCCTAAACCCTATACCATATACCCCCAAAAGACAAACCAAATCTCCCTCACAGTCATGCACTACATAGAGGCGCATGACACGCCCCGTGAAGCACATTGCGCGCCACATATAGACGCATGGAAATGGCGCGCCACTTGGAGGCGTGTAGTTCTAATTCTCACTGTCCTGGTGGCAATCGTCTCAAAATCTCCCTCATCTCCCTCACAAGTCACAATCCTCCATGCGCCCCTTTTTTGGCGCATGGATCTGCACGCCATATATTGGCGCGTAGTTCCAGTCATGCACCCCTGGCGCATGCATGTCTGTGAGGGAGATTTGGTTTGTCTATTTTCGGGTATAGGGTTTTACCCTAAACCCCAAACCTAGAAATCTAAAGGTTATGAGAGAGCTCAACAAAATCCACAAAGAATTCGTTGAGAGAGACGGAGATGCGAAGGAATGGAGCTACCCACTACTAGGGTTTGGAACAAGAATCCCTAAAACACCCAGGCCTTATATACATATTGAATATCCTTTATGCACCCTAAACCCAAAAATATCATACACTACCCTATAATCTATAATACCCTAAACCCTATACCCGAAAAAGGCAAACCAATTCTCCCTCACAGACTTGCATGTGCTACAAAGGGGCGCATGAGTGGATTGCCAAAACCAAAGGGCTAGATGCGCCAAAATATGGCGTGCTAGTATCAATGCGCCCCTTTGTGGCGCATGGAGGGTTGTGAGGGAGATTTTGAGAGGATTTTTTAGGGTTTAGGGTTTTAGGGTTTAGAGTTTAGGGTATTATAGATTATAGTGTAGTGTATGATATTTTTGGGTTTATGGTGCATAAAGGATATTCAGTACATATATATGGCCCGAATGTTTTTGAAACTTATGTGTGGAACATTTTGGGGTACTTCCGTCTGCCATGGTTTTTCAGGAGAAAGAGGAATTTTAGGCGAAAACTGCAGATACACGTATGGAAACTGAGAAGACTATGTGTGGTACATAAAGGATATTCAGTACATTTATATGGCCCGAAACACTCTAAATCTTCATTATAAAACTAATATATTACATTTGTTGTTGTTTTTTTACATCCAATATCATTAAGGTCAATCAACTAAATTGGAGGTTTAGGTGGACGATTATATCTGGTGCGGTATTCTCGAAACACTCTAAAGATCGACTCAAACGCAACATCCCAACCATTGACGCTTTGAACCCTGTAGTTGCGCCAAGCGTACGGAGGGGGAGGTAGTGGAGAGCCATCCTTGAGCCACACCTACAAACACAATAATTAACCTTAATTAGACTAAACAAATGAGCAATTACATCGAAATAGTTTAGAAATAGTAAGTTTTACTGGTATGAAGTGGTCTTGGTTCCCCACGTGGGCCATCGTCAATATCTTCTTTGGAGGGTCGGGGCTTATGTCAGATGCCTTCATTGGCAAGAATAAGCACGTACCATCCCATGACAAGAAGGCCAGCGCAACTTGATAAGTCGTGGCAAACACTAAACCAATCAGGGGCATATCAAGCCAATAGTTCGAGGAGCAAGGACTGATGATATAGTTCACTTGAAACATAAGATCCTCATAGGACAACCCCGACCGTAGTCTAGGAAGTATTGGCATGTATACATCTGGGTTGTCAACTAACTCTGCCACCAGCTGATGTTGAACTTTGGTATACTCATGCTCTTTCATGCCCAACAGTACAGCTAGTGTCTAGTATCCACAGTGTCTGTCTAGACGTACATATCTAGCCACCTTAATGTACGTATACCAAAAGTAATCCACATTCTTAACCCCAAAGTTCACCACCATATAAACCATGGGTTGTTCATCGAACTGGCAACCTAGACCATTCGGGTTGGGATTGACTCCTAATGTCGGTCGAAACTCCACTTGGTTCCTTTCTAGGACGACCCCGACCTCTACCTTGGCTCCCATTGGTCTTCTCCTTCGCCTTCTGCTTCTCCTTTTCCTTTTCCTTCTCATTCTCATACTCCTCCAACTCGTCCCTTCTGTGCTCAAACAAGCCCGGTTGCCTCGTGGTGTCATACTTCGTGGAACCCTTTGGCCTTCCTTTTGCAATGATCCCTATCGGCTCCTTCAACGAACTTTCATGCGGAAACTCCAAGTCATAATACAACTCACCTAGTTGGTATACAATGTCTCGTCCCAAATCCTCTTCATTCAATATCGCGTACATGTGATGCAGTTTCCACTTTGAATGGCACATTTGTACATTGTCCTCAGTGGGCACATTTGTTGTTGGAATCCCTTCCTATACCAGTTGCTTCCAGAAGTCGTGTACTTCATCCAGCACGATAGGGGTCCCCGTAATGATGGCATTTGCAACTCTATGGACACACAACATGCCAAAGCAATTCTCACCCACTGATCAGTGCAATCTTCAGAATATTCCTCCTTCACTATCTGATCATACATGCCCAACAACAAATTGAAGCACTTATCTGATACTTTGTAGAATAACCTTGCAAACGCCATTCTTACTTATGACGCAACTTTTTCCATCAAAAAACGTTGGTCGTGTCATCCGTGACATCTACAGGCTCGCCCTCACCTACTCAATTTGAATTGTGACCGCATGGTGGATCCCCACAGACACTCTATTAAAGCCACCTCTACTAGAATGCAAAATGTCCTTCAACACCTTATGCATACCCTCAACCCTATCAAAAGGACTCGTGTTAGTACGATAATGAGACCCAATCTTAATAATCAACTAAACATTGGTCAAGGGATACCTATTTGAAGTCCTCGTGAAGAAGTGAAGATGACGACCCGTCCATGCTCTTACTATGTTTTCCTTGTATAAAATGAGTCACTCCCTCTCAACGTACCCAACGAGGCCATTATGCCACGATTTCCTCAATCTATCCAGCCTCTCTTCATAGCTTTCTTCAGTGGTTGAACACCAAAGTCCCCAGCATTGGTTGTAACACCCCTAAATAATCCCTTGAAAGTATTACTGCCAGTGACCTCAGAATACACGTCTGGGGTCACCCAAGGCTAAATCATTTTATAATAACCATATAATAACACAAACTATATTAAATATCATGAAAATTTCTAAATATTATTTAAACCAAAGTCACGGTTTTACAACTGTTAACACCACATACAACCAAATACAGAATTGTTTCAATACAGCGAAAGTCTTTGAAATAAATAAACATCACGAAGGGTCTTGATTTGAGCGATCTCACGCCTAGGATCTTCAACCTTGGAAAACTCTTTAAATCAGTATCTGCCTTCATCATCGCATACTAGCCTTCACGGAAAGGGAGTTTACCTGATGTGCCGTATGAGACGGATGACACCAGCCAACCATGCAAAGGAAAATAACTGGTTGGTTAGTCTAATGAAAGACTATGCAAGGGTAAAATAGAAAATGTTCTAAGTAGTCGTGTTAGGTTACACCTATCGCTTCTCGAATAAAAGCCGATGACGATAGTGAACCTCAACACTTCTACGGAAAGATACGAAAATGGTATGAACAAGAGAAGACTCCAAAAGATTGAGTCTTATGGAGAACGTATGAAGAGAAGACTCCAAAAGATTGAGTCTTTTGGGAAGTATGACAAGTGTTTGGGAACGTTATAGTTTCACACAAGCTTTTAAACGACTTGATCATTTGGGTCCACGACCAACCTCACCGCGCAATGCGAATCCAGATTGGAAAGAAGACTTACTCTAACCGAAGTCTGGGCGGGTTCCAAGTTGTACTTATCGCCCGAAGGTTCATTAATTATGTGCATAACCGCACTTATCTTATTTAATGACAAAACATACATTTACGTTAAAGCTTTTAAGGTATATCATCTCATCACGAGAGATATCTGGGGAATAAATCCCGATTTGTCGGCACCAACTGTGTGCACCTACCCTGAGTAAGGGTACAATCATGACCAGATAGTACTAGGGCAAAATCCTCTTAATACCAGTTATAAAGAAACGTCTAGACCTCGCAAGGTACATAGCGTTCCTATGAATACTCGTTCTAACTATACAGTTAAATTCACACAATAATCCACACCAATACCATCACGGTAATAATAGGTATAATAGCGTTGTTTCTAGAAATATATACAACCTATTATAATACCATATTTTAAGCACATCATTTTATAAAAATCTGTTCCCAAACGAAAACAACACTTCATTCCAAATTTAATTAACAATCAGAAGTAATTGATAACCAACGGAAATATGGAATGATAAGCAACAACGAACCACCACTTGCCTTAATTTAATCGAACGTAGCTGACGAATTCTGAGTATCTAGAGACTGGAATCTGTGTACGGATCCCTACGATGACGACACAAGCACGACGAACCCTAAGTTAGATTTGATACGAACGGATAACGATACGAACGAACGTTAATAATCAAAAGGAAACGAAAGCCAAAGCCGTGACCGGGGTTGTCCAAGCCACGATCGCGCTGGCCAGGGCAAGCCGCAGTCGCGGTTTGGGCTTCCGCGGTCGCGGAAATCTGGGCAGAGCCGCGGTCGCGTAAATCATCCCCGCGGTCGCGGATCTCCCTTCCGACGACGGCTTCAACACGGCTTTGAGGCTTACCGACGACGCAAACGACCACTCCTTGATTCGGACGAGGGCTCCCTACAACCACCACCACAACACACCTCCAAGGTACTTCCGGCGAACTCAAAAACTCAGGCGAACTCGAGCAACTCCGGCGAACTTGAAAACGAGAGGAAGAGATGAGATCTTGAAGCTGTGGAGCCTCCTATTTATAGGAAAAGAGGAGCTCAACGCCGAGAAGACCAATCGATCGGCCTCCCTCCAAGGGCGAAGTTACGCACGAGGCAAAATTTGAACCGGCGAAACGTCTTCAGATCTGAAGATGACGATAAACAGTGTTTCCGCGATCTCGGAAATGCCGCGAGCACGCCACTTGGCTTTTGATTGCGGATTCACTCGTGGTGTTATGCTAGAATTTATTTTTAGTACCCATAAAAATATTCTAAGACCCAAAATGCATTAAACGTATATTATAACGTTCAAAAAGATTATTACAGAGATCATAGGGATTACATAAATTGCCCATTATGTCCTTCTTATAAACTCACAGTTCGGGACTTTTAGGAGTTATTACATTACCTCCCCCTTAAAAAAAAAGTTTTGACCCCGAAACTAGGCCGAAAACAGCTCGGGGAAACGACTAAGCATATTAGTCTCAGTCTCCCAGGTTTCCCAAGTTACCTCCTCAGATCCCGACTTGGACCAGAGGATCCGCACTAATGGTACCACCTTGTTCCTCAAGTGCTTCTCGCGGCGTTCGAGAATACGCACAAGTATCTCCTCGTAGGTACCATTTGTCTGAATCTAGATGTCCTCGTAACTCAGCACATGAGACACATCTGGCACGTACTTCCTTATAAGAGACACGTGGAACACGTTATGCACTGGATGCGCCGATGGCGGCAATGCTAAACGATACGCTAGAGACCCCATTCTGTCAAGAATCTCAAACGGTCCCAGGTAGCAAGGGTTAAGCTTCCCACGCTTGTCAAACCTGAACACTCCCTTGGATGGCGACACTCTGACAAACACCTTGTCACCAACCTCAAACTCGACATTCTTGCACTTCAGATCTGCATAAGACTTCTGTCGACTCTGAGCTGTCACTATCCTCTGTCTGATCAAAGCAATGTCTGAGGCAGTCCTTTCGACTAACTCCGGTCCGAGCAGAATCTTGTCGGCATTCTCATCCCAACAGATTAGAGATCTGCACTTCCGACCGAACAAGGCCTCGAATGGAGCCATCTTGATGGTAGAATGGAAACTATTATTGTACGTGAATTCAATCAGACTTAAGATGTTCTCCCAGCTGGTCGGACGATCTAGTACGCAAGCTCTCATCATGTCTTCCAGTGTCTGGATGGTCCTCTCAGACTATCCATCTGTCTGAGGATGAAACGCATTACTAAACCTCAACTCAGTTCCCATGGCCTTGTGGAGTTCCTTCCAGAATCTCGACATGAATCGGCCGTCACGATCCGATACAATGGTTTTTGGCGTACCATGCAAACGTACAATCTCATGTAGGAAAACTTCTGATAGCCTCTGGGTTCCCCAAGTTGACTTAATGGCCATGAAATGAGCACTCTTCGTGAGCCTGTCAATGATCACCCATATGGCATCCTTCTGATTCTGAGTCTTCGGCAACCCCGTGACAAAGTCCATAGCAATATCCTCCCACTTCCACTCTGGCACTGGGAGAGGTAGCAACTCACCACTTGGTCTACGGTGTTATATCTTGACCTTCTGACAAGTCAAGCATTTCGCCACAAATTCTGCTACGTCCCACTTCATATTGGGCCACCAGAATTTCTTCCTGAGGTCTTTGTACATCTTACTGGATCCTGGATGTACAGAATAAGCTGACGAATGGGCCTCCTTCATCACCAACTGGCGAAGGCCATCTATGTCAGGCACACAAATCCGGTCCTGAAGCCAGAGTGATCCATCATCTTGAATCACGAATCCGGGAGCTTTCCCATCCATCACTTCACTGCTTAACTTCACCACGACCACATCATCAACCTGCCTCTCCTTGATCTGATCAAGTAGCGTAGCCTGAATCTCCAACATACTCAGGCATCCTCGACGCTGATCGTACAAGACGTCAATCTCGCACAATCCTTGGTTCAGTTTGGTCTGTGAAGTGAGTAGAGCTACTACGGTCTCGTGCAGTGTCTTCCGGCTTAATACATCGGCTACCACGTTAGCCTTGCCCGGATGATACAACAATTTGATGTCGTAGTCTTTGAGTAGCTCCAACCAGCGACGTTGTCTCATATTCAACTCCTTCTGAGTGAACACATACTTGAGACTCTTATGGTCGGTAAAGACCTGGCACCTAACACCATAGAGATAGTGCCTCCAAATCTTCAATGCGAACACCATAGCCACTAACTCCAGATCATGCGTCGGATAGTTTGCTTCATAGGTCTTCAACTGTCGAGATGCGTATGCAATAACATTGCCCTTTTTGCATCAACACACATCCTAACCCATGCTTAGAAGCGTCACTATAGACCATATAACCATCAGTTCCTTCCGGTGGCGCCAAAATTGGTGCGGACGTCAGACACTTTTTCAACTTCTGAAAGCTTGCCTCACACTTGTCGTCCCATATAAACTTCTTATGGACCTTGCGGAGAAAACCGGTCATTGGTAGAGCGATCTTAGAAAATCCCTCCACGAACCGTCTGTAATAACCTGCAAGTCCCAAGAAACTGCGCACCTCCTTCACATTCTGAGATCGCTTCCAGTTGGCTACCGCTTCAATCTTCTGAGGGTCGACCATAACCCCATCCTCATTGATCACATGGCCTAAGAAAGCCACTTCCTTGATCCAGAAGTCACACTTAGACAACTTCGCATACACCTGATTTTGTCTAAGGACCGACAAGGTGATTCGAAGATGCTCCTCGTGAGCCTCCTCGCTCGGGGAATAGATCAGAATATCGTCGATGAAGACCACCACGAACTTGTCCAAATACTGGTGGAAACATCTATGCATCAGATCCATGAAGACTGCCGGAGCATTAGTAAGCCCAAATGGCATCACTACGAACTCGTAGTGCCCATACCTCGTTCGGAATGCAGTCCTCGGAATATCTTCTTCACGAATCCTGAGCTGATGGTAACCAGATCTCAGATCGATCTTGGAAAAGACTTTTGCTCCCTACAGTTGATCTAACAGATCATCAATCCTAGGCAACGGATACCTATTCTTGATCATGACCTTGTTCAACTCTCGGTAGTCGATACACAGTCTGAACGATCCGTCCTTCTTCTTGACAAACAAGACCGGAGCGCCCCAAGGCGATACACTCGGCCTTATATACATTTTTTCAAGAAGGTCCTCGAGTTGCTTCTTCAACTCTTGCATCTGTAACACCCCAAATATTTCCTTGAAAGTATTACCGCCAGTGACCTCAGATTTTACATCCGAAGCCACCCAAGGCTTAACCATTCATACAAATCATAAAATACACTGATAAAATGAAATATCATAATCTTTATTTAAACCAAAGTCTCATAATTACATCCGTAAATCCTAAATACAACAGAAATACAGAATATGTTTAATACAGCGAAAGTCTTTTAAATAAATAACATAAGGGTCTTGATCGAAGCGATCACCCGCCTAGAATCTTCAACCTGGATAAAAACTCTTAAAACTTCATCTGCCTTTATCGTCAGATTCTAGCCTTCACGGAACAGAAGTTTACCTGATGTGTCGTATGAGACGGATGACACCAGCCAACCATGCAAGGGAAAATAACTGGTTGGTTAGTCTAATGAAAGACTATGCAAGGGTAAAACAGAAAGGTTCTAAGGTAGTCGTATTAGGTTAGACCCATAGCTTCTCGAATGAAAGCCGATGACGATAGTAAACCTCAATACTTCTACGGAAGGATACAAAATAGAAAGATCAAGAGAAGACTCTAGAAGATCGAGTCTTAAGGAAACGTATGAAGAGAAGACTCCAAAAGATTGAGTCTTATCGGAAAGTATGACAAGTGTTCGGGAACATTATAATTTCACACAAGCGTTTAAAAAGACTTGACCATTTGGGTCTACGACTAACCTCACCGCATAATGCGAATTCAGATTTGGAAGGAGGACTTACTCTAATCAAAGTCCAGACGAGGTTCCAAGTTGTACTTCTCGCCCAAGGTTCATTAATTATGTGCATATCGGCATTTATCTTGTTTTAGTGACAAAGCGTACATTTACGTTACAAGATTTTAAGATATATCATCTCATCGCGAGAGATATCGAAGGGAATAAATCCCGAATGTCGGCACCGAATGTGTGCACCTACCCTGAGTAAGGGTATAGTCATGACCAGAGAGAGTACTAGGGCAAAATCCTCCTAGTACTAGTTATAAAGAAACGACTAGACCTCGCAAGGCACATAGCGTTCCTACGAATACTCGTTCTAACTAAACAGTTAAAATCACACAATAGTCCACATCAATACCATTATGGAAATAATATATATATATAATAGCGTTGTTTCTAGCAGTATATACAACCTATTATAATATCACTTTCTTAATCGTATCATTTATAAAATATGTTTCCAAATGAAAACAATAGTTCATCCCAATTTAATTAACAATTAAACAATTGATAATTAATGGAAATATGGAATGATAAGCAAGAGTGAACCGCCACTTGCCTTGGTCTATTGAATGATTGAAAGACGACGGGTTTCTAGGTCCGGAACGGGAACGGAAGTCGGATTACAGATTCCTATGACGACAACCCACAACGAAACCCTAGGTTAGATTCGACAATAAAATGATACGAATCTAATAAAGAACGAACGAAATCGAAAGAACGAAGGTCTCGTCCGAGACCGGCATGCCCAAGGCCACGATCGCAATTGCCGGAGCAGTCTGCGGTCGCGGCTGGGATTCCGCGGTCGCGACCGTTGAGGACAAGGCCACCGCGGGCGTCGAGGACAGCGTCCGCGTCGCGGCATGAGTGTCACTGCCGCGGTCGCGACAGTTCATGTCCGCTGTCACGGTCGCCGAGGACAAGGCGTCCGCGAGTGTCATGACAGCTGCCGCGGACGCGACCGACCTTGTCACTACCGCGGTCGTGGCAGTTCATGTCCGCGGTCACGGCCATGAACTCCGGTGACTCCAAAGGGAGAAAACTCACCGGCTACGATGCGAGGGGGCTCGATTTGCGAGGGCTTCGACTCCAACCTTCCTTGTGCCTCCAATGCACCACCCTACGAGCACTATAACCACCAACGAGAGCTCCGGCGATACTTCGAAGAATTCCGGCGAGAGCTCGAAACTCCGGAGAGCAAGAAAACAAGAGAGAAGAGAGATTTCGGTGTGCCAGCAACCCCCAATCCGACCTCCTTATATAGCCCAAGGAAGGAGTCCTCTCCGCCCAGATCAACGGCGGGTCAGACGATCAACGATGGCACGGACGACGAAGCTCGGGAGACAAAGCGACGCTTGCGTGTTGCAGTATTCCGCGGTCGCGGAATATTCTTGTGTCCAGCTCTTCTGAGAGCCATTTTTCAGCGGTCGTGGAAATGCTACCGCGGTCGCGGCAGAGGCGTTTTCGTGTCTTTTTTGCCCGGGAGAAGGTTTGGCGTGAGTTTTAAACCCCAGATTAGATATATTCGTACCCGAACAAATATTCTAAGCCCTGAAAAATACGTCGAATGTATTTTATATCCCTCAGGGAATTTTACAGGGATAAATCTCGATACAGAAATCCGAACTTCTCCAAAAACGACACGATCACAGAACGAGGGTTGAGTAAATTACCCAAATACCCTTACTAAAAATGAGGGGGTATTACATCACTTCCCCCTTAAGAGAAGTTTCGACCCCGAAACTTGGCCGAATAAACCAAAAAAACGAGGTGTTACAACACTACCCCCTTAAAAAGGTTTCGACCCCGAAACTAGGCCGAAAACAGCTCGGGAAAACGGCTAAGCATATCCTCCTCAGTCTCCCAGGTTTCCCAAGTAACCTCTTCAGATCTAGCTCTGGACCAAAGAATCCGTACCAATGGTACTACCTTGCTCCGTAATTGCTTCTCGCGGCATTCGAGAATACGCACAGGTATCTCCTCATAGGTACCATTTGCCTGAATCTCGATGTCTTCATAACTCAGCACATGAGATGCATCTGGCACGTACTGTCTCAATAAGGACACGTGGAACATGTTGTGCACTGGATGTGCCGACGGCGGCAATGTCAAACGATACGCTAGAGACCCTACCCAGTCAAGGATCTCAAACGGTCCCACGTAGAGAGGGTTAAGCTTCCCACACTTGCCAAACCTTTACACACCCTTGGATGGAGACACCCTGACAAACACCTTGTCACCAACCTCGAACTCGACATTCCTGCGCTTTAGATCTGCGTAGGACTTATGTCGACTCTGAGCTGTCAACATCCTCTGTCTGATTAATGCAATGTCCGAGGCAGTCCTTTCGACTAACTCCGGTCCGAGCAGAACCTTGTCGGCATTCTCATCCCAACAAATTGGAGATCTGCACCTTCGACCGTACAAAGCCTCGAATGGAGCCATCTTAATGGTAGCATGCCAGCTATTGTTGTACGTGAACTCAATTAGACTTAGGCTGTTCTCCCAGCTAGTCGGATGATCAAGTACGCAAGCTCTCATCATATCTTCCAATGTCTGGATGGTCCTCTCAGACTGTCCATCCGTCTGAGGATGAAACGCAATACTGAATCTCAATTCGGTTCCCATGGCCTTGTGGAGTTCCTTCCAGAATTTTGACATGAATCGGCCATCACGATCCGATACAATGGTCTTTGGTGTACCATGCAAACGGACAATCTCGTGTAGGAACACTTTTGATAGCTTTTGGGTTCCCCGTGTTGACTTGATAGCCACGAAGTGAGCACTCTTCGCGAGCCTGTCAATGATTACCCATACCGCATCCTTTTGACTCTGAGTCTTTGGCAACCCTGTGACAAAATCTATTGTGGGGCAAAAGGATCGGACGACCTAAATCGCCTTAGACGGGGTAACTAGTCGATCGGGTGATAGAGAACAATCCAAACCAAGCAGATAATTGACAAGCAAAGAATAAATGTAGAATAGTGAGATGATTTTATTAGATAATGTATTGATCGGATCGAATCGAGATACAACTTATCGTAGTTTAGACCGAGTGGTCGTGTAGGACTCGACCGATGACTTTTAGGTGGCGACCGGTGGAGAGTAAGCTCAGATGATTGCTAGAGAGCTAAGCGGGCAGCGTAAGTGTTGTTCTGATTCGTTTGTGAGTCAGGATGCTTGTGTGTCTAGCGTTAATGTGTTCGTATCCTCTTATCTTCTTCGTCGTCCAAATATGGTAAGTTCTTTTCCATTGTGACCGTTGTGTTTTTCTAATATCTTCGTCTTCAATGTCGGGAGCAATGGCAAGGATTATGCCATTTAATTGCTGCAATTATAGTGGTTTGAATGCTGTGGACGTTGCGTGATCTGGGCATTAAATGTACGGCGAGATTCTCGCGATCCTGTCGGAGGGCATTCGACCAGAGAAGCCTTGTCGCCTCCTTTGGGCCTTCTCCTTTGTTCTTCCGATCTGCAATAGGCTTGGGCTCGATTCACTTGATCCATCTTCTCCGGGGATGCCAGGCCCAACAATAGCCCCAAGTTGCCTTGGGTTTTCGGTTTAGGCAAGTAAAACGGAATCCGTGGCAACTTCTCTAGATACGATATTCACCATCCTTTTTTGGCGCGTTTGCTCAGGGCTACGTGGCGCGTGATCGGGGTATGATGCGACGCCTCTGCAAATCTTCGCTTCCCTCCATAAATTCAGAGCAGAGGGAATCGATTAGTCTTCATCCCATCTTCCTTTGCAAGTTTCTTCCGGTAAGCTTCTCGGTCTCTTTCGCCATAGTTTTCTGATTTCTCTAGTCATAGCTCTTTGATCTCTCTCTCTTTCCATTCTCGAAATGGTTTCCATCGAGGCTTCCGAGTCGTCGAAGACTCTTTCCGATTCTCGTGAAGGCGAAACTCCTCCTCGTTTCATTTTGAAGGAGTCGGATGCATTGACTAGTACTTTGTCCCAAGCGGAGCTGGATCAAGTTCTCCAAGTCGGAGGCTTTCCACCGGAGACGGTCGCTGGGTTGCCTCATCCAGACGAGAGGGCCGATGCGCGTTACGAAGTATGGATTTGCTTCTATGCATACCCGTTTAGAATAGGGCACAAATTTACTTTCTCTCCCCTTGTCAGGGATTTTTTAGCCTCTTTGGCGCTGGCGCCATGTCAAGTAATGCCTCAGGCGTGGAGAGTTCTTAGGGTTTTAGACCTTGTGAATGTTCAAACTGGGGCCGATTTTGATTTTGACACTCTGTGGTATAACTACTTTATTGGGTTGAATAGTTCCTGTCGCGTTCAGTTGCGTATCCGACATGGTCGGAAGCCTTTGGTGCAGAGCCCTGATGTCAACGACCGCGGATGGGGGTCGAAGTTCTTTTTTGTCGAACGTTCTTCTTTGGAGAAGGAGGGAGAGTGTCTGTTTTTGTTGACGGAGTGGCGGATCGATAGTATGTATTTGTCTTCTCTTTCGCGTATTTTTTATGTCTTAACTCTTGCCTTAACTTTTCTTTTTTGTAGTCCCCGAACCAGAAGATCTAGAAGTGAGTAGCCGGTCGAAAGGCTTGTCGAAGATTGTCCTTGAAATTCCCGCATCTGAAAGAAAGTTTGTGAACGTCAACCTGCTGTCGACGACTCCTGCCTCTCAAGACGACATGTCGAATGTCTCATCGTCTCATGCAAAAGGTAGATTCTTGACTCCAGGCGTCTTTTATTGTTTTTCGTTTTGTCGTGTACTTTAGGATTTCTCCCTTTTTGTTGTTATGTCGTGTCAGGTTCCCCTGGTGGTCGATCGAGTGCTCGTTTGAGGGTGGCGTCAGGGAAGAGTCTGATCGAGCAGAGGAAGACGGCGGCAAAGCCATGTCAAGCAAACCGGATCTGGTGGATCTGACGGTTCCAGTCAAGACTGACTCTAAGAGGAAGGCGAGCGCTCGCCCTGAAGACGTAAAGGTGGAGGACATCCCTAGGAAAAAGAGTGCGACTGTTGAGGGGGTCGGCAAGATCGGTGCCGTCGGACAGTCGATCGCCGACCTTTTTCACGCTCAAGACCCGACTTTGAAGTCGAAAGTTAAGGATGTCTCCCCTCTAGACTGCATTGGTGAAGCGGGATGCTCCGCGTGGAGGGTGAGTTGCCCTTTGTTCTTGTTTTTATGTTTCTTTTTGCTCGACTGCGTTTCTTGATTGTGTTTTTGTGTTGTCGTGTGTCTTTCTGTCAGGCCTTCCAGTATTTCTTGGGAGCTTACTCTAGTGTTCAGGCGATGCTTGTCAAGGCCGAGGACAGGGCTGCTAGGTCAGAGTCCGACCTTGCGTCTTTGAGGACCAAGCTGGAGGGAGCGGAGAGTCGCTATCGTGAGACTGAGCGTCGCCTCACCAGGGAGCTGAAGAGCAGTCAAGAAGAGCTGGTCGCAAGTCGGAGGGAGTTTGAAGAGTGCCGATCAGGCGTTGAGGAGGAGGTGAGGCGGGCTCGCATTGCCGATGGCCAAATTGCTGGTGACGTTGGGGCTTTTTATGCGCTGAAGTCGCGCATCGAAATGATCGAGGAGTTCAACGAGGGCAAGCATGAGCTCTGGGACCTAAAAGCGGAGAAGGAGACTCTAGACTCCATGTTCCCAAAGGGCGATCCTGGTCAGGAGCTGTTTTGCTTAGCCGGCGTCGGAGAGGAGGCCGTGGATGAAGGCGCCGATGAGGACGAGGCACATCTTGGTGATGTCGAGCCGACTGATGAGATAGCTTCTCTGGAGCCAGCCCCTGCGGAAGGTAATGCCATTGCTCCCAACGCTTGATTTGTTTTCTCCGCGTAGTATGACTTTCTTTGCCCCACCTGTGTGGGTTTGAATATTATGTGTTTTGGCGACCCGTCCACCATCGCGGGTCGCATGATATTTCTGAATGACCATCATTAAAAGTCCTACAGATGTGTAGGCAGACAATGTGTTTTGGCGACCCGTCCACCATCGCGGGTCGCGTATTTGTATAAAGATTCTTTTATTTCGATGCAATTGTATTTTTACATATAGAGTCGTATGCTAGTTCGTTTCATACATGTTCGTCGGACCTTCAAGGAAGTTGTCGACGACGTTTTGTATTTCGTGTATGTTGGTTTCACTTGTATGCTCCGTCGAGTGGGGTTTCACCGTGTGTATGTATGTAGAGCAGGCCTGCGATGTGTTTGTGTATGTGTTAGTCATGACATTATGCCGAGGAGGTAAGCAATATGTTTTATTGCGTAAATGTAATAAGGTATTATACCTTATGTTTTGTGTAAGGTAGGCGGTGTGCCGACGTGCCTGTGTTGTCATCTCCCCGTGTTCCAATCGATCGTGTAATGTAATGTAAGCGCTTTTTTTTTGCGGATGACAGGATCCAATGTAAATGTTGTTCTGCATTTGTGTTTTTGTAAGGAGGAAGTCTTCCCTTAGTGTCAGATGATGATATGTAAAAGGAAATAGCGATGTACATGCGACAGCATGCGGTATATATGCGACAGGTAGCAATGTATATGCGATAGCATGCGATTTGTATGCGACAAATAGTAATGTATATGCGATAGCATGCGATTTGCATGCGATTTGTATGCGACAAATAGTAATGTATATGCGATGTATAAGATTTGTGTGATGTTTTACCTCATTGGTTCAGAAATGGTAGAGTTTTAGATGTGCTGCGTTCCAACTCCTCGGGATCGGTCGTCCGTCTTTATCCTTTAGCTGATATGCTCCCTGTCCGACCACTTCGGTGATCAAGTAAGGTCCTTCCCACTGTGGTGCTAGCTTTCCGTCGGATGGGTTCTTAGTGTTCTGGAAAGTTTTCCTGAGGACCCAGTCTCCGACCTTGAATGCCTTGATTCGGATGTTCTTGTTGTAGCTCCTTGCGACTTGTTGTTGGAACCTAACCATCTTGATTCGGGCTTTCTCTCTGATTTCGTCCGCTGTGTCCAGATTGTGTGCTAGCTCGATGTCGTTTTGTTCATTTGTCTGAAGGTTGCAGCGAGCGGTCGGAACTAGTAACTCAGTCGGGATGACCGCCTCACTCCCATAGACGAGAGAGAAAGGCGATTGCATGGTCGCATTCTTTGGAGTAGTTCTGTCGGACCAGAGAATAAGTGGGAGTTCGTCTGCCTATTTGCCTTTAGCCCCTGTGAGGCGTTTCTTGAGGTTGTTGATAATGATCTTGTTGCGGGATTCGGCTTGTCCGTTGGATTGTGGATACCGAGGTGTGGATGTGACCAACTTGATGTTCCACTGGTCGCAGAAGGTTCGAGTCTTATGACTGATGAATTGGGAGCCATTGTCGCACATGATTTCTGATGGGACACCAAATCTGCACAAGATATTGCGTTTTACGAATGAAATGACGTGTTGATCTTTTACCTCTCTGTAGGCTTCGGCTTCGATCCATTTAGAGAAGTAGTCCGTTATGGCAAGGAAGAAGACTCTTTGACCCGACGCGGGGGGGAGCTTTCCGACGATGTCCATTCCCCATCTCATAAAGGGCCATGGAGCTAGGGTCGGATGGAGGAGCTCCGAAGGCTGATAATGGACGGGTGCGTGCCGCTGACAGGCGTCGCATCTCTTGGTGTATTCCATGGCGTCTTTGTTCATCGTTGGCCAATAGTACCCGTTTCATAGGGCTTTTCCCGAGAGGCTTCGTCCACCGGTGTGATTGCCATACTCCCCTTCGTGTAACGATTGTAAGATACGTCCGACTTCTGGAGTCTTGAGGCATCGTAGGAGTAGTCCTATAACAGATCTTTTATACAAGATGTTATCTACGAAATCATAAGAGAGTGCTTGTACCTTGAGCCTTTTTGCTTCCATCTTGTCGTCGGATAGGATACCGTCTTTTAACCATCTAATGTAAGGCAGCATCCAATCGTCATTGGTGTCGACGATGTCTGCTTCTGATCGGTCGCCTATTTCCATGGTGACGAGTTCTTCAAGTGATGTTGTTGACTCAACGGATGTCCTTGGGACGGCTGGCGTGGTAATGTGGGCCAATGGTATGTGTGGAAATTCCTTCGGGTCTAGGACGGATCCCAGATTAGCGAGTGCGTCAGCTTGGGAGTTAAGATCCCTGGGCACCTGTCTGATGTTGAATGTTTGGAATTGTCCGATCAGTTTCTTGGCTACCTCCAGGTAGGCTATCATTCTGGTATCCTTGGCACTGTACGACCCTTGTATCTGGTTTACGACCAGCAGGGAGTCGCAAACGACTTCGATCTCTCGGACCCCTAGGTCGCGAGCTAGGATGAGTCTGAATATGAGTGCCTCGTATTCAGCTTCGTTGTTAGTCGCATCCCACTCACATCTGACAGCTTGAGCTATCTTGTCCCCTTGTGGCGATTTTAGCACGACCCCTAGCCCCGATCCTCTGGCATTCGATGCCCCGTCTGTGTGGAGCTCCCATGTACCTGCCTCATCCGTCGCGAGTAATTGTGTTGATTCTTTTGTGGCTTCTTGCTCTAGGGTTGAACTGAAATCGGCCACAAAGTCGGCTAAGGCTTGCGACTTGATCGTTGTCCTGGGCTTGTACTCGATATCGTAACCACTGAGGTGTATGGCCTATTTGTTCATTCGTCCTGTGAACTCAGGTTTTCTCATGATAGCTCTCATGGGATGATTAGTGCGAACAGTAATAGTATGGGATTCAAAATATGGTTTGAGTTTGTTCGAAGCCATTACCAGTGATAGCACGAGCTTTTCAAGTGACGAATACCTTGTTTCGGCCGGTAACAGCATCCGACTGACGTAATATATTGGTGACCGTTTGCCATCCTCCTCCCTGATCAGTACTGCGCTTACGGCTGATTCTGACACTGCAAGATAAAGAAATAAGGGCTCGTCGCCTTTAGGTTTGGTCAGTAACATGGGACTGGCCAGGTACTCTTTGAGGTTTTGGAACGCTGCTTCGTGTTCTTCCGTCCATTGAAAGGACTTGTTCTTCTTGAGTGCGTTGTGGAAGGGTTTGCATTTGTCGGATGATTTGGAGATGAGTCTGCTCAGAGCTGCTATCCGACCTCTGAGCTTCTGTACATCTTTGACACATCGGGGGGATCAAAGGTTGATGAGAGCCTTGATCTGTTCTGGGCTAGCCTCTACTCCTCTTTGTGTCACCATGTATCCTAAGAACTTCCCTGACGACACTCCGAAGGAGCATTTAGTAGGGTTTAGTTTCATGTTGTACCTTTTGAGCACCTCGAAGCTGTCGCGTAGGTGGTCTATGTGATCTTCTTTCTTTTTGGACTTGACCAACATGTCGTCGATGTAGACTTCCATCGTGTCTCCGATTTGGTCTTTGAACATTTTTTTGACTAGTCGTTGATACGTAGCCCTTGCATTTTTCAGACCAAAGGGCATTACTCGGTAACAATAGATACCTTGGCTGGTGATGAACGCTGTTTTTTCTTGATCGTCGGGTTCCATAAGGATTTGATTGTAACCGCTGAAAGCGTCCATAAAGGTAAGCATTTCGTGCCCCACTGTGGCATCGAACATGGCGTCGATATGGGGTAAAGGGAACGAGTCCTTGGGACAAGCCTTGTTGAGGTCTGTGAAGTCGATGCAGACTCTCCATTTGCCGTTCTTTTTCTGGACTACGACCACGTTGGCTAGCCATTCAGGATAGTGGACCTCCCTGATCTTTCCTGTTTCCAATAAGCTCTTGACTTCGTCGTCGACTATCTTGTTCCGCTCGGGGGCGAACTTCCTACATTTTTGCTTGACAGGGGGATGAGATGGATCCACATTTAATTTATGAGTAATAACGTTTGGAGATATTCCGACCATATCCTCATGCGACCATGCGAAACAGTCAGCATTGGCCCTGAGAAAGTCAAGAAGTTGTTGTATGGTCGAATCGTCCAAGTCCGACCCGACCCTTACCGTTTGGTTTGGCTTTGAAGGGTCTAGTGCGATTTCATCGAGTTTTTTCATTTCTGGTTCGACGTACCGACTAGGCCCTTCGCCGCTCTGTGGTTGCTATGCGGTCTTGTGTTCGACAGCGCTCTTCATGGAAGCGACGTAACATTATTTTGCGGTCTTTTGATCTCTTGGACTCCCCATTCAGTGGGGAATTTGATGACTTGATGATACATTGAAGGTACTGCCTTCATAGCGTGTATCCATGGCCTGCCAAGAATACAATTATAGGGAGATGGACAGTCTAGGACTAAGAATTTCACCTGTTGGTTGATTCCTCCAGCGTATGTGGTTAGAATGATTTCACCAGTCGTATGCTTAACCTCACCACTGAACCCGACCAATGGGGTCGACTTCTTGATTAGGTCGTTCTCAGTCAGACCCATTTCTTTAAGAGCGTCAAGGGTCAAGAGGTTTGTCGAACTCCCTGTATCGATTAGTACTCTCCGTATTAAACAATTACCAATAGACAAAGAGATTACCAGACCATCGTGGTGACTATCCGACCCGTCGGAATCGGATTCGTCGAATGTGACCGTCGGAAGGTCGGATGTCCTCCTTGGCTTGAATTCCGATGCCTCGGGCTTGTCGCCCTTGCTTTCCCTAGCGTGTCGCTTAGCCGCGGAGTATGTGTTTCCACATATATCTGATCCACCTGAAATGGTATTGACAACTTTTGTATGGACGGGAGATGGGGGTTTGTTCTGTTTTACCTGATCTCGACGTTCCATGGTGGCCTTTGCCCGCTCCGAGATTACGTCGCGCAGGAGCCCCTGTGAGAGCAGCCTAGCGACTTCCTTCCGCAGGGCGATGCACTCGTCGGTCAAATGACCGTGGTCGCCGTGGAATTCGCACCATCGACTCATGTCCTTCTTAACATCCGGTCGGTCGCTCTTTCGGGGCCATCTTACCTCTTTTCCGTATTTGTCGAAACTCTTGACGAGCTCTGACACGGAAACATTGAAATTATAAGACTGGACCCTAGGAGGCAACGCCGGACCGTCTCTCCATTCCTGTGACCTGTCTTGAAAAGAGTTTACCTGATTTGGTTCGTTTCGATTACGAGAATAGGGATGAGATCATCTGTCTCGACGGTTGTCACGGGGATTTTTACGGTCGGATGGATCGGGTCCGCATGAGGCTTTACGCGACTCTCGGTCTTCTTCCAATCTTACCTTGGCCATGGTTTTGGCTTGGACATCTTTAAAACTTTTACACGGGTACTTGGTAATCTCGTCGTAGAGATTGCTGTCTTTGACCAGACCTTGTCGGAAGGCCTCAATGGAGGTTGTGACATCGCAGTGGGGGATCGCCACTTTTTCCTTATTGTACCTGTTAAGATAATTCCGAAGGGGTTCGTTATACCTTTGTGTGACTCGGTAGCGGTCACTTGATTGTCTTTCGAGCCTTCGACTGCTAGCAAATTGACTCTTGAAAGAGTTGACCAGATCCGCAAAGGATGTAATCATTCCCTGAGGCAAACGCATAAACCACGTTAGTGCGGGACCCGCGAGGGTTGTGCCAAAGCTTTTGCACATGACAGCCTCGCGGCTCTCCCTTGAAACAGATGCGGCCATTAGTTTTTGTTTATAGAGAGAGATATGGTCATCTGGATCGGTGGTGCCGTCGAACGTCGCCATGTTGGGGAGATGGAACTTCTTGGGGATCTCGACCCTTGCGACTTCTTCGACAAACGGGGATTCTTCGAATCCGCCGGACGTTTCCCTCTCGATTGGTTGCGGGACTCCTGGGAGCATGTTGAAGCGATCGTCGATCGTCTTCATGTGTCTGTCGAGCATCTGCTGGAAAAGAGCCAGGACATCTGGCGGATTGGTAACCTGCGGTTCGTCGATTCGGGCCCCAGCAGACCCGATCGGTGTGGAAAATGTGACATGGTTAGTCGAAAATGGACTAGCGAAAGGAGTTCGAGACGTACCCTCAGTGTGTCCGGGACGTCGTATGCTCGAAGGCGTCGGCTCGATGTTGTCCATGTCGAGGCGTGTTCGGACGCCGCCGTGGACAGGCACGTTCCTAGATCCTGAAGCCACTGACTGTACATGCGACTTAAGAGACTCATTTTCACTGGTTAGTTGCGCGATCTCGGCTTCGGATTGGGTTGACAAAGCGGCTAGGGCCTCGGTCTTTTGGCGTTGCTGGGCTAGTTCCTCTTGAAGGGTGGCCATTTTTTGGGAAAGTTCTTGGAACTGGGTTGGAGTAGGATTTTCGATTGTGATTACTGCATCTTGGGTTCCGTCCTCGAGACGTGGTTCTTGGTTGTCGGTAGGTGGGTCAATAGTCATGGTTGGAAAGTTTTGGAAGGGTGATCGGCAAGTTGCCCCACGGTGGGCGCCAAATTGTTTTGGGGCGAAAGGATCGGATGACCTAAATCGCCTTAGACGGGGTAACTAGTCGATCGGGTGATAGAGAACAATCCAAACCAAGCAGATAATTGACAAGCAAAGAATAAATGTAGAATAGTGAGATGATTTTATTAGATAATGTATTGATCGGATCGAATCGAGATACAACTTATCGTAGTTTAGACCGAGTGGTCGTGTAAGACTCGACCGATGACTTTTAGGTGGCGATCGGTGGAGAGTAAGCGCAGATGATTGTTAGAGAGCTAAGCGGGCAGCGTAAGTGTTGTTCTGATTCGTTTGCGAGTCAGGATGCTTGTGTGTCTAGCGTTAATGTGTTCGTATCCTCTTATCTTCTTCGTCGTCCAAATATGGTAAGTTCTTTTCCATTGTGACCGTTGTGTTTTTCTAATATCTTCGTCTTCAATGTCGGGAGCAATGGAAAGGATTATGCCATTTAATTGCTGCAATTATAGTGGTTTGAATGCTGTGGACGTTGCGTGATCTGGGCATTAAATGTACGGCGAGATTCTCGCGATCCTGTCGGAGGGCATTCGACCAGAGAAGCCTTGTCACCTCCTCTGGGCCTTCTCCTTTGTTCTTTGGATCTGCAATGGGCTTGGGCTTGATTCACTTGATCCATCTTCTCCGGGGATGCCAGGCCCAACAAAATCCATAGCGATATCCTCCCATTTTCACTCTGGCACTGGAAGAGGTAGCAATTTACCACCTGGTCTACGGTGTTTTATCTTGACTTTCTGAGAGGTCAAGCATTTCGCCACAAATTCCTCTACATCCCACTTCATGTTGGGCCACCAGAATTTCTTCCTGAGGTCTTTGTACATCTTGCTAGAGCCTGGATGTACAGAATAAGCTGACGAATGGGCCTCCTTCATCACCAACTGGCGAAGGCCATCAACGTCAGGCACACAAATCCGGTCCTGAAACCAGAGTGATCCATCCTCCTGAATCACGAATCCGGGAGCTTTCCCGTCCATCACTTCACTGCTTAGCTTTACCAAGACCACGTCATCAACTTGCTTCTCCCTGATTTGATCAAGTAGCATAGCCTGAATCTCTAGCATACTCAGGTACCCTCGACTCTGATCGTACAAGACTTCAATCTCGCACAACCCTTGGTTAAGCTTGGTCTGAGCAGTGAGTAGAGCCACTACAGTCTCGTGCGGCGTCTTTCGGCTCAATGCATCGGCTACTACATTAGCCTTGCCCGGATGATACAGCAACTCGATGTCACAGTCTTTGAGTAGCTCTAACCAGTGACGTTGTCTCATATTCAGCTCCTTCTGAGTGAACACGTACTTGAGACTCTTATGATCGGTGAAGACTTGACACCTTACACCATAGAGATAGTGCCTCCAAATCTTCAACGCAAATACTACAGCTGCTAACTCCAGATCATGCGTCGGATAGTTTGCCTCATAGGTTTTCAGTTGTCGAGATGCGTACGCAATAACTTTTCCTTTCTGCATCAGTACGCACCCTAACCCATTCTTTGAAGCATCACTATAGACCACATAACCATCAGTTCCTTCCGATAGCGCTAACACTGGTGCGGAGGTCAGACACTTCTTCAGTTTTTGAAAACGGGCCTCGCACTTGTCATCCCAGACAAACTTCTTATGGACTTTGCGGAGCAAACCGGTCATAGGTAGAGCGATCTTAGTAAATTCCTCCATGAACCGTCTATAATATCTTGCGAGTCCTAAGAAACTGCGCACCTCATTCACATTCTGAGGCCGCTTCCAGTCGGCTACCGCTTCAATCTTCTGGGGATCAACCATAACCCCATCCTCATTGATCACATGGCCTAAGAAAGCCACTTCTTTGATCCAGAAGTCACACTTAGACAACTTTGCGTATAGCTCATTATGTCTAAGGACTGACAAGGTGATCCGAAGATGTTCCTCGTGAGCCTCCTCACTCGGGGAATAGATCAAAATATCGTCGATGAAGACCACCACGAACTTATCCAGGTATTGGTGGAAACATTGATGCATCAGATCCATGAAGACCGCCGGGGCATTGGTAAGGCCAAATGGCATGACTACGAACTCATAGTGGCCATACCTCATCCGGAAAGCAGTCCTCAGAATGTCTTCCTCACGAATCTTGAGCTGATGGTAACCAGATCTCAGATCGATCTTGGAAAAGACTTTTGCTCCTTGCAATTGATCCAACAGATCATCAATCATTGGCAACGGATACTTGTTCTTGATCGTGACCTTATTCAACTCTCAATAGTCAATACAAAGTCGGAACGATCCATCCTTCTTCTTGACGAACAAAACCGGAGCGCCCCAAGGTGATGCGCTCGGCCTTATGTATCCTTTCTCAAGAAGGTCCTCGGGTTGCTTCTTCAACTCTTGCATCTCCGCTGGAGCCATCCGATACGGTGCCTTAGAGATTGGCGTGGTACCAGGCTCGAGATCGATGGTAAACTCCACGTCATGACTCGGGGGTAAACCGGGAATCTCTTCCGGAAAGACATCCGGAAATTCGCGAATGACCGGAATATCAAGAATTGAAGGCTCATCTCTCTTGGGCTTATCCAGATAGCACAGGTACCCGGCACAACCTTGTCGAAGTAGCTTACACGCAGTCATCGCATTGATGAGCTTGCCGTTATCAGCGTCTTTACGACCCTTGAATTTGCATACGAACTGGCCCCCAGATGACACCGTCACAGTCCTTAAGCTGAAATCGATCACCGCCCCATGACGCGTCAGCCAATCCATACCGAGAATAATGTCGTATGGAGCCGTGGCTATACAGATCAAATCTGCTTCGAACTCCCTACCCTGAATTGTAATCGGAAATTCTGACAGACGCTTGGATCCTACTAACTGCTCACCATTAGGAAGATTCACTACAAAAGGCTCACAAGCCTCATTGCATACTAAGCCTAGCTTATTTACACAATCCTCCGAGATGAAAGAATGTGTAGCACCTGAATCAAATAGTATACACACAGAAGTAGAATGGAGGTATAGAGTACCTTGAGCAGTAGGAGCATTTGGTCCATCAACCTCACGCATCTCGTAGAGTCGTTGACCTTGACCTCCTGAAGCAGCTGGGGCTTTCCCCTTGTTCTGCGCAGTTGTCTGCGTCAAAGGACTAGGAGCTTCCACTGGTCTGAACTTGGGTCGGTTGTTATGACTGACTAACCCTTGCTGTGACTCAGCTCCTTTATGCCTTCTTTGCGGGCAAAAAGTCTGCAAGTGTCCCTCCTTCCCGTAGCCAAAACACGTCTTCCTCTCCTTCGGACACTCATTGCTCTTGTGCCCGGGTGTACCACAGTTGTAGCACTAGATCGGATTCTTGCCCTGGCCCGAACGTTGCGTAGACCCTCTGTGAGTCATCTCCGTTCTAGCTCGGCCAGGCTTGGCAAAGTTTGACGGTGGCGCGGGTCGCTTGAACCCACTTGCCTGAGGCTGGCTCTGTGCCGGTCTCTAGCGATTGCGCTTTTTAGCCGACTCTTCCAGAGTCGCCTCTAACTTATAAGCAGCGTCCATGTACTGCTCCAGAGTAGAGCATTCGTGACGTACCATCAGTGGCTTGATGTCTGGATTCATCCACTAGTGGAAATGCCAGATTTTCTACTCATCACTGGACACTTCCGGCCCAGCGTACTACAACAGGTGATTGAACTTGGCCGCAAGCTCAGTCACTTTCAATCCATCTGTCCTCAGATAGAGTAACTCCTTATGCTTCTCTTCCCTCATAGCTCGGGAAAAGAATCGATCAGTCATCTTTGCCTTAAACATTCCCCAATTCAACCCAAGGTGATCAGCTAGACTGGTGCCTTCCCACCATTCACTAGCCACCACCTCCTTCAGTTGGAGGGAAGCAATGTGCACCTTCTCCGCTTCAGTGCACTCGACGTTTCTGAACAGTCGTTCCATGTACGAGAACCAATATGCCACTCTGTTTGGCTCTCCCTTCCCATCATAGCTGTCAGGCCTCATAGAGCTAATGGCTTTCAGTGCTCGACCATAATTGCCTTTATTCCTGACCGCATCCTCATGGGATACATGGACAGCTGGTTCCTCGAATCTAGGAACCACATGAGGAATTGGCACACCTTGTGCCTGAGGAGCGATTGGTCGCATAATATCGGTGACTACTTGCATCACAATCCCCCGAATAGCCTCAATTGCCGCAGCATCGAAAATAACTGGAGCGTTGACCGAAACTTGGTCGTTGCCCATTGGATTGTTGTGAGAAACAGACTCGTTCTCATCCAATGGATTCACGGCATTCCCCAAATTCAGTCTGGGGTTGTTGCTTGGCCCAGCACGAATGGTGTTCCTTGTGTTCACCATCTGTTTACCGATCAAATTCCAAGTATTTTATAACATTAATATCATTTCAATATGCACAACGTATAAAATCAACTTAGAATAGACCAAACTTGGTAAACTTTCCTTGATGAACTTAAACTGAGTTTGATAGGGTCTACATGTGAAATTCTTCCAGGCGACAAGGCAAAATTGCTTGGAGAATACAATGCTATCAAAACGAAAGAACCGGAATACTAGTAAAGAAGACTGCTAATCTTAACACTAGCCCCCATCATGGTGCCCTGAAAAGCTTCCTATAATCGGGAACTCTCATGCACTGCTTCTTCGCACGTGGTCTATCATCGGGGTCTGGTGTCGGACTTCTTGACCTACTCGGCCCTGGAGCACACGGCTCACCTCTCGGCCTTGGTGCCCTCGGCCTTTCCCTAGGCGTGGGAACACTTGGTCCAGCCCCATCAGATCCCGGTGGGTAGCAAAACTCCTCCAGAAATCCCGGTTGGAAGTCTGCCCTGTTCACCTCGTACAAAGGGTCAAGTAGCAATCTTGCTTGGCGGATATACTCCTGGAGTTCGCGGACGTCCACAAGCATTCGGGAGAGACCGAGCTCAGCCTCGTATGTCCTTTCCTCCATGTCGTACAGGGCGTTCGACCACTCTTCCAGTCGTTCCTCCAGCATTTGGGGCCTTGGCTTGGCCTGTTGAGTCGGGACCACAACTGGTGTACCCATTGACTCCCACGGCCTTGCCTTTCCTCGAGCATACTCAACCGCCTCATCCAACTGGCGACGTGCTTCAGAGGAAACCATCTGACTCTGGCGAAGCACATGTCGCGAATCAGGATTCACCATTGGTCTCTTCGGAGTAGCGATCACTTGCGGGTCCTCTGGTGCATCCAGCGGCCCACTCCTCCTCCTGACGGTACCTGAAATACCCAACGCCTCCCAAGCGGCAGGGGACAACGGCGTATACTCCTCATCAGGCGGCAACTCTGGACTCGGAAAAATGATCTGCATTCCCGGGTCCTCGCTGCCTTCCAGCAAGTGCTCCAAGTTGTAGCCATATTCCTCGAGGTCTTCTTTCGGGTCCTCCTCAGGATCTTCCTCAGGATCCTCCTCAATTTCGAAGTTGTCGTCGTAGTACCCTCTCAGGTACTGCACCGGCTCCTCCTCTTCCTCGGTATCCTCCCTTGGGTCTGCTTCAGGCTTCGCCTCGGGAACCTCAGCCCTGTCAGATACCAATACCACCGACTCTGAGAGTACGGTCTTCACCTCCTCGGGTGGGCAACTGGGCTCCCCTACCTCAAAGCACGGAGGGGGAACTGGGAACTCGAGCCTAGAAAGCCGAGATGGCGGGGCCACCTCGGCTTTCTTCGGGTTCCTCAGATGAGAGATGAATGCGCCCATAATCTGTGGGGCGACGAGAAAAGAATTAGTCTTTCTAAATATAGAAGCGAATTTACTATATCAGACTGGAAAGAAGGCACGACTAGAACGGCAGAGATTTCAAAACAACACATTTTCTAGTCAAGTATGGTTTTATTCGGAAATTCAAATTTTTTGAATTTAAACAACTTTCTCAGTTCAAAAACGGATAAACGGTTGATAAAATCTTTGCTTTCAGTAAGACGATTCGAAACTCAACCCGTTTTAAAAAAAAAATCGGCTCTAATACCAAATCTGTAACACTCCCAAATATTTCCTTGAAAGTATTACCGCCAGTGACCTCAGATTTCACATCCGAAGCCACCCAAGGCTTAACCATTCATACAAATCATAAAATACACTGATAAAACAAAATATCATAATCTTTATTTAAACCAAAGTCTCGTAATTACATCCGTAAATCCCAAATACAACAGAAATACATAATATGTTTAATACAACGGAAGTCTTTTAAATAAATAACATAAGGGTCTTGATCGAAACGATCACCCGCCTAGGATCTTCAACCTGGATAAAAACTCGTAAAACTTCATCTGCCTTCATCGTCAGATTCTAGCCTTCACGGAACGGAAGTTTACTTGATGTGCCGTATGAGACGGATGACACCAGCCAACCATGCAAGGGAAAATAACCGGTTGGTTAGTCTAATGAAAGACTATGCAAGGGTAAAACAGAAAGGTTCTAAGGTAGTCATATTAGGTTAGACCCATCGCTTCTCGAATGAAAGTCGATGACGATAGTAAACCTCAATACTTCTACGGAAGGATACAAAACAGAAAGATCAAGAGAAGACTCCAGAAGACCGAGTCTTAAGGAAACGTATGAAGAGAAGACTCCAAAAGATTGAGTCTTATCGGAAAGTATGACAAGTGTTCGGGAACATTATAATTTCACACAAGCGTTTAAAAAGACTTGACCATTTGGGTCCACGACCAACCTCACCGCGTAATGCGAATTCAGATTTGGAAGGAGGAATTACTCTAATCGAAGTCCAGACGAGGTTCCAAGTTGTACTTCTCGCCCAAGGTTCATTAATTATGTGCATTTCGGCACTTATCTTGTTTTAGTGACAAAGCGTACATTTACGTTACAAGCTTTTAAGATATATCATCTCATCGCGAGAGATATCGAAGGGAATAAATCCCGAATATCGGCACTAGCTGTGTGCACCTACCCTGAGTAAGGGTATAGTCATGACCAGAGAGAGTACTAGGGCAAAATCCTCCTAGTACCAGTTATAAAGAAACGACTAAACCTCACAAGGCACATAGCGTTCCTACGAATACTCGTTCTAACTAAACAGTTAAAATCACACAATAGTCCACATCAATACCATTATGGCAATAATATATATATATATAATAGCGTTGTTTCTAGCAGTATATACAACCTATTATAATATCACTTTCTTAATCGTATCATTTATAAAATATGTTCCCAAATGAAAACAATAGTTCATCCCAATTTAATTAACAATTAAACAATTGATAATTAATGAAAATATGGAATGATAAGCAAGAGCAAACCACCACTTGCCTTGAACGATTGAAAGACGACGGGTTTCTGGGTCCGGAACGGGAACGGAAGTCGGATTACAGATTCCTACGACAACGACCCACAACGAAACCCTAGGTTAGATTCGACAATAAAATGATACGAATCTAAGAAAGAACGAACAAAATTGAAAGAACGAAGGTCCCATCCGAGACCGGCATGCCCAAGGCCACGATCGCGATTGCCAGAGCAATCCGCGGTCGCGGCTGGGGTTCCGCGGTCGCGGTCGTCGAGGACAAGGCCACCGTGGGCGTCGAGGACAGTGTCCGCGTCGCGGCATGAGTGTCACTGTCGCGGTCGCGGCAGTTCATGTCCGATGTCGTGGCCGCCGAGGACAAGGCGTCCGCGAGTGTCATGACAGCTGCCGCGGACGCGGCCGACCTTGTCACTATCGCGGTTGCGGCAGTTCATGTCCGCGGTCGCGGCCATGAACTCCAGCGACTCCAAAGGGAGAAAACTCACCGGCTACGATGCGAGGGGGCTCGATTTGCGAGGGCTTCGACTCCAACCTTCCTTGTGCCTCCAATGCACCACCCTACGAGCACCACAACCACCAACGAGATCTCCGACGATACTTCGAAGAATTCCGGCGAGAGCTCGAAACTCCAACGAGCAAGAAAACGAGAGAGAATAGAGATTTCTGTGTGCCAACAACCCCCAATCGGACCTCCTTATATAGCCCAAGGAAGGAGTCCTCCCCGCCCAGATCAACGGCGAGTCAGACGATCAACGACGGCACGGACGACGAAGCGACGCTTGCGTGTTGCAGTATTCCGCGATCGCGGAACTTTTTCCGCGGTCGCGGAATATTCTTGTGCCCAGCTCTTCTGAGAGCCATTTTTCCGCGATCGCGGTAGAGACGTTTCGCGTCTTTTTGCCCGGGAGAAGGTTTGGCGTGGGTTTTAAACCCCGGATTAGATATATTCGTACCCGAACAAATATTCTAAGCCCCGAAAAATATGTCGAATGTATTTTATATCCCTCAGGGAATTTTACAGAGATAAATCTCGATACAGAAATCCGAACTTCTCCAAAAACGAAACGATCACAGAACGAGGGTTGAATAAATTACCAAAATACCCTTACTAAAAATGAGGGGTATTACAACATCTCTGCTGGAGCCATCCGATATGGTGCTTTAGAAATCGGCGCGGTTCCAGGTTCGAGATCAATAGTGAACTCCACGTCACGATTTGGGGGTAAACCGAGAATCTCTTCCGGAAAGACGTTCGGATACTCGCATATCACAGGAATATCAAGAACTGAAGTCTCATCCTTCTTGAGCTTATCCAGATAGCACAGGTACCCGACATAACCTTGTCGAAGTAGCTTACACGCAGCCATCACATTGATGAGCTTTTCGTTATCAGCGTCATTACGACCCTTGAACTTGCATACAAATTAGCCCCCTGATGAAATTGTCACAGTCCTTGAGCTGAAATCGATTACCGCCCCATGACGCGTCAGCCAATCCATCCCGAGAATAATGTCGTATGGAGCCATGGCTATACAGATCAAATCCGCTTCGAACTTCCGACCTTGAATAGTAATCGGAAATTCCGACAGACGCTTGGTCCCTACTAACTGTTCACTATTTGGGAGATTTACCACGAAAGGCTCGCAAGTCTCATTGCACACTAAGCCTAACTTACTCACACAGTTCTCCGAAATGAAAGAATGAGTGGCACCCGAATCAAACAATATACACACAGAAGTAGAATGGAGGTATAGAGTACCTTGAGCAATCAGAGCATTTGGTCCGTCAGCCTCACGCATCTCATAAAGCCGCTGACCTTGACCTCCAGAAGAAGCTGGGGCTTTCCCCCTGTTCTGAGAAGTTGTCTGCGTCGAAGGGCTAGGAGTCTCCACCGGCTTGAATCGGGGTCGGTTGTTATGACTAACAGACCCTTGTTGTGACTCAGCTCCCTTCTGCCTCATTTGCGGACAAAACGTCTACAAGTGCCCCTCCTTTCCGCAGGCAAAACACGTCCTCTTATCTTTCGGACATTCATTGCTCTTGTGCACCGGCGTGCCACAGTTGTAACACTAGATCGGGTTCTTGCCCTGGCCCGAGCGTTGCGTAGAACCTGCCTGTGTGGCCTCCGTCCTAGCCCGGCCAGACTTGGCAAAATGCGACGGTGGCGCGGGTCGTTTAAACCCACTAGTCTGAGGTTGGCTCTACGCCGGTCTTTGGCGATTGCGCTTCTTCGCCGACTCCTCCAAAGTCACCTCAAACTTATAGGCGGCATCCATGTACTGCTCCAGAGTAGACGGGACCCATGGCGCACCATCAATGGCTTGATGTCTGGGTCCATCCACTCGTGGAAATGCCAAATCTTCTGCTCCTCACTGGACACTTCTGGCCCAGCATACTGCAACATGTGATTAAACTTGGCCGCAAGCTCAGTCACCTTCAACCCATCCGTCTTCGGATAAAGGAACTCCTTATGTTTCCCCTCCCTCATAGCACGGGAAAAGAAACGGTCGATCATCTTCATCTTAAACATTCCCCAGTTTAAACCAGGATGATCAGCTAGACCAGTGCTTTCCCACCATTTGCTAGCCACCTCCTTTAGTTGAAGGGAAGCAATGTGCATTTTTTCAGCCTCAGTGCACTCGATGTTTCTAAATAACCTTTCCATGTACGAGAACCAATACACCACTTTGATTGGTTCCCCCTTGCCGTCCTAGTTGTCAGGCCTCATAGAGCTAATGGCCTTCAACGCTCGACCATAGTTCCCTCTGTTCCTAACGGCATCATCCTGAGGTACATGAATAACTAGCTCCTCAAATTCAGGGATAACCTGAGGAACCGGCACACCTTGTGCATGTGGTGCAATTGGCCGCATTATATCGGTGACCGCTTGCATCACGATCCCCCGAATAGCCTCTATAGCCGCATCGTCGAATACCACTTGAGGATTAGCCGGAACTTGGCCACTGCCCATGGGGTTGTTGTGAGAGACCAACTCGCTCTCATCCCCTTGATTTGCGGCATTCCTCATATTCAGTCTGGGGTTGTTGCTCGGCCCAGCACCAGCACGAATAGTATTTCTTGTGTTCACCATCTGTTTATCGATCAATTTCCCAAGTATTTCACAACATTAAAATCACACTTTTAAAATGTACAACACATGAAATTGACACGGAATAGATCAACTGGTAAACTTTTATTGATGGAGTGAACTGAAACCAAGCTGATGAGTTTTTACAAAAAGCCCTCCTAAGCGAAAAGACAAAATTGCTAGGAGGCTACAACTCTAACAAAATCGAAACAAAACAACTAAAAAAAATCAATAAGGCCCAACACTGCCCTTCTTCACGGTGCCATGAAGAGTTTCCTATACCCACTGGACCTCTGACATCTTCTCTTCGGAGGTGGACCATCCTCGGGTTCCGGTGTCTGACTCCTCGACCTACTAGGACCCGGAGCGCATGGCTCTTCTCTAGGCCTCGGTATACTTGGTTCCTCCCTGGTCATAGGAACACTCAGCCCCTCCTCAGGTATCGGTGGGTAGCAAAATTCTTCAAAAAATCCCGGGTGGAAATCCGCCCGGTTCACCTCGTACTGAGGGTTGAGTAGCAGCTTCGCCTGCCTGATGTTCTCCTGGAGCTCGCGGACGTCCTCTAGCATACGGGAGAGACCGAGTTCAGTCTCGTAAGTCCTCTCCTCCATATCGTACAAGGCATTCGTCCACTCCTCCATGCACTCAATAAGCACTCGGGGTCTCGGCCTGGCCTGTTGGGTCGGGACCACCCTCGGGGCACCCATCGATTCCCAAGGCCTTGCCCTCATGTGAGCACGCTCAGTCATCTCCTCCACCTGGCGATGAGCCTCGTAGGAAGCCATCTCGCTCTGATGAAGCACGTGCCGAGAAGCAGGGCTCACCATCGGCCCTCTCGGTGTGTGAATAAGTTGCGGGTCCACTGATGCATCCAGCGGCCCATACCTCTTCATGTTGATACCCGAAATCCCAAGCGCCTCCCAAGCAGCAGGGGACAACGGCGTGTACTCCTCATCAGGCGGCAACTCTGGACTCGGGAAAATGAATTGCATTCTCGGGTCCTTGCTGTCCTCAAGCAGGTACTCCAGGCCATCTGACTCATAGCCGAACTCCTCGAGGTCCTCTTTGGGGTCCTCTTCCTCTGAATCTTCTTCTTCTTTCGGGTCTTCCTCTAGATCCTCCTCCTCGAAGTCGTCGTCGAAGTACCCTCCATGATACTCCTCCGGCTCCTCCTCCTTCGTGTCCTCTCTCGGGTCAGCTTCGGGCTCCACCTGGGGATCCTTTGCCCCATCGGACACCAGCACTATCGACTCCTCGAGTACGGTCTTCACCACCTCGGGTGGACAACTTGGCTCCCCGACCTCAACGCATCTAGGGGGAACCGGAAACTCAAGCCTAACTAGAGATGGTGGGACCACCTCGGCTTCCTTCCTACTCCTGAGTTGTGATACGAATGCGCCCATATCCTGCGAGGCAACGAGAAAGGATTAGTCTTTCTAAATATAGAAGTGAACTTACTATATCAGACTGGAAAGAAGGCACAACTTGAATGACAGAGATTTTAAAATATCATATTTTACTCGAAGTATAGTTTCGTTCAAAATTTTCAACTTTAGGAATTAACCAATCAATTTTCTCAACACAAGTAAAACACGGCTTATCAAATTTTTGTTTTAGGTAAAACGTTTTGAAAACCCAAACCCGTTTTAAAACTTTTGGCTCTGATACCAAATCTGTAACAGCCCCAAATAATCCCTTGAAAGTATTACCGCCAGTGACATCAGAATACACGTCTGGGGTCACCCAAGACTAAATCATTTTATAATAACCATATAATAACACAAACTATATTAAATATCATGAAAATTTCTAAATGTTATTTAAACCAAAGTCACGGTTTTACAACTGTTAACACCATATACAACCAAATACAGAATTGTTTCAATACATCGGAAGTCTTTGAAATAAATAAACATCACAAAGGGTCTTGATCTGAGCGATCCCACGCCTAGGATCTTCAACCTTGGAAAACTCTTTAAATCAGTATATGCCTTCATCATCGCATACTAGCCTTCACGGAAAGGGAGTTTACCTGATGTGTCGTATGAGACGGATGACACCAGCCAACCATGCAAAGGAAAATAACCGATTGGTTAGTCTAATGAAAGACTATGCAAGGGTAAAATAGAAAAGGTTCTAAGTATTCGTGTTAGGTTACACCTATCGCTTCTCGAATAAAAGCTGATGACGATAGTGAACCTCAACACTTCTACGGAAAGATACGAAAATGGTATGAACAAGAGAAGACTCCAAAAGATTGAGTCTTATGGGGAACTTATGAAGAGAAGACTCCAAAAGATTGAGTCTTTCGGGAAGTATGACAAGTGTTTGGGAACGTTATAGTTTCACACAAGCTTTTAAACGACTTGATCATTTGGGTCCACCACCAACCTCACCGCGCAATGCGAATCCAGATTGGAAAGAAGACTTACTCTAACCGAAGTCCGGGCGGGTTCCAAGTTGTACTTCTCGCCCGAAGGTTCATTAATTATGTGCATAACCGCACTTATCTTATTTAATGACAAAACGTACATTTACGTTAAAGCTTTTAAGGTATATCATGTCATCACGAGAGATATCTGGGGAATAAATCCCGATTTGTCGGCACCAGCTGTGTGCATCTACCCTGAGTAAGGGTACATTCATGACCAGATAGTACTAGGGCAAAATCCTCCTAATACCAGTTATAAAGAAACGACTAGACCTCGCAAGGTACATAGCGTTCCTACGAATTCTTGTTCTAACTATACAGTTAAATTCATACAATAATCCACACCAATACCATCACGGTAATAATAGGTATAATAGCATTGTTTCTAGCAATATATACGACCTATTATAATACCATATTTTAATCACATCATTTTATAAAAATCTGTTCCCAAACGAAAACAACACTTCATTCCAAATTTAACTAACAATCAGAAGTAATTGATAACCAACGAAAATATGGAATGATAAGCAACAGCGAACCGCCATTTGCCTTAATCTAATCGAACGTAGCTGACGGATTCTGAGTATCTGGAGACTGGAATCTGTGTACGGATCCCTATGACGACGACACAAGCACGACGAACCCTAAGTTAGATTTGATATGAACGAATAACGATACGAACGAACGTTAAGAATCAAAAGGAAACGAAAGCCAAAGTCGTGACCGGGGTTGTCCAAGCCACGATCGCGCTGGCCAGGGCAAGCCGTGACCGGGGTTGTCCAAGCCATGACCGCGGTTGTGCTGGCCAGGGCAAGCCGCGGTCGCGGAAATCTGGGCAGAGCCGCAGTCGCGGAAATCATCCCTGTGGTCGCGGATCTCCCTTCAGACGACGGCTTCAACACGGCTTCGAGGCTTACCGACGACGCGAACGACCACTCCTTGCTTGAGACGAGGGCTCCCTATAACTACCACCACAACACACCTCCAAGGCACCTCCGGCGAACTCGAAAACTCCGGCAAACTCGAGCAACTCCGGCGAACTTGAAAACGAGAGGAAGAGATGAGATCTTGAAGTTGTGGATGATGATTTCGGGGTGGGAGCCTCCTATTTATAGGAAAAGAGGAGCTCAACGCCGAGAAGACCAGTCGATCGGCCTCCCTCCAACGGCGAAGTTACGCACGAGGCAAAATTCGAACCGGCGAAACGTCTTCAGATCTGAAGATGATGATAAACAGTGTTTCCGCGGTTGCGGAAACACTTCCGCGGTCGCGGAAATGCCGCGAGCGCGCCACTTGGCTTTTGGTTGCGGATTCACTCGCGGTCTTATGCTAGAATTTATTTTTATTACCCATAAAAATATTCTAAGACCCAAAATGCATTAAAGGTATATTATAACGTTCAAAAAGATTATTACAGAGATCATATGGATTATAGAAATTGCCCATTATGTCCTTATTACAAACTGACAGTTCGGGACTTTTAGGGGTTATTACATTGGTTTACAAAGTTCTTCACTTTCTCACTGTTCTTCAGGATTGGGGAAACATATGCTTCGATGTTGTGTTTAATATGCACCCAGCGCAAAAGGTGTTGCACTTTCCCTTCGAAGACTATATTAATTGCTTTGATGAGAGACTTTTCTCGATTAGTCATTATAACCACAAGCATTACTCTCAACTCTTCAAACAATTGCCAAAGATGTTTCATGATGAACCTGTAATGCATAACCTTTTTCCCCTCGAGTAAATGCATAGGCAATGTTGAACGTCTTGTGAGTGCAAGTAAAACCAACAATTTCCACCAATGGCATATCATACCTATACATAAATGTACAAAAGATAAAACCAATAATTTCCACCAATGGCATATCATACCCACATTAGGCTAGTACGAAATACATCTCTATAGTCTCTCTCCTATACATGTTTGCATAATCATGGATGATTTAGAAAATCTTGATTATAATTTCTAAAGGCCACATATCATACTTTAAATCTTTTTTTCTTACACCTACAATATATTCAATAATACGTAATAGTATAGGCCTCTATGAGTATATGTAATGTAAATATTAATCTTTAATGAACAATTATTTACTAAGGTTACAATTAATCCATATCTAGACTACGAAATTAACTACGTACAAATTTTTTACAATAACTACAACAAAACTTATCATTTCAACCAAAATTATTTCAACACTAACCACAAAATCTTTTCTTCTTACATCTACAATATATTCAACCATGAAGTCGTATTCATAGCTACTAGTTCATACCTAATTATGCATTACTAAGGCTATGAAACTAACTACATACGAAATTTATACATATAACTACGACCTAAAATTTTAGTGTTTAAAAAAATTATTTCAAAACTAACCACGAAATTGTCGCTCGAGTTCCCATCGTCATCCTCTCCTTCATCTTCTCCACTCGAGTGGCAATCGTCATCGTCTCTGCTCGAGTGCCCATCGTTATCGTCTCCGCTCGAGTGCCCATCGCCATCGTCTTCGCTAGCTTGCCAATCCTCATCATCTCCGCTCAAGTGCCAATCGTCATCTAAACTAGTACAAGACATATTTGATAAGGGTATTTTGGATATGGAGTTGAATTCGGATACTTATAGGGTGAGATTTAGAAAATATGTCCGTTAGGCACGCCTTTATCTGGCGCATCCAACGGTCGTATTTTTCAAATAGCTAAATACCTCATGCCAAAATGTGGTGTGCCAGGTCGCGCGCCCAGAAGAGGCGTGCCATGCACCAGAAGAAGGCTTACAATTTGTATGCGTCTTCTTCTGGCGCGTAAGCTGTATGGATTTTTTGGCCATTTCTTATTGTTGCCCCCCACGCCTTAATTTGGCGTCTCAGGCCTGCACGCCATATTTGAGCGCATCAAACCGCGTGCGAAAAGTTAAAAAATCGCGTGTATATAACGCCATGGTACAAAAATGGACATTCTTCGCAAACCACGGTAAACATACAACACAGACCATGCTTTAAAGCAAAACCGCGGAGTATAATTCTTTTCATAGGTTGCACTATGGTTCTAATATGAAAACCGCGGTGCAAGTAAAATATCTTATTCAAAAAAAAACTTGGTTCAAGTCGTATCGCAGTTTTTTATACAAACTATGGTGCAAGGCATTTAAATAAGTGTTATATGCTTTCCCTCTCTCTATTCCTTAGCTCTTTTAGGGCCCGCTTTGGTACCATTCTAAGAACTGGGAATAGTTTTGGGATTGAGAATCAAGCTGTTTCATTCCTAAAACTTGGTATTTGGATTCCTATTAGAATCATTCATTCCACGAACACACAACAACCCTACCCACCAAAAGAGCACACAAAAACAAGGACACATGAAAAACACAAATTCAAAAGAGAAATTTTAAGCAAATTCGAACTGAAGCACATGTGACAAAGAAAGCAAACTCGAAGTGAGAAGCAAGAGTTCAAGTTTGAAGGAAATTTGAACTGGTTAAGACTAGAATAACTCATTCTCCTCCCTTGAATTTTATATCCTATTTATTCCATGTCATTGCTCTTCCTTCTTCTCCAAAATCCATGGCGAGGCAAAGGAGGGAAGAAGATGAAGTTAGGGAATGAGAGAAACCCACCTCTAGGGAAATGGATAAATAAGGTATGAAGCATTCTCATGAATTAATTTCATACCCGTTCTCATGCATACCAAACACCAGACTCAATTTAAGTGATTTTTATACCCATTCCTTATGCCAAGGGGGTGGTACCAAATAGACTCTTAGATAAATAACAAATCCGACCATCTCCATACCTTCATCTACGAAGTCGACCTCTTTATCGGAAATTGCTACTACTGTAAGGCCTAGGGTCTTAGAAGCGCCATCTCATGCCAACCCGAAGACTTCCCAGGAGGTCACCCATTCTGGTACTACTCTCGCCCTAGCATGCATAATTTCAGAGTTTTTTTGTCCTCACTAGAACCTTAAAAAGGAAGTATAACCAATCTCAAGTTCGGGGTGTTACAACTATGTCGTCTCCCCCACCGCGCCACCGACCGCTCTTGACGCTTCTGCTTTGTCATTGTGAAGGGCAAGCCACGATTCTCCGACTTCAATTTCTTTATCGAAGAGGCCTTCTCGATGCCCACCTTGCTGCAACGTATCCTCTAGCCTACCGTCATCAAGCACTATCACCACCTCTGGTCGATCACCACAACTTCTTCTCTAAAGCTTCCCTTTGTTACCCAATGCCATATTCCTTCTCTTGTGTTTGAAATAAGTTAAGATGGAACTTGGATTTTGGTTTAGGATTTGTATAGTTGATGAACTTATTGTGTTATATTGAAGCATTATTATAGTATGATTGGTTATTTTTTTGATGCTACTTGATGGTAAAGTAATGATTTTCGAATTGTCACGGGTTACATGCTCTCGTGTATGTCATGAATACATAAAATGAAGGATGTGAATGGGTCGATCTGAAATAGGTATATTGTAGTTGCTTTTGAGAAAGTAAAAATAACCCGATTTAATTATTATTTTCCTAATGGTCCTTTTATTAAAGATAATTAATGGCCCAAGAGGATATTATTTGTTTCCATATTAATTAAGAGGCTATAAAAGCTCCTTAAATGGCATAACTAAAGATGAGGAATCTATCTAGCAAAAATCATGGCCTCCATTCCCAACTATTGAATTTTGACTTGAGCGTCGGAGACAAAACGGGGGACAAAGCCCTGCCTTTTCCCTTTTTCTTTATTCGCAGGGTACCGGAAAAGGGGATTGGAGGGAGCCTACGCTCACCAAAGTTATGGGTTCTCATCGTCGACATTCATCAATTTATTGTAGCAGCTTTTTGCTACCACAAGTGGCATCTATTGTGGGAAACAAAAAACGATGACGAAATTCCAGCACCGGGGAACTAAAAATCCAAAAAGAAAATAAGGGGAAAACTTTCTTCAGTCAATCCTAAATAAGTACTCACACAAATTGAAAATATCAATAAGGATTTATTTTGGAATAAATGGCACTTTCGGTTATCATGCGCTCATTAGTTGGGACCATATCTATACTCGTACGGAGGAGGGGGTGACTAGGTATAAAAGCGACAAAAATTACAAACATTATTCTACAAATGAAACTATTCTGGAAAATTGTTAAAGAGCCATCCAATATTTGGGTCAAAAACAATACGGAAAAATATCTTAGAAACACTAATATTTTGTAGATACAAAAGAAATCGTCGTCGTAGCAATTTGGCCGATTTCAATCTGTCATGGATAAATTCAAAGAGCAACTTAGATGGCAAGTGAGAAACAGAAAATCTACAGATTTTTGGTAGGACCTATGGGCATGAAACTTTAACCTATCCCATCTTCGTAATAACACATTCTATTACTACAAAGTTTCATATTTCATTTACAACGACAAAACATGGAATGTTGATAAACTATGGGACGTTGTTTAAGAAAATATCATCTTGAAAATCCTCAAAATCCATATTCCTCTCTATAGCATCGATGATACAATTATTTGACAACCATCATCGATAGGAAAATTCACAGATAAATGAGCAAGACAAGCTTTGGTAAATAATAACCAAGAACATGATTTAACTTGGATCCGAAAAAGTAAATTACCACAAAAAATTAAGAACTTCTTATGGAAGGCTTGTTCTGTTTGCTTACCTACTACGAAAAGACTAAATCAACATTTTAATCTTGTATCATCCTAATGTAGCCTTTGCAGAGAACGTGAAAAAAATACTAACCATTTCTTCTTTAAGTGTAACTATACCATTAGAATAATGGAAAGATTCCTCAACTGGGTAAAAGTGACTGAAAACTAGGAGACTTAAATGCGGACTTCATAGGTGCAATGAAGCAAATATACTCTACCGGCCCGAGTTTTGATAACATTTGCTTCTCCTGGTGGCATATGTGGACACATCGAAATGCAATCATTTTCAGAAATGTTGCCGATAACACCCAACTTATAAATCAAATAATTACAAGATGTCTAAACTAGAAAATTCTTTTGACCCAAACATAAAACAACAAAACGAAACTAAAAGATAAAAACATATCTTGGGAAAAAATCATATATTGGCTCTCTAAAGCTAAATTTCGATGGATCCAAGACAAGCAATAACATAAACCATATAGGATTTCTTGTTTGAGATCATAACATGCAGATCTCATTTATGGACAAACGTAGGATCTGAAACACCTCTGTCGTTCAGACAAAGGCCCATGCTCTTTAGTCTAGTGTTTTAGAGGCATTTTGTGCGGGTGTTAGAAAGATAATTATTGAAGGTGCTAACTTAACTGTTATCAACATTTTCAAAGGTATTTGGGATACCTCGTGGGAGATTCGCGTCCTCTAAGTGCTTCTTATCTTACTTTGATGAAGTGCATATTGCTCACTGCTACCAAGAGGCAAACATGGCAACAAACTTCTTGGCTAGCCGAGGATGTGATATTGAAGTTTTAAGGCACAACTAGTATAGTAACCCACATAATTTGACAGACAACCACCATTTTGTTAAGGCTTTTTTCAAGATAATCTCTTATGATGATTTAGGTGTATCCTTCATTAGGAAGGGAACCTAGTGTTTATCCTTTGTGTTGAAAAAATCCTAAAGGATGACCTCATTGAGGCACCTCCGCTATCAAGAGCCAAGTCTTCTTCAAATTCCCACTCTTAAAATCCGAACAAAAAACCGATTGATAATCGTTACATCTCCAAAATCCGAACAAGAACTCGAGCAAACGAACACATACAAGAATGATTGATGTAATTATTAAAGCAAGGAAACAATGAGATGTATAGCTTTGGGGATAAGATAAAATCGTCGAGTCTTCAAATCTGATTTTTATTGAACAAAGAATAAGAGTATGTGTAGAGAATGAAAGTGTAACGAACAAGCAAAGGGAGTTTTGTGGTTTGGTATACAAAACTTGAAACCAGAAAAGAGAGCCGCTCGCCGGCCCTAGAACCCCATGAAGATGCTCCATCGAGCCCCCACCTGGGCAACCGATGCTTCCCTCCGCTGCTCCACCGACACCACCTAGCCCTGACCCCACCGGTCCCCTTGATGAACAACCCCTCTCTGCACCGAACCCCGCTTTGACCGAGCTCTGCTCCGACCGAGCTCCCCGCTCCGACCGAGCCCCCAACGCATGTTCCGTTCAGCCATCTGGGCACCCTTGCTCCAGATCGGTCGAGCCCAACGAACCCACTCCCCGCCCCGCTCGCACCTAACCCGACCACCGAACCCAGATCTACCCATCTCGCACCACCCACACCCTCACCACCGGACCAGGCTCACATCAGATCTGTACGCACCGCCCCGGTCTGAGCCCACATCCTTGGACCCCGTGCCCATGGCCGCCCGCTTCCTTCTTCGTTTCCCTTCTCTCTCCTTTCCTCGCCGATCTCTTCGTCCGGCGTCGCTCGAGTTCGCAGCGCGAATTCCGGCAGAAGGCAGTACGGCGAATGGTTTTGGAAGGCAAAGAAGCGGAGTCGGCGCTGGCGGTCCGATGATGGCACCTCGGAGGCGGAAGACTACCCTCCAAACCATCGACTTCAACGGACGCCGCTCCGACCGAGCCCTTGGCTGCAGCTTTGGAGACATCCTACCCCTGCCGCTCCAACCGAGCCCCCGAGCCCCGCTCCGCACTGAGCCCCCGCCGAGGCCGGACCCCCTTCCGAGGCCCCGCTCAAACGCCTTGGGATCTGTTGTAGTCTTTCTTGGCTACCGCTTCCTTTCTTTTTTAGTTCTGTCTTTTTTAGTTTCGTGTTTTGTGTGCAAGCTTGTGTGTGGTACTTATTTGCTTCTGTTGAGCTGATTGAGGGTGGAGATCGAGTTGTTCCAGTTGTGGTCGCGGTTGTGTTGAGGCTCCTAAAGATCCAAATGGCAACGTCAGGGTGGTCGATACTCCTGAAGATCCCTCATCTTGGTGGAGGCAACGTCATGGTTGTCCATTCAACACTTTCCAGGATTGTTTTCCTGTTTGACCCGTCGTCTGGTGGCACTGTTCGTTTGTGCTGGACTCACTTCTCTCCCTAGTCTTACAGCTCGCCTTTGCTTTGTTGTATTTTCATTTGCTTGTCTGTGTTGTTCTAAACTGGTTTTTCCAGTTGCCGATTTATCGGCCTCTCGAGTTGTCCGACATTTTATGTCGGTAACTCGAATTCTTACCTTATAAAAAAAAAAGGGAGTTGGTAACCAAGCATGATCATCCCTAGTTCTCTCCCTTTTCTAATATATCTCTAAAAATATGGAAATATAAATCTATGCTATAAAAACTATAGTATAACATAAAGTGACAAATACTAACATGTCACAACTTAAGTTAACCAAACTTGTTAAAATTGGCCCTCTTAACTTAAATTATATAAATTGTCTAAATAAGGAAAGATTCTAAATATGGAAAAAAGTCTAAATAAAACAATAAAGATAAGAATGAAAAACAACCTTTACATGTAGGTAAAAAAACTCAGCTAATCACTCATGTTGATGCGTGCCTAAAGAGGCTTAAACCTCTTCAATGGTGGCCTTGAACGTCTTCCATGATATAACTAAATAAGCTTTTTTTATGAGGAAAGAATTTGAAGTACCCAACATAACAACGTCGGGTAGATCGAGAGGCCGAAAAATCGGCGCCGGTCAAACCGGACAATAAGAACAATAAATCAAGCATGAAAATTACAACAAAGCAAAAATAGAGCTAAAACAACCAAGAGCGAGTGGTGAGCAAAGCACGATCAGACGAAAGCACCTTCGGAAGACGAGTCAGACAGGAGAAATCATGCGAAAGTGCTGAACGGACTGCCATGACGTTGCCCTCTCTTCTAGGAGGGATCTTCAGGAGCCTCAATCATGACGTTGTCCTCATACAAGAGGGATCTTCATTGAGCCACAAACACGTTCACGACCACTGTAACACCCCCAAATCTGAACCCATTTGGAAAGGTATTACCGCCAGTGACCTCAGTGTTCCTTACCGAGATCACCCAAGGCTTTACCGTTTGAATACAAACCATGAAATACAATGATACAAAATGATAACTTTATTCATATAAAACATGAGTCCCGGGATTACATCCCAATCCCGAATAGGACAAACACAGAGTTTAACAAAGTACGGCGGAAGTCTTTAAACAAGGTACAGCAGAAGTCTTTTAAATATATTACAAACAAGGATCTTGACCACAATGGTCATCTCCCAAGGATCTCAACCTGATTAAAAGAAATTATTAAAAACATCCAAAAACAACCGTCGTCTTCATAGTCAATCTAGTCTCCTCATATCTTCGCTCTATCTAATGTGCCGAATCGAACGGATGACACCAGCCAACCATGCAAAGAACAATTGTGGTTGGTTAGTATACTGAATAGACTATGCAAGGGTACAAAGCAGAGTGGTTCGAAGCAGTCGTATTAGGTTAGACTCATCGTTTCTCGAATAATAACCGATGACGATAGTCAACCGTCATACTCCTATTGGAATAAACAAGAGGTATGCACAAGATAAGATTCTGGAAGAGTGAATCTTCACAGAAATCGACCCGAAAAGAGACTCCAAGAGATTGAGTCTTTAAGGAAATATGACAAATCTGGAACGTTTAAAGAATCAGACAACAGTGATTTAAAAGCTGACTTAGACGTTTCGGTTCACGACCAACCTCACCGCTTACAGCGAATCCAGATTGGAAAGAGAACGTACTCTGATCAAAAGTCGAGATGAGCTTTCCTAGCTGCACTGTTTACTTAGCTGCACTACTCGCCAAAGGTATATTAATTATGTGCACTCGGGCACTTTATCTTATTAAATTCCAAAACCCACATTACGTTATAAGCTTTTAAACATATGCTCTGTCACGCAGGACATACAACTAAGGAATGGACCTCACAGAATCCAAGCCTCTGGACTTATATCGAAGGAATGAACCTCACAGAGTCCAAGCTTCTACTATCGTAGGGTCTTGATCGCCCTTTACAGTTATAAAGAAACGAATGGACCTCTCAGAATCTAGGCGTTCCTACGAATACTCGTGCTAACTTACAGTTCAAGAACAACAATAGTTCAGGATAAATCCACATAAATGCCCTCAAGGCGAACATAAATAATAGCGTTGTTCTAACAGATATACAACCTATTATAATATCATTATTACAGTTTCCAAAACAGATTATAAAACCATTTCCAGATAAACACAGTAATCATTCCAAATTAATTACTCAGATAAACAACTGATAATTAATGTAAATATGGAACGATGAGCAAGAGCGAACCGCCACTTGCCTGAATTCGCAGAGTTTGAATGAAGTCTAACGACGGGATTCTGGGCTCGACACATGGACATATCTGGAGCACAGATTCCTTCGGATCGACCCACAAAGAAACCCTAAGTTAGATTCGACAAACAACAATACAGATCTAAGAAAGAACGAAAGGAATCGAAGGAAACGAAACCTGAACGAAGGCCTCGGAAGCCAAACCACAACCGGCCAACAACCAATCTCGCCGGCGGGCGCTGCATCACTTACGGCGGGCGCCGTCACCACCGCGGCGGGCGCCGCCTCCCCTGCGGCGGGCGCCGCTCAAAGGCTGCTCCTCACGGCGGTAGCCACATCTTCACGGCGGTCACCGTGCTCTTCACGGCGGGCGCCGCTTCTAGCCGGAGGGCGCCGTGTTCTGGCCGGCGATCGCCGCTCATCACGGCGAGCGCCGTGTTCTGGCCGGCGGTCGCCGCCTTCAAGCCGGCGGTCGCTGTCGCTAAACAGAAACTGAAATACGAGAGGAAAAACTCACCCTCGATGATCGGTTTGGCTCGTCTTTCGCCTTGCTTGGTTTCTAGGCTTCTAAGGGCCTCCCAAGCTTCTCTTGGCCACCGGAAACGACACCAAACGAGCTCCGACGTTCGACTTGAGCTTTCCCGAAGAGAGCGTTTTTTAGAGTTTGAGAGCTTATGAAACTAACCCTCTCTCTTCCTCCCAAGCCATCCTTATATAGGCAAATCCAAGGGGGAGGAAGATGATAGGAAGCTTCCTTCTCATCCATTGGGTAATAACCTTGCACTTTGCCCTTTGGATAAAAACTTTAGGGTAACAACCTTGTACTTTAGTGTCCATTGGATGATAACTCTTCGGCAATAATCTTAACCCCGTGTTAAATGTATTCGTACACAAACGAGTATTAACTCCCAAAATGCGTCGACTGTATGTTATTTCACTGAGAAAAATATTACAGAGGCAGAGCACATTACAGAATATCTCAAACTATCTGAATTAAATCCGACGTACGAAACAGGTACTCGGGAAAATTCCCAAAATAACCTTACAGAAATATGGGGTACCACAACCACGACCGGACACTCAGACATCACCCTAAATCAGCTCCACAAATGCAACGAAGAATTTAACACCCATACTTGAATCAAACGGAACCGCAATAGATAACCAATGATAAAAATTGATGTAAAAAAAAACATCAACTAATCTTGCTATTTGGTAAAAGTGATTATATTGTTTTGTTGGAGAAGTCCAAAGCATATTAATATTTGTTATGAGTGATTGGTGAAGGAATTGGGTCCTTTGCTAGTTGAAAATTTGTATAAATGCAAATTCTCAGCTATTACCAATGTACACCAATTCCCAACCATGGTGTGCTTTAGAAGTTGAAAAAGCTATCACCAATGTACAAACGTACACACAAGCTCAGCTACAACTTTTACACGTTTTCTATTTCTTTCTTCTTTTTTTATTAAATTCCTTACAACTTTTAGAAAAAGTATGGAAGCAGAAGACGTTCAAGACTTCTACTTTTTTCTCTTTCAAAAGGAGTTACTCTCTTCAAGCTTGTAAGACAAGCTTAAGCATAGAAGAAATATGGATCTGGTGCAAACAATTTGACTAAAGTTTGACAAGATTATGCTTCTGTTGGCAACATACTCAATTGAGAAGACGACAACAGTGTGAGGTAGCCATGGGAGGGGTCAACAAAAGTCAGGTTTCGACGCAAGGTTCGGGTATTGGCAGGGAAGCCGATAATGTCGAAATTGGCGAATTATGGTTCAGATTTGGAGCTTTAAGTCTCAATGGTCGAGAGAGATCAGATCTAGGTAAAGACACTGGTCGAGAGAGTTGATCCATGTGGTGTAGCGGTCTTGAGATGGTTTTAGCGTTGATTTCGACAATTGATTCCGATGATGGTTCAAGAAAGAGCATCATCGAACATCAATTCATCTCACTTTGAGGATTTACCATTTTCTGAAAAGAGGGTTTCTTTCTGTTGTTTTTAAGGTTTGCCTTTTTGTTATTTCTCTGTGAGCTGGGATGTGAACGAAAGGGTTGATTTTTTTTGTTAACCAGGAGCTACAAACTCTCCAACAATGGTGATTTGGGTATTTAATGAGTTTTCATGTTCAGACTTGTATTTGTTTGAGTGAGATATCCCAAAGAGTTTTGTTTGTTTGTTGTGTATACTATGAGCAAGAGAGGATTTGTTACCAAAAAGAGATAAAGCTCTTAAATGGCTCCCTTAATTTGCTAAAAGCTCTTAAACCTTGGTGTTGATGATGTGGAGTTACCCCTAATTTGGGCTGATGCTATTCGCACTACGTTTTTTGCCTTTTCGCACTACGTTTTACTACGTCAGATGTTGACGTACGCCAAATACGAGCGTAGTAGGCTAAAAACGTATAAATACGTGAGAATTTAAAATATATATATATATATAAAGGAGCTACGCCAGAATATTACGTACGCAAGATTCTGGCGTAGCTCCTTTATGAGGACTTGGGGGAATTTTTGAAATTGGCCTTCTGCGCCAGATTCTGGCGCACGCAAGATTCTGGCGCAGGAAAAAAAATATTTGCCCCATAATCATGTAGAGAATTTCAATATGAGTCCGTACATATAAAATTCATCCAAAACGGACATCGTTTGCCCCTCCAAAAGCCCAAAATACGATGGCTGCCCCCATGGTCCTATTTTGGCCCAATTTCTCGTATTTCAGGTTTTCACCCGTTTTTTTCTATAATCCTTCCTATTGGACCTATTGGAGGGATTATAGAAAAAACGGGTAAAAACTGAAATACGAGAAATTGGGCCCAAATAGGCCCAATAGGAAGGATTGTCGAAGAAACGGGTGAAAAACTGAAAAAACGAAAAATTGGGCCCAAATAGGCCCAATAGGAAGGATTATAGAAGAAACGGGTGAAAAACTAAAATACGAGAAATTGGGCCCAAATAGGCCCAGTAGGAAGGATTGTAGAAGAAACGGATGAAAAAGTGCAAAAAATAAAAAATTGAGCCCAAATAGGCCCAATAAGAAGGATTATTGAACAAACGGGTGAAATACGAGAAATTAGGCTCAAATATGCCCAGTTTTTAATTATATTTCATATAGTTACACTTATATACTATAGTATTTCATTATATTTCATATAATTACACTTATGTACTATAGTATTTCATTATATTTCCTATAGTTACACTTATATACTATACTATTTCATTAAATTTCATATAGTTCCACTTATGTACTATAGTATTTCAATAAATCTAGTACACTTAGACTTATATACTATAGTATTTTATTAAATCTCATATAGTTACACTTATATACTATAGTATTTCATTAAATTTCCTATAGTTACACTTATATATTATAGTATTTCATTAAATCTAGTATATTTAGACTTATACCACATCGTATTTCATTAAATTTCATATAGTTACACTTATGCACTATAATATTTCATTAAATCTAGTATACTTAGACTTATACACCGTAGTATTTCATTAAATTTCATATAGTTACACTTATGTACTATAGTATTTCATTAAATCTAGTACACTTAGACTTATATACTATAGTATTCTATTAAATTTCATATAGTTACACTTATGTACTATAGTATTTCATTATATTTCATATAGTTACACGTATATACTATAGTATTTCATTAAATCTATTATACTTAGACTTATACCCCATAGTATTTCATTAAATTTCCTATAGTTACACTTATATACTATAGTATTTCATTAAATCTAGTATACTCAGACTTATACCACATCGTATTTCATTAAATTTCATATAGTTACACTTATGTACTATAATATTTCATTAAATCTAGTATACTTAGACTTATACACCGTAGTATTTCATTAAATTTCATATAGTTACACTTATATACTATAGTATTCTATTAAATTTCATATAGTTACACTTATGTATTATTGTATTTCATTATATTTCATATAGTTACACGTATATACTATAGTATTTCATTAAATCTAATATACTTAGACTTATACCCCATAGTATTTCATTAAATTTCCTATAGTTACACTTATATACTATAGTATTTCATTAAATCTAGTATACTTAGACTTATACCCCATTGTATTTCATTAAATTTCATATAGTTACACTTATGTACTATAGTATTTCATTATATTTCATATAGTTACACGTATATACTATAGTATTTCATTAAATCTAGTATACTTAGACTTATACCCCATAGTATTTCATTAAATTTCCTATAGTTACACGTATATACTATAGTATTATTAAATCTAATATACTTAGACTTATACCCCATAGTATTTCATTAAATTTCCTATAGTTACACTTATATATTATAGTATTTCATTAAATCTAGTATACTTAGACTTATACCCCATCGTATTTCATAAAATTTTATATAGTTACACTTATGTACTATAGTATTTCATTAAATCTAGTACACTTAGACTTATAAACTATAGTATTCTATTAAATTTCATATAGTTACACGTATGTACTATAGTATTTCATTATATTTCATATAGTTACACGTATATACTATAGTATTTCATTAAATCTAATATACTTAGACTTATACACCGTAGTATTTCATTAAATTTTATATAGTTACACTTATGTACTATAGTATTTCATTAAATCTAGTAAACTTGGACTTATATACTATAGTATTTTATTAAATCTCATATAGTTATACTTATATACTATAGTATTTCATTAAATCTAGTATACTTAGACTTATATACTATAGTATTTCATTATATTTTCTATAGTTAAACTTATATACTATAGTATTTCATTAAATCTAGTATACTTAGACTTATATCCCATAGTATTTCATTAAATTTCATATAGTTATACTTATGTACTATAATATTTCATTAAATCTAGTATACTTAGACTTATATACTATAGTATATCATTATATTGAATATAGTTACACTTATGTACTATAATATTTCATTAAATCTAGTATACTTAGACTTATATACTATAGTATTCTATTAAATTTCATATAGTTACACTTATGTACTATAGTATTTCATTATATTTCATATAGTTACACGTATATACTATAGTATTTCATTAAATCTAGTATACTTAGACTTATACCCCATGGTATTTCATTAAATTTCATATAGTTACACTTATGTACTATAATATTTCATTAAATCTAGTATACTTAGACTTGTATACTATAGTATTTCATTAAATCTAGTATACTTAGACTTATACCCTATAGTATTTCATTAAATTTCATATAGTTACACTTATGTACTATAATATTTCATTAAATCTAGTATACTTAGACTTATACACCATAGTATTTCATTAAATTTCATATAGTTCCACTTATGTACTATAATAGAATACCATAGTATATAAGTCTAAGTGTATTAGATTTAATGAAATACTATAGTACATAAGTGAAACTATATGAAATTTAATGAAATACTACGGTGTATAAGTCTAAGTATACTAGATTTAATGAAATACTATAGTATATAAGTGTAACTATATGAAATATAATGAAATAGTATGGGGTATAAGTCTAAGTATACTAGATTTAATGAAATACTATAGTATATAAGTGTAACTATAGGAAATTTAATGAAATACTATAATATATAAGTCTAAGTATAATAGATTTAATGAAATACTATAGTATATAAGTCTAAGTGTACTAGATTTAATGAAATACTATAGTACATAAGTGGAACTATATGAAATTTAATGAAATACTACGGTGTATAAGTCTAAGTATACTAGATTTAATGAAATACTATAGTATATAAGTGTAACTATATGAAATATAATGAAATATTATGGGGTATAAGTCTAAGTATACTAAATTTAATGAAATACTATATTATATAAGTGTAACTATAGGAAATTTAATGAAATACTATAGTATATGAGTCTAAGTATACTAGATTTAATGAAATACTATAGTATATAAGTTTAACTATATGAGATTTAAAAAAATACTATAGTATATAAGTCTAAGTGTACTAGATTTAATGAAATACTATAGTACATAAGTGGAACTATATGAAATTTAATGAAATACTATAGTATATAAGTGTAACTATAGGAAATATAATGAAATACTATAGTACATAAGTGTAATTATATGAAATATAATGAAGTACTATAGTATATAAGTGTAACTATATGAAATATAATGAAATACTATAGTATATAAGTGTAACTATATGAAATTTAATAAAATACTATAGTATATAAGTCTAAGTATGAAATACTATAGTACATAAGTGTAACTATATGAAATATAATGAAATACTATAGTATATAAGTGTAACTATATGAAATATAATGAAATACTATACCATATAAGTGTAACTATATGAAATATAATTAAAAACTGGGCATATTTGAGCCTAATTTCTCGTATTTCACCCGTTTCTTCAATAATCCTTCCTATTGGGTCTATTTGGGCCCAATTTTTCATTTTTTGCATTTTTTCATCCGTTTCTTCTACAATCCTTCCTACTGGGCCTTTTTGGGCCCAATTTCTCGTATTTTAATTTTTCACCCGTTTCTTCTATAATCCTTTCTATTGGGCCTTTGGGTCCAATTTTTCGTTTTTTCAGTTTTTCACCCGTTTCTTCTACAATCCTTCCTAGTGGGCCTATTTGGGCCCAATTTCTCGTATTTCAGTTTTTTACCCGTTTTTTCTATAATCCTTCCAATAGGTCCAATAGGAATAATTATAGAAGAAACGGGTGAAAACCTGAAATACGAGAAATTGGGCCAAAATAGGACCATGCAGCCATCGTATTTTGGGCTTTTGGAGGGGCAAACGATGTCCGTTTTGGACGAATTTTATATGTACGGACTCGTATTGAAATTCTCTACATGATTATGGGGCAAATTTTTTTTTTTTGCTACGCCAGAATCTTGCGTACGCCAGATTCTGGCACAGAAGGCCAATTTCAAAAATTCCCCCAAGTCCCCATAAAGGAGCTACGCCAGAATCTTGCGTACGCAAGATTCTGGCATAGCTCCTTTATATATATATATATTTTTTAAATTCTCACGTATTTATACGTTTTTAGCCTACTACGCTCGTATTTGGCGTACGCCAACATCTGACGTAGTAAAACGTAGTGCGAAAAGGCAAAAAACGTAGTGCGAATAGGCGGCTCGCTAATTTGTTGTTGAGTGATGAATTTGGGATTTTTAGAGAGAAGGGCTCCCCCTTCTCTCTAAGTCCATAGATAAGTGAATAAGCTTTGATAACATGTCATCAATAAGATCATCGAAAGACAAGAACGTTACTCTATTTTTTGATCTAGTCGTTACAAACCCTGATGGATTTTCCTTTGTTCATTAGAACATTGAAATTTTAAAGCTAGAATTTCTACTCTAGTAATTAAAAAGGGGATAAAGGTCGCCTTTTTGTAGTCTTGTTCGGTTTGAAAAATGATAGTAAGTCTAGTATTGAGCAAGACTAAGAATGAAACAATCTTAATACAGTCAGCAATGCAGTTTGTGAACTATGGACATAAATCATATTTTTCTTGGATAGAAATAATAAAATTCCATTCAATCATATCATATGATTTTCCTATATCAAGTTTAGTTGCATTAAATCCTTCTTTTTCTTTCTTAGCACGAAAGGAATAAAAGATTTTGTATGCAATAATGATACTATCATGGATTACCCTATAAGAAACAAAGGCTTCTTGAATCGGGTGGATGCTAATTTTTGCATTACTTTTTTCATTCTATCCGTTAAGATTTTTGTTATGATCTTGTACGTAATCAACCATAGGCTTATAGGTATGTGGTTGTCAAGTTTGGGTTTGTATTTTAGAATCAGTGTGATAAAAGTATGATTTATATGTCTTAGAATATTAATATTTTGTGAACTGAAGAAACTCTTAACAAGTTTGATAATCGTTTGCGCACGATGTCCCGGGATATTTGATAAAACCCAGCAGACACGCCATCCGGCCCTAAAGACTTGTCAGATCCAATGCTAAAGACAGCCTTTTTAATTTCATCATTTGTACTCGATCATTCCTCATTATCATGATAAGTTATTTCTCGTCCAATCTAGTTTAGGTAGTAATCTTCCAATACAAAACTATCCAAATTGCCTTCTTTGAACCTTTTGGTAAAATTCGTTCTTTCATTTCTAATGTTCTCCTCAACTATAATAATTGTCCTTTCATGCTCTCTAATCTCCTTAATTATCTTTCTATTCCTTCTTATATTCACAATTTTATTAAAGTAACTTGTATTTGTTAATCTAATGTTCGATTTAGTTTTACATATATTTTATTTATTTTTGGTTTTATTCCTTATCCGATTATATGAATTTCCTAAAGTTCAAATAGTTCACATTCAGTTTTGAATTTCAATAGTCTCTCATACTGACTAGAGCACAAATGCAATCCACTCTTTTTTTACTTAGGCATTGAATCTCATTTAGGTCCCGATTAACCACATAGGGAAGTGTGTTTGCAACACAAAGTTCGTATGTTCTTTCCAAAGTTCATTTTTTCATTTTCTCTTGGAGGAGCGTGAACAAAATGATGACAAAGGTGTGATTTATTCCTAAGTTCTTATATTTGAAGCTTATGAATCTTTTATGTTGATGATATATTTCTATTTCCCCCTTATATAGTTGATATTCCTTCTACATTTATACAATCCATCCTCTCACCCATTAGTAGGGAGCAAATAAAATTATCAAAAACTTGCTTTTTTACAAACAACATATGCATGAATAAAGTCAATGTTTGTCTTGACTAAGGCCATCATTTGAATTAGTTCAATCTTACAGCTTGTTTTGACATTAGTCCAAAGGTTTATCATAGGCTAATCTTCATAAGGAAACAAATTGGAGAAGAAATTACAAAAATGGTAATTTCACAACCAAATTATTCCATTCTTAAAATGGATATACATAGGATGGGTTGTTATGGTTTATTTCAGTTAGTTTCCAACTATTGTTTTGCAAATAAATATGGTAACTTCTTAGGCTCACGAGTTGAAGTTGAGCTAAGTTTCTCTTAGGTTCATTTCGGCAAAATCAAGCTTATACGAGCTGAAGTTGAGCTAATTGTAGATTAAGTTGATTGAGTAGTTGGAGCTAATTTAATGAGTTGAACTCAATAGCTTATACGAATTTAATAAGCTAGTAACCGTTCGGTAAAATGAAGTTGATTTTGTAAAGTAGGGATGTGAAATTACCAAAAAAAGTAGATAAATATTCTGGGTATAATAACTTGTGAAGAATAATAGGGGTAGGAAAAATCATAAGCTAGCAAAAGCTGGGGCTAAGCTTGTTTTTTGGGAGCTTATACCCTGAATATAAGCTACCATAAGATATAGTAAGCTACTTTTACTAAACAGTGCATTGAAAGCTTATTCCATGAATATAAGCTATTATAGGCTCCATAAGCTACCATAATCTTGTTAACGAACGAACCTCTAGTCCTACCCCAAATATATGGAATATCAAGATTTATTATAATTTTCAAGTTCTATGTCCAGTGAGGCAGTGATCAAGCCAAACAAAGGAGGATTTATTCAATCGATTAGGAAATTAAACACCTAATGCATTTTTTATGCTTAATTTATATAGTTTATCATGAAATAATTGATCACTTAATAGTTACGGTTTGTTTGGAAAAATATGGATCAAGATTTTTTTACTTAGAAATACTTATTTTCATCCATTTATAGTTTTCCATATCTTTCAAATTTCAAAACTACTTTTTTACAAAAATAACATTATAAGTAAAAAGGTTATAAGAACATGAACAACCATGAGAAGCCCATTTGATTTCTCACTAATAAAAAAATAATGTTTTATTGCGAGATCGTCTCTTAAAATCTCATATGAGAGACGTTCCTCACATTCCCTATATTTTCCTTTTTCATTTGCTTTTACTTTTTGGTGAGAAACCCATTGAAAAACCACCAATGTCTATGACCTAAAGATCCTTGCCAAATAGAGCCTTACTAAAATACAACACAATGGGTCTACTTATAGATTTTAAAAATTAGTAAAGTGAGTCTTGCTATGCTTAGTGTTTTTCATGAGGATTTTTCTTAATCTATTATATCGAAACCCTCCTTAATCTCCTAGAGTCGAGAAGGGAATTGCATTGAGGAATTTTGAATAAAACAAAAATATATAGTATAAAAAATATGCATCTCTCGTTTGAACTCATTCAAATTGAATTTTGTTGGCCCAACACTTCATCTCAAAAATTCCAATAAACCATCAAGTTGTAACTCACCTTTTAATTTTTAGCAAAGTGCATGTACAAGTGTAGTTTCTTTTTGTTCAATTGCATCAAATTCACCAAGACTTGAACCCATAATTGTCCACATGTTACACCCTAAAAGGCATAAAGACTTGAACCCACCTCATAAGTAACAACATTTTCCTTTTTCTTTTTGTTTAAGATAGAAAATACAAAAAAAACTCTTATACTCATTTAATCTTAGTCTTTCATTTCCCTTAATCTAATGACCCATAATTATCCATATTTTACACCCTAAAGACTTGAACCCACCTCATAAATAACAACATTTTCCTTTTCCTTTTTATTTAAGATAGAAAATACAAAAAAAAAAACCTATGTTGTTTGCAATTGCAATGCGCCGCCAAATAACCTTAAATCATTGAAAACTATTGCATTTGTTCTGGACAATGTGTTAACTAGTTGATTTCAGACAACAACGAATACGCCAAATAACCTTAAATCACTGATTCAATCAATCTTAAATATTCCAAGTACTACGTCTCTTGAGAAGTATCTTGGTTGCCTTATTATCAATGAGAGAGTCAACCATGATACTTTCCAAGACAAATTCCACGACAAATAATCAACTAACTAAATGGAAAGCAAGTTCTCTTTCCCTTGAAAGAAAGAGCGACACTCGTCAAATCAAAGCTTGCTTCCAAACCAAATTATATCATGAAGTGTTTATATCCATACACAAAGAATTAAATAAAATCAACAAAAAAATCCTTTGGAATAAAGAGCCGAACTATAAACCCTTAATATGATGTGATACAATTTGTAAAAATAAATCTAATGGTGGCATTGGTAATTTGGTATTGATAACTCATGACATGAATAAAGCTCTTCAAATAAAACTTATGTGGAAACTTTTTGCTAAACCCAAGAACATTTGGGTTAAGATTATTACCGAGAAATATCTTAAAGATACAAATGTATTTGAATATATTAAAAAAACAAACCACTCATGGAAATGGTCACAATTACTCAAACTACGACTCAAATTTCAGTCAGGTCCTGAGTGGCTTGTCGGGGATGGTAAGGCTATTAAATTTTGGACTGATAATTGGACTATTAGTTTAAACCTAATGAAGGAAAGCCTACCTAACCCTTCTTTGAGAGTAAGTGCTCGTTTGGTTGGTAAGTAAATTCCCATGAATTTAAATACCACATGAAGTGATACCAAATATATGTGTTTGGTTGACTTTTTGTTTTTGAAAAACTCAGATATTCTAATTCATGTGATTTTCAATATATGCAAAACATAGGAAATCCAATCACCTAGGAAGGGGTATGTAAGATTTTCTTCACCCATATTTCTCATGATTTAGATTTTAACCAAACATAATTTACCAATTCACATGAATTCAAATTCCCATGATATAATTTCACATGAAATAACTTCATAGGAATTACACTTCATGTATTCAACCAAACGAGCACTAAGTGAGTTTATAAGCGACATTAAACAGAATAAAACTAAATTGGACAGTGTTCTTAGCATAAACACAGTTGACATGATTTTAGAAATCCCTATTACAAAAAAATATCATAACTAACAGATTATACTGGACTCCAAACTCAAATGGTTGATTTTCTACAAAATCCGCCTTCGACTTTATCACAAAACAAACAAATACCTCAAGTAATGACTTTTCCTGGATTTGAAAACTCGATACCTATCCCAAAATAAAAAAAACTTTCTCTAGAAAATCTGTCATGATGGTCTGCCGACTAAAGCAAGACTTGTACAAAAACATGTTGCTGTTCCACTTGCATATGATTGATGTATTAATCCACACGAAGACTTAATCCATTTTCTTTACCAATGTCCCTCCACTCTTAATCAAAGTAAAAAACAAAGTTCATTAATTTCAAATAACATAAGTAACATTAATACCAATAACAAAAAAATCAAAAGACCTCCTTATTGAAACTCATGCGCTCTTAACAAAGAACGAATTCATTTGTCTTGTTACTACTTGGTGGATGACTTGGATAAATGGAAATCAAATTATCTTTAGTACTAATAATTCGGAGAAAATCAAAGACTTAACTCAATATATTAAAAGTTTAATTCAAAACTGGGTGGAAACTAAAATGAATGAGTGTGATGAGTTCATTAACCGAACGTAACCTCTTATTAGGAAAACAAAGAAAATCAAATGGGAAAAACCAAGACTAGACTTTCACAAAATTAATTTTAATGGGACATAACTTTCCGAGGCTAGAACTCGCTACATTATAAAAAATGACAAAGCAAAAACCATTTATATAGAATGCCAATGAAGTGGTGCCACCACTATTTTGATGACCAAAATCTTGGCTCTAAGATACAGTATCATTGCAACAAAACGCCTAAACCTATCTAAGATTGAAATTGAACGAGATAACATTTGCCTTATTAACTTTATTAAAATGCATTTGGACTTATCCATAGAAAATTAAAATGATTATTGTCGATATTCTTATTAATCTCCATTTCTTTTAAAAAATCCATATTAGATAAGTTTTTCAAGAAGTGAACTCATCGGATTAGGGCTGAGCACTGGCTATAACCCGACCCGAACCAACCCGAAAAGCCTGAAACCCGAAAATCCAAAAAAACGGGACCGAAGTCATGCGGTTCGGTTCGGATTCGGGCTAAACAACACTCATAAATAAAAAATCAGACTAAACTAGGCTAAAACCCAAAATCCGAACCGAACCGAAACCCGAAACACTGATAACATCAGACCGAAATCCGAACCGAAGTCATGTGGGTTCGGATTCAGTTCAGATTTTTTGAATCGGGATGGTTTGGATTTTCGGTTTTCTCAGCCCGTGCTCAACCCTACATCGGATAATAGAATTACAAAACGTAGCTTCTCATTGATTCAGAAATACGTGTTCTTATTCACAAAATTGGTTAGGCGCACACATAAATTTGCTAGATCCAGTATAATTATTTCCTTACAAAAATAAAATAAAATTGCAATGCGCCGCCGTTCAGACTTTCATCTGGACTCACTCCCCCACGGGCTGAGACCTCAATCCCTCATCTCGTTCATTCTTCTGCTACAGGATTTGAAGAGGATTCTGAACTCAAGTCTTCGTCTTCCTGCCATTAAAGGTATCGAAGATACTATGGCCTGTTGATTGTGGAGAGTTCTAGAAGATGAGAGATGGTAGTTCAATTGGAAGTATGAGAATGAAATGTAGGGTTTGGTGGCCAAATCATCTCACTTCCTCTAAACCACCAGCTTCTGGACTTGTGCTATTTGGCTGGTTTGTCTCTACTTCTTCTTCTTCTTCTTCTTCCTGCTCAATTGATGCCGTTGTGGCTTTTGCTCTTGAAGAGTCCTCTCTCACACGTTACCGTTCATCTACTATCGAGGTATTTCACAATTATTCATCAAGAAACATTACTGTGCCACCGGATTTGTGATTGCTAAGGTTCGATTAGTAAACGGGTATGATTCAATGGGAAATTTACTAGCCAAGCGTGCATCTGTTCTTATATACGCGTGCTACTGTTGTCTGAATTCCCAATTATTAGTTTTATATGTGAGAGGGTAATAGACTGATCACTGATAATTAGATGATCACAAGAATTGCATAAGAAGATGTTGAAAATCCACTCTGCAGCCTTATCGTCAGTCTAGGTTCCTACTTGATACTTTTTCTTGTGCTTGAAATCTCACTCTTGACACTCTTTGCATTGAGTAAGTATTTATTTCGCATTTAGATCTGATCAGCTGATAAGTTCTTGCTACTGAGCATTGACCTTTCCCTTTGTCTAAACATAATTGTATATCAGGAGGTCATGTTACATGTGAGAGAAAGAATGCCTGTATTGTTGCGGGATAGATCTAGCTTTTCTATTTTGGGCAAGTATGTTCAAGATTGTAGGAGTACAAGAGTTTGTGATGGAAAAAAGATCTTTCCTCATGGTTGTTGTCATCAGCACAATCTGAGTGGTCATGCAAAAGAAGCTCCAGGCTGGAATTTTGCTTGTCTAAATGTTGATGACTTGCAAGATCAACATAAAGAATTGTTCTGTGAAAATGTTAGATGTCTTCAACTTGTGTATGATCCTTATCAATATTCTTGTAGAGGAAATGCTTCAGTTCCTAAAGTACACTGTTTCCACTGGGATGGGCAGATGGTCCAGCATTGTGATCTTCACGTATGTAAGTCCTATTATCTTCTATTGCTTGCATCCATCCCAATTTTCTTCTAAAAATATGCTTACTCTATTTATTTATTTTCAAAAACTCAGATTATTTTGTATGAAACTCCCACATTTGGGAGTCACCATTTTTCCTCAAGTACATCCAGTTCTAAGTGGACAGAGGATTCTTCCATAAGGCCCCAGTGGGTTAATCAGCTTTGTCGAAGGAACCAAAACCTTGACTTGGTAAAATGGATAACACTACACTTTCTACTTCTCCGTATATGTTGTGGTATTCATTTTTGTGTGTAAATGTAGGATACTGTCATTGTCGCCATCAACAGTGCTGAAGCAGCAGATAAGCTGTTTGACAGACATCTACATGGATCTTGTAGGCAATATCCTGTCATGTACAAGTATGTTTTCTTGGATTTCTGATTTGTTTTTCTCAATTTTTTCGTCTTCCCTTTTTGATGGTGTCATGGTGTTTTGCAGGTTTTTAAAGTTTGGCTGTCATCTAATAGCTGCAGCGATTGCCACCTTTTACACCATGCTTTATGTACTTCTTCAGTTCTTCCACAGCGTCATGAGAGTAGGATCAACTTATTTGGTTTTTGTTGCATTGGTAAGGACGTTCAGCAACACCAGGAAAAATATAGAACTTCGTTGCTCCCAGATACTTTTCTGGCCTATTTTCCTTAAACAAGCTGGTTTCAGGTAAAAGGAACCTTCTTGTAGAACTATGAAACTTCTTATAATAGGTTTCTAGTGCATGCATGCTTGCTGAATCTACTTTCCTAATCTTCACATTTCATCTAAAACTGGGAGATTTTGTTTCCAAAGATTTCACACTGGCTTAACAAATAAGAGTAAGCTCACACAGAATGCAAACTTATGTACTTAGTTATGCTAGGTGAAAATTGATATGGTTACATTGGTTGCTCTGATGTATATATCTTGTTTCCGGTTTTGACTACTGCTATATCTATATTTATAAAGCACTTCTGATTCATTCATTGTCTGTTCTCATTAGTTTTCATTTTTTTTGAATCTTCAGGTCTTCATCATCTGTCGAATATGCAGAAAAAGCTGCACTACGAGCCCATTCCATTTGGTCATCTATAGTAGTTGATGTCATTCTGGGAAATGTAGTTGGATTCATATTTTTCTTGTATCCAGAATTGATCTTGAAGTGGGTTTTGATCTTGACCAGTCACATTACAGATGACATCTTACGAACTGGTTGTGCCTGGCTGATGGGAGTCCCTGCAGGTTTCAAGTTAAACACTGAGCTTGCTGGAGTCCTTGGCATGGTTTCTCTCAATGCCATTCAAATCTGGTCTACTCTCTGGTCTTTTGCAATCAGCCTATGTTATTATGCCATCAAAGTTTTTGCATTGTCTGGAATTTTTCTTGGTATGACCATTCCTGCTGCTATGCTGATGGATGTTATGACGGTAGCTGCAAAGCATGTATCAAGTCTTCATTGGTTGATGTCACTCATGTATTCACATCAGATTCAGGCATTAACTGCTTTATGGAGGCTTTTCAGGTAAGCTCGTTCTGTCCTTACTGTTCTATACTTCTATTGAATGTTGCTTCTTGAGTCAAAGGTTATTGGATCAAGCAATGTTGCTTGAGCTATTTGTAAATAAATTATAGTTTCTTCTGGACAAGGTTAATTGAATTGTAGTTCTGCGTTAGATTGCTTAGTTTTTAACTTCTCTCACAAAGCTGCCCTCTAATTTGGCAGGGGTCGCAAGTGGAATCCTCTTCGCCAAAGATTGGACAGTTATAACTACACAGTGGAACAGCATATACTTGGAGCCCTCCTTTTTACCCCTCTCCTGTTACTTGTGCCAACAACATCTGTCTTCTATATGTTCTTCACGATCATGAATACAACCACTGTCTTCCTGTGCATCTTGATTGAAGTCACTATATCTGTAATTCATGCTACACCTTACAACGAAATCTTTCTTTGGCTGTTGAAACGAAAACGATTTCCTGCTGGTTTCTGGTTCGAAATGATATGCTATAGGAACACCTCCAGTAATACCTCTGCCATAACATTGTTCGATGAAGTTGGTCCAGCCTGTCAGCATAGAACTCAAGAGGCGTGTGTTGATGGAAATCAAACTACTCTCCTGCTTTCAAAGCTCCAGAGCAACACACAGACTTTCAGTAAGGATCTACGATGTCTTCATTTTGCCTTAAGTCAATATATGATTACATTTATTACTTACATGTACTCGTTCTCCAAGCCGGTATCTTTTCTCATATCCTATTTTCTTCTTGCGCTTATCTGCCCGGAATAATTTATTTATAGGTAGAAAATGAAAGAAAAAAAAAAGGAGAGGGGAGGGAGGGCCTAGCTAAGTGTGAAAAACAAGCAAAACATGGATGTTTTCCCTATTATCTACCCTTTTGAAAGGATGGGGGTGAGAAATATTATTATTATTACACAGTATCATGACTATTCTTCTGCCTGATGAGAAAGAATGAATGTTCAGCCGATAATCTTACCCTCTCTTTTGGGGGTCTAAGGTTGTAACCTATTGTTTATGAATAATCAAGGATTAAACCTTGGAGGTTAGCTATTTGTTTACTACGATCTAGAACAAGATTTGTTGAATAGGCTTTTGCATCTCCCTGGGTAGGCTCTGTTTTTATCTTATTTACTCCCTCCGTCTAAGAATATAAGTCCTTTTAAGTTTTGGCACAATATTTAAGGAAGTACAAATCAAGACTAATATACCCCCTATTTATTCTTAGTAGTGCTGCAAATCTCTCTCTTGGTTAAACAACTCACATTAATGTCTAGCACACCAATTATTAATATCAGCATGTACGTATAGGGAGTAGACATCAATCTAATTTTGATATCAGCATTTACATACAGGGAGCAGAAACTTCAAACATTGAAATGGGGTTTTAAAATTTTCAATTGGAGCCAAATTTTCAATTGGTGGGTGGTGATGGTACTAGAAGATTGTCATCCATTTTATATTTAAATATTCTATCATCAGGAAAGAAGAATAGAAAAGTAAGATTAAAGGCAGAAGAGTTACTCTACCTACTTTCTTGTTCTACTCAACCTAATTACTCTACTTATATTTTCAATGAGTATGTACACTTAATCTATTCCATTAATAATTAAGGGTAAATTTGGAAAAAAGTGGTTAAAATACCTTAAAAGACAACTATTGTTGGACAAAATTTTTAGGCTAAAAGGACTTATATTCTTAGACGGAGGGAGTATTTATTTATTTCTAACTAACGCAGAACATGTATTTTCAGAACAGTTGATCCTACCCCACTATAGAAATATCTTCTCTGGAGTGCACCCACGGGCTAATCATTCATCTGCTTATGGAATTCTAACTGGGAAAAGGTTGGTAACTTCAATCCTTTCTTCACCTTCACTCTTCATGTCTGATGATTCACGCAACATCCCCCCCTCTGTTTTGCTTGTGCTGACTTTAGTGGTTCTGTTTTAAGGCTTCCGACTTTGCTGGGTGCTGCACTTCCTTCGCCGATGCCTTGGATGTTTGTCTCCCTTAAAGAGTATTGGTTGATATGCTATGAATCCGTTTGTTCCTACTTGGAGTGAAGGTGCATGGTATCTGATTTTTCTGTCTAGGCTTAGTGAAACCCTGTCGTCTCCTTTTATCATGTGCTCGACTCACATTCTTTGCGTTGCTTCAGCCTGCAGCTTGGTATTTGGTTGCCCTTCATTTTTCTTCCTTGTTTGACCTATTCTTTCCAAACTAGGTGTGTGATTGTAGTTGAAATTTCCCTCTATTTCAGTTTAGTTTGAGGGTGAACATGGGTGGGGTTCATTTGTAATTCTGTCATAGCTAATGTTTGAATTTGTTAAAATCAAATGAAATTCAGGTACGTCTGTTAGTCCAAAATATAATGTTTTAATGCGCTGATGTCTCTGTAGCTAATATGCTTAGATGAAGTGCCCATGTCTTTCATTGAGCAATCTGAAATATGGTTTTCACTATGAACATCTATCAATGAAGTGCCCATGTATTTGGTTGCCCTTCATTTTACACTTGTTGCCAAGTCAATTTTCATATGGTCTTATTCAAAAGAGATGTTTGTGATCATTATTTTTGGTTAAAGCTCGAAATGTATCAAACGATGACACTGATCAAGGACTCTTTTGTTATCAATAATGGGTTTTGAATTGTGTAGTATGTTTATTTCTTCTATTGTTATTAAACCAAGGGTAAACACACTAACCTTGGTTTCATTTTGTTTGTTATGCTTTGAGTTGCTGTAAAGTAACGGGTAGAATGTTCGCATCCGTTTTTTTTTGCGGCGCACCCGTTTTTAGGCGCAATCAGATTATGCCCAAAAAACGTTTTTTTTTTTATAAAAAAAAAAAACAATTCTTTGGGCGCAACTTGGTTGCGCCCAAGTGAATGAACCGGGTTGTTAAAAAACCCGGTTCATGGCCAATTTTAAAAAAAAAATTAAAAAAAATATCCGGTTCACCTTGGGTGCAATGTAGTTGCGCCCATAAAAAAAACGAAAATAAATTGGGTGCATGCTTGTATTTAAATCAATAAATTTATTTTATATTTAAAATAAATTTACTACATATTCATCCCATTGTATCTATCTTGATATTTTGTATGATTTGAAAATTCAAATACCTAGTAGATTTGTACATTTGTGTGCATTTGACTATAGTAATAGACGTTTTTAAATAACCAGTGTTACATGGCAATAACTTTGTTTGTATTATGAGGTTTCAATATACTTTTATTTATCTAAAATTCATGTATGTTTCTCCACTAATTCGTTTGTTATTAACTGTTTATTATTATTATTCTCGAAAATCACATATAACTATGATTATATCCAATTTGGTTATGTCTTATGGTCATATACTACGGTTATATTCAATAGTTATATACTATGGTTATATCATATATTATATACTATGATTATATATTATAGTTATATCCAATTGGTTATATCATATCGTTATATCCTATAGTTATATACTATGATTATATTTTATAGTTATATACAATTTCGTTATATCATATCGTTATATACTATGGTTATATCATATAGTTATATACAATGATTATATCTTATAGTTATATGACTTATATCCAATTTGGTTATATCATATCGTTATATTCTATAGTTATATATTATGATTATATCTTATGGTTATATTATATAGTTATATACTATGGTTATATCCTATAATATATTCTATAGTTATATACTATGGTTATATCATATATTATATAGTTATATACTATGGTATATACTATGATAAAGACCCTAAACTCTAAAATAATCCCCATACACCCTTTGGGCACAACTAGATTGCGTCCAGAACTATGGGCACAACCTAGTTGCGCCCAAGGGGTTTCTAGTGTTTTTAGGGGTAGGTTTTAGGGTTTAGGGTTTGTAGTTTAAGGTTTAGGGTTTTTGGGCGTAACCAGATTGCGTTCAAGGGGTTTCTAGTGTTTTTTAGGGTTTATGGTTAGGTTTTGGGGTTTAGGATTTGGGGTTTTCGTCCATTCGAGTACAAATCCTAAACTCCTAAATCCTAAACCCCACACACCCTTTGGGCGCAACTAGATTGCGTCCAGAATTATGGGTGCAACCTAGTTGCGCCCAAGGGGTTTCTAGTGTTTTTTTAGGGTTTAGGGTTAGGTTTTGGGATTTAGGGTTTATGGTATAAGGTTTAGGTTTTTTGGGCGTAACCAGGTTGCGTCCAAGGGGTTTCTAGTATTTTTTAGGGTTTATGGTTAGGGTTTGGGATTTTCGTCCATTCGAGAACAAACCCTAAACCCTAAAAAACGCTAAAACAATCCCCATACACTCTTTGGGCGCAACTAGATTGCGTCCAGAACTATGGGCGCAACTAGGTTGCGCCCAGGGGTTTCCAATGTTTTTTTAGGGTTTAGGGTTAGAGTTTGTGGTTTAAGGTTTAGGATTTTTAGGCGCAATCAGGTTACGTCCAAGGGGTTTCTAGTGTTTTTTATGGTTTATGGTTAGGTATTGGGGTTTTGGGGTTTTCGTCTATTCGAGTACCAATCCTAAACCCTTAAACCCCTAAACCCTAAAAAACCCTAAACAATCCTCACACACCCTTTGGGCGCAACTAGGTTTCGCCCAAGGGGTTTCGAGTGTTTTTAGGATTTAGGGTTAGGTTTTGGGGTTTAGGGTTTGTGGTTTAAAGTTTAGGATTTTTGGGCGCAACCAGGTTGCGTCCAAGGGATTTTTAGTGTTTTTAGGGTTTTGTGGTTAGGTTTTGAGGTTTAGTCCATAAAATAGAGTTTAATCCATAAAATAATATCGTTATATACTATGGTTATATCATATAGTTATATACAATGATTATATCTTATAGTTATATGACTTATATCCAATTTGGTTATATTATATCGTTATATTCTATAGTTATATACTATGATTATATCTTATGGTTATATTTCATAGTTATATCATATAGTTATATACTATGTTTATATCCTATAGTTATATACTATGATTATATCTTATAGTTATATCCAATTTGGTTATATCCTATAGTTATATACTATGATTATATCCTTTTAAAATCACATATAATTATGGTTATATCCAATTTGGTTATGTCTTATGGTCATATACTACGGTTATATTCTATAGTTATATATTATGGTTATATCTTATAGTTATATGACTTATATCCAATTTGGTTATATCATATCGTTATATTCTATAATTATATATTATGATTATATCTTATGGTTATATTATATAGTTATATACTATGATTATATCCTATATTATATTCTATAGTTATATACTATGGTTATATCCTATAATTATATACTATGATTATATCTTATAGTTATATTCCATAGTTATATACTATGGTTATATCATATATTATATCATATAGTTATATACTATGGTTATATCATATAGTTATATACTATGACTATATCTTATAGTTATATCCAATTTGGTTGTATCCTTATAGTTATATCCAATTTGACTATATCCTTATGGTTATATTCTATAGTAATAACCAAATTGGATATAACTACAAGGATATAACCAAATTGGATATAACTATAAGATATAATCATAGTATATAACTATATGATATAACCATAGTATGTAAATATAGAATATAATCATGAGATATAACCAAATTGGATATAACTATAAGATATAATCATAGTATATGATATAACCATAGATATAACCAAATTGGATATAACTATAAGATATAATCATAGTATATAACTATAGGATATAACCATAGTAATAACAAAATTGGATATAACTACAAGACATCCAAGTTTTTTTTTCTTTTACGTTGCGCCCAAAATTTTATTTTTTTTTTATTTTTTTTTCTGGGCTTAACGTAGTTGCGCCCAAATCAACCGGTTCAGATCCCAAAACCGGTTCAATAATCTTAAAAAAATCATTTTTCAAAATAAAAAAAATCCACCCAAAGTATTTGTTTAGGGTGAAGATCAAGGGGGCCACGAATGATTTAAAAAAAAATCATTTTTCATATACATGCACATATAACATTAGTATATAAATGATTTTTTAAGTTCCTTTTGATGGTCTAATAACCACGTAAGAGCAGTGAAGATCAAGGGGGCCACGAATGCTCTTCTAGCTAGGTTTACAGCCACCGTTGTCGAGCCAAACGAGCCACCTCTCGTCACTCTTCTCACGTACCTACTTGAGGATCCTTAATTGAGTCTCATACCTACATGCTTATCTTTATTTCTTTCATAGACTCTTACCATATTTAGACACATGTTACAAGTTAGCTTATGGGGGCTGAATTTCGTAGGTTCACTTAAATTAAGTTGTGACTAGTTGGTATTGGTCATTATTTCTTTATTATTTCTGTAACACCCCCAAATCTTAACCCATTTGAAAAAGTATTACCGTCAGTGACCCCAGTGATCCTTATCGAGATCACCCAAGGCTTTACCAGTTTAAATACAATTCATGGAATACAATTGATACATAATGATCAAAGTATTCAAATCAAAACATCAATCAAATGAAACATGAGTTACAAGATTACATCCCAATCCCGAATAGGACAAATACAGAGTTTAAACAAAGTACAGCGGAAGTCTTAAACAAATATATTACAAAAAAGGTTGTGATCGTAATGATCACATGCCTAAGGATCTCAACCTGATTAAAAGAAATTTATTAAAACATCCAAAAACAACCGTCGTCTTCATAGTCAATCTAGTCTCCTCATATCTTCGCTCTATCTGATGTGTCGAATCGAACGGATGACACCAGCCCACATGCAGAGAACAAAGTTCGTGGGTTAGTCTACTTGAATAGACTAGCAAGGGTACAAAGCAGAGTGGTTCGAGTGATCGTAACCGTTTACTATCATTGTCCCTCGAATAATAACCGAAGGGACGATACATAACCCGACACTTTCACAGAATAACAACAAGAGGTATGCACAAGAGAAGATTCTAGAAGACTGAATCTTCACAGAAATCGACTCGAAAGAAGACTCCAACGGAAATGAGTCTTTAAGGAAATATGACAAATCTGAAATGTTTACAGCATCATACAACAATGATTTAAAAGTTGACTGAGATGCTTCGGTTCACGACCAACCTCATCGCATACAGCGAATCCAGATTGGAAAGAGAACGTACTATGATCAAAGTCGAGACGAGTTTTCCTAGTTGTACTATAACTTAGCTGCACTACTCGCCAAATGTATATTAATTATGTGCACTCGGGCACTTTATCTTATTTAATTCCAAAATCCACATCACGTTATAATCTTCTTAGATCCCTCGGGAACTAAATCCCTAAGGCAGAGTTGACTCGGGAACTAAATCCCAAGAGTCGAATCGAGAACTAAATCTCGCGGGAACTAAATCCCTAGGAGCGGAGTTGACTCGGGAACTAAATCCCAAAAGTCGAATCGGGAACTAAATCCCGCGGGAACTAAATCCCTCAAGGCAGAGTCGGGAACTAAATCCCTACAAACGGCATTAGAGAAGGATGGTAGTAACTAAATCCTAACCATCAGGTTATCAAGAAACGACTAACACTCGCAATGAGATACACAGTAGCTTTCCTATGAATACTCGTGCTAACTAAACAGTTCAAGACAGTAATCAATCACAACAAAGCCATCGCGACCAGAAACAGATAAAATAGCGTTGTTCTAACAATATACAACCTATAATAATATATGTATTAATCACATATATATAATAGCGTTGTTCTAACAGATATACAACCTATTATAACATCATATTTTAGTTTTCCAAAACAGTTAACAAAACCGTTTCCAGATGAACACAATAATCATTCCAAATTAATTACTCAGATAAACAACTGATAATTAATGTAAATATGGAACGATGAGCAAGAGCGAACCGCCACTTGCCTGAGTCCGCAGAGATTGAACGAAGTCTAACGACGGGATTCCGGGCTCGACGCAGAGACGAATCCGCCAACTCCGGTACCTTCGGGTCGACCCATAAAGAAACCCTAAGTTAGATTCGACAACCAACAATACCGATCTACGAAAGAACGAAAGGAATCGAAGGAAACGAAACCCGAACGAAGGCTACGGAAGCCAACACCAACAACCCGACCAACAACAACTCACGACGGGCGCCACAACAATCACGGCGGGCGCCGCCTTAAATACGGCGGGCGCCGCTCCTTGGCCACACATCACGGCGGCTGGGCAACCTCACCACGGCGGGCGCCGTTCTCCACGGCGGGCGCCGTCTCCCTGGCAGCGGTCGCCGTCTCCCTGGCGGCGGTCGCCGTCGCTGAACAGAAACTGAAAATACGAGGGGAAATCTTACCCACGATGCTCGATTTGGCTCATCTTTCGCCTTGCTTTGCTTCTAGGCGTCCGAGGGTCTCCAAGGCTTCACTTGGCCACCAGAAACGACACCAAACGAGCCTCCAACGATCCACGAGCCTTCCCGGAGAGAGCGTTTTCTTTGAGAGCGTTTTTGAGAGTCGAGAATTTGAGAGCGCTTCCGCGTCTTTCGCACCCTCTTCCACCCTCATCCAACACCTCTATTTATAGAAGAAATTAGGGTTCCTTGCCTCTTGGACAATATCCAAACCCTTTTGCCCCTTGGACAATGGCTCTTGGACAAAAACCTTTGGATAAAGAATCTTGTACTATTGCCCATTAGATAACAACTCTTGGGCAATAAACTTGTACCAATCTTAATCCGCGTTAACAAAAGTCGTACACGAACGAGTACGAACTTCCAAAACATCTCGACTGTATAATTCTTCACTGAGAAAAATATTACAGATACAGAGCATATTACAGAATGTCTCAACCCTTCAGAATTAAATCCGACGTACCAAACTGGCGCTCGGAAAAAATCCATAATTCCCAAAATAGCCTTACAAAATACGGGGTATCACAGTTTCTAATACCATATACTAAATATTACGCAATAGTTTTTATTCATTATATTATTAGCCTTTTAGAATTAGGTTTAGAAATAGAGGATGTTTAGGGCCGACCATACTTGCCTACCACCTCTCTTGCTTGCTCAATACTCTTCAATTCCCTATTTTTTTTATTAAGTAAGAATTCGAAGTGTACAACTTCGAGAGGCCATAAACTGGCAACCGAACTAACCGGCAATACAACAACAACTAAGAGAAACAAGAACAAACAACAACGAAACAAAAACAAACAATAACGAAACAAACTAGAGCATGATAAAGCAAAGAAACCAAGATATGAGGTGAGTAAAACACAAACAAACGCTACGCCGCCGGAAGGATGGTCATCCTCTACCAAGCCAGAACTATAACACGATCCATCGTCTAGGCAAGCTCCATCATTCAAAGAGTGTCTCCCAACAGAATCGAAAAAAATGTTCTAGTGGCCGGAACTACAACTCGGTTTGGGGGTAGCCACCGAAGCCTGCTCGAAAACCTGCTCGGATTTCAGATTTCAGATCTAGATCTGATGGCATAATGGGGGTGGCGGCGGCATAGGGCTGGTTGGGAGCGGCTGCGGCATAGGGCTCGCCAGCAGTTCATCAGCGGCTTAAAGGATCTGCAGGGCTCAGGTTGTGCGCTGGTGCGGTGGGTCAAGGGGGTCTGGGTTCAGCTCTGACGCCAGCGTCGAGGCACACCGGCCATGGATGGCTAATGGCGAACAATGGAGCGGCTGAGGGAAGCGGCGGTCGGCCATGGTTGGGATAAGCTTCAAGGGGTGGAGGCTCGGTGGAGCCTTGGTGGAGCGTTTTTGTGGGGTTCTAGTGTCGGCAGAGCGGCGCCCTCCCTTCTCTGTTTTTCTAGGGCCGGCGGACGGCCATGTTTTTTGTGTTGGGTTTGTGGAGCCTGAAGCTAGGGATTGCAGAGAAGGCAACTGAGAGTTGCCGCCGGGTTGCGGTGGAACTGGACGCCCCGCGGCATACGCCAGTTTTGCAAGAGAGGTTAACTGGAAGTTACCGCCGGGTCGCGGTGGGATTGGCGCCTCGCAGTGGAAGCCCGCGGTGGGAGTCACCGCCCCGCGGTAGGAGCTGCCGCCCCGCGGTGGGCGCTGAGCCAATTCTCACGTGTTGTGTTTTTTGGGCCCATTAGGTTAATCTGTGTCTTGCTATTTAAACCCTAGTTGATCAACTATAATCTTAAGTCGTCGTTTATCACATTCAAAGAGAGAAAAAGTATCGTGGCTTGATAGTGCCCCCAGACGTAGTCATTCTTGACGAACTGGGTTAACAATTCTTGTGTTCTTTGTCTTGTTTTCTTGTCGTTACTACGTTCAAATCCTAACAACTGGTATCAGAGCTAGTTCTGGAAGTAACGATGGGAAGCGGAAAGTCACCAGTGGAGAAGTTCGATGGCACGAATTTCGGATTCTGGAAGATGCAGATCGAGGATTACCTGTATGGTAAAGATTTGTATTTGCCGCTGGGTGAGAAGCCGAAAGACATGAAGGAAGACGAGTGGAAGTTGCTGGACAGGAAAGCGATGAGCGTGATCCGCCTGTCGCTGTCCAGGAACGTGGCACATCACACGGTCAAGGCAAAGACGACGAAGGGGATGCTGGAAATTCTTTTCGCGATGTATGAGAAACCCTCTGCGGTGAACAAGGTTCACCTGATGCGAAGGTTGTTCAATCTGCGGATGACGGAGAGTACATCGGTCTCCAATCACTTGAACGAGTTCAACATGACGATCGCCCAACTGAGTTCAGTGGAGATTGATTTCGACGATGAGGTACAAGCCCTAATCTTGTTGTCTTCTTTTACCAGAGAGTTGGAGCGGGACAGTTACTGCTGTTAGTGCTTCGGCGGGGAAGGCAAAGATCAAGTTTGATGAAGTGAGGGATCTGATTATCAGCGAAGAAATTCACAGGAAGGCGTCGGGTTCTACCTCTGGATCAGCCTTGAATACGGATAGCAGGGGCAGGTCAGACTCTAAGAAGTCGAATCGTGGCAGATCAAAGTCTAGAGGGAAGGATAAACCCAAGGACAAGAGCAAGATCAAGTGTTGGAATTGTGATGAGAACGGTCATTATAAGAGTGAATGTAAAGCACCATTAAAGAACAAGTCAGTGAATTCAGCCAGTGAGGATATTGCAGACGCGTTGACTCTGAGCAATTCAACGACAGGAACCACTGCAGATGCATCTATTCTGAGCGCGAGCAGTCCATTGGAGTCTTGGGTATTAGACTCTAGAGCTTCGTTTCATTCTTGCAACAGTGCTGATATCTTGGATCGTTACACCTCTGGAGATTTTGGAAAGGTTTATCTTGCTGATGATGAGGCTTTGAAAATCGTAGGGAAGGGTGATGTCAGAATCAGAGCGCCGAACGGATCTGTGCTGCAGTTGCATGGAGTGAGGCATATTCCTGGTTTGAAGAGAAACTTGCTTTCCATTGGCCAGTTGGATGACGAGGGCTATGAAGTAACCTTCGGCTGTAACAGTTGGAAGATAACCAAGGGAGCTATGGTGGTAGCTCGTGGAAAGAAGGAGGGGACGCTGTACATGACGAGCAACGTCCGTGATAGCATTGCTGTTGCAGGAGTGAACTGTGATGTAGATTTGTGGCACTGTCGTCTGGGCCACATGAGTCAGAAAGGGATGCAGGTGCTATGCTCGAAGGGCTTGCTGCCAGGTCTTAAGTCCGTTGAGACCGGGCTGTGTGAGGACTGTGTGCTCGGGAAGCAGAAAAGAGTGAGCTTTGCGAGAGGAGGCAGAACCTTGAAGAAGCAGAAGTTGGAGTTGATCCACAGCGACTTGTGGGGACCAGCACCTGTGACATCTCTAGGTGGAGCGTCATACTACATGACCTTCATTGACGATGCTATAAGAAAGGTATGGGTCTATTTTCTGAAGCAAAAATCTGATGCGTTTGATTCCTTCAGAAAGTGGAAGGCTCTAGTAGAGACTGAGACAAGTCTTAAGGTAAAGTGCTTGAGATCTGATAATGGTGGGGAGTATGAGCTTCGCGAGTTCAAGGACTTTTGTGCTGAGAATGGAATTCGCATGGAGAAGACCTTGAAAGGAACCCCTCAGGAGAACGGCGTCGCTGAGCGTATGAATAGGACCCTGAATGAGCGTGCTAGGAGCATGAGGCTGAAGTCTGGGCTTCCAAAGATGTTCTGGGCGGATGCAGTCAACACTGCTGCATTCTTGATCAACCTAGGGCCATCAACTCCCTTGGAGAATGGGATACCAGATGAAGCTTGGAGTGGCAAAGAGGTAAATTTGTCTTTCCTTCAGATATTTGGATGTGTTTCATATGTTCACATTGCTCCTGTTGAGAGAAGCAAGCTGGATGCAAAGTCTGTCAAGTGCACGTTCATCGGATATGGTGTTGATGATTTCGGATACCGGTTCTGGGATGAGCAGAGCAGGAAGGTTATTCGCAGTCGAGACGTCGTGTTCAATGAGCAGGTGATGTACAAGGATAGTCTGGGTGCATCAGAAACAGCTAGTTCTGGACCTGAGATTGTGGAGTTAGACATCTCAAACTCGGGTGGGAGCAAGGCGGTCCGAGTTGACCAGGAGGCCGTGACTGAGGAGGAGCCGAGTACCCCAGTGATTCCGCTGCGAAGGTCCACTAGAGAGCGTGGATCGCCTGATAGATATTCGCCGTCAAACTACTATCTGTTGTTGACGGATGGTGGTGAGCCAGAGTGTTATGCAGAGGCATCTCGTGGAGATCATGTGAGCGAGTGGAAGCTCGCCATAGATGAATCTGGATTCGTTGATGACCAACGGAACCTGGGAGTTAGTTGAGCTTCCAGCAGGCAAGAAGACATTGCATAACAAGTGGGCTTACAGATTCAAGGAGGAGGCGAATAGAAGAAAGCGTTACAAAGCAAGGCTGGTTGTGACGCGAAAGACTCGCAAGGTCTTGCAGTTGATGAAGATTCGTGGAACTGAGAATCCTGCAGACATGCTGACTAAGGTTGTGACCTTAGAGAAGTTGAAGCTTTGCATGGCTTCAACTGGCCTTGATAACTGAGTTGAAGGCTTGGCACTACTACCAACTATGGATTGATGAGGAGGACGATTATGATTGGAGTCAGTCTCCAGGTGGGAGATTGTTGGGTTTGTGGAGCCTAAAGCTAGGGATTGCAGAGAAGGCAACTGAGAGTTGCCGCCGGGTCGCGGTGGAACTGGACGCCCCGCGGCAGACGCCGGTTTTGCAAGAGAGGTTAACTGGAAGTTACCGCCGGGTCGCGGTGGGATTGGCGCCTCGCGGTGGAAGCCCGCGGTGGGAGTCACCGCCCCGCGGTAGGGGCCGCCGCCCCGCGGTAGGAGCTGCCGCCCCGCGGTGGGCGCTGGGCCAATTCTCACGTGTTGTGTTTTTTGGGCCCATTAGGTTAATCCGTGTCTTGCTATTTAAACCCTAGTTGATCAATTGTAATCTTAAGTCGTCGTTTATCACATTCAAAGAGAGAAAAAATATCCTGGCTTGGTAGTGCCCCCAGACGTAGTCATTCTTGACGAACTGGGTTAACAATTCTTGTGTTCTTTGTCTTGTTTTCTTGTCGTTACTACGTTCAAATCCTAACATTTTGGGGCTCGGTGGAGCGTTTTTTTTTTTTTAAATTGCTTATGGAGACTATGAATCTTTCAATCCCTATTTATACTCTTATGTTAATATATAAAAAATCATATTTGAACTTGGAATAATTTGTCATATATTTTCTTGAGTTTTTCAGATCCAAAACAATTTTTGCAATTGTTCTAGTCCGTAGGAATCAAACAAGTGTGCAAGATTTTGTTCTTGGGAATTGAGTGTGTGTTTGTGAATCCTAATTCTGTCATCGTGTTCTTAGTTAGTCTCTTCCTAGGCTAAGAAGAAGGCTTGATTTGTGATTTAGAGCCAATCAAGGAGATGGAGTTACAACTTGCCAAAGATGAGACCTAAACTCAAACATGGAGCATGCTCTAACGTATCATTAGGGTTACATTTTTTTTTGGCAATTTAGGGCTTATTGAACCAATTTTGGAGTTAGGGATTTCAAATAGGATTGAAACAATTTAGGAATTTATTTTAAAATTAGGCTTTATGGTCCATATATATTTTGGAAATTGAAGACTAGAATTTGATTGAACATTTAATACATGACACATTAAAAATATTATTGTAATAAAAAATATTATGCAACCTTTATTATTTAATATTTTGTACTTTTTGTAATAATAATTTTATGTTAGCCCCCACTTAATGAAAATCTTGTGGCTGCCATTGCTAAAGTGCATATTCGGTAAAAAAAATCACAATAATAATGATTTTGATCATATTTACGATTTTCTCACTCTCTGTCTTTTAATCTTAACTCTTTATTTCTTAGATCTAATTATCACCATTTCTCCCCTCTATTTACCATATTCTCCCTCCTTATATGATCCAAACACTATATATCTTGAATCTTGATTAATTTGTTTTATAATAAGTTTAAATATGATAAATAAAGTTGTAATATTAACAAGTATTAAAGATTAGGAGATTATGAGAGGTTATTTGGAGAATATATCCTATTTAACGGTGTTTTATGTTATCTTCTAATTTATGAGTGATATCGCCAATACTACTCTAATTTATGTATGACTACGCGAAATTTACCCCTGTAAAAAATGAAACATAAATGAGAGTTTAGGGAGCAAAGTAAATCACAAATATAAGATTAGGGGCCAAAATAAAATAAGGGCCATACTATTCGGCGCATACCCAAAATTGTCTTTCAGCGCATAGGGTAGAGACGTAACGCTCCATGAAGCTCCTCACGTAATGCTGAATGAAGCTCCTCACGTAACGCTCCATGAAGCTTCAGGCGTAACGCGACGGACCAACCCTAGATTTAAAAACAGAACTCTCTCCCTTCTCCTCCATTCCGTCGCTGCTCACTCAAAAAACAGAAATCGAACCCTAAACCTCTCTCGTTACGCGCCATTGGTATCGGTTCGTTAAGAATCAACAAATCTCTCCCGTTACGCAATCATCCAAGGTTAGTTACACTACATTCCATCTCTTGAAATATTAGTTGTTTTTTGTTAATTTAGAAGTAGTTAAGTGTTTATGTTTAATGTTTGTGAATTAGTGTGAATTTTAAAGGTATCTTTGTATGCAATATTGTGTTATTTTAGGTATTTTTAGGTAGATTTATTAAATAAATTTGATTTTTTAAAGAAATGTTGAAAGATAAGGCATCGCCGGAATCTGGAATTGTCGCCGGAATAGCCGGTGAAATATCGCCGGTAGCAATCCGGTGAATTGCCATTGCACAGTACGTAACGAGGGGAAGCCTTCCAACCGTTACGAGCTGTCGGCTTCTGCGCGTAACGTGTGGTCAGAGAACAATCGTTAAGTGCTGTTGGCCTCCCGACGATGACTTTCCAGCGACTACTCTTTTCACAAAAATAAAAAATTGCATATGTATGTTTAGGGTATTTTAGACATTTGTATGAAATTTGAAATTTTGATGGATTTGTATGAAAGGGTTTAGGGTTTGTTGGATATGTTTAAAAACTTTATCGGATTGTTTATTGTGGTAGATGGAGCCTGGTGAGAGAACGAGGCGTAGAGCCAGACGAGACCTCGTTCGGGCTGCTTCGTATCGGACTGAGCGTGAGCTATCTCGTAGGTTTGCGTGGTGTTACCCAAGATGCGGGAGGGCACGGGCAGGCGGGCTATGCTGACCCCCCTATGTTCCCGTTTGGGCCATCTTATGTGACGGGAGGCCTTGCTGATTCGGACCCGCAGTTGTACCTACAGTACAACGTGAGTCCACTCCATTGTTATTCTGATATGATCGATCAGAATAACTATTATGGTCGTTCATTGAGTCCTCCACCACCCCAACAGAGTCAGCACCATAGCCCAATCGCCCATCAGAGCCCTCACGGGTCCACGTCGCATCACAGCCCCTTATATTATGAAGGCGGCACAAATGATGACATGGATTACAATCCGTGGGAGAGCTTGGGGGTCAACCCGAATGCACCGCTGAATATGGTAAGTAGCCCTAATATATGTAAATATGATTGTATGAAAAAAATGTAATTGCTTATCATTTGTTTAAAAACATGTAGGAGGAAGACAATCATGCATGGGCTCCAAGAGCTCAACCTGATGATGATGATGCGGACGAGGAGCAACAAGAAGGCACCTCTTCGCAGGCAAGACCACCCCGAAGCAAAAAAAAGGGAGATATGAGCCGGAATTACAGATCATAGTCTATGGAGGTCCGGAGAATCCCGAGCTGTTGAAGGGTTTTGCCAATCACCTGGCGTACACCATTTATCAGCGCATTGTAAGTTGCATGAAAAACCTTATTCTTTTCATTTTACGTTTTTATATAAATATGTCAAAGCGACTGCTTACACTAGTTTAAAAATGCAAATGTCTGTAGCCTGTCCCACCGTTGAAGTTTCAGCAATGAGGCAAGCAGACACGCGCATGGCGCCTGGAGTCGTCAACGCCATGGGGTAATCTGGCACAGAGTTCAGGCTTGTGTCATATTCTGCATGTGATACATGAGCATGTGCACGAGACGCTGCTTCTTGCGTTTGTTGAGCGGTGGCAACCTGAGACCAGCTCGTTCCATATGCCATGGGGAGAGATGACCATAACTCTCCATGACATATTGTTGATCCTTGGGCTCAACATCCATGGAAGAGACTTAGCACCTCCACGGGGTTCTCTGACGGTGACTGATTTGAAGAAGGCGGTGGTGGCTCAGGCAACGGGATTCTTTGGGTTGGCTGCTCAGGATGTGTCATCTGCTACTGTAGTTGCTGAATTCTTCCAAAGGCATTGCAGGGGTCTGAATGACGAGAAGCGTGCTTCTGGGTACTTACTACACTTGTTGGGCTCTTGCCTATTTCCGGACAAGACCCAGCACAGATTGCCGCTCTACTATCAGCTGTTTCTGGAGGATCACTCGTGCAGTAGTGAATATGCATGGGGTGCTGCCGTTCTTGCTCACGTGTACCGCAGCTTGGGCGAGTGCACAAGAAAGGAAGCGAGAGTGATGTCCACGTGCTATACTCTGATTCAGGTATTTTTCTAAATTAAAAAAACCCTCAGTTTCACCTTATTGTTGTATCTGTATTTATTCAATAACAATGATTGCTTGCGTAAATTCTATTTCAGGCATGGATATATCAGTATTTCCCCATGTTCAGACCTGCATTGAGTAGACATTGGAACTCTGATGAAGCGGTCGCCTACGCTACTCGATGGGACCTGACTGAGAAACCCTACCCGATGAGAAACTACAGAGTGGAGCTCGATACGATGATTGCGGACATGGTATGTACATATATTTATGTTTATGTTGCTTGGATGTCGTTCGTATTAACAGATAAGTTTTTTTAGGTTGATTGGAGTCCGTACGGTACGATTGACTTCATCGATCCGAGATTCGCTCCTACTCGCTTCCATGGAGTTATCTCGTGTCTGTGGATAACCGAGCCGTACATGCCAGACCGTGTGGCGAGACAGTTTCGCCATGTGCAGCAGATTCCACGAGCTCCTATAGAGCCTCTACGGTCTTGGAGAGCAGTAAAGATTACCAGCTACAAGGTTGAGTACGACACTGCTCGATTTGCATGGGATGCACAGAATGTACATTCCATGACCCTGGATGCGATGGGCCCTCAAATCTAGCAAGGCCATGACTGCAGTGATGATTACATGGAATGGTACATCCCACGTACACATCCATTCGTCAACCCCCCTACCATTGAGGATGCGACACGGGTATGAATTTGACTGTTTTGCTCTTTTGTTTAATGTTTGGTTAAATCTTATCCATAATTTTTTATTACGCATCAACGTTTTTGTGTTGTGTGCAGGCATTTGGTCGGGTGTACAATGAGCTTGAGCAACATCGCAACCATGAATGTGAAGATGTAGCAGAGTCTGTACGCCGGTCGTTTGAGCATATGTATCCCTTCCTTCCCAATCATTGAGGAAGTGGTTTTAGACTTGTTTCAGGATTAAACTTGTTTCATTTTATGGATGTTATGAGTGTATTTGAATGTTTGTGATGACTTGTTTGGGTTATGAAAATTATGAAAGCTATGACTCTTGAATGAATGTTTTTTATGAGTTGTTTGGATTTAGGGATGTTTGGAATAGATCGTTTCATTACATAATTCATACATATCATTCATTACATAAATCGATCGTTTCAACCTTCTTCTTTCGTCTTGTCTTCTTTTCGGCCTTGTCTGCTTCGTAATCACACGTCCGAGATATAATCCTTTCATCTACGTAATCACCCACAGACTGGTCATGATGAAACATCCACCCCGTGTAAATATTAGGGAAGGGCGAAATTTCTTCCAGGCCAATCTACATCAAAGTCAATGCATCATTAGTTCTAACACGAGATAGTATCAACATATGGGATTGTATTAACGTACCGCAATAAAATGTTTCTCTTTCTCGACATGGCATATGCATACCGTCTTCAGAATCTCGCCAATTGATGCTTCGTTTGGCTTCCCCCTCATAGGCAGGTATGTCGTGCCCGCACCACCACCGACGGTAACGAACACACATGTGAATGCCGTTGCCACCAAACATCCCATATCCGGGAGGTCTAACCACGTCTCTGGTGGGGCCGGCCTGTTCGGCGAAGGAAACCATGCAAGCTTCGCCTCCATTGCCTCAAGTGTCATCGTAGACACCCAAAGTGGCGCGAGTAGCTCATACTCTTGTCTCAACGTAGCGATCATGGTATGTCGAACAAAAGCCCATTGATCTTGCCCTAAACCCAGACGATGCGCAATTGCTCTGTACCCGCAGTTTCCATCACCCTCTATCTCATACCATCCTCCAAAGTGTGGTCTCATACACTTGGGCAACTGGGTTTGATAGCACCATGAGTTCTTGATCAATGACGTGGCACCACATGGTAAGGGTAGGCCCTTCTTCGGTGGTCTTCCTTTTTGCTTTTTCGGAGGCGTTCCGTCCATCTGTTGGTCAGTGTGCTCCCATGATGACGGTTGTCTTTTGGTGGCAAAGTTCAGAGCTCCTTGAGGCCGACCCTTATGCCTGACTTTGGCTGGCTCTTGCAGAGTAGTCTGCTCTGGATGTGCTATACTTCTAAGTGTGTAGACTGCTCTTTGTTGAACCTCCACTGGCAATGTGGGGAAGACGCTTCGGGCAAATTCATCAAGCAAAGATCTATTCACGTTGCGTGTGCAGACTTCTTCCTGTTCTACTGTCTTCACTTCTGACAATGTCAGTTGCCTCCAGAACGGATGCAATGAGCTAGGTTCAATTGGGGTCTGGCTCCTCACATTTTGCGCCATGTCATGCACGCAAGGCAAGCCATCTCTGACCCTCATCTGGCATCTGCATATAGTGCTCCACAATGGAGCTTCGCCTTTCCTGTATTCCTCAATCAAACGAGCTAGTGCAACCGCAGAGACCTTGAAGTGCAGCTTGGAGAAAAGATGTGCCTTCGTTAGCAGCGTATATCTCTTTCCAATGCTCTCATTGAATGCCCCCCTTATCTCACCAATATGACTGCACAACCGTGTATGATATTGATCGAACACAGTGCAAAGGTTGCCATCGTTGCTTGTGAAGAAGCTTTTCAGACTAGAATGGGCCCCTTCAACCCTGTATTACAATCAAGAATCTGAAATCAGTATGTTGCTATAAAGGTCTAACTAAGTTCAAATAACTAGCTAAATTTAGAAAAATTGTTGATGCACATACCTGTTAGTGGTGGTAGTACCAAGTGTGAACATTGTATCTGTCCATACGGAGACGATTCTTTCCTTGTAGGGGTCCAGCCAGTTTTTTTGTAGGTACTGCAGACATTTTGGAGATTTCTTCCAATCACACTTCAGCTTCCATAGTTTTTCTTCGTACCCTTGTATGGTCGTTTCCTTGAAGAGTTTCATGCAGTCGTTGGAAAACGTTGTGCCCCTAAACTTGTCCATGGCCTTCTTCCCAAAGTCTTCAATATTTTTCCTCACATGCCGCCTAAATAGGAGGAATTTTGCTTCTGGAAACTGCTTCTCTAAGGCGTTCATCAATGCCTTCTCCCGATCAACGACCAAACATGTGGGTGCCCGTTGCACCGCCAAACATCTTTGCAAGTTGCTCTATGGCCCACTTGTAACTGTCTTCGTCCTCCTTCTCCAGAAATGCCCCGACAATATTGTAGTTTTTCCAAACAGATGTGATGCCGACAATTTCAAGGAAGGGCAAATTGTAGTTGCACACATAATCATATATATAATATGATGGCACCCTAACTGTGATACCCCGTAATTTTGTAAGGTTATTTTGGGAATTATGGAACTTTTCCCGAGTACCCGTTGTGTACGTCAGATTTAATTCAGGTAGCGTGAGACATTCTGTAATGTGCTCTGTATCTGTAATATTTTTCTCAGTGAAATAATATACAGACAAGGTGCCTTAGATTTTAATTGTCGTTCGCGTACGATAATTTTTATCCCGGTTTAACGTCTAGCTCGTTCAAAGCCGAATGGGCGGGAAAAGGGAGAAACGGCGACCGCCGTTCAGAAACGGTGACCGCCGTAGTTGGGCCCGAGAGGTCAACGTGTCAGCTTCTAGCTGGCCGCGACAGGCCTAGCGACGGCGACCGCCGCATTTACGGCGACCGCCGCGTGCCCGCCGTAGGCAAAATTACGGCGACCGCCGTGATTGTCCAGTGGGCATTGCCCGCCGGTCGCCGGCGTCGTTCAAGGCGCGCCGTTGTGTCGTTTGCCGCATCTGAGGGTTTGCAGATCACTCCTTGGGATTTGCCTATAAATAGACGAGCTTGGGCATGGGTTTTGGGTCATCTACAACCCCGAATCGCTGCCAAAACTCTCCCTCAAAGTGAGTTGTGTTTTCGTCGGTTTTCTTGTGCTCGCCGGAGGTGTCATGGTGTGTTTCCAGAGTGCCTTTGTGAAGCTTTTGGTTAGCCTTGGAGGTTAGAAGCCAAAGCAAGTCGAAGGAGGCCGAACCGCTCGTGTTTTGGGGTGAGTTTCCTCTCGTTTCAGTCGGCCGTGTTCTTCACGGCGACCGCCGCCAAGAACGGCGACCGCCGCCAGTGCCCAGAATGCCTTCGTGGCTTTGGCTTGGTGGGTTGTCGTCGTGGCGTCTTTCCTTTCGTGTTCTTTCGCCGTGTTTAGATTCGTAATGTTTATGTCGGATCTAACTTAGGGTTCCTTTTATGGGTCGACTCGAAGGTTGTTGTGCTGTCGGAACTATACCGTGTCGAGCCCGGAATCCAGTGACGTCTTTAGACTATTTTGCGGATTAAGGCAAGTGGCGGTTCGCTCTTGCTCATTCGTTCCATATTTACATTAATTATCAGTAGTTTATCTGAGTAATTAATTTGGAATGAATATTCTGTTTGTCTGGAAACGGTTTTGTTAAACTATTTTGAAAATCATATAATAGGTTGTATATCTGTTAGAACAACGCTATTATCTGTGATCGCCTTTCGGGCCTTTATGTGGATTTATCCAGTAACTGTTGTTGTGCTATACTGTTTAGTTAGCACTAGTGGCTAGGAACGCTATGTACCTTGAGGGGGTTTAGCTGTTTCTTTATAACTGGTACTTGGTGGTTCATCCCCAGTACTTTCTCTTTGGTCATGACCATACCCTTTCACAGGGTAGGCGCACTTCGCTAGTGCAAATCTTCCAGGGTTCATCCCTTCGATATCTCTTGTGAGGAGATCTGATATCTCTTGTGAGGAGATCCGATATCTCTTGTGAGGAGATCCGATATCTCTTGTGTGGAGATGTAAAAGCTTATAACGCAATGCTCGTTTTGGAATTAAATAAGATAAGTGCCCGAGTGCACATGATTAATATACCTTGGGCGAGTAGTGCAGCTAAGCTTTAGTGCAGCTAGGAAAGCTCGTCTTGACTTTTGATCAGAGTACGTTCTCTTTCCAATCTGGATTCGTGGTAAGCGATGAGGTTGGTCGTGAACCGAAACATCTTAGTCAGTTTTTAAATCGTTATGTGGTTCTGTAAGATCTAGACTTGAATGTAGTACGTTCTCTTTCCAATCTGGATTCGATGTAGGCGATGAGGTTGGTCGTGAACCGAAGCATCTCAGTCAACTTTTAAATCATCGTTGTATGATCCTATAATCATTCCAGATTTGTCATTTTTCCTTAAAGACTCATTTCAGTTGGAGTCTCTTTTCGAGTCGATTTCTGTGAAGATGAAGTCTTCCAGAATCTTCTCTCATGCATACCTCTTGTTGTTATTCCGTGCAAGTGCCGGGTTATATATCGTCCCTTCGGTTATTATTCGAGGGACAATGATAGTAAACGGTTACGATCACTCGAACCATTCTGTTTTTTACCCTTGCTAGTCTATTCAAGTAGACTAACCCACGAACTTTGTTCTCCGCATGTGGGCTGGTGTCATCCGTTCGATTCGGCACATCAGATAGAGTGAAGATTTGAGGAGACTAGATTGACTATGAAGACGACGGTTGTTTTTGGATGTTTTAATAATTGCTTTTAATCAGGTTGAGATCTTTGGGCAGGTGATCATCACGATCACAACCCCGTTTGTAAAATCTTTTATTTGTCTTCCGCTGTACTTTGTTTGAACTCTGTGTTTGGCCTATTCGGGATTGGGTTGTAATCCCGTAACTCTTGTTTCCTCGACAATGTTATGTTTTGGAATTTATTGCTTGATCTTTGTGTATCAATTGCATTTCATAAATTGTATTTATTTGGTAAAGCCTTGGGTGATCTCGGTAAGGAACACTGGGGTCACTGGCGGTAATACCTTTCCAAAAGGGTTAAGTTTTGGGGGTGTTACAGTTGTGGTATCAGAGCCAAAGGTTTTAAAACTGGTTTGGGATTTTATAAATCATTTATCCGTTTTTGAAAATGCTTCAAAAGGGCTCTGAATTTTCAAAGTGAAAAGAATTTCAAAACACCGATCATAGTCATGTCTGCTGTACAGTCTGATATAGTAAGCTTGCTTCTATGTCTAGAAAGACTAATTCCTTTCCCGTTGCCCCGTTTGATATGGGTGCATTCTGTTCTCTTCAGAGGAACCCGGGAGAAGCCGAGGTGGTTTCACCATCTCTAGCTAGGCTTGATTCCCAGTTCGCTCGTTGTGAGTTGAGGTGTAGAACCTAGTAACTCGGTTCGAGTCCATCAATAAAAATTACCAAGTTGATCTATTCTAAGTTGATTTTATTACAATAATTATATCAAAATGATACTAAAGTGATAAAATCCTTGGAATTTGATCGGTAAACAGATGGTGAACACGAGGAACACTATCCGTACTGGTGCTGGGCAAAGCAATGACCCCAGACTAAATCCAAGGAATGTTGCAAACCCATCAGAAGAGAGAGAGTCTGTCTTCCATAATAATCCTGGAGGCAACGACCCAGCTAGGGACAACGCTCCAAGGATATTTGATAAAGCAGCTGTTGCAGAAATTCGGGGAATCGTCATGCAAGCGATTGCCGACGCGTTACGCCCGAATGTGCATCAGGCACAAGGAGTGCCAGTATCTCGAGAAGTTCCGAGGTTTGAGGAACAAGAGAACCATGTGCTGCAGGGAGGGGTGATCAGGAATAGAGGGGAGTATGGCCGAGCCCTGAAGGCTGTTAACTCCATGAGGCCTGACAACTTCGATGGGAAAGGAGAGCCAGTCAAGGTGGCTCATTGGTTTTCCCACATGGAGCGGCTATTCCGTAATGTTGAGTGCACTGAAGCTGAGAAGGTGCATATAGCCTCTCTTCAGTTAAAGGAAGAAGCCAGTGAATGGTGGGAGAGTACCGACTTAGCTGATAGCCCGGTATTGACATGGTCTATGTTTAAGACCAAGATGACTGATCGTTTCTTCTCTCGTGCTATGAGGGAGGAGAAACACAAGGAATTTCTGTATCCGCAAACGGATGGATTGAAGGTGACCGAGCTTGCAACCAAATTCAATCATCTAATGCAGTACGCTGGACCTGAGATATCCAGTGAGGCACAGAAGATCTGGTATTTCCACGAATGGATGAGTCCAGACATCAAGCCGATGATGGTGCACCACACATGCTCTACTCTGGAGCAGTATGTGGATACAGCCTACAAGATGGAGGTGACTCTGGAGGAGTCGACCAAGAAGCGTAACAGCCAGAGGCAAGTGCAGTACCAGCCTCAGGCAAGTGGGTTCAAACGCCCCGCGCCACCATCAGATTTTGCCAATTCTGGCCGAGCAAGAACGAATAAGACTCATGATGGGTCTACGCAACGTTCTGGCCAAGGCAATAATCCGATTCAGTGCTACAACTGCGGTACGCACGTGCACAAGAGCAATGAATGTCTGAAGGACAAAAAGACATGCTTTGACTGCAGAAAGGAGGGTCATATGCATGCGTTCTATGAGCGGAGGAATGTGAAAGGAGCTGAGTCACGGCAATGGTCTGTTAATCAGAACAACCGACCCAAGTTCAGTCCGGTGGAAGCTCCTAGCCCTTCAATGCAGACGACTGCGCAGAACAAAGGGAAAGCCCCGATGGCTTCAGGAAGCCAAGGTCAACGCCTATACGTGATACGTGAGGTAGATGGACCCTATGCTCCTAATGCTTAGAGTACTTTGTATCTGCATTACACTTTTGTTAATGTGTTGTTGATGTGGGTGCTACCCAGACTTTCATTTTGGATGGTTGTAAGTTAAGTGGTGTGTGCAATGAGGTTGTGAACCTTTTGTTGTAACTCTTCTTATATATGAACCTTTGGTTTATACCAAGTTATGTTTCGTTGCTTGTTGATGGGGTAAGGTCTCGTGTTCGAGACTCACCAATAACCTCTGAGGAGATGGCTGCCTATTAATTAGGTGGAGCTACCAAGGATGGGTTGAGATGTATGGACAACGGCTCATGGCAACAGAGGATGCTGGTAATGGCTGGGCCTGGACTCGGAGCCACTAGTGAGTCGTCTGTGAACCATGTAGTGGGCTGGTCCAAGATGGTGACCATTTAGTGGGAACCAATCGTTTGTCGGATTGTCAATTATCATCAAGGGTAAGAAATTCAAAGCGATTTGACCTAAATAACCATGGTCCATACGATAATTATTCTCGGTATGGATTGACGGGAGCGTCACAAGGCAGTGATCGACTTCAGTTTTTGATATTTCTGTGGTTAGAGGATTTACGGGTGTCTTTCCAGAAGATATTCCTGGATACCCCAAACCGTGTCGTGGAGTTTGCAATTGATCTCGAACCGTGTACCACGCCGATCTCTGAGGCACCGTACCGGATGGCTCCTATTGAGACGCAAGAATTGAAGAAGCAACTCAAGGATCTTTTTGACAAAAGTTATATAAAGCTGAGTGCATCACCTTGATTAGGAGTGCCCTAGTTTTATGTGTCAAAGAGAAAGATGGACCATTTCGACTTTATTTTGACTTTCGAGAGTTGAATAAAGTCACGATCAAGAGCAAGTATTTGTTGCCAAGGAGTGATGATCTGTTGGATCAACTACAGGGAGCAAAAGTTTTCTCCAAGATCGACCTGAGATCTGGTTTTCATCAGCTCAGGATTCGTGAGGATGATATTCCGAGGATTGCGTTTCGGACAAGAGATGGTTACTACGAGTTTGTAGTCATGCCATCTGGGCTTACGAATGCTCTAGGAGTTTTCATGAACCTAGTGCATCGATGTTTTAGACCAGTACTTGAATAAGTTCATAGTGGTCTTCATCAATGGCATTTTGATTTTTCCCGAGCAAGGAAGCTCACAGGGAACGTCTGCGGATTGCTTTATTGGTCCTTAGACCAAGTCGGTTGTACGCAAAGTGGGCTAAGTGTGATTGTTGGATCTAGAAGTGGCTTTCTTAGGCCATGTGATCAATAAGAATGAGGTTATGGTTATTCCCCAGAAGAGTGAATCAGTAGTTGTTTGGAAGCGGCCTCAGGGTGTGAGCGAGGTGCACAATTTCCCAGAGCTTGCAGGACATTATAGACGGTTCATGAAAGGATTTTTTCTAAGATCTCTCCACCTATGACCAGTCTGTCCACAAGGTCAACCAGAAGTTGTCTGGGATGACAAGTGCAAGACCAGTTTTCAAGAAGTTGAAACAGTGTCTGACTTTTGCACCAGTTTTGGCGTTGTCAGAAAGAATGATGGCTATATGGTCTATAGTTAATGCTTCGAGAAATGGGTTGGGATGTGTCTTTGATGCAGAAAGTCAAGGATATTGCATACGCATCTAGACAATTGAAAACCTATGAAGCAAACTAACCAACACATGACCTAGAACTAGCAGCAATAGTGTTTGCATTGGAAACTGAGGTTACTTGGGTAACCCAGAGGTCAGCAGAAGTTTCCACCAGGAGATTGTCCGTTACATGGCATTCCTAAGACCATTGTATCGGATCGAGATGGCCGATTTATGTCAAGTTTATAGCAAGAACTTCACAAGGCCATGGGAACTGAATTGAGATTCAACATCGTTTCATCCTCAGACAGATGGTCAGTCTGAAAGACCATCTAGACCCTGGAGGATATGCTAAGAAGTATACGTACTCGATCATCCGACTAGCTAGGAAGACAGCCTAAGTCTGATTGAGCTCACGTACGATAATAGTTGACATGCTACAATCAAGATGGCTCCGTTTGAAGCTTTGTATGGTCACAGATGTAGATCTCAGATTTGTTGGGTTGAGTACGCCGACAAGATTCTACTTGGACCAGAGTTGGTCGAAAGGACAACTTCGAACATTGCTCTGAGTAGACAGAGGTTGTTGACCGCTCAGAGTCGACAAAAGTTTTACGCAGATCAGAAGTGTTAAAAGTGTTGAGTTCAAGGTTGGTGGCAAGGTACTTGTCACAGTATCGCCACCCAAGGATGTTTTCAGGTTTGGTAAGCGTGGGAAGCTTAACCCTCGCTACATGGGACCATTCAAAATTCTGGATAGAGTAAGATCTCTAATGTACCGTTTGGCATTGTCGCCATCGGTATACCGAGTGTATAATGTGTTCCACGTATCATTGCTAAGGATATTCATGCCAAGATGAGTCTCGTAGGCTGAGCTATAAGGACGTCGAGATTCAGGCAAATGGTACTTGAGAGGAGATGCCAATGTGCATTCTCGAACGTCGTGTGAAGCGACTGTGCAATGAGATCGTACTGTTGGTACGAGTTATGTGGTCCAGGTCTGGGACTGAGGAAGTTACTTGGGAAACCGAGGCAGAGATGCTCATATACTTTCCCGAGTTGTTTTTTTTTGGCCAAGTTTCGGGGTCGAAACTTCTTTTAAGGGGGAGGTGATGTGATACCCCGTAATTTTGTAAGGTTATTTTGGGAATTATGGAATTTTCCCGAGTACCCGTTGTGTACGTCGGATTTAATTCAGGTAGCGTGAGACATTCTGTAATGTGCTCTGTATCTATAATATTTTTCTCAGTGAAATAATATACAGACAAGGTGCCTTAGATTTTAATTGTCGTTCGCGTACGATAATTTTTATCCCGGTTTAACGTCTAGCCCGTTCAAAGCCGAATGGACGGGAAAAGGGGGAAACGGCGACCGCCGTTCAGAAACGGCGACCGCCGTGGTTGGGCCCGAGAGGTCAACGTGTCAGCTTCTAGCTGGCCGTGACAGGCCTAGCGACGACGACCGCCGCATTTACGGCGACCGCCGCGTGCCCGCCGCATGCAAATTTACGGCGACCGCCGTGATTGTCCAGTGGGCATTGCCCGCCGGTCGCCGGCGTCGTTCGAGGCACGCCGTTGCGTCGTTTGCCGCGTCTGAGGGTTTGCAGATCACTCCTTGGGGTTTGCCTATAAATAGACGAGCTTGGGCATGGGTTTTGGGTCATCTACAACCCCGAATCGCTGCCAAAACTCTCCCTCAAAGTGAGTTGTGTTTTCGTCGGTTTTCTTGTGCTCGCCGGAGGTGTCGTGGTGTGTTTCCAGAGTGCCTTTGTGAAGCTTTTGGTTAGCCTTGGAGGTTAGAAGCCAAAGCAAGTCGAAGGAGGCCGAACCGCTCGTGTTTTGGGGTGAGTTTCCTCTTGTTTCAGTCGGCCGTGTTCTTCACGGCGACCGCCGTGATGAATACGGCGACCGCCGCCAAGAACGGCGACCGCTGCCAGTGCCCAGAATGCCTTCTTGGCTTTGGCTTGGTCGGTTGTCGTCGTGGCGTCTTTCCTTTCGTGTTCTTTCGCCGTGTTTAGATTCGTACTGTTTATGTCGGATCTAACTTAGGGTTCCTTTTATGGGTCGACTCGAAGGTTGTTGTGCTGTCGGAACTATACCGTGTCGAGCCCGGAATCCAGTGACGTCTTTAGACTATTTTGCGGATTAAGGCAAGTGGCGGTTCGCTCTTGCTCATTCATTCCATATTTACATTAATTATCAGTGGTTTATCTGAGTAATTAATTTGGAATGAATATTCTGTTTGTCTGGAAACGGTTTTGTTAAACTGTTTTGAAAATCATATAATAGGTTGTATATCTGTTAGAACAACGCTATTATCTGTGATCGCCTTTCGGGCCTTTATGTGGATTTATCCAGTAACTGTTGTTGTGCTATACTGTTAGTTAGCACTAGTGGCTAGGAACGCTATGTACCTTGAGGGGGTTTAGCTGTTTCTTTATAACTGGTACTTGGTGGTTCATCCCCAGTACTTTCTCTTTGGTCATGACCATACCCTTTCACAGGGTAGGCGCACTTCGCTAGTGCCAAATCTTCCAGGGTTCATCCCTTCGATATCTCTTGTGAGGAGATCTGATATCTCTTGTGAGGAGATCCGATATCTCTTGTGAGGAGATCCGATATCTCTTGTGTGGAGATGTAAAAGCTTATAACGTAATGCTCATTTTGGAATTAAATAAGATAAGTGCCCGAGTGCACATGATTAATATACCTTGGGCGAGTAGTGCAGCTAAGCTTTAGTACAGCTAGGAAAGCTCATCTTGACTTTTGATCAGAGTACGTTCTCTTTCCAATCTGGATTCGTGGTAAGCGATGAGGTTGGTCGTGAACCGAAACATCTTAGTCAGTTTTTAAATCGTTATGTGGTTCTGTAAGATCTAGACTTGAATGTAGTACGTTCTCTTTCCAATCTGGATTCGCTGTAGGCGATGAGGTTGGTCGTGAACCGAAGCATCTCAGTCAACTTTTAAATCATCGTTGTATGATCCTATAATCATTCCAGATTTGTCATTTTTCCTTAATGACTCATTTCAGTTGGAGTCTCTTTTCGAGTCGATTTCTGTGAAGATGAAGTCTTCCAGAATCTTCTCTCATGCATACCCCTTGTTGTTATTCCGTGAAAGTGCCGGGTTATGTATCGTCCCTTCGGTTATTATTCGAGGGACAATGATAGTAAACGGTTACGATCACTCGAACCATTCTGCTTTTTACCCTTACTAGTCTATTCAAGTAGACTAACCCACGAACTTTGTTCTCCGCATGTGGGCTGGTGTCATCCGTTCGATTCGACACATCAGATAGAGTGAAGATTTGAGGAGACTAGATTGACTATGAAGACGACGGTTGTTTTTGGATGTTTTAATAATTGCTTTTAATCAGGTTGAGATCCTTGGGCAGGTGATCATCACGATCACAACCCCGTTTGTAAAATCTTTTATTTGTCTTCCGCTATACTTTGTTTGAACTCTTTGTTTGGCCTATTCGGGATTGGGTTGTAATCCCGTAACTCTTGTTTCCTCGACAATGTTATGTTTTGGAATTTATTGCTTGATCTTTGTGTATCAATTGCATTTCATAAATTGTATTTATTTGGTAAAGCCTTGGGTGATCTCGGTAAGGAACACTGGGGTCACTGGCGGTAATACCTTTCCAAAAGGGTTAAGTTTTGGGGGTGTTACACTAACCTTGACATGAACAAATGGAGAGTATAATAGATATGTATGTTACTAACCAGTTAGTTGCATATGTAGAGTACAACAACACAATATACGGAAATGCTTTCAGCAACGACAACTGATCCTGGCTTGCGAAGAAGATATCTGTTATCTTGTTGGTCTCCTTGTTGAATCTGTACTCCATGAAGTATCCCTTCTCATTGCACTCATAGAAGAACTGTTGCACAACTGTTCTCCCTTCCATGCCCTTCTTTCGTATCTCGTGCATGATATTGTAGACTTGCTTCATCTTGGTCAAATTTCCAGGAGACGAATGGATTGTAGTATGAATCTTTTACGGCTTGTAATGGTTGACCGTCATCACCTTAATAATTTCCTTCTCTTCAGCGGTTGGTCGCCCAGCTAATGCACTACCATACAATGAATCTGCTATGACATGATTGTGAGTTCCATGTTATACAATGATCCTCCACAATCCCTTCGGCCCTTCTTTCAGCCTCAACATGAAGGGACACCCACACTTCTTTGACCTTGTGATGTCTCTCACTTGGTCAGCTCCTTTAGGCACGTTTTGTCCATGCCTATCACACGGTAACCAAGTCCCCCCAAGGGCTTTTGGGGTGGATGGTTTATTCCTTCACTTTTTGATGCAGAAGTGTTTACACATAGCCATATCCCGCGCCCACAAAAAAGCTTCTTCTCTAGACTCCCAGATTTTATCAATTGTAAAGAAGCTTGAATAATCGGCAGAGACGTAAACATCCTCCTCCGGTGGTACACTAAACTGAGGTTGTGTGTGTAGGGATGGAAAGAAAAACTGTGGGGTAGCATAAGATGGTATATCAATATATGGTTGAGGCGTGTTCCAAACCTGCACCTTCTGCGGCGTTTCCCAAATCGGAAATGTCTTCTCTGGAGTGCTCCAGTCATTGAGGGAGATATTATTTAACCCCTCGTACAAACCATAGTTTGTCTGCATACACATTAAATCATCTCATCAAATAGTGCACAAACCCTAAACCTAAATCTATATTTTTCTGTAAAATGGAACGGTTTGTGATAAACCGTGCCATTTTACAGATTAAACCCACAACCAGTATTAGCTCCTTACGTTACGAATGGCGCTAATGCACACGTTACGTGTCAAAGCGTTCCACACGTTACGTGAAAACCATATTTCCATGTAACGTGTGGAACTGTTCTTCAATGTAACAGCGATTTCGCTGCCCTAAGCCCTAAACAACAACGTTTGCACAATCTTTGTTTCTATCTCCTAAACAAAATCAGATCTTTAACTTTAAACAACAAATAAGAGCCTACACTAAACCCTAAAAATTAAATATTAAAACCTCCTAAACCCTAAATCATCAAACTCAAAACTTAAAACAACAAGTTCATAACAAGAAAAAATAGCACTTTATGGTTAAAGAATAGAAATTACCTTATTCCAAAGTGGGATATCTTCTCCATTGTTGCACCAATACTCATTGTTGTTGGTATTGTCCATTTCTTTTTCAAAAATTTAGAGTGTAAAACAATTTTTTGTAAGTGTTTGAAATGGGTTTAAGCTCAAAGTTGATCGTTATATTGAAGAAAAAGCTGGGACCATTAATACCGTTAGGTGGGGACAAGACAGTTAATTCAATGCGTTTCTCCACAGACAGGTCCACACGTAACGCGGCATACCTCTCTCCATGTTACGTCTGTGTTACATGGAGACGTAACGTGGAACACTGTTCCTCACATAACGTCTGGTTCGAGGGTTTATAGGGTAGGGTTAGGGTTTAGGGTTTAGGTTAGAAGGGGGTTTCAGTTTAGGGTTTGGTGGATTTGTTAGGTTGACTTTAGGGTTTAGGGTTAGGGTTTAGGTTTAGGGTTGTTCAAAATTGTCATTCAATGCTAGTTGTTGAGGGTTGTTCAAAAGTTTTTAATAATAGTGGTTGAGGTCATTAATGCTAGTGGTTGAGGTCATTATATACTACAGTTGTATACAGCTGTATATTAGCTGACAAACACATTCCTTTTCACTATATAAGAGGCATTAGGGTTGTTTGTTCACTACAACAAGTCCAACACAAGCGGGTTTTGAAGATTCATTTGTGGGTAAGCTTCTTCTTCCAGTTTCTTTCGATTTAAGAGGCATTAGGGTTGTTTGTTCACTACAACAAGTCCAACACAAGCGGGGCTTGAAGATTCATTTGTGGATAAGCTTCTTCTTCCAGTTTCTTTCGATTTAGTAACCCTAATTGGCCTTTTCATATTAATGGATTTGTAGGAAATCAAGCACTACAACAAATAATGGCATCTTCATCCGAATCATCAACAAACCCAAATAGGCACCATCAGCAAATAAGTGCTCCACAATGCGAGTGTAATTTGAAAACAATTGTCCGTACTTGGGATTTGCAGTGGAACTAAGGAAGGAGGTATTAGGGATGCCCAAGACTGGGGTGTTTATACAGGAAGTATATTGATTCTACGTACGAGGACAGGGCACACGCGGTTATTCGACAACAATGGCGGAAAAAAACAAGATCTTGTTAAAGAAAAACAAGATCTTGTTAAGCAGAATCAAGAACTTTTATAAGATGCGGATAAGATGCGTAGGTATAACCTCAATCTATATAATGATGTACATCGTATACTGCCTTGATGTCATATCTTTTGTGTAATGTTGTTTACGTACTATCAACCTTTGTAGGGAGCAACAAATTTTATCCATAGACTTATTACCTCAAAATTTGTAATATTTTTTAGGGTAAATTACATAAAACCACCCCTTATTTTGTGTCTTTTACAATAAACCACCCCTTATTTCGGCATTGACAAGAAACCACCCCTTAACTTAGTTCCGTTTGCTTTCAGCCACCCGTATCTTTTTTCTGTCAAATATTCCGTTAAACGCACACAAGTACGAAAATACCCTAGATTATACAAAGATGAAAACAATGATTCAACCATTCAAGTATTCAGCTGGAAGAGATTGCGAGAAGGGGAAGATGGATTCAATGAGTGTTTGATTGGTCATTTCAAGTAAGATTTGTGAGAAAAAAATCAAGATTGGGTGTTAGTGTGTTTGATGTATTCAAATGTCTGTCGTCATCCAATCTCTTCTTTAAGGTTAGGGTTTGCTTCTCGTTTTGGCTTTCTATTTCGTCGGTTGATTTCGGCGTTCTTCTTTTAAAATTGGGCGTGTTGTGTTGTATTACTTGTTTTGAGAAGTTATTAGGATTTCTTAGATTGGTTTCAAATTCTTATATTTGTTTTCACTCAGATTTCCCCATTCCTTCAAAGTTACGTGTTCTTCTGTTCAACATTTTTCAATCAAAGCTTATGTTTGTGGTGTTATATGCTTCTTTGATAAAAGTGAACCTAGTGGGAAGATCGCAAAGGAGGCAGAGCCTCTATGAATTTTATTGAGATTTAGATACTACAAGCCCCATTAGAGGGAGCATAGTCACCAGCTAACTAGTCTATGATAATAGGAGTAGGAAATGAGAGTTCAGAAAAGCCCCATTAGTGGGAAGATTGCAAGAGTTTGCAAGCCTGCGCGGAATCAGATTCCAGACGAACATGTGAATGACCAGAATTGCGTGTTAACGACAGGCCGTTGGAATCACGTAAGATGCCATCACAGCGCAATGACACACATCCAGTCGCCGGTGGCAACCACCGATCAACGGAAGAAGCGCCTGAAGTTTCGCGTTTGCATTTTGAAACGCATCAGATATGGAGATCACCATTTTGGACAGCCGGGGAAAGGAATCCACCCCATTGAAAACCAGGAACTTTCCAAGTATGCCACACCATAGTTGCAAAAATAGTCCAAGGACTTGATATTGAACTAAATCCAGACAGCTAAATTAGGAGCCTCAAAGAAGCCCGGGGGAGGAGAGTTACCTGTCAAAGCAAGCCATCAATTGCAAGAGATAATTAACAAGATCCTGAGTAAGGATGAAACATCAATCCAATTTGTCCCCAAGCAGCTGCAAGCATATTGCTTATTTGGATGTTTTCATGTTTATGTGTAATATTGTGATGATCAGGAATTATTATGTAAGGATGAAACATACATCCAATTTGTTCCCAAGCAGCAATCATATTTCCTTTTTGTATTATATAGTACTTGGACGAGTCTAGAAATGTTCTATTTGTATTGGATGTAGCATGAATTATTATGTATTATAATAACATGTTTGTAGTTAGCAGGTTTTCATGAACTAGTGGCTACTGCTCATGCTGAATATTTTGTGGCAAGGGATTGCTTCCTTGAAATGGTGTGTAAAATGCTACTCACTACATTCAAACTAAAAAGGAGGAAGATAAAGTGTTACGGTTGACTTCTTCCCACAATATACATCAGCTAGTGGCTGAAAGTGATGATCATGTAATTTAACATTTTGCAAGATGTCTCTAATTCTTAGATAATGTACTAAACTGTCAATTACAACCAGAAAACATAGATCGATTCTTGTAAACATAGAGAGTCTTAGACACCTAAACTATTGTAAACATAGTGTCATGATCCTCACGAATCCTTGTTGTTATAGTTTTTCTTCCTTAGAACACTGCTCAATTGAGTGGTAGATATGACAGATTTTCGAGCTGGAGCGGTTGGGAATAATTGTTTTGCTGTTCTTGACCTTGCACCAATTGGATCATGAGGAATCTATAAAACATATTGAGAATGGTTTAGTAACTCAAAAAAGTCATATCAATTTTAAGAGTACACATAATTGTAAACTTTAGGTGCATATTACCATTGTCTCATGTGCAAATTCATTTACTTGGTCACGTAGATGATAATCTATTAGCTCGTCTTCCTGTGCAAAATGATAATCTTCAACCTGATTTAAATCCCACATTCCAATCAGATATTGAACTTAATAATTAACAACGATCAAAATACCAAAGCAATATGCCATCACCTGTGTCACATGTGCAAGATCATGAGATTCGTCAACTTCATGTGATTGAGCAGGTTGTTCATGATCTTCAATCTAATATTAAATAAAGTTTAGGCTTGAAATAAGAATATGTATATCCAAAATTAAGTTAAGCACACACAATATATATATATACCATTGTAGATACTTGATTTCCTTGACTATTGGCAATATGTAAACCCGAAGTTGATGCTTGTGATGGAGGTTCAACTTGTCTAAATTCTGGCTGAGCATCAATTTGACCCTACAAATAGGAGGGATACAGTACCTTACAAATTAATATATATTCATATTTTGTTTTCCTAGTACACTCATAAATTGAATTAAATACCTGTCTTCTTATATGCCTCTTGAATTGTGAACCAACTCGCAAGGTGTTCGGATTTTTTGGTCTCCCTCCCATATATTCGGTCTTAGGTGGAGCTGGTGCCTTGGGTGGATTTTTACATTTGCGTTTAGTATGTCCTTCTAAGCCACAATGAGAACATTTATTCTTACCAATTCTGACCCTTTTTTTCTTTGTGTGTGCTTGTTCTCCTTCTTCTCGTCTCCTAGCTTTCTTTGGCCTTCCAGGTTGAACTACAAACTTAGGTGGATAAGGGGGAGCCATCCCTGTTTGCTCCCATTTTGATTGTCCAGGCATGGGTTGAACAATTTGATTACAGGCCCTCAAATAAGTGTCTTTGTTGTAATACTGGTCAACAAAATCTTCCAATTTGAACCTTCTTTTCATGATGCAAGCAATAGCATGGGAGCACGGGACTCCAGTTAAATCCCACTTGTAACAACCACAACTTTTTGATCTCAAGTCCACCACATACCTCCGATCACCATGGTCAACCTCATATCTTTCATCTCCAACCATATAAACTATACACCTATTCAAGCACTCACTAGCAACCTCAAGTCTTTTTGTTATCTTAGGAGTAAGAGGTCTAGCATAAGTGTTCATACCTTCCCTTTTAGATACAAATCTCTTCATCAACTGTCTTCTAATCCACTCACACATGGTCAAAATAGGCTTGTCTCTAGCTTCTAGTATGTAACTATTGAAGCTCTCACAAACGTTATTTAACAACATATCTGACTTGCAACTGCTGTTAAATGCATGTCTCGACCATGTGCGTGGGTTTGCTTGTATTAGATACGAGAAGGCTGCTTCATCTAAACTCTTTATAAACCTCATTGCATTGTCAAAGTCAAACTTAGTTGTTGCCCTTGCCGCTTCCCACAATGCATCTTTGTAAGCTTTTCCTGGCCATTTTACTTTAAAATTATTGTGCAGATGCCTAACACAAACTCTCGTATCAGCCATGGGCACCACTTGATTTAATGATTCAAGCAAACCCTATAAAAGACAAAAATACAAGGTAATAAATATTTCAAAAAATCATGAGCTAGAAAATAAATTGAAAACATTTGGAGTTGAAGCAGGAGCTAAGAAAAATGTTACCTTTTGCCTATCAGACATGAATGTGATGCATGTATTGCCTAAATCTTGCATAAGATTTTCAAGGAACCAACCCCAAGTTTCTTTTCTCTCTGCCTCAACCACTGCATATGCCACTGGAAATATGTTTTCATTTCCGTCTTTTCCAACTGCAACTAGTACCTGGCCAGTGAATGCTCCTTTCAGATGACAACCATCTAGACCGAGAATCGGCCTACATGCCTCTAAGAAACCTTTCTTGCATGCATCCAAACATATATATAATCGTTGAAATAGTGGCCTCTCCGGATTATTCAAATCCACCTTCACATATGCTGAGCTCCCCAGATTCCATTTTATGATTGTAGCAGCATAATCCCAAACCCTTCCATATTGTTCAGTGGCATCACCTTGGGATGTGAAGCATGCCCGTAATCTAGCCCTCCATGCCTGGGAGTAATTGACTGAAACCGTGTAATCTCTCAGGATTGATTTAATGAAAGCTGAAATTCGCCATTGTGGATCATCTCTGTAATGTTCGATGTATTTCTCAGCCAACCACACTGATGTGACTTTACTATTTTCAAGGTGCCATCCACAACTATGCACAGGATTAAAGCTCTTCAAGTGAAATGTACCATCTATTCCCATCCTTCTTGCACAAGCCTTGAAACCACACAAGACCTTCTTACAAACACATTTCTTCCTCGCATGTATCATGTTGCAATCACATTTGTATTTACAGTAAGCTGACACCTTACACTTGTCATTATGTAGATAATAAAAGTCACCACCTTTCGCAATAGAAAGTTGTCGTAGAGCCCTTTTAAAAATTTCATTTGAACCGAATATCATTCCAACTTGGAGCAAAATAGGTTTCTTGAAATCTGAATGTGGGTTAAACTCAGGGTACCTATCAAAATATTAAAGAAACATACGACATCAGGTGGGTAATCAAAAATTAAAATAAACATGTTTTCCTAGACTCAAGTAGGTTAATATATGTTAGCTTACCTGAGCCTTTTCCTTCCATCAGAGTCAGTTCCACTTCCACTTCTCAAACATCCAGAATCATCGGATTCAAGTTCTTCAATAGATATGGCATCAACCTCTTCACCAACAAGTCTTCTCTCATCATCAACTATGGTGTGGTCTACAAAGTTTTCAAAAATGCCATCATCTTCTTCCTCACTATCATGGAAACTATAATCATTGTCTGAAGAAGAGGAATCTGAGCCTAGTACAATACCCCCATCATCAGATTCATCAGAATAAGGTAATGCTGGATCGACACAATCAGTTGGGCCACTCATGAAAGGCCTTTGCTGAGCATATGGTGCTTGGGATCGTTGACCTATGAAATTTTGGTTCAACTGAGTAGAATTTCTCTCTACCCATTTTGATTTTGAACTAATCAAAATCAATGAGTTATTTATAGAAGATGGGCTGATGTCATTCCCTTTAACAACATATACATGGGCAGTTCTATCTCCTCCAATTGAGTTCAACATTTCCATGATGTCAGCATCCATAATAAGTTGTTTTAGACCATTGCTGATGCTTTTCCCAGCTTCTAGATACCAAAGCTCTTTAATATTACTTATGCCTATATCATCTTTTAAAAATTCTTCTAAGTCAAGCTTAGATAGCTTATCAGGGTCCAACTCTTTTTTGGTATATACTAGCCCTTTTCTATACACCAATCGATCATCCACAAGCTCAAATTGCCCACTGTACCGAAACCTAATGCTTATATTCATCTTGTACCTATAATAGATGACATGAAGAAATATTTAGTTCAACATATTTGTGTACTGTATAAGCAGTAACTATAAAACAAAGCATAAATGTTGACCATAGGCAATAAAAAACAAGCATTAAAATGGAAAAAACAAGTTCATGGATCGGCACTACAGTACAATAAAATACAAGTGGGACCGTAGGACAACCATCTCACATGAACACATATATAAGCCCCCTTTAGTACACAACTACACACCACCAGACAAAGAACACATCTTTAGACACACAAATCATTGAATTTATAAAAAGGTAACCCCAAAAACTTCAAGTTCACACATGTCATTTTAAAATGGAAAGGCAATCCCAAGATTAAACAAAGGCAAGGCACGTTTCCTCAACCCAATAAATAAAATCATTTTTCTTAAATACAAACAAATCTAGGGCAAAGAAGACGCCCAAATCAGACAACTAAGTAAAAGTTGTAATGAGAATTGAAATCTAACCTGGAAGAGATATCAAACAACGAAATCAAGTAGCCAATCGATGACGCCTTCAATCCATCCTTATCCTTCTTCGAGATCCCTGTTAGTTCCGAACTAATGTATAATGCGTGATTAAGGTTTCAAAATTGTATAACCTAGCTAGGGGTATTTTCGTACTTGTGTGCGTTTAACAGAGTACTTGACAGAAAAAGAGACGGGTGGCTGAAAGCAAACAGAACTAAGTTAAGGGGTGGTTTCTTGTCAATTCCGAAATAAGGGGTGGTTTATTACAGAGGACACAAAATAAGGGGTGGTTTTATGTAATTTTCCCTATTTTTTATTGACATAAGTACCCATCATTACATCATAATGTAAATCACATATATTTTTTTAATATACTAACAAAACTAACCTTCGCTAAAGAAAAAAAAAAGATAAACACGATTCCAACCAAACTGAAGAAAAATTGACCTTGCACTCCCTCCACGCTAAAGGGAAAGAAACAACTAGTTTCCCTTCGTATAAAGGTATCACTAAAACTATTTCCTTTACTTTGAATGGAACTCCTCTAACTAATGAAATTCAAAACCCGATACAAATCGTAAGGATGAATATTTTTTTGTCTTTCGTTTTGCTTTTATTTATTTTTACAAATTCAAAAAAAAATGTCACAATAATTCTTCTGAGTCTAAAAGAACTATCAGAATATTTTCCTTTAAATTATATATTTACGGATTTGTCAAAAGAACTGTCAAAATATTAATGGTAGTCAGCAAACAAGTAAAATATACGCCATGCATGAACCGAATATGTATGATGTGTCATGATCTAAAACGATGAGAGTTTTGGGGAATTTCTCTCTGTTTATTATGTCTCTCTTGGGCTGAATATATAAGGATTAAAAGATAGATCTCCAAAGAGATATATGATAACAAGATATCTACAAAATAACATATAAGAAAATAAGATAATATGGGATAACTTAATATCCAAGTCTAATACCCCCTCTCAAGTTGGAGCATGTGGATCAACAATGCCCAACTTGCCAAGAAGGAACTGAAACGGTGTCTTGCCTAAAGCCTTGGTGAAGATATCCGCAAGTTGCTGGGAGGTAGGTATGTGCGACAGCTGCACCGTGCCAGCAACCACTAAATCACGCACAAAATGACAATCAATCTCTATATGCTTCGTTCTCTCATGAAAAATCGGATTTGCAGCGATGTGAAGAGCAACTTGACTATCACACATTAACTGAACTGGCGTGTCATGCTTAACGCCGAGAGAGAGAAGAAGAGAGCGAAGCCAAATGATCTCGCTATAAGCGGATGCCATTGCCCTGTATTCCGCTTCTGCCGATGACTTGGATACCGTCGGTTGCTTCTTCATCTTCCAAGATATAAGCGAGTCACCCAAGGTGATGAAATAACCAGTAATGGAACGACGAGTAAGAGGACATGAGGCCCAATCTGAGTCACAGTAAGCGATCAAGCGAAGAGCGCTAGCACCAGACAAATGGAGTCCTTGACCAGGGTGACATTTGAGATAGCGTACAACACGAATAGCGGCCTGCCAATGAGAATCCTTGGGAGATTGCATAAACTGAGATAGGGTATGAACAGCATAACTTAACTCTGGACGCGTGATGGTAAGATACACAAGACGGCCGATTAATCGACGATAGCGCTCTGGATTCTCGAAGTCGGGCCCTTCGGAAGTCGTGAGCTGATGATGCGAGTCCATGGGGAAGTCGCACGGCTCGGAGCCCAGTAAACCTGTTTCGGAAATAATCTCTAAAGCATACTTACGTTGAGAGACGAAGAGGCCGGAGGAGTTACGCGCGATCTCTAAGCCAAGAAAATACTTGAGAACGCCCAAATCCTTTATGTGAAAGCATGAACTCAGATACCGCTTGAACGCCGAAATGGTAGAGGCATCATTCCCGGCAATGATCAAGTCATCAACATAGACGAGGACATGCAGAAGAGTAGTGCCATTTCGCTCCATAGAAAATAGCGAGTAGTCTGCACGACTCTGGGTGAAGCCGAAATGCGTAAGTGCCGTGGCCAACTTAGAGAACCAATTGCGCGGTGCCTGACGGAGACCATATAAAGATTTTCATAGCCTGCAGACACGCCCTGGAAGAATAGAGTTGTATCCCTACGGTGGGCGCATGTATACTTCTTCATCTAAATCACCATGAAGAAACGCATTATGCACGTCCATTTGATGGAGTTCCCACCCTAGAATAGCATCGATAGACAAAAAGACGCGGACGGTTCCCATCTTGGCTACCGGCGCGAACGTCTCTGTAAAGTCGACTCTTTCTACTTGTCGATTTCCGAGAACAATAAGACGATCCTTGTAGCGCTCAATAGAGTCGTTGGCATTATACTTGATACGGAAAACCCATTTGCAACCAATTGCGGACTTGCCAGGTGGGAGATCCGACGTAGTCTATGTGCGATTCCGCTCCAAGGCGTCAAGTTCCAGCTGCATGGCTGCACACCAATGAGCGTGTTGCACTGCCTCCCTGTACGTGCTAGGCTCGTGCCCGGCCGTAATAGCTGCAAGAAAGTGCGTATGCGATGCAGAAAAATTAGCACAAGAAACGAAGGCAGCTATAGGATAAACACTACCTGAGGACGAAGATGTGGGAGGAGCGGTGAGTGAAGTAGAGGGGGGGGGGGTCAATGGGCTGCTGCATGGTGTGACAGACAAAGTCCCTAAGCAGAACTGACGGTTGACGAGCGCGGATAGGCCGGCTCTCGCGCTGATCCGAAACCTGAGCGCGTTGATGGCGCTGATCCGAAACCCGATCGCGCTGATCCGAAGGAGGAGCGATGTCGCGCGTTGACAGTGGCGAGCTCCCCCTTTCGCGGGACGCGATCTCTGGGACGCGATCATAGATAGCAGGAGACGGTGGTTCGTTCTCGGGCTGTGACGCGTTCTCGGAGATAGAAGATAGCAAAGGAAACCGATCCTCAAAGAAAACAACATCTTGAGAGGTAAATACCTAGTGAGTGTCCAGATCATAAAGACGCCATCCACGTTGACCCGCAGGGTAGCCCAGAAACAAACACTTTCGACTGCACGAAGCAAATTTGTCCTTGTCCCGGGGCAATTTGGACGCGTAGCATAGGCATCCGAAGACACAAAGATGCATGTATGACAGGGCATGGCCGAAGAGCATCTAGAATGGGCTCTTGTTGCCTAATAGCGGAGTTGGAGTGCGATTGATTAGATAGCAAGCGATTAAGACGCACTCGCCCCAAAAATCAACCGGGAGGGAGGCCTGGAACCGAAGAGCTTTAGCCACATTAAGAATATGCCTGTGCTTGCGTTCAACACGACCATTTTGCTGAGGTGTGTAGGCACATGAGGTCTCAACAAGGATGCCCTGCGTGGTAAAAAATGGGCGAAGATGCAGAAATTCCATACCATTGTCAGTACGCACCCGTTGAATCTGCTTGCGAAACTGAGTCCGTACGAGAGCGCAAAATTCCACAAAGAACTTGACGACTTCGGTTTTGCTGGCTAAAAGATAGACCCAAGTAGCTCTGGAAAAATCATCAACTATAGTTAAAAAATAAGAGGCGCCCGAAGTAGACTTCACATTGTAAGGCCCCCAAACATCACAATGAACTAACTGAAACAAACTGTCTTCTTTATTAAAACTTGACGGAAAAACACTACGTGTTTTCTTTGCCTGGAAGCATACATCGCAAGGGTCTGGCGGTTTATTAGAATTAACACAAGAATCTAAACTGGAAATAGAAGATAAGACAAACAACGAGGGATGTCCTAAACGTTGATGCCACAAGACAGAAGGATTTGTAGAAGAAACTGCCAAAGCCGAGCCAAAGCCAGAATCACCTCGAATGCCGTGCAACCAATAGACCCCACCCCGTTGCTCACCGACTCCAATCACCATCCTCGTAGTGTGGTTCTGTAGCACGCATAGATGACCAGTCAACAGAACAAGGCAATTCAGATCTTTAGAAAGATGAGCAAAAGATATCAAATGGCAATCTAATTGAGGAATCAACAGAACATGCAGTAATTTGCGGGAACCAGCCAGAACGAGGGTCCCTGCTTCAGAGTCTGTTGTAAATCTATTGTCAGGCAATTTAATGGAAACAGAAGGGATAGAAACGATGTCCTGTAATAACTTCCTATCACCCGTCATGTGAAAGGAAGCACCTGTGTCCAGAATCCAGCCAGAGAACGTACCAGAGGACTGATTACTAGAGCCTGAATTAGGGTTGAGAGAAGCAAAGAGATTCAGAACCGACTGCCACTATTCCTGGTTGATAGAGTTGCCGAGAGTCGCGCGATTCTGCGCGTTCGGCTGAAAGCCCCCGCTTCTGCCTCCACTCGGTTGTTGGGCCATGTTTGCACGGCCGCGTCCTCTGCCGTGACCAAAGCCGCCATCACCACGACCTGTCCCCCCGAATCGCGAGACTGCGTGTTGTCGGAGGGGTCTGTCGGGCGACGCGACCTCGGTGTCCAACCTTCTAGAAAGCCATGAAGGCGATATCAAGTGGTCACGTCATGGCCGGTTCGTCCGCAGTGAGTGCACTGCGATTTAGTGTCGGACCGGGGCTGGTGCGGTGTCTCTGGAGGCGGCTTGTGGGAGGCGAGCGCGAGAGCATCTATTGGGGTGTCGCGTTCTTTGACGATAGTGCGCTGTCGCTCTTCCTGAATAACAAGAGCGTAAACGCGATCCAAGGGCGGAAGGGGGTCCTACGCCATGATGTTGGACCGAACCGTGCTGAACTGGGCATCGTCTAGTCCCATAAGAAAGCGGTGAACGCATTCTTCCTCCTGATCGCGAGCAAGCACGGTGGTAAGAGTGCACGCGGTGCAACAGTTGCAAGAGCGAGGCGGGAGATACGTTTCAAGCTCCGTCCACAGTTTTTTGATTTTACTGAAATACACGTCAACGTTCTGACCTTCTTGACGACACTGAGCAATATCTGAACAAATTTGCATGATTCTTGGTCCGTTACCGACCGAGAATCACTGATGTAGTTGTTCCCACAATTTGGAGACAGTGTCACCGTAGGTGATCGAAGAACTTAAGGCTGGATCAATCGAGCGAATAATCCATCCAATGAGCATAGAGTTGACGCGGTACCAATCGTCCTCGTGTTCGGGGTCGGTTGGCTTAGGGATACGGCCATCCAGAATCGTAGCTTTCCTTTGGCACGAAACGCGTTCTTGATGGCGACGAGCCACTCTTGAAAGTTGTCGCCTGTCAAGACGACGGTGCAGATCTGGAGACCCGTATGATCCGAGGGATGCAGATAATAGGGTGAATCAAGGTCGTTGATGAGATGCTTGGGGCGGTGATCGGTCAGCCCAGACCGGTCGGTGTTTCTCGTGGAATCTTCTATAGTGACCATGATCGATGCAGATCGAGGTCAACGAAGGAAGGAAAGAAACGGCTGAAAACAAATTAGGGTTTAGAAACCTACTCCGATACCATGAAACAATGAGAGTTTTGGGGAAATTTTCTCTGTTTATTATGCCTCTCTTGGGCTGAATATATAAGGATTACAAGATAGATCTCCAAAGAGATATACGATAACAAGATATCTACAAGATAACATATAAGGAAATAAGATAATATGGGATAACTTAATATCCAAGTCTAATATGATCCATGGACATATATTATCCATTCCCTTACCTTTGCTGACGATACGCTCGTTTTTGCTAATGCAACACAGTCTAATGCGATTTTCATTCAACAATTCCTCAGTAACTTTATCCGTATCTCAGGTTTGACCGTTAACTTCCACAAAAGTTCCCTTCAGACTTCGAGTAATATCTCTCTCACTCAACAAAAATCTCTTGCCTTTATGCTTAATATTCAACTCACCAATTCAATGGAAAATATCTTGGCATCCTAATTGTTCGCGGGAGAGTTAAAACTGAAATATTTGATTATGCTATACAAAGTCTTAAAAAGCAACTTTCTAAATGGAAAGCCAATTCACTCTCTCAAGCTGGCAGACTTACTCTCATTCAATCAAACTTGTTATCCAAAGTTAACTACTTAATGCAAAGCTTCATGCTTCCACAATCTATATGTGATAGAATAGATAAGATTAACAAAGACTTCTTCTGGAATAAATCGAACCCCAATTACCGCCCTCTTATTAGTTGGGACCATATTTGTAACTCTAAATCCATGGGGGGACTTGGACTTTACAAAGCCTCATATATGAATAAGGCACTCCAACTAAAACTTCTATGGAAACTACTCACTGATCAAGAATCCCTTTGGCGCCATCTCATTTCTGAAAAATATCTTCGCAATTCTGATTTATTCTCATACAAAAAGAAACTTAAACAATCATGGCAATTCTTCAGACTTCTACATCTTCGGGATTCCTTCCGAAAAGGACTCAGTTGGGAAGTTGGAAATGGCCACACCATCAAATTCTGGACGTACTGTTGGCTTCCACATGGAGATCTCTCATCTCATTACAGTCGTTCCACGTCACTGGACATTCCTGTTTCCTATTTTATCACAAACTCGAATAAATGGAATGTGCAATTCATCCAACAGATAGTTCCATCTTATGTTATCAATCAAATTCTGAATGTGCACATCCCATCATTCCCTCTCCAAGACCGATTGATTTGGAATCTGACTACATATGGTAAATATTCTGTTAAATCAACTCGTACTATGTTTCACTCTAACTCTCCTCACTTACATTCCACATCTCTATCCTGGATATGGAAATTACTTGTTCCACCTAAAATACGAAACTTCATCTGGAAAGCTATGACTGATGCTCTCCCTACTACTGAACGACTCAGCATGCACTATATTAGAGTTCCCGCATCCTACAACCTTTGTCAAAGCCATAACGAGGATATCAATCATTTTTTCGTCACTTGTCCATTCACTCAACAAATGATCTCTAAATTCGAACAAAGGATGAATATCACCTTCTCACTACAACTATCTGCATATTTCCTATCCAATTTTGACCACTTCCGACACACCAACACAATCACAACTCCTCTACTATTCCTATGGTGGTCCCTTTGGAATTATAGAAATGACCTCATTTTCAGGGCTCCTAACTCTCCAACACATACGTCCAGTACTTGCCTAGTTAATCGTGCTTTTCTCCACTTGCAAGATTGGACTCTCTCTACATCAACCTCCACCCCAGCACCCATTAGACGTAACCGTCTACGCCTCATCAAACATGAAAGAAACCGCCTACTAGCTGGATAAAGTTGAACTTTGACGGATCTCAAAAACAAGATGGTTCCTCCCATTTGGGTTATCTACTACGTGACCACAATGGTAATATTCTCTCTTTCCATCGCCAGCAAATTCAACATACCACTGTGCTCAAAGCAGAAGCATTAGCTGGCCTTTATGGAATCCAATCTGCTGCCCAATATGGAGTTCGAAATCTTATTATCGAGGGTGACAATTTGATTGTTATCAACTCTATTCGAGCTACTTGGAAAGTACCATGGGAAATCCACATCATCATCAATGACATATCTTCTCTTCTCTTCTCTCGTCCTTTGCTTCTTTTCAAGTGTATCACTGCTTCCGTGAGGCGAACACAGTTACGAACTTTCTTGCTACTCATCCTCTTCCTCCCTCAGCTCTCCAAGCTTTTCAGCGGATGATCTCCCCTCCTCAGCTCATTCCTTATGTAAACTCTATACTTCACTACAGATATGAGTTCATCAGCCTGAACTCTAGCTTTGATAATTTTGGTTCTCAGTTTGTAAAGATCATCCATTTGGATGATTTAGGACAACCTTCTTGTGTGTAAGGGTCCTTCTGTTTGCCTTTACTAAAAAAAATGTAAATTATATATTTACGGATTTGTTTGGTTAATGACATCATAAAAAAGTTTTTAAATATAAGTATTTATAAATGATAAGTCTGTTTGACCAAAATAATTATAAAGATGCTTTTGTGTTTCGTGGATATTCTCACAAGATATATTTTTTTACACATCTTCCAAAGTTACATAAATTATTTATTATTCATAAAACACCGTTATAAATAAATACTTTTTTTTATTACAACAAACTTGTAGGACCCATCTAACCAGATGACAGTCCTAAATCATCCAAATGGACGATCTTTACAAACTCAGAACCGAAAAAATCATAGATAGAGTTCAGGTTTAAGAACTCATATCTAGTCTCATGTAAAGGAGATTGAGGCTGGTGGCGTAAGCTGGGAAGAAGAGACTTGTTGGAATTTGTGGAGGACACTCGAAGGAAGAGGGTGGTGGCAGGCAGGTTTTAGTCGTGTTACCTGGTCAAAATAAATCCTAACAAACCTAAACTAGTAGTCTGGGTAAGCAAGGGTCGATCCCACAGGGAGGAGTTGTTTTCTCTTTATGTTGATTAGCATGCAAAGTAACAAGGGGGAGTTTTGGTTGTTGATTGTTGAACAAGTAAACAAAGCAAACAAAGCAAAGAGTTTGTATTCAATTAAAGGGAAACACTTAGCCAAACAAATATCCACTTTTCATATGATTGATCGATCCTAGGTTATCTCTATTCCTTTCCTTTGATTATTCATGTCCCTATTCTTAAATAGTCACTAGTCCAACTAGTCCTAGCAACCCTTACTATTGAACGCACGGGAAACTATCAAGATTTAGAACAATAGCAGCATAGAGCATAGGATCAAACCAGGATACATACAACACCGATCTTTCATAGCATTTAGCACATAATCAATTCTCTTTCATAATAATCTAGTCCAACTAGTCCTAGAATATCAGGTCTGCTACTCTAGATAAGGAATCTCAAGTCGAAATATCCAAACCCTAGCAATAGACAATTACTAATATCAACTAGGTGATCAAGCTAGTCAAATCAATAACAATCAATACGAATATGCTCAAGAGAAAATATATAATCCAAAAGAAATAGGAAATAAAGAATTAACCTCACAATCAAATCATACGAAAAGCTTCAATTGTTGGACTAAGCAAAAGGGTGCTTAGCTCCTCATAGTTCTTGGAAACAAAATAAACTTCAAAGGGAAATTGAATGGAAACAACGATGCTGAATGTGATGATGAACAATGAAAGGAAAAACTAGGTTAAATAACCTAACCCTGAAACTAAAAGGGAAAAGATAACAAACGCGATCTAAAAGGAAATAAAGTATAAGGTTTGAAATAATAAAATAAAATAGAACTCGGAAAAAGGAAAAAATAACAAAACTCAGAAAATCTTTGCGGACTCTGCTCCGTGTGATTCCGCGGCCGCGGCCAGAAATCCGCGGTCGTAGAAAATAGAATTGTGCTCTCGACCTCGTCTTCACTGGTGAATTTTCCGCGGGAGCGGCAAGGAATTCGCGGTCGCGGAAAATGGAACTTTGCTCTCGACATTGGGCAATTCTGGGGAATTTTCCGCGGGCGCGGCCGAAAATCCATGGTCGCGGAAATGGCACTTCTCTGGCTCCGCGTCTCGCCCTTGTCTGCGGTCACTGTTGCACTCGCCCGCGGCCGCGGAAGCTCGCGGTTCCCCTTCTTCTCTCCTTCGTGTGGATTCTTCCTTCTATCTTCTTGGTCTCCTCCAGTGGTTTACTCCTCGTCTTCTGAATTATAGTCTATCTCATAAATTCCTTCTTCTTCTGAAGAATAGTCTTTATTACTGAGGAGGTTTTTTTCTAATTTCTCCTTCATGTCCGGATTATCTTTGAATATTTCATTGATCTTCTGTTTTAACGGACAGTTGTTGGCTTTATGGCCAGGTTTTCTGCACTTATAACAGATTATCTTTCTGCTAGACATGGGTCTACTAGGTCTGTCTTGCTCTATCTTGGTTGATCTATGTTTTCTGAAGAATCTAGGATAATCTCTTTTCTTTTTATAGGATTTTTCTTTCCTAGTCCTTGAAGGGGCTTGGATCTTTTCAATACCGAAGGCTTCACAGAAGCTTCCCATTTCTCTTTTAGATTTTCCTTTATCTGCCCCGTATTTCGCCTGAATTTTTAGTTCAGTGCATAAAGCTAAACCTTCTTTCTTGATGAAAGCTCCTAATTGGCCGTAGGTAATGTCTTTCCAAGGAATTTCTTCTGTTCCTATGGTTTCTTTGAGCTTTGTTATGATTCTTTGGGCAAACAAGGAGGGTAAGCCTGATACAAATCTTTCTTTCCAGAAAAACTCATTACAGTCTGGTCTCCTAAGGACATAGGATATGAATGTGTCTTTATACCATCTGTAATCACTCAGAGTAGGGCATCTGAGGTTGGACAGAATGGTTTTATTGGATTGAAGTTCTTCTTGAGGTTTCCTACAAAATACATACTGATGGCATATATTAATTGACCAACAACGTTTTGTTCTAAGGTCTCCCTACTTGTTTCATCCTCTGTTAAAACAGTAGCTTCTAAGACTTCTAATTTTTGCTATAGGTTCATAGCATTATCCCACCAATATTTGAGTTGTCCTGTGAATCCTTGGATTATAAGGACAACAACTATTTTGTCTGTATGGCCTTGGGTTCTATAGGCGACTTTTGCCATACCCATTTCTTGTAAGGTATTCATAATTTCACCTTCTGATTTTCCATCTATGTTCCATTCGTAGATGGATTGGCCATTATAGTATGTGGCTCTAAATTTGGCCCTTTCTTCATATTGAAGATCAGGAGGAGTAGGTCTATTATAGTAATTTCTAGTATCCATGTTCTTTTTACCAAACATTTTTGTGTACTGTTGTGATATATTATTTCTTCTTCTGATTTTATTGATTTCTAGAGGTTCATCTAAAATTGTTGATTCTAGATGTTCTATCTTCTTATCTGAGTTTTCCAACTCAGTTCCAGTATCTGTTTCTTCACTCTAATATGAGCTTGACTCAGTTTTGCAACTGTTTTTACATTTAGATTTTAGACAATTTATATTGGCCGGAGGGGTCTGTGAAGTCGATGCTTGAAAAGCATCAAGTCTTTGAGAAATTCTTTCTAAAACAATCTGAGGAGTTAAACTTATGTTTCTTAAAATATTACTAGGGTTACTTTCAGCCTGAAAGTGGGGTCTGGAGATGTCTCTAGGAAAATTTTGAGGGTTAAAACCTTTTTCAATTCCTAAGTGAACTTGGTCTATTTGTTCAGCTATAGTATGAAGGATCTGATTAGAGTAATTGTTTTGATTATATATCTTTTTTATATCTCTTAAACTTACTTGACTATCATCAGAGTCTGATCTTCCTTTCTTAAAAGGTTCAGCTTTAACCTCTTCACTTTCATTGCCGACTATTATACCTTTAAGAGGAGGATGGACAGAGGTACTAGTTCCTGAAGGTAAATGCTTCCAAGTTGTATTCAATTAAAGGGAAACACTTAGCCAAACAAATATCCACTTTTCATATGATTGATCGATCCTAGGTTATCTCTATTCCTTTCCTTTGATTATTCTTGTCCCTATTCTTAAATAGTCACTAGTCCTAGCAACCCTTACTATTGAACGCACGAGAAACTATCAAGATTTAGAACAATAGCAGCATAGAGCATAGGATCAAACCAGGATACATACAACACCGATCTGTCGCAGCATTTAGCACATAATCAATTCTCTTTCATAATAATCTAGTCCAACTAGTCCTAGAATATCATGTCTGCTACTCTAGATAAGGAATCTCAACTCGAAATATCCAAACCCTAGCAATAGACAATTACTAATATCAACTAGGTGATCAAGCTAGTCAAATCAATAACAATCAATACGAATATGCTCAAGAGAAAAGATATAATCCAAAGGAAATAGGAAATAGAGAATTAACCTCACAATCAAATCATACGAAAAGCTTCAATTGTCGGACTAAGCAAAAGGGTGCTTAGCTCCTCATAGTTCTTGGAAACAAAATAAACTTCAAAGGGAAACTGAATGGAAACAACGATGCTGAATGTGATGATGAACAATGAAAGGAAAAACTAGGTTAAATAACCTAACCCTGAAACTAAAAGGGAAAAGATAACAAACACGATCTAAAAGGAAATAAAGTATAAGGTTCGAAATAATAAAATAAAATAAAACTCGGAAAAAGGAAAAATAACAAAACTCGAAAAATCTTCGCAGACTCTGCTCCGTGTGATTCCGCAGCCGCGGCCAGAAATCCGCGGTCGCGGAAAATAGAATTGTGCTCTCGACCTCGTCTTCGCTGGTGAATTTTCCGCGGGAGCGGCAAGGAATCCGCGGTCGCGGAAAATGGAACTTTGCTCTCGACATTGGGCAATTCTGGGGAATTTTCCACGGGCACGGTTGAAAATCCGCGGTCGCGGAAATGGCACTTCTCTGGCTCCGCGTCTCGCCCTTGTCCACGGTCACTGTTGCACTCGCCCGCGGCCGCAACAGCTCGCGGTTCCCCTTATTCTCTCCTTTGTGTGGATTCTTCCTTCCATCTTCTTGGTCTCCTCTAGTGGTTTACTCCTCGTCTTCTAGATATCTTCGTTTATGCTTCTCCAAACCACCATATCCACACTCCTTCTACTCAACTCCATATTCATCAGTTGTGCTCTAAACCCATACAAATGGCACCCTAAACACCGGTAACAACTCCTAGATAAGCACTGCAAAGTAGTGCTGATCAAACTCCCCCATACTTAAACATTGCTCGTCCTCGAGTAAGCTAAAAGAAACCTACTCCTCCAATCAAATCCCCAAGGTCTCAGGAAGCATAGAAAAATCATCTCGTCTAAGAATCGCATCTAACAATGAATCTCCAAGGCACCAACACAATATGCTCAACACAACATACACACAACACCAAGCTAGAAGGAAAGCATAGTACTTCCCCCAAGCTTATCCCGAATACCATAGAGTGAAAAATAATCTAATCCTAGCCTCCCATCTATCTTCTTATCGCTCCAGAGTGACCTACCCGAATCCTCCTTATATCACCTCTTCTTATGCCACCACGCCAGGTAAAATGATGATTCCTAAAAATCACTCTTCTTCTTTTCACTCATTTTGCCAAGGCGCCCTTTTGGGTTTTCACCAAGCCACTCATTTCATTTTTCAATAGATGGGCTCACATATAACTCACATTACTCTTGACCAATTATTACCCCAGCCTAATGCTGGTCCAAGCCACCTGCTTATTACATAAGCCGCCCTTTTGGGTTTTCGACTTATCCCAGGATTTCTATTTTTGCCTTTTTCGAATTTTGGCTTTTTCTTTTTCTTTTCTCCTCAACGACATAGCAAGTATAGAATCCTCCCCCACGCTGAAACATTGCATTGTCCTCAATATGATGAAAGACAAAAAAGAATGAAGCACAGGGAAGGGGGAAAAGTACTCACAACCGTAGCCGAGTTGGCTTGGACACTGAAGTTGTTGCTGGCGGTATATCAATAAGCTCGTGTCTCTGGTGTTGCGCGGGTCTTCAACTCAACTCTATCGTGCAACCAAAGTGAACTATTGTGGTGAGTAGTGGTATAGCAAGTAAGTCGGGGTTGCACGACCTTCAACTCAATCAACTCCTACCATGCAACCAAAAGGAACCACTGTGGTGAGAAGTGGTAAATCAAGGGAACGGGGTTGCATGGCCTTCTACGAACACAAAAAAATAGGCCCAGATGTAATCGTGGTGTGGGCCCTGGTGTTCCTCTTCCTCCTCAGCTGTCAATTGTAGGGCCATCATCGTTGCCAAATAATGTGTGGGGCTAATGTCTCCTCCTTGACAACATGATGCGCACCTCCTCTCCATGGGGTATTCGGACAGCTGGCCTTCGATGGAACTCTTTTTTTTTCTTTTTTCTTTTCTTTTCTTTCTTTTTTTTCAATTTTTTTTTTCGGGCAGGGCAATAGAAGGACTTACATTGGCGTGGGCAACACCTTCTTCAATATGATTCGAGTCTCCTTCCTGCAGGTTAGTTCGAAACAAAACAAAAACAAAAGCAAAAACACACGAACAAAAGCAATTAAAAACAAGAATTGAAAAGACAAGAAAAGAAATACATACCTCGGGTTGCCTCCCGGACAGCGCCTTAGTTATTGTCGTGGCTCGACATACTACTCGACCTCCTCAACTTGGTTCGCTCACCTCCAATGAGCACTCGGGGTTCCCATCTGGAGGGTGTCTCTTGGAATCATTAATGTTGAATCCGACCCTCTCCCCGTCGAATTCCATTGTGAGAGAACCGCTGCTCACGTCTATCTTTGTACATGCCGTATTCATGAATGGCCTTCCTAACATCACAGGCGCTGCGTCCTTGTCCTGCCCCGTGTCCAGCACAAAGAAGTCTGCAGGGAACACTAACTTGTCCACCTCGACCAGCACGTCCTGTACCACTCCTTTGGGGTAGACATATGAGTTATGCGCCAGTTGGATGACAATCCTCGTCTTCTCTAATGGGCCAAAATCCAGGGACTCGTAGTGTGAGAGAGGCAGTACGTTAATGGAGGCACCCAAATCAAGTAAAGCCTTGTCGAACAAGGTACCCCCAATCTTGCAGGGAATAGTGAACATCCCTGGATCGCTTGCCTTCTTAGGTATCCGCTTTTGCAGCATAGCGGACACATTCTCACTGACTAGCACCTTATTATTTTCCTTCACATCCCTCTTTCTCTTAAGCGTGCAGAGCTCCTTCAAAAATTTAGCGTAGCGAGGGATACTATTAATCAACTTAAGTAAAGGAATGTTTACCTCGCAATTGCTAAACGCTTCGAACAACTCCTTGTCGTTGGCTGGCCTGCTAGTGTCCGCCAGAGCTTCAGGGAAAGGTACGGGGGGCTTTTCGGATCCGAGCGGAGGGAAATAGGGGCGCACGTAGTCGTCATAGGGCTTATCGAAGCGAAGAGGCGCATCAGAGGTATTTCCGCGGTCGCGGATTGATGGCCGCGGTCGCGGAAATTGTTCGACCTGCTCGCTGTCTTCAACCCATTTTCCGCGGCCGCGGATTTCCTGCCACAGTCGCGGAAGTTTGCCGATTTCTTCCTCCTCTCTAGTAGTCACGTTGCGGTCGCGGCTCTCCTCTTCGCGATCGCGGATGTCTTTCTCTTTGGCTCGCCTGGCTTCCACCTCTGCTCCGCTCCTTAGTGTCATGGCGCACACATTTTCCTTCGGGTTGACTACCGTTTGAGAGGGTAGTTTCCCCGACTCCCGAGCTTCCAACTTGCTTACAACGATGGAGATCTGCCCCATTTGTTTCTCCAGGTTCTGAATACTTGACCGCATCTCTTGATTTTATTGGATCATAACATTGCCCAACGTTACCATATTCTGAGCTAGGGTCTCCTGCTGCTTGGTCAACCCTCCAATTTGTTGGGCCGTAGTGCTAGCCAACGTTGTCATATTCTGAGTTAATTATGTTATGCACTTGGTGATGGTCTGGATCCTGTCGTCACTGGATGTAAGGGCACTAGAACTCTACACCTGGGGTCTTTGGTCATAAGGAGCTCGAAAGGGTTGTTGACCCCCCGGCTGCTGGTACTGTGGTGGGCGGGGGAGAAACTGTGGCGGCCTTTGTGGATGGTCTTGGTTCTCCTGGCCATGATGAATATTCTGCTGGTTCCCGTATCTCAGATTGGGGTGATCTCTCCACCCTGGATTGTATGTGTTGGAGTACGGGTCATATCTTGGCCTTTGAGGGCCATATCCTCCAATTGCATTCACCTCAGCAGTGGGCTCCTGCAGCGTGGGACATGCGTCAGTTGGATGCATCGTGTCGTAGCATATCCCACATTATTTGACCTGCTGCTGGCCACCCTTCATCATGTACCGCCTCATCATCTCTTTCATCTCAGCCATCTCAGCAAGTAGAGTGGAATTGGGCTGAGATTCTACAGCTCTCACGGATTGGGCGCCCCCCCGTCTGCTAAACTGTCTTGAGCCCTCAGATAGTTCAAAGAAAACTTCAAATTCCTGGTCTGGAGTCTTATTCAGGATGTTTCCTCCACAGGTAGCGTTCACAATCCGACGCTCGTCATCAAGTAAGCCTCCATATAAATAAAGTACGAGGTCCTGGTCAGAGTAGCCATGATAGGGGCAACTAGAAATCAACTTCTTGAAGCGCTCGTAGTACTCGTAGAGTGACTCAACAACCTGCTGTTCGATGTTACTAATACTCCTCTTCAGGCTGTTCAGCTTCGTCACTGGGAAGTACTTCTCCAGGAAGGCCTTCTTCATCTTGGCCCACGTGTCTATGCTCCCTGGAGTCAGGTAGTAGAACCAGTCATTGGCCGTATCCTTCAAGGAGAAAGGAAACGCCCTCAGCTTGATCTGGTCTTCAGTCACGCCCTTCGGCTTCATGCTCGTGCAGACTGCATGGAACTCCGACAGATGCTTGTTAGGATCTTCACCACTCATCCCATGGAAGTGGGGGAGTAAGTGGATCAACCCAGACTTGAGCTCGAAGTTGACTCCGTCAGCAAGCTCAGGAAAATGCAAAGCCAGCGGTTGCTGTTGCAGGTTAGGGGCAGTCAGCTGCCTCAACGTCTGTTGCTCGTCAGCCATCTCAAAAGTTGGGTTGTCAAAGACTAAAAATCTGTTTACTCTGTGACTCTGCGACTCTGAGAGAGCGTTCTCTCAATTTCTGAATTCAAAGCCAAAAGGGGAGAGTCAGTAGCATGGGTGTGGACCATAAGATAGGTCAACACAATAGTAACAAGCACACAAACACACACAAAGAAAAATCAAAACTTGCCTCCCCGGCAACGGCGCCAATTTGGCAGACAAGTTTTAGTCGTGTTACCTGGTCAAAATAAATCCTAACAAACCTAAACTAGTAGTCTGGGTAAGCAAGGGTCGATCCCACAGGGAGGAGTTGTTTTCTCTTTATGTTGATTAGCATGCAAAGTAACAAGGGGGGGTTTTGGTTGTTGATTGTTGAACAAGTAAACAAAGCAAACAAAGCAAAGAGTTTGTATTCAATTAAAGGGAAACACTTAGCCAAACAAATATCCACTTTTCATATGATTGATCGATCCTAGGTTATCTCTATTCCTTTCCTTTGATTAATCTTGTCCCTATTCTTAAATAGTCACTAGTCCAACTAGTCCTAGCAACCCTTATTATTGAACGCACGACAAACTATCAAGATTTAGAACAATAGCAACATAGAGCATAGGATCAAACCATGATACATATAACACCGATCTTTCGCAGCATTTAGCACATAATCAATTCTCTTTCATAATAATCTAGTCCAACTAGTCCTAGAATATCATGTCTGCTACTCTAGATAAGGAATCTTAAGTCGAAATATCCAAACCCTAGCAATAGACAATTACTAATATCAACTAGGTGATCAAGCTAGTCAAATCAATAACAATCAATAGGAATATGCTCAAGAGAAAATATATAATCCAAAGGAAATAGGAAATAGAGAATTAACCTCACAATCAAATCATACGAAAAGCTTCAATTGTCGGACTAAGCAAAAGGGTGCTTAGCTCTTCATAGTTCTTGGAAACAAAATAAACTTCAAAGGGAAAACTGAATGGAAACAACGATGCTGAATGTGATGACGAACAATGAAAGGAAAACTAGGTTAAATAACCTAACCCTGAAACTAAAAGGGAAAAGATAACAAACGCGATCTAAAAGGAAACAACGATGCTGAATGTGATGATGAACAATGAAAGGAAAAACTAGGTTAAATAACCTAACCCTGAAACTAAAAGGGAAAAGATAACAAACGCGATCTAAAAGGAAATATAGTATAAGGTTCGAAATAATAAAATAAAATAAAACTCGGAAAAAGGAAAAAATAACAAAACTCGGAAAATCTTCGCGGACTCTGCTCCGTGTGATTCCGCGGCCGCGGCCAGAAATCCGCGGTCGCGGAAAATAGAATTGTGCTCTCGACCTCGTCTTCACTGGTGAATTTTCCGCGGGAGCGGCAAGGAATCCGCGGTCGTGGAAAATGGAACTTTGCTCTCGACGTTGGGCAATTCTGGGGAATTTTCCGCGGGCGCGGCCGAAAATCCACGGTCGCAGAAATGGCACTTCTCTGGCTCCACGTCTCGCCCTTGTCCGCGGTCACTGTTGCACTCGCCCGCGGCCGCGGCAGCTCGCGGTTCCCCTTCTCTCCTTCGTGTGGATTCTTCCTTCCATCTTCTTGGTCTCCTCTAGTGGTTTACTCCTCGTCTTCTGGATATCTCCGTTTATGCTTCTCCAAACCACCATATCCACACTCCTTCTACTCAACTCCATACTCATCAGTTGTGCTCTAAACCCATATAAATGGCACCCTAAACACCGGTAACAACTCCTAGATAAGCACTGCAAAGTAGTGCTGATCATGTGGCAAGCTAGGAAATATATTAAACCTGAAAGCTTATGTCTCACTAGTTTTAAATGATCATGTGCCAAAACATTATTGAGAACATGTAATGTGTACCCCTTTCTATAATTAGGTCATGCAATAGTTGGAGTGAATTATATTTTTACAAAAATTTGACGCGTAAATATGTCTTGTCAGCTTTTTTAAATAAAAAATTAACTAAGTTTTTATTTTTTACTTGATGTGTGTAATATTATATGGCCTACTGACCTTAGGTTTCAATCTAAATTGTGTCTGCACCATCTGCCTTACAATATCACACGCTAAGCGTCTGTTTGGTTTGAACTTATGGAAACAGTACTATAAGAAAAACGAATTTAGTCCACTTTAACATCATGATACATTGATCAAAATTCATCTTCGCTTGGAGATCTAAAATTTGTGTGCCAAGAGAAGGGAGGAAGGGAATGATTTCATCATTTCAAAACCCACCCTAATGTTTAGGAAATGAATACCTCCATCATAGTGAGCCACATCCCCATGCTTGTATGTAAAATAAGGTGTCCCAAGTCAAGACCAACATTTTGATCAGTGAATTATGACAATAAAGTGGACTAGATTCATTTTCTTTTCATTACTATTTTCATATATTCAAACCAAACGGGGCCTAAATGTTTTGATTGTTTGATGATCACACAACGAAAACACCCAAGTAGCATCAACTTTTCACAATTTAGTGTCAACTCCTCACAACTTAGCTAGTTCAAGAAGTCAGGAATTGTGTTTAACTAACACAAACAGTTTACCTATTCGAGTAGAGAGGACGTCACTTATTTGTAGTGCTTCCCATAACATACTTTCATACTAGTATGTGTTAGACATCCAAGTGATATGATAGACGGATCCCGTCTATCATTGTGTGACCCACTATATGATGCGACCCTGCCCCTCCATGACGGCCATAGAAGAAGAAGCCATGACCGTGAGCTCAGAAGGGCCAAGTACGAAGACCGCGATCTTCCTCCCATTACTCGCATCGAGCACTGAGACCGCGATCTTCGTCATACTCCTCGCATCTGGTACAGAGACCGCGATCTCCTTCAAGCGTCTCCAGCCAAGCCCCGAGATCACATTCTATCTCAAGGTCCTCGCATTCAATGATGAACGCATTCTTTGAATATCTTTGTAAATTTTAGAACATTATTATTTTCAGTGTTTTCCTTTTGGGTGTGTGTTCCACGCGTGTCGCGTGGGCCAGCCCATTAAGCGAGACTCGGCCCATTCGAGTCCTGCTATAAAAGGCCAACTCAGCCTTCTGTAATAAGTTATGTCTAACTTTGAATCAAAGCTTAAGTTGAGAGCCTATCGCCTCCTTCCTTTGATTGGGTGTCAAACACCTCTATGTCTTCTCATCTCCTTTACTCCACTGCCGACGCTATGGCTTCTCTCATCTCTCGAGCCACCATCAAAGTCGCGTTCTCCCACTCACACGACACCCCAAACACAACGTTCCACTCACCCAACCACAGAAGCAACCCGCGCGACTTCCCACCAAGATCATCGATCCGGCATTCACAAGCAGGAATGCATCAACTGGTATCAGAGCCTTTGATCTTGTAAGTCGCTTGTCAAGTCTCATTTGTTCACAATTCTTTCTCCCCCATCATCCTTGCTTCCGCGTTTGTCACATTTTTTTTTCTTTTCTTCCTTGCATGTCCATTCGGTTTCTACAAGAGAATCTCTTGGCCGATAATTGCTTGAAAATCTAGCGAAAATTGTGTGATTTGTTTGCATGAAATCTGCGTAATTAATTGAATGATTTTCTTAATTAATTGCGTGAATCTCGCTAACATATCTTGCCATATTTTCTTGTGTTGACCGTCATAATCTACATTAAATCTTCTCTCTCCTATTGCGTAAATCTCGCGATTTCTTTCCTTAAGTTACTTAGCCGTTTATTTTTATTTTATTTCATTTAATTCTTATCCAATCTTCAATCAAAAGTCAAAGACTAAGATCTCGGATTTGAACCTCAAAATTCAAAAGTCAAGTCGCATTAACAAAAAAAAAAAGGACGCGACATTCAAAAAAAAAAATACAAGAGAAGGAAAGCCAAAATAAGACAACCTCTTACCCTCAACGGCTAGGCTCATCTTCTTCATCTCTCCACTATCTAGCGTCATACTTGAAGGTTTGTCTTGTGTGTACGCGTTGTTTACGCAATAGGTTAGGACTTCTTTCTTTTGGTTTCGTTTGCTTTCGTACTTGCATATCACACTTGCTTTGCTTGCCTTTAGCAGCCCTCACGGCCAAAAGAACGCACCCTCCTACGTGAACACTTGTTACTTGCTCGTTGCTTGCTTGATCTTTGGTTGTGTTGTCTTTTGTTCGTTTTTACTCGCGATGTCTGGTTACATTGTCTTAGGAAATGAGAACGCGCCAAACCCACCCTTGGTGCCACGACAAGATCAACAACATGAAGCCCCCAATCTGGAGCTCTCCGCTCCACAACGCGAGATACAGGAGTTACGGCGCCAAGTTGCTCAACTCCAAGTCATACAGGAGTTACAACGCCAAGTTCAACGCGATGAACCACCCTCCACGCCGCGAGATAACAGATTGTGCCACAACGCGCGACAAGCTACTATACCGTGACGCCCAAGTGGACACCCACGGCACGAAGAACATCGCGTGAGGACACCTGCCACAACACCCATCATGTACGACGTCTGTGACCACCTTGGCCACCAGAGTATGCGCACACCGCACTATGACTCCTATGGCTATGGCTACAAGATGCCAACGATCCATCATGCCTTTGAGGAGTTCGACGATGAGGAATTTGAGGACTCAGGTATGACCAATTCCGGCTCTTATCACCCCTATCTTGGTGATCCTTTTGAGTTACAGGATCGGCCCACGGACTGGATTCTGCCACCGCGGCTCCAGGTCCAACCCAACCAGTCATTCCAGGGCAACATGGAACATGGCACACGCGGCCCGCGTCGAGAAGGAAGGACGCGCGACTATCGTCAATGCGGCGAGGGAGATGCCCAACCGCGACAGCGATGCCGCGCCGATTCCAACGCGTACCAACCAGCTATGATCGTGCACCGCTACCAACGCCATGAAGTAGAGGTGCCCCACCAGCTCCACTGCCGCACGCACTCATCTTGGCAACATCAAGGCCAACGCAGGTATAAGCCTAACACTAGTCCCTCCATTACTACTGATGTGCGTGTTCAAGTCTCAGGATCCACCGCGTACAACCAAGACTGTGACTCCAAGCTCACGATGCCCAATTGCACGGCCTCTTGCACGACCGCGCCAACAGCCCCCTCCTAGGGCTATGATCGTGAAGATGACATTGAAGGCTTCAAGTGTGGAGGACGCGGTCACTACCAAAGGGATTGTGCAAACAAGAAGCAGGTCCTCTTCTCCACTATTGCCGCGGAAGATGAGTCTTACAAGGAGGAGACCCCGCTTAAAACAATTGAAGGATTCAACGACGACAACGAGGAGGTCGACTCGTGTGGGGCTGCCGCGATCCATGCAAGCACACCATTGAGCCTCATCACGCGGCGCATTCTCAACGTCAAGGAAGGCAACCTTATTGACCAGCGCGAGACTCTCGTCCACATGCGTTGCATGGTTAATACCGTGTCAATAAGTGTCATCATCGATGGTGGCAACTGCTTAAACATCAACAATGAGAAGGTGGTCAACCCTTTCAGCCTGCCAACCACATTTTACCCACAACCATATGACCTACAAGGGATATCTTCAAGCTCAGGTAACACTGTCTCACGGCTGTGTCTTATACCCTTTTCCATTGGTCGCTACCATGACCCCATTATATGTGATGTGATTGCAATGGACGCCACCCATCTCTTGCTTGGGCATCCATGGCAGTCCGATCGCCGCGTACTTCACGATGGGTATCTAAACACCTATGTGTTTACCTACCACGGGAAGCGTGTGACTTTCTTACCTATGTCTCTCCATGAGATTTTACAGGATCAGGTCGAGCGTGATCGAGAAAAGACTATGGAAGCAGCAAAGCCCGCATCACGATCAACGCGACGCTACTCAGATCCTGGAGATGCTTCCAACACCGCAGACCCAAGTAGCCGGACAACGCGTTCTTCCAAAGGGCACGAAGTCGTTTGCAACGACCAAACGCCCAAAGCGCGATCTAGAGGCCATGACGGTGCAAAGACCGCGTTAAAAGGAACCTTAGAGCACAACTTGCTTCTTGGCCCTCCTCGCGACCTCCATGCTACCTTGCACGGCAACGCGCCATGTTTCCTGTTGGTGCTAACGCGTTGCACTCCAGAGACCCCTATCAGGGAAGCTTTGCCATAGGCGCCTTCCCAAGCTCTACCAACCTTGCGTGGCATTCAAAACACACTCGACTGGGTGACTAGTGCATATATGTACAAACGCGGCCGTCGTCGATTCGTGTTCGACACCGGAGACCTCCATTGGGTGCGCTTGCAAAATGAACAACTCCAATCGCGACGCAAGCACCAGTTGGCTCCACACGGAGAAGGGCCACTCCGCGTCGTGGAATCCATTAAAGATAAAGCTTACCAGATTGAGCTGCCCAAAGGCGATGTGGAGCACAAGCTCGATGTTGGTGAAGCGGGGACGCTTCACGGCTAAGTGGGGAGGGTGATGCGACCCTGCCCCCCCCCCCCCCCCATGACGGCCATAGAAGAAGAAGCCATGACCGTGAGCTCAGAAGGGCCAAGTATGAAGACCGCGATCTTCCTCCCATTACTCGCATCGAGCACAGAGACCGCGATCTTCGTCATACTCCTCGCATCTGGTACAGAGACCGCGATCTCCTTCAAGCGTCTCCAGCCAAGCCCCGAGATCGCGTTCTATCTCAAGGTCATCGCATTCAATGATGAATGCGTTCTTTGAATATCTTTGTAAATGTTAGAACATTATCATTTTCAGTGTTTTCCTTTTGGGTGTGTGTTCCACGCGTGTCGCGTGGGCCAACCCATTAAGCGAGACTTGGCCCATTCGAGTCCCGCTATAAAAGGCCAACTCAGCCTTCTGTAATAGGTTACGTCTAATTTTGAATCAAAGCTTAAGTTGAGAGCCTATCGCCTCCTTCCTTTGATTAGACGTCAAACATCTCTCTGTCTTCTCATCTCCTTCACTCCGCTGCCGACGCTACGGCTTCACTCATCTCTCGAGCCACCATCAAAGTCGCGTTCTCCCACTCACACGATGCCCCAAGCACAACGTTCCACTCACCCAACCACAGAAGCAACCCGCGGGACTTTCCACCAAGATCATCGATCCGGCATTCACAAGCAGGAACACATCACTATATAAGAAATAGCAACCCTTAAGTCACTATAGGGATAGATAACTGATTGTGATGTTCATGTCGCTAATTTGATTGTGTCTTGATCCTAGTACATAAATAGCTTCACCCATATCCTTCATCTCAAACTTGAAAGATGGCACTACTTAGTTTTGTTCAACATCTCCAAGTTATCATTGGCCATCAATATGGCATCTACATACAAAGTTAAGAATATATAACTTTTCTTTGTCTAGACATAGAAGCTTGTTTTAGACAATATATGGATTTCCGAAGTCGACAGACCTTCTTCTCATCTCATTTTTTGTCTAAAAGCTTGACCTTGTCTCATAAAGATTTATTCCTCAAGTTCTCCATTGAGAAAAACAATATTGACATCCATTTGGTGCAACTCCAAGTCAAGTGGGATTGCAATTAGACCTGAGCAAACGCAGGTTGGCCCGCCCGGCCCGGCCCACCAAATAATACGAGCTTGGACAACGATTCTAGCCCGAATGGGCCGTTTGGCCCGGCCCGGACGGGTAAGCGAATCGGGCCCGATTACAGGTTCAGGCCCGTACGTGCCGCTCAACCCGGCCCACGGCCCGCATATTTATATAAATATATTTAAAAAATACATTAAAAAAAGTTGTCAAGTTACTTATTTAGCATGTTATGGACTTTTAAAATATATTAAGCATGTTTTTGGAATGTTTTCTACTAAGCAGGTTGTTTAAAACATGTATTTACTATCGCAAATGACTATTCGGGCTGCCCGCGGGCCGGCCCGGCCCAGATTTCTGGACGGGTACGGTTAAGGGTTCATGCCCGATGAAAGGGCTTGGCCCGGACCCGTGTTTGATCAGGTCTAGTTGCAATGGCCAAATGAGTATGGTTGATCCCAATCTGACAACATGAGCGAAGGTATCTTCATAATCGATTCCTTCCTTTTTAGTATAACCTTGAACAACTAATCTTGCAACTTTAAATTGTTGTGCTGGAACTGTTTAGTTAGCACTGTTAGATAGGAACGTTACTCGAACTTTGTCCAGTCGTTTCTTTATAATCAGGTAGAGGGGTGGCTCGTACCCATCCAATACCATTTTAAGGTCATGACCGGTCTCTTTCACAAGTGTGTAGAGGCAGGACACTTAGCTGGTGTCACAAACCTTCCGGTGTGCGTCACTCTCGACGAAACGTATACTAAGATGTGTCGTCCCAATGGTGGGGTACACATGTAAAAGTCTAATAACGTGATGTGTGTTTTGAAATATAAATCAGATAAGTGCTACTCGACGCACATAATTAATAAACCTTCGGCGAGTAGTGCAACTAAGTTATAGTGCAGCTAGGAAAACTCGTCTCGACTTTGATCATAATACATTCTCTTTCCAATCTGGATTCGCTGTATGTGGTGAGGTTGGTCGTGAACCGAAGCATCTCAGTCAGCTTTTAAATCATTGTTGTATGATTCTTTAAACTTTCCAGATTTGTCAAATTTCCCTAAGACTCATTTCCGTTGGAGTCTTCTTTCGAGTCGATCTCTGTGAAGATTCAGTCTTCCAGAATCTTCTCTTGTGCATACCTCTTGTTATTATTCTGTACAAGTATGAAGGTTGATTATCGTTATCGGTTATCATTCGAGAAACGATAAGTCTAACCTAATACAACTACATCGAACCTTCTGCTTTGTACCCTTGCTAGTCTATTCAAGTAGACTAACCCACGATCTTTGTTCTCCGCATGTGGACTGGTGTCATCCGTTCGATTCGGCACATCAGATAGAAAGTAGTTCAGAAGAATAGAAGGACTATGGAGTCGACGGTGGTTTTCGAATGTTTTGGTTATTTTGTTAATCAGGTTGAGATCTTTGGGCAATGACTTTGGTTGTAATGTGTTTTATAAGACTTCCGCTGTATTTGGTTTAAACTCTGTGTTAGCCTATTCGGGATTGGGTTGTAATCCCGTAACTCATGTTTCTTTGACAATGTTATGTTTTGGAATTGAATTCTTTGATCATTATGTATCATTTGTATTTCATAAATTGTATTTAAATGGTAAAGCCTTGGGTGATCTCGGTAAGGAACACTGGGGTCACTGGCGGTAATACCTTTCCAAAAGGGTTAAGTTTTGGGGGTGTTACAGTTGTGGTATCAGAGTCAAAGATTTTAAAACGGGTTTGGGATTTTTATATCATTTATTCGTTTTTGAAAATACGTTAAAAGTTCTCGAAATTTTCAAAGTAAAAAGAATTTCAAAACACCGTTCATAGTCTGATGTAGTAAGCTTGCTTCTATGTCTAGAAAGACTAACTCCTTCCTCGTTATCCTGTAGGATGGGTGCGTGTTTTTCTCTTGATAGGGGGTCGAAGGACGCCAAGACGGACCCGCCGTCTCCAGGCAGGCTAGATTTTCCGATCCCTCAGCGATGTTTCGAGGTTAGAGGCCCGAGTAGCCCGCCCGAGGACATCAAGTATGTGATTCCCGAGTCTGTTGTCCTTACGCCTAGGGATGCAGTGGTCACTATAGCTGCACCTGTAGAGCCACTCAGGGAGGAAGCAGTGTAGGAAGGGGGTGAGTCGTCTAGATACGCCTTAGGGCATTACGATGACGATTACCAGATAGAGATGGTCCCGGGAGGGGACGAGGATGACAAAGATGAGGAAGAAGAAATGCTAGAGGTAGATCCTGTCGAGGACGAGGATATGATCGAGATTGATCCCGAGGATGAGGATCCCATCGAAGATGATCCTGAGGAAGACCCCGAGATGGACCTGGAAGAAAAGAGCCAGGAGCCAGACAACTTGAGGCACTTGCTAGTAGACAGTCAGGAGCCGGGGTGTAGTTTATTCCCCCCAGTCCAGAACTATCACCAGTGCCGGCTTATGCACTCATGACTGATGCTGATTGGGAGGCACTGTACACTGAGCACGGTATTGGGAGGAGTGGCCCGACCATGATCTACGAGGACTATCCGCCTACTCCGCCTCGGAGGAGGAGGAGATCAGAGGCTGAGTTGAGAGAGATCCTTCGCCAGAGCGAAATGAGCTCTCATATGGAGCAGCAAAAGCAGATGGATCAGGCGATCGCTAGCACTCAGAGGAAGGATGGGATAGGAGGACCTCTTATGGACGATCCTTTCTTTTCCACGACTGAGGTTGGGTCTGAGTCACCAAAGCCATGTGACCCAGGACCGAGCAGGGTCCGAAACCCATCGCTAGAGCTCGATGGTGAGCCTAGTCCGAAGAGACCTTGCACGAGTAGCCAGTCTTATAAGAGACGTTTTGGAGCGCCTTGATGAGGATTGGCGTTGCCTATCGTAGTAGTTTCCTTTCTTAGTATTTCAGTATGTACTTTGTGTAATATTTCAGTATTGCGGCAAGTACTCTGTGAAACACTTTTATCTTCGAGCAATTTTTGTCCTAGCGCTTGGATGATAGACTTATGTGTAGCTTGTGTAACAGTTCCAGTTCATCTATAAAATACCTAGTTGATCTATTATGAGTAATTTTACTACATTAAGCATGTTTGAATGATATTAATGTATAAATAACTTGGAACACGGTTCAAGCTGGTGTTGGGACTAGTCAGGGTCCCAGACCAATCATAAGAGATGTTGGCCGAGATGAGCATGTATCTGAATCCCATAATCAATCTGGGGGCAATGATCGGAATCAGAGTAATGCACCAATGGTGTTTAATGCTGCAACAGTGGAGACAATTCGAGGAATTGTCATGCAAGCTATCGCTGATGCTATGCGACCAAATGTGCCACAAGCACAAGGCGTGCCGATTCCCCCACCGGTTCCTAGATTTGAGGGGCCAAGAAACCATGATGTCCAGGAGAATGCAGTCAGGACTAGGGACAATTATGGTCGTGCTCTGAAGACCATCAGTTCTATGAGGCCTGACAGCTTCAACGGAAAAGGGGAGCCAGTCAAGGTGACCCATTGGTTCTCTCACATGGAACGGTTGTTCCGTAATGTGGACTGTACTGAGGCTGAAAAGGTCCACATAGCTTCTCTGCAGCTGAAGGAGGATGCTAGTGAATGGTGGGAGAGTACAGGCTTAGCTGATAGCCCTATATTGACCTGGTCGATGTTTAAGACCAAAATGATTGACCGTTTCTTCTCTCGTGCTATGAGAGAGGAGAATCACAAGGAGTTTCTGTACCCCAAGACTGATGGATTGAAGGTAGTCGAGCTGGCAACCAAGTTCAATCATCTTCTGCAGTACGCCCCAACTGAGATAACCAGTGAGGCACAAAAGATCTGGTACTTCCACGAGTGGATGAGTCCAGATATCAAGCCGTTGATGGTGCATCACACATGCTCTACTCTGGAGCAGTATGTGGATGCTGCCTACAAGCTGGAGGTGACTCTGGAGGAGTCAACGAAGAGACGCATCCGACAGAGGTCGATGCAGAATCAGAATAAGAATCAGGGTGGTGGATTCAAGCGACCTGCGCCACCATCTAGCTTTGCCAAGTCTGGCCGAGCAAAGACAGACATGACTCACGGAGGGTCAACGCAATAGTCCAGTCAGAGCAGAAGTTCAGTTCAGTGTTATAACTGTGGTGTTGTTGGGCACAAGAGCAATGAGTGTCAGAAGGAGAAGAGATCGTGCTTTGGGTGTGGACGTGATGGTCATCTGTAGAAGTTCTACAAGCAGGGGAAGCAGAAGGGAATAGAGTCACAGCAGGGGTCAGTTCATCAGAGCAACCGACCTAGGTTCAAGCCTGCCGAGACTCCTAGCCCGTCAGTTCAGACGACTGCTCAGAACAAGGGAAAGGCCCCAGCTGTTCCTAGAAGTCAGGGTCAATGCTTGTACGAGATGCGTGATGCAGATGGACCCAATGCTCTGATTGCTCAAGGTACTTTATACCTTCACTCTACTTCCGTGTGTATTCTGTTTGATTCTGGTGCTACGCATTCCTTTATTTCGGATAGCTGTGTTAGCAAGTTAGACTTAGTGTACAATGATTCGTGCGACCCTTTCGTCATTAGTCTTCCTAATGGAGAACGTTTGGTGGGAACCAAACATCTGTCCGACTTTCTGATTACCATTCAGGGTAAGGAGTTTGAGGCAGATCTGATCTGTATAGCCATGGCACCATACGACATCATTCTTGGTATGGATTGGCTGACGTGTCACAAGGCGGTGATCGACTTCAGTTCAAGAACAGTGATGGTGACATCTAAGGGTCAGTTCGTATGCAAGTTCAAGTGCCAGAATGACGCTGATAACGGCAAGCCGATCAAGGCGATGGCTGTATTTAAGCTACTACGACAAGGTTGTGTCGGGTACCTCTGCTACTTGGATTCACCCGCGAAAGATGGACCTGTGATTCTTGATATTCCAGTGGTCAGAGAGTTCTCGGATGTCTTTCCAGAGGAGGTTCCTGGATTACCTCTGAACCGTGATGTGGAGTTTTCCATTGATCTTGAGCCTGGTACTGCGCCAATTTTTAAGGCACCGTATCGGATGGCTCCTGCATAGATGCAAGTGTTGAAGAGTCAACTTGAAGATCTTCTCGACAAGGGTTATATCAGGCCGAGTGCATCGCCGTGGGGTGCTCCGGTTTTGTTTGTCAAAAAGAAGGACGGATCGTTTCGACTTAGCATCGACTATCGAGAGTTAAACAAGGTGACGATCAAGAACAAGTACCCATTGCCGAGGATTGACGACCTGTTGGACCAGTTGCAGGGAGCAAAGGTTTTCTCCAAGATCGACCTGAGATCTGGATATCATCAACTCAGAATTCGTGAACATGACATTCCTAGAACTGCGTTTAGGACCAGATATGGTCATTACGAGTTTGTAGTGATGCCTTTGGGCTTACAAATGCTCCAGCTGTCTTTATGGATCTGATAAATCGATGTTTTCACCAGTACTTGGACAAGTTCGTAGTGGTCTTCATAGACGACATTCTGATCTACTCTCCGAGTGAAGAAGTCCACGAGGAACATCTACGGATTGCTTTGTCAGTCCTTAGACAACATCAACTTTATGCTAAACTGTCCAAGTGTGAATTCTGGTTGAAGGAGGTGGCTTTCCTAGGCCACGTGATCAATGAGAATGGGGTTATGGTTGATCCCCAAAAGATCGAAGTTGTGGCAAATTGGACACAGCCCCAGAACATGAAGGAGATGCACAGCTTTCTTGGGCTTGCCGGGTATTACAGACGGTTCGTGGAGGGGTTTTCGAAGACCACTCTACCTATGACCAATCTACTCCGTAAGGTTCACAAGAAGTTTGTCTGGAATGACAAGTGCGAGGCCAGTTTCCAGGAGTTGAAGCGACGGCTGACCTCGGCACCCGTGTTAGCACTCCCAGAGGGGAACGACGATTATGTGGTCTATAGTGATGCTTCAAAGTGTGGTCTTGGTTGTGTTTTGATGCAGAGGGGCATAGTCATTGCTTATGCATCCAAGCAACTCAAGACGTACGAAGAAAACTATCCGACACATGATCTTGAGCTAGCAGCGGTTGTCTTTGCGCTGAAGATTTGGAGGCATTACCTCTACGGTATAAGATGCCAAGTCTTCACTGACCACAAAAGTCTCAAGTATATATTTACTCAAAAGGAGCTGAATATGAGACAACGCCGCTGGCTAGAGTTGCTCAAGGACTACGACATCGAGTTGTTGTACCATCCGGGCAAGGCTAATGTGGTAGCTGATGCATTGAGCCGGAAGACAACGCACGAGAGGGTAGTTGCTTTACTTACTGCTCAGACCAAGCTGAACCGAGAGTCGTGCGGCATTGAAGTTCTGTATGATCAGCGTAGATGTTTCCTGAGTATGCTGGAAATTCAGGCTACACTGCTGGATCAGATCAAGGAAAAGCAAGTTGATGACATCGTCTTGGTGAAGCTAAGCAGTGAAGTGATGGATGGGAAAGCTCCCAGCTTTGTGATTCAGGATGATGGATCGCTTTGGTTTCAGGATCGGATCTGTGTGCCAGACACAGAGAGTCTTTGTCAGTTGGTGATGAGAGAAGCTTATTCATCTGCTTATTCTGTGCATCCTGGCTCTAGCAAGATGTACAAGGATCTCAGGAAGAAGTTTTGGTGGCCAAACATGAAGTGGGACGTAGCAGACTTTGTGACAAAGTGCTTAACTTTCCAGAAGGTCAAGATCGAACACCGCAGGCCAGGTGGTGAGTTGCTACCTCTCCCAGTGCCAGAATGGAAATGGGAAGATATTGCCATGGACTTCGTCACGGGGCTACCGAAGACTCGAAGTCAGAAATATGCTATATGGGTAATTATGGATCGGCTTACAAAGAGTGCTCATTTCCCAGCCATTAAGACCACTTGGGAAACCCATAAGTTAGCAGAGGTCTACCAGAAAGAGATTGTCCGTTTACATGGTATCCCTAAAACCATCGTATCGGATCGAGATGGCCGTTTCATGTCAAGGTTCTGGCAAGAACTTCATAAGGCTATGGGGACCGAGTTAAGGTTCAACACAACGTTTCATCCTCAGACAGATGGCCAGTCTAAAAGGACCATCCAGACTCTGGAGGATATGCTCAGAGCTTGTGTACTCGATCGTCCGACTAGCTGGAAGGACAGCTTGAGTCTGATTGAGTTCACCTATAACAACAGCTGGCATGCTATGATCAAGATGGCTCCGTTCGAAGCTTTGTATGGTTGCCAATGCAGATCTCCAATTTGTTGGGACGATAACGCCGACAAGATCCTGCTTGGGCCAGAGTTGGTCGAGAGGACATCTTCCGATATTGCTTTGATTAGGTAGAGAATGCTGACCGCCCAGAGTCGGCAGAAGTCTTACGCAGATAAGAAGCGTAGAAATGTCGAGTTCGAGGTCAGTGACAAGGTCTTTGTCAAGGTATCGCCGTCCAAAGGAGTTTTCAGATTTGGCAAGCGTGGGAAGCTTAACCCTCGCTACGTGGGACCGTTCGAAATTCTGGATAGAGTGGGATCCCTGGCATACCGCTTGGCGTTGCCGCCATCAGCCCACCCAGTGCACAATGTGTTCCACGTATCTCTGCTCAGAAAGTATGTGCCAGATGAGTCTCATGTGCTTAGCTATGAAGACATCGAGATTCAAGCAGATGGTACCTATGAAGAGAGACCAGTGCGCATTCTGGAGTGTCGAGAGAAGCAACTGCACAACAAGATCGTACCGTTGGTGCGGATTCTGTGGTCCAAGTCCGGATCAGAAGAAGTTACTTGGGAGACGTGGGAAACCGAGTCAGATATGCTCAGGCATTTTCCCGAGTTATTCTCGACCTAAGTTTCGGGGTCGAAACTTCTCTTAAGGGGGAGGATATGTGATACCCCGTATTTTTGTAAGGTTATTTTGGGAATTTTGGGTTTTTCCCGAGTGCCCGTTGTGTACGTCAGATTTAATTCAGAAAGTTGGAGACATTCTGTAATGTGCTCTATATCTGTAATATTTTTCTCAGTGAAATAAAATACAGACGATGTACTTTGGATTTTAATACTCGTTCGCATACGATAAATTTTATCCCGGGGTAATGTTGTTTTCGTCCGAGAGCCAAGTAAGCGGCCAAGCCAAGGGCGGCGCCCGCCGTGGGTTAGCGGCGCCCGCCGTCGCAAGGCTCGAGGAGGCTGCCATGGTCTTCTCCTAGCTGGGACACCAGGCCTAAGGGAGGCGACCACCGCGCAGTGCGGCGCCCACCGCATTTCGCCCGTCGTAGGCCATTTTGCAAGGCGGCGACCCGGGTAAATTACGGCGCCCACCGCGACCTAGCTAGCGGGTAAAACCCGATGGTCGCCGGCGAGCCTCTGATGCGCCAAATTAGGCCTGCTCCGCCTCGTTGTAGGCAATGATGGTGTTCCCTTGGCATTTGGCTTTAAAAGGGAGTGCTTGGGGGTCGGATTGGAGCTCATTCTCAGCTCAAATCTCTCCCAAATTCCTACCTCGCCGGAGTTGTTGCCTCGCCGGATTCTAGAGCTTTCGTCGGAGGTCGTTTGGTGTGTTTTCCAGTAGCCTAGAGGTCCCTTTGGAAGCTTAGTGGAGGTCTGAACCCAAAGCCAGGCCAAAGGAGTGACCCTCGTGTGTGTGTTGGTGAGTTTTCTCGCCGTTCTGTTGTCCGCCGTTCTTCACGGCGACCGCCGTGTTCGTGGCGGTGCCCGCCGTGATGAACACGGCGCCCGCCGTGATGAACACGGCGACCGCCGCCAGTGGCCAGAAGCCCCTTTGTTGGCTTGGTCTTGGTGGTCGTCGTTGTGGCGTCGTTTCCTTTCGATTTCTTTCGTCGTATTTAGATTCGTACTGTTGTTATGTCGGATCTAACTTAGGGTTTCTCTTATGGGTCGACTCGAAGGTTGTTGTGCTATCGGAGCTGTACCCGTGTCGAGCCCGAAATCCCGTCATCGTTAGGCTTGTTTCTATTCTGCGGATTAAGGCAAGTGGCGGTTCGCTCTTGCTCATTGTTCCATACTTACATTAATTATCAGTTATTTCAATTGAGTAATTAATTTGAAACGATTATTGTGTTTGTCTGGAAATGATTTTATAAACTGTTTTGGAAAATCATATAATAGGTTGTATATCTGTTAGAACAACGCTATTATTTATGATCGCCTTGCGGGCATTTATGTGGATTTATCCGAACTATTGTTGTGCTGGAACTGTTTAGTTAGAACTGTTAGATATGAACGTTACTCGGACTCTGTCCAGTCATTTATTTATAATCAGGTAGAGGGGTGGATCGTACCCATCCAATACCATTTTAAGGTCATGACCGGTCTCTTTCACAAGTGTATAGAGGCAGGACACTTAGCTGGTGTCACAAACCTTCCGGTGTGCGTCACTCTCGACGAAACGTATACTAAGATGTGTCGTCCCAATGATGGGGTACACATGTAAAAGTCTAATAACGTGATGTGTGTTTTGAAATATAAATCAGATAAGTGCTACTCGATGCACATAATTAATAAATCTTCGGCGAGTAGTGCAGCTAGGAAAACTCGTCTCGACTTTGATCATAGTACGTTCTCTTTCCAATCTGGATTCGCTGTATGCGGTGAGGTTGGTCGTGAACCGAAGCATCTCAATCAGCTTTTAAATCATTGCTGTATGATTCTTTAAACTTTCCAGATTTGTCATATTTCCCTAAGACTCATTTCCATTGGAGTCTTCTTTCGAGTCGATCTCTGTGAAGATTCAGTCTTCCAGAATCTTCTCTTGTGCATACCTCTTGTTATTATTCTGTAGAAGTATGAAGGTTGATTATCGTTATCGGTTATCATTCGAGAAACGATAAGTCTAACCTAATATAACTACATCGAACCTTCTGCTTTGTACCCTTGCTAGTCTATTCAAGTAGACTAACCCACGATCTTTGTTCTCCGCATGTGGGCTGGTGTCATCCGTTCGATTCGGCACATCAGATAGAAAGTAGTTCAGAAGAATAGAAGGACTATGAAGTCGACGGTGGTTTTCGAATGTTTTGGTTATTTTGTTAATCAGGTTGAGATCTTTGGGCAATGACTTTGGTTGTAATGTGTTTTATAAGACTTTCGCTGTATTTGGTTTAAACTCTGTGTTAGCCTATTCGGGATTGGGTTGTAATCCCGTAACTCATGTTTCTTTGACAATGTTATGTTTTGGAATTGAATGCTTTGATCATTATGTATCATTTGTATTTCATAAATTGTATTTAAATGGTAAAGCCTTGGGTGATCTCGGTAAGGAACACTGGGGTCACTGGCGGTAATACATTTCCAAAAGGGTTAAGTTTTGGGGGTGTTACACAAAAACCCGATTCAGACTTTGTGCTGCACGTAATGACGCACAAAACATTCCGTTTTTTTTTGCGAACCCGGTGTACTACCAAAAAATAAAATAAAATAGATAAAAAAATATTTTTCGAACCCGGTTTACAATCTGGATGGCACCCCTTGCCGCAGAAAAGAAGAAATTTAAAAAAAAAGTTGTGCGGCAGCCCTTGCCGCACAAAAAAAAAACTTGTGTTACACGACGTGTAGCACAAGCTTCGGCGGTATTTATTGTCGTCGAAACTTCGTCTTCCCCATTCAATAAAAAAACGACGATGGCGGATTCCGGCGAGAATGGTGCACACCCGCACAAAATACCAATTATCTACTCATAATACTAAAATGAGTAGAGTTTACCTGTTGGTTTTGTACGTTGAATCCATGATGACGACATTAGGGAACAAACGCAACAAATGTCAAACGTCTGGGTGAGAAATAAACAGGCACGTCAAAACCTCCTTCCCATCTGCCCTCGTTTTAGTATCGGTGTCCAGGAAATAGCCTTTGTCCTTCAAAAACCCCAACGACCATTGCGTCACATTCAGATTGCCCAGGGATTTCAACCTCTCCTTAGCCCTAACAGTGTACACTTGCCTCCTAGATACCGTTGAACCCGTATATTCATTCATAATCCGTGTAGAAATAACCTTCGGTCTTGCGCCCGCCGTCGTATCAATCATCACTTTTCTACGTTGCTCCTTCGTAAGTCGGGAAGCAAATGCATGGACAATCAAGGTGGTCAAAAGAATATGGTTGTGGCATGCTCTAACAACCGATAATGTCCACCCAGGAGCTCTACTAGCATTTCTTTCCCTAAAAATACCATGCAATAAAAAGGGACAACCCTTCTTCTTTGACCTAGCTTTACTCACTCGTATCGGGCTGACCTTTTTACCATCGACTAACTTCTTTTTTTTGCCGGACCTTTTTACCATCGACTAACTTAGGGTTTGATGATTTAGTAGTGATCATCATAAAAAGACTAAAACCGACCTTTTGCACCCACTCCCTCAAACCCTCCATACTCGAAAACGTCTCATTAGTAGTAAAATGGGATGAGAAGTCAATTGCTAAAAATTCATCATCACTAGAATCACCCTATTTATATAAAAAAAAAATACATTAGAGACTATATAGCAATTACATTTATAAAAAAAATCTAATTTAACCATTATTTCTAAACATTCTACATACATACATCTATGTTATTTATAAACATTATACATACATGCATATAGTTTATTATGAAAAAACAATCATTTTATTTCTACATTTATCTAAATATTATATATACAGGTAATATCTTTATACTGTAAAAAATTAAAAAAGATTACGTACCCCGAAGTATTGACGAGAAACCGGCGACTGAAAATCAACTTCATCATCTAGAGACGTGTGCGCGCTCGAAGACGACTCGGACCGCCCCCTCCAACACGAATCGCTTGACGACGACATGTATATAGCCGAAAAATTACAATTCCGTTTTTTTTGTAATTCAGTGGTGGTTCAACTACTAATATATATCCCATATATATAGCCGGCCACATTGGCGGAAATTAAGCGGTCAAATTGTGCTGCACATAGTGTCACACAAAATGACCGTTTAATTTAAAACGGAAACATTCTGGGCGACACTATATGCAGCACAAAGTGACCGTTTAATTTCAAACGGACACTTTCTGGACTGCACCTAGTGCCGTCCAAGAACCAGTTTTCACCATGAACCGGTTTTTTTGGACTGCACTACGTGCCGCCCAGAAAACCGGTTCAGTGAACCGTTTTTTTTAAAAAAAAAATTATTCATAAACCTTTTATAATAAAAAAATGAATTGGCCATGTGCTGCACCTGGTGCAGCACAAAAAACTCGGTTTTTTTCAGCGGCACCAGGTGCAACACAATTTGGAGTGCGATGTTAAAAAAACGGGGGTCTTGTTTGCACCAGGCAATTTTGTGTTTCGCACCGGATCGCCTAAACGCAACGATGTAGCTTTCACAAAAAAAGAAGAAGAGGTAAACGCTACGAAATTGCATTTGAGTAAACCCGGTTCAAGGTAAACGCAATTTGGTAGCGTTTACAATTTTTAGGGGTTCAATAAAAATCGCTTGACAAAATGGAAATTTGGGGGGGGGGGGAATCGCTTTCGAACGCTACGTAATAGCGTTTTTAAATGCTATGTTGTAGCGTTAAAAAACGCTTTGCATTTGAACGCTACGTTGTAGCGTTAAAAAACGCTATATAATTGCGTCGTCTTCTTCTTCCCCGAGCCGTTTCCCTTTCCCTTTCAAAATTAAATTTCCAAACCCTAATGTCTAACGGCGGCGGCGATGAGGCAGGAGCGATGGCGGCGGTGGTCCCAGATCTGTTGGCCGGAGGTGCGACGGCGGTGGCGGAGGCTGGAGGAGCGACAACGGTGACGGAGGCTGGAGGAGAGACGCCGACGTCAGAGGCGGGAGGAGAGACGCCGGTGGCGGAGGCGGGAGGAGAGAGGAGGAAGAAGACTGTGGAGGAGGCGGTGGTGGAGGAGGCGGGATTCCAGACGGTGGTGGAGGAGGAGGCGGCGACAGAGCTTTCCATGGAGGTGGTGGTGGCTACGGCGGCGGCGGGAGAGGGTCCGATTTCACTTTCCATGGTGGAGGAGGAGGCGGCTGCGAGGAGGACGACACCGGAGGAGGTGGAGTTGGCTCCGGTTTCATGTCCGGCGGCGGCGGCATAGGTGGCGACAGAGAACACGCTCTCTGTGGCGGCAGCGGTCAGAGCGGCAGCGGTGGCGCAGTCGGAGCGGCAGTCGTCGACGTGGGATGAGACGGTGGCGTCTATGATCGAGGTGAGCGGATCGAAGAGTGTTTCGGTGGTTCTAAATCCGAAACGACGTACTTGTGAGGTATTTTATGAAATAATAATTATTTATATTTAGATATTATTTAAATATTTATAATATATTAATTATTTGTTTATATATGATAATTGAAATACATTCGTAATTAAATTATAATAGGGAAATAAAATTTAACGTCCAAATATTAGAAAGATTTTAGGTATAAATAACTTATGAATGTAAGAAATGATATTAATAAGCAAAAAACAAAGCACCGCCGTGTTACTGCTTCTGCCCGCAAGCGAACAAGGGAAGATGTTTCCGGGCAGAAGAAGAAGAAGAAGAAGCAGCGTCGATGTCCCGTCCATAGCGATGATCCCGTCCCTGGATTGGAGGACATTGATATCGTGATGGAGGACCCGCCCCAGCAGGACCCCATTCCCGAGCCCATTCCTGAGCCTATATCCGAGCCCATTCCCGAGCCTATATCCGAGCCCATACCCGAGCCCAATCCCGAGCCTAGACCCAAGCCTATATCTGACCCCATTCCCGACTCCCAGCCCGCCCGTCCCTAAGCTCCTTACGGTGTGGGGAACGGTGAGCTTCTATCATCTTTCGACCATCACATTGCGCATAAGATATGGCATCATCCCAGGGAGGCCCCTCGTCGTTTACGTGTTCATACACGTCCACGCTATCTCGATTTCTAGAGAGTGCATCGCCTTATTCCTAGAGGGGAGGTGGTTGAGGGTAGCTGGTGGTATTACGCTTCACTGAGCGGGCTGACCAGTCTCCACGCGCTTTAGTTTGGAAGTGTGGACCACGTCCTCATTTCTTCTTTTGTTGAGAGGTGGCATCCGGAGACCAACAACTTCCATTTTCCGTGGGGTGAGATTACCGTCACACTTCATGACGTCGAGATGATCATGGGGCTGCCTATCGAGGGATACGCTGTTAGTGAGGTACTAGATGACGCAGTTGTGGCCGATTTATGGCATGAGGTTTTTGACTACGACCCAAAGGAGGTGAGGAAGTGGGTCGCGACAGTTGGGGTTGACGCATGGGACTTCGTGCATGACGTTCGTTGGATGATTTTGCTGGGCGAGGACCCCATGTCTTGTACAACAGGGTATTTATTCCACTTGTTGGGGTCCAGCTTGTTCGTGAACAAGTCCACGAACAAGCTCAAGTGTCAGTTGTTGCCCTTGTGCGTGGATCATGAGCGTACCCAGCGGACGGCCTGGGGAGCTGGAGTTCTCGCCTGCCTGTACAGGAACCTAGGTGAGGCTTCACGTGGGGAGGCCAGGAGCATAGATGGTTGTTGTTTGCTACTCCAGGTAAAAATGTTGCTAATCTTTTAATCTTTGTATATTGTACCGAACTTAGGGTTTAAATTTAGGGTTTAAATTTATTTTGCGACAATTGTAGATGTGGATATGGGCGTACTTCCCTTGGTTTCCCGGTCATCTGCATCCCCAGATTAGGAGAGCCAACGAGGACCGACGAGCGACATGGTATTGGGTATTACGCCCCCCTTCACGGGAACCATCTCGCATTCGGAGTTACCGCCACGTCCTTGACGAGTATAGGCGTGAGGATGTAAGTACATGATTCTATTTATTTATTTATTAACGTATAATGATTACTCGTAACATTGATTGTTTTTATGGTTGTAGGTGCGGTGGATGCCACACGGTCAGCTGGATTTCCATTCGCGGTATAGAGCTTCTACATATCGAGGCACGATACGCTTCCAGACGATAGTAGAGTCGTACATGCCTGACCGCGTGGCACGCCAGTTTGGATGGATGCAGAGCAGGCCTCTAGACCCGATATTGGGACATACAGTTGAACGCCGTGCAAGTCTAAAGGGGAAGGAGGTTTACAAGCTAGAGATTGATGCCCACTGGGACAGTTGGGATCGCTTGGATGAGCATCTTTGTGCTGATCTCTTATCTAGTCCGTTGGCTATCGCTGATTATGATATGGATGAGGAGTATCTCGATTGGTTCCTTCCCATTTCTCATCCATATGTTAGACACGACGCGACCGAGATACCTCATCCCAGACGCCATGTTGTTCCGACTTTGGATGCATCTCGGGTATGTTTAGGTTTTACAATCTATCATATTACGTATTTATAATCTTCTTATAAAGTTTATTCACTTAACATTATACGATAACGAGCACAACGATTGAACATGGTGAGGGCCCATGTTCGTGAGGTTATTATGCGAGGAGGCGGCGGGATGGAGGACTGGCAGAGGATTGCGGACATTATCGATGTCGACGAGATACTTGTTGCTGATCCACCGGTGCGGGCATCACATCGACAGTCCCAGAGCCAGTTTTCGACGGGTGAGTCATCAGCAGCCCCACGGCCCAGAGTGTCATCTATGTACGAGAGGGGTTCATCATCCAAGTCGGCGGCCGAGCATGAAGCAACTGAGCGAGAAGCACGTGATCGGGAGATGGCGGAGCGTTTGCAGACTAGGCTAGAAAGGGGTTCTGATAGCGATGATGATTAGGCTAGAGAGCGTTTGCAGTGAATTTTTGTAGTGACATTTTGTATTATATTTGTCCGTACTCATATTATATTTGCACCGATTTCGTATTGAATTTTTTCGTACTTGTATACGGTCCACACGTTACGTGAGGAGTTGTCACAAGAAGAGGTCCACACAATACAGAAAACAGTACAAATTGATCATAAACTTAGAAAAAATTAGATAAAAGATATGACACTGCTTTAGCGTTTGAAGAAATTAGGGTAGTCTCTGGTGAACTATCGCTTCATATGATATCTCTGTTTTGCTAAATTTGCTTGCTCTCTACAAAATTTGATAGTACATAAACAACATTACACAAAAGATACGACATTAGTCACCTACGATGTACATCAGTTAGTAGATTGAAGTTATACCTACGATTGTTATCAAGATCTTTAACAAGATCTTGATTTTCCTTAACAAGATCTTGTTTTTCCTGCCATTGTTGTCGAATAACCGCGTGTGTCCTCTCGTCGTACATTGGATCAATCCACTCCCTGAAACGACACCCCACTTCTGGGCATCCCCAATACCTCCTTTCGTAGTTCCACTGCAAATCCCAAGTTCGGACAACGGCTTTCAAATTACAGTAGCATATCCTATCTGCGTTTGTTGATGATTTTGATGAAGATGCCATTATTTGTTATAGTGTTTGATTTCCTAAAAATATCATAAATCCATTAATATCAAAAATCAACGTTACTAAATCGATAGAAACTGGAAGGAGAAGATATCGTTTAGTAACGCAATCAGATGGCGTTACTAAATCGATACACGCAATCAGATGGTGTTCGCCTTACACAGTGATGTTTACTAAACGCCATAAAATGGCGTCTGGTAAACGCTACACAGTAGCGTTTACTAAACACCACATTGTGGCGTTTAGTACACGCCTTACACAGAACGCCATCTGTGTAGTCTAGTAAACGCCACAAAATGGCTTTTTGCTTTATCTGAGTATTCAATAGTGCTAACGCAGAGGAGAACCAAAATTTAGACATTTTCTTAAGTTATACAGATGAATAAGTTTTGAGTAGAAGATAAAACAAGATATCCTAATGCCAGAGGAGCACCACAATTTATTTTAAACCCTCAAGTAGGGGTGTTCATCCGGTCCGGACCGGACCGGATTTTTCCAAAAGTTCGGACCGGACTGGACCTATTCGGTCTGGTCCAGTTTCGGTCCAGACTGGACCTATTCGGTCCGGTCCGGTCCAGTTCCGGTCCGGTCCTGGACCGGTTTAGACCGGATTTTATTTAAAAAAATATATATTTAAATTCTTATTTAAAATCTATAACAAAATATCTAAAAAAATATCTAAAAAACACATATACTCCTAACTTATTAAATTAAGAAAAATATCTATAAAAAATACATATAAATCTCCAAAAAAACATATAAATTAAAAAAAAAATCTGGTCCACCGGTCCGGACCGGTTTTTTTTCCGGGTTTGGACCGGACCGGAACCGGATTATAGAAATTATCTGGACCGGAGACCGGTTCGTATTTTCACCGGTCCGGTCCGGTCATTTCCAGTCTGGTCCGGTCCGGTTTTCCGGTCCGGTCAAGATTTGAACAGCCCTACCCTCAAGCACTTCTAAGCATGTACTTGCAAATGGAGTTTGAGTGTAGATCCGTTGAGCTTGGATTAAATATTCATATATTGCTAATTCCAGGATAATTGAATATTCATAGATTGCTAATTCATATTACAAAGTGGAAAAGGAGTGGATTCACATGTGATCCTAATGTATTCAATCTCCCTCCCGAAACTACATAACCAAACCGCCACGACCTTGGTTTCCATGTTTGACGAGATATTCATTCATCCTTCCCCTAAATGGTACATCCCACCCTTCAACACTAGGATGCTTCCAATTGTTCCAAACGGCGGGCGGGGGTGGGATAGGGCAACAGTCATCAACTAGCCAAACCTGTAAAAAAAGACATTAAATGAGTATTACGTAATTCATAAGGTAAAGCTTCCGAGTATAAGTATGCTTACCGGGACAATATGATCATGATTTCCTACTAGTGCCACCGTATGCACCGTTGTGGGAGGTCGGGCACCCGGACGAGCAATCATGGGGAGACATGTATGAGGGCCACTCCATGAGAGAAAGACAAGAGCCACCTGGAATCTGGTTGCAAATGCTAACCCAACCATCGGCATTTCCATTCAGTGATCCTCTCAGCAAGGTCCTGTATGATCAACCATCTTGATAAGATGGTCAATGTCAGTCACCATACTTGTTGGTCGGTAGAGATCTCGATACAATTGCAGTTCCTTTGAAAGCTCATGTCGCACGTAGTCGTAAATCTGTTCCCCTAACCCTAATAGTACAGACAAGGAACGGTACCCACAATGACCGTCACCTTGTACGTCTTCTACTCGGGTGATGTAGTTGAACATGAAAGTGTCGACATTTCGTACGCCCCAATTAAAGTCGAGGTGACAAACATTTTTCCCGTTTCTTGGATCAACTTCAATTTTGGGCGGGATCGGACCAGTGCCACTCTCTTTGCCGTCTGAAACTCTTTTGGTGTCTCCATCAGGCATCGGAGAAGGTTCTGATCCAACAGACGATTGAATGCTATCTGACTTCCTCTTCTTCTTTTCCTCATCCTTCTTCTTCTTTTCCTCCTCCTTCTTCCTCTTCTTTTCCTCATCCTTCTTCTTCTTTTCCTCCTCCTTCTTCCTCTTCTTTTCCTCATCCTTCTTCTTTTTTTCCTCCTCCTTTTTTTGTTCCTTCTTCTTTTGCTCCTCCTCCTTGTGCTCCAACCAAGTGAGGTTCCTCTTGGTTGAGTCCTTCTTAGGTCTCCCCTTACTAGTATCTGCGCACGGGGGCTCTCCCACGGTGGAAGTGCTCGGGTTATGGAAGTCATCGTACCTTGTTGTGAGAATGCATAATAGCTCGTCGGGCATTTCCTTTCCTTGCCAGTCTTGGATCAGCTTCTTCATTACGACATCTTGTCTTGAAATATGCTCAGTATCGTCACTTCCGAGATCTTCTTGGCCTACTCCTTCCCACTTTATTTGTTTCCAAAATAAATGGATTTCACTTGCCAATATTGGGATACCAACCTCTACATATCTCTTGATCGTGTGTGGGCAAGGCAACCCAAGCGAGGATCTCTACCATACATCACGGAATTCTTCATCATGTATCTTTCCCTCTTTGCCCGAATAGCTTGTTTGTATAGTAATCTTATGCACTCGTCCGATATCTTGTACTCAAGGCGACTGAACAAAATCTTCACCCATTGGGGGCCATCCTTTATGAGGGCGGCCAACTTAAAACTACTCTGCTCCATAGACCCCCTAATGACACGTATCTGGTCATTCATAAAATGCTAATTCATATTATTTTCCCCATAGGCACAAATTAGTACAAATGGAAATAATACAACGAGCCCAAAAGATTACACGCACCTGATCCGTGAACATATTGTCGATGTGTACTACGATCGTGTCAAACCCTCCAACAGATGATTTTAGGATGTCCTTGAGCATAGCGTGCTGAGACTCGACCCTGATAAATAATACTCATGTTATACATCATAAAAAATAATACGTATCTAACGAGAAAATATGTTATATAATTTACATGTTTGATGATCTTGTGGCGAAATGAAGAATATGATTAGACCATGCATCAACTAACTTCTTTTTGTGATCGTTAAGCCAAACTTCCTCGACGTACTTCATAAACGTACCTTTCTTCCACTTGTCCCTCAAATACTTAAGCCGGGACTCGTACACATCCTCCGTGGGTGACCTCAACAACCAACGGATATTCCCCGCAAAATACTTAACACTTTTGTTGCACATATTCCCGGTGACCCTTGCTTCATCACTGCGGTTCACATGGACCCTGCACAACAAATGGTGTGCATTGGGAAAGACTATTGGTACAGCCTTCACAATGGCAAAATCTCGGTCTGACATGATCGTCGTAGGTTCTTTTTTATCGAACAAGGATTCCAAAATCGCAGGGCCCATACGTAGTGCTCTGTTGTCTCATTTCGCATGAATACGATGGCAATATAGAAGTTAAGATTTGTGCAAGTGAACCCAACAAACTCCAAACACGGCATACCGTACCTATACATGTACATTAAAAAAGAAAATAAAATTCATATATATAGTGCAAATGTAGTGAAAAGTTAAAACTAAAGATTACCTGTTGGTCTTGTAGGTTGTATCCATAATGACCACGTGGGGAACAAACCCAACAAGTGCTTCAATTCGGGGTGACTAATAAAAAGATCACTCACAACCTCATTCACCACATACTTCCCCTTTTCTTTCATCTTAACCTTAACCCTTTCAACGTCCGCATAATATCCTTTAGACCTTAGAAGTTCCAACGTGAATTGCGTCACCGTCAAATGGCCCCTGGATTTCTTCCTCTCCCTAGCCTTGCAAGTGTACACTTGACTCCTTGATGTCAAGCATTTCGGGTCTACTCTGACAAAAAGAGAAATAATGTTCTTCGGCGTCGAGTCGGTGGCAGCCAACAACTTCACCGCCTCGATTTGATCTGCATCAAGGCGTCCAGCAAAAGCATGCCCTATTAAGGATGTTGGGATGTCATGGGTGTGCCATCCACAGATGACCTTTAAGCTCCACTTACTCTCTTTTGATAACAACCCGTGCATCTGAAACGGATAACCGCTCTTCTTTGTCCTCGTTGACCGGTTTGATTTAGGGCTTGCCTCGCAACCTTCGACCGCCTTCTTCTTCACCGGTCTGTATGAACCAGACTTCTCACATGATAGTATCACCTTTCGATCCCATGATTTTTGTATGACAATCAAAATGTTCAGTTCCTTGCCCACTGAACGAACCCATTGAATCATACTCTGTCTATCATCCCATTCCTCATCCGTAGTAAAATGCGAAGAAAATTTGTCACTCACAAAGTTGGTGCCACTAGAATCATCCTATTTATTTAACAAACATTGGTATTCATTATGAACCAGACTTCTCACATGATAGTATCACCTTTCGATCCCATGATTTGTTCTATTACAAATCATGGTGCAAATATGAAACACGTAGAAAATTAAAATATTTGTCCATTCTCCTCATTTACCTAAAGTTAAATACGAAGTGTTTCCAATTCTACGCTAATTCATAATTTATCACATTTCTACAGTAACATGATAATGTGCACTAACATAATTTATCACATTTCTACAGTAACATGATAATTTATCATAATTCTACGCTAATATAAGAATATGTCACATTCTATACTAATATAATTTATCACATTCTATACTAATATACATATAATATCTCTGGCATAGAATTATTATTACTAATAATAATAAGTTAACATATAACTTATCACTAATAATGTGACTAACATACATATAATATCTACAAGATATAATGTACAACTACTACACTAACATAATAATATTAAATCCATAGTATACGTACCAATACTGTATTTTCACTAATCGATTCAAGACCGGGCCCATCGACTATGCTTGAGAACGACATTCTCTCTCTTACTATTGTGCTTTGAAATTTTGTACATGTGAAGAAGGCATATGAAAGAAACAAATATATACAAGTTCAAAAATTCGACCGTTAGGGAATTCGACCGTTGGAAAAGGTGGGAATTGTACACGCTACCTTTTCAAATGGTAACTTGTACACGCTACGTAGTAGCGTTTTATCGAACCATTTTTTTTGGGGTTAAATCTCATTATGCATTTTTTTTTATTTTGGGTCATTTCATGTCATCCGAAATATGAATATAATATTAAATGCATACTAGTATATATGTCATCCGAAAAAATACATACATAACAATCTATGGAATCTTACAAAATCCCGCCAGCCGACCTATTAAATGCGTACTACTAAATATCCCTAATCTTTGAATATTCTAACGTGGTATGTAACTTCAGGACGCCGACCTATTTTTCAAACAGTAATACATCGTTAATTTCCAATCTATGTAATCTTATAAAATCCCGCCAGACGTTGCCAAATCTGAATCGATTCCCACTCGTTGCGATACACACATGCAAATTAGCATTACGACAATCCAGGGTGATTTCCGTTATTGATGCAGAACTCAAGAATCTCAAAGCATGCTCCCTCGGGATGCTCTGCATATTAGTAAGTGCATTTAAAGATATGGAATAGACGACTAATATGCATAGCATCCCGAGGGTCTGCATATGTTATACACACATGCAAATTAGGCTAGAAAGATATGGAATAGACGACTATCATAGATGTTCTAGGTTTGAGTTGGATTAGCGGAGCGCGACAACGAATGTTATTTTAGTTTATCCCTAGACTCTAAGTGCATTAAAGGGTTTGGATAAGATTAGCACTGCGCGACAACGATTGTTAGTTTAGTCCAGACACATTTACCATCGTCTAAAAGGAGTTAGTAGATTACCTTAGATAGCTTACCTTCAAATAATTTGGACTAGATTCAGGTGAAGTGTGATTTTATTTACTGTTGTATCGTTGCGGTGATCCTTAACCTTAGACACATTTATCCCATTGATTTTATCATTTTTATTTGTTTTTATTAGTTAGCTTAGTTATAGTTTTCCTCAATTCCATATCTTGCTGGCCTAACTTACTATTAGAGTATCAATTGATATTACAGTGGTCTTTGTGGGATCGACATTGGACTACTACAACTGATCGCGTACACTTGCGTGTAGGTTTTACCTACATCAAGTTTTTGGTGCTGTTGCCGGGGACCAATTTGTTAATATTAGTTGTCACCTCTATTGGTGAGTCTAGGTCATTATTTTTTCTTTTATTTTTTTCTTTTTATTTTCAGGCTATTCAGAAAGACTTGAACAAATTGATTTTGGTATGTTTAAGGTAAATTCTTATCCCTTTCTTTCTTCTAGGCTTAATACAAGTACTCAGATGTATGACTTTGAAAATTCTAATTTGGGTTACGCAAACCCAAATACTTCTAACCTCATATGTGAGTCTTGTGGAGCTGCAGATCATGATTATACAGGTTGTCGTATAGCTTTGGGGAACGCAAATGTGCCAAATTCAAATTCATGCAATCTTAGTTGGATGACACCACCAGACTTACCGCTCCAGCCTGAGCCTCATAAGTCCATTCAAGATTATATGCTTGAAGACTTCATTTCAAAGCGTAAAAAGGAAGTTGATGGGTTTGTCAATGCTTTTACACAAATTTTTACTTTGATTGAGCGTCTAACAACCCAAATGGGTACTCTTATAGGTGTAATGGACTATTTGCATACTCAAGTAGATACATTATCCATACAAAATCAGAAGTTGGAAGACCAAATTATTGAGTTGGTTAGTTCTGAGTTGCCTACTGATCATCACTATTTTGTAGTGCTTATCTAGGAGTTGTTACCAGTGTTTTGGGTGCCATTTGTATGGGTTTAGTGCACAACTATAGAGAATGGAGTTGAGGAGTAGAAGTGTAGATATGGTGGTTTGGAGGAGATTAAATGAAGATATATTGAAGGGAGAAGGAAGCCACCCAAGAAGAAGAAGTATAGACCCAGTCGGGTCTACAGAAGCCGCGGAGAAAAGCCAGAAAAGGGCATGCACGGTTTGCTAACCGTGCAGGATGTTCGAGAGCACAACGTGAAGAATTGCCATTTTCCGCGGTCGCGAAAATTGTTCCGCGCCCGCGGAAAATCCTTCCAGCGAACAGGTCGAGAGCATCGATGATATTTCCGCGACCGCGGAACGACACGGAGCGGAAGCCGCGGAGGATTTTCCGAAGTTATTTATTTTTTATTATTTCTGACTTTATTTTATTTTATTATTTCGACACTTTATATTTATTTCCTTTTAGACTATTTTCATTATCTTTTCCCTTTCGTTTTAGGGTTAGGTTATTTAACCTAGTTTCCTATTCATTGTTCATTGTCAAGTTTTACATTCAGCATTGTTTTTCCTTTGAAGTTATGAAGAACTAAGAACCTTTGCTTAGTCCGACAATTGAAGCCTAAAGTTTGTATTTGAGTGTGAGGTTATTCCATTACTCTAGATTAGCTACCTAGTTTTATTGATATTATTCATACTGTAGGGTTAGGATCTTGAATATTATTGATTGATCTAGTTCATCAATTGTTGTGATTAGTATTATTAATATTAGTTTCCCTAGCCTGACAAACTAGTTGAGATTAATATTATCTATAGTACTAATTCTCCTAATTTGGTCAACTTGTTGAGATTAATATTATTCATCCCTAATTCAGAGTAGCAACCACGATTTACTGGAATGAGTTGTGAAAGTTTACTGTGAAGAGAGTTAATTGCATGTCGAGTACTGACGAGTTGTTAAGTATTGCATGAGCCTATCTATTCCTGAACTTCCTGTTGCTATTAGATTTATCTTGATAGTTTCTTGATTGTTTAATAGTTAGGGTTATCAGGACCAGTTGGACTGGTAACTATTTCAGAACAGGGATTAGGACATTCATGAGGATAGAGGACTAGGAATAATCAATGATCGATCAACCAAACTAAAGGTGGATATTTGTTTGGCTAAGTGTTTTTCCCAATTTGATTACAATCTTTGCTTTTGTTTATTTCCTTTGATTTGTTTACTTGTTTCACAATAATTCAACTTCAAAACCCCCCTTTTTTACCTTTGCATGCAATCTACATAAAGAAAACAACTCCTCCCTGTGGGATCAACCCTGCTTACCCAGACTACTAGTTTAGGTTTGTTAGGATTTATTTTGACCAAGTAACACGACTAAAACCTGCGTGTCCCCTACAAAGCCACCTGAAGTGCACTGTATCGAATGCTGCACCGCTCTTTCACTAGGGGCTAAAAAAGAGTGGGATGACCCACAATTGGATAGAAGAGAGCATACCCATTTAACCAAAGAGGACCCTATGATTGATGAGTTTGAGCTGTCACAAACTGCTACCCCGACCACTAGTAATAATACTTGTTGCAAGATGCATGAAAATTTGCCTGATATATTGCCCGATGTAGTTATGTTACCACTGACTACATTAGAAATCCAATACCCTAGGGTGGAAGCTAATCCAGAAATAATGGGTCGGCGTAGACGAAAAAAGAGAAAAAGAAGCCCTGTTGACCGGGATCCAACTGAGTTAAAGTAAGGGGATCATATGATTCTCTCTCATCATAAATCGAGCATGTTTCCTGGGAAGCAAGAGCACAAGATTGTCCGGTCCATATTACCTGGAGGAGCTCTTGAAAATGATTATGTTGAGCTATGGCATAAGAACTCGAGGTATTTCAGAGTGCGAAAGATTCGACTAAAATCTTATAAAGAGCCTGATCCGACTGAGTTGGGTACCACCGACCCGCCTGATCCGAATACTTGATATTAGTGGAAGGTCAAGCTAACGACCCAAATGACTCAAGCATGATAGACACACTAGGGATAAATGACTCAATCCAAGGAACCAAGTTCTAACTCCAAATCCAGACACGTGCTCAGGAAATATCACGTCATTCGAGACTATGTCGAGAGAGGTGATGTGAGGTTATGCAAAATACACATGGATGACAACATTGCAGATCCATTGACTAAACCTCTATCCAAGCTCAAGCATTATAGTCACACTAGGGTTAAATGACTCAAGCACATTGGAGAATGGCTTTGAGATTGTATTGTTTTGAGATTGTGGATGTTGATTTCATGATTGTTGAAACATTGCATCATGTTTGTTTTTGAAATAAAGTTTTATCATTATTTAATTGTGGTTTAGAATTAAATAAAATGTCCTAATAATTTATAATCATCAAATAGGATCATCATAAAAATTATGGTGGATGAAACCCTATTAAGTGAATTGATGTTATGAATTATGAGTCATTAAATTGGACATAAATGACTCAATACATACTATTATGTAAGTTGATTGATAGCGCCAAGTTTCACGGGATATAGGGACATGGAGATGTCTAATCAATTACATGGACATGTATGGTGGATACGTGTTGAGCAGACCTACCTTAAGATTCTTCAAATGAGTTGTAGAATTTTAAGTTGAACTATGATTAGTAGATTCCTCATACATGAGTGTGATATACCTTCTTGCTTGGTGATTGGAAGTCTTTGACATTGTCAAACACCGTTGCGTAAAAGGCGGCTATAAAGGCAGTGATCGGGATTGCTGAAAATTAAGTGGGAGTTATAGTCACACACGATTGGAGAAGTCCTCCTATTTATATATATGTATATATATGGATAGGAACGGTGTCTTGGCCACTTGAATAGTAAGAACTGAAAATGCATGGTCGTGCTCAAATGGATTAAAAGTAATCATTTGTTTTGACAGTTCAAACTCGGAGTTTAAGAAACACTTTGAATATTGATATGGATTACATAAGATGTCATCATATCATCAAATGAGACACTAAGTGACAAAGGAGTTGATATTGCACACTTGTTTAAGGACAAGTGGGAGATTGAAGGAATATGTCCTTTAATCAAGGTGGCAGTTACTAATTATATAATAGGAATAATAATGGAGATTTATAATCCGGATATTTTAGGTAGTCTTAGTATTTTGCTAGAAGCCAACTATGACTTATGGGTAAATTAGATTAGGTCCATTGCTATTATAACTGAGTCTTATAAGGTCACACACAATAGAGTAAGTGGACTAGATCAAAGCAACACGAGGCCCATTATGGGACTGGGAATTTCGGTCATTGTATATTGTTGGAAGAATGGATTATTCATCAAGTACTAATAAATTGTTATCTATTTACTTGATGACATAAGAAAAGTTATCTTTTAGAAATATAAGATATTGTATCAACCACAAATATCTCTTTCTAGTTAAAAGGAGATTTATCTTATAAGATATATGATATAAGATAAGATAACATATATATTATTATATATATGTCTTTTCATAAATATAGAAGGTGGAATTCCTTTACGTGAGATATATACAGAAGTCAATTGTTTGGCTTTGGCAGAGAGACTACGTAAGCCACAAATGTGGGTCTCACGGCCGTACATCAAAGTATTTTGGTTGTTGTTTCTCGTTTGTTCGTTCTAGCAGACGAAGGAAAGAGGATCTAGTTATGTACTTGTGTAGACCAAGTAGAGGAGTCACACTTAGGCTCTATTCTCCAGGGTGATCCCGAAAACAAGTTTTGCATCAAAAGATATGTTACTCTTTCATATATGGTTCGTATCAAGTTTATGTATGAGATCCTAAAGTTGATGTTAGAAAACTGCTTTATAAAATTCCGCGTAAAGCATCTAAATCTTTACACTAGTTGCATATTAATTTAGATAATTTTCATGCATATTTTATGTCTTTTATAATTAGTTGTGCATTATTTTGTATTTGAGGTCTACACTCGTGTTTTTATATATTTCACGTATTTTATGTTCAACTTAAAGACGATACACAGCTATTTTGGAGGTTAACAAACAAATGAAATCAGAGTTGGACCGAGACCCAAATTACAAGTCCACGTGAGAATTTAAAGCAATGAACTAATTGAGGCTTTGTGCTGATTATGGTCGGTGGGCCTATTGGGCTTGTAAAGCCAATCACGTGGGACGGATTGTAACATCCCAGGCCAAGCTACCCCAGCCACCAAGCCGCCCAGCCACCCAACGGTGCCGGCGCCGGTACTGGTGCCGCCTGGTTGTCCAAGGGCATGCAGCCCACACACCCAACCCTTCCCCATTTAAATGGGTAGGTTGTTGCCCACGGGGATCGAACCCGGGACCTTTAGATACAAGGGCAATGCCTTACCACTTGTATCACCAATTGTGATGCAGCGCAATTGGTGATACAAGTGGTAAGGCATTGCCCTTGTATCTAAAGGTCCCGGGTTTGATCCCCGTGGGCAATAACCTACCCATTTAAATGGGGGAAGGGTTGGGTGTGTGGGCTGCATGCCCTTGGACAACCAGGCGGCACCAGTACCGGCGCTGGCACCGTTGGGTGGCTGGGGTAGCTTGGCCTGGGATGTTACAAAAAAGTACACTTTGAATGAGAGGGACTCCGACCCTTACCGGCTAGCCGTTGCTCTATCCATGGGCCGCAGCCCATGTACCCCAACCAAATCTCCATGGCTGGGAGGTTGTTGGTGAGAGTCGAACACGCGACCTCTCCACCCTTTATCAAGCCTCCGAAGAGCGCCTTGATACCAATTGCGCTGCAATTGGTAACAAGTGGGCGTAAGGCCACTTGTTAAAGCGGGAGGTCTCGTGTTCGAGCCTTGCGAACAACCTCCCAGCCATGGGGATTTGGTTGGGGTACATGGGCTGCGGCCCATGGATAGAGAAATGGCTGGCCCGATAAGGTCGGAGCCCCTCTCATTCAAAGTGTACTTTTTTGTAACATCCCAGGCCAAGCTACCCCAGCCACCAAGCCGCCCAGCCACCCAACGGTGCCGGCGCCGGTACTGGTGCCGCCTGGTTGTCCAAGGGCATGCAACCCACACACCCAACCCTTCCCCCATTTAAATGGGTAGGTTGTTGCCCACGGGGATCGAACCCGGGACCTTTAGATACAAGGACAATGCCTTACCACTTGTATCACCAATTGTGCTGCGCCAGGCCTAGTGGCGGCGACCGCCGTGAAGTAATTCGCCCGCCGTAGGCAATTTGTGAGGCGCCCTTGCTCTCTGCGGCGCCCGCCGTCGTTGTCCGGAGGTCCTTGCCCGAAGGTCGCCGGCGTGGCTCTGGCAGCGCCGGAGTAGCTCGTCGTAGAGCCATCATTGTGTTTCCTGGCATTTGGCTATAAAAGGAGGTGTTTGGGAGGGGTTTTTGAGCTCAATCCACAGCCCAAGCTCTCCCAAATTCTTGCCTCACCGGAGTTGTGCCTCGCCGGATTTCTGAATCTTCCGCCGGAGGTCGTTTGGTGGTGTTTCCTGAGTGCCATTGTGAAGCTTTTGGTAGCCTTGGAGGTTAGAAACCAAAGCAAGTCGAAGGAGGCCGAGTCGCTCGTGTTTTGGGTGAGTTTTATCGCCGCTTCTGTCGTCTGAGTTCTTCACGGCGACCGCCGTGATGAACTGCGGTGACCGCCGCCAGTGTCCAGAATGCCTTTTTGGGCTTTTGGCTTTGGTGGTCATCGTTGTGGCGTCGTTCCTTTCGTTTTCTTTCATCGTTTTTAGATTCGTACTGTGGTTATGTCGGATCTAACTTAGGGTTCCTTTTATGGGTCGACTCGAAGGTCGTTGTGCTGTCGGAGCTATACCCGTGTCGAGCCCGGAATCCCGTCGTTGTCGTTAGGCTTGTTTCTATTCTGCGGATTAAGGCAAGTGGCGGTTCGCTCTTTCTCATCGTTTCCATATTTACATTGATTATCAGTTACTTTAATTGATTAATTAATTTGGAACGATAATTACTGTGTTCTTCTGGAAGTGATTTATAAAATGTTTTGAAAATCATATAATAGGTTGTATATCTGTTAGAACAACACTATTATCTGTGATTGCCTTTTGGGCCTTTATGTGGATTTATTCTGTAACTGTGGTTGTGCTGTATCTGTGTGGTTAGCACTGTTAGTTAGGAATGTACTCGGACTTCGTCCGGTCGTTTCTTTATAATCTGGTATCGGGGTGGCTCGTCTCCACCTGGTAATATTCTAAGATCATGATCGGTCTCTTTCACAAGTGTGTAGAGGCAGGACACTTAGCTGGTGTCACAAACCTTCCAGTGTGCGTCACTCTCGATGAAACGTATACTAAGATGTGTCTTCCCAATGGTGGGGTACACATGTAAAAGTCTAATAACGTGATGTGTGTTTGAAATATAAATCAGATAAGTGCTACTCGACGCACATAATAAATAAACCTTCGGCGAGTAGTGCAGCTAAGTTATAGTACAGCTAGGAAAACTCGTCTCGACTTTGATCATAGTACGTTCTCTTTCCAATTTGGATTCGATGTATGCGGTGAGGTTGGTCGTGAACCGAAGCATCTCAGTCAGCTTTTAAATCATTGTTGTATGATTCTTTAAACTTTCCAGATTTGTCATAATTCCTTAAAGACTCACTTCCGTTGGAGTCTTCCTTTGAGTTGATTTCTGTAATGATTCAGTCTTCCAAAGTCTTCTCTTGTGCATACCTCTTGTTATTATTCCGTAGAAGTATGAAGGTTGATTATCATTATCGGTTATCATTTGAGAAACGATAAGTCTAACCTAATACAACTACATCGAACCTTCTGCTTTGTACCCTTGCTAGTCTATTCAAGTAGACTAACCTACGAACTTTGTTCTCCGCATGTGGGCTGGTGTCATCCGTTCGATTTGGCACATCAGATAGAAAGTAGCTCTGAAGAATAGAAGGACTATGGAGTCGACGGTGGTTTTCGAATGTTTGAGTTATTTCGTTAATCAGGTTGAGATCTTTTGGGCAATGACTTTGGTTGTAATGTGTTTTATAAGACTTCCGTTGTACCCTACTTTATAAGACTTCCGCTGTATTTGGTTTAAACTCTGTGTTAGCCTATTCGAGATTGGGTTGTAATCTCGTAACTCATGTTTCTTTGACAATGTTATGTTTTGGAATTGAATGCTTTGATCATTATGTATCATTTGTATTTCATAAATTGTATTTAAATGGTAAAGCCTTGGGTGATCTCGGTAAGGAACACTGGGGTCACTGGCGGTAATACATTTCCAAAAGGGTTAAGTTTTGGGGGTGTTACGAGGATGCACTTTACTGAAGGGAGGAGATTTACATCATTTGGGGGGGAGATATTATATTTTTGTTTTGATTGGGACTTTGACGGGGGAACATTAGTTTAGTTTGAGTTTTAGGTTTTTGCTTTTGTTTTTAGCTGAGTTTTGCTGGCCGTACAGAGGAGGATTTATTTTATTTTTTTACAGGCAAACAGAAGGTATCCTTACAAATCAGAAGGCATACCTAAATCATCACAACAGATGATTTTTACAAAGGAGTTACAAGCTAATGGAACGCTAAATCTCGAATCTATGTAGTTTCTTCGAGAGCGAAGCTGTTGAGTAAAGTCTTGATTCTTCGAAAGGAACTCAGAGACTGCATTACGGAGAACAGAGGAAGGGATGGAAGTAGAAGCCAGAAAATCAGCTGCTTTATTTGACTATCGATAGCAATGTTGAACCTGAAAATAATCAAAACCATATAACAAAGATCTAATTTCCATAATAATGGGAGAGATTTCCCATGGAATTTTCCAAGTTCCACGGATTGAATTGATGACAGAAAGATTATCTCATTCAAGAACTATTTGCGAAAAGCGAAGCGAAATAGCCCTACGAAGGCTTTCAAGAGCGGCCAACGCCTCTGCCTTAATTGGCGAGGAGCATAGGATCTGCCTATGGTCTAAGAAGACCACCTCGCCAAAATGGTTACGGAATACATATCCAATATGTGTTGAACCATTTTGTTTGACTGAAGCATCAAAATTTAATTTAATATAATTTGACGGTGGTTTTCGCCATCTCAAAAATTGCCTTGCTCCCTTATTAATACAGGGGATGGATTCATCTTCCAAAAAGGACCGCATCCAGTCCTTATACGAAATGAAAGCACTCTTAACTGTGGTATGCATATTGATCTATGTATTTCTAAATATTAAATCATTTCGATATTTCCAAATTGTCCACCACAGGAAAAGAACAAGAATGATATTTTTGTTTCTTGAATGAAAGCATTCCAAATTGGTGAAGAAAACATTGTCAAAGTCGGTGCTAAGAGTGATTCCCAAAAGTTCTTGAAGAAGTTGAATAGATCATAAGCTAAATGGGCATTTGAAAAACAAGTGGTTGGAGTCTTCGATGGGAGAATTACAGAGGATACGGCCGGAAGGAACCCTGTTAAAGAACCTGTTTAGCCTGTCCGTAGTTGGTAAGGAGTCGCTCAAGCACTTCCATAGAATTTTTTTTATTTTTGGCGAAATCTTTAATTTCCAGAACCAAGTTGGAAAACCTGGAGAGGTTGCAGGATAAGTTGTTAACCATCGAGCACTTTTGACGGAAAAGGTTACGTCCGTTGATGGGTACCAAATTAGTTGATCAGGTATGGGAGTTGTAGGTATGAAGATGTTCAGAATATTTGGGATTAAATGAGAAGGAAGAACACGCTGAAGTGCACCCAGATCCCATTTTCTATCGGTGGTAATGTATTGTGAAACCGTGCTGGTTCTATCATTACTTCCTGTGAAATGCGAAAGAATACATTGAGGGATCCAGTGGTCTTCCCAAAATTTAATACGAGTACCATCACCAATTTTCCAGAATAATCCTTGCTTGAATTGATCTCGTAGTTGGAGAAGTCTGGAGAATTGCCAAGAGTCCGATCCCTTCTTGGTGTATGAGAAAATATCGGAATTCCTTATGTATTTTTCTGATATTAATCGGACCTAGAAGGATTGTGGTTCAGATATCAATTTCCATAGAAGTTTCATTTGCATAGCAATATTGATGTTCTGAGAGAGTTCAAGATCTAGACCACCATATTTTTTAGGCTGACAAATGGTCTCCCATTTAATAAGTGGATGGTAATTCGGACTCGAATGATTCCAAAAGAAGTATTTGTTGACTTTATCAATCTCTTGGCAGCCACCTTTTGGAAGAAAAAAACTTTGCATGAGGTAATTTGTTTGAGATTGAAGATTTGATTGTATAAGGACACAACGACCTGCCTGCGACATTGAGTCAGCTTTCCATTTTGATAGTTGTTTCTTTAATTTCAAAATTGCTTCAGAGAACATTTCGTTTTTAACGCGTCCCCTAATTATAGGAATACCTAGATACTTTTCCATAGAACGAGTAACTTGTAAATTTAAAATACTTGCAAGAGAAAGATATTGTTGTCTAGAAATGTTATAAGATCTTTGAAAGGTGCTTTTATGGTAGTTTATAGAAAGTCCTGATTTAAGAGAGAAATCATCAAGGATTGATTTGATAAAAAACATATTCTCCTGAGTAGCGTTTGCAAAAATTAATGTGTAGTCTGCAAAATTTAAGAAGGGAATGCAAGTGCCATGTTTAATTATCTGAATACCAACCTTTCTTTGAGAAGACCGTGATTCTTGCATAAGAGTCCTTGCCAAATATTCCATTGCAAGAACGAAAATAAATGGAGCTATAGGGTCACCTTGTCGTAAGCCACAGAGAGGATGAAAAACATTACCCGGTTCATTATTGACTAGAACAGAGGTGAAAATACTAGTGATACAAGTCATGACACGATCTATCCATAGATTTGAAAAACCCAAATCTATGAAGGACATGAGTAATAAAAATCCAGTTTAGTTTGTCATAAGCTTTTTCCATATCTAATTTAAGAGCCATCCATCATGTTCTTCCATTTTTTCTTTTTGTGGAATGAATGAAAGATTTCATGGGCAATAAGGATGTTTTCCTGGATAAGACGTCCTGGAACAAATGCACCTTGAAAAGGACTAGTTAATTTATGCAGTATTGGTGATAGACGATTTGCCATAATTTTAGTTATGATTTTGTAGGATGTGTTACAAAGTGTAATAGGCCTGTAATGATTAATAGACGTTGGTTGGTCAATTTTAGGAATCAGAGTAATGAATGATTGAGCAGCATCTTGAAGTAAATGTCCTGAATGAAAAAACGATTTAATTGCTGAAGAAAGAGAGTTCCCAACAACATTCCAGAATTTTTTTGTAAAACTCAGCAGTGAATCCATCAGGGCCGGGTGTTTTGTTTGCAGGCATAGAGAATAAAGTCTTTTTGATCTCCGCGGAAGTTGGAGGAGAACATAATAGGATGTTGTCGTGATCGGAGAGCAAAGAGGGTATAATACTGAAAGCTTCAATTCTTAAGGAACCAAAGTTTAATGGTTTAAAACGACCCGCAAGTTCAGACGTGATTGTATCTCTGATTAAATACTCATCAAAAAGATGACTGTCATTCTGAGAAGTGAATGAAGTAATTTTTTTCTTGTATGTTCTTTTTTTTGAAACAGACTGAAAATAACGAGTATTCATATCCGCATTAATGTTATGTTTAATTTCTGCACGTTGTTTCCAATAATCATGCTGAAATTTAAGAAGTTTATTATATTTGAAGAGATGGTTCTCGTAAAGCTGTTGTATACGATTATTCAAAGGATCGTGAAGAAGCTGAATTTAAAGGGTAAATAATTTATCCTGTGTCATTCGTAGCTGATGAAGAGTATTAGCAGAGTTGTTTCGTTTCCAAGACTTGGAGTAGCATTTAAGAAGCTTTTGTTTCATATAGAATTTAAACATATAAGATCCCGTGTGTTTGTAATTCCAAACTTTGGAAACTAATTTAGCAAAAGAAGGTTGGTCAAGCCATGCATTTTCCAGACGAAAAGGAGTCTTTTTGAAATTGTGCGCATTATCCAAAGAAGTAGTGATTAGACAATGGTCAGAGGTAGTGAATAGATGATGATGAACGATGATGCTGTTAAACTTTTGTAAAAAGTAGGGATGCAACAGAACCTTGTCCAACCGTTCAAACGTGTTATTAATAGAAGAAGACGATCGACGTCAAGTGAAGGGGAAACCAGAAAAAGGAGCGTCAATCAAATCAAACTCAGTAGTGAATCTTAAAAGATGTTGGAATCTAATGTGGGAAGGAGACAAACCTCCTAATTTATCAGATGGAGAGATTAAGTCGTTATAATCTCCAATAATAATAACCGGTAAGTTGTAATGTAAAATCTTTATACGAATATCATTCCAAAAAGCTGACTTATTCTCTTCACGAGAAGGTGCGTAGATAAAAAATAGTAGGAAGTGAATATCTGAACCTTCGTATTCCAGAAGAATGTGATTGTCATTGTTATAGATACATGTCATATTGCTTAAAAAAGTTGAATTGGAGCAAAGAAGCCATAGACCTCCTTTAGTTCCAACGGATGGGCACATTATGAGACTTTTGAAACCCACTTTATTAAAGATAGATTGTGGGGGCATAATATTTGATTTTGTTTCTGAGAGACACAAGAAATCCAGGTTATTAATATGTCTGATAAATCCAATTTTAGTCCAAAAGTTTGTTCTATTACAACCTCGACAATTCCAGTATCCTATTTTCATTTAATAATATAATAGTACACACAGAATAGGTACTTAGTATGTGAGGGAGTCGAGCAACAACAGAGTATCGAAGTGATATTCATCTTGGACATACAAAAGTACATGTATCCAATTTGAGAAATGAGTTCATATTGAAGGTTCATGATGAGTTCATATGACAGGTACAAAGACCTGCCAAGATTAAAGAAGAACAAAATAACAAAACAAAACAAAAGAGAAATACTAAAAATAAATATGAGAGCAAACAAACTCTCAAACAAACTAAAAATAAAAAAGAAGAGAGCAGAACAAATAATGAAAGAAAAAAAAATGAATGAAAGAACAAATGCACTGCAAATAGTAAAACTCAAAATGAAGCTAAAGAAATTAATATAAGTAAAAAGGGAGATACGTATAAAAATAATAAGATAAGGAGAGGTTGCCAAGGCAAAGTAGTACAGTAAAAGATGGCGAAAAAATCGCGCACTCCATTTTGTTAAACCTCGCACTCCATCCTGGGCGGCACCTAGTGCAGCCCAGAAAACCCGATTTTCTTGGGCTGCATTAGGTGTCGCCCAAGATGGGTTCATTTTTTATTATTATTAAAATTATGATTTAATTTGATTTTTTTTAAAATCCGGTTCAGTGGAAAAAGAGTTTTTAGGGTGGTTTACTTGGGCGGCAACAGGTGCCGTCCAAAAGGGTACCTTTGGGCTGCATTAGGTGCCGTCCACGAGGGTACCTGTGACATGGGACTGTTGGTTGAGTTTGTGTACCCCTTTGTGCTGCACTAGGTGCCGTCCAGGAGGGTGTTTTCGATACGATACAATCATATGTTATATAACTATAGGATATAATCATATGTTATATAATTATAGGATATAATCATATATTTTATAATTATAGGATATAATCATATATTATATAATTATAGGATATAATCATATGTTATATAACTATAGGATATAAATAGGATATAACCATATGTTATATAACTATAGGATATAATCATATGTTATAACTATAGGATATAACGATATGTTATATAACTATAGGATATAACCATATGTTATATAACTATAGGATATAACGAACTAAAATCATATGTTATAACGAACTATAGGATATAATCATATGTTATATAACTATAGGATATAAATAGGATATAACCATATGTTATATAACTATAGGATATAATCATATGTTATATAATTATAGGATATAATCATATGTTATATAACTATAGGATATAACCATATGTTATATAACTATAGGATATAATCATATGTTATATAACTATAGGATATAAATAGGATATGGTTATATGTTATATAACTATAGGATATAATAATATGTTATAATGAACTATAGGATATAATCATATGTTATATAACTATAGGATATAAATAGGATATAACCATATGTTATATAACTATAGGATATAATCATATGTTATATAATTATAGGATATAATCATATGTTATATAACTATAGGATATAAATAGGATATAACCATATGTTATATATGTAATACCCCTCATTTTTAGTAAGGGTATTTGGGTAATTTCCCAAACCCTAGTCAATTATTCGGGACGCGTTAGGCGAAGTTTGGATTTTTTGTAGCATGTTTGAACTCTGTAATATTCCCTGAGTGGTATAAAATACATCCGATGTATTTTTCGGGGCTTAGAATATTTGTTCGGGTACAAATATTTATAATCCGGGGTTTTAACCCAAACCAAACCTTGTTCCCGGGCAAACAGACGCGGAAAAGGTATTTCCGCGACCGCGGCAGCGCCACCGCGACCGCGGAATAATAACGCTCAGCGAAGCTGGGCACATGAATTTTCCGCGACCGCGGTGCTTTTTCCCGCGACCGCGGAAAACTTTAACACGCCAGCTTTCCTTCGATTTCCACCCCGCCGTTGATCGCCTGCTCCTCCGTCGATCTTGTCGAGGTTGGGCTTCCTCCTTGGCTATAAATAGAGGTCGATTTGGGAGGGTTTTGGGCACTCACATCTGATCTCCCCTCTTCCTCTCTCGTTTTTCATTCGCTCGCCGGAGTTCATTCCCTCGCCGGAATTTCGAGGAATCGCCGGAGCTTCCGCCGGTGGTTGTAGCAGCCTTGGAGTGGTTCATTGGAGGTACAACGTGATCAGGGGTTGAATCCCTCGCGAACCAATCCCTCTCGCAACGTCACCGGTGAGTTCTCGTCGTTTTTTGGGTCGTCGTGTTCATGTCCGCGACCGCGGACATGAACAGCCGCGATCGCGGTCGTCGGCTAGTCACTCGCGGTCGTTGCCGAGCCGCTTGCGGACATTGTCCTCGACGCCCGCGACCGCGGAATCCCAGCCGCGACCGCAGATTGCTCTGGCAATCGCGATCGTGGCCTTGGGCATGCCGGTCTTGGGCGGGACTTTCATTCTTTCTTTCGTTCTTTCATAGATTCATATCATTTTATTGTCGAATCTAACCTAGGGTTCGTTATGGGTCGTTGTCATAGGAATCTGTAATCCGACTTCCGTTCCCGTTCCGGACCCAGAAACCCGTCATCGCTCAATCGTTCGTCTAGACTAAGGCAAGTGGCGGTTCGCTCTTGCTTAATCATTCCATGTTCCATTAATTATCAATTGCTTTTAGTTGTTAATTAAATCAGAGTGAAGTGTTGTTTTCGTTTGGGAACAGATTTTATAAATAATGTGTTTAAAATATGATATTATAGTATGTTGTATATATTGCTAGAAACAACGCTATTATACTTGTTAATGACCGTAATGGTTTTGTTGTGGATTTAAATGTAAACTTTAATGCTAGATTAGCATGAGTATTCGTAGGAACGTTAATTCCTTATGAGGATTAATCGTTTCTTTATAACTCAGTATTAGTGGACCCAGTCTCTAAATGCTTTCCAGATCGTAAATTTTCGTAGTCACTCGAGATCATAAACTTTCGTAGTCATTCGAGACCATAAACTTTCGTAGTCATTCGAGACCATAAACTTTCGTAGTTACTCGAGATCGTAAACTTTCGTAGTCACTCGAGAACGTAAACCTTCGTAGTCACTCGATATCGTAAACTTTCGTAGTTACTCGAGATCATATTAAAACGCTTTAACATGAATATCCGTTTTGAAATTAATATAAGATAAGTGCGGGTAGGCACATAATTAATGAACCCTCGGGCGAGAAGTACAACTTGGAAACTCGCCTGGACTTCGGTTAGAGTAAGTTATCTTTCCAATCTGAATTCACATTGTGCGGTGAGGTTGGTCGTGGACCCAAATGATCAAGTCATTTTTAAACGCTTTTATGAAACTGTAACGTTCCCAAACAATTGTCATACTTTTCCTTAAGACTCAATTCCTTGGAGTCTTCTCTTCAGTGCATATCTAAATACTAAATCATTCCGTGAAAGTTTCGGGTTATATATCGTTTCTTCGGTTATTATTCGAGGGACAATGATAGTAAACGATTGCGATCACTAGAACCATTCTGTTTCACCCTTGCATAGTCTTTCATTAGACTAACCAACTGGGTTTTATTCCTCGCATGGTTGGCTGGTGTCATCCGTCCTATACGGCACATCAGTGGTTGGTTCCCGAAGTCAAAGTAACTGGTCGAAGAAGAAGAGGCTTGCAGACGAAGATTTAAGTGTCAGTGTTTTAAGTTGTTAAATATTACTTTAATATATCTTTATAACCTAGCGATGTTATAGGTTGATTCTTAAAAGTCTTCCGCTGTGTAATTTATAAGTCTTCCGCTGAAATTTTTACTCTGTTGTAAAGACGCTACTCTCATTTGATGAGAGATCTTTTAATAAAAGAGTTGAGTTTCACATACAAATGTCTTTCGCTGTTTAATCTTTCATTTAATATATATATACGCATTTAAGTTTAATTGTTCCGATTAAAGCCTAGGGTGGCTTCGGACGGTAACGTCCGAGGTCACTGGCGTGTGGCACTACCTATATAAATCGGGGGTGTTACAATATAACTATAAGATATAATCATATGTTATAACTATAGGATATGGTTATATGTTATATAACTATAGGATATAATCATATGTTATAACGAACTATAAGATATAATCATATGTTATATATAGGATATAACCATATGTTATATAACTATAGGATATAATCATATGCTATATAATTATAGGATATAATCATATGTTATAACTATAGGATATAATCATATGTTATATAATTATAAGATATATACAAATGTTATATAACTATAGGATATAATCATATGTTATATAACTATAGGATATAAATAGGATATAACCATATGTTATATAACTATAGGATCTAATCATATGTTATATAATTATAGGATATAATCATATGTTATATAACTATAGGATATAAATAGGATATAACCATATGTTATATAACTATAGGATATAATCATATGTTATATAACTATAGGATATAATCATATGTTATATAACTATAGGATATAAATAGGATATGGTTATATGTTATTTAACTATAGGATATAATCATATGTTATAACGAACTATAGGATAAAATCATATGTTATATAACTATAGGATATAACCATATGTTATATAACTATAGGATATAATCATATGTTATATAATTATAGGATATAATCATATGTTATAACTATAGGATATAATCATATGTTATATAACTATAGGATATAATGATATGTTATATAATTATAGGATATAATCATATGTTATATAACTATAGGATATAATCATATGTTATAACCAACTATAGGATATAATCATATGTTATATAACTATAGGATATAAATAGGATATAACCATATGTTATATAACTATATGATATAACGAACTATAATCATATGTTATAACGAACTATAGGATATAATCATATGTTATATAACTATAGGATATAAATAGGATATAACCATATGTTATATAACTATAGGATATAATCATATGTTATATAATTATAGGATATAATCATATGTTATAACTATAGGATATAATCATATGTTATATAACTATAGGATATAACGATATGTTATATAACTATAGGATATTATCATATGTTATAACTATATGATATAATCATATGTTATATAATTATATGATATAATCATATATTATATAACTATAGGATATAACCATATGTTATATAACTATAGGATATAATCATATGTTATATAATTATAGGATATAATCATATGTTATAACTATAGGATATAATCATATGTTATATAACTATAGGATATAACGATATGTTATATAATTATAGGATGTAATCATATGTTATAACTATAGGATATAATCATATGTTATATAATTATAGGATATAATCAAATGTTATATAATTATAGGATATAATCATATGTTATATAACTATAGGATATAACCATATGTTATATAACTATAGGATATAATCATATGTTATATAACTATAGAATATAAATAGGATATGGTTATATGTTATATAACTATAGGATATAAATAGGATATGGTTATATGTTATATAACTATAGGATATAAATAGGATATGGTTATATGTTATATAACTATAGGATATAATCATATGTTATAACGAACTATAGGATATAATCATATGTTATATAACTAGGATATAACCATATGTTATATAACTATAGGATATAATCATATGTTATATAACTATAGGATATAATCATATGTTATATAACTATAGGATATAACGATATGTTATATAATTATATGATATAATCATATGTTATATAACTTTAGGATATAATCATATGTTATAACGAACTATAGGATATAATCATATGTTATACAACTATAGGATATAAATAGGATATAACCATATGTTATATAACTATAGGATATAACGAACTATAATCACATGTTATAACAAACTATAGGATATAATCATATGTTTTATAACTATAGGATATAAATAGGATATAACCATATGTTATATAACTATAGGATATAACGAACTATAATCATATATTATATAATTATAGGATATAATCATATGTTATAACTATAGGATAGTCATATGTTATATAACTATAGGATATAATCATATGTTATATAATTATAGGATATGATTATATGTTATAACTATAGGATATAATCATATGTTATATAACTATAGGATATAACGATATGTTATATAATTATAGGATATAATCATATATTATAACTATAGGATATAATCATATGTTATATAATTATAGGATATAATCATATGTTATATAACTATAGGATATAGATAGGATATAACCATATGTTATATAACTATAGGATATAACGAACTATAATCATATGTTATAACGAACTAGAGGATATAATCATATGTTATAACTCCCTTTCAACTCTCTTTTGTTGAAACAAAATATTCTCGTAAGACACTATCGGAGAAGACGATCTCGACGGCAATATATACCGCCGAGATCAGTTTTTTTTAAAAAAAATTGCCCATCTGGGCGGCACCTATTACTGCCCATGTTCAAATTTTGAACTTGGTTTTGGCGGCAATTATTCCCGCCCATGTTCAAAATTTGAACTTTATTTGGGCGGCAATAAGTGCCTCCCATACTTAAACCGAGTTGAAAAAACTCGATTTTTTTTAAATAATATGAAAATCCTAAACCGAGTTCGATAAAAAATTAAAATAAAATGTGGGCGGCAATACGTGCAGCCCAACAGACAAACCGGGTTTTCGAAAACCCGATTTGTCTGGGCTGCACGTATTGCAGCCCATGACTTAGACCGGGTTTTTTGGGTCTTTTCTGGGTTGCACTAGGTGCCGTCCAAGATGGAGTGTGAAGTTGAATAAAGTGGAGTGTGCGGTTTGTCGCCGTAAAAGATTGAAGCTAAAATAGAAAGACAAGGAGTAATGTACGTAGGATTAGCATAGTCATTACTTTGGACCAAAAAATTGACACGAGTACAAAGGAAATGAATGAAAGAAGGACAAGTGTTACCAGTAGCAGGGATATTTAAAAAATGGGGACTAATGAAATCCTTGAAATTGACCAAATTGGTTTCTCGGGTGATATTTGTGTTATGTGGAAAACCTACCAACTTACAAATGAAATCCTTGAAATTGACCGAACTGATACAAGGTTTATCACTATCAAGTATACAAATCAGCTCACGAACAAAAATCTTATGTTGATCCTAACTTATGCTCCACCGAATGAATCTGCAAAGAATGTGTTCTGGGATGGACTCACCTCTTTTATTAAAAATTGCTCTCTTCCGTGCATTATTATGGGAGATCTGAATGAAATTCAAGACCCTTCTGAAAAATTAGGTGGTTTAATACCACCCTTGACAAAATTTGCAAGATTATGACACTTTAAGAATGAATGTGAACTACTAGATACTCCTATTCAAGGAAACATTTATACCTGGCGAAAGAACATTACAAAAATAGATAACATATATGAAAAACTGGATAGGGTACTCATTCATCACCAGATCCTTCAATGGTACCCTGATATCTGTACAAAACACTTTGCTTTTACCAGCTCAGACCACTGTCCAATCTCTATTGAGCTTGATTCAGCAATACCTTTTAAAAATCAGCCGTCTAAATTTGAGAAAATCTGGATGACGATAAAGGACTTTAGAAATGTTGTCAAACAAGCCTGGAGAACTAACTATCATGGATCGAGATTGTATAATCTTGTATCCAAAACAAAATTACTGAAGAAACATGCCAAGATCTGGAACAAAAGCAGCTTTGGCAACGTCTTTACTCAATTACAAACCATAGAAAAACAGCTCTCTGAAATCCAAACTGAGATCTGTACTTACCCTATAAATGATCTCATTAAAAAACAAATTAGAATCATAGAAAAAAAAAGAAAAAACTTCTATGTTTCCAAAAAATCTAGTGGAACCAAAGAGATAAAGTTAAACACATTAAATTAAACGATACAAACACTAGTTATTTTCATAAAATAGCAAGTGGAAGAAGAAATAGAAAAATCATCAAAGAAATTAAAACACAAGAAGGAACAAGTATTACTGGAGAATAAAACATTAGAAATGAAATCAGAAATGATTTCATTAAAAGATTCAGAAGTGAAAATATGAATCAGAGACTATTTCAGGAAAACCTTGAATTAATTCAGTCTGAAATCTCGACAGAGGACAACTTAGAATTAATAAGAAACGTATCCAATGAAGAAATTAAGAAGGTTGTCTTTAACATTGGCTCGGACAAATCTCATGGGCCTGATGGTATGACAACAGAATTCTACCAAAAATATTGGGACATTGTAGGTCTCTCTGTTATCCAAGCAGTTAAAAGCTTTTTCCTTTCCGGGAAATTGCTCAAATAAATAAATCATACATTCATCTCCTTGATCCCAAAATGTGACAATCTGAATTCTACTAATCACTATAGACCTATAAGTCTATGCTCCATAATTTATAAAATAATCTCGAAGATCATAACAACAAGACTTAAAGGAACCATGGAGAAATTAATTCACCCCCTACAGGGTGCCTTTGTTGCTAACAGAGCAATTCAAGATAATATCTTGATTGCCCATGAGATCTTTCACTCTTTTAAATCGAAAAAAGGAACTGAAGGTTTCATTGTGCTAAAATTAGATATGGAAAAAGCCTATGATAGAATTGAATGGAATTTCATCATTAAAACTATGGAAAAATTTGGATTCCATGAAAAATTTATCAACTGGATAAAAGAATGCATTACAACTGTATCTTTCTCGGTGCTTGTAAACAACGGACCCACGGAAATATTTAAACCAACAAGAGGACTACGACAGGGTGACCCCTTGTCCCCCTTCTTATTTATTTTGGGATCTGAAATCCTTGCTAGAAAACTCCAAAAAGCCTCAGAAACACCTCGTAATCTCCTAGGATTTCAAATCATTCAACAAGGATCAAGAATTCCGTTTCTGACATTTGCAGATGCCATTGTGATTTTATCAAAAGCTAAACAGGAACACTGTAAGAAAATCAAGGAAATTATTGATGACTATTGTAAAATCTCAGGACAAAAAGTAAATTTTCATAAATCGGCTTTTCAAGTCACAAAAAAGGTTACAATTAGCAATACAAGGTATTCTCACAATCACAAACATGATATCTCTCGAAAAATACCTTGGTTGCCCTATCATTAATGGTAGAGTCAACTCGAATACCTTTGTTGATCTTTTAATTAGCACCCAACAACAACTATCTAAATGGAAAGCAAATTCTCTTTTCCAAGCAGGAAGAACAACACTAATAAAAACCAATCTAGCAGCAAGACCAAACTATCTTATGCAAAGCTTTATGCTACCTACACACACACAATGAACTTGACAAGCTAAACAAATCCTTCTTTTGGAACAAAGACAGCTCCTATAAACCTCTGATAGGCTGGGAAAAAATATGTAAACCAACACAACAAGGAGGTCTTGGATTGAGAAAATCAAATGACATGAATAAAGCCCTACAATTCAAATTACTATGGAAAATCTTAGCAGAACCGAATAACTACTGGGTTAGAGTTGTCACTGAAAAATATTTGAAAACAATCCATATATTACATTATGAGAAAAAAAGAAATTGCACTTGGCAATAGTCTAAAATGATTGAACTCATTGATGAATTCAAGTCTGGACTAATTTGGCAAGTTGGCAATGGCAGAACAATCAAATTCTGGTCGAATAATTGGGTCTTGAACACCCCTTTATGTGATATCATGAACACACAATCAATCCTGAATAAGGATGCCCTAGTAGCTGACTTTATGTTGCCAAATAAAACCTGGAATAAGGACCTAATAGAACAATGCTTACCACATGATTTAGCCAAAAAAATAATCTCTATCCCAATACCCCTAAATGATATCCACGATAGAATGTACTGGGAAACTAGCAAAATGGTTGGTTTCTACGAAATCTGCTATAGAATTAATTAACAGAAACAAGAAATATTATGCCTATGATTCTTCATGGATCTGGAAAATAGACACATACCCCAAAGTTAAAAACTTTGTCTGGAAAATAATGAAAAACGGACTACCAACAAAATTGAGATTAACAGAAAAAGGTGTAGCAATCCCACAGGGTTGTATCCGCTGCAATGCTCAATTGGAGAATTTGAATCATTTCCTTTTGCAATACAACCACACCGTAAAAATAATAGAAAAAGTGAACTATCAGACGTATGGTATTATTACTTCCATAAACATAGGAAACAAAAAAATCAATGAAATCATTGATGAAATTCGACAAAAAACTGATACATCACAATTTATAGAATTAATGGTTTCTTGGTGGGGAATTTGGTTTTATAGAAACCAATAAAGTTTTGGAATAACAAACGATGATGCCGACTCCATAAAGGATGTATCAATTTATATTAAAAAACAAATTGAGAACTGGAATAAGACGAAACATTGGAACCCTGACTGCTTAGCAGAGGACAGACCAAAAACACATAGAACGAATAATGTCAGACGACCAATAAAGAAATGGAAGAAACCACCGGACAAAATTATTAAAATCAATACAGATGGATCCACAAAAACAAATGGTGAATCTAGCTTTGGCTACATTTTCAGGAACAACACGGGTGAACCAATCTTCCTCTTTGGGGATAAATGTGGTATCTCAACCCCTTTAAAAATAGAAACACTTGCAGTAAGAAATGCCCTAGTAAAGGCCTATGAATTAGGCATTACCGACATTCAACTTGAATGCGATAACCTTACCATTGTGAATGTTCTGAATCAAATCTGGCACTGTCCATGGGATATTGAAATGTTAATTTCTGATATCTTGTGTGTTTTACAACTTTTCTCTTCAGTGCATATTTTTCATGTCTTCCGAGAAACAAACGTGGTGGCCGACTTCATCGCTAAGAAGGTCCAGCTGAGTTCCTTGGAAGATATTCGAGCTAATCTAGAATTTGTAATTCTCATCAGAAAGGATGCTATAGACTGAGAAACCGACTCTTCTGTGATTTCCAGTCTAATTCTTACCTAATAAGAAAAAAGGGGGACTAATTAATGAAATGGCAGCAGATAAGTAGAAAGCCATGATAATACTAATCTACTATTTAATAACTAAAGCAGAATCGCGGTTGCACAGCACGCGCCCCGAGAATGCACCCGACATTTTCGCTGACACGTGTCATAGTAGAATTGTTTTGGACACGTGTCAATCAACTATTTTTTTGGTTGTTTTTTTAAAATTAATAAAATCAAGAAACCATTATTTTAACCTATTTTAGCCGGATTTGGTTGTTCCAGTTTTTTTGGTATATTATAAATCTTTGTAACAATTAACCAATTAATATTCTGACATAAAAAAAATTGAATAGAACCAAATCTATAATCATAAATAATTGGCAAACAAATAAAAATAACATAATTGTGCAATCCATGATTTATACAAACTGAAATAAATTCAAAATACCGTGCAAAAATTATTGCAAGAGATTAACCGGCTAATAACTCAACAAGCAAAAAACTCGAGCATTTCAAAACAGACAACACACCTGCAAAAAATTGCAAACTCTAAACACGTATATATGCTAACACATTGCAAAATAACTTAACCTGCACAATATTAAAGCTTGAAAGACAAAACCTGAACCATAAAAAAATCAACCTAAAACTGAAAATAATACAAATAAATGAACTTGCACAATATTAAAGACTGAAAGACAAAACATAAACCACAAACAAATCAACCTAAATCTGACAATAATAAAAATTAATTATACCACATAAAATACACAAATCTTTTGTTGCCTCAATACAAATTATCCAAATGCTGCCTCAACTCACATATTATGTAAATCAAGCTGGTACGAACATGTCCATAAATAGCATATGACAATATTACGAACTAAAAAAAATTGCACAATAATTGGCACAATATCACATGATATCATAGAATATATATGTCCGAATATAATGCACCAAGAATCTATATTTCCCAAAAATTAAAAACGAACTTGGTAATGAAAACATACCCAAAATATTACAGAATTAAAAAGTTGTTCAAAATAAACGGCAGAATATCACATAAAATATATGGTTGAATATATGGCAATGAAAATCTATGTTTTCCAAAAATAAAAAACGATATATTACTGAAAATATATGGCAAAATAATTCACTCTTCAATGACCCGGTCTGTGTGGCTATATATTTCCAACCTCTCTGTCAATTTCAATACAAGCAACTAGACAATTCAATACAAACAACAGACCGTGTGGAGCTATTTACAAGGTAATTCTGCAAACTTTATGGTTTCTCTTTCATTGATTTGCAAAAATACACGTCTTTCATAACAATTAATTTAACCTAAAAATTTAGGTCTTTCATCCTTTCAAAACTTGGCAATGCAATATTTATTCTATAAACGACTTTGATTGTACATGCTCTCATCCTTTCATCCTCTCAGGTAATAACAGTACAGAAAACAACAGCCTCTCATCCTTTCATCCTCTCAGGTAATATCATCCAGACATTGTTTAAGCTTTTTAAGTATATTGCAACAGTTTATTGCTGCACAAAGTTTCATCGTAAAACTAGGAATTATGTCCCAATTTGTTTCGTCCTCTAATAAACAATTTCTTATTGCACAATATACTATTTTTATTTACAACTAATAAATTTTATGTTCTCTTGTATGATTTAGTTTACAACTGAAGCATTTACTTATAACTAAATAAATTCTGTTTTTTTTATATTAATTAGTTGTAAATCATGTGCACTTCTAAGTTATTTTCTAATATTTTATTCTAAGCTAATGAAAGTAACTATTATAGATCAACTACTTACACTACTATGCAAATATAAATCTTAGTATAGTGAACATACCTTTACATCTCTTTCAAGTTTATGTTTATCCTTAAAATTTGTTCAATGAGTCCATTATGAGGTCCTACTGTGACAAGAATACACAAGTTAGATCCATATTATATATTTAAAGTAATTTAAGATATGTTGATGTAATATTTCAAGAGTGAGAACCATGACCTGATTATATAGGTTGAACATAGTAAACACTTTTAATTGTGGCTATTTGATTTCCTCATATCAGAACCAGCTACCTTGGATGTTTTAATTTTAAACCTATTATGAAAAAAGCTTTAAAGTCAGTAATTAAAATATAAGTGAATGAATAAATAAATATAAGCTAAGTAATAAGTCAGAAGGCCTACCTTTTAGAATATTATCAAACTAAACTTCACATTTTAGATATCTGATTTCCGGTTATATCTTGCTACCTGTGATGGAAAAAGTTTAGGGATCAGTAATTAGAGTATTATTTAATACAAATAATATAAATTGTTTTGCTAGAATGATTACCTTGTAGAATATGAGCATTTTGTACTTGATATTCCCAATGTACTCTTAAATTTTGTTAACAGGGCCAGCTCGTGCTCACATGCAATCAGATAGAGGAAATAAGTTACAAAGATTAATATTGCATTGTAAGACTTACAAATAGTTATGATTTAAGGTTTAGAGGTAGGGTTTAGATGTGAGGGTTAAGGGTTAGCATTAGGGTTAGGGTTTAGGGTTAGGGTTAGGGATTTGGGTATTGAGGAGTGGGATTTAGGGTTAAGGCTAGAGTCTAGGGTTAGGGTTTCAAGTTAGGGTTTAAGGTTGGGGTTTGTGGGTTAGAAATTGGGGTTGGGGTTAGGATTTATGGGTTTAAGGAGTGAGATTTGGGATTTAGGATAAAAAATCAAACGAAGGATCCCTAGAGAGAGAGATAGAGATCATGCTTACATTTATCGACTTTGAAGCTCACAAGAACATTCTTCACTTCCATCTATTGACCAACCTCCACATCTGCTCATATGAAATAAATTATTTAATTATTTTCAGACAGTAATGAACCAGGACATAAATCAAATAAATGATCTACAGAGAAAGAGATAAAGAGAGAGAAAGAGATAGACAGACAAAGACAGCGAACGTGCTTACATTTATCACTTTGGATATGGGCAGAACATCGTCCTTCCATATCTCTTCCCAACTTCCAAATATCCTCATCTAGGGACAAAATGAAACGAAAAGAATCTTCAGAGAAATAGATGAATAGAGAGAGAGAGAGAGAGAGAGAGAGAGAGAGAGAGAGAGAGAGAGAGAGAGAGAGAGAGAGAGAGAGAGAGAGAGAGAGAGAGAGAGAGATCCTGCTTACATCAAAGATAAAGTGCTTGCGGTGATTTAGTGAAATGGTTTTGAGCACTTGAAGGATCTGGAAATGTTGATTCGTTTGAATGGAGCAGATAAGGAGAGAGAAAGAGAAAGAGAGAGATAGAAGGCGTTGTTGGCAAAACCAAAAAATGAAAAGAGACAGGGTTAGGGTAGACGCATCTGGAAATGTATATCCTAAATAAAGTAAGCGGGCTTGAGAGTACATTTGAGCCGCTATTTAACGTTACGTTTATTCTTAATTGGCCCATAAGCCCAATTGAATAATCTATTTGTTAAGCAACATTTTACGGACAATAAAAGTAGTATTTGGGCCAATAAGTGAATTTCGTTTTAATTTGACTAACCATTAAATGGGCCAAAAAACTGTTACAAGTTTTGGCAAACCGAAACGTTATTTTTTATTCAAGCCCATTAATTAAGCCCATTGAAAGTTGACGGTAGTTATTTACTGGGCCAATAGGCAATAACCCCATAAGTTGTTTACTTGTGTCTAAATCAAGTCCATTATTAAGCCCATTATAAATTGCCGATAATATTGTCGGGTGTGTTACATATTTAATGGGCCAAAAAGCCCACATTTGTTTTTTTTACTGCCCGGTAAATTATATTGGACCACTTATATTATTAAAGTTATTACCTTAGAAGATCTTAAAATTAGTAAATAAAAAATACTCTTTTTTATTAAATATCAATTTATTATTTAGTTTTAACCCATTATAATCTACTAATAATATATATTGAACGAAGAACATGAAGAACAATTTGCATCAAGAACTTTCATCTAAATAGTTTTCATACTTAACCCCCCCCCCCCCCCCCCCCCCCCCCAAAAAAAAAAAGTATTGTAGTGTATTATAAAATGTACTTATGGGTTGATCTAGCTGAAATTAGATTTATTTCCAAATTATGAAAGCGGTGAAGAAGAAGAAAACGATTCTAAAAAATAGGTTAATATAGACGTTTTATTCAATCAAAAGTTTTTAGCGTTTTACAGTTAAGGGATCTCCAGAGAGAGAGAGAGAGAGAGAATACCTTTATCGACTGTGGATCTCAGCAGAACTTTCTTCTTCCAGATCACCTCATGAAGCTCTAGATGCCCTCATCAATCGCGTTCATCGCTTTGCATGTTAACTTGGGGACAAGACCGGCCTTGGATCTGAGTAATCGGGACGAAGTTTCTCCTCTAGATCTCCTTTTTGCTTTGTGTGATACAGATCTCAGTTGCAGAGGTGGAAAAGCAAACGGTTATTTTCGATCTTTAATTTTGAAAATTGAAAGATCAAAAAGGAAAGGTGGCAATTTTAGATGAAGAGAGAGAGAAATGGAAACGGCGGAATAAGGAAAGTTAGAAATGATTTAGGGTTTGAGTTGCATTTGTTTTAGTGTTTTTTTAGTACAAAATCAATAGTCTAATTTGGCAACGGTCATGGACCGATTTTAGAACCAATAGCCCAATCTATAAAGCCTGTTTAAGTCCAGTAACCCAATATGTCCTACACAATGTTTAAAGATGCGTGTAAAATGTAATTGGCCCTAGAAGCCCAATGAAATAGATTTTTTGTGTCACAAATAGAAATTGATTTGGGCCTAAATGCCCATTAAAGGTTATCACATTTATAATCAGGCTCATTGGTATATATAGACGTTTAGTTTAACGGGCCAATAAGCCCATAAATTGGTTAATCCAGAAATGTTAACGGCCATATTTCACAATGTGTAAGCCCAGTATATAATAGTCTGAAGCCCATTAACTTACATTCATTTAGGTAGCCCGCTAAATTATATTACCCAAGTTAAGTATATTATAGTCGTTTTGTTACCCAGACATAATGTAAGCCCAATATATTATAGTCAGAAGCCCATTAGTTTATAGTCATTTTGTTACCACTTATATTACTACTGCTTTAATATTATAAGATAATATTGTTGACTGTGCCACTTATATTATTAAGTCCCAATTAATATATTATTTTGATGTTAACCATTATAATATATAATATATAATATATAAGGAAGCGGTTCGGGTGCGAAAGGCTGTTAAAATACAAAATACGAAAGATCTTCAGCCGTCCACCGTGGCCAGCGCTATGGAGTGTGTCATTACACCCGCTTTATTATGTTTGCTTGCACTTTGTATTTATTTTCTTGCACTTTGTTTTGTTTTACTTGCACTTTTTTCTTATATGCTTGCACTTTATGTTTTCATTACACATTTGTTTATTCTGCTTGCACATTGTGTATATTCGAATGCACCTTATGTTTACTTGCACTTTGTGTTTATTTTTTTGCACTTTATGTTTTCTGATTGCACTTTTATTTATTAGTTTGCATATTGTGTATATTCGAATGCACCTTGTGTTTATTCGCTTGCACTTTGTATTTTTTTGCTTGCACTTTTTTCTTATATGCTTGCACTTTATGTTTTCATTGAACATTTATTTATTCTGCTTGCACATTGTGTATATTTGAATGCACATTGTATTTGTTTGCACTTTGTGTTTATTTTCTTGCACTTTGTGTTGATTTGCTTGCACTTTTTTCTTATATGCTTGCACTTTATGTTTTCTGATTGCACTTTTTTCTTATATGCTTGCACTTTAGGTTCAAGAGATTAAATAACAGAAATTGCAAGCCAATAGGAAGAAAATGCATGAGAATACGAAGTAAAGTGCAAGTAAGTGAACAGAAAATGCATCAGAATAATGAATAAGTGCAAGTGAAATGACGAAAGTGCAAGCCAATAGGAAGAAAGTACATGAAAATACAGAGTAAAGTGCAAGTAAGTGAACAGAAAGTGCAAGCAAATATGATATTAAAAAATATTTAAAATACAAGTAAGCGAACAGAAAGTGCATCAGAATAATGAATAAGTGCAAGCGAATAGAACGAAAGTGCAAGCTGTTAAACAGAAGTGCAAGTGGTTAAGGAGGAAGTGCAAATGAATAAAAAAAAGTGCAAGTTCGTGTAACAATGCAAAAAAAAAATTGAAAAAAAAAATTAGAAAAGCTTAAGCGAAAAAAAGAAGGCTGAAGTGAACAGATGGAGCGAAAAAAAAAAATTGAAAGCGTGTGTAACAATGCAAAAAACTGAAGCAAATCGGACGGTTATAATTCTTTCGTATTTTGTACGTTAATAAACTTTCGCACATGATACTTTTCCTATATATAATATAATAAATGAAGAAGAATATAAATGAAGAACAATCTTCATGAAGAACAATCTAGCTTAAGAATACATTTCGGACTTATAACCAAAAAAAAATCAAAGCATGAAATATATTTGATATTATACTATATTATTAATGGTTGATCTATCTGAAATTTGTAAAATTTTCAAACAATGAAATCACTGAACCAGACGAAATCACTGAGCATTTGTAAAAGCTTTGAACAAAAGGAAATTTAGCATTTCAAACATCAAAAAATATCTAGAGAGAGAGAGAGAGAGAGAGAGAGAGAGAGAGAGAGAGAGAGAGAGAGAGAGAGAGAGAGAGAGAGAGAGAGAGAGAGAGAGAGAGAGAGCTTACATTTCTCGAATCTAGAGTTTGCCAGAAAGTTCTTCCAGATCTCCTCATCAACTGCTTCCGTGGGTTTAAATGTAAACTTGGGGACAACCCTCCAATTGCACTTCTGATCTCCTCATCAACACGGTGTTTTCATTTGCATGATAAAGAGAAAAGTTATATTAGAACCTTTTTTTTATCTGAGATGTCTAAGAACGTAAGGAAAGAAATAGATCGAAAATATTCATGAAAAAAGCCATACATGTTTTGTTTTGTTTCTCTCAGTCTCTAGAACTCCTTCTGGAAGCAAGCTTGATCCCCAAAAATGAGCCCCGGTTTTGTAAATCGATTTGCATGTTCAAAGGATATTAATTGGATCTGAAAGATTTGAAAGTGGAAAGTCAAAGGATTTGACAGAATGGAGAGAAATAGAAAGAGGAAGAGACATGAAGCCTGTATTTCAAAATAGAAATCGCCATGGATGGCGATAGCTTGAAAAGGAAAGAACTGTATTGAAGTGTGAAGAAACAGAGAGATCTGGAAAGGGGAAAGGGCGAGGCAGCGACAAATGAGGTAGGAGGTAATGTTAGGTCAAAATTGAGGTTTACGGCAAGTTAGAAGTAATGGGCTTGCACGTGATTTGTCGGCAAAAGTTATAATGGGCCGTGTCTGGGAAGATTTGGGCTTGGGGTTATTTGGTCCTACTAGAATCGAAACGCGGCGCCGAAGTGAAATGGAAATGAGGGAGTGAGGTAGGGTTTCGGCGTCTGTAAAATGGCCGAGGTTAATGTTATAGGCTTGGCCCAGTTACTTGCATCAGATTATGGGCTTCAAACATCAATGGCCGAGGTTAATGTTATGGGCTTGGCCGAGGTTAACAAATTTGTTGTTAAGTTTGTATTTTTATTATAGTGCACATATAATTAAATAATTATTATAAATGTTAAGTTTGTATTTTTATTTATTTTCTTTGTAAAATATATCTGCAAAGTTCCATTGACTATTGTATGTATGAATAAAAACAAAAAAAAATATAATGTTGAGATTTGGTGATATTAGATATATATGACAAGGTATAAATTAATTTTAATATAAATAATAACTTTTTACATAAATTGGGATTTTTTAGTTTGGCGTCTATTTCAGTTATGCGTTTATTCTAATTGGTTCTTAAAGCACATTAAACCAATTCAAATTTGCATTACTAATTTACAATTTATTTATACAAATATCCTTTGGGCCAATAAGTCCATTTTAGTATTTACAATTTTTTTTTATAATACTAAAATAAATATTTATAATTGAATTATATTTAAATACTTAAATTAAAAAGTTAAACATATTAATGTATTTTTATAAGATTAAAATAAATCATTGGTATGTAGATTGATTTATTTAAATGTTTATATGTTAGTTTGTCAGGTTGATTTTATTATGGAAGAATTAACCTGACATTGTTATAAATTTATTAGGTTGAAGTCTATATAAAGAATACATAAGAAAATCATATAAAACCAATTTAATATTTCTATCGTGAGTTGCATGAAAATCAGACTTACTATATGGATCTTTTATACTAAGTCTACACATATGACTTAATCAAAAGGTTCCTTAAACATGAGTATGATATATGGAATACAAGTCATTTGTATCCAAGTTAACAACTTATAGCAACATCAATCTGCACACAGGTATTGTATATTTTTGTGTTGTTAGATTTCTAATGTTTGATTGTGTTAGGTATTAAAACTAAATCAATAGGATTCAGTTATATGATTTAGGTTCTACGATACTGAAAACATGCAATAAAACTAATATACTATTATTCAGTTATATGTTTTAGGTTCCAGGTTACTAAAAACATGCCATAACACTAATATACTAAGTACTCAATGTTTGATTGTGTTATGTATTAAAACTAAATCAATAGCAGAGGTAGATATATGATTTAGGTTCTAGTATTAGAGTTAAATGAACATTTTTATTATGTTTGATCGTTTTACAAGTATTGATGTAAAAGAGTTTGACTATGCATGTTTGTAAGACTACTTAACCAATTTTAATGATTAATAAAGTTATGGAGAGTTCCGTCTCTCTTTATATAATGTAATTTTTTATATCTTTAATTTGTTTAGTCAATTTGTCATTTTTAATTTAAATAACTAATCAAATATATATTGAAACAATGATTATTCGATAATTAAAATATACGATTTTTACAAATGTAAAATAAAATAGACAAATCCCGTGCAAGGCACGGGTATTACACTAGTAAGAAGAAAAGTAGAATATTTAAGAAAAGTTAAAAGCGTACCGCTTGATCGAAGGCTGAAAATTTGCCAGTGGGGAGTAGTCGCGGGAGAAGCAGAGGCTTCCCAAGTACCCGAAGAGCACTCTGAAGACGAACCCATCGTTGGAGGCCGGACCCAAGTTGGAGACGATTGAGGTGAGATCAAAGTCGCAAAATCGGTCTGGGTTCGCAGAGGGTGGGAGGGAGTGTGTCTGCGGGGAGATCTCGCCGGAGTTACAGAGGCTTCCCAGTTATCCGATGAGCTCACGGAAGAGTAATAACGGTCCTTAGTTTACTCATTCAGTTCCTATTATTATGCTACTGATTTAGTTAAGATTTGTATTAGAGTAGTGCTAGTAATGCTCTAAGTGGTTGAGTAGTGCCTGATGTATAGGAAATTCTATTCGACTCTCTTGCAGCCTTCTACTATAAATTGAAGGCTTTGTAATCTGTTTCATAAATTCAAGCATTACAGAGATTGAATCTCATTTGTTTACATGGTATCCAGAGCCACTTAATTTATTTTTTTCGTGCTTTCCTTGTTCTTCCACCACGTTCATGGCTGGCACACAACAAAACATGTTGGTTCTTGCCACTGGTTCTTCCACCTCTTTCAATCTCCACATCCCATCTATCAAAATTACCCTTGACCGGGAGAACTACTCTCTCTGGCGCACCACCATCGTTTCCTCCCTTGAGACGTTCGATCTCGAGGCTCATATCCTGGCTCCGAATCCACCTATGGAGACCAGGTCCATCGTCGCTGAAGACGGCACTATCACCGTTGCGCCGAATCCGGAGTTCATTGCCTGGAAGAAACGTGACCGCTTCGTGCTCCTATGGATCAAATCCACCTTGTCTGAGTGCGCCCTCTCTACTGTTGCTCGCTCAACGTCCTCTCAAATGGCGTGGGCGGCGCTCAAGAAGACATTCTAGGCCCAGACTCGGGCGCGCCGTATGTCCATGAAGCTTCAGCTTCAATCCTTAAGCAAGGGATCGCTCTCCATGTTGGAATATGTGGAAAAGAAGCGCTCTATTGCGGACTCCTTGGCGGAGAATCTCCACCCGATCTCCGACGAAGACCTAATTGGCCACATCCTGAATGGCCTCGATGCTTCCTATGGGGCGTTCGCTTCAGCTTTCATGATTAAGAATGACAATGCCTCCGTTGATGATTTGGTCGGCATGCTGCTTTAGGAGGAAACCCGGCTGGAACAGGAGCATGCTCGCCAGACCTCCATGGCGCCCGCTCCTGCTCCGCCTTCTCTTTCTGCTCAGACTAAGTCCTTCGCCCTTGTTGTCCATCGCCAGAATAGCAGAGCAGGACAGCACAACACCACTGGCTCCACTCATGGCTCAAGTTCCTCGGGCAACAGATCTTCTGGTGATCAACGTCTTCGCCGTCCTCAGTGTCAGCTCTGCGGGAAACCTGGCCATGAGGCGGTCGATTGCTGGCAGCGCAACAATCAGACGGATTTTCCGTCCCGACGCCCCAATCCCAGGGACCAATCTAGACAAGCCAATTTTGTGCAACAGAGCAGTCAACAGACTGTTATTGATCCATCTTGGTACTTCGACACCGGGGCTACGGATCACGTCTCGCCTGACTTTCGAAAATTGTCCATTGATGATGACTACCGTGGTGATGACAAGCTGCAAGTAGGAAATGGTAACCTTCTGTCAATCTCTCATGTTGGTTCTTCTATTTTGCCTCATCTCAAATTGCCCAATGTGCTTATTGTCCCTAAACTCACAAAACATTTGCTTAGTGTGTCCAAACTGACTGCCGATAATAATGTCTTTATTGAGTTTTGGCCTACTCACTGTTGCGTCAAGAATTTGCAGGGTCAAACAATCCTCCGAGGGGACATTAGCAATGGGTTATATCGGCTGCCACCTACCTCAAATAATCAAGCAACCACCATGGCACTCACCGGTGTGCGCACATCGCTCCACGGTTGGCATCAACGGCTTGCTCATCCTCATGAACCTCTCTTGAGGCGTCTTATTTCCACTTTTCAGCTTCCCATTTCTTTAAATAATTTTCCCAATGTTTGTGATTCATGCCAACTTGGAAAAAGCCATCGTTTTCCGCTTACTTCTTCTCATATTGCTTCCGTTAAATCGTTTGAATTGGTGTATTATGACGTTTGGGGACCTTCCCCTCAATTCTCTATGAATGGAAATCGCTATTTTGTGTTGTTTGTTGATGTTTGCACTAAATTTGTGTGGATTTACTTCCTATCTCAAAAATCTCAAGTTTTTTCCACATTTGTGCAATTCCGTACGATGATTAAAACACAATTTGATTGCGATATTAAGAGCCTACAATCCGATTGGGGGGGAGAATTCCGAAATGTATCGACCTTTCTTCATAATCATGGGATTACTCATCGTATCTCTTGCCCATACACTCAAGAACAAAATGGTGCGGTTGAAAGACGAAATCGTATCATTGTTGAAAAGGGGCTTACTCTATTAGCTCAATCATCTCTTCCACAACAATTTTGGGAACATGCCTTCAAAACCGCCACTTATCTCCATAATCGAACCATCACTCCCACACTAAAATATCATTATCCACACCAAAAACTCTATAACAAAGAACCGGACTATGGTTTTCTTAAAACATTTGGTTGCCTATGCTATCCATTCCTTCGGCCTTATAACAATCACAAAATTGATTTTTGATCTTTACCTTGTGTGTTTATTGGCTATAGTGCTTCTCATAAAGGCTACCTATGTTTTCATAAACCTACAACACGGATCTTTATCTCTCGTCATGTGGTCTTCAATGAACAAATGTTCCCATATTCTACTCCTTCAAAGCAACCCCCTCTGCCACGTCCTCCATCACCTCCTATCTCTTTTTCACTCCTTGAGCAAGCTGTTGTTGTTCCACCTACATGTGCACCGGTGATGCCAACTCCAGTACCTGGCCCACCTTCGGTACCTGGGCCAACTTCGGTACCTAGCCCAGAATCTCCTCCCCCCATTCCCACACAAACCAGCCCCCGCTATCAGCAATCCACTGCAAGCTCCAGATCCAAACAGCCCATCCCATCCCACTACCGCCCTGCAGCCCATAATCAACACCATATGAGGACCCGAGCCAGCACTAACTCCCTCAAGCCCAAAACCTTTACTGCCACAAAAGCCTCTGCCTCCACAGATATTGAACCTCGTACATTTGCCCAGGCTTCTAAGCATAAACATTGGCAAGATGCGATGACAGCAGAATATAATGCCCTCATGAGGAACGACACTTGGTTACTTGTTCCTTGTCCTACTAATGTCAATCTTGTTGGTTGTAAGCGGATTTTCAGGGTAAAGCGGCACTCCGATGGCTCGGTTGAGCGGTACAAGGCCCGGTTGGTCGCTCAAGGTTTCAGTCAAGAGGAAGGCACTGATTTCTTTGACACTTTCAGCCCCGTTATTAAGCCATCAACGATCCGACTTGTCTTGTCCATTGCTCTCTCCAACAGTTGGTGTATCCGACAACTAGATATTAATAATGCCTTCCTCAATGGCGATTTGTTAGAGGAGGTTTATATGCGCCAACCAAGAGGCTACGAAGATCCTTCCCGACCTCATCATGTTTGTCGTCTTCGTAAGGCCATATATGGCTTGAAACATGCTCTGAGGGCCTGGTTCACCAAGCTCAAGTCATACCTCGTCACCCAAGGTTTTCGGGCATGTCAGTCCGATCCGTCCCTGTTTGTGCACTTCTCCTCCTCCGTTACTATATATATACTTGTGTATGTGGACGATTTGATAATTGTAGGGACCAATGAGGCTCTCATTCAACGGTTCATCACTACTCTGAATCGGGCCTTTGCACTGAAAGATATGGGTGCTCTTCATTTTTTTTCTTGGGTTACAGATCAGCCGCACAGCCGTAGGCCTTCATTTGTCTCAACATGGATATGTTCAGGACATCCTGGACCGTAGCAAAATGGTTGCATCAACGCCTATCTCCTCTCCTGCTGATCCTCACTCCAAGCTCACTCGTGATGGCGATCCATTCCCGGATCCTAAACTTTACAGACAGACAATAGGCTCTCTCCAATATGCTACCATCACTCGTCCGGACATCGCCTATGCCGTCAATCGGGTTTTTCAATATATGCACTCACCAACTGTCGACCATTGGCGTGCGGTTAAGCGGATTCTCCGGTATTTAAATGGTACTCTGAATCACTGTCTTCACTTTGCTCCTACTTCAGCTTCTTCTCTGCTGGCTTATTCAGATGCCAGATGGATTTCGGATAGTGATGACAGCCGTTCTCAGTATGGGTATGCTATCTTCCACGGCATCAATCTCATTAGTTGGACCTCGCGCAAACAACAGGTGGTAGCTTGTTCGAGTACTGAGGCAGAGTATCGCTCTTTAGCCTACACTGCTGTTGAGTTGATATGGCTCAAACAGCTGCTAGCTGATCTTCATGTGCCAATTCGTGCTCCTCCTATCATACTGTGTGACAATGTAGGTGCCATCTTCATGAGCAAAAATCCAGTTATTAGTACAAGGTCCAAGCACATAGCTCTAGACTTTCACTTCATCAGGGAACAAGTGGAAAATGGAGCTCTCAAGATTGCTCATGTTTCCTCAGTGGATCAACTGGCAGATATCTTTACTAAACCCCTCAGCAAAGATCGCGTTGCTACTCTACGTCACAAGCTCCAAGTCCGACCAGTCCTTGAACTTGCCGGGGGGTAATAACGGTCCTTAGTTTACTCATTCAGTTCCTATTATTATGCTACTGATTTAGTTAAGATTTGTATTAGAGTAGTGCTAGTAATGCTCTAAGTGGTTGAGTAGTGCCTGATGTATAGGAAATTCTATTCGACTCTGTTACAGCCTTCTACTATAAATTGAAGGCTTTGTAGTATGTTTCATAAATTCAAGCATTACAAAGATTGAATCTCATTTGTTTACAAAGAGGAACACATCGTCGGAGTCCGGTCCCGGGGAGGAAACGATTGAGGTGAGAGCCGAGGCGCAGAGTCGGTCTGAGTACGGGGAGGTCTCGCCGGAGTTGCAGAAGCACCCGAGTTTTCCGATGAGCTTTTGGAAGAGAACCCATCGTAGGAGGTCGGTCCCGGGGAGGAGACGAGTGAGGTGAAAGCGTGTCGGAGATTCGATCTGGGCTCGCAGGGGGTGGGAGGGAGAGCCAGGTAGGCTTCGTCGGTTGGTCGAAATGGAGGAGTGGTTGGATTCCGACGTCCAGGAAGTAGTCGATATCCAATGAAATTGGTGGAATTGTAAGAGAAGAAGTGGTAATTCAGATGAAATGGGAGATATTAAAGTAGAAATTTCATGAGATATTTCATATTTGAGTTTATGGTTGGTTTTATAATTTACCAAAAATAAAAGAAAAAGGGACAAAAATTGAAGAATACTTACAGAGTTACAGAGGAGCAGAGGAAATCTACGAACAAAGCAGTAGAAGAAAAGGGAAAACTAGAGAGAAGTTAGAGCACTTCTCACTCAACTCTTGACAAGTCTATTACAGGGGATGAAATTTCAAAGAAATTTTTTTGGGCTTTTGCATATTTGGAAGATTTGATTTTATTGTTCTAGTCATTCATCAATTTGGATTATTTATATATTGAGATTACGTTTCATCTTTCGTTTTTATTGAATAATTCATATATGTTGATAGCTAATTTAAATTAATTGAGTATTTCTTCAATTATGTTTGGCTAAATTCATAACTCTAAGGTTGTGGTGATCCCCCAAAACATGACTCATAACCCCAACATCTAAAAAAGAAAGATTGAAAAAACGCTCCCAAAGGGAGCGGCCGGCCCTAGCTTTAGGGCTTGGCTATGCTGGCTGCTACGAGTCCCTGAACAGTTTTGACCGAACCCTTGCTCCGACCGAGCCTTGCTCCGCACCGAGCCCCTGCTCCGACCGAGCCCGCGACGCACCTTGCCACCGCTCCGACCGAACCCTTTGCAAACCCTCAAAACCGTCGTCGGCGGCTGCTGCAAGAGGCAGAGTTCCAATGTGCTGCGAGTGGCTGTCGTCGTTGGGGGATTTTGGTGGGCTAACTCCTTGGATTCAACCACCACCACCTGAATAGTTTCCCGGAACTGGATCCTCCGCCCCATTGCGGCTCCTTTCAGGGCGTCCCTGCTTCCTGCCACCTCGTCCGCCGGCGATGGGATCTCCTGAGCCGATGCCGCCTCCGACCCTGCTACTGGCTTCCACACTGCTCTCGAGAGAGAAGCCCCGAGTTGGAGCCCAATGCCGTGAGCGGAGGCGGAGCGGTGGCTTGGGGGCACCGGGAAGTTGCTGGCCTCTAGCGACCACCTCGTGAACAACCCTTTTCTCCTGACTTTATCTGATACAATCCTTTGATGATAGAGCTTTCCCAAACGGCGAACCGAGTTGTAGTTCCGGACAAGGTCGAAGATGACCATCCTTTTGGCGGCGCAGTTTTCTGTGCTTTACTCACCTCACCTATGGGTTCCTTTGCTTTATTTTTCATTGTTTGTAACTGGTGTTGTTTGTTGTTTGTTTGTTGTTGTTGCTGCTCTTCGCTTTTTAGTTGTTGTCTTGTCGGTCTCTCGACAGCCTATGTTTCTCGGCCTCTCGAAGTTGCATCGTTTGTAACTTTGAATTCTGATCTTATCAAACAAAAAAAAGGTTGTAGTGATCCCGACGATGTGTATGTAATTAGAATTATTTCTTTGTCTGAATTGAAATAATATTTGATTGATTTCTAGATGCTTTATGCCCATAGTAGCTTATGTGAATTGGATTCTATTAGGGTTAGAGATTGAAAGGTGATAACATTAATAGGTAGTCAGATAGGTCGGGTTTGAGACCGAGAGGTAACTTCTATTGGATTCCTAGGAATTGAACATGAGTGTTATTAGTGCGACAATAACTTAATTACTCTTAAGGATTAATAGACGACTATCATAGATGTTCTAGGTTTGAGTTGGATTAGCGGAGCGCGACAACAAATGTTATTTTAGTTTATCCCTAGACTCTAAGTGCGTTAAAGGGTTTGGATAAGATTAGCACTGCGTGACAACGATTGTTGGTTTAATCCAGACATATTTACCATCGTCTAAAAGGAGTTAGTAGATTACCTTAGATAGCTTACCTTCAAATAATTTGGACTAGATTCAGGTGAAGTGTGATTTTATTTACTGTTGCATCGTTGCGGTGATCCTTAACCTTAGACACATTTATCCCATTTATTTTATCATTTTTATTTGTTTTTATTAGTTAGCTTAGTTATAGTTTTCCTCAATTCCATATCTTGCTGGCCTAACTTACTATTAGAGTATCAATTGATATAACAGTGGTCTTTGTGGGATCAACACTGGACTACTATAACTGATCCCGTACACTTGCGGATAGGTTTTAACCACATAAAGTTTTTGGCGCCGTTGTCACCTCTAATCCTCTATTGGTGAGTCTAAGTCATTACTTTTGCTTTGATTTTTTTTTATTTCCAGGCTATTCAGAAAGAGTTGAACAAATGAATTTTGGTATGTATGAGGTAAATTCTTACCTTTTTCTTTCTTCTAGGCTTAATACAAGTACTCAGAGGTATGATTTTGAAAATTCTAATTTGGGTTCACTAGTGGAAAAAACCCTTTTAGAGGCAGGCCTTTTGACACTTATTGAGGCGTACACCGTTCGCCTCTACTGCGGGGACTGCAACAAGTAGGGACACTTTTTGAGGCGGGCATTTTACGCCTCTAAAAGGACCTTGTTGAGGCGGGCCTATAGAGGCCCGTCTCAACAAGTCGCATTTTCCCACCTTTTAGCCCGGATCTGGGTAAGTCCGGGCTAAAAAGCATTGTGTTTGAACAAAAAAATTGGACATTTTAGCCCGGATCTCTTCCACATCCGGGCTAAAAAGACCAATTTTTTGCAAAAAAAAATCTGCAAAAAAATCCAATCACAGCGGTACACTTTCTGCAAATAAATTCTTGATCCAAAATTAACTTTATAATATATACCAAGCTATTCTCTCTACATTAGTCATGCACCTGTCTAAACAAGCAACATATCTGCCATTTCACTTCCAACCTACACCCTTTAAGTTCCCACAAACTACTTCCCCAAATACAAACAGATCAACTACTGGATTCAGAAGATCAAATATAAACAGATCAAATTATCCAGCAACTAGAGCATTGGCTCTGGCCTCAATCACCTTGTAGGCATTTGCAGGGGTAACTCCACCATCCACCTCAATCCATGGGTTCACACCCTGCAGCAACAAACATCAGTATATATATATATCCAGCCTGAAGTTGATCTAAGACAAATTATTAACTAAACACATCATACCTTCTTTGCACACATTCTTCTCAACTCTGAAATTTTCTTTTCTTGGCTCTCAATGAAGCTCTGACCACCGAATCCAGGATTCACAGACATAATCAGGACCAGATCAACCACTGTTATGAGCATGCAACAATTTTTGGTGAATTCAATAAAATGTCACATATACATTCCAGAATTTGAATGGCATATTACTTGTTCAACCAATATAAGATAAGAATGAACTTTCTACTCCCTTTTACGCATACATCTGTACCAAAGTGATAATATCTTTATGGTTAAAATAGCATGCACATGTATATTACTCTTGTGTGAATGTGTCATTCTAATTTAGTAATTTATGAAACAGAGATTTGACAGTTGGTATGTGATTCAGGTAAATCAAATGTAGAGTTTAGCAGAAGTCATGTCCTTGAGAAATAAAATCATCTTACCATCAAGCCTTGAGCTAACCCCCGGAATCATGAACGGTATGGAGCAAGAACACCTAGTGTCATGATGTAAACACGAGGAAGACCAGCTTCTTTCTTCTCAAGACGGCATGCAACTGCACCAACACATATATCGATGTAGTATGCTGGGAAACAAAATCAGGCTTCCACTTCGAAGTATAAAAGGTGTTTCTTTATAGATAATTTTTCCCTTGCTTTACTAACAGAATTTTAAGCAATTTGGGATGAGGAAATCAAGGTAATGATAATAGTTGCTTTCTCCACATTCCAGTTTTTATACTAGATAGTATAGCAATTAAATAAACTTAACAGGACATACAAAACCATAATATAACACCAGCACAACCAGGACAGCAACATACAAGTTTGAGAATGGAATTGACTCATATGGGATGTCGTGGGGCGCAGTTAGACCACAAAACTTAGACAAGTTGACAAAAGTTTATAGCACCAGGGCCTGTACCCACAACAACAGAATCAGTAAATTTGACATGTAAAAAAGTTTTTACAGATTAATCACAAAGGAGTTATACCTAGTGTCATAAAGAGGCACACAAATCAAACTATGAGTTGCACAAGCCTGCAGAAGCAATAGTAAGATCAGGAATACATATCTACCTCCAAGCAAGTTGGTTTTAATTCATGGGGCATTCATTATTTGGTTCATTTCAATACATGTAAAGCAAAAGTTCAAGGGATTATTTGGCATTTAATTACATATGATAAGTAAATACCCAAGTAACTCATCAATTATGTATAATGAAGTGCCAAAATGAAATTGGTAAGTGGCATATGATGGATAAACAACATTTAGAAGCCACAAACAAACAGAGAGTGCAGATTATCATCATTCAACTACCTGCTTTATTTGCTCTAGCTCAAAGTTCAGCACTTTGCTAAATTGTGATTCACTTACTCCATCCCTGTGAAGAAAGAATTTCATAGTATGATGTTCCAAAACAATGAAAGAATTCCATAGTATGATGTTCCAAAGTTGCAACACAAAAGGTCGAGGACGACTTAAATCATTAGAGTAAAAGCTAGTGTTAAGACATTAGGCATTTTACAAATACAACTGTGACCTCAGGATAACTATCAAGGAGTAAAAATATTTTTTAAAAAATATTTCCATTATAAGACTAGAGTTTTCAAGAATAGATTCCAAATGTGATCGCAACTGGCTCTCCACTTCAGTGTAATCTTCATCTGGGTTGTACGGATGCTACAAAAATGAGAGGAACATCGATGCAGGGACAAGTAGAAAATTGCATTAGTGAATAGAATTTATGCATAAAGAAAATTGCATTAGTGAATAGAATTTGATTAACATTGCCCATGTGCCAGCGGAGATTTAGATACGAGAGAGACACTTAGAGTAGGCATCTATTTCCCTTTGTGATAGCTGACATGATATACCAACTAATGTAATAACTTTTATAGTTTTACTAATCATAAACAATCCTAATTGTATGTCATACTCTTCCAAATTTATTGATAGCAAGTAGCAATCCAACTAGGTTAGTATCATCAGAGCAAAGCATGCATTTAGCACTCAGCAATCATGATAATATTTATATTTGATTTTAAATAAAAAAATTCAGAGAAAACAATAATGTTGAACATGTCAAATTGATGAACACTTGGAATTTAGAGTTAGGTGAATACCTCATGTGGCTTGGACACATGCATCATGCTTCATGCAGCAGGCGTCAAGCCCATCACAAGGCCTTTCTCCTGGACATCCACTGTACAGCAGCCCACAGTACTTGCCATACTTCAGAAGTGGTGGCACTATCAACAACATTCACAACACTCAAACAATGCTGTTATAAAAGAAATACCTAGTAAGAAGAAGAAAAATACAATTCGTCTCCCAAACACATGTATTTTTTACCTGAACAGAATTCAGATTCACAAGTTCTGCTGCATTCTTTGCTCTGCACATGTAAACAGGAGAAGAAACAAAAGCAATTCAAACAGCTGAAAAGAGAGAGGGTAAAAAACCCTAAAATATCCCAAGTTGGAATCCCTAATTAATAAACCCTCCCTAAAAAATCTTAAATCCCTAAATTTCTGAAATTGGAAGCCCTAATTTTATAGGCAAAAAATTTTAGGGCAATTTCAAGGGCAAAGATGGAGGAGATGAGCAAGATTTAATTGTCAAGGAATTCCTGAGCGGAGGCGAGAAGAGAGATGCATACTTGTAGTCTTCGACGTCTTCAGCTTCCGCAGGAAGAGGAGTCGGGGTTGTCGTACTCTCCAAAACTCGATATCTCTGGCAAGAAGCTTCCTGTGTCGCCGGAATCTTCATCTCTCGCCGAAGCAGGCCGTGCTTATGCTGTCGGTATAGGGCCGTTGATAACGATTTCTTCTCCGGAGATGAAGACGACGACAAAGGGAGATGAAGTCGGAGCTTACCAGCGGAATCGGGTGAGGTTGAGGATGGCAAAGGGAGATGAAGTCGGAGCTCGGCGAAGACAGAGGATACGAATTGAAGAGGAGAACGAAGGCCAAGGCGCGCTGTTTTTTTTTTTTTTTAGGGTTAAGCTTATAGAGGCGGGCCTAAATAAGCTCGCCTCTATAAGTATTACGACCAATGAGTAATGGTCTAATAGAGGCGGGCCTTAAATACCCGCCTCTATTGGACATACTTTTTGAGGCGGGCATTAATAGGCCCGCCTCAACAAGACTTAATTGAGGTGGGCAAAATAGCCCGTCTCAATTTGTTAGCATTAGAGGCGGGCCTAATCCTGGCCCGCCTCTAATACTTTAGCGGAAAATATTTTTTCGGATACTTGTTGAGGCGTATATTATTTTGCCCGTCTCAAAAGATGTTTTTGAGGCGTACAAATTAAAAATCCGCCTCAAAAACCAGAAAAAGTGATTGCCTAAGTCGTTGTTGAGGCGTTTTGACATATGTACGCCACTAAAAGGGAGCCTCAAAAAGTATTTTTTCCACTAGTGGTTACGCAAACCCATATACTTCTAACCTCATATGTGAGTCTTGTGGAGCTACAGATCATGATTATACAGATTGTCATAGCTTTGGGAAACGCAAATGTGCCAAATTCAAATTCATGCAATCCTAGTTGGATGACACCACCACACTTACCGCTCCAACATGAGCCTCATAAGTCCATTCAGGATTATATGCTTGAGGACTTCATTTCAAAGCGTGAAAGGGAAGTTGATGGGTTTGTCAACGCCTTTACAAAAAGTTTTACTTTGATTGATTGAGCGTCTAACAACCCAAATAGGTACATTAACCACACAAAATCAAAAGCTGGAAGACCAAATTGTTGAGTTGGTTAGTCCTGAATTGCCTACAGAGCCATCTGAAGTGCACCGTATCAAACGTTGCACCGCTCTTTCACTAGGGGCTGAAAAAGAGTGGGATGACCCATAATTGGATAGAAGATAGCATACCCATTTGACCAAAGAAGACCCTATGATTGATGAGTTTGAGCTGTCACAGATTGCTATCCTGATCACTAGTAGTAATACTTGCTGCAAGATGCAGGAAAAGTTTCTTGATATATTGCCCGATGTAGTTATGTTACCACTGATTACATTAGAAATCCAATACCCCAGGGTGGAAGCTAATCTAGAAATAAATGGTCGGCGTAGACGAAAAAAAAAGAAAAAGAAGCCCTATTGACCGAGATCCAATTGAGTTAAAGTAAGGGGATCATGTGATTCTCTATCATCATAAATCGAGCATGTTTTTGGGGAAGCAAGAGCACAAGATTGTCCGGTCCATATTACCTGAACCGAATTCTTCAAAATGATTCTGTTGAGCTATGGCATAAGAACTAGAAGTATTTCAGAGTGCGAAAGATTCGACTAAAGTCTTATAAAGAGTGTGATCTAATTGAGTTAGATACCACTGACCCGCCTGATCGGTATACTTGATATTGGTGGAAGGTCAAACTACGACCCAAAACCAGCACTTCTTGAGATCCAACTCAAGGTAAGTATTCATTTTTTTCTTTCTTTAAAAAAAAAAAGCAAATTGCACGGCTGGTGACAAAGTGTTCACGGTTTTTCATGGACCATGCAACTTCACATGAGCGTTCTCTAAATCCTCGCACACTCTGTTACAGACCGTGCCCGGAGTTGCATGATCAGAGTGCATACTTTTGAAAAAAAACGAACAGCTGCATTTTTCCCCTTCTCTTTCTTTCCCCTCTTGTTTTCTTTTCCCCTCCTACCTTACCCACTCCCTGCCGTCACTCAATACCCCCCGATACCTCTCTTCTCACGCCTCACCTTCTCTTTCACACCACTCTGTCGGCGACCCACCAATCACCACAGGCGACCCAGCTGCACACACGCCCACACTGCACCTTCTCCGTGTCGACCCGCGCGAAGAACCTTCGGACACCACTCACCACCTTACTCGCCGGAACCTCACCGCGCCCCGACTCTCCCACCTGCTCACAGCCACCCAAACCACCCCACCGGGAGCCGCTCGCAACCTGCCATCGGCCCCGCTGTTCGCAACAGCCTCCTCGAGCCCTTCCTTGTGCCCAGCTCCACCGAGCCCTCGCGACCTGCCCAGCACGCACCACCCCTGATCCAGTCTGCTCCTGCCGACCCACCAGAACCACCACCTGCTAGGTCCCGTCGCTGTGGTGACGCAAAGGTGCGTAATGCCCCTTCTTGATTTACCCCTTGTGTCGACACATTGATTGATGTTGAGAAGAATTGATATTGTGGGTTAAGTACTATTGATCTGATTATTTCTTGATTTTGGATTCTATTGCACATTGATTAGTGTTTACGGGGCGTTTGGTTTGATAAAAATTAGGTATCTGGTTGAGTTTGTATGAATTTAAAAAATGATGGATGAATTTATGTATTTGATTAATATTTTAAAATGAAGTTTTGAAGCTCATTTTCTCAATTTTTCTCATACCTTATTTCTCAATTTCCTTGGCTTCCTCAATTTCAACCCTAAGAAAATTAAGGGATTTCATAACTTGGATATGACTAGGTTTGGGAAATGAATTTGATTCCAAAATAGTAAATACCAAACACTAGATTTTGGATTGGGATTTTCCAACACTTCTCAATCCCATTCCTCATTCCTCAACCCCAACAACCAAACATCCTCTTAGTTGTTGTTGCATAGGTTGTTATTGGAAAATTGGTTATTGGCTGAATTTGTGCTTGGATTGGCTTGTTCTAATTGTCGGCTGCATGTGCACACAAATTTCTTGTAATTTAGTTGACCGCTAACCTGCAAATGGTGATTTTGTGCTTAATTTGAGAGCTTTGCTACTATTCTTTACTCTCCTGATTATGTCTACTTAGCTAATCCAGATTGTGTTAATGGTGCTTATTGTGTTGTTCTATGAAGTCTAAACTTATGCCGGTGTTGCTAATTTTTCTTGAACAACTTGTTGTCTTTGACACTTAAATGAGCTAGATGATAGTTGATTGGAGGCAATTCTTAGGTCGATGTGGGCACGTGCAGAATTTTGTATTAGGCCATTGCTGCTTCTTGTTTTCTATTGTGTTTGTGTTGGGACATATATTCTTATAGATCAAATGTTGCTGAATTTTTTATGACCCTCCCGATTGCTCCAAAAAGGCAATCCATCTTCTCTCCGATTCGCTCCGAAGATGCCTTAATGCCAGACTTTTCGGTGAGTTTCTTTTTCTCTTTTTTTTATCTCTACATTAGAACAATGTATTTAAGCTTGGGGGTGGATAATTCCATGTATAGCTCCGTTTGCATTTGAGTGATTTTTGCGTTATTTTTTCGTTTTTCATAACATTTCATGCATCATACATCGCATTTTCGGTGTTTGATAGGATTCTCATGTTTTGCTTTGTTTGTTTGTCTTGCGAAATTCCCCTTGAAATATTTTAGTTGTTAATATTCTAATTAATTTCAAGCATGTTGATGAGAACTTTTATATTTTCTAATGTTTGAGTTGAAGTATGAATTTAGTCACTTATTGAGACTAGTTAGGATCGAAATTCTAGACAAATTATCCGTGAGCTTTTGAGCCTTAGGATTGTACCTAACTGAGTCCTCATATTTTTTTTCATGTGTGTGATTCTCACTTTGCTTTATCTCTAGAACTTGCGTTGGAACTTTTTTTCGAGGCCACGTTTATTATTCTTGTACATGATATAAAAATGATTGATGCATTATTTCTATTAGCCTATTATTTTCCTTTACCGTCCTTGCATATTTTTGCTCTACTTGATGTCAGTCTGAGCCTAATTAGCCTTTTTCTTTGGAAGCACCACAAAAATAGCCCGAACTTAATGATTAGCCTTTTACCCATCCGGGAATTAGGATGTTTGTTTTATGGTTGCAAGCCAAGCTTGGACAAGTTATTTGTATAGTGTGTTATTGTTGGAAGTGTTTTGGCTTTTGGAAGAAAAAAACATAAAAAAAAAAAAGAATAAAGGGTGTTTTGTTGAAAAGAATTGTATGTCAAATCCTCTAAGTGTGGTGTTGTCTTGGTTAGTTCCTATTTCCCGGATTTAGCACCACATGGACAAATTATATACATATCTTTCTTTTTACCTTGACCCCATTACAATCCAATAAAAGTCTTCTTGATTTATGTCATGTACAAGGTCTTTAGTGGTGGAGATTTAAGACGCTGATGCAAGCTTATGGTAGATGAGTATTCAAATTAGAGATTTGAGCAAAAACACTTACCCTAAACACATGACCGAGAGTGATTCTTATTCTTTTTCCTAAGCGAGGTCTAGGGTGGATGTTCTACTTAGTCTCTTTGATGATTGTTTGCCTTCTTTAATGATTACATTGCTAAATATTTAAGTTTTCATGAACTTGCTTGATTATTGATTAGGTAGAGACAACCTCTATATTTCTTGTGGAATTTTGAACTATGTTCTTACTTGAGGACAAGCAAGGTTTAAGCTTGGGGAAATTTGATAAAACTTATTTTATACATATTTTAGGAGTCTAATGGCATATTAATTTAGATCATTTTTATGCATATTTTTATGTCTTTTATAATTAGTTTTGCATTATTTTGTATTCGGGGTATATACTCGTGTTTTTATATATTTCAGGTATTTTAGGTTCAATTTAATGTTGATACACAACTATTTTGGTGGGCAACAAACAAATGAAATTAGAGTTGGACCGAGACCCAAATTACAAGTCCACGTGAGGATTAAAAGCAATGAACTAGGCCTTGTTTGGCCTAATACTTATAATGTCTTTATTTGTAAAAAATACTTTTTTTTCTCCTTATACACTTCTCTATACTACCCAAATTTTAAAAACTATTTTTTCCAAAAAAGTATTTTTTAACCAAAAAAAGTAATTTTTAACCAAAAAAGTATTTTTTAACCAAAAAAAATCTTTATAAATACTCTTAACAAACAAACCCCTAATTGAGGCTTTGTGCTGATTATGGTCGGTGGGCCTATTGGGCTTGTAAAGCCAATCACGTGGGACGGATGCACTTTAGTGGAGGGAGGAGATTTACATCATTTGGGTGGGGGGGGGGGGGGGGGGGGGGGGGGGGGGGGACATTTTAGTTTGAGTTTTAGGTTTTTGCTTTTGTTTTTAGATGAGTTCTGCCGGCCGTACAGGGGAGGAATTTAAAGAAAAATTTTTGGCCTTTTGTATATTTGGAAGATTTGGTATTATTCTTCTAGCCTTTCATCAATTTGGATTATTTATATATTGAGATTATATTTCATCTCTCGTTTTTATTGAATAATTCATATATGTTGATGGCTAGTTGAAATCAATTGAATATTTCTTCAATTATGTTTTGGTTATCTTAGTTCTAAGGTTGGGGATCCCGACGATGTGTATGTAATTAGAATTATTTTCTTGTTTGAATTGAAATAATATTTGATTCATTTTTAAATATTTTATGCCCATAGTAGCTTATACGAATTGGATCCTGTTAGGGTTAGAGACTGAAATGTGATAACGCTAATAGGTAGTCAAATATGGTTTGAGAACGAGAGGTAATAACTTCTATTGGATTCCTAAGAATTGAAACTTGGTGTTATTTGTGCGACAATAACTTAATTACTCTTGAGGATTAATAGGATATCATAGATGTTCTAGGTTTGAGTTGGATTAGTGGAGCGCGACATCGAATGTTATTTTAGTTTATCCCTAGACTCTAAGTGTGTTAAAGGGTTTGGATGAGGCACGACATCGATTGTTAGTTTAGTCCAGACACATTACTATCGTCTGAAAGGAGTTAGTAGATTACCTTAGATAGCTTACCTTCAAATAATTTGGACTAGATTCAGGTGAAGTGTGATTTTATTTACTGTTGCATCGTTGCGGTGATCATTAACCTTAGACACATTTATCCTTTTTATTTGATTTTATTAGTTAGCTTAGTTATAGTTTTCCTCAATTCCATATCTTTCTAGCATAACTTATTAGTTATATTACATTGGTCTCTGTAAAATCGATACTTGACTTCTATAACTGATCTTGTACATTTGCGGATAGGTTTTAGCCACATCATGTATCAATCACAATCCAATTTTGTTTTTGATACAAGGTTAGACCATCGTCAAATAAAACCTTGAAACCAAATCTAGCTAAAGCAAGAACATAAATTAAATTTCACCTTATTCTGGGAGCATACAACAGATAATGAATCATAAGGTCCCGTCCGCTTCTTAATCATAGCTTGCAACTTTCAATTCCTAGTACATCCACGCTTTTGTCCTAGTAGATCCTCTACTTATTCAACGAAAATCTACATGGCGGGAGCATTGTCGTGTTATGTGCTTTGTTGCTGCTAAGTCTACAGTCCATGTAGATTCAGTTAACATATAACATGAAATTACATAGCAACTAGACAAGTACATACTAGAAACATGTACTCGTTTTTTAGGACAGTCACGATGTGAAGTGTCCCTTCTTGTGACAATTAAAACAACACTCTTTTGTTTGTTGTTTTTCGTGGATAGGGAAATATTCCCCTTTTGACTTTTATACCCTTTTGTAGATTTATATCATTTCTTCTTTCGGAAATTCCACGAGGTAACCCTCAGGTTTTGCGAATTCCACGAGGTATCTACAGATTTCAACTATTCCGTGTGGTAAACCTCAGCTTTTTAAAAATTCCGCCAAATAACCTTCTGTTACTTAATCCGATAAAAAAAATTGTCAAATTTTTATTTTTTTAATGTGAAAAGGCTGTTAATTGATTTTAAAAAAGCAAAAATTAAAATAAATTCTAATTAGTACCAACCATACAAAAAAAGAAAATTGCAATTTTTAATAATAAACTACATGAATGAACAAAGTAATTAACTAAATTCATTTATGTAGTTAATTATTATTATTTTTCTTATTTTATGGATGATACTAAATATTAGCATTTGTTATTATTTCTCCTTTTAAAAAAATCAATTAACAACTTTTTAAAAAGGGTTAAAAGTTAACAATTAACTACATAAATGAATGTACTTAATTACATTGTTCATTCATGTAGTTTATTATTAAAAATTGTAATTTTATTTTTTTATGGTTGGTACTAATTAGAATTTTCTTTTCTTTTTTAAAATAAATTAACAGTTTTTTCACATTAAAAAAATAAAAATTTAATAATTTTTTAACGGATTAAGTAACAGAGGGTTATTTGGCAGAATTTTTAAAAAGTTGAAGGTTACCACGCGGAATAGTTAAAACATGTGGACACCTCAAGGAATTTGCAAAACCTGAGGGTTACCTCGCGGAATTCTCGTTCTTCTTTTGTTGCTTGTTTTTGCCAACATAGAGTTATTCCTTTCCCTCTTATGTGCCTTTCTAGAGTTGTTGATGTTAACGACTTTAACTATGTAGTATTTATGAGTTGAATTCTTAGCTTGAAACCTATCTTCCTCTAGCACGAGATGACGAGCAACATCCTTAAAGGTCTTGATGTTGTCATAATGGGTCAAATTCCGTTTGAAAGAATCCCAAGTCCGAGCACATGGATGGATCTAATCATGCCTTGAAATTGTTGATGTTACTCAAATTGTGACTTGAATCTTTCAGTTCACTTATTACGTTTGCCGTTGCAGTGATGTGCTAAGCCACAAAATGATAAGTTTTCTTTCTGTAGCCGTCAAAATGCATATGCATCCGTCACTTTCTTGGGGCAATTGACCCTCCAAAGTTTATTTGTAAAACTTTTGAGAGCTCTTTAGGGTATTTTTTTCGGAGTATGGTTGGTTAAAAAATAAAAAATCGAATTACGAATTCATTGGAAATTTGAAAGTTGGGAAGATACTTTGATTTTTTATTAGCCGAGCCAATAGAATGAACCAAAAAAATTTCATATCATGAACTTTGTACCGCGAACATCGAACAGCACATGCTTCAAACCTCAACGTGATATCATTTCTCATACTGCTTAGCAAAATTACCTGAGCAATCCTCGACTTCTTTTTCCAGGCTTCACGCGATTCAGCATCTCTACGATGTTGAGAAGGAGTCACACCTTTAGCAGTAGGTGGATCCATGGTTTGAGCGAGAGGTTCCAAAAGATATTGGTCTTCCAAGATCAATCGAACTTTACGACTTGACATGTCATAATTCTACTCGGTTAGCTTCTCACCCTTATTCAAATCATTGATATTTGTCAATTATTACATGCACACAAACATAGTAATACTACAACCTTTTATTATTTGTTTTATCTTTCAAAACAAAAACATGCATATAGCATGCAATCAACTCCCTCAAAACATAACTCATAATAAACACTTCATTACACAAATGAATAAAAGCGATATATGCTATAATTTTATTTATTCTCAAAAAACAATGTAGTCATCGTAATGAATAAATAAATAAACTCCCATTGGAACATAGTTCCATTTGTTTAGAAAAACCATAAAACAAATCACTTCTACTAAGTAATTTTAATGGAAATTACTCTAAGCTAGTAATTTGGAAAAAACATGGATGATCGATCAAAAATCTTCATAAGAGTTTGCCTCGGACACTTTTTCATATTCATCTTCATCTTCTTATTCAATTAAGTTGATGATTTTCTGAAGAATCTCGTACTTTGCATCCAGCAATGTCCGCTCGACCGATGGAAATGCACCCTCAGTGATGCCTTCATCCACTATTCCCCTCTAGACATTAGGACCAAGAAATTCCACGTTCAGCACCCATCGAGCAAAAGTGAGAACTTCCTCCTTCAAGGGCTCTGGAATAAATTTGTTCCAAAAGTCACTCAACTTTCTAGCAAGAGGTTCACTTAGGAAATTTCAAAGAATATTGTACTTATCTTCATCTGATAGGTGTCTTCCTAGACCCGTTCTCTCATAGGAAAACATCTCTTCAACCATGAAAGAAATGTGCTCTATGCTGTCATGTTGACCTTGAGCATACCGATTGAGTCTCGCAATATTTCTATCCATAATTTCTATCAAAATAGAAAATTATGAATCTCAGTCAACTTGAAGAAGAAGAAATTTCAATCCACTAAAACATGTATAAAACTAATACATCATTCTCCAAATTACATCTTAAGTTAAAAAGTTATATTAATATAATAACCATTAACTTAAAAAACCTTTTTTCAAACAAGGACCTTCAACTAATTAGGTAAACATCTTTGAAATAATAATTTATTTCAAACATAAATTTTGAGGAAGCTCCATTCGTACAAGAAGATTTCATCGTACCATAGGACTTCATCATCACTCAGAACACTTACTCGATGACTTACCCCCTGGGTCAATATCATGAAATCTTTGGAACAGTTCTACTAAATCAAAGTTATTCAACCAACATCCTAAGATTGGTTAGAATGTTTTGAAGGAAAACAAGTCCAAATGATGTTCTCAAACGACCTAGTTTACAAAACGAAGTCATAACATGTTAACAACTTGAGCAATGGTTCACATCTTAGAAAATTTGTGCCCCACACAAAACCTTTAAGATGTAGCTCTTCAGTGAAGCCCAAAAATTAGGCCTAACAAATTTAAGTGCTCATTTTACAAAAGCAGTCAAAAGTCTAAAGATGTATATCACGCTTCTCGGCCCTATAGACCCAAAAATTGGCCCATCAGATCAGCCTAGATGTGGGAAAAGACAAGGGGCCAATGTTGTGGAGGAATTTAATAAGTTGGTACATGATGGTGACATAGAGGATTACAATGAGAGATTTGAAGAGTAAAAACCTTGCATGATTGCTTACAATCCTCATTTGCCTGAATCTTAGTTACATCAGTGAAATGAAGGATGAGATTAAATCCTTAGTGAAGCTTAGTCGTCCTACTGATCTGGAAATGGTATATGAACAAGCAAGATTACATAGTGGTACAATGCAAGCTATACTGAAGTTGAGCAAACCTTCTTGCAACCTAGCCAACCCTTTCAGTCCTTCAAATCCCTCCAAAACCATCCTTATCCAAATCGCCAAAACTATAAACCTTTCATCACATCTTCTAGCTCTAGCACTCTAATGACCGGTAAATCCACAAAGAACCCTGCCAATTCAACCTTGGCTTCACTGGTAGAACCAAGGAGGACCCCAGGGTTGTGCAATAGGTTTGGGGATGAATATTTCATAGGTCATAAATGCAAGACTCAAACCTTGCACAACCTTGTTGCTGCAGAGATTGAGGAGTTGCAAATTGGGGAATTTGGTGAAATAAAGTCATGTCAGAATGGGCAAGAGGATGAGGTTTTGAATGAGGACAATGAGGTATATGTGCATACCTTAACTGGAAGTAATCCCCATAATATAATTCAAATTAAAGGGATGGTGAACAATAGACACATTGTGATCTTGGTTGATAGTGGCAGTACACACATCTTTTTGGATTCAAGAGTTCTTAAGGACAACCAATTTGAGTTACAAGAGTCCATTGTGATGGCAGTTGTAGTGGCCAATGGCAGTAAAATATTTAGTCATCAAATCTATAAAAATTCAAATGGGATATGCAAGGCAACCAGTTTCAGTTTGACATTATAGTTTTGAAACTAGGAGGTTGTGATATGATTCTGGGAGTGGATTGGTTGAGAGAGTTTATTCCAATTACATTTGACTTTAAACAGTTGAAATTATCCTTTGAGAGAAAGACAAAGAACTGAGCTATCTGGATTTAAGGAACAAGCCTCAATTAGAATGATGACAGGTAGAAAATTACAAAAGTTGCTCAAGAAGAAAATGCCTCTTTTCATCACATAGATAGCCCACTATTTTCACATGTAAAAGACACCAGTTGCCTATTGAGATCAGTGAGTTGTTATTGTTATATAGTGATGTTTTTTGTTGAACCCACAGAGTTACCACTTAAGAGAGGCCACAAACATCACATTCATTTGAAGCTAGGGGCTCAACCAGTGTGTTCTTAGCCCTGCAGATACCTTTATCTTCAAAAGAATGAGATAGAGAAGCAGGTTACTGAGATGCTACAGAGTGCTACCATAAGACCTAGTCAAAGTCCTTTTGCATCTACAACATTGTTAATGAAGAAAAAAGATGGTAGTTGGAGATTTCGTGTGGACTATAGACAACCCAATTATCTTACTATAAAGGACAAATTTCCCATACCCCATATAGAAGAGTTGTTGGATGAATTATATGAGGCAACTGTCTTTTTTAAGCTGGATTTAAGAGCCGGATACCACCAAGTGAGAATGGCGGGTGACATTGCTAAGATTGCCTTCAGAACTCATCATGGCCATTTTGAATTCAAGGTCATGCCATTTGGCTTGACCAATGCTCCATCCACCTTCTAGTCCCTTATGAATGAAGTGTTTGGTCCTTATTTGAGGAAGTTTGTCTTAGTGTTCTTTTTTATGATATATTGGTATATAGTAAGACACTTCAGGAGCATGTTCAACATTTATCTAGGGTGCTTAATCTTTTAATACAACATTGTTTGTTTGTCAAACAGTCCAAATGTGTCTTTGCCCAAGCAAAGATTAATTACCTTGGCCATATCATTTCAAGAGAGGGACTAGCTACTAACCCTTCTAGGGTGAAGGCAATCATTAGTTGGCCAGTCCCTAGGAGTGTCAAGGAATTAAGGAGATTATTGGGCTTAACGGATTATTACATAAGATTTATACAAGGTTATGGCATCATTAGTCGACCACTGACTGAATTGTTAAAGAAAGACTCATTTCACTGAAACTCTACTACTAAACATGTCTTCTAGAGATTTAAAACATTGCTTTCTTCTCCTTTTGTGTTGGGGTTGCCTAATTTTTCTTTGCCTTTTGAACTGGATACCGATGCTTGTGACTCATGTATTGGTGAAGTGTTGATGCAACATGGAAGACCCTTGGCCTATATTAGCAAAGCACTCCATGGTCAACACTAGTTATTATCCACTTATGAAAGGGGATTATTAACAGAATTTGTTACAACTTTTATCCCTTGTAAATGCCCACAATTTCCTTTTATTTACACAAATTGCCCCAAATTCCTTAAGAATCTATAATCTTGACATATTGTTTGCCCATGACAAGACTGGTAGATCTCGATATCAGAATTGTTAGAAGTGACGTGTTTGCATATTGATGGAGCAATATTAAGCTAGACATGCATGCTTACCAATTATCATCTCACATGTTTTGTCAAAATATAATGCAATTCGTTAAGTCTTCCCAGCTCAACTGGTAAGGATGATACCACGGGATTACGAGTTCGAAATCCCCTCCCCTATTGTAATAGCCTAGTGCCTCTAATGGGGGGGAAATATAATGCAATTCCTTAAGCTCTTATTTTTTTTCTTTTCCATATAACTAGTATATGTTTGTACTACGCGTTTAATGAAAAGAAAAATATTGAAAACATTTATTTTATTTGGAATTGAAATTGAAATATATGAAATAGACATATCCTTTTAAAGAAAAAAGATTTCACTTAGAATTACGGGAAAAATAAAGAATTATTTGTCACGTACTTGGAACTAGAACCTTGGATAAGCTGCCATGAAAGCTTGACAGTAGCTTAAAGGAAGAAGGAGTTAGGGTAAGAAGAAGGAGTAAGGAAAGAGAAGGGAGAAAGGTTGAGAAAGGATTCTGTTATTTTCTGGATGTCTGTTACATTTGTTCATAACAACTTTTATAGGCTAACCTGCCTTGTTCACTTGATTTCTCCATATTACAGGCTAATGCCCCTCTAAGTGAATCCTAACAATACTTCCCCTGATAAAAGACCTTGACCTCAAGGTCTAAGACATGTGAAAAGAGGGAAATTGTTGCAGTAAATGGCTAGCATGTTCCCATGTAGTAGGGGTGAACAAACGGATATATCCGATCCGGTCCGGTATGTCGGATATCCGGTAAAAAATATTCACAAAACTCCTATTCGTATCCGGTCCGTTTCGGACCGGATATCCGGTAAATATTATCCGGATCGGATATTCGATTCGGATATCCAAATTATCCGGTTACTAGAAAACCTATTAAAACTTAAATCAAAATATTACTTTTTTTATTCAATCAAATCTAACAATCTGCAAAGTGCAACTAAATGTCGAACATCAACACCATTTGCAATTCCCTGTGATGTTTTCAAACAATTAAACTTGTCAACCTTTTCAGATTGAGAACTGTAACACCCCCAAAACTTAACCCTTTTGGAAAGGTATTACCGCCAGTGACCCCAGTGTTCCTTACCGAGATCACCCAAGGCTTTACCGTTTAAATACAATTTATGAAATACAAATGATGCATAATGATCAAAGTATTCAATCCAAAACATAACATTGTCAAGGAACAAGAGTTACGGGATTACAACCCAATCTCGAATCGGATAGTACATAGTTTAAACCAAACACAGCGGAAGTCTCATAAAACACCTTACAACCAAAGTCATTGTCCAAAAGATCTCAACCTGATTAAAGAAATAATTAAAACGTTCAAAAACCACCGCCGACTCCATAGTCCTTCTAATCTTCTGGGCTACTTTCGATCTGATGTGCCGAATCGAACGGATGACACCAGCCAACCATGCAAGGGAAAATATTGGTTGGTTAGTCTAAATGAATAGACTAGCAAGGGTACAAAGCAGAATGGTCTGAAGCAGTTGTATTAGGTTAGACTCCTCGTCCCTCGAATAATAATCGAGTACGCTTGTCAACCACCATACTCCTACTGGAATAAACAAGAGGTATGCACAAGAGAAGATTCTGGAAGACTGAATCTTCACAGAAATCGACTCGAAAGAAGACTCCAACGGAAATGAGTCTTTAAGGAAGTATGACAATTCTGGAAAGTTACAGAATCATACAACAATGATTTAAAACTGACTGAGATGCTTCAGTCAACGACCAACCTCACTGCCTTTCAGCGAATCCAGATCGGAAAGAAGACGTACTACATTCAAGTCAACACGAGTCTTCCTAGCGGCACTATTACCTAGCTTCCCTACTCGCTGAGCGTTCATTAATTATGTGCGTCAAGGTAGCACTTATCTGATTATGTTTCAAAAATACACATCACATTATAGACTTTTACATGTGTACCCCACCAATGGGACGACACATCTTAGTATACGTTTCGTCGAGAGTGACGTACACCGAAAGGTTTATGACACTAGCTAAGTGTCCTGTCTCTACACACTTGTGAAAGAGACCGATCATGATCATAGAATAGTACCAGATGGAGACGAGCCACCCCGATACCAGATTATAAAGAAACGACTGGACAGAGTCCGAGTAACGTTCCTACTAAACAGTGCTAACTAAACAGTTACATCACCACAACAGTTACACGATAAATCCACATAAAGGCCCGAAAGGCGATCACAGATAATACCGTTGTTCTAACAGATATACAACCTATTATATGATTTTCAAAACAGTTTATCAAAACCGTTTCCAGACAAACAGAATATTCCTTCCAAATTAATTACTCAGATAAACTACTGATAATTAATATAAATATGGAACGAATGAGCAAGAGCGAACCGCCACTTGCCTTAATCCGCAGAATAGTCTAATGACGTCAACTGGATTCCGGGCTCGACACGGTATAGTTCCGACAGCACAACAACCTTCGAGTCGGCCCATAAAAGGAACCCTAAGTTAGATCCGACATAAACAGTATGAATCTAAACACGACGAAAGAACACGAAAGGAAAGACGCCACGACGATAACCAACCAAGCCAAAGCCACGAAGGCATTCTGGGCATTGGCGGCGGTCGTTGTTCTTGGCGGCAGTCGCCGCATTCATCACGGCGGTCGTCGTGAAGAACACGGTCGACAGAGACGAGAGAAATCTCACCAAAACAAAGCGCGTTTCGACCCCTTTCCGCCTTGCTTGGTTTCTGACCTCCAAAGGCAACCACAAGGCTTCAAAAGAGCTGCTGGAAACACCACCAAACAACACCGACGAAAGCTTTGAAATTCCGGCGAAGGGCACAACTCCGGCGAGACGAATTTTGGCAGAGATTTGGTGCTGGGATGGCTCAAAACCTCTCCCCCAACACCCCCTTTTATAGCCAAGCATCTGGAGTTCAAAAACAAGAGGGCCTAGAGCTAGTTCGGCGCTCGCCAGAAGTCGCGCCGACGACCAACAGGCAAGGACCGCCGGACAACGAAGGTGGCAATTACGGCGGGCGCCGTAATTTACGGCGGTCCCCGCGGCCTGGCACACCAGCTGCCTCCTCGAGCATTGGGATGGCGGGCGTCGTGACTTTATGGCGGTCGCTGTGCTTGGATCTCACTACGGCGGTCGCCGCGACTTTACGGCGGTCGCCGCGACTTTACGGCGGTCGCCGTGACACCTTTTTCCCGCCCGTTCAGCTTTGAACGAACATGACATTAAGCCGGGATAAAAATTATCGTACGCGAACGACAATTAAAACCCCAAAATTCCCAAAATAACCTTACAAAAATACGGGGTATCACATCTCCTCCCCCTTACAAGAAGTTTCGACCCCAAAACTTAGGTCGAGAATAACTCGGGAAAACGCCTGAGCATATCTGACTCGGTTTCCCACGTCTCCCAAGTAACTTCTTCGGTCCCTGACTTGGACCACAGCACTCGTACCAACGGCACGATCTTGTTGCGCAAACGCTTCTCCCGACGCTCTAAAATGCGCACGGGCAACTCTTCATAAGTACCATTAGCTTGAATCTCTATGTCCTCATAACTAAGCACATGAGACTCATATGGTACATACTTTCTGAGTAAAGATATGTGGAACACGTTATGCACGGGGTGAGCCGATGGCGGTAATGCCAAGCGGTACGCTAGAGATCCCATTTTATCCAGAATCTCGAATGGTCCCACATAGCGAGGGTTAAGCTTTCCACGCTTACCAAATCTGAAGACTCCTTTGGATGGCGATACCTTGACAAAAACCTTGTCACCGACCTCGAACTCGACAGTCCTGCGTTTCCGATCTGCGTAGGACTTCTGTCGACTCTGAGCGGTCAACATCCTTTCTCTGATCAAAGCAATGTCTGAAGCCGTCCTTTCGACCAATTCTGGTCCAAGCAGAATTTTGTCGGCATTATCATCCCAACAAATCGGAGATCTGCATCTGCGACCATACAAAGCTTCAAACGGAGCCATCTTGATTGTAGCATGCCAGCTATTGCTGTACATGAACTCAATCAGACTCAAGCTGTCCTCCCAGCTAGTCGGACAATCGAGCACACAAGCTCTAAGCATATCCTCCAGAGTCTGGATGGTCCTTTCAGACTGGCCATCTGTCTGAGGATGAAAAGTTGTACTGAACCTCAACTCGGTTCCCATAGCCTTATGAAGTTCCTTCCAGAATCTCGACATGAAACGGCCATCTCGGTCCGATACAATGGTCTTAGGAATGTCATGTAAGCGGACAATCTCCTTCTGGTAAACTTCTGCTAACTTCTGGGTTTCCCATGTGGTCTTGATGGCTATGAAATGAGCACTCTTCGTAAGCCTATCCACAATTATCCAGATAGCGTCTCTCTGACTTCGAGTCTTGGATAGCCCAGTGACGAAGTCTATGGAAATGTCCTCCCATTTCCATTCTGGTACGGGGAGAGGTAGCATCTCACCACCTGGCATGCGGTGTTCGATCTTGACCTTCTGGCAAGTTAAGCACTTTGCCACAAAGTCTGCTACGTCCCACTTCATGTTTGGCCACCAAAACTTCTTTCTGAGATCCTTGTACATCTTGCTAGAGCCAGGATGCACAGAGTAAGCAGATGAATGAGCTTCTCTCATCACCAACTGACGAAGACCTTCTGTGTCAGGCACACAGATCCGATCCTGAAACCAAAGTGATCCATCATCCTGAACCACAAAACTGGGAGCTTTCCCATCCATCACTTCACTGCTTAACTTTACCAAGATGATGTCATCGACTTGCTTTTCTTTGATCTGATCCAGCAGTGTAGCCTGAATTTCCATCATACTCAGGTACCCTCTACGCTGGTCATATAAGACTTCAATGTTGCATGACTCTTGGTTTAGTTTGGTCTGAGCAGTAAGTAGAGAAACTACAGTCTCGTGCGTTATCTTCCGGCTTAGTGCATCAGCTACTACATTAGCCTTGCCCAGATGATACAACAACTCCATGTCGTAGTCCTTGAGCAACTCTAGCCAGCGGCGTTGTCTCATATTTAGCTCCTTTTGAGTAAATATATACTTGAGACTTTTGTGGTCGGTGAAGACTTGGCATCTTATACCGTAGAGGTAATGCCTCCAAATCTTCAGCGCAAAGACAACCGTTGTTAACTCAAGATCATGGGTCGGATAGTTTTCTTCGTAAGTCTTGAGTTGCCTGGATGCATAAGCAATGACTCTGCCCCTTTGCATCAAAACACAACCAAGACCACACTTGGAAGCATCACTATAGACCACATAATCGTCGTTCCCCTCTGGGAGTGCTAACACGGGTACCGAGGTCAACCGTCACTTCAACTCCTGGAAACTGACCTCGTATTTGTCGTTCCAGACAAACTTCTTGTGGACCTTGCGAAGTAGATTGGTCATAGGTAGAGCGATCTTTGAAAATCCTTCTACGAACCTTCTATAATACCCGGCAAGTCCAAGAAAAATGCGCACCTCCTTCACATTCTGGGGCTGTGTCCATTTAGCCACCGCTTCAATCTTTTGGGGATCAACCATAACCCCATTTTTATTGATCACGTGGCCTAAGAAAGCCACTTCCTTTATCCAGAATTCACACTTGGACAGTTTAGCATAAAGCTGATGTTGTCTAAGGATTGACAAGGCAATCAGTAGATGTTCCTCGTGGACTTCTTCATCCGGAGAATAGATCAGGATGTCGTCTATGAAGACCACCACGAACTTATCCAAGTACTGGTGAAAACATCGGTTCATCAAATCCATAAAGACAGCTGGAGCATTTGTAAGCCCAAAAGGCATCACTACGAACTCGTAATGACCGTATCTGGTCCTAAACGCAGTTCTAGGAATGTCCTGCTCACGAATCCTGAGTTGGTGATATCCAGATCTCAAGTCGATCTTGGAGAAAACCTTTGCTCCCTGCAATTGGTCCAACAAGTCATCAATCCTAGGCAAAGGATACTTGTTCTTGATCGTCACCTTGTTCAACTCTCGGTAGTCGATACAAAGTCAGAACGATCCGTCCTTCTTTTTGACGAACAATACCGGAGCACCCCACGGCGATGCACTCGGCCTGACATAACCTTTGTCAAGAAGATCTTCAAGTTGATTCTTCAATTCTTGCATCTCAGTTGGAGCCATCCGATATGGGGATTTGGAAATCGGCGCCGTACCAGGCTCGAGATCAATTGAAAACTCTACGTCACGGTTCGGGGGTAATCCAGGAATTTCTTCCGGAAAGACATCCGAAAACTCCCTAACTACATGAATATCAAGAACCTCAGGTCCATCCTTCGCATGCGAATCCAAGTAGCAAAGGTACCCGACACATCCTTGTCGTAGTAGCTTAAACGCAGCCATCGCATTGATCAGCTTGCCGTTATCAGCGTCATTCCGACCTTTGAACTTGCACACGAACTAGCCCCCGGATGACACCGTCACCATTCTTGAACTAAAGTCGATCACCTCCTTGTGACACGTTAGCCAATCCATACCGAGGATAATGTCGTATGGAGCCATGGCTATACAGATTAAATCTGCCTCGCATTCCTTACCCTGAATGGTAATCGGAAAGTCGGACAGATACTTGGTTCCCACCAAACGTTCTCCATTAGGAAGATTAACGACAAAAGGGTCGCACGAATCATTGCACACTAAATCTAACTTGCTAACGCAACTATCCAAAATAAAGGAATGCGTAGCACCAGAATCAAATAGAATGCACACTGAAGTAGAGTGAAGGTATAAAGTACCTTGAGCAATTGGAGCATTGGGTCCATCTGCTTCACGCATCTCATACAAGCGTTGTCCCTGACTTCCAGAAACAGCTGGGGCCTTTCCCCTGTTCTGAGCAGTCGTCTGGACCGAAGGGCTAGGAGTCTCGGCAGGCTTAAACCTAGGTCCGTTTCTCTGATGAACTGACCCTTGATGCGACTCTACTCCCTTCTGCTTGCAGAACTTCTGCATATGACCGTCACGTCCACACCCAAAGCACGACCTCTTCTCCTTCTGACACTCATTGCTCTTGTGTCCAGTCGTACCACAGTTATAACACTTAACTGAACTCCTGGTCTGCCCTGACTGCTGAGTCGATCCTCCTTGCGTCATCTCCGTCTTAGCTCGGCCAGACTTGGCAAAGTTAGACGGTGGCGCAAGGCGCTTAAAACCACCTCCCTGGTTCTGGTTCTGCATCGACTTCTGTCGGTTGCGTCTCTTGGTCGACTCCTCAAGAGTTACCTCCAGCTTATAGGCACAATCAACATACTGCTCCAAGGTAGAGCATGTGTGATGCACCATTAATGGCTTGATATCCGGGTTCATCCACTCGTGGAAGTACCAGATCTTTTGGGCCTCGCTGGTAATCTCGGCAGTGGCGTATTGCAAAAGATGATTGAACTTAGACGCCAACTCGGTCACTCTCAGACCATCTGTATGTGGGTACAAGAACTCTTTATGCTTCTCCTCTCTCATAGCACGAGAGAAAAAGCGATCAACCATCTTGGTCTTGAACATCGACCAAGTCAACACTGGGCTCTCAGCCAAACCTGTGCTCTCCCACCACTCGCTAGCCTCCTCCTTCAGCTGAAGAGAAGCGATATGGACCTTCTCGGCCTCAGTACACTCCACGTTCCGAAACAGCCTCTCCATATGGGAGAACCAATGAGTCACTGCCACTGGCTCCCCTTTCCCGTTATAGCAATCGGGCCTCATGGAAGTGATGGTCTTTAGAGCGCGACCATAGCTGTCTCTTGCCCTGTCGGCAGTCTCCTGAATCACAGGGTTTCTGGGTTCCACAACATCAGGAACCTCTGGGTGGGTAGGCACTTCTTGCGCTTGAGGTGCACTGGGTCTCAATACATCCACAATTGCCTGCATCACAATCCCGTGAATCACCTCAACAGCTGCGGCGTCAAACAGCGTCGGTGCTTGGGTCTGATCTTGACCTTCACGCCTCTGCTGGACGCGAGACTCTGACTCGTGCTCATCCTGAACACCTCTTCCTGCTGGCCTGGGATTTTGACTAGTCCCAGCACCGGCTCGAGTCGAGTTCCTCGTGCTTCTTGGGTTCACCATCTTATTACCGATCAAATTTCAAGCATTCAATACATTAATATTATGCAATATATTTATGCAATATACCAACGTAAATAAATTACTCAGAATAGATCAACTTGGCATTTTATAGATGAACCTTCGAACTGTTACACAAGCTACACATAAGTCTATCATTCGAGCGTTAGGACAACATTGCTCGAAGATATAAGTGTTTCTCAGAGTACTTGCCGCAATACTAAAATATTACACAAAGTACAACTTGGAATACTAAGAAACGAAACTACTGCGATAGGCAACGCCAATCCTCCTCAAGGCGTTCCAAAATGTCTCCCATAAGACTGGCTACTCGTGCATGGTCTCTTCGGGCTAGGCTCACCATCGAGCTCTGGCGATGGGTTTCGCACCCTGCTTGACCCTGAAGCACATGGTCCTATCTCAGTCATCGTAAGGTATGGGCCGTCCATGACTGGTCCTCCTATTCCAGCCCTCCTCTGAGTACTGGCGATCAACTCATCCCACTGACTCTGCTGTTATGTAGAGATTACCTCGCTCTGGCGGAGGATCTCTTGCAGCTCGGATTCCGACCTCCATCTTCTTGGAGTAGGGATAGGCTGAGATTCCCTGTCACTTCTCCTAATACCGTACTCGGTATACAATGCCTCCCAATCAGCTTCTGACATGGGTGCGTACTCTGGCACTGGTGGCAATTCTGTATCGGGCTCCTGATTCTGCCCTCCAAGGTCCAACTCCGGGTCCTCTTCTGGATCATCCTCTATGGGATCCTCATCCTCGAGATCATCCTCGATGGGATCCTCATCCTCAGGATCATCCTCGATGGGATCCTCATCCTCGGAATCATCCTCGATCATATCCTCGTCCTTGACAGGATCTTGCTCAAGCGTCTCCTCTTCCTCCTCCTCGTACTCGATCTCCTCTGGAATTGGTCCCAGCAGAAAGTCGTCTTGGTAAACCCCTTGTTCATACCTTGATAACTCATCTTTCTGCTCTCATTCCTGTACTTCCTCCACCCTTGGTGGCGGCACAGGTACAGCCTCAGAGACCATAGCATCCCTAGCTACAAGGATAACTGACTCGGGGAGAACGTGCTTGACGTCTTCGGGCGGGCTACTCGGGCCTCCAACCTCGAAACATCGCTGAGGTAACGGAAAATCTAGTCTCGGCTGGTCCGACTTAGCGTCTTCCGACCCCCTACCAATAGAAAAGCAGACACACATCCTATCGAACAATAAGGAAGGAATTAGTCTTTCTAGACATAGAAGCAAGCTTACTACATCAGACTATAAAGAAGACACGACTATGAACGGTGTTTTAAAATTCTTTTCAGTATGAAAATTCAGAGCCCTTTTTAAAGCATTTCGGAAACGGATAAATGGTTTATAAAAATTCCAAACCCGTTTTAGAACCTTTGGCTCTGATACCACAAGTGTAACACCCCCAAAACTTAACGCTTTTGGAAAGGTATTACCGCCAGTGACCCCAGTGTTCCTTACCGAGATCACCCAAGGCTTTACCGTTTAAATACAATTTATGAAATACAAATGATGCATAATGATCAAAGTATTCAATCCAAAACATAACATTGTCAAGGAACAAGAGTTACGGGATTACAACCCAACCCCGAATAGGATAGTACATAGTTTAAACCAAACACAGCGGAAGTCTCATAAAACACCTTACAACCAAAGTCATTGTCCAAAAGATCTCAACCTGATTAAAGAAATCATTAAAACGTTCAAAAACCACCGCCGACTCCATAGTCCTTCTAATCTTCTGGGCTACTTTCGATCTGATGTGCCGAATCGAACGGATGACACCAGCCAACCATGCAAGGGAAAATATTGGTTGGTTAGTCTAAATGAATAGACTAGCAAGGGTACAAAGCAGAATGGTCCGAAGCAGTCGTATTAGGTTAGACTCCTCATCCCTCGAATAATAATCGAGTACGCTTGTCAACCACCATACTCCTACTGGAATAAACAAGAGGTATGCACAAGAGAAGATTCTGGAAGACTGAATCTTCACAGAAATCGACTCGAAAGAAGACTCCAACGGAAATGAGTCTTTAAGGAAGTATGACAATTCTGGAAAGTTACAGAATCATACAACAATGATTTAAAACTGACTGAGATGCTTCAGTCAACGACCAACCTCACCGCCTTTCAGCGAATCCAGATTGGAAAGAAGACGTACTACATTCAAGTCAACACGAGTCTTCCTAGCGGCACTATTACCTAGCTGCCCTACTCGTTGAGCGTTCATTAATTATGTGCGTCAAGGTAGCACTTATCTGATTATGTTTCAAAAACACACATCACATTATAGACTTTTACATGTGTACCCCACCAATGGGACGACACATCTTAGTATACGTTTCGTCGAGAGTGACGTATACCGAAAGGTTTGTGACACTAGCTAAGTGTCCTGTCTCTACACACTTGTGAAAGAGACCGATCATGATCATAGAATAGTACCAGATGGAGACGAGCCACCCCGATACCAGATTATAAAGAATCGACTGGACAGAGTCCGAGTAACGTTCCTACTAAACAGTGCTAACTAAACAGTTACATCACCACAACAGTTACAGGATAAATCCACATAAAGGCCCGAAAGGCGATCACAGATAATAGCGTTGTTCTAACAGATATACAACCTATTATATGATTTTCAAAACAGTTTATCAAAACCGTTTCCAGACAAACAGAATATTCCTTCCAAATTAATTACTCAGATAAACTACTGATAATTAATGTAAATATGGAACGAATGAGCAAGAGCGAACCGCCACTTGCCTTAATCCGCAGAATAGTCTAACGACGTCAACTGGATTCCGGGCTCGACACGGTATAGTTCCGACAGCACAACAACCTTCGAGTCGACCCATAAAAGGAACCCTAAGTTAGATCCGACATAAACAGTATGAATCTAAACACGGCGAAAGAACACGAAAGGAAAGACGCCACGACGACAACCAACCAAGCCAAAGCCACGAAGGCATTCTGGGCACTGGCGGCGGTCGCCGCATTCATCACGGCGGTCGCCGTGAAGAACACGGTCGACAGAGACGAGAGAAATCTCACCAAAACAAAGCGCGTTTCGACCCCTTTCCGTCTTGCTTGGTTTCTGACATCCAAAGGCAACCACAAGGCTTCAAAAGAGCTGCTGGAAACACCACCAAACAACACCGATGAAAGCTTCGAAATTCCGGCGAAGGGCACAACTCCGGCGAGACGAATTTTGGCAGAGATTTGGTGCTGGGATGGCTCAAAACCTCTCCCCCAACACCCCCTTTTATAGCCAAGCATCTGGAGTTCAAAAACAAGAGGGCCTAGAGCTAGTTCGGTGCTCGCCAGAAGTCGCGCCGGCGACCAACAGGCAAGGACCGCCGGACAACGAAGGTGGCAATTACGGCGGGCGCCGTAATTTACGGCGGTCGCCGCGGCCTGGCACACCAGTTGCCTCCTCGAGCATTGGGACGGCGGGCGCCGTGACTTTACGGCGGTCGCCGTGCTTGGGTCTCACTACGGCGGTCGCCGCGACTTTACGGCGGTCGCCGTGACACCTTTTTCCCGCCCGTTCAGCTTTGAACGAACATGACATTAAGCCGGGATAAAAATTATCGTACGCGAACGACAATTAAAATCCAAGGCATGTTATCTGTATATTATTTCACTGAGAAAATATTACAGATACAGAGCATATTACAGAATGTCTCAAGCTACCTGAATTAAATCCGACGTACACAATGGGTACTCGGGAAAATTCCAAAATTCCCAAAATAACCTTACAAAAATACGGGGTATCACAAGAACCATAAACGTATATGTTATATAACAAGAGGAATTTGCAAGTATATATAAAGTTGTAACTTTAACTTTAATAATCAAAATTCAATTCAATGATGAACACTCAGTCTTGAAAAAAACATATTTGCTCTGTTTAGTGAGGCGACACTTAGTACATGATTTAGGGTTTTAATTTTATAAGAATAATAATCAAGGTTGTATTCTATTAAAAGGAATAAAATAAGGAATGTTGTATTGGAGAATTGAAGTGGTTTAATTACTTAAAAATGTACAAGCAACATTTTGAGATCATTCTAAACTAATTAAACTTGTATATTAGTTATAAAAACATATATATCTTATATATTAATAGTATCGGATTCCCGGATATCCGGTATGCAAAATATCACGATCCGGAAAAATCACCCGGATCGGATCAGATTCGGGAAAAAATTAAACAGATGTTTTCGGATACGGACTTTTAGGATTCGGATTGGCGGGTTATCGGGTCGGCCGGATCGGATACTTTTGCTCACCCCTACCATGTAGCTTCAACAGCAGGCATACTCTTCCACTTAATGAGCCATTCTGTCATCGGATCGTCATTAGGGAGATACTGGACACGAGTATCCAAGATGGCCTTTGGAGCAACATCAATCTCGCCAGAACTATGTGTTAGAGGAAGAGTAGGAGAAACAGACACATTCGAACCAATCTGAGGCTTCAGCTGTGACACATGAAACACCGGGTGGATGCGAGATGATGGGGGTAGAGCTAAACGATAGGCCACCGAGCCTACTTTGCTCACAATCTGGAAGGGACCATAAAATTTTGCGCTCAACTTGAGGTTTCGACGGAGAGCAACCGATGTTTGGCGATATGGTTGCAATTTAAGGTACACCCAGTCGCCCACAGTAAATGACCGCTCAGTCCTGTGCAAATCGGTGAATTGTTTCATACGAGCTTGGGCCCTCTGAAGATGCTCACGACATTGCTGGGTCATGTGCTCTCTTTCCTTAAGCCAGTCCTCGACTGTAGCTGTTGTAATACCCGAAACATGGACACCCAATTGAGGAGGCAGATATCCATAGAGCAGCTGAAAGGGTGTCATCTTCAGGGAGGTATGGAAATTGGTGTTGTACCACCATTCGACCAGGGATAACCACCGCGCCCAATTAGCAGGCTTGTCTGAAGTCATACAGCGCAAATAAGTTTCTAGGCATTGATTAACCCGCTCCGTTTGGCCGTCGTACTGTGGGTGATACGCCGTCGACATGTGTAGAGATGTGCCCAAAGCTTGAAATATCTCTTTCCAGAAATGGCTCAGAAAGATCCGATCACGATCTGAAACAATACTCTCGGGCAGCCCATGAAGTTTATACACGTTGGCCATGAACTCGTTAGCAACCTTAGCAATCGTAAAAGGATGCGAAAGAGCCATAAAATGCGCGTATTTAGTGAACCTGTCGACCACCACTAATATGCAATCCTTGCCACGAGACTTGGGCAGACCTTCAATGAAGTCGAGGCTGATGTGACACCAGGATTTAGTGGGAATGGTGAGAGGTTGAAGCAGGCCGGGAGAGGGAATGTGCTCATGCTTATTTCTCTGGCAAGAATCACAATGCTTGATGTAAGCTTCCACTGATGACTTCAGTTGTGGCCAATAGAACATGGATTTAAGCCTTTGATAAGTCGCATGAATGCCCGAGTGACCGCCCACTGGATCTGAATGCATGGCCTTAAGTAATTGAGTTCTCACATTCTGCTGTGCACCAACATAAATCCTACCTTTGTAACGAAGAATGCCATGGTCGAAGTTGTACAAAGAAGGAGCATCAAACATGCCTTGTGCAATCAACTCCTGCACCTGAGCATCACCCACATAACTTTCATAAACTTGCTGCATCCACTGAGGTTTGACAGCCATAACAGCAGCACAACTTGCATGAACCTGTTCAAATCGTCTGGATAGCGCATCTGCCGCCAAATTCTCCTTGCCTTGTTTATAACTGATGGAGTAGGACAAGCCCAAAAGTTTGCGTACTGATTTTCGTTGTAGATGAGTAGTAAGAGTCTGCTCTAACAGATGCTTGAGAGATTAATGATCCATTCGGATGATGAAGTGGGACGACTCAAGATAGTGTCGCCACTTTTCAACTGCTAGAAGAACGGCGAGTAACTCTTTTTCATAGGTAGATAACAAGAGGTTTCGGCCATGTAATGCTTTGCTTACGTAAGCTAATGGCTGGCCGTTTTGCATTAGTACAACTCCAATGCCAGAATCGCAAGCATCGGTTTCGACCTCAAAGGGCAAAGAAAAATCTGGAAGAGCTAGTGTAGGTGGAGCAGAGAGCAATTGTTTCAACCTTTGAAAATAATTCTCAACCATCGGATTCCAATGGAAGCCCTCTTTTTTCAATAACTCCGTTAGAGGCTTGCTAATAGTGCCATAGCCCTTAATGAATCGCCGATAATACCCGGTAAGGCCTAAAAATCCTCGTAATTCCTTGATGTTCCTAGGAATAGGCCATTTCAGCATTGCTTCGACTTTCGACTGATCTGTAGCAACCCCAGAACCGGATATAACATGACCCAAGTAGTCGACATGTGTTTGAGCGAATGCACATTTCGACTTCTTTGCAAACAACTGCTCTTTCCTCAAAGTTTGCAGCACCAAGAATAAGTGTTGTCGATGTTCCTCCACTGAAGTGCTATATACCAGAATGTCGTCAAAAATACAAGCACAAATTTCCTCAAAAATGCCCCGAACACATCATTCATCAAGGATTGAAATGTCGCCGGCGCATTGGTGAGCCCGAATGGCATCACTTTGAACTCAAAGTGACCATGGTGAGTTCGGAAGGTTGTCTTAGCAATGTCTTCCTCGGCCATCTGAACCTGATGGTATCCCGCTCGAAGGTCCAATTTAGAGAAAATACTAGCCCCATGTAATTCATCCAAAAGCTCTTCAATCAAACTTCTCATCGACGCTTCTTCGTAGTTCTTCAAGTTGCCTTGGATGTTCTTCTTGTTGTTTCCCAAAAAAGCTTATGTCTGCGTTGTCACGAACTGATGTCGGGGAAGAACGTTGCCATCGTCTTTGGTCGTCTCTAAGCTCTTCAATACATTCCAAGAGAAAGAGCTCTATTTCCTTGAGTTTTTCGTTGAAAGTTGTCATTGATGGATTTCGAGCTCGCGAAATTAGGTTTAAATTTCACAAAATCAATCCAAAATTTTGGGCGTAAGATTGCCGCTCTGATACCAATTTGTGATGTCCTAGATATGAATTTGATAGGAAGAAGGAAAGTAAGGAAGAAGAGAGTTGCAGGGAGAAGAGAAAGAGATGGGAAGAAGATAGTACACAAAGAAGATTAGAGAATAGGTAAGAAAGAGAGATTAGGGATAGAAACATGTAGTTGATTAATATTTCTGGATACTTTTCCCATTACAATATGTATCTATTTATACTATACTAATACCCATAAATCCTAATACATGACATTATTGTAAAACATTGTAAAAAAAAAAAGATATAATGGGCCCACAAAAAGTTGTGTAATTATGGAAAATAAAGATAATCTATAAATGTTAAAATAATAAAGGTTTAATAAAAAGTGTGCCAAGTGACTCATTTTCTCATAAGACTTTCCTTCAACTTTAATATATAAGAAGATACGAGATTTAATACATTTATATGCTCTTGTCCATGATGCATAGTCTTGCTATTCTTTCTTGTGATTCGGGAAACTACCCTTTACACTTCCACATATGCTTATAATTGTCCTCATGTGGTTTAGGCTTCGCCGAATACATTTGTATTGTACCCAATAATGTATTTAATTGCATTATCTTGCACTAAATCTTATAATTTAATACAAAATAATGCATGGTCATACAACTTAATGCATTATAAGATGTGATTCAAACACATATGTTGCTCTCTTTTTTCCTACCACAATTTTGCATATAATAGCTTTAAAATCATGTGGAATCATCATACCAATACTATATATCTATTAAGCTAGAACCTAATTACGTCACATGACAATCCCTCATTAAAACCACCACATGATACTCCTTATTAAAATTGTCACAAGTCTTTTTTCTTCGCTTTTCTAAAATAAATCAAATTATAAGTCAAAGATTTCTATTCTAAATCTATCACTAATCTCTTTCTAATTTAAATACAAATCAAGGACACAAATTACAAGTTAATCACAAAGATTATAAATCTAAAATTTTCTAATTATATATAAATTCAAATTTTCTAATTATATGGATGATTGAGATACGAAATTACGATTTGAATATGATTTTGATATCAATATTATCTAGATCTATTTTTGTAACACATAAATTAATTTAATAATTATTAATATATTTTATTCAACATATATGACATAAAACCCCGTGTCTAGCCCAAGAATTACACTAGTGTAAACGATAACCGGAGTCCAAAACGTATCCGAAAGTATCGATGAGTATCATAATCACCGACAATTGCAGCGTCTTCGTCTACTCAGATATAGCAACAGGGGCCATGTCGCTGAGCAAATGTTACACAACAATTGATATTCAGATTCAATAAAACCCATCTCTTTTGATTGTTGGCTTGTTGGATTAGAAGATTACATACATCAAACAGTTGCTTGAAGGGAACGAAAGGAAAAGGTCGTTTTAGTTCATGCGTTACTAATAGTAGAATTAGAAAGGCTAATGGAACGGATTGTGTATCTAGGATATTAGATGACCTGTTATATTGTGGAAAGCTCCGACTGTAAAAAGAAGATTTGAAAGAAAAGTGTGGTGTCTTTTTACAAAGATCTTAGTGAAGCATGTTACAGGAGAGGACGAGAGGTGAGCTCTAGCACTGTTCTTGCCAGAATGATAAGTTTGGTCAGCCTACTGCAAAAAATTGTGGTGGTTTACTCTATCATCCTACTGGACGCAAAGTGATCCCAATAGAACATGAATCTTCTAAAATGCTGACAAATTCCGTTCCAAATACCCGGATAAACGCTTCATCTTGGCTGAAAATTCTGCATTCCTCCCAAAATACACGGAAGCATTGAAGATCATCACATCAATATCGTGTTTCACAGCCTCCAGCCTCCGGTAGTAGTTATGCTCCAACCTTAATTGGATCACTCGAGGAGATATAGGTACTGGAAACCTGCACAGATAACAAAATCATGATATGGAAATCTTTCCCTTCTTCAAATCAACGCACTGTTTTGTTTACACCCTTTCTGGACGGAATGTCTTAATCATGTCATTGCTAGGACTTGAACCTGAAAAATTACCTGTTCATGAAGTCCGACTTCATAGAAACTTGATTCAGTTTCTGGGTTCCAAAAGAATCCTGTGATATCACGAGAAAGCCAGTCAGATTCTACCCCCGCAGGAGAGCACAACAAGTTTTCCCATAACTACAGGGCCAATTTAGAAAGAATACGCGTGAAGCAGAATGAGAAGAAGAAGAACCTGGGTCCTGGTCACAGGCTTCTCCAGCTTAGTGAAGCAAAAGAGAAGTTCATCTCGGATCTTAAAATCCAGATGAGGGTGCTCCATTCTAAAGTCGACATCATGTAGTTCCCAAGGACTATGGGTCTGGGTTTCGCCAGGATCACCCTTGTACTCCACTGCATACCTCTCCCATGGACTGTCAGGGAATTCAACAGACTTGGGTCCTGAAGAACTGATCTGTCCTTCCCACCAGCAACCACCTTCTACACTCTCCTCCCTCCACCACACCAAGCATTTCTCCATTGGACACCAGTTTCTACTCACAGCAGAATCATACCAGCTTTTCTCAACGAGGAAATCCGGAAAATCAACTAGCTCTGGAAGAGTCAACCTAAACGTTTTACCACACACATTCGAAGAGGGGTCTATAAATTTGAGGGTGATCTTACAACAGCTTTCTCCAGATGGAACTGTGGCATACTCAAGGCCTTCAACTAAGCAGGTTTCAACTGCATTTAACTTCCCCTTCATTGACAGCCAGGGACCCCTTTCGCGTGATGCACATTTTTCTATATACTCTTGATGGCCCTGTAAACCCAAATAATGCCAGTTAGTAGGTAATCATAATAAACAAAAAACAACTAGGTCGTATCTCAAGATTTACTTTACCTGTCTCAAGTACATTACTTCATCTGCACACTGAGGGATGTAACGGTAGCCAGGCTCCTGCTCATACATCATCAGCCATGAAATCTTTCCGATAACAGGATTTGGTTGACAAAACAACGAACTAGGCTCATCAGCATAGACACTTCCCTGCCTACTACTAGACCTTAATGCTTTTGAATTTGAAATCCACCGTTTGGGAGGACTTGAAGTCCCCTCAAATACATCATCACTCCTTTTAAGCTTCAACTTGTATTTTACCGTATTTGGCTCCCTTGAAGATGGCTTCATTTCAGTAGATCTTGATCTACGTACTGCATCAGTTTCAGCCTCAGGTAAATCATCACCGGTATACTCACTAAAATTGCATGTATTTGAAATATCTTCTTCCACATCACCATGGTGACTTGCTGGCCTCCTTAATCTTGCTGATGAGCATTCCCCATGGTCCATGGCATCTTCTCCAATGCTAACTTGAGGAACTCTCTTTTCAGCCAATTTTCCATATTTGATCTTTAACTTGGTCGTTGAGGGCTGAGCATTTTCTTTCACATCATGACGTCCATTGCCATTACAGATCAGATCATTTCCTACCAAGCCAGGCGACTCTTCTGTCCTGGGAGCAATATCTGATACAGCATTCCCATTTACAGGACTAATGTTTCTGCGGTGATCTTCATGATACAAATCAGACTCAAGTAACTTATATCCCTGCATATTTCCTGATGTCAAATTTTCTCTTAAGACTACCTTCGCCTCTGCAACGCTATTATTCTCTTCAGAATTCACAGAAGTACTGGAATGTCCAACAACCTGGTCCGGAAGTCCCTTAAATTTGAATTTGATTCTGTTTATATTTTTGTTGAGTCCCGTGTCAGCTGTATTGACAGAAGATGATTTGGGATTGTTATGGATTTGAACAGATTTGTCCTCTTCAGCACATGTAGACAATGATGGGCCAGCCTTGTTCAAATCATCACATGTTTGTGATGAGACCCCTGAGAGTAAAGACTTCTTAGAGTCACGAATGGAGAACTTGAGTAGCAATCTCCTCTTGTTTCCACCATTCGCCATAGATTCCATATCTTCAACAGGCTCTACTATTTGAGGGTTAGACTCTTCAAGTGACTGACTCTCTGAAGAATCACTGTCAAAGCCATCCATGTCCTCTCCGTCTGAATCTGTTTCAGACATTTGAGAGAGGGCACTCATAGCATTTCGAGCAGCAAACCGCTTGGGTCTTGACGCACTAGCTTTATAAGGCTTCTTTTTTATAGTTTTGTGAGCAATTTTCAATTTCTGACTGCTACTGCCTTCCAAGTTCTTTCTCTTCAAACGCCTCCCAGAAGCAGTGTACTCAACCTGCAAAAAAGGAAGTTAACTAATGCATACGTATTTAAAGAAAGAGCAACAGTTTAAGGTAACAACAAATTTATGAACAGATCCCATGAGCAAGAATCCTACTTAGCCTGGCCCATATTGGACACCTCCATGCTTACCTTTTTCCTCTTGGATCTACGACGACCATCATTTTCGTTTTGTTCAACTTCAATGATTTGCACATCAGAATCAGAGTCACTGTAGGAGCTGGCACTTAAACTCTCGTGCTCCCGTTCACTTGCATACTCCTCTGAAGCATTATATTCTGAGTCCGCATTATCACTTCCAGCTTCATTTTCAGGCTCCCAGAACGAGACATCTACAAACTCAGGCATATCAAATATTGTATCTGGCTCCAGGATGGGCATCATCTGGAAATCTTCACCTATGCTGAAATCTGGACCAGTAGCAAAATTGATGGATAACGGGCGCCACTCAATACCAAGTGCACCTAGACGACGTCGCTGGTACATACTTTGGTAAGGTTCATCATATGGTATCATGCCTGTAATATACCAAATAGTATTAGTTTTTAAACTTAGATGCCCAATCCTGTTTGTGTTTAGAAAAGTTGACTTACATGAATCACAAAGAAGATCCTGAAAATTCCTTCGATGAGGAGCAAGCTGTGTCTCCTGCATCGTCAAAAATTAGGAACTAAGTACAAATGGAAAAAAAAAATGCTCAAGCATCCCAACATCTTACGATCTTTTATGAAGCACACCAGGTAGGCAGGTGCCACTTCAAAAAAAAGGCCCTTCAGTTTTGAAAGGATTTAAAATGCATATTGAAACTCTGTTTTTTTGGGCGAACAATTTGAAACTCTGACTAGTATGTTCTTGGTTGAGATTGAATATTTGAATTCAAGTTGCAACCAGAATTATGTCATGCGTTTTCTTCGTAAATATTTCCATCAACTAATATATTTATAAATTTTAACATATATATGTTCTGCTCTATTTGGTCCAGACACGTTTTATGTATATATCTTACCTATTTCAAATACACACAAAAATCATTCTAGTGTTGGTCCCACAAAAGCAGGTTTTTTCTGTGAGGGGCCACTGGGAGTTATTTTCTCCTTTTGTTGTTATTGTTGTTGTAGGGGTGGGGGGAAGACCTATCTTCCCAAAGCAGGCTATTTATGAGGGTTGATGATATGGATTATAACACAAAGGATAAAAACATTTACAGCCCACTGACCTGATCAAGAACATTTCCAAGAGTATCCCGGACAAGAGGGCGATAGTCCCCAAGGAAGAACTGCAGAAAGATCCAATCATCACTATCAGATATGGTAACATAATAGAGAAAACTTGCAAAAAGTGGATGAAGATCATCATACCTGATCATACTTGGCGTCCTTCTGTGATTCACCTTCACCTGTGCTTAACAGATATATCTGGCCAACTTCATCTGAAAGCACAATTGATGTGCCATCCCTGCATTATATAATGGTCATGCATTATCTCCATTAGGAAATGAATCAGGGAAACCGGAGCAAATTACCATAGTTTTAAAATGGAAAGATTTCTTCAATCCATTTTACCAAGGAATATAAGAGCAAAAGGTTTCTACTTACTGTGAGAATTTTCCATCAACCAATTTATACCGCCCAATTTCAAAGATCCGAACTGGTGTACCCTCCCATATCTGAGGAAACGTTAACCCATAAGATTAATCACAGACTTATTATCCTGCCAAAGCATGAAGGCAAAAAGGGACTTTGTAATGATTGATAATGTAATAAACAAGCTTTTTAGAAGCAACTCACATCCCAGATAATGGTCTTTCCATCATAGCCAGCACTCATAGCTATCCGAGGGTTAAATGGATGGACATCCAATACATAAGTCTGCACAAGATTGTAGGTCCAAATATTTTTAAAAAACTTCCATAGAAAAAATGAAAACAAGAATTCCCTAATTGTCCTTAATATAAAAGATTATCCATAAAACTGGAGTTTGATACCAATCATTCTCCTAAAATGGATGATCTATAAGAAGTATCAGCTATGTTTCTGAACACTTTGACCATCTGGTTTCATCTTAAAAACATAACTACATTGTATGCACTACTAGAATTCAATACCCTATCTAGTTTGAGAAGGAAAAACTTCTCATTTGCAATGAAACAGTTCATGTTTTACTGATCAGATATCACAGCATCGACGTAACTGGTTACAAGTTAGCCTCAAATATCTATACACTGAATATGACAATGCCATATTTCACAGCTAACCATCTGTCGAATATATTCAGGGAAATGAACAGACTACTTACAGATTCAGTATGGCCAGTTAAGGAATGAACTAAGCTGCCATCTGCAGCATTCCAAACACAGATTCTACAATCTGTGGAGAGATACCATCATGAGTGAGAGAGGTTACAAAAAAAAACAATCACATAATCGTGCCAAAATCAAGTTATCATCAGCTATAAGCTGAGATCAACATGGAATATGAATCCATCGAATAATATCTTCAATGTGAAAGAAATATTTCTTCACATGCTGGATGGGCAAGATGGTTACCCATGATAGCAGCAAGCACAAAACGATTATCAAGACTCCACACAATCATATTCACACCACGTGGAGTTGGAAGGATTCTTTGGCGTGGTCCTCCTCGAGGAGGTTGAGGTGGCAAAGGTGGAGGTGGCACCTTGAGATGATAAGCTTTCATCCAACGCCCAACTTTTCCCTTAGAATAATGAATTAATAAATCAGAAAGCGAAGAGTGCAGAACAGCAGAAGTGATTAAAAGACAATTACGTAAGTGTCATTCCAGTTCAACAAGATTCCTCCCATTTACCACAAACAAAAAGAGTTTAGTTAGTTAAACAAGCTTTGACAGGCAACTTCCCTTACATTCAAGAGATTGTATATAAATTGGGAAAGGGTGTTCATATCACCAAGAAAAAAGTTCCATGAAATCATAGAAATTAGAATAGATCTTGAGGCTGTAATGTCGAGAAGGGGCTCATATGAGGAGGGATTGTATTAGGTGTACATATTTCTCAAGAGAACTTACATGTGATTTACGCGATCTTGGAATCCAGATAATTGCACTACCATCACGGGAACATGTTACTATATTGTCATGACTCAGCCTGCAAATCAATTCCTTCGTAAATTTTATAAAATACCGAGGAAGAATATAGAATGGAAGAAGCCTAAAAATCAGGAAACTAGATATAGACAATTGCAACTCACCATGAATTTCTAAATTTCAAAGTATTCTCCTCCTTTACAGCATCAGCCACACTTGATCTTTGAGTAACAGCACAACCACTGTAAGAGCAGAAGAATGTAACTCTTTATGCAGACGAAACTATATTACGCTTAACAGGAGACCAAAAGGAAAAAGAATATACCTAAATTGGACATAGTTGACATCATTTTCATGGCCTGATAATACATCCATCTCATGATTTGGTTGTTCTGAGTCATCTGAACTTGACTTATAAGTACTCCAAACCTGCAAAAGTAGCACCGAAATTTGGATCCAATTGCGATAAGTAACACATCTTGATATCAAGAACTAACAAGGCAAATGCACTTCCCATTTAATTATGGGTAACAGAGATAGCCCATTATTAATCCAAGATCCCAAGGAAATCAAACATTTTCCTTCAATTGATTATGAGAAACAATGTGTTTCACATTGTATGGAATGCAATAAGAAATACTCCCTCCGTTAATTTTTATTTGTCCTTTTAGCAATTTGCACACATTGGAGTATACATTAAATAGTATGTATTAGAGAAAGAAATAGTAAAAGTGAATTAATAGTTATAAGGGGTAAATATGGTAAACTTGGTCTAAATTATCTAAAAGGACAAATAAATTTTTACAAGATTTTCAGTCTAAAAGGAAACTTAATTTTAACGGAGGGAGTAGTACAGAAAGATATTCATATATATGTGAAAGTAGCTTCCCAGTTCTCACGGATTAGTGGAGGGACTGGAGGCATGTTCATGCCATATTTATTATGAAGGGGCATTTTCGATTTTTTCAGAACTTCTTTTAAAGTACAACACTTCCTTTCTGAAATGGCGATATCATTGCAGCCATGAAAGCTTATCATAATGGCAAACCTGGAACGAAACTAAGAATGCTCATAAGGATATCACTGGCAGTTGATGATGATATCACAACTACCATTCATAATATTTCACACTTTACGGTGCTGTAACATCAGCAAGGCTACTGGATCTTTCACATATAATCCTACAATTACAATTTAAACTGACTGCAAATCAAAATGATGGCATTAGAATGTACCCGTGCCAATGTATCAGAGCTGCCAGTCACAAAAACAGTTCCATTTGCATTGAAAGCGCAACACAGGATTTGATTGTTCTGCTGTGCACCACCTGAAGAAGAATTATTGCTTCTTCCTGTGTAAAAATGCACAGACATGTTAATGAAGTTCTAGATAGCATCATAGACTAAATGGCAGAAACTAACCTGTTAGGGCTTCAACACGCCTGGGCTCATAGATTCGCGGATTATTCTGCGAGTTCCTTGCATCCCAGATCCGACAAGTTCCATCATCTGATGACCTACCATTATTCATATATTCTTCTAGATCAATGTCTGATGCAAGTGAATATATCTTTTCTTAAAAGTAACAGGAGACGTACATATACACTTCATAAGAAATGGCATAACAAGAAAGACAACAGACTCCCAACAAAGTGAACTCACGACAATAGCTGGTATGCACAACTGGCAGTAGTCCTGGGATTAAATGCAATAGCAGTAACAGCCCCCGTATGCCCCTGCAGAACAGATATAGGAATTCCATCTGGCAAGCGCCACTGCCAAAAGAGTAAAACATTCATGTTTCTAGAAATATAAAGTAAATAATTTTCGAAACTGAGTTTCATGATAAAGAAACTTACAACTCGAATGACAAAATCATTGGAAGCAGATGCTACCAAAGTATTGTGCGAACTGACTGCCAAATCAGTGATGTCACCCTTCGCAGAATTTCGACATGTATAAATAAGAAATCAGCATCAAAATTCAAACAAATTGCTATAGCTGACAATACTAACTCATGCATAAACAAATACAGTTCCAGATATCTCATGGATGAAGTAAAACTCACTTCATGACCACGGCAGCTAGCCAAACAAAATGCAGTTTCCATTGACCATATTTTGACAAGGCGATCATCAGAACCAGTAATAACATATCTCCCTGAACGATCGAAGATGGCTACAAGTAGATGCAACAAAATGAATAAGCTTTTATGCAGTGGATGTAAGACGAAAGCATATAAAAAGAAAACAAAATTGAAGAGTTTATCGTTCAGAATCAACATGGCTAAAAAGGAGCTTGACAAACAAGAATCGTCATTTTACCACCTTCACAGTAATACTATGAAGATATAGCTAAGCTTCACATATTGTTGTACATCAAAAAGAAACTCTACTCTAAAAGATGAAAACCTAAAGAAAGCAGAACTCTTTTCCCTTTATGAAGCATCACAGCATAATCAGGTTTCTATTGTTTTTTCTTTTACTAAGCCATGCATGACCAATTCCCCATCAAACTAGAGGATACATTTTAGTGTTTGGATTTGGATCTTGAAGGATCAGCAATATTATCTAGAATAATGTTTCTCCAAAGATAATGATACAATTACAAGTATCACAGCTCATTCAAGTAAACATAACTGTAAACATTCTTTCAATTAGTTTAATAGACGAACATAGATTTAGACAATAAGTATTTGCTGTATAAAAGATTGAATTACCAAGAGATTACTTCATACAAGAGGTCAAGATTAAGTTCCTTGTGTGAATATACAACTCAAACACAAAGACCACATGAACTTACCACAATAAACAGCATTTCTATGCCCCCGTATCTTCTTTGTGTTTTGCATCTTTTGTATCATTGTAGATGGCTTGGCAATGGCATGAGAGGCAGCATGTATGGATGGAGCACGATGATGTCTTGTAAAACCACCACCTATAGCCCTTAAACTTAGTCCATGTACTTGATCAACTTGCATGTGAGGCCATCGGAGGTAACCCGGGAGTCGTTTAACTTGTTTCTTCTCATTTCTATCACCTAAACAGAGCTCCTCAGGTACAAGGAAATAAGGAAAAAAAATAAGCCAAAGAGACTTCCAAGAAGAAGGCAAATCCAGAATCAGTTAACAAAAAGAGAAAATACATAACACTAAATAATCTAGTTATGTTTGTCAAAATGAAGACTCCCAAACCATGGAAAAGAATCTTTACTAGGAGCCTTCTTGCTCTTTGCACTATCAACTTGGATAAATATGTGAATAAGACAGATGTTCTTTTAGTAATTCAAATTTATAATGTTATTAGGAAATATATTATTGCATACATACTAGAGGATGTGAAATTAGTATCTAGCCTTGATAAGGTGAACATCTGGAAAATTGTTACAAAATATTACTACTAATGGTAGTATTTGGAAATATTTTATGAAGGCTAGCCTTGTATGTCCAAGGCTACAGCCCACAATTCATGAATCATGCCTATGAAAATAAAGTTATTAGCATATTAAGGATCTTTGACATCCTCTCCTTATCATAGAAGCTGAAACGTGACAAAGACCATAATCTTGAGATCCATCAGCAACCTCCCTTGGATTTAAAAGGGTATGACCTCTGAGGTTGGTATTCCATTTCTTTCATTTGGCCACTGGTACAGAAAATGCCTTAACAAGCCAAAAAAATCATACCTATCCAAACCTATACCATAGCCAATTCTTGTATCCAACTTTGGATTGTATCATAGCCATGTCCACACAAAGTGCACCAAGGGTGGGAGACAGCCTTAACACTGATAACTGATAAGACCATAATCATTCTAATGTAAAATTTTCTGATGGTATCCACTTCTTACAGCTAAGTTGTTAATTGTTGTACGCAATGGAAAACGCTATGAAAGTTTCAGACTGGGATAGAACATAACTGCATCCTAAATTCATGACACATGAAAATGGTGCTCCAAAATATAAGTTACTTGTATAACAAAATATATACTAGTTTCCAATATTGTCATTAGTGTAGGTCATAGAAGATCAGAAACCATACAGCTCAGAAGTGAAAAGGAACCAGTCCCCAGTAAGGTAGGAATGTCAGCTGCATTAGGATGGTTACTCATGCCAGCTGATGCAAATGGGGCAGTCAACAATAGCTGCTTCAGAAGCTTAACCAAGTGATCTGTTGGAATGTGGGAATACCTGATGGCAATATTAACACAGCACTAATTTGTGATCTACACTAAGCCAATAATTTGGGTGCATATAACAGTAACATTAGCCAACGCTGAACATTAATCATGAAGCCATCCCCTCCCTATTGATTTCATCCACTTGTATTGCACATTAACCTTAGAATGTCATAAACTACTATTCAACATATACCCTAATGGGCTGTTTTACACTAAACCTAATCAATCAGTAGTCAGAAATAACTGTGATTCTGTGAAGGAGGCAATGAGGAGGTGATCCACCATTTTCACAATTCACAAATACTAGTTAACGGATTACTTCTGGAATTTGAAAGAAGTGCACCTTTGGCCCATGAACCCTATGTTCTATGTATTATTTTATTATTATTATGAATTCAACTAATAAACTTATTTGCTAATTGAAAGAAAATATAATATACCTCTGTATCAAATCTTCATAGCTTAGTGGGAAAGAGACACCATCATCATTCTTATCTTCATGATGCATACCACTTCTAGAATACCATGCATGATATCTTCTAGGTAGAAGCTGATGTTCCAACAGTTCATTGCAAAATTGTCTAAAAGTTTTCTGGCATGGTCCAGTTGATAGGAAATGCAATATGAGAAAGTAAACTTCCCTGAGATCAATATCAACATCAGCTGGAACTGCAGCACTACTGACTCTCTCTTGCTCTTGAAAGTGAGTATCTTCAGGAACTTTACTTGAATTGTTTGTCGACTTTGTGTGTTTTACAGGAATTTTACTCGTGGATGCACACTTTTGAAGAATCATCATGCAGTTACCAGCCTGAACTCCCTGAAGCAACCATAACAAAATTTTATAGTGTTTCTGATATAGCTCTTTCGCATATAAAACAAGTAGTGAGCCAATTAGCAATGCGTGATTAGAGAGATATAGTTCCCGTCGAGTAAATCCGTGTGAAATATAGTTGAATAATTAGATAGCCTTACAAAACACGCATCAACCTGTTACTGATTAATATCAATCCCAAATGCCTCATAATACTCATCAACCTTCTACTCAATCAAGGTATGGTGTAACTTTTCAGAGTCGAGATAAAACTCTACACTTAAAGTAGCACTCACACACTTCCCATATTACATAGAAGTGATGGAGCTGACCTTTAATTTCGTTCATATAGTGGTAGAGACAAATACCAATCAATAGGTTAACCGTATCATAAATGCACAACTTATAACCATTGGAACATTGGACCTTCTTCTAAAACACCCGCATTTTTATTTCTTTCCTAACATGTCATTAGTCCAAAACCTAGTGTCTAGAAAAGTAATCTGTTTTCTGACCCCAAAAAAAAAATCTGTAGAATGACACAGAAATTATTCGTGAAATATTTACTTTCCCTACATGCAGAGGAAAAGTTTATTTTCAAGAGAATTGGAAACATATACACTCACTTGCAGAATCTCATTAATAATGCCCTAAAAATTCCTCAAATCCGACAAAAACTCATTGAAACGAGAGTAACTAATTGGAAATAGCTCTCTAAGAACACAAAGCAGTAACGATAGTCGCTTCCGTGGTAGTAATTATATAACAAATCTGTTATTCATTGCTCCAAAATAACGAAATTCACACCCCATCGGAAACAACCAGATTAAAAATATCTATAAAAAAAAAAAAAAAAAGATCAATTAGGGGTGGCGAAACAGAAAGAGAACACTCCTAGTGCATTAATTCATGAGGGAAGAAATTAAACATAGGAAAGACAAGAAGAAGAAAAAATTCAGAGCACAAGAAGAAAACACCTCCGCATTAAGCTTTTCAGCTTGAATCTCCGCCGAGAGAGAGAGCGTTACCTGGAAGAGAATTCTTTCGCAAGAAGAGAAGCCAGCGCTCCGACAGATGGCTATTCCCAGAGGAAGGGAACTCCACAGCAAGCGAGGAAGTAGACGAATTTCACATGAAATGTACCAGGTTCAAGTGATTTTCCAGGAGCGTTTTCTTCTTCTTTTTTCCTTTTTCTCTCTAGCGTTGGGGGGTTCAGAAAGAAAGAAAAATGAGAGTGTAGGAAATTAGGAATTAATCCGGCAGATCTGACATTCTGGACCGGAAGTTGACCGACCCGACCGGTTCTATGTTTGGGCCGGGTTCGGGGTTTGTCTTTTTATTGGGCTTCTGGTTTGGTGGGCTTTCTGAAAATAATTTGGGCCGGTCTCGGACCCGATACATGAGGTGTGCGTGGGCGGAATGAACGCGGCCGCAGGAGAGAGAAAAAATGTGCCTGCTGGGATATCAAATTTGTAGGATCGTTTGTAAGTTAGTAGGAAAAGATTTTGAGAGAGAGAAAGGTTAGTGAAGAAGAGAAGAAGATTTGCTGCATCCAGCCATGAATGTTTTTAGAGCTCTCATTTTTATATTTGAGAAATAGTGACTTCATTATTTTTATTATAAAATACAAGAGGCAATATATATAGGAGAATAAAAAAGGAATAAAAGGCATAACAAATTTTTGCAGGTCTGTAGCAATAAAGATCCATCTAGGATTTGAGCCACGTTGGCTAGTGGGACAGAGCGGACAGTTGTCATAGCCATATGAGGATGATGACACCCCCCGCAAGCTGGAGCAGGGTTGGCAAATACATGCTCAGCTTGGACAAGAGCTCACGATGCTGAGAAGAAGGAAGAATCTTGGTGAGCACATCAGCTAATTGATGTTGAGTGGGCAAGTATGACAGTTGTAGCAGACCATCCATGACCTTCTCGCGAGTGAAGTGGCAGTCGATTTTTATATGTTTCGTCCGTTCGTGAAAAACGGGGTTGCGGGCAATATGGATGGCGGATTTGTTATCACAATGAAGTGTGACAAGAGTAAGATGAGAAACTCCCAATTCACGAAGAAGGCCAACAAGCCAAGTGATCTCAGAGGCAGCATGAGACATTGCCCGATATTCTGCTTTAAATGAACTACGAGATACAGTAGCCTGTTTCTTGGAGCGCCAACAAATAGGATTGGGACCCAAGAGAAGTACGTAGCCAGTCACAGACCACCGAGTAAGAGGGCAAGCAGTCCAATCTGAGTCAAAGAAAGCTTGTAAAGTCAAGGAAATACCAGGACGAAACAAAATGCCATAATCAAGAGTGCCCTGAACATAACGAAGAACATGAGTGAGAGCAGACCAGTGAGCAGTATGCGGTTTCTGTAGAAATTGACTCAGTGTTTGAATAGCAAAGGAAAGATTTGGTCGCGTGTTGGTAAGGTAATTGAGCTTGCCTACCAAACTGCGATACAAAGTAGCATCAGAGAGGAGAGGTCCTGAATCAATGTATGTGAGTTTAAAATTGAGAGGCAATGGCGTAACACATGATGAAACTGAACCCAAAGCAGCATCCTGTAATAACTCACAAGCAAATTTGCGTTGAGAAAGTATCAAGAAATCATGCGAGTAGTCAACTTCCATCCCTAGAAAATAATTTAATCGACCCAGGTCTTTAATGCTAAAAAGAGAATGAAGTGTAGACTTCAAATGATTGATAACCTGAGCATTAGTGCCAGTAACCAAAATGTCATCAACGTAGACTACAATCAGAGTAATATCAGCCCCAGAAATTTGAAGGAACAAGGAAGAATCAAACTGGGATTGAACAAAATTAATGCTCTTAAGGGTAGATGCCAACTTGTGATACCATTGTATCGACGCTTGTTTGAGGCCATATAAGGACTTGCGAAGGCGACATACGAGATGAGAAAGATTAGGAATCCCCTCAGGCATAGACATATATACCTCTTTAAACAAATCTTCGTGAAGAAAAGCGTTGTTGACATCTAGCTGGAAAACAGTCCAGCCGCGTGTCACATCCAAAGCCAGCAGAGCGCGAATGGTGGTCATACGAACAACATGGGAAAAAGTCTCGTCGTAGTCAACACCATGTTGTTGTGTATATCCCTTGGCAACAAGTCGTGCCTTGTAACGTTCCACAAAACCATCAACCTTGAGCTTAATTTTTACAGCCCATAGTCTTCTTACCTGTTGGCAAAGCAACACAATCCCAAGTATGGTTGTCCTGCAAAGCAATAATTTCCTTATTCATAGCTTCAACCCATAATGGATCCCTAGAGGCTTGAAGGTAGGTTTTGGGTTCAGTGGGAAAGGAAAGAGAAGGTTTGGCAGCGGAATAACATTGTGGTTTGGCAAGAGAAGACATGAAGGCATGAAATAAGGGGAATTGAGATGAGGGAAGGGACATGTTACACACATAATCTTGGAGGTGTGTAGGTGGTCTATGTGTCCGTGTGGACTGCCTCATAGGTGGAACAACTGAAGTGGGTAGTGTTGTCACAGGTGCAACATGATCATTGGAGGGTGAAGCCACTATAGGATGAGACTCAGGTGTAACTTTAGGGGCAACAACAGTAGGACTGGTGTCATAAGGAAAATCGGGAACAAGAATGGGCAAAGGAGTTGTGTTTGGGTTAGTTTTGTGGAGCTTAAGGAGAAAAATGGATTCATAAAAAAAGAATATCTCTGGAGATAAAAACCTTGTGAGTGTGAAGGTTGAGTACTCGATAACCCTTCACCCCGGGAGGAAAACCAAGAAAAACACAAGGCTGGCTTCTGGGATCAAATTTGAGGCGATGAGCTTTGAGTGTGCTAGCAAAACACAAACAACCAAAGGGTTTGAGATGATCATACATAGGTGGTGTGTGATGAAGAATTTCAAAGGGAGTTTTGAACTTGAGGGATGTCATAGGAAACCTATTGATTAAATAGGTGGCATGTAAGATACTCTCACCCCAGTAAACAGTGGATAGGTTTGACTGAAAAAGAAGGGCTCGAGCAGTTTCTAAGAGGTGTTTATGCTTGCGTTCCACCACTCCATTTTGTTGAGGGGTATCAACACAAGATTTTTGATGTATGATTCCTTGGCTAGAGTAAAAATCTTGAGCAACAGAGCTGCAGAATTCGGACCCATTATCTGACCGAATCACTTTAACTTTGGCCTCAAATTGTTTTTCAACAAGGGTAACAAAATATTGGAGAATGGGAAAGGCATTGCTTTTGTGGGACAAGAGATATGTCCATGTTGTGCGAGTGAAATCATCAATAACAGTCAAGAAGAATTTAAAGTCATTATATGTAGTGGTAGAATAAGGTCCCCAAATATCAACATGAAGCATTTGAAATGGACAAAAAGTCTTGATTGTACTGATAGGGAAAGAACCCCTATGTTGTCTAGCTAATTGACAAATATCACAATGAGTAGGTTTAACAACCCCATTAGTTTGAATGAAAGGAAAAAGATGCATTTGACCATATGGGACATGCCATAGTCTATGATGCCAAAGATCTAAAGTAGAGACATAAGCAGTAGCTTTAAGGTCTTTATTTATGGAGGAAGAGTTGGATGTGGTGGTAGGAGATGGAGCTGCGGAAGAGTGGTTGATGTTGGTAAGATAGAGGCCTTTGTGAAGATCACCAAGAACTATTGAATTGTTCATGGAAGGGTCCTGAAGAAGTAAACACTAAGATGGAGTAAATAACAAATTGGATTTAAGGTCTTTAGTCAATTGAGAGACTGAGAGCAAGTTGTATGAGAAAGAGGGGACATGTAAAACATTGCATAGAGTAAGACCACCAGTCAATTTAACAGCCCTTATATATGTTATGCATGATTTGGATCCATCAGGCATGGTAATATAGTCAACAGTAGACAAAGGCTTATAATGGTCAAACAAGGACAGGTTAGGTGTGATATGATGGGTTGTCCCACTATCTATGATCCATTGATGAATATCACCATGACTAAAGAAACTGAAACTTTTACCTTACATCATTCTAGCTTTGTTTCCCTTTGATTCAGACATCTCACTATTGCTCAGTAATGCAAGCAATTGATTGTACTAATCTCTTGTCAACATTGGTGTCTTGTCGGAAGCATCTTGTGAACCTCTGGGAGAATCATTCTGCTCATTCTCCTTGATGTTACTATTGTTTGTTGAATAAGCCTGACCCCTTTGTTGCTTATCCTTTTCATTTTTCTGATTGGGATAACCATGTATCTTGAAACATCTCTTAATAGTGTGGCCTTGGATCTTGCAGTGTTCACAAAAATACATGGCTCTCCTCTGCTCAGGAGTAGAACCTCTACCTCCTCCTCTAGATTGTCCTGTTCCATTGTCACGGCCACTGTTCCCATTAGCACCAGAACTTCCCCTGCCATATCCTTGATTCCTCTTTGAATACAAAGCAGTAGAATCACTTCCTATCCCAGAAGCAGACTTCAGTTCACGTTGTTTCTCATCCTAGAGAACCAGATGATACACTTCAGCAATATTCGGTGTTGGTTTCATCATCAACACATTTCCTCTTACCATGTTGTAGACATCATTAAGACCTACCAAAAACTGTACTACCTGCTAATTGTACATAAATGGAGGTATATTCGCAACAGTTCCACAAGAGTTGCATTTAGAGAGCTCAACAAGAGCAAAATACTCATCCCATAGCTTTTTAAACTTAGTGAAATAAGCAGTTATAGACAAATTTCCCTGAGAAACATTGAACAACTCCTTTTGTACCTGGAAAACTCGTGTACAGTTAGGAAAACCAAACCTCGTCTTGAGTTCATCCCAGATCTGAACAGCTGTGTCACAATATAGAAGAGTCTCAGCAATATCCTTCTCCACCGAGTGTTGTAGCCACGCAATCACCATGTTGTTGCATATGTTCCATCGCGCGAGCAAAGGGGAATTCGGAGCAGGTTTTGAGCAAGTTCCATCCACAAAACGCAGCTTGTTCTTCGCATTCAAGGATACCTCCACAGATCTCCTCCACTGATAATAGTTTTGGTCGTTTAGTAGTTCTGTTGACAGAACATAGTTTGGATGATCCGAATGATGTAAAAACAGAGGATCATTCGAATCAAGTGTCGGGTCTCTACCTTCACTGGTTTTATTCTGACCGGCATTAGAATCTTCCGCCATTGATTTTCTATGATGTATCTGCTAACTATAAGAGCTTTGATACCATATCAGATTTGTAGGATCGTTTGGAAGTTAGCAGGAAAAGATTTTGAGAGAGAGAAAGGTTAGTGACGAAGAGAAGAAGATTTGCTGCATCCAGTCATGGATGCTTTTAGAGCTCTCTGATTTTGATATTTGAGAAATAGTGACTTCATCATTTTTATTACAAAATACATGAGGCAATATATATAGGGAATAAAAAAGGAATAAAAGGCATAACAAATTTTTGCAGATCTGCAGCATAACAAATTCTGCAGCAATAAAGATTCATCCAGGATTTGAACCACGCTGGCTAGTGGGACCGAGCGGACAGCTGTCATAGCCATATGAGGATGATGATATGGGATTCATCCTTTGGTGTTTACAACTTCAAAATTGCATTTAATATATTTCCAGCCGTTATGTGTGTTGCATTTGATGTAGTTCATTTTGAGTTTTATCAATCTAAAGAACTTCATGGTTCATATATGTGATGAAGATATTGTTTTATATTTCATTGAAAGAGTATAATTAATAAATTTATCAACATGTAGACAAGGTTTCAAAGAATAATTTAAAACCTCCTTTACTTCAAATGATAATTTTAGAAAAATGTGAAAAGGATCTAAAACAAATTTGGTTAAATATATCATCATCCTTAATAGTTTACTCGATGCCATACCAAAAATTAACATCTTTATTATAAATATGGTAATTGGTAACTATTGACCCACATTAACATTTTTTAATGATGTTGAATGTCATCAAAAAACTCCATCACTATTATTCTTATTTTAGAATATTCCTGAAAAAAAAATTATAACTAAGTGTTTGTTTGGATATCAATGTTTATGCGTTATAGTACATTATTTTGTTCTATAAAACATTTTTTCTATAAAGCCTATTTGGCTACTGAGGCTTTATATTTAAAATTACTTTTACAGGAAAAAGCACTATTCTCATCTCTTCTATCTAAATAAATAATAGTTTACCATCTCCACGATGTCGTTAATCTTTCCGTCGCGGCTTGCTTTCGCCATACCACACAAGAGTCACCACTATCACTAAGGATGGGCATCGGACCGGACCAGACATTTATGATCCGGTCCGGATTGGCGGACCGTAAACTTTTAAAGTGTAGATCGGACCGGACCGGATCGTTACGGTCCGGTCCTTTACGGTCCGGTCCACGGTCCGGACCGATAAGACCGGATTTTATATTTTTTTGCTTTTAATGGGTTTGATTACGGTCCGGATTGTAAATATTATGGACCGGACCGTAAAAATTACCCCTAAAAATATTTTTAACCTTTTTTTTTATTATTTTTACGGTCCAACCGGTCCGGACCGTAAAAATTACGGTCCGGACCGGACCGTAAGACCGGAAACGTAAAATCCCCGGACCGTGGACCGGACCGTGACGGTCCGGTCTTGGACCGGTCCGTAAATTTCCGATCCGGTCTTACGGTCCGGTCTAGTTTTGCTCATCCTTAACTATCACCCATTGTCAACCAGCCTTTTGACCCACGACGCCTGACAAGCATCGTCGACGCCTTGCCACAACAGTCCACCACGATATACCAAACAATAAAAAAAAACAAATCACAATCCGCAATAAATACAAATAAAAGATCAATTAATGATGGATAAATAATAGGTTTAGGGTCCAACTTTGTTATTAGTTTTGTTTTCATGCTCAATTCGAATAAAATGTTACAAATTTTGGAATATATGGTTTCAAAATCAACAAGAATAAGATATTTTTTAAAATTACAAGTGTGATGCGTGCAACCACCACCGACAACGGGGTCGGGGTTGCTCATCTAAGTCGATGACCAGCTTTCTATGGCCTTAGGCGGGATTAGGGGTAGTGACGAGATAGGAAGAGAAATCAGCTAAATCGGGGTGTGATCTTATTTCCTTTTTCTTCATAATAAAAAGGAATTGGTGTAAAGTTTCCCTCAAGTTGGGCGAAAACATTGCCTATTTTCCCTCAGGCGAAAAACATTACCTACTTTCTCTTAGGCTGAACGAATGGTACTATCGTCAAATTGTGACAAATGGAGATGCAGTAGTCAAAACACGATGACGTTTAGCATTTATGTTTTTTTATACTTTGTAATGACAAGTTATAAATAATATTTTGGAACTGGAGCAACTTTGATACTTGTGAGGAGAGCTTTATCTCTTATTCATAATACACTATATATGTAAAGTGAGCCACCATATACGCATTTAGACCAAAAACATATTTAACGATAAAATTTTGAAGTGTATGTTACATAGGTAGGATGTGTGTTCCTTTCAAGTGATAATGATATTGGCAACACTTTTGGGTGTTTCCTTTAATAGCAATGAGAAATTGTTCCTTCAAACAGACTGTTGCAATGCTAAATGGTCAGCTGGCATGCCACTTATCGTTCAAGTTATAAGAAAAAGTAAATGTAACCTTAAATACTAATGTCAAACAGCTTACTTATCATACCTCGTTACACAAGATCATAATATTTAATAGTAATAAGTAGGCTCAAATGCAAATCTCTTTTTGGGTATAAATTGTAAGGCGATGAACTTTTTGGGCCACTAAATCATAAAGAGATGAAGTAGTGTGAGTGTGTGTTCAGTGTTTGTGAGTTAGTGTCCTCTCCTAATTTCTAGCATTCCAATTCTTTAGATGTAGTGGATCAATTTATTTGTTTGGATACAAGGCAAACATTAGAATCCCTTATTAACAGAAAGATAATCCTAAATCATCACAATGATTGATCTTTACAAACCGTTTATAGACATTATCATATGTGGACTTCAAGTGGATGAACTCATATCTAGCATTAGTCCTGTCTTGACCAGGAAAATTGGAAGTCGTATGAAGTCGGTGAATCCTCAAAATTACAGTCAAACTGATGTCATGAGTGGCTAGAAAGTTTGCGACATGATTTGCTTCCCGGAAATAGTGATGTACTTGTACAGAATCGAATGAATACAATAAAGAGGTAGTATCAGTAATATTGGTATGGATTTCCATGGGATCTTTCAAATCCCCCTAATGGAATTGATGAGAACTAAGTTGTCTCCTTCAATAACTAATTTCTTTATATTTAAATCAAATGCTTTGCGGATACCATAAAGGGTTGCATAAGCTTCTGTTTGTAGGATAGTAGTATTGGAAATTTGTTTACGGTTTATGGAAAGAATTGTACCAACAAGATTACGAATTATGAATCCAATATGTGATGACTGATCAAATATTTTTTTGACCCATAGCCTAATCATGGGGGGCTTCTTCCAGATTCTGTTAGTAATACGAGATCTATTGTGTTTTATGGACGACTTAGTAGACGTAGAAGATGTAGAAGTAATCCAGTTTTGGAAATGGATGTATACTTAGTCCGAAGAGGTTGTATTTTGGTGAATATTATTTCTTTCAAAAAATAGTGAGTTACGATGGTTTGATAAGAGTGACACAAACATAAAAAAAAAATCAATGTCTTAAGAGTGACATAAACATAATTGGTCCGAAAATCCATGGGTTTAGTCGACCTAACCGATTGCTTTGCATGTATTAGCTCATTTATATTAAATATTATATTATATGCTTATGATTAAAACAATATCATAATAACATTATAATTTTAATAATTATAAGGTTGACCTATAAAATTTTAAGGACATGATGAAACAAACCCAAGTTTTACTTGAATCTGACCGACCCAATTGACAAATTGAGCTATAATATTTTTCATAAATAAGTATGTAGTCTTGCATATGGTTTTAGGTCTTTAGACGGGGAATAAGTTTGTATTTCAGTAACAAATAATAGAAACATAATTATCATTTGTTGAGATTATTATGCTTATGTTTTAAGATCCAAGAATGACCATCAATTTGATTGTCATTGATAGTAAATTATATGACGAAGATAATCAAGAAAAAAATGGTATTTGTTGAAAATTGGTACTTTTATTGAAATAACGCATTTTTTGGATTAAGGTTTGCTTTACCAAAATTGTTGCTTGGAAAAAAAATATATAGGAAAAAAATCATTTAAAACAATAATATTGGTCTTACGATTTTTGTTCCTCGCATGTGCATGACACCATCAAACACTACGTCCCATTCAAGTTTTAATAACGACAAAATCTCTTGAGTGTGCATTTAGCTATGAGTAGTAATAGAGTAAAAAAAAATGAAAAGCTGAAAAGAGAGAAACGCTCCCATGGGGAGCCGGCCCTAGCTCCGCTGGGCTGCCGATGAACCCCCGCCGCTCCGATCGAGATCTCACCCCTGCTCCGACCGAGCTCCTTCCCCCCTTCTTCGACCGAGTTCTTCCCTCCCTGCTTCGATCGAGCTCTCAACCTCCGAGCTCCGACCGATCTCTCAACCTCCGAGCTCCGACCGAGCTCTCAACCTCCGAGCGCCGACCGAGCTCTCAACCTCCGAGCTCCGACGGAGCTCTCGACCTCCGGCCGGCAGATCTGCGGCCAACCCGAACCGCCCCCCTTCGCACCGGACCTCCCTAATCGAGGCTCCTCTCTTGCGCACCCGCTCTCAGCGAGCCATGGCGGCGAATAACCCTTTATTCTGACTTCCTCCGATACATCCCTGTGTTGATGAAGCTTTTCCAGGCGGCGAACCGAGTTGTAGTTTCGGACTTGATCGAAGATGACCATCCTTTCGACGGTGCAGTTTTTTGTGCTTTACTCCTCTCGTTCCTGGATTGTTGTGCTTTATTTTTCATAGTTTGTATTTGTTGTGGTCTGTTGTTGTTTTTTCTGCTCTTTGTTTGTGTTTGCTGTTTTGTCGGTTTCTCCGACAGCCGAGTTTCTTGGCCTCTCGAAGTTCTTATAACTTTGAATTCTTATCTTATCAAAAAAAAAAAAAAAAAACTATGAATAGTAATAGGAGTCGGAATCAATTTTTTTGCAAGTCAACGATGAGTTTAATCATGCTCAACTTTATGTCATAATATCAACAGCCATTATAACGAAATTGTTAAATATCTTAATATAAGACAAGAATAAATAAATATCTAATACTACACAACCAATGTAGGTGTTTTGAATTTGTTTCATAATTTTAGTTATCTTTAGGTAATTATCTATAGTTTTATTTTAAATTTCTATTTAATTATTATTATTATTTTATTTTAACTTCATTTTATCAAATTCACGTAATAATGTGGTTTATATTAATTTTTCCAATGATTTAGTTATAACATTTATCTATAATATTAATTTTTTAAATGAGAATGATGTATATACTAATATTAAAGAATATATTCAATATAAATTTTAAACAAGTCGTATAGATACACATTAGGCTAATCTACAATCTATATACTATTACTAAAGTCATAAGTCTCTATCCTACTTATCACACATCTACCTATGTCAAGTCATCAATTTAATTTGTATATTTACCTATTCACCTTTTTAATTTTCTCCATATTATTTCATCTTTTTCTAGCAAGATTCCATATATATTATTTCGCTAAATTATCGCTTAAGTTATATTCTTAATTAAGTTATAGCTTTAGTTGTATTTCCTTATGCCTAATTACCTTATAGCCGATTTTCCTTACCTAAATTATACACATTCGTATGATTATTTTTTACTATATTTGATTTTCGTTCCATCTTTATAACACATAATGTAACTATATTTTTACATTGTTATGATTATATACATTCGTATGCTTATGCCAATACAAACTACGTAACTATATGCATTCATATAGATCGAGATGTATAAAATATAACATAAATGTGCTTCCTATTGTACATGCATCATAAAGTATATATGTATTTGTATGGGTATTTTTACTAGCAAACTTAATTCAGTGTATTTTACATACCAAAATTAAAGTGTATGTGTATATGCCTAATTTAAATTTATCTATATACTATAGCTAAAGTCATTATCCTCTTTCCTATGTGTCAACCATCTAGGTATGTCATGTTATCAAATTAATTTGCACATTTACCTATTCACCCTTCTAATTTTCTACAAATTACATTATCTTCTAATTTTCTAGAAAGATTTCATATCTATTTCTTCCATATATATATATATAATTTCATACCAGAATTATTACAACATCCTATATGATTTTATATTTATTTGTTGGTTAGCTTATGCTCAATATTTATAAGACATGTTCTTCACATATTGGTTTTATTTTAGTGGATTCTAAACTATGGATTTATATACCAAACATACTACATAATATAAATTTTAATTAAAACGTAGTCGTGAATGTAATCTATATCAAATACTAAAACTAAATAAATATATACGACTTTGATATTATCTTTGTAATCTAAATACCAAAACTAAATATAAGGTTAACTGAGAGATGTATAAAATTAGGGTAATATATGTTTCCAATTAGATAATCAAACTAAAGTCACAACAATATGCACAACAAATCTTTAGTTTTGATTTCACCCATTGACATAATCTAAGTGTATATATATTAGATTAACCATGTAAATATTAGCTTAAAGATTCGGTAAATATATATGTCACAAATATGGTAATTTACACTTATTTAGGGCCTTGAAGAGTATATTATCTTAATGGAACTAGTATAGATAAAAAGGTATATTAGAAAGTTTTTATATGTCTTGTTTGTGAATGTGTTGATCTTAGATTGAAAAATATGGAATATCCATTATATTAGTAGATTTGTAGTTACAACTTTCCTTAGTTACTAAACAAAATAAATCCATGTATTATATACATTACAAAATAAAGAACATGAAATTAATAAAGTTGCCTCAATTGCATGTATCGAATATTGCATTCAACTTTGATAAATGTTCTTGGGCACCGAGATAACATATATTAATTATGTTTAATGTTTAGTTACCTCTCACCTACTATGTCTCATTGAGTTTTTTAAAATTAGCAACATACTTTATGATTTTAATTTAATTAATTGTATGTTTCGATTAGCTTATATGATTTGGTATATGATTACGTTATCTTATATGATTTGGTAATAGATCCGTTGATAATGTTCAATCTAGTATGCACTGCTTCTAGATGAACTTTTTGGGTACGGTGGACTTTGTAAATGTTTATATGTATAAGGGTAAATAAGGTACAAAAGTTTTGCAGGCAACCAAAGCAGGATACAACGACATATCTATTTCTTGTATGTTTCCCTCTTTGTTTTTTCATTCCTAAAGTACCATGCATGAGATATATATTGCTTTCTACTGGCTTGGAAAATTGAGCCTCTTCTAACCTTGCGAAATTAGCTCTCTTAATTTCTAACTCAAAATGTGAAGTACTTTATATTTCAAGCCCATCAACCTCTTGGCACCAGATGTCTCGTTATAATGTGCAAAAACAACCACCACATGAAAGAAAACACTTCAATTTCAAAATTTCAGTCTCCCCTATGCTTTGCACAGGGCCGAGAGTAATATGACTGTTAAATGTAATAGCTTATATTAAGGGAAGCTTGTAGACAAAGACTGTTTATTTAATGAAAAATATGTCTCTCCAATAACGTAAATGTAGGTGGGAAAGTTGATAGTATAGAGTAGAATGTGCATGTGTGATGCCATTTTATGAGTTGTCGATTTGTACTCTAATTAACTATTGTCGTATAACTATAAAATTACCCATCTTTATTGACTTTTTTTATCACGACAAGAACTTTGGATACGTAAAGAGAGACACTTTTTCTTTGTATGGAGAACCACATACTAAACCTACATTGCTATGAAGAGATTTTGTTCAAAACCAACTCTAGCAAGATGTATAAGCATATGCTAAGGTGTTATGTAGGCAACACATAGGTTGGGCATTAGCAAAACTAAGATGTTACAATTACAAATATCAAAGGAAATTATTTTAATTGCATTATTAAGTTCATAATTTACATTATACGATTCATTGATTTGAGGTATTACGTACTTCAGGCTCATGTACTTCTCAGATTCTATTATTGATATCATTTAGGTGTTTCTTCAAAAGAAACGACATTTCATCGGAATAGTGTAGAAACTTTTATTGCTTTCATTCAAGTAAGCAATAAAGATATATTAGTGCAAATTACAAACATATTAAAAAGATTGAAGAAATACAACACATCAGGAAAAAAAGATTGAAGAAAGCTACCATTTGATTTTACGGTCCCAATGTATCACCGTCTTTGAATTATCACATATAACAACGAATTTTCCAAATATGACTTGAACTCTTGGTGAAAGTATCTAGCTTGGTATCGCGTCTGTTCGTCTATTAAAAACACAATTTCCTATTATGTGAATACATAATTATCCCACCTTGTGTCATCAGCTATTATGTATCTAACTCAATATGTGAAGCTCTTTGTATATGAAGCTCCTCAAACATATTGGCATGACATACATCTTACTTTGTCTTTAGCTCAATTATCTTGTTTATGGCCTCTACTTCAATGTTGAGATTATCAAATGCTTCATTTGTGCATGAAATATCCTTGTGCTTGGATACTATTGTAATAACCCTCAATTTTAGTAGGGATATTTGGATAATTTTCAAACATTCGTTTCATAGGCAGGACATGTTAGGCATGTTCTGTAACCCTGTAAGAGCCATTTGAACGTATTGATATACGTTTAATGAAATATACGAGTCTTAAATTATTTGAGGAGTGCTAAAAATCGGAATTTATCAAGACCCGCGATCAAGGCCCGAGAGCCGATCAAGGCCGAGAGCCACGACCGCGGCTAAGCATCCACGGGCGCAGTTTGGCCTGTGGGCAAACCACGACCGCGGTTCTAAAACCGCGATAGCGGGTACTGTTGTATCGTCTTCTTCCTCAGCTTCCAGAAGGCTGGCGTTTGGCTTTTCTTCCACGTGGTCCGAACGGCGGGAGCTGGACCGCTTCCTCTCCTCGGCATTGATGTGGAGCTCCATCCTTTGAGCCTATAAATAGAGCTCGAATCTGGCTTCTCCTCCATCACTCTCAAGCTCTCTCTTCCTCTCGTTAAGTTCGTGTTCGTCGCCGGAGTCGTCGTCGCCGGAGCCGAAGGAGTCGCCGTGGTAAATCCTTAGAGTGGTGGTGCTCGGTTGTCCAGAAGCGAAGATTCACGCCTCGTCGTCGTTGGTATGGCCTCAAAAGTTTGAGTTAAGCTCGCGTCGGGATGGAGTCTCGTGACCGCGGCTCCATCCATCGCGACCGCGGCTGGGCTGAGATCCGCGACCCAGGTTGGGCGCAAAACCGCAATCGCGGTTATAAAACCGCGGGCGTGGTTTTGCCCAGTAAGGCCGTGATCGCGGCTATGCCATCCGCGACCGCGACACTGGCCTCTTTCCTTCGTTTTGCTTTGTCTTTTCATACCGTATCTAATTTAGGGTTTTGTCTTAAAACTCGTCTACATCGTCGACATCCGTGCTCATATTCAAGTTTCCAGATCTCGAAACCCGATCTCTCGTTCGTCTAAACTAAGGCAAGTGGCGGTTCGCTCTTGCTCATTATTTTATGTTTCCCTTGATTATCAATTATTTGATTGTTAATTAAGTTGGAATAAAGTTGTTGTTTTGTGTTTGGGAACAAATTTGATAAAACGATGTGTTAAAATATGGATTTATAATAGGTTGTATATATTGCTAGAAACAACGCTATTATATCGTTCTACATGATATTACTGTAAAAGTGATAAATGGATTTATAATAGGTTGTATATATTGCCAGAAACAACTATATTATATAGTCCTATATGATATTACCGTAAATGGATTTTGGTGTGGATTTATATGTGAACTTTCATGCTTAGTTAGCACGCTATGTACCTTACGAGGTCTAGTCGTTTCTTTATAACTTTGTGTTAGGAAGATAAATGTCCTAACTCTTTTGGTCATGACCTACCCCTATCCGAATATAGGTGGTGGTGCACTTAGCTAGTGCCAATCTTCGGGATTCGTCCCATGTTCTATATCTCATTGCGAGATCTGTTGTGGAAATTAAAAGCTTTAACGTGAATGTACGTTTTGGAAGTAAATAAGATAAGTGCTTTTACACACATAATTAATATACCATCGGGTGATGAGTACAACGTGGAAACCGCCCGGACTCTTGTTAGAGTAAGTCCTCTTTCCAATCTGGACTCGCATTACACGGTGAGGTTGGTCGTTGGCCCAAATAATCAAGGTCGTGTTTTAAAACTTGTGTGAAAACTTAACGTTTCCAAACAATTCTTCATATTTTCCTATAAGACTCAATTCCGTTGGAGTCTTCTTTTCATTGCATATCTCTTTCTATCATTTCGTGAAAGTTTCGGGTTATGTATCGCTCCTTCAGTTATTATTCGAGGGACAATGATAGTAAACGGTTACGATCACTAGAACCATTCTGTTTTCACCCTTGCATAGTCTTTCATTAGACTAACCAACCGAGTTTTATTCCTTGCATGGTTGGCTGGTGTCATTCGTCCTATACGGCACATCAGTGGTTGGTCCGTGGCGATTTGAAGTAACCAATCGAAGAGAAGGCTTGCAGTTGAAGTTTGCATTTTAAGAAGTAATATTTCCAAGGCGTGTATGTTTAATTTGAAATAAATGTAATACATAGTCTTGTAATTAGGACTACGTTTAAAAGTCTTCCGCTGTCACTATACTTTGTTGTAAAACCATCCTTCTCATTTTACGAGAGGAATCTTAATAAAAGGTTGAGTTATTCATTTAAAATGTCTTTCGCTGATTATTCTTCCGTTATTTAATATTTATGTATGTATTTAACCTTAATTGTTCTGATTAAAGCCTGGGGTGACTTTGGACATTAACGTCTGAGGTCACTGGCGTGTGGCACTACCGACATAAGTCAAGGGTGTTATAACTATGACTACCTCCCTCCCTCCCTTGACCTCTCTACTTTGACCTCTCTTCACCTTGTAGTCGGTGTACACTATAGACCCATATACATAAGGGAAGTTTACATCAGATCAAATTCAAACTCAATTTTTATATATACACAAATGTAAACTCTGCTTGGCAACAATATTATAGAAAAAGTTCATTAATAACTCAGAAAATTATAACAATTGATTTTGGAGCATATATGAGATTTTGAAAAGCTACACATGTGCAATTAATTGATTTGTTATCCAAGATAAAAGCCATCAAACGAGATGAACTCTCCTGCATACCTCTTATACTCATTCCAAATCTATTTCCCTTTGTACGTATAGCTTCATAACATTTAGTGCATGTGGATTCATTGTTGGGTCATATTGTTTAGCTTGCCTCTATTTGGGTTTGATTAGATTGTTTACTTGATTAGTCATAGTCTTTCTCAGTTGCAATTGAATTGGGAGGCTTTGTAATTTCTCTTTTTTTTTCTAGCGGATTGTATGTCCCAATCAATTACATTTGTTGTTTTTCCCCTAATAAATTTTTACTTTTTATTTAAAGCATGATTCTATTAAGGTAATATAATTGAGTATACCCATCATGTTCTATTGGAATTATTGGGAAGCCACAGCACACACATATTAATCATCTCTCTTTTTCCCACTCTAATTATTTCTCCCCATTTCCCTAAGTTGTAATTAAGTGTCCCTTGTTTTTCTTCCACATAGAGCAACATCTCTGTTCTTGTTCTCTCTATAAAAGGCTTTCTCCTGAACCTTGTTTATTATCAAAATATAATACATTTTCTCCATTACCTTTCACTTGCAATATGTTCAATATTTATACAATTCTTCATGGTATCAGAGCAATAAGGTTATACACAAAGATCCTTCACAGTCTTCCTTCATGCCGGACAACACACCATAAACCGAGCCATGGAAGGACTCAAACCATCCACTCTTCCTCCATCATTCGGATCAGCCGGGTGCCATCTTGGTATCTCAACCGCTTGTGGAAGATAACTACCCTACATGGCAAGAGTCCATGAAAATGGCGCTCACCATCAAAAACAAGACGGGGTTCATCACCGGATCCTTGCCAAAACCGGGTGACAAACCAACCGAAGAGCTCCAATGGGAGCGATGCAATATGCTCGTGAAAACCTGGCTTCTTGGATCCATGTCCAAGGAGATCTCCAAGAGTGTACTACACTGCAAAACCGCAAGGGAAATCTGGCTTGACCTCTTCGATCAGTTCTCACAGTCCAACATCGTCTCTCTCTTCAACATCGAGAAGGCGATCCATGACTGTGTGCAAGGCGAGGATTCCATCAACACCTATTTCACCAAACTCAAGGCGCTTTGGGATGAGAAAGACGCCCTCATCGGACTGCCAAACTGCTCGTGCACTGCTGCCTCTGAATTTAAGGTTTTCCTCACTAATCAAAAGACAATGCAATTCCTTATAGGCCTCACTTCCGCATACGAACAGATTCGAGGAGCCATCATAGGTTTGGATACTTTTCCTGAGCCTAGCAAGGCGTATTCTATGGTACTACGCCAAGAGCAGCAAGCAAAAATCACTACTAATCCTCCCGCACCACCGGTCGATGCCTCCACCTTTTCTGTCAAAAAGCAGCAGCCCTCCACTGATGTCAAATATTGCACCAAGTGCAATCTGCACAATCACTCTACAAAGCATTGTCGGGCTCACTTGTTATGCAGTTTTTGCAATAATAAAGGCCACAACATCGACTATTGCCGAAAGCGAAAACGGTCCATGGAAGGCAGGCAACCATCTTCCCAAGCTTTGCACGCTGCTGCCTCTAGCCGTCCTGCTACTCACCCACAGAGTACCCCCCCTTCTCTGTCTGCGGCTGAATACCAGCAGGTTCTGTCCTTGTTGAACCGCCTCCAAATCCCAAATCCCAACTTTCAACAGCAGCAAACAACCGGCTCAACCGATTTCGTATACCGCTCCTCCGCCAATCAAGTTGGTAACCCCTCTACATTTGACCACTTCTCAGGTACACTTAGTAAAACTACTTCCCCTTCAATTAATACCTCCTGGATACTCGATAGTGGGGCAAGCGACCACATCACTCATAATACTAAATTTTTAGACTCCTTTAAACCTACTGACAATCATTTTGTTCATCTCCCAGATGGTACATCTTACAAGGTGTCACATATAGGCATTGTCTCCTTTAAATCTTCATTACATTTATCTCATGTATTATGCGTGCCTGATTTCACAGTCAATCTCATTTCCATTAGTAAGCTTGTACATGATTGTTCTTATGCTACTGTTTTCTTAAAACATTTATGTGCCATCCAGGACCTTCGCACGGGGAAGACGATTGGGACGGGATATGAGCGCGATGGTTTGTTTTTGCTCGATCATAAGCTGAAGCACACCACCCTTTGCAACCTGACAGTCTCGGACTCCCTTTGGCATCAACGGATTGGACACCCCTCATCGCAAGTATCTCATTTTCTTTCAGTTTTTAAGAATAATGGTGTTTTGAAACAACCTTGTTCGATTTGCCCATTGGCTAAACAAACTCGTACTACATTCCCTACTCGTATCAATTTTAGCTCTTCTTGCTTTGATGTGGTGCACATGGATATTTAGGGTGGTTATCATACTCCTTGTTTAACGGGAGCTCGTTACTTCCTTACTATTGTTGATGATTGCTCAAAGTTTACGTGGATTTACCTTATGAAAACCAAAGCCGAGACTCGTTCTCTCGTCATTCATTTTCTCAATCTTGTTGAAAACCAATTTGACAAGCGTGTTAAAATCGTTCGTAGCGACAACGGACCCAAATTTAAATGTCTTGATTTTTACTCCTCTAAAGGAATTTTACACCAAACTAGTTGCGTTAATACGCCTCAACAAAACGGGGTTGCCGAACGCAAACACCGTCACTTGCTAAATGTCGCTCGTGCTCTTTTATTTCAATCCCGTTTATCGAATTTTTTTTGGGGTGATGCCATACTCACCGCCGCGTATTTGATCAATCGAACGCCTAGTCGTATTTTACAAAATCAAACACCTTTTGAAAAACTCTTTTGCAAGCCTCCTACCTACTTGCACTTACGTGTTTTTGGATGTCGATGTTTTGCATCTACGCATCCCCTTCGTCCTAGCAAATTCGAGGCTCGCTCTATAGAGTGCGTTTTTCTTGGTTATCCACCCGGCACCAAAGGCTATAAGCTTTATGATTTTTCAAACAAGAAAACTTTTGCCTCTCGAGATGTCATTTTTTTTGAATCCGAATTTCCATACCTCAAAATGCCGCACTTGCCAACCACAACCACTGACTTTCCCATGCCCAACTTCACACCACAACACTACATATATGATGACCCGCTGTTGCCACTAACCACTCCTTCACCACACCATCCTTCCACTACACAACCCTCTGACGACACTCCCACTACACATTCACCACCCATCACAAATACTCAGCCTAGTCCACCTTCCCCTGAGCCAACCTCCCCTATCCCTAACCACCCACACTCACCCTTAGCAGACGCCCACACATCCCATCTCACACACACACAAAACCCTACGGCACCACCTTTACCGCCAGTACCAAACCGACGCCTTTCTCGGCCAACAAAACAATCCAACCTACTCCGGGATTTCCACGTTGAGGCAACACTACCATCACACTCGCCGACCCCGTCGTCTTCCTCGCTCAACACTACGTCAGGTAGTAACTTTCCTTTGGCACAAGTTATATCTTATGATAGATTTTCACCATCCTATAAGCATTTTGCTTCTAACATCATGCTCGAGAAAGAACCTAGGACTTTTGTGCAGGCCAATCGTCATCGGCATTGGCGAGACGCCATGGCGAAAGAACTCCAAGCCCTTAAAGAAAACAAGACATGGAGCCTTGTCCCGCTACCACCGGATAAGCGCCCCATTGGGTGTAAATGGGTATTCAAGATCAAACACAATCCTGACGGTATGGTTGAGAGATATAAGGCACGCGTCGTTGCTAAGGGCTACAACCAAATAGAAGGCGTCGACTACCAAGAAACTTTCGCTCCCGTGGCTAAGCTCACTACCGTTCGTGTTCTCCTAAGCCTTGCCTCCATCCATGGATGGGCTATCCATCAACTTGATGTCAACAACGCCTTTCTTAACGGCGATCTCATGGAAGATGTCTATATGAGGTTGCCTCCCGGTTCCAATGGTAAGGGGGAGACTCGTGTTTGCAAGCTTCACAAGTCCCTCTACGGACTCAAACAATCATCCCGACAATGGTTCATCAAACTTACTACCGCCCTCAAGCAAGCCGATTTCTCACACTCTTGGGCCGACTACTCCTTATTTATTAGACGTCATCAAGGTACGTTCACCGCCATCCTTGTCTATGTTGATGATGTGATTATTACCGGTACTAACTTGTAGGTCATCAAGGACATCAAACTCTTCCTCGCTACCCAGTTCAAACTCAAAGACATGGGACCTCTCAAGTATTTCCTAGGCATCGAAGTCGCCCGCTCGAATCAAGGCCTTGCCCTTTGCCAACGCAAATATGCCCTCGAAATCTTGGACGATGTTGGCTTTCTTGGAGCTAAACCAGCCTCAGTTCCTCTTGATCAGAACACAGCACTCACGGCCGACGATGGCCGCCTTCTTCCCGATCCTTCCGTCTATCGTAGGTTGGTTGGTCGTCTCATCTACCTCACAATCACACGACCCGACCTTACCTATGCCGTCCACATACTTAGCCAATTCATGGCTGCCCCCCAACAACCCCACTTGGATGCTGCACATCACGTCCTTAGATACATCAAAGGTAGCCCGGGCCAAGGCATCCTCCTACCCTCCAGTGGCAAACTCCACCTAACCGCTTATTGCGATTCCGACTGGGCTCGATGTCGGGACACCCGCCGCTCCACCGGCTACATCATCTTCCTAGGAGGTGCTCCCATATCTTGGAAGACAAAGAAGCAAGGCACTGTTTCCCGTTCTAGTACCGAGGCGGAATACCGTTCAATGGCGTCCACCTGCTGCGAACTCACCTGGCTCCGCACCCTCCTAGGTGACCTCCAAGTGCCTCTTATGCAGCCGTGTACCCTCTACTGCGACAACAAATCAGCCCTTCACATTGCCTCCAATCCCGTATTTCATGAACGCACCAAACACATCGAGATTGATTGTCATGTGATACGTGAGAAGATCATACGAGAGGAGGTACTGACCCGACATATTAACACCAAAGAGCAACCCGCCGATATATTTACGAAGCCTCTTGGACCGAGCTCATTCACTCCACTACTACACAAGTTGAGTGTCATCAATATACACTCCACTTGAGGGGGAGTATTGGAACTATTGGAAAGCCACAGCACACACATATTAATCATCTCTCTTTTTCCCACTCTAATTATTTCTCCCCATTTCCCTAAACTGTAATTAAGTGTCCCTTGTTTTTCTTCCACATAGAGCAACGACTCTGTTCTTGTTCTCTCTATAAAAGGCTTCCTCCTGAACCTTGTTTATTATCAAAATATAATATATTTTCTCCATTACCTTTCACTTGCAATCTGTTCAATATTTATACAATTCTTCATGTTCATTAGTCATTACTCAGAATGAGGATGAATGTGATGTGGTTACAATATTCAATATTGTGAAGAAAATATAATAAAGCATTGTTCAAATACTTGAGCTGCATATAACAAATCAGATTGATTATATGGGCAACATATACTAAAATTTTGGTTTTTTTTCACCATTGAAAGAAAAGAGTTCCTTGGTAGAGGGAGATTACATCAACAATGGGATTGTGGAATGTGGATTAAAGTTATAAGATTTTGCAATGTACAAACTAATTTTGAAGAAAAATGTAAGTTGTGTGCTAAAGGATGTTATAGTATGAACAGACATTGACGGATGTACTCAAAACAAAAGATTGTGTCATGGAAATGATCAACAAATAGGCATAATAAAATATGATGCTCGAAGCTAATAGAGCAAGCTAAGCTTGTAAAGTAAGTGTTTGAGTTATAATCCACAATTGTCTTATCGAGTATTAATGCATAAATGTATAAAATAAGGGAAAGATCTCTACATGCTTGTTAGTTTGAGAAAAGGGAGAAACCAAAACATAAGAAGATCATAATTGATACATAAGATCTTTGGCTGGAAAGTTATCCCTTTAGCACTTTTGTTCTCATTGAATGTGGATGAATTGAATGGGGGTGGTACATGGCATTTGGAAGTTGTTGCTTGTGTGTGCCATTTTAAAGGTAAATACTATTTGCTTAAATTGATAAGTCCTATTAGGGCGTCATCTTTCAATTACTTAACCTGATAATCAGTATCTTTTTTAAATCCAATATATTAATCATTTACATTTACTTGGTATTTGGTGGATTAGTCTTGCAAATGTAAAAAAAACGTTTTCCATGGACTTCAGCCAATCATAGTAAAGTTCGATTATATATACTAACTTGTGTTGTTATGTAAAACTCAACATTTTCTTGTATTTCCTGGCGTAGGTGAGCATGTTGTGGTGTTGCTCTATGCCTACTTTTGACAACATGCATATGATTCTAATATTTTTCCTGACATATTATGTTTACAGCCGGTATTCTTATGGTAAAAAATGGTTGTTTTCAGTTTCTCATTGATTAATTGCTAACTTCATATATATTGTTGGACTTTTCTACAGATGGTCTGCCATGGCAATAATTAACGGCATTTGTTATGGGTGTGTCGGAGACCAGAAATACTAGAACATAGAGTATCCTAATGGGGATCTTAGAGCATCTGTAACGGTCGACTTATTCAAAGGCTTATTGCATTTTTTTTATTAAAATATTGTTACTGTTGAATAAGCCCGTGAAGGAGGCTTAAATTTCGGCCAAATAATAAGCCCCATCCTCTCCGGCTTAATTTAAGGCAGTGTTTGGTTGTTTTACAAAAAAAACCGGAGATTCGTGAAAACCAAAAAAAACAAAACTGAAAACGAGTCAAAACGACGCGTTTTGGCCATAAAAGGGCCAAAACGCGTCGCTTAAAGCAAGCAGCCAAACGGCTGCTTGCTTTAAGCAGCGCCACGTGGCGCGGTTTTAAAATCTTAAAATCGAAATATTTTTATTATGTTACATTAAAAAAAATTACTATAATTCTAATTGCATTTTTATCTATCCATAGACACCCATTATGACTGTGCAATTATTTTTTTTGATATTTTTTATTGTATTTTGTATATTATTAATTGAAAATAAATAATATTAATATTATTTATGGTGGTTTAAATATAAAATTACACTAATTTATTTTATTTACATTTAAATGAAATTATGGATATTTAAAACTATAAAAATATACTAACTAAGATTATTTAGACAAGTTTTAATATACACTCATTTAATTTCTTTACATTAAAATGACATTTTATGGATAGTTTAAACTAAAAAAAAAAATACTAACTAAAATATAAATATATTCTTTATTTAATTTAATTCATGTATGAATTAATTTAATTTAAAATGACATTTAGTCAGATTAGGTAAGAGTATTCATATTAAATTATGGTGGAGAATTGCCCTATAAATAAGTTGAAGTGGTCTCATTATAAACTCACACTATCCAATATCTCTCTTTTCAAGCTCTTCTTCTCTTCTAAACTCACACTATCCAATACCATGAATCCAAACCAACCTGACTACCCAAATAACTTTGAAGATTTGTCCTTAGATTCGTATGATCCGAGTATGCCATTTTATGCGAGTCTCCTCTCACAAGGTCAAGCCACAACCGGAGGTGGATATCAATCTATGGATGAACCAAATTTCAGTACACAACCTGAAATTCTGGAGGATTCACCCCAAGAAACTCAGCATAGTAGTCGTGGTCGGGGTCGTGGTCGTGCTCGTGGCGGTGGCTCCACTAGATCCCAAAGAAGCTCATGGGGTCAGGCTGAAGATATGATCCTCATCAGTGGGTTCCTAAACACCAGCAAGGACCCAATAAGAAACACAAATCAGTCATCAACCTCATTCTGGAAGCGAGTTTCAGCCTACTGGAACGAGCATAAACAACTAGACCAACCAGATCGAGATGAGAAAAGTTGTAAGAATAGATGGCAGATCATCAACAAAAGTGCACAAAGTTTTAATGACTTCTATGCAAAGGCTAGTAGAGACAGAGGCAGTGGAGAGTCAGAGGCCGACGTTATTACTAAGGCTAAATCATATTATGCTACTTTCAACAAGAAGGATTTTTTAGATGAGCAGGCATGGAGAGTTCTTAAAGATGAGCCAAAATGGAGTCAATATTTTGTGAAAGAGATCAACCAGAACAATCCAAGCTCTGGAAGTGCAGGAAGCTCAAAGAGATCGAGGTCTGATGTGGAAGGTGATACTCTAAATGCAAATACTCCGACAAGTGGGTTTAGTGGTCATACTATTGAGCATCCAGAGGGTATCAAGGTCGCTAAACGCAAGGGAAAAAAAACGGCATCTACAAGTTGTGATCAAGAGGATGAGTGTGCTATCGAGATGGTAAAAATAAAAGATGGGTGGCTTAGTAGAGCGCATGAATTGGAAATGGCAAAGGAGGCCCGCAAGAGGGAGAAGCAAACTCATCAATTGGCAATGGAGAATGAACAGAATAAGAGGACGGTTTTCCAGCAGAAGTGGGATTTGCTCTAGTGGATGTCAACACAAACTAATCTTGGAGAGGATGAAGAAGCTGCCAAACAAAAGTTGTTCAAAGAACTCTCTAACATGTGATGGTTTTATTTTCAGACTTGTATGTTTTGATTTCCGAATGCATGTTTGATTTTGTAATGCATGTTTTAATCTTGTTTTATGCATGTTTCATCTTATAGTGCATGTTTCAATCTTGTTTATGCATATTTCAATCTTGTAATGCATGTTTCATCTTTCAATCTTGTTTATGCATATTTCAATCTTATAATGCATGTTTCATCTTTCAATCTTGTAATGCACTTGTCTTAATGTAATGTGAAGCATTTGCTTTTTCGATTTTTGGACTAAAGCAATAATGATATGCAAGTTTTGGTTGGGATGTGACAACTCCTCAGAGTTGCCATGTGAAGTTGGCATATATGCAAGTTGGCATGGTTTGAAATAATGCAGAGAAAGCAATAATTCTGCAAGTTGACATGTGAAGCATCTACTTTTTTTGATTTTTGGACAAAATCAATAATGATGTGCAAGTTGGCATGTGAAGTTGGCAGAGAAAGCAATAACTCTGCAAACATAGCATGTGAAGCATCTACTTTTTTCGATTTTTGGACAAAAGCAATAATGATGTGCAAGTTGGCATGTGAAGTTGGCATAGAAAGTAATAACTCTGCAAACATAGCATGTGAAGCATCTACTTTTTTCAATTTTTGGACAAAAGCAATAATGATGTGCAAGTTGGCATGGTTTGAAATAATGCAGAGAAAACAATAATTCTGCAAGTTGACATGTGAGGGCATACAAGCATTTATTCTATCATCAAAGATCTATATAAGTGAGGACATACAAGCATTTATTCTATCCTCAAATTTCTTAAAACCCCCAATCTCTAAAAATGTCTAGTTCATCTTCAAACTCTTCAAACTCCTCAAGCTCTGACGATGGTGAGTACCAAAGACTTTTACAAGAAGCTATTGATGCGGCTAATGAAGTTCAAGAACGAGCTCTACAACGCAAATACAAAGCACAAGCAGAAAGTTCACGTAGGAGATCTCGTCGCAATTACATTGATAGAGGAAGGGAACAAGGCTTTGAACAACTTTACAAAGATTATTTCTCCGACCAACCAACTTATCCAGATCATATGTTCCGACGTAGGTTCAGAATGCGCAAGGCACTTTTCATGCGCATTGTGGAAAAGCTGGAGAATGGTATGGAGTTCTTTCAACAAAGGCCAGATGCAGTGGGTAGGCTTGGCATATATGCATTGCAGAAATTTACTAGTGCTTTGCGTATGTTGGCTTATGGAATTACAGCTGATACAAGTGATGAGTATCTTCGTCTTTCTGAAGCAACCGCAAGGTCAAGCTTGGAACATTTTGTCGATGGAATCATTACCTTTTTTGGTGATGAATATCTGAGGCGTCCAACAGCAGAAGACACACAACGCCTACTAAGCGTGGAGGAGTCTCGTGGATTTCCTGGGATGTTGGGTAGCATTGATTGTATGCATTGGAGGTGGAAAAATTGTCCAACTGCATGGAAAGGTCAATATACCCGTGGACATGGCCATTCGACAATCATTTTGGAGGTTGTTGTATTATACGACTTGTGGTTCTGGCATGCATTTTTCGGGGTAGCGGGTACGTCTAATGATCTTAATGTTCTTGATCAATCTCCTGTTTTTGATGACGTTTTGGAAGGTAGAGCTCCAAACGTTAATTTCACAGTAATGGGACGTGAATACAACATGGGATATTATCTCACTGATGGCATCTATCCGTAATGGGCCACATTTGTCCAATCAATTCGGCTTCCTCAAGGCCCTCAAGCGAAGTTGTTTGCCCAACACCAAGAGGTTGTTCGTAAAGACGTGGAAAGAGCATTTGGAGTATTGCAATCTCGATTTGCAATAGTTCGTAACCCAGCACTCTCTTGGGATCTTGTGAAGATTGGAAAGATAATGAGAGCTTGTATCATTATGCATAATATGATCGTAGAAGATGAGCGAGATTCTTATAGCCATCATGGATACGAAATCCCAGAGTATGACGAAGAGATAAGTGGAGAGACATCATCGGCGAATGTCCCGAATTGGACATACTCCACCGATACACCACCGAATATGAGAAACTACCTGGAACGGATGAGGGCACTTCGGAATTCAATTACACACCTCTATCTTCAGGAAGATTTGAAGGCAAACATTTGGCGACTACATGGAGAAGATTAGGGACTTTCTTGTGTTTTTTTCCAAAAAAGTTATTGAGTTATGTATCATGTAATGATGTTTGTCGTTTAATTTGGTAATTTGTTTCAGTTTGTCTTTCAATTTGGTAATTTGTTTAAGTTTGTCTTTGTAATACCCCTTAATTTTAGTAAGGATATTTGGGTAATTTTTCCAACCTTCGTTCAAATTAATTATTTCGCTTTCAGTGGAGTTCGGATTTTCCGTAACATTCATGATCTCCGAAATAATTCCTTGAGTGGTATAAAATACATTCAATGTATTTTCGGGACTTAGAATATTTGTTTGGATACAAACATATAATTTCCGGGGTTTAAAACCCATACCGATCTTACCCTGCAAGCAAACTTGATCTCCACGTTCAACTTATCTCGTTCAAATCTTATCTTTGACCGAAGCAAGTGGCTTCGTTTGTCCCCTGGGAAGCTTCCTCTTGTGTTTCCTTTGCTTGCTGGGCACGATCTCCTCCCTTCCTTGCTCTCCACGAAATGGGCATTCGTTTGGCTATAAATAGGGACGATCAGCTAGAGGAGAGCTGTAGGATCGTACGTTGTTAGTTATCGAGGGAACTGAAAGTTCAGTTCCCTAAGCAGCGGAATAAGTAAACACGAACAGATTCAAGACAAGTTCCTTAGAGTGAGAACCTTTGATAACCAACTAGTTATCCAGGATAAAACCCACTACCCCTTTTGCAAGAGGATTTCAAAGTCTACTTCTTGTATTAATACTTCGGTTACAATCAACTAGAATAGAACACACAGATTAAAGTCTTAGACACACTAAAGACTCTCTACCTAGTTCGACCTAACCAAGCAAACAACAAGCAAGCAACTTACTCAGTTCTTCTTCAAAGAACTTGGCACATTTTCTTCTTAGCACTCGGAATTCTTCTCTTAGTGAATGCGTGTTAAAATGAGAGAGGTTTGACCGCTTTACTTATATGATTTAGTTAATGAGATAGTGAATCTTCAATAACCGAATCATATAAATAAAGTAATCAAAAGAAATCTTTAAAGATAACATTTGTTACCAAATATTATCTTTACCGATTTTTACAACTTTGTTTCCTTGAAAGATAATCTTTTACGCTCCTATTATATATGGAAACCGGATAAAATCTTTAGCTCTCTCTCTGGCTAAGATCTACCCTAAAACAGCTCGCCGCCGCCTTCACATAATTCTTCAAGTGTTTCTGGCGTCGACTAGCTTGGGTTCCTTTCGCCAGTTCCCAAGTCTGGCGATAGCGTCTCTGTTCCTTGCTTTCCGAGTTCTAAGTTTCCTGTTTATCACACTAATAGAAACATTAATAGCAAAGATGTTTGTCATTATCAAAACTAGGAAAACTGAGGAAGGGAACTATAGTAGGGAACTGAAGTTCCCAAAAGTTCACTTCCTAACAATTTCCCCATTTTTGATGATGACAAACATGTAGAACTGGCATATCAAAATAGGCATGAATAATATGTGAGAAAGAACAGAATATGGCTAGATGTAGAATAATCATTTGTGAATTGCATATTCCCCCTTAGCATCAGATCTAGTTCCTTAGTTCCCCCTTAATGAAACAACTAGATTCGATTTCCGTTCATCCTATGAGTTCCAGATTGCCAGGTTCATTCCCCCTTTGGACATCATCGAAAAGAGTCAGTTAGATGAGTAACACAGAGATTTTAGAGAGATAAATAAGCTAATGCTGAACTCTAGAGAAATGGCACCGTAATAAAGATTGAAAGCAGATAATAAACGGAGCAGGAAGCACAAAATAAGTTCATTAAATATTAAAGGGCAGAGACTACATAAGCAATGCAACAATACAAATAAAAGCACTCAGAGACACACAAAAAGGGATCATAATATGGGAGTGGGATCCTAAGGGAACTATAAGTTCCGTGTCATCTGAGTAGGGAACTGAACACTGTCCCTAGCTACGGCGTGCCCTTGGCCCTGTGTGCCCTGTCCTCTGCAATCCTTTCATCAACCAGTCGCCGAATTTCCTTGGCGAGGTCACCAGTGTACTGCCATAGTTCCACCATCATCTCATGGGTGGCGTGGTTCCCTTTCTCCACAGCAGTAGCAACCTTGTCAAAGCCATTGACCAAGGCATGCTCAATATGGGCCAAGCTGTTGAGCAGCACCTGGGTATCTGGGACCAGGCGCAGATCAGATTGGCCAGGCAGCAGCTCCTCCTCAAAATCTTCAGCCTCAGACACTTCATCAATATGGGCCTTCTTAGCAAGGCGTCGTACCGTGGTCATGGTGAGGATGTGGGAGAAGTGGGTCTCCTGGATATCAGCGGGGTAGAGACCAAGGCTGGAGAGAATAAGCTTAATCACATTTGGGTAGGGAAGGCCATGGGTAGAGTGGGCCTTGCAAAATTGCATATGGGCCAGAATGATGCGAGGGGGGTCGATGGGTTCTCCCAAGAGAAGTTTCTCCAACAAAACAGCATCGGAGACAGCCACTGTGTCTCTCTTTTCTTGGCGGGGGGTGATGTTCTTAATGAGGAAGGTGTGGAGGATTTTGCGGTCAAGGCTAAGTTGTTTGGTGAAGAGGGTACCTTTGGCGGGGGCATTGCCTTCAAACACAGTACGGAGGATGGCTGCCTTTCTTTTCCCTGGCCAGTTCCTCTTGATGATGACCCCAAAACCTTCACCGGTCTCCAAACCAAGCACAGTTCCTATCACACCAGCAGAGATAGGGAAAAGTTTACCACCCCAGGTGAGGAGAGCATCATGAGCAGGCTGGTCCTCCTTGGCAGATACAAACTGCAGATTTTGATAGAAGAGGCGCACCATATCTTCATTTGCTGCGAACGGAGAGGGAACCAGAGAGTCCCAACCCTGAAGTTGAAGCTTGGCGTAAGCAGCAATGACACTTTCGTCATCGGAGGAGGTCCAGAACTCCTTGCCAACGATGAGGGGATCCAGAACTTTCCTGGCGGCCAGAGAAGCCTCCAACTTTGGCATCTTGGTGGAGGAGCGAGTCGGAGAAAGTGACATCGGCTGCTTTCTTTTGGAGGGTGGGGAGATCTTGGCCCTTTTTGCCGGAGGCGTCTCATCAAGTTGGAAAGAGGGGACGCCAGAACCACCCTTAGCAGCGCGGCGCTTGACTCGACCGGCGACAGATTGCGAGTCGCCTGGTTTTCGAATAGAGGGGGTCGGCGTAGACAGGAGATCCACATCAATGGGGGGACTCCTCTGAGAGGGAGATGAGTGATGAGAGTCCTCCTTTGTCGGAGAAGGGGAGGACGGCCGAGAGAGCGTATGCTCGGAGGAGGCGGAGTGACTAGGTGCCTTCCCCGGCGAGATTTCCGGCTCAGAGAGAGCCACCACAGGTGGAGGCAAAATAGGGGGTGCCTTTGTCGGTGAAGCCACCTGTGAGGACGATGAAGCGGCCTTCTTCTTGCGAAGTTCCTCAATGAGGGCTATTTCCTTATCGGTGTACTGGGATGCCTTGGGTTCCATGGAGAATTTTGGTGGTGAGAGAGAGGATTCTGGAGAGGAAGGCAGAAACGTTTGGGAGAGCAGAGATAATAGCAGAGGCGGTGCCGAAAGAGATCTGCTTTGTGTGCCTTTTATAATCCTCACCCAACGGCCAAATCTTTCCAAATTGTGAGCAAATAATATCTTTTCAAATCTTGATCAAGAAGGAAACCGATATAATTCTTCAACGGCCAAAAGATCTTTACCCAAGAGAGTATCCATAAGGAGCTTCATAGAGATGGCAACGGATCAATCAAAATCAACTCATGAGACAAATTGGCTGAGAAACGGCTAGAAATGCAATAACTTCTTCTCGGGACGCGGGGACTGTCAGAATTGCAGGATTCAAAATATCTGGCCGTTGAGGCGGCAAGCTCAATTCCTGTCCTCAGCGAATGACACGGAACTAGGGAAATATGGGCACATTTGATGTAGGGAACCAAGCAAACACTCAAGAAAGTACATGCCCATATAAATAAATGTAGGAAGGCAATTTTGACATTACACAGATAATTCCCAGTGTGGACTAAACAAAGGATCATAAGGAATTATACAATATAATCAGGCTTAGGGACGGTTTATAGTCAATTATCATTTCGGCTTGTAATATAGGTTAGATGTGATCAAATTGACTATGTTGAGGCTAATCAAATAGATGAAGGCAAGCACAAGAATATCATGAAGGAATATGCGATCATGCCTTAATTTAGAACATGCTTTAGAATCAATATTACAGGACATGCGAGTGCCAACACAAGATCAAATATCAACAATATTGTCAATGAAACCATAGAACGTATCAAATCTAGGAACAACAAGGGAACTAGTAATGGCAACTGGAACTACTAGTTTAGGGGAATCATTCCTAGAAGTAGCCTAAAGGATTCGTAAAGTTCCCGATTGAGTGCCTTGGTGAATATATCAGCAATTTGATCTTATGTTCTATAATGTTCTAGCAATATGTTCCCTTTCTCAACATGATCACGTAGAAAATGATGCCTTATATCAATATGCTTGGTCCTAGTATGATGCACAAGATTCTTAGATATGTTGATTGCACTGGTATTGTCACATAAGATCTTAAGGGGACCGAAAGACATACCAAAGTCCGCGAGTTATTGTTTAAGCCATAGAAGTTGGGAACAGCAAGCAGCGGCTGCGATGTACTCAGCTTCCGTAGTGGAGAGTGTGACCGAATTCTGTTTCTTGGAGCCCCAAGAGATGAGACATGGGCCAAGGAACTGAGCCATTCCCGAAGTGCTTTTTCGATAAACTAAGAATCCAGCATAGTCTGCATCCGTGTATCCAAGGAGGTTGAAGTGGCAATCTTTAGGGTACCAAAGACAAAGGTCGTCAGTTCCCTTTAGATAGCGAAAGATACGTTTCACCTCAGTGAGATGAGATTCCCGTGGATCAGCTTGAAACCTAACACAGAGACACACAGCAAACACAATATCTGGCCTACTGGCGGTTAGATACATCAAGGAGCCTATCATACCGCGATACAGTTTCTCCTCAACGCGTTGTCCAGAATGATCAGCAGTGAGACGCGTTGCAGGGGAGATGGGAGTGGAAATGGATTTGCTGGAGTCCATCTTGAACTTCTTAAGGAGTTCCTTGAGATACTTTTGTTGATGAATTTGGATTCCATCTGCTTTCTGGGTGACTTGTAGTCCCAGAAAAAATGTGAGTTCCCTAATCATGCTCATTTCGAACTCGCTACTCATTAGTTCCTTGAATTTATCTATAAGAGACAAGTTAGTGGAACCAAAAATGATATCATCAACATATACCTGAACCACTAGAATATCACCCTTTACATCTAGGATGAAGAGAGTTTTGTCGATCACACAACGTCGATAGCCATTGGCTGTTAGGAACTGGGCAAGATGATCATACCAAGCACGAGGTGCTTGTTTGAGTCCATAGAGCGCTTTGTCCAAGAAGTACACGTGGTTGGGGTGATCATCATCCTCGAATCCTGGAGGTTGTTTGACATAGACTTCTTCTTGAAGAATCCCGTTGAGGAACGCAGTTTTCACGTCCATTTGGAAAAGTTTGAAGCCTTTGTGAGACGCATAAGCAATGAGCAACCGTATGGCCTCCAATCTTGCTACAGGGGCAAACGTCTCGTCATAATCAATTCCTTCTTGTTGATTATATCTTTGAGCAACCAGTCGAGCTTTGTTTCTTGAGACTGCACCAGAATCGTCCAATTTGTTGCGAAAGACCCACCTAGTTCCTATGATGTGACGATTAGCGGGGCGAGGAACTAGTCGCCAGACCTTGTTCCTCTCGAACTGGTGAAGTTCTTCTTGCATGGCAATGATCCAGTCGGCATCCTTCAAAGCTTCCGTGATGTTCTTGGGTTCTATAAGAGACAGGAAAGCATTGAATGCACAAAAAGTCATATCCTCAAATCCGTACCTGACTAGGGGCTTAATGGTCCTCTTATCTCGGTTAGGACCAAGCAAGTCAGTCCCTGGAGATTCATCGATTGCAGGGATGGGAGTTGAGGAAGAAACAACTGGAGGTGTAGCGTCAGTTCCCTGAGAGATTTGGTTAACTGGAGCCGTAGAGCTGGAGGGAACTGCATCGATCAAAGGAACTGGTTGAACAGGAGAACTCTCTTGATGAGGTTAAATTTTGAGTTGAGACCGTTGATGATGACAAGGGCTTTTGACCATTCGTCGAGTTCTACTCCAGCAGTGGTGAGTTTCGTTACGAGCCTTGTGAAGCGAGAGTAATACTGAGAGATGTCTTCAGTGTCAAGCATCTCAAAAGTGTGGTACTCTCCTTCTAGAGCAAACTTCCTACTCTGTTTCAGTTCCTCACTGCCTTCGTGCATTTCCTTCAGAGCAGTCCAGATCCCTTTAGCAGTTGGGATTCCCATCACTTTGTCCATATCTTCTCTGTTCAACCCATTGAGAATGAGTTGACAAGCCTTAGCATTTTTCTCCTTGATGACATAGTACTCCGGCTTCCATTGGTCTTCAGTTAAGTCCTTAGGAATAGTTCCATCGCCATTTTCTATCACGCGCCAACACTGATAGTCTATGGTTTGAATGTGGTTTTCCATGCTTTTCTCCCACCATTCTTCTTCTCCTTTCTTGCGGATGTGAGGCTTGTTGATGGAGATTCCCAGACTAAATTCACTTGAGGTAGATATCTTGAAATCTGTAAACTAACACAAATCTAGAGCGCCTGCTCTGATACCAATTGTAGGATCGTACGTTGTTAGTTATCGAGGGAACTGAAAGTTCAGTTCCCTAAGCAGCGGAATAAGTAAACACGAACAGATTCAAGACAAGTTCCTTAGAGTGGGAACCTTTGATAACCAACTAGTTATCCAGGATAAAATCCACTACCCCTTTTGCAAGAGGATTTCAAAGTCTACTTCTTGTATTAATACTTCGGTTACAATCAACTAGAATAGAACACACAGATTAAAGTCTTAGACACACTAAAGACTCTCTACCTAGTTCGACCTAACCAAGCAAACAACAAGCAAGCAACTTACTCAGTTCTTCTTCAAAGAACTTGGCACGTTTTCTTCTTAGCACTCGGAATTCTTCTCTTAGTGAATGCGTGTTAAAATGAGAGAGGTTTGACCGCTTTACTTATATGATTTAGTTAATGAGATAGTGAATCTTCAATAACCGAATCATATAAATAAAATAATCAAAAGAAATCTTTAAAGATAACATTTGTTACCAAATATTATCTTTACCGATTTTTACAACTTTGTTTCCTTGAAAGATAATCTTTTACGCTCCTATTATATATGGAAATCGGATAAAATCTTTAGCTCTCTCTCTAGCTAAGATCTACCCTAAAACAGCTCGCCGCCGCCTTCACATAATTCTTCAAGTGTTTCTGGCGTCGACTAGCTTGGGTTCCTTTCGCCAATTCCCAAGTCTGGCGATAGCGTCTCTGTTCCTTGCTTTCCGAGTTCTAAGTTCCCTGTTTATCACACTAATAGAAACATTAATAGCAAAGATGTTTGTCATTATCAAAACTAGGAAAACTGAGAAAGAGAACTATAGTAGGGAACTGAAGTTCCCAAAAGTTTAATTCCTAACAAGAGCTCACTCCATCTTCTTCCTTTGTCTCCTCTGAAATTTCACCATTAAAGCAAGCTTCAAGCTTTTCGTGTGAGTTTCGATCATCGTTTCGATCAGTTGAAGGACGATTCTAAGAGGTGTGTTATAGCTTTAGAGGGTGAGAAGATAAACCACGAATCAATCGAAGTGGAATCGATCGAATTTTGTGTGTTGCTGTTTGCTGCTAAAATTGGATTGAGGAAGACGGAGGAACAATACCCAAGTGGTCCCCCTTCCTTTGTTTTGTGATGGGCCGATTAGCCCATTAAGCCTCCAGTCCAGATTTAACCCGAAATTATACAAGCGGTATAATTTCGATTCCCTTTCATCCGTATTTTTCTATAGGAAAATTTAATAAATATTTTTATGATTTATAATCATAATTTTTTTATTAAATTTAATTCCTTAAGTTCGTCCAGGCAAATTAATTGATAATTAATTAATTTGTTAGTTAGAACGTGATATGCTGGATCGCGTGTGGACTCGTACTCTGTTGGAGCTATCTGAAGCATAGACCATATCCTTGGAAAGGATATCATTAGTAGTCGTCTCGTCTAGATTCATCGCCGAATCTACTCCAGGCAAGTGGCGGTTCGCTCTTGCTCATCATTCCATATTTCAATTAATTATCAATTGTTTAGTTGTTAATTAATTTGGAATGATTTACTGTTTTTGTTGGGAACAGTTTTGATAACTGTTAGTGATTTTAAAAGATATTATAATAGGTTGTATATCTGCTAGAACAACGCTATTATATCTGTTATTGGCCTTAACGACTTTGATGTGATTATTACTGTGCGTTAACTGTTTAGTTAGCACAAGTATTCTTAACGTTGATGTGAAATTTTACTGCGTTCGTAACTGTTTAGTTAGAACGAGTATTCGTAGGAACGCTATGTACCTTGTGGGGGTTTAGCTGTTTCTTTATAATTAGTACTTGGTGGATTTTTCCCCAGTACTCTCTCTGGTCATGACCATGCCCTTACTCAGGGTTGGTGTACTTCGCTAGTGCCAAATCTTTTGAGATATATTCCCTCTGATATCTCTTGTGAGGAGATCTGATATCTCTTGTGAGGAGATCCGATATCTCATGTGAGGAGATTTAAAAGCTTATAACGTGATGATCGTTTTGGAATTAAATGAGATAAGTGCCGTTGTCACACACAATTAATATACCTTGGGCGAGTAGTGCAGCTAGGCGCTAGTGCATCTAGAAAAGCTCGTCTTAACTTTTAGTCGCTCGAATGCGATACTGTAATTCTGTGATTGTGTGTAATTAATTAATGTTCCAGACTTGTCATATTTCCTTAAGACTCAATGTCTTGGAGTCTCTTTCAGGTCGGTCTCTGTGGAGATTCAGTCTTCCAGAGTCGTCTCTTCTGCATATCTCTTGTTGTATTTCAGTAGGAGTGTGAAGGTTGACTATCATACTCGGTTATTATTCGAGGGATGATGAGTTTAAACCTAGCACGACTACTTCGAACCTTCTGCTTTGGTCACTTGTTAGTCTATTCAGTAGACTAACCCACGGTATTTTTGTTATCTGCATCGTCATGGTTGGTGTCGTCCGTCCGTTTCGACACATCAGATAGGTTGCAGGATCCATGAAGGCTAGAACGACTATGAAGATGAACGATGTTTTGACAATGTTTTAATCAGGCTACGATCTTTGGGCGTTGACTACTGAAGTCAATACTCTTGTAAATTATTTTAAGTTTCCCGCTGTATTGTAATAACTCTATATTTTGTCGCATTTGGAATTGTGTTGAAATTCCGTGACTATGTTTTAAATGAAAGTTATGGTAATTTTGTATCATAATTGTTCTTTATGAATTGTGTTTCAATGGTAAAGTCTGGGGTGACTTCGGTGTGAAAACCGAGGTCACTGGCGGTAATACCTTTCCAAATGAGTTAAAATTTGGGGGTGTTACAGTCTTTCAATTCGGTAATTTGCTTCAGTTTATGTTGTTCCTTTGTAACCCTCTTTCGTTAATTTGCTTTAATTTGTTGTTTTAATATATATGTTTATCCTTAATTTTCTTCAAGTCTATTATTCGCTCTTCATTTATATTTTTTATTTAGATTAAATATTTAATATATTCTTGATATTAAATATTTAATATATTCTTTATATAAATATATAACATATTCTTTATATAAATATTTAATATAAAAATACATTAAATATTAAATATAAATAATATATTAAATATTTAAATACTTAATAATATATATAAATATTTAATATCAAGAATATATTAAATATTTAATATAAATAATATATTTAATATTTAATATCAAGAATATATTAAATATTAAATATAAATAATATATTACATATTTAATATCAAGAATATATTAAATATTTAATATAAAGGTATAATTGTAATTTGATATAAATAAAAGGGTATAATTGTAATTAAATATACTCCATAAACCTCTTCAATAAGTCTTCCACTAAAGTTGAAAAAATGAGTGAGACTTATTAGAGAGGCTTATTGACAATAAGTCCCTTCAATAAGCCCCTCATTAATGGTGCTCTTAGTTGATGGTTTGTCACTTTACCTTTTGTGAATTATGATGTTTAAATATGGTTGATTTAGTTGTTTGCTTGGTGCTTTTGATAAAAATAATAACTTTATCTACAACATACCAGATTCTTGTAATTGTCACCGACATCTAGTTCTCCTTAGCACAGTAGCACTGAACCCAAGTGCAAGTGATTTTGGTTAATATACATACTGTGGGCCAAGCAATTAATTTACTAGATATTTCCTTTTCAAATAAATATTGAAATTCTCATGTGCCTTATTATTTTGATTGTACATTTAAGAATACTACCCCAGTGCCCTTCACCTTCTCAACAATGTTTTCATAATATTACAAAAATTGCAAATGAGTGAACAAATAAAGAGAAGGAATTTTAGTCATGGCATCCTAAAAACTGAGCTCCCATCTCCTCAATCTTGCCAACTCGTGCCACCTAATGCCCAACCTTCCCCAAAAAATGAACCCACCAACATCACGAAGCATACCATTGAAGCTAGTAGTTGCTTTTCTTGGCATTGTCAACTGTGACAGTGAATAATCACCATCTCTCTCCTTACCTTCTTCGACTTGTATCCAAACCCCCAATATCCAAACCCCCATTTCCAACCTGTATTTCATTCTCTCTCGCCAATTAAACCATGTCCAATTTCACACATTCAAATTATTAACAAATTCCATTGTGATTTTCATCGGAAGGTCCCGCAATTCACTGATTTGATTCGTCAAGAGAATCACCTCTACCATTAGCTTTCCTTCAACCTCAATTCCCTCCGCTCTCTCAAAGACTCTCATCTTACAAATCTCTTCACTAACTCTACCAAGGGTACTCCGATCTCCCTCTCCCTAAACCCTAACCAATCCATCGACGACAAGTTTCTCGGCGCTCGCCTTCGATGACTCACCACGTCTCCTCTAATGAAGATGTTGAATTTCATGAACGGAGTAGTGGATTTGTGTTGCGGTAAGCGGGTGATGGTGTCCATGACGACGACGACGAAAGAGGAGATCGATCCGGTGTTGTTACGGTCGGGGAGCGACGACGTCCACATCCACTTTCCGATGTGTGATTTCACCAATTTTAAGATCTTGGCAAGAAATTACCTTGGGATCAACGACCACAAGTTGTTTCCGATGGTGGAGGAGATGTTTCAGAGCGGAGCGACGCTGAGTCCGGCGGAGATCAGGGAGTTGATGGTGGTCAACCGGCACTCGCCGAGTTGGGCTCTGAATTCGGTCCTCATCGCCTTATAGACCACCAGAGGAGACACCAGTGGTGCGTTGAGGATCAATGGCCCAGGAGAAGCGGGCCGTTGATAGTGGACGCCGAGAGGGTTTCGGTTGACTGCTCCTCTCCTCCATGGTTGACTTACCATATCAAAAAATGAAAGAGATGAAGCACCGAAGAGCATAATGACATATATATGTAAATCCTACAGAACTCCAGGAGTACTTACAATAAGCAAAACTTAAGAAGTAAAAAGAGTAAATGAAAGTAAGAAAAAGAAAAAAGCAATAAATTACATGTGCCTATAAACAGATGCCACACAAAAAATGGCTCAGATGGCAGTTTATTAAAGCAACACATCATCAATTTGAAAACATAATCATGCATTGATTGTGGAGGGACATCTCCCTCTTTTTATGTATGTAGTTAGAAGTATCATTTTTAGCTATTTATTTTTGTTAAGAAATATTTGTCATTTTAGGATTTTAGATAATGATATATTAGTGAGTTAAGAAATATGTTATTGCAAATTGCACGTATTGTCAGTTTTTATGTAAAATCTCTTTAATTATTGGCTAGAAATGTGGTGGGTTATTTTTATTTCTTTATAGATTTTAAAAAAAATTTGTAGTATTTTAGCTTAATGATTGATTTCCTTAATAGTTGTGTCAAAAGCTAAAATGACAAGTATTATTAAACAGATGGAGTATATGGTATTTAATATCTATTGTTTGGAATGATAAAAACTATATTTTGGGGAATATAATTCCCTTGAATCTATAAGTATTTTTTATTTACTCTTATACGTATATAAAAGTCATTATTAACATAAACCTCTTATTTACATATATTCAAGTACTTTTTCCTATATTTTAATTTCTTATAATATCAAATGTGTATACACTTTTATAGATATCATAGATTTTTTTAATAATTTTTTATTATTATATTAATATTTATAAATATCTTTTTAAATTTACTCTTACACACTAACATGCTATAAATAATAGTATTCTCCTTTCACAATAGTTCCACGATACGATATAGCTAACCAATGTATACAAAATACAGTAGCGCATTCTATTCTGTATGAAGTCCAATCTGATACGGAATGGCTCAATCTTTCCAATATTCAAGAGAAACACCACTTGTTTCCTAAATCATTATAGTTTTTGCTATATATACATTTTTGTCGATATTTGTTTTAATATATGCACTAGAAATGTCTCTTTTATATATAATTTCTGAAATCCAAGTATTTACCATTTTTACGGTATATATCACATTAATTAATTATACAATTGTATTGAATATTTAGAGAATAATGTCAAACCACGGTCATGTGAGACCATAGACCCCAAAGTATCGTTTAATGAAATGTTTACTCCTATCAAGCGGTCTAAAGAAAGCTTTTTTAAGATGAGAATGCAAAATATGGTACAAAAAATCAACTTTTTATTTCACGTAACAAGAAATCTATGAAGCATAAGGAGGTATAAGTTGTGTGCATTTTAAATACAAGTTGTTTGTTATTGAATCACATAGTTCTAAGATTTCATATTTTATCAAATTATTGTTAGACATTTATTATTATTTGTTTTTATTTGATATTTCTGGTTATTATATATGACATAATTGTTATTAATCGTTTTAGTTTTGTTGTATTAGTTTTGTTGTAAAGTTATTGACTATTATTTTTAACACTATTACAAATCGTTATTATAATTACTTATTATTATTAAATAAAAAAATTATTTTTAAGATCCCTTGCATCTACTAGTATAATGCTAAATTAATAAGGATTAAGGACACATGTCATCGCCATATTAAGCTAAATCAACTATCGTCACATGTATTTTTTTTTATTATGTGTAATTTCATTGATATGATTTGGTTTCCTTTTCAGTATAGATTATTATATATGATTGTTTTAATATCTCTAAGATGAATTGATTTCCTTTTCAGCATAGAGAAATAATATAAATAATTTGGGTTTGTTTGATATGGCTGAAACTTATTGGGGTTGAAGCTGAAGTAGGTGTTGAATTGTACTGAAACTGAATGATAGAAATTAAGCTGAGGGATGAATTAAGCTGAAGCTAAAGTTGAATATGGGAGCTGAAGCTGTAAGTGATTGTTAGGTATCAGTGATTTATCAAGGCTGAAAAAATTAAAGTTATGAAATTGCCCTAATTTTTTTTGGGTATCATGTGCATTGCACATGATAAAGAAATTGTACATTCAGCATTCTAGGTCATCTCACCAGCCACCTCCCTCTTCTTTCTCTTTTCACTGCTACCTCTTCCCTCCATTCTCCTTCCTCTGCCACAATTCGCTCCCATTCTCCTCCTCTTCCCTCCCACCTCCATCACCGTCTCCCTCTCCTCTTAACTTCCGCCTCCCTCTCCCCTTTCCTCCCGCCTCCTTCTCACCCTTTGGTGGACGACGACTGCAACTGGGGTGGACTGCATCTCCGGTCGACGACGACGAGTAGTTCCACATCGACGACGGCGAGCAACAACCCCAACTACTAGGTTGGTTTGTGGAATTTGACGAGAAATGTCTTGTTTCATTTTAGCAGTCTTACATTGTTTCATTTTAGCAATCTTACATTGTTTGTGTAGAATATTGTCTATGTTTCGTGTTAGCCACGACTACTAGATTGGTTTGTGGAATTTGATGTTTTATAATGGTTGTATAATGTTTGTTTAATTACCAACTGAGATCGTGTTTCTAAACTCCATATTGAGGTCGTAATGGTTGCATATTGTTTGATTAATTACCATCTGTTGATTATGTGGAAAGCTATATTTTTTCTTAGGATAGCTCATATGACAAGAATAAATTCCAGCTGAAATTTTAGACTAGTCTAAGCTAATTTCATGTTGTTGTTAGGTAAAAAATTCAACCTATTTTATGGTGTTTTTTCGTTTTTGTGTTATTCAATATGTTTATGCATAAATATACAATTTGTGATGTTGTCATTGTATAGAGACCAAAGAAGTTGAACTAATTATTTGTGTTGTTTGGTGAAGGCTTTTGTGAACATTAGCTTTTCACCAAATACATAGAAAAAAGAGGCATTTTATGATTCTTTATTGATTTGGTAAATCATAATGAACGAGTAGATGGTCGAAAGTAGTCGGGTAGCTGGAAAGGAGAAAGAGAAAGCATATTACATGGACCGATGGTTTGATTTTTAGTTTTTTGAAAGTGATAATGGAATTCCAAGCGAAAAATGGCTACGGTACACTTGCTTGGCCCTTAATTTTGTGCTAAGTTTGAGAATAGAACGGGAACGAGTGTATCAGTCAAAATAGGAAAAAACAAATTTCGTCATCTTAAGTCAAAATGGAGTTCATGGACACACTTAAGGTACAAGGTCACTGGCACAGGGTGAGACCATGAGACTGGTTTAATCACCGCTGATGTTGCATGGTGGGATAGACAAAGGGCTACATTTTCAATATCATAATTTCAAATATTTCAACAATAACATTGTTATTAATATTGATATATGTTATGTTTTTGTTGGTTTGGGTTATTGTTTTGCAGGAAGATTTTACCAGTTTAGATAAAAAGCACCCACATTGGAGATGAGTGATTTGTTGGATGATGTATTTGGCCAAATAGTTGCAACTGGCAAGCATGTTATTGCACCGTCTATGGACGTTGATTCTATTCCAGCCTCTTTGACTGAGGATGATCATATAGATGACGAAGGCGGTGATGAAGTAAACTCAGAGGATTCCCTTGAGCGACAAATGGAGAAAGATGCACTCTAGGACAACACCTAACAATCGCAACAAATGCTACTACCACCACCACATGGTTTTCAAGGATGCTATAGGGTGTATTGATGGGGTCCACATGGACGCGACTATACCCGAGGGAGAGAAAATTCCATATTTTGGTCGAAAGAAATATTGCTCCTTCAATGTAATGGTTGTATGCGACTTCGACATGTATTTCACTTTTATTTATATGTATGTCACACTTAAAACTTATTCATGGTTGTACATATAGATATTATTTAGTAGACAAGGGTTATCCATACAAACAAAGATATATGATACCATACTCTAAAGTTGACTACCATAGATCACAATTCAAGAGGGAGGCTTTTAAAAGAGAAAGGGAAGGGTTTAAATGCATCCATTCTTCATTGAGAACAACTATAGAGCGTTGCTTCGGTGTCCTGAAAAAGAGATGGTAGATTCTGAAGGGTATGCCTAGTTATAATATTGCCGACCAAGTTGACGTTATTATTGTGTGTTTTGGGTTGCAAAATTTCATACTAAAGAGGAGAACATGGTTGTATATTTAGGTTACGTTTGAAACCTAAATACAGACCTGTAGTTTGTATCTTTTTGTGAGCCATATTTTGAGACAAACAATATGGTACCTAACGCCACCGTCACTAGTAGTTTGCTATGTAAAGTTGGGATAATCATTTGGTTGGTAATCATTGGGGTAATTTCATAGCAACCAATGTCGTTACAAACTTGCTATGTAAACTCGTGAAATAATTTTCTTTAGTCGCAATATGTTTGTTTTCATGTGATGAAGAATTCTCATTTCTAGACCTTATTGAAAAGTGTAGTTCAATATGATATGTAATCTTGCATGTTTCTGGAGAAGTCTTCAGTCATACAAAAATCAATGTGGAAGTTTGAGCGAATGGTCATCGTATATTGGAAGATGGTCGGTTGTATCTCCCAAGATTTGATGACCATTCGCTTATACAGTTTGATCTCATGGTCAAACTTTCACATTGATTTTTGTATGACCGAAGAGTTCCCAGAAACATGCAAGATTATATACACTTTTCAATAAGGTCCGGAAATGAGAGTCCTTGATCATATGAGAACAAAAATATTGTGACTCAAGAAGAAACAACTTAGTTGTTATCTCTATTCAACATAGGAGATCGTTACCGTCCATGTTAAATTTGCCATATTGCATAAAGAAAACACAAGTACATCTGCTCAAAAGATGCAAGCAATAATAAAAAAGAATTATTACAAATCAATTTTAATAAAATAAGAACAAATATAGTTTGAACGAATATGCACGGTCCATGTAGTGAGGTGCATGGACCGTGCACTATGTAGTCTATGTACTATAATTATTGGGGATGTTACAGAACATGGTGCACATATTGTGCACAATGTTCTATTATGTTCAGGGAGGGTGCACGGTCCGTGCAGTGAGATGCACATACCGTGCACCATATAGTGGGTAACCTCGATTGTTATTGAAAACCATGGTATTCCACACATGGAGCTGAAGTAGTTTTACAATTCGCACATGTCCATAGATTACTTAAGGAAATGCAAACAACAATAGAGGGGAACATACCATAAAAAGTAAAGACACGTGCATACAACTCTTTGGTGTCAGAGGTCAACGAGTTAGTGCAAAGTTGTCCGTAACGAGAGTCAATCTACAACAAAAGAAAACACCTAGAATGAACATCGGTATAATGCATCAAATAAACATTAATAGCAATGGAACCACATTCTCTAAACTCACTGTAACTATGCTTTCTCACCAAGCCTCATCCGCCATAATGGTGCCAATGACAGGGTCGCAAATAACATCGACCTCTACTTCCAGATTCTCCCATAACACCAATTGTTCCACAACATGTAGTATTTCTCCTTCATAGTTGTAACATCAAATGCTTTTCCAATTGCGGCGTGTAAACGGGATCGTATCTCACCCCACTTTATTGGCATGTTTAGGCACTCTTCTTCGAACCAGTATGCTATTGCCTTTAGAAAAGCGTTTGAGTCTGATGAAGTCCATATCAAACTTGTCATGTTGCGTAAAGAAAAGACAAGTAGTTTTACATAACAATTGAAGCAATAATACAATAAAAATACACATTAAGAAGATAAAACACCAAAAACGAAAAAAAAAGAGCTTTGGCCTCAAAATAGTCACCTTCTACAACTCTTGTTATTGCAAGATACTCTACAAAATCCCAAGTGTGATGAACAATAAACCAAGTCACCTTCTACTACTAGTGAACCATTTCAACCTATATATAAAGGATGGAGGGGTAGAGGAAGGGGTAAAAAACACTTGATATGAAATAATAGCAAATGGCAGCCATTTATGAACAAAAAAGCTGTCATATTGTACGATTACAAATCTGCCATATGACAAAAAATCTGCAAAAGGAAGTGTTTTCGGCTGACATGTCACATGGTTTTGGCATTGTTTTCTCTGCATGATTTTGCATCCATGTGAGATGGGAAAGGAAGTGTTTTCGGCTGACATTTTACAGCCATGTCACATGGCATTGGCACTGTTTTCTCTAATAACTAATGACATCCAAAATACATAACAAAATGCCTATTACACTTAGTTGCACCGACCCAACCATAACTACATGTCAAATCTGCGGATGATAACGTACAAAACAACGAAGACCATATAAATTGTGACGACCCAACCATAAATGGACCTCATTCTTGCAAGGTCACAATCTAATGTTGCTTGAACATATGCATTTGATAATCCATTCACTCGTTCAGTGAGTTCTTGGTTGATCGTATGCAAAAAACCGACATTTGCAATCTCTTGTTGACGTTGAAGATTGGCATTTCTTATTGAATCCATATCGATCATCTTCTTCAAGAATATGATTCCTAAGGTCCTTGTAATTCGCTGAAACATTCGTGCCCTAGGCTTCGTTTCTTCGACCCCATAGATGGAGTCATCAAACCTGCTCATATCATACGACTAAAGAAAATATGAAGTAGTCATCAATTTATTGATATTTGAAGTTCTCAATTATTTGTATAAAAGCAAAATTATATCAAATCATTACCTCGAAATAAGGATCGAGCCCGACCGAACTATCGCCGCTATAATCTGATAGTGATTCCTTCACCCAGCTAGGAAGGTCAGTGTATTCCCTATTATATCCTTCACTAGATACTATTATATGCTATGTAAAGCAACTAAAAATTTACATATATTTAAGCATGAACCATAACAAGATATGGTTGCGGTGTGTGAGAACTTGCAATAATCCTAACATGTGCACTCTAATACTTTTATTTAAAATGAAAACACATATTTGTCAAAGCAATGCAATGAAAACACATATTGTCATGCGTGAACACAAAATCTGCCATATTGTACAATTATAAACTTGCCATATCACATGGGAACATGCATTGTAGGTGCTTACATTTTGCATCCATGTCACATGGCTTTGGCATTGTTTTCTCTGCATGATTTTGCAGCCATGTGACATGGGAAATGAAGTGTTTTCAGCTGACATTTTGCAGCCATGTCACATGGCTTTGACACTATTTTCGGCTATAACTAATGGCAACCAAAATACATAACAAAATGCAATTCTTTCCACGAGGGCCTTGAATTCTTTCCACATGAAACACATTGCTTATTCAAAGAAAAGAAGTACCCAATTGATAAATGACAAAGCAACCAATCAAACCAATAAAGATAACAGAATAATAATTGCTTTTGCTTGTAAGGCCGAAAATATTAAGTAATACTCCATAAGTATTGAAGGCCATGGTTATTGCATTTGCAAGATAACTAGGTTGCAAACATACATCAATGATTATTGGAATATGATTGGGTTACATCTCAATAATTTATTATTAGTGTCGAATGCATTATTACATACTTAAAGAAAAAAACCCATCTTATATTCACACATTAAACATCTTTATTAAATCTACATTCGAAATACAGAGTTTGGATCATATGCGGAGCACTCTTCCCGTGCGGACGTGCGGAGCATGCACTTTAGGGCCTTATTTGTACACTTTAATGTCTTATTTGTGCACTTTTTCAAAAAAAAATCTTTTACAAATTATTTTCCAAGCATTTTTCAATTTTTTTGCAAAAGTGCACAAATAAGGCTCTAAAGTGCACAAATAAGGCCCTATAGTGCATGTCCGCACGTCCGCACGGGAAGAGTACTCCGCACCGGAACCGCACTCATATATTTGTAGTATCTTTAACCACACACACAGTCATCTTATATATATACAAGGATAATATCCATTCAACCGCTGCAACAAATCAATCATTTAGAAAAACCATAGTCTACACTATGGTAAAGGTCTATCTATTCATCTCCATAAGTTTGTAATATTTTGTTCTCTTTTGGCTTTTTTTTCTTCTAATTGAAATATATGGAGGATCATTTACTATTTTGAGTGTTCTAGAGCATATCACAAGGCGGTTTAGAAAACTAAAACTAGAACCTGCAACCCAAAAAGTATTGTAGGCACATAAAAATGGTAACCGAACAAGACATTACCTGTAACCCTAATTTCAGCCTCTTTAGTCACCTCCATACCGAACAGGACATTACCCTCCGATTTAGCCTCTTTCACTGATATTCCACTTTAAGTCCACATAAGCCCCCACTTGAGCCCTACCGAACGGACCCTTTATGTATCAAATCTTATTAGACCGGTCAAAACATGGCCCGAATTGAACCTAATGGGTTCATAATTTTTTGGAGTTTGTGAACCCAACCGGCTGGGTTGACGCGACTCGTTGTTTTACATGTAGATTCATTTACATTGAATATTATAATATATTTTATAATTAAAATATTATATAATAATATGTTATTACTAATAATTTAATTATAATATTAATCTTATTAAATTTGAAATGTTTATGTAATCAATTTGATTATCAAAAGTATTTAAATAATCATATGAAAATGGGCGGCCCGAGGAACCCACACTAAATCCATTATGACCCAACTTGATTTACTGTAAATTTTAATGATACGACGATCCAAACCCAATTGAACCAACCGAACCAATTAACAGGTTGAGTTGTATTCATTTCATAAATTAAGTGTGTAGTATGATTGTACAACTGTGGCTAGAGAACAATTTCGTATTTTGGTAATAAAAAAGATAAAGATTCTTTTGTTGTTGAGATTGATATGCTTACTTTTTAAGGTCCCGTTTGGTATTGATATCAGGATATCAGGTATGGGTATGAGATATCAGTCATGCCCATATCTGTGTTTGGTATATCCTGATATCAATATCAAACTGATATCTGTTGTTTGATATAAACAGATATCGATATCAGTGATATCAAAGTGATATCAGAGTGGTATTGGAGTGTTATTTTGATATCTTCCATAAAATTGGTATATCAAATATATCACTCATACCCATATCCATATTTGATACCTTGATATCACTCATACCCATATCTTGATATCCATACCGATACCCATACCCGATATCTCATATCTTTGATATAATACCAAACGAGCCCTAAGGGTATGAGAATTACCATCAATTTGGTTGCCACCAGTAGTAAATTAAGTCAAAGATGATTAAGTGTAAAAAATATTGTTTGATGAGAAAATACTTTAATAATATAAATTTATTTTTTGTTGATAACTTTGTTTACCGAAAATTTCAACGGACCATCATATCTTAATGGAAGAATCATTTCAAGCAACAATATTGGTCATACATTTTAATTCTCCACATGCTCATTACACCATTAGACACTCTATACTCATTCAAGTTTTAATAAAATAACTTATCTTTAGTGTGTGTTTTGATATGACTATCAACATTGCAATGTTAAGTTTGTACTTCTAACGTTCTATTATTCCTCATGATTAGTTTTACGTCGATCACAACATCAAGAATTATTAGTAAGGGTTGAAGATTTTAATTTGTGATAAGAATAAAAAAGATATAATACTACAACCAATATTATATACAATTATTAGACCTGGGCATTCCCATACTCAGACCAGATATGGGACGAGCTTGACCCCAAAATCTTGTCCATTTATTCGGATCCGGACTTGGGATTCTGTTCGTACTCGCCCACATTGTTGAACTCGGACGGGCCCGCAAGACCCGCATGGATATTAGTATTTAATTGAATTCTTAATTATAGAAAAAAAATCCAAGTTTTTGATTACAAAGTTGCTTTCAGATCGTTTCCATCTCATAAAATAACTTATACTAGATATAATGAATTATTTGTTGGAACCTTGACGTTCCCTCTGGTTTTGATGATGATAAACACCACTAGGTTTTATGTTTTCTTATTGTTCCTATGAGTTTCAGGTTTTATGAAAAAATAAGGGAACAATGGAAATCATGTGAAGAAGAGAAAGCAGAGGAGTGCAACGGAACGTTGTGGAAACAAGGAACATTTACACGAGAAGCAAATTGGAAAACTGAAAGCGCGTGGTTTTTATACAAGGAAATTCTATATATGGAAACAACGGTTGTGGAACGATGCGGAACGCAGAGAATTGCCAACTGTTCCCAGATTGACTCAGTTATACAAGGAAACGAGATTTTGAGTTTTACTTGGAAAAGAAGAGAAAAATAATGAGTCTTAGGAAAGTTTATAGATGGAAACTATGTGTTTATGAGCTGAATTGTTTAGTTGGAAAGAAAATCTTTCACCGTTACCTTATATAGCGGGGTTGCTAACTATTTGGTAATTTGGTAAGAGATCTTTTCTACCACTATATATAGATGAGTTTACCTTGGGGAAAAGGTATCTCAGCTATCACATTGAAGACTACAAGGAGCTTATTGCAAAGTTGAGATCGGAGATCCAAGGCAAGGTACGGGTTTGTACTTGATTGCTTAGGGTTTTCTTTATGTTCTTGTGTCATTGAGAGTTGATTGCACTCAAAGTCTTGTAACCTAGGGTATAGCTGGAGAGAAAACTTGTGAGATTGTACAATTCTTAATAATACAAGTATACGTTTGAGAACTTTGTTGTTACTTTGAATCTTTGTTTATTTCCGCTGCCCAGGGAACAGTCACACCGTTCCCTGTCTAACACACTACGATTCAACAATATTCAATTACCAAAGTCTACAATAAGTTAATAAAAACGCATATCAACAATAATAGCCCTCAATCTTTACATGGTTGCTTTCTCTTGATCATCTTCGTCATCGATCTCCTCTAGGCCTTCATGATTAATCTTAAGCATCTTGGATGGACGTTAAATAACAAAGCAATATTTATTTACACTTCATGAAATTATATAAAGTATTTCTATTAGTGATACATTATCTATATATAAATAAATGTCTGGGTTTACTGGCCCTTTAGGGCTAGACACCTTGTCCATTCTGACCTTGCGGGTAATTGAGCCGAGCTTTACCAGCCCTTTAGGGCTAGACACTTTGTCCATATCTGTCCGTTTTTATGTGCATGCAAGATGGGCCGGGCAGGATGACCCGAGAAATACCCAAGTCTAACAACTATACAAGTCACATGCAAGATACATAGACTAAACTAGTTAATCATATACTCCCTCAATTAAAAAATAAGTGTCATTTTAGCCTTCTATTTGTGTTAAGAAATATTTGTTGCTTTAGAGTTTTAGGTAATAGTTTATTGGTGAATGTCGAGGTATGTTACTAGAAATTGCACATATTAACACTTTTTATGCAAATTTTTTATTGGTTATAATTGAGGTGGGTAATTATTAAATTTTAAGAAATATTTATATTATTTTAGTTTATCATTGAATGAATTTGGTAGAAAATCCTTTTGACATATCTAATTAAGGGGATACTGTTTTGGACAAAAAAATATCAAACCTAAATTGCCTTCGATGTGGTGCTATTAGTCGAACGAATCAAATTAATACTTCAAATAATCAAACAATCAAAATGATGAGACGAAATAACGATACAAAAGCTTAGCTATAAAGGATTACAGTGGGTCGAATGAGGATGACTAATGTCGAATGGATGCTTAGAGCAATCGAACTCCGCCTTGCTTAGAAAAATTGTATTTCAGATTACAATGAAAGCTCGAATATGCTGGTGAGTGGCGTAATCAGAGGTGTCCTACGATGGATTGATCCTATTCTATTTAAAATGAAAGGAGTTAATGCCAGATTTGAGAGGATCACTCGACCGCTTCAATGCTAAGATCATGCCCATGATTTTCGCTCGGATGTTTCAAAAAGAGCCGTTGGACGCGTCAGCAGAAAGGCTATCTTCTCCGCGTGCTGGGCCTTGGTATTCAATCGTTCATGGGCCGATCCAATATGATCAAAACTTGGCCCAACAATTGCCCCAAAGGAAGCCGGACGAGTAACTTGCCGAACTTGGGCGGTTTTCTTTCTTTGTGGATCGTGGACACGTGCCCTGGATCGGACGATTCAACTGCAGAATTGGGTTCCAGCCTTTGTCAATAAATTGATTTGACCTCTGCCTTCTCTTCTTAGCAAGCACGAAAGCATTTTGAATGTTATGACCCAGTTTGAACAAGTTGGGGGCTTCCCCAAGGGCACCAGAGCTCGTCTCCCTTATCCAGATGAACGTGCCGACTCTAGATGCCCAGGATGGGCGTGTTTTTACGAATACTCTTTCAAAATAGGTCATACCTTTCCTTTTTCTGAGTTGGTCCAATCAGTGCTTTCCTCCTTCTCTCTAGCCCCTTGTCCAGTAATGCCTCATGCTTGGCTCTTGCTCAAGGTTTTGGATCGCTTGAACAAAGACTTCGTTGTTGGCATAGATCTTAGGGTTTTGGATTATAACTACTGTCTAGGGTCTAAGCGATCATACCAATATAACCTTCGATGCCGCTCCGATCGCCAACCCTTGGTTTTGAAGTTGAATGTGAACGACCGCGGATGGAAAAAGCGGTTCTTTTTCGTGAACATCGCGTCATTGGGCTTGGGGGGCGATTGTCCGTTCTTGCTGACCGATTGGATGTGGAAAGGTTTGTGTTCTTTCCTGTGCTTGAAGCTGATCGCATGGCTTTTAACTTTGGCTTACATGTAACTTTTTGCAGAACCTGGGATTGAAGAACCAGAGGAAGATCCTGTCTTGGAGTCGAAGATGCAAGGGGTTTTGAAGCTTTCGAAGATCGAGAGGACTTTCGCTAATAACATCGTCCGCTCAGCCTCTCCCAGTTGAAGTAGTTTCGCCGATGTCATCTTCCTCCAAACGTGAGTACCAATTAGGTTTACCCTGTTTTGTTTCTTTTATCCACTGCAATTGACTCTTCTCTTGTCGAATGCAGCCTTGTCTCGAAGTGAGAGGTCCAGTACTCGTCTCTCGGCGAAAGATCTATTGGAGCAGAGGATGCGCTCCAAGGCTCTCCCCAAAGGGTGTCCCTCGAAGTCGCTCCCCCCAAAATTGTTTGGTCACAAGAGAAAATCCGTTCGTGTTTCAGACGATGTGTCGAAAGGCAAGTCGGTGAAGAGGAGCATCGATTTCCCTGAACTTTTGACTTTGCCGGTGCCTGACGACATTGAAGACCTTCCTGCTTTGGAGAACTTGGAGATGGCTGCTACGAGTTCTTGGACGGTTGATCTTAAACTTTTGTTTTGTTTTGTTTTGACTTGCGTTTGTGGCGAGTTTGCTGACTTGCTATCTATGTGTGCAGGTTTTCCAGCATCTTAGGTCTAGTCATTTGAAGACTAAACAGATGTGGGACGATGCTCAGTCGAAGATCTCCCAAGCCGAGGGCAGGGCAAAGGAAGCGGATGCGTTGTTGAAGGCGTCGGAGGGTGCGCGTCACGTCATTGAGACTAACTTGAAGGTTTCTGAGCAACGGATTAGTGAATTGGAGGCTCGGCTTGAAAATGCCAAGAAGGAAGGCGGCGAGGTCGCTACTGATGTTGGAGCCTACTTCACGCTTAAGTCCAGGATGCAGGCCTACTTGGATGAGCAATTTCTCAGCGGTTGCCCCAGCGTCGACTTTCTTCAAGCGTACGGGACTGTTGGAGTCGTGGAGGAAGAAGGAGCTGAAGTGAGTTCTGGACGGACAGAAATGGCATCCGATCCTGCCCCTGACGCTGCCCCAGGTAAAGATGTCGAAGCTTGAAGCTCTTTATACTTTAATTTGCTTGGATATTCGGACTAGCTGTGTTATAAGTCCCTCTGTTACGTGGGAAAACTCTGTGTTTTGGCGCCAGTCCACCATCGCGGGTCGCGTGTTTGTAAGACAGTAATGATCGGCATTTCGCCTTCTTTTTCTTTTTTGAATGGCACTCTTTGGTTTTTAGCGAGTGTTGCGTTTGATGTATGCTTGTATGGATGCCTTTTCTGTTTCGGAAAGAGAGGAGGCCTGTAAATTGTGTTAAGTTTAGTCATGACATTTGTATATCGTAATCCAAGGAGGTAAGCAAGTGTGTCTTGCGTTAAATGTTAAGGTTTTGTATACCTTATTTTGTAGTAAGGCAGGCGGTGTACCGTCGTGCCTTTGTTGTTCAACTCCCTGTATGTCGATCGACCGTGTTATGTAAGTTGTAAGCGCTTTTGTTTGTCTTGGGTGGATCCACTGCTTTGTTTGAACTTTGTTGTGCCTGTGTTGGAACGAAACAAAGCGAAGGGTCGCTAGGAAATGGTTGTTGGGGGCGAACCCAACGACCCTCAGATGCTTAAGTTAGTGAACGCATCCGGGCAGTCAATGGTTGGAGAAAAATGTAATTTATAATCTGACGAATAACAAAAAGGTTTTTAGAAATGATACTGCTTTAGGTATGTCGTGTTCCAGCTTCTTAGGATGATGCGTCCTTCCATGTCTTGTAATCTGTAGGCTCCTTGTCCAACGACATCTGTGATTAGGTAGGGTCCTTCCCATTGCGGGGTCAGTTTACCGTCCTTGGGGTCCTTGGTGTTTTGAAATGTCTTTCTTAGGACCCAATCACCTTCTTTAAAAACCCTGACGCGTACATTCTTGTTATAGCTCCTTGTGACCTGTTGTTGATATTAGACCATCCTTAGCCTGACATTTTCTCTGACTTCGTCGATTGTGTCGATGTTATGCGACAACTCCTCGTCGTTCTGCTCTGGGGTCTGTAGGCCGTATCTAGTTGTAGGGATAAGTATCTCGGCGGGAATGACCGCTTCACATCCATAGACGAGCGAGAAGGGTGACTGTACTGTTGCATTCTTCGGTGTGGTTCTGTCGGACCAGATGATGTACGGGAGTTCATCTGTCCACTTGCCTTTGGCGCCTTCTAGTCTTTTTTTTAGGTTATTGATGATTATTTTATTATTGGACTCTGCTTGCCCATTCGACTGTGGGTATCTAGGGGTGGATGTGACTAAGTTGATGTTCCATTTTTCGCAGAAGGCTCTAGTCTTGCGACCGATGAATTGGGAGCCATTGTCGCATACGATCTCTGATGGCACGCCGAATCTGCACAAAATGTTTCGTTTGATGAATGAAATGACTTGCGTTTCTTTTACCTCTCGATAGGCTTCGGCTTCGATCCATTTGGAGAAGTAATCCGTCATGGCTAGGAAGAAGACGTGTTGCCCCTGTACTGGTGGTAACTTGCCGACAATGTCCATTCCCCATCTCATGAACGGCCAAGGCGCGAGTGTTGGATGTAGGGGTTCTGATGGTTGGTGTACGACCGGCGCGTGCCGTTGACAGGCATCGCATCTCTTGGCATAGTCTAATGCGTCCGCGTTCATCATTGGCCAATAGTATCCCATGCGTCGAGCCTTACAAGCTAAGCTCCGTCCTCTGGCATGATTGTCGCACTCCCCATCATGTAGGGATTAAAGAAGTTTTCGGGCTTCGACGGGCGTGAGGCACTTCAGTAGCAAGCCTGTGACAGATCGTTTGAAAAGAAAACATTCTTTCTTTTCGAAGGATAGGGCCTGTACCTTTAGACGTTTGGCCACAGTTTTATCGTTCGGTAGGGTGCCGTGTGCTATCCAATCGATGAATGGTTTTGTCCAGTCTTCGGAATCACTTGTTGAATGAGTTTCAGAGTTGTCTTGTGTTATGGTGATGATTTTTTCCGACTCGTCTTGCCGTTTTGTGTTTTTGGCCATTCTCGACACTACAGGTGTCGTGACGTGGACTATGGGAACGTTGGGGAACTCTTTTGGATCTAACGTTGACCCCAGGTTAGCCAGTGCATCTGCTTGTGTGTTTAATTCCCTTGGTACTTGGCTGATGTCGAATGTTCTAAATTGCGCGATCAACCCTTGGACGATGCTCAAATAGGCGACCATCCTATCATCCTTGGTGACGTATAGTCCTTGGACCTGATTTACAATTAGTAGTGAGTCACAGATCACCTTTACATCGTCGATCGCGAGGTCTCGGGCTAAGTTGAGGCCGAATATGAGTGCCTCGTACTCCGCCTCGTTATTGGTCGCGTCCCACTCACACCTCACGGCTTGAGCTACCTTGTCCCCTTGTGGTGATTTGAGTACAACACCTAAACCTGTGCCCCTGACGTTTGATGCTCCGTCGGTGTGTAGCTCCCGAGTGCCTTGTTTGCCTGTCATGAGCAGTTCTGTCGCTTCTTTTATGGCCTCTTGTTCTAGTGTTGGGCTGAAATCTACCACAAAATCGGCCAACGCCTGAGATTTGATGGTTGTTCTCGGCTCGTATTCGATTTCGTAACCACTTAATTGTATAGCCCATTTATCCATTCGACCTGTGAACTCAGTTTTCCTCATGATTGCTTTCATGGGATGATTAGTTCTCACAATAATAGTATGCGACTCAAAGTAAGGTTCTAACTTGAGAGAGGCCATGACTAATGCCAAGACTAGCTTTTCCAGTGAAGTGTACCTTGTTTCGGCTGGGAGTAGTGATCGGCTAACATAGTAAATCGGGGATTGTTTTCCATCTTCTTCTCTTACCAAAACGGCACTCACCGATGTGTCTGACACGGCCAAATAGATGGGCAACGGCTCGTCATCCTTTGGTTTGGCGAGCAGCAATGGATTTGACAGATATTTCTTTAATTCTTGGAATGTCGCCTCGTGCTCCGTTCCCCATTGGAATGATTTGTTCTTCTTGAGTGCGTCGTAAAACGACTTGCACTTGTCAGATGACTTCGAAATGAAGCGGTTCAGCGCTGCTATTCGTCCTATGAGCTTTTGAACATCTTTGACGCATCTAGGCGACCTTAGATTGATAATTGCTTTTACTTGTTCGCCTCGATCCCTCTTTGGGTCACCATGTATCCCAAGAATTTCCCTGAAGAGACTCCGAAAGAACATTTAGTGGGATTTAATTTCATATTATAGCATTTGAGTACCTCGAATGCTTCTTTCAGGTGTTCGATGTGATCTCCTTTTTGCTTTGACTTGACTAGCATGTCGTCGATGTAGACCTCTATGGTGTCCCCAATTTGGTCATTGAACATTTTTTTCACTAGTCTCTGGTACGTTGCCCCCGCATTCTTTAGACCGAAGGGCATGACTTTGTAGCAGTAGGTCCCATGACTGGTGACGAAGGTCGTTTTTTCCTGGTCTTGGGGGTCCATGAGTATCTGGTTATAGCCGCTGAATGCATCCATAAAAGAGAGCATCTCGTGCCCTGCCGTCGCGTCGATCATTGCATCAATATGTGGTAAAGGGAACGAATCCTTTGGACACGCTTTGTTGAGGTCCTTGAAATCTATACAGACCCTCCACTTCTCGTTCTTCTTTTCGACTACCACCACGTTGGCCAGCCACTCGGGGTACTTGACTTCCCTAATCTTACCGGTCTCTAATAACTTCTTGACTTCGTCATCGATTATTTTGTTTCGTTCGACGGCGAATTTCCTGCGTTTCTGTTTGACAGGGGAAAAACTTGCGTTCACATTTAGTTTTTGAGTTGTGATATCAGGAGAAATACCTACCATGTCCTCATGAGACCATGTGAAACAGTCGGAGTTCAACCGTAGGAATTCCATCAATTTTTCACGGGTTGCGTCATCGAGATCGGATCCGACTCAGACCGTTCGATCTGGCGAGGCGGGGTCGAGAGCAACTTCGATTAATTTCTCTGTTTCTGGTTCGATGTACTCGCTCGAACCTTCCCCGTTCTGTAATTGCTATGCCGCGTCGCTCTCGACCGCTTGCTTCATGGATGTCACGTAGCATTCCCTAGCGAGTCTTTGTTCTCCCTTGATCTCTTGGACTCCCCACTTGGTTGGGAATTTGATCGTTTGATAATAAGTGGAGGGGACCTCCTTCATCGAATGTATCCAAGGCCTGCCAATGATGCAATTGTAGGGAGATTCACAGTCTATTACTACGAATTTTACCTGCTGGTTGATTCCTCCCGCATAAGTGGTGAGAGTGATTTTGCCAAGCGAATATCGGACTTCGCCGCTGAACCCGACCAGGGGTAATCTCCTTTTAGTCACATCTTCCTCACTAAGGCCCATCTCTTTTAGAGTGTCGAGGGTGATCAAGTCGGTGGAGCTACATGTGTCAATTAGTACCCTGCGTACAAGACAATTCCCAATGGACAAGGATATTACCAGACTGTCATGATGCTCTGCCCATCCACTAGCGTCGGTTTCGTCGAAAGTGATTGTGGGCAAGTCGCTTGTCTTCCTAGGCCTTGGCTCAGAGGGTGGAGGCACATTGCCTATGCTTTGTTTGGCGTGGCGTTTTGCCGCGGAATATGAGATCCTGCAAATATCGGACCCACCTGAAATGGAGTTGACAATCTTGGCAGGTATAGGAGAAGAAGGGCATTTATTTTGTACCTCATCCCTTCGTTCCATGGTGGATTTGGCTTTGTCCGAAATGACATGTCGGAGGAATCCTTGTGACAGTAACCTTGCGACCTCCTTTCGCAGTGCGACGCATTCGTCGGTTTTATGCCCGTGGTCGCCATGGAAGTCGTACCACCTTGTCATGTCTTTCTTGAAATCCGGTTTGTCATTCTTTCGTGGCCATCTCACATCTTTGCCATATTTGTCGAACGTCTTAACTAACTCTGCAGTGGAAACACAGAAGTTATACGATTGTACCTTGGGGGTAGTGAAGGATTTTCCTTCCACTCATGTCCCCTATCTCGACTATGATCGTCGCGTCCTCGGGGATACGGCAATTGACGCCTGTCTTTACGACTGTCGAACGTCGATCTGCGATTGACTTGATCCGGGCTTGGTTTGGCCTTGAAGGGTTCCTCGTCCTCTTCCAACCTAACCTAAGCCATTGTCTTGGCATGGACATCTTCGAAGGTTTGGCAGGGATACTTCGTTAATTCTCGATACAATTTGCTGCCACGGACCAGACCCCGCCGGAAGGCCTCGATGGATGTAGGAACATCACAATGGGGTATGGCGACCTTTTCCTTATTGTACCTGTTAAGATAAGTACGCAAAGGTTCGTTACGCTTCTGGACAATACGATATAAGTCGCTAGATTGCTTTTCTAGCCTTCGGCTACTGGCAAATTGAATTTTAAAAGCATTGACTAATTCTGCGAAGGATGCGATTGATCCTTGTGGCAGATGCATGAACCAAGTTAGCGTCGGCCCCGCAAGGGAAGTGCCGAAGCTTTTACACATAACCGCCTCGCGATTGGTTCTGGAGACGGAAATGGTCATGAGCTTTTGCTTGTAGAGGGAGATGTGATCGTCCGGATCGCTCGTTCCATCGTAGTTATTCATGCTTGGGAGGTGAAACTTCTTTGGGATCTCTACTCGTGCGATATCATCCACAAAGGGAGACTCTTCGAAGCCGTCTAGAGCCTCTTTCTCGATGGGTTGGGGAACGCCCGAGATCTTCGCGAGACGCTCGTCGAAAGACCTCATATGCTCGTTGATAGCCTGTTGAATGAGCGTCTGGATATTCGGCGTCGCCGTAACCTGTGGATTGTTTACTCGGGTCCCTTCGGAACTGGTAAAAGAAACATTGTTAGTCATAATAGGGTTGACACGAGAGGTTTCAGGAATACCGGTCGTGTGGGTTTGATTTCGCTCGTTTGTTGGCGTTACGATTATGCCCTCCATATCTAGTCGAGTTTGGATCCCTTCAAGGTTGATTGGGCGCCTGCTTCCGGCTGGCGCGGATGCAGCGGATTGGACTTGCGCTTTGAGAAGTTCATTTTCATTAGTCAAACGATTAATTGCAGTAACGGAAGTAGCACGTATTGATTCGTCAGTCCGACGCTGGTCGGCTAATTCTTCCTGTAATGACGACAGGGTTTGCGCCATTTGGCGGATCTGCTCTTGAGTAGAAACCTCCGCTGTAACGACGACGGCGTCGTTAGCGGTTGCTCCCAAGACTGACCCCTCTCCAGAGTTGCTAGGAGGAGCGTCGTTCACCATTTTTGGATAACCTTTGATGAAGCTTTTGAATACGAATCGGCTAACGGCCCCACGGTGGGCGCCAAATTGTTTTGGGCAAAAAGATATTAAACCTAAATTGCCTTCGATGTGGTGCTATTAGTCGAACGATTCAAATTAATACTTCAAATAATCAAAGAATCAAAATGATGAGACGAAATAACGATAATAAAGCTTAGCTACAAAGGATTGCAGTGGGTCGAATGAGGATGACTAATGTCGAATGGATGCTTAGAGCAATCGAACTCCGCCTTGCTTAGAAAAATTGTATTTCAGATTACAATGAAAGCTCGAATATGCTGGTGAATGGCGTAATCAGAGGTGTCCTACCATGGATTGATCCTATTCTATTTAAAATGAAAGGAGTTAATGCCAGATTTGAGAGGATCACTCGGCCGCTTCAATGCTAAGATCATGCCCATGATTTTCGCTCGGACGTTTCAAAAAGAGCCGTTGGACGCATCAGCAGACAAGCTATCTTCTCTGCGTGTTGGGCCTTGGTCTTCAATCGTTCATGGGCCGATCCAATCTGATCAAAACATGGCCCAATAGATACTCGCCCCAAAAAATTATGAAGCATGTGTACCCTTCCCTTCGAGAATGGTGACAACATTTCACTCTACGAGATTGTCGTAAGAAATTACCGCCACAGATTCCTCTGAGGCCTTCGTCGCCGGCTGTCACGTCGCCGTCCATGTCATCTTCATTGTCGTTGCCTCTGAAAGTGTTGTGCCATTTGAGATTGGACGGGAACGTGTAGCTCAATTTCTTCTACACGAAGAGTGAGTGAGAGGAGATCATTGATCGGCTAGCAACGCCTGATCAGGACGATGTCGATGCTAGCGTCATTTGTCGGGACGTGCCGACTGAACATCGATGTGACGAGGATCGCGAGGAGGAATTAGGAGAGAGATGTCAGCGGAGATGCGGTGGTTGAGCCAAACGGTGAAAAAAGATGAAGGTGAGGATGATGATTACAGAGGATGCGAAGCAACGAAGGCTTTGGCAATGTTTATGAACTCACAAGGCATCCTTTCACTGTCAAATCGCTTTGGATCATATCTCGCATCAGGAAAGAGAAGATCCAGGACACCAAAAGGACGGGATCGTCTTGCTCAGTTGGAACTAGCCTTGATACCTTGCGATGAAGCTCGATGATGAAACTGTCATCAACAACCAACAATTCGAAGAAATCGTGGTTGACCAAAAATTGACTCTAAATATCGTAACTTTTTGATGGTTTTGTAGTATGCCTTTATATTCTGATTCATTTTTCAAGGAATTTCAAAAGCACCACTTTGGGATTTCAGCTAGGGTCAATTTGTTGGAGTTCTTAGTGCAATCGATTTGATACTAATTATGAGAGAGGTATGTGAAGTGTGACATGTAGTTGAGATATTTGTTTGATGTAATTAGTACATCCTGACATGCAATGTTGGTAATCTTCAATTACAGAAGCCAACATCAGTTGTGGTTCCAATGAAATCCCTTCTTATCTGGAGTTGGCTCTAATACCATTTGCAAGGCCCGATACCTTAGAAGCACCACCTCATGCCAACTCGGGGACTTCCGAGGAGGTCACCCATCTTGGTACTACTCCCGCCCTAACACGCTTAACTTCATAGTTCTTTGTACTCACTTGATCCTGAAAAGGAAGAGCTCGCTCTTGTTGACATGAATAGCACTCTAATCCTTGTAAAGGATTATAAATTTAGAATGTTACAATCACCCTCACTTAAACCCTGACAACCTCGTCAAGGCCCAAAGACCGCCCTCTGGGTCGACCACTCGTAGCCAGAGTTGGCTTTGATACCATTTATATGACACGAGGCCTTAGAAGGGCCATCTCATACCAACCCGAGGACTTCCTATGAGGTCAACCATCCTGGTACTACTTCCACCTTAGCACACTTAACTTCATAGTTCTTTGTCCTCACTATTTATAAGACTCAAGGCCTTAAAAGGGTCATCCCATGCCAACTTGAGGATTTCCCAAGAGGTGACCCATCCTGGTACTACTCTCGCAAACCTTCAACCCACCACACAACTCTTTAGAAATAAGGCAACTTGATCTCCTTTCGCAAACCTTGGATTCTAAACTCCACAGAAACCCTCGATCACCCTTCGCAAACCCTAGATCCTGAGCTCCACAGATCGTCTCCCTTCGCAAACCCTAGATTCTGAGCTCCACAGATCGTTGCAAAATGGAATCACCTTCAGAAACCCTAGATTTCTTTTGCGTCGCGTAATGGAATCATCTTCACAAACGAACCACCAATTGAGAAGCAACCCTAGTCCTCAAATCCCCAATTTGAGAAGCAAACCCTAATCCTTAAATTTAGAAGTAAACCCTAATCCTAAAATCCCCAAATTCAAAAGCAAACCCTAATCCCCAAATTCAGAAGCAAATCCTAATACCAAGGAAGGCATCGCGAACCCCTAATCCCTAAATTCAGAAGCAAACCCAAACCCTCTCTCTTCGTCGAACAACTCTCATGTATGCAAATCGTCCAAAATCCCCTCGAAAATATGTTAAGGCATGTTGGTCTCCTAAAATGGGATAAACAAAGGTTATCATGCTTTTAATTCAAAATCTCGGGAGAATTTGGAGAAGGAGAAACGAGTTAGAATCGGGTTAGAAATCAATGGCAAAACCCGTATATTTTAAAAAGTCAAGGGGTATAATGGACTTTTCACAAAATTTAACAACCTTTTTGACGGACTAAGCTTGTGGGTGACTCGTTGCTGACAGAGATGGATATTTGGGTGGTTTAAAATAAATAGTCATATAAGGGGTAATTTTTTTTGCAGAATCAGCCATATAATGGGATGTTTCCTATAAGTTTTCATCACAAATAATCTTTCACCAACCGCGGTCAACGCCGGTCAAAGAAAAGAGAGAAGGATCATGTATTTAATAAAAAGAATTTAAGGTAGAGTTATACAATTAATTGATTAAAAAGTGAATATTACTCAAATCATCTTTATAATTATATCAAAAGTTAAAATAACAAGTAGTACTTTAGGGATGACGTAAGATACAACTTGATGAGGGGTTTGTCGTAGACACCTATCAAATAACCTCAAAAACCTAACTAACGTAGTAGGGTAAATAAAGATCGATCCCACAGGGAGGTAAGCAATCTTCCTATATGCAAAGGTTGTATGCCAATAGTAACAAAAATGGGGGATTTAGGTTTGTATCAAGTAACAATGTAAATCAATGCAAAAGATGTAATCAATGGGTGAGAAGTAACTTAGCGAGACAAATATCCACACTTCAGTTTGATTGGTTGATCCTAGATTATCTCCAATTCCTACTAATGAATATTCCTATTCCGATCTTATGTATATAGACAGGTCAACCAGCCCTGAAAATACTTACCATTAAACAATCAAGAAACCATCAAGATTCAATCTAACGGCATCAGTAAGCATAGGAATTAAGCAGGATACATGCAATACTTAACAACTAGTCAGTACTCGACATGTAATTAATTCTCTTCACAATAAACATTCACAACTAGTTCCTGTAAATCGTGGTTGCTATACAAGATAAGGGATTTCAACCAGAAATATCCAAACCCTAGCAATAGACAATCACTAATATGAACTAGATGATCAGACTAGCCAAATCAACAAGAATCAATGGGATGAAGCACAAAAAGAATCAATATAATCAAAGGAAAGGAAATAGAATTATAATCTCACAACCAAATACAAACGAAGGCTTCAATCGTCGGACTAAGCAATGGTTGCTTAGTTCTTTATAGTCTTCAAAGCATAACAACTCTAAGGGAAAATAATGAACGATAAAGTGATAATGAAAAGGCTACTGTCTAATGAATATCAAATACCTAGCAAACCCTAATCTCTAAAAAGATAATAATAATAATCTCCTAAAATATAATAACCGGAATAAAAGAAAATAAAATAAATAAGGCAAACAAAAGATCTCGGACGAATCGTCGATGCGCTCCGCGCCTGGGAAAGGATCCGCGACGCAGAAGTAATTCTGTGCCCGCGGTTTTGCTCTTCGCTGAATTCTTGCTTCTGTCGTCCATCCGCGCCCACGGAAATGCTTCTGTTGTGACTTCTACTTCTCGCTTGCGGTCTTCTCTTGTGGCTTCGCCTTCATCTCCAATGTCTTCACAATATGCACTAAAATCTTCATTTCCGCCACTTCTTCTCTACAACTCCATTCTCCTCAAATATCTTCTAAACCCACACAAAATGGTACCTAATATCCAGTAACAACTTCTAGTTACACACTACAAAGTAGAGCGTATCAAATTCCCCCATGCTTAAACCTTGCTCGTCCTTGAGTAAGCTAATAGAAACCTACTCCTCCAATGAAATACCCAAGGTCTCAGGAAGCATAACAAAACTATCCACTAAGAACCGTACCTACTCATGAATCTCCAGGGCACCAACACAACAACACAACACACAAACTTCAAGGAAAGCAGAGTACTTCCCCCAAGCTTAACCCGAACACCATAGAGTGAAAGTGACCATCTAATCCTAGCTCCAGTCTAACTTCTTATAACTCCCAAAGTGACCTACCCGAATCCTCCTTATAGCTCCAACACTTATGTCACCACGCCAGGAAAAATGAGGAATTCTAATAATCACTCTTTTTCTTTTCACTCATTTTGCCCATGCGCCCTTTCGAGTTTTCACCTAGCCACTCATTTCATTTTTCTATAGATGGGCTCACAAAACTCACATCACTCTTGACCTCTTTTTACCCCAGCCTAATGTTGGTCCGGGCCACCTGCTTGTTGCCTAAGCCGCCCTTTTGGGTTTTCAGCTTAGCCCAAGTTTTTCTTTTCTTTTCTTTTTCAGACGACTAGCAAGTATAGATCACTCTCCCATGCTTAAATATTGCATTGTACTCAATGTAATGAAAGACTAAAAGATGAAGCATAGGGGAAGGCAGAAAAGTATTCACGACCGTCGCCGAGGTGGCCTGGACTTGGACGTTGGTGCTGGCGGTAAATCATTGAAAACACAAGTCTCTGGTGTTGCGGTGGTCCTACTCAAGCAAACTCCTCGTGCAAACAAATAGATCCACTGTAAGGTGAAGTGGTACATCAAAGAAACGGGGTTGCACGGGCCTTCTATGAACACAAATTTAGAGCCCTAGTGTAATCGTGTAGCGGGCTCTATTGCTCCATATCAATCATCGTATCTGCAGTTGGCTATGGAGCTCCTCCTCATCAGCTGTCTAATGTCGGGCCATCATCGGTGCCAAATAAATATGTCGGGCTAATGTCTCCTCCTTGGCAGCATGATACGCACCGTCACTCATAGTAAAAATCGAACAGCTGGGCCGCGATCGCGGTTTTAAGGCCGCGGTGTCTTCAGTTTTTTTTTGTTTTTTTTTTCAGATGAGGAGACTTACAGTGGTCAAACCGCGGTCATGGTTTTTGGGCCGCGGTCGCGGTTTCGCGTCTGTTGTGAGGAGAACACCGTCTTCCAGTCTCCTACCTGCAGGTTAGTCTAAAACGAAACAACAAAAATCAAAACTTGAAAAGAAAAGACATGAAAGGAATTACATACCTCGGGTTGCCTCCCGAGCAGCGCCTTGGTTAGTGTCGTGGCTCGACCTGGTGCCCTTCGGATCAACTTGGGTTGCTCACATCAACCGAACACTTGGGATCAAAATCCGAAGGGTGTCTCTTTGCATCATCAATGTTGTATTCGACCCTCACCTCATCAAACTCCATGGTGAGTGAACCACTACTCACATCGATCTTTGTGTTCGCCGTTTTCAGAAACGGCCTACCCAACATCACAGGGGCTGCATGCTTGTCTTTCCCCGTATCCATCACAAAGAAATCGGCAGGGAAAATAAGCTTATCGACCTCTACCAAAACATCTTGCACGAGTCCTTTGGGATACACATAAGACATATCCGCCAATTGAATCACCGTCCTTGTCTTCTGCAATGGTCCAAGCGGACCAAGCCCCAAAGATTCATACAGCGAGAGAGGCAACACATTTATAGATGCACCCAAATCCAGCATGGCTTTATCGAACGTGGTGTCACCTATCTTGCATGGAATACTGAACATTCCTGGGTCACTGCACTTCTTGGGCATCCGCTTTTGTAGCATAGCGGACACATTCTCATTTACCTGGACCTTCTTCTTAGTTTTCTCTGTTTTCTTCCTCTTAATCTTGCACAATTCCTTCAAAAATTTTGCATAGAGAGGGATGCTCTTAATCAGTATGATCAACGGAATATTTACCTCGCAATTACTGAAGGTTTCAAAGATCTCATTGTCGTTCTCCGGCCTTCTAGTATCCTTCAACGCCTCAGGTAATGGCGCGGGTGGCTTCAGCGAGCCAAGCGGAGGAAAATATGGACGAACGTAGTCGTCTTGGACGTCAATAGGGAAACCGCGGTCACGGTTTGGGACCCGCGATCGCGGTTCCGCTTCTGGCAAATCTGGTGCGTCAGGAGGAAATCCGCGATCGCGGAATTTTTTCCGCGGTCGCGGATCGTTACGCTGTTCGTCTGAATTTTCGGCATTTTCTGAGGGTTCTCCAGAGGAACTTCCGCGATCGCGGAAATCTTGTCACGGGCGCGGAAAAGCTTGTTGATCGCCCTTCGAGTTTTCTTCGTTTTGCAGAGAGTTGTCTGACACCAAACCGCGGTCGCTGTTTTCAACCCACAATCGCGGTTTCTCCTCAGCAGCCTCCGTCATTTCCTTCCATTGCGTTCCACTCCTTAGCGTCATCGCACTGACGTTCTGCACTGGATTCAATTCCGTCTGTGATGGGAGTTTACGCGTATCCCTAGCCTCCAGTTTGCTCACTGCTAGAGAGATCTGTCCAACCTGCTTCTCCAAGTTCTGAATACTAGACTTGGTCTCATGTTGAAATTGAATCATGTTGTTCTGCATGGTGGACACCGTCTGAGTAATACCGGTCATGCATTACACAAGAGACTTGATCTGATCGTCAACAAACATAGATGAACTGGAACTTTAGCCTTGAGGTCTAGGCTCGTACTGCGGTCTGAACTGTTGTTGTTAACCTCCAGGCTGTTGAAATTGTTGTTGGCGTGGTGGAAACTGTTGTGGCCTCGGGTGGAACTCCTGGTCATCACGGCCCTGAGGAGGATTCTGCTGGTTCCTGTATCTCAAATTGGGGTGATCTCTCCACCCTGGATTGTAGGTGTTGGAGTACGGGTCATATCTTGGCCTTGGAGGGCCGAAACCTCCTATAGCGTTTACTTTAGCAGTGGGTTCTTATAGTGTTGGACATGCATCTGTGGGGTGCATTGTGTCATAGCATATTCCACAGGACTTAACCTGCTGCGGTCCACCTTTCATCATGAAATGCCTCATCATCTCCTTCATCTTAGAAAGTATTGAGGATGATGGCTGAGAATATGCGGCCTTAACTGCTTGAAAGCTCGCTCTCTTGCTAAACTGTCTTGAGCCCTCAGATAGCTCAAAGAATATCTCGAATGTTGCAGTCGGCGTCTTGTTGAGAATGTTACCGCCACATGCTGCATTCACCATCCTGCGCTCATCATCAAGAAGTCCACCATACAGATATAGAACGAGGTCTTGGTCAAAATAACCATGGTATGGACAGCTTGATATCAACCTCTTGAACCTCTCATAATACTCATACAACGTCTCAGTAGCATGTTGTTCGATGTTGCTAATGTTCCTCTTTAAGCTATTGAGCTTCGTTGCAGGGAAGTATTTCTCCAGGAAGGCTTTCTTCATCTTCGCCCAAGTATCTATGCTTCATGGGGCAAAATAATAGAACCAGTCATTGGCCGCATCCTTCAGAGAGAAGGGAAAGGCCCTCAGCTTGATCTGGTCCTCAGTAATGTTCCTTGGCTTCATGCTGCTGCAGACAACGTGGAATTCAGAGAGATGCGTGTTGGGGTCTTCTCCATTCATCCCATGGAAGTGGGGTAGTAAATGAATCAACCCAGATTTTAGCTCAAAATTCACACCGTCTGCCAACTCCGGAAACTGCACAGCGAACGGTTGCTGTTCTAGATTCGGCGCAGTCAACTGCCTCAAAGTTTGTTCCTCAGCCATCTCGAGTTGCGTTCGGGCTTCTCTGCGGTTCCTGGAAATTGTTCGCTCAATCTCTGTATCAAGATCTAAGATTGGAGAGTCAGTAGCACGGGTGTGGACCATAAGATAGGTCCACACAATAGTTAGCACACAAACAAACAAACATGAAAAATTGAAACTTTGCCTCCCCGGCAACGGCGCCAAATTTCCAGGACCTTACTACGTCTACACCAAGTGTAGAAGATTCCCTTTACACCTTTGCCAAGTGGCAATACATTCTACAGAACTGCTGAGCGGGATTGAACGGTGGCTGAGCGGGAAGAAGCGGCACGGGAACGAGCGGGAAAGAGCTGCAAAGCTCTCAGTATGGCGTGCTGGGACCCACCCTCCTCGGTATGGCATGCTGTGACCCACCCTCCTCGACGATGTATCCTCTATTATTCTTCCCCGGCGGTTCAAAGCCACCAGACACCACCGGCCTTCGTCGACGCCTTCCCCGGTGGTTCGAAGCCACTAGTCACAGCACCGTCCTCTCGCAGTCACCGCCGGCCTCTTACAGTCACCACCGGCCTCTCGCAGTCACACCGGCCTCTCACAGTCACCACCAGTGATAGCAGGCTTAAGTCGTATCACCTAATCAATCAAATAAAATCCTAGCAAAACCTAAACAAGTAGTTAGGGTAAGCAGGGGTCGAATCCACAGAGAGGAAGAGATTAATCTATGTGTTGTTCGCATGCAATAGTAACAAGAAGGGGGAGTTGTAGGTTGGTTGGTCACAATTAAGTCAAACACAACAAAGTATATGATGAAAATATCAAAGAGAGAAAACACTTAGCCAAGTAATGTCCACATAAGTCATTCAAAGGTTGTTCCTTGATTATGCCCTATCTTCCTATTCGGTTATTCCTGTCTTGATCTTGTGTAGATTAATAGGGAAATCATCCCTAAGAACCCTTACCAATGAATAACCCTAGCACCACTAGTGATTCAACCTAAAGGCAGCAATGAACATAAGAATTAACTAGGATACACATAACACCTCAACCAGAAGCATTCAACATGTAATCAATTCCCTACATAGATAAATTCCACAGTGGCAGATAAGAATCTATGCTCGCTACTCGAACTAGAGCGTTAGCCTAACAGTTCCCTAGTATTAGCAATATGAATGAAAGCAATAAACCTAGGTGATCAATCTAGATAAACCAACAAACATCCAAATAAGAATTTGCTCAAGAGAAAAGATATAACTCAATAGGATAAGATAGATAGGAACAAAACCTCACAACCAGATGAATTAACTTATGCTTCCATTATCGGACTAAGCAAAAGAGGCTTAGCTCCTCATAAACATGATGAACTCCAAAGGTATGAAAAGTGGCAATGATGAAATGAAAAAATTCTCCAAAAACAAAACTCCCAAAACCTAATACTAAAGAGAGTATATATAGGGCCTCTAACAAATGACCTAGCCCAATAAGAAAAGAAACGAAATAAAATGGAAAAATAAGAAAAGAAATTAGAAAAGATAGACTCGGGAAAAGTCAGAACTTCCAGCGTCGACGACCTGCGATCGCGGCCCATTTACCGCGATCGCGGCCTCTTGTGGCTCCGCGCTCTTCACATTCCTTCGCGCCTGCGGAAAACTCTCGACTTGCCCGAGGAACCGCGATCGCGGCACCCTTGCCCGCGGTCGCGGCTAATGCTCGGCCTTCACTCCTTGGCTTCGCCTCCTAAACTCTCGTCTTCACTTCCTTGGCGTCTTCTTTTGGTGGCTTCCTTCCTCAGTGTCTCCTATGATATCCAAAATAGCTCAAACACCTCCAAAAACACCAGACTTCGTCCCCAAACGCCATGCACAAGAATGTGTCTAAATCTACCCGAATGGCACCAATAAAACCCTCTAATAACTCTTAGTTAAGCCCTACAAAGTAGTGCTTATCAACCAGCCTCTCGCAGCACCAATACCATCCTCTCGCAGTCACCGTCGGCCTCTCGTAGTCACACCGGCCTCTCGCAGTCACCACCGACCTCTCGCAGAACCAACACCAGTCACCACCTTCCTCGACGATTCTTCTTGCCTCGATGGTCCTCCACTTGCACCAGCGGCGGCCGATGATTTCTCCTTGTTGCCGGCCTCTCGCAGTCACACCTGCCTCTCCGATTTAGGTAAATCAATTTTGGAATTTTGATTTTTTCTTTCCATTTTGATGTTGATTTCTTTCCATTTCGATTTCTTTCCTGTTGATTTCTTTCCATTTCGACTTCTTTCCTGTTGATTTCTTTCCATTCCGATTTCTTTCCTGTTGATTTTGGAATTTTGATTTCTTTCCATTTTGCTGTTGATTTCTCCTTGTCTTGTGTATTTACCCAAACCTAGAGGAGGTTACTCGTGAAATCTATGATATATTCCAAAATTCTAGTTAGTGGAGACTATATCAATATTCATGTTCGCGTAAAATGGCTTACTCAAGGGCATACTTCTACATGTTGGTAAGTAATAATACTATAATAGCTCATCATTCATACATCATCTGTTTGCCCAACAAAAGAATAGCCCAATACATTTATGTTAGTTGTGTTAACATTACAACTTTTTTCCATAAAAAATATGCTCCTCTGTTATCAATCCTACAGTTAGCTAAACTCCCAGTAAAATCCTTCAATCATAAACCATTCAGCAACACCAAGATGGGTAGAGAACTCTGCATAGCCGAGTTGATATGTCATATATGCATTAAAAGTAGATAAAATGCAAGTGAGTTGATTGTTAATTTCAACACCCTACTAATTAATTATTTTTATCACGTGATAGGTTCAAGTTGAATGGAGTTCGACCTAAATGAAGAGCCGAACGACTCAAGCAACAATGACAATGAAACCGTCGTAGAACCTGCTGTTGGTATGACTTTTGATAGTGGGTTGGAATATGCTGAATTTTGTCATACATATGCATGTAAAACTGGTTTTCAGTTCCATACACGCACATGTGTATTACTTGATGAGTTTCAGGGGAAAGGTTATGGACGGAGAAAGTCGGGTGAGGAACCGCAATATGAAATGCTCAAGAGATTGCGATTAACTTGTGTGAGTGGTGGTAAGAAAGCGGCGGAAATAGCGCAATCACAAGTAATCGGGTGTGACTTGTAAGGCATATGTTGATGCGCGGATGAAGGAAGGTAGGATGGCAATCACTGTCTTGAAGTTGAAACACAATCATCCTATGGATCCTTCCAACAGCCGATTCATGACTAACTACAAGTACATGACATATTATCACAAGAGAAGGATCTTGAACAATGATGCAGCCGGGGTCCCAATAAAGAAGAATTTTAACTCACTAGTTGTTGAAAGTGGAGGGCATGAGAACCTACCATTTACTGAAACAGATATGCAAAACGTGTTAGGGATTGAGCATCGACGTGCAAGATTGCAAGGTGATGCCGTTGCTATTGAGGAGTTTTTTAAGAAAATGAAAGATGACAATCCGAACTTTTTCAGTGCAATTCAGAGAGACTCAGAAGGGACATTAGTGAATCTATTCTAGTCAGATGCAAGATGTCGAGCTACTGCTAGGGATTTTGGTGATGTAATAATGTTTGACACTACTCACTTGACAAATAGGTACAAGATGCCTTTTGCTCCTTTTATTGGAGTGAATCATCATGGGTCATCAGTAGTGCTTGCGTGTGGATTATTGTCAAATGAAGATGCTAATTCATTTGTTTGGCTATTCAATTGTTGGCTGGAGTGTATGGGAAGACCTCCTGATGCTATTTTGACTGATCAGTGCAAGGCAATCAACAAGGCAATTAAGATAGTTTTCCCAAGTAGTAGGCACAAACTTTGCCTCTTTCATATAATGCAAAATGCATCAAGAAACTTGGGAAAAAATCCACATTGGAAGGAAATAAGTAAGAGACTGAATGTTGTTGTGCATGATTCACTTACGTTAGAGGAGTTTGAGGAGGCATGGGAAAAAATGGTTGAAGAGTTTCAGCTACATAACAACCCATGGATAAAAGAAGCTTATATCGAAAGAAAAAGATGGGCTCCGGGTTATTAGAGAGATTCATTTTGGGCTGGCATGTCCTCTACATAGAGAAGTGAAAGAATTAAGTTCTTTTTCAAAGGATACGTGAGTGTGGAAAGCGGCCTAAAAATGTTTGTTGATCAATTTCAAATGGCTCTTGCAAGTAAAGTTGAAGAGAAAAAGAAATTAAATGCTAACTCTATGGATAGGCCTTTGATTTACAATCAAGCAATCCTAGCTGAAGAAGTTTTCCATAAGGCTTATACAAATGCCAAATTTAAAGAATTTCAGGATGAGGTAACTACTTATCTCTTTAACTACTTATCTCTTTATCTATCTAATCTCTTTACTTGTATATTTATGTTTGTGGCCTCTAGTACGTAGATGAATTCGTGACTAAATAATCATGGAATGTGAGACTATGTGATTAAGAAAGCTGAAAATTATTGCACACTTCATCTTTTCTGATCTGTTATATATTTTTTTTGGTTGGAAGAAAGTGGGTTAACATCACTTTTTTAGCCAATGGGATTGAGTGATAGGTTTTCTCTATAGCTTCTGATTTTATGCACTCAATTAATTTTCTATGCTAATTTATTGTTCTTAACTCACTTGTGTTTTAAATATAGGTTCATGGTCTCATGTACACAAATGCAACTGATGCGATTCTTGGTGGACCCCACAGACCATGGACTCACCTGGGTCCTGTGGGCTGTCAACCACCCAGTCGGTCCCTTAGTCGGAGCACGCCAGCTGACGAGGCCTAGCCCGACCAAGTCGCCATAGGCTGCAACCCATACATAGTGTAGTTGGTTGGCATATCTTCCATGGAATTGGGGATATGTCAAAGGTGAGGGGTTCGATCCCCCCTGGCAACATCCTGCAAGCAAGCCTTAATGGGCCCTTGCAGGTTGGGGTGTATGGGCTGCAGCCCATGGCGACTTGGTCGGGCTAGGCCTCGCCAGCTGGCGTGCTCCGACTAAGGGACCGGCTGGGTGGTTGACAGCCCACAGGACCCAGGTGAGTCCATGGTCTGTGGGGTCCACCAAGAATCGCATCAGCAACTAAGTTGACTACCGATGGAGATAAAACAACATATGAATGTAGTTAGCTTTTATTGCTTAGAGCACACGTTTAGCAATTTCAATGGGTCTTACAATCGACTCTACAACTTTCCAGTTTTATTTAGGTGGTAAGTTTTATCATTCCAATCATAAATTTTACAATTGTAATATTGACTAATAATTTTGAGTTGTTTATAAAAACTGCAAAAATGTCTAATTTGAATATAATATCCTACTTTAATTTACAACTCTACTTAACCATCATATGATCTAATGTTTGTAAGAGTATTATGTACATAAAATTTCTAACCAAAATGTAGTTAGATATCATTACGTTACAAACACGTGTATCAGGTAAACAATCATGATATTCCATGCTTTTAAAATTCGAACAACATCATCAATTTGGCCTGCTTTGCCAAAACCTTGAATGAGGTAACTATAAGTCAAGCTATCTGGATCAAACCCACAATCAACCATTGCTTCCAACATGGCCTCCATTTTATCCACCCTGCCTAAGCTAGACCAACCACCAATGATCACATTATATGTCGAAATATCAAACTCAACCATCCCTTTTGTCCAATTCAACAGAGAATTTGTAGTACATACATAAGCTCTCAGGCACACACACTGCAAAAGCACATTAAAGAAGCAAGTTTCACATTTTAATCTAAAGGGAATCCAAGTGGATAGGTCCTGAAGCTATGGCTCCTCGCTCACGTGGAAGGGTAATTCTAAGTCATACCTTAGTTGTTGGTGTGCTGAAGTACCTGACTTGCAAGCATACCTTAGTTGTTGGTGTTCTGAGGAAGCGAACAAAAGTGAAGATAACACAGAGGAAAACATAATCTTGTTAGTTTCTCATAGAGATTCAACCAAGATGTGAATAGCATCTGACACCCTTTGAATTGAACAAATGTATAATTTTACCTTCAACCGTCAAAATCTGGTATGTTCACATCATGGTCTGACTTCAAGAAGGTCTTCTTGAGTGCCTAGACTTTCAAACAAGAAACAAACCTCACCACTCAGACATCTAACCCTTAGGGAACCAAAATAAAACTAGTAATTTAGAAAGGAAAATCGGGTTGCAGAATGGGGTCATATGCTTACTTGAAGACCCTCCAATTTCCCGTGATCATCCCCAAACAAAAAGTGCAATTAGAGTTCACAAAACAAGGTTGTATGATCAAGAATTCTTATTCAAGTTCAATTGAGTACCTTTTCACCCTTTCTTGTGCAGGCAATTTAGCATATTTTGCAATGACCTCTTGTATAATGCAATAGAAGGATTTGAGCCAAAAGACAAATCTAAGAGGGTGTAAATTAGCAAAGATCTGATGAACAAAGAGAGTTAAACACCTTTGTTTTCCACCGCAAATAACAGCTTTGCTAGTGGGGGAGAACATGAGAAGAATGAGATCAATGTCACACAATATAGATAGCTCATGTGCTGAAATACCCCAATATATATATATGGGTATATCCTAATGGTATGAGGGTAATAATTATAAAGGGGAGCAAAATCAGATTTTTGGGAAAGAAAGAAATTGAGAAAGGGAAAGCAGATCTAGGAAATTTGTGAGGGGCAATTTCCTTCGGTCTTCTTCGTGGAGCTACTACCCGCCTCCTCCTTTCTTCCCGTCCAGTCTGTTGATCCTTCCGCCGGTGAGGCGACCGCAACCACTGTCTCCCTTGGTTCAGACCGTGCGACGAGCTGCTGGAGGTCGCGACGAGCCACTGGTGCCCGACCAAGAACTGTGCGAGGAGCTGTGCGAGGAACTGTGCAACGAGCCACTGGTGTTAGCTGCCACTGGAGCCGCTGTTCATGGAGTTGCTGCTGGCTGGAGCTGCTATGGCCGTGTCTGCTGGTGGCTGCTCTTTCCGGCGGCAAAGACAAGCCACCGACGAGGCCACGCGGGTTGCTACCGCTGGGTTCTGCTGGTCACTGTTGTGGAGTTCGGCTGAGTTCGGGCGACGAGGGGAGTCCTTTCCGGGGCTGCAGAGGGTGGTCGACAAGGTGAGGTACTTCGTTGTTTTGTTTTGGACAGATTTGGTGTGTTTGGGCAGATTTGGGTTTGAACAGATTTGTTGCTGAATTTTTTAAGGAATGATGATTTTAGGGTTTGAATTGGGGTTTTATTGGTTGTGGATTGGATGAGTAATTAATGCCAGGGATTTGCTCAGATTGATTTCACAGGTTCGTTCGAGTGGTTTGGAGACCTCTGGGGTCGTTGCGGTTTGACTTGAGGCAAGAGGATTCTTGCTAACTTTATATAATTTTTATAAATTGGTTTATGCCTAGTGTTTCATAATTAATTTTATCATTGCTTGAGCAATTTAAATTGGATTAATTGACTATATAGATACTTGGTTGAAAATGGGTGTGTGTGCGTGTGTTAGTATTTTGTCTCGTATCGTGTTGAATAAATGTTGACGTGGTAGTCAATTGTGACTAAATGTGATTGATTGTTGTTGATAGTGTTTGTTGACACTTGTGTGTGTGTGTTGGGTTGTGTATGTCGACACCTGTGTGTGTTGGCGGTTGTGTGTTAAATTGTGTGCGTGCTGGCAGTTGTATGCTGGGATTGTGCGTTTGTGTGTGAATGTGTGTATGCTGGGATTGACTGATGTGGATTGATTGTTGTTGTTTGATTGTGGCGGATTGATTGTTATGGATTGATTGTTGTGGATTGATTGTCGTGGATTGATTGGATTATTGATTTTTAAAGTTTCTCGGTTGAATATATATATATATATATATGTGTGTGAAATGTGTTAATAGAGGTCGTGTGTAATAATTGATTGGTTGTCGGTGTGGTGGTTGGATTGTTGTTGATTGGAGGTCGATGGGCCAAGGGTTGGAATGGATTTCACCTAACCGCGTAGGGTATACAAGGTATACGCTTACGTCGTTAAGGGCCAAGGATTTGAAAGGGGTTTCACCAAACCGCGTAGGGTATACAAGGTATACGCCTACGTCGTTAAGGGCCGAAGGTAGGAATGGATTCCACCAAACCGCGTAGGGTTTACGCCTACGTCGTTAAGGGCCAAGGGTTGAAATTGAATTGGAGGTCGAAGGGCCAGGTGATGATATACTCACCAAACCGCACAGGGTATACAAGGTATACGCCTACGTCGTTAAGGGCCAAGGGTTGGAATGGATTGGAGGTTGAATTGGAGATTGGATTGGAGATATGTTGGAGTCGTTTGTGTTTCAGTGTTGAGTTATATTATTGTTTGATTACAATTGGTTGATTGTTGTGATATCTATTATGTGTTGAATGTTGGTTGCGAACTGATTAAGTGATTTGTGTTGAATGTTGGTTGTGTACCTGAGTAAGTGATTTTGTGATGATATTGACTGTGTGCTTGATTAAGTGGTTGTATTGGCGAATATTGATTGTGTGTTTTGGTTATTGGTTTTATGTTGGATATTGATTATTGGCTAGTGACTTATTGTTCAATATTAGTTCTTTATGAGGTGGATTTCTGTTGGTATGGTTGTTTATGGTAACTAGTGGATTATGAAGGTTGGTTGTGTTGATTATTGTTAGTTGTGGTTGCGGGTCATTGTTGTCCATTGGTAGTGGTTGTTGGATCTTGGTGTGAATTATTTGAGAAGGTTGGTTATGTGGATGTTTGTGAAGGTTGGTTTCCCATCTTGAGGGTGTGGGCCAATACGAGTTGAGTTTGAAGGTATGAGTTGCAGTCGTGGTTGACGAACCGGCGGCACCAGAAGGGTGGCTGGCCTGGATCGTTATTTTGGTTATGATTGTATTATGTGATGATTATTTTTGTTGATGCCTATGTGTTTGTTGATGTGAAGGTTAACTGGATTTGTTGTGTTAGTGCAGTAGTGAGTTCTGTATATTTGGTTAGCTTTGGTTGTAAGTCAGTAGTAAGATATGTGTATGCGCTTAGAGTTGTTGATTGAGGCATTATTAATGGAGAGGAAGTTGGATTGGATCGTTCTATTCGTTTATGCTTGCGATGAGTTTGAGGTTGGATTGAAAGAGGTTAGTATCGTGTAGAATTGGATAAGAACGGGTGATTGATCGGTTATGTGTTAGTGTGTGTTTATGTTTGTGTTTTGTCGTGTGGTTGGTTAGTTGGTTGGTGTGATATTAGTCAAGTGTAGTTATTTGTATATTAAGTATGATCTGTTGTTGTTTGGTATTGTTTGATTGTCGTGATAACTCTATGGTTTTGAAACTGTTTTGGCTGGGCTAATCTTGCCATAGTCTTTCACGAGACTGACCAACTGCGGTTTACGTGCCGTGGTTGGCTGGGGTATCGGGTCCCTCAGTCAATCAGGCTTTTCAGGTTCAGCGCCAACAAGGAGGTTCCTGATCATCGTCGGTTTTGGAGTCGAGAACTCTACTCTTTTGGTTTGGACTTGACTTGTTGCACATGTCGTTTTGGTTTCGGACTTTGAATGGGTTGTATTTATTGTATTGGTTTTGGTTTTTGGTTTGTAAATGGTTGTATTTCAGTATGTTAAGTTGTTGGTGGTTTCAAACTCTGGACACGTTTTACAGGTTTTTCGATGTGTTGCTTTTGATATTATATATATGGGTTATGTTTTGCATTTGTTCTTTTCACCCGCCTTATAATCCTTCCGGATTATGGCACTGTAGCACCACTGGCCTGGGGGTGTTACATGTGCCTTCTTCAGTATGCCTTGTTTCCTTTTTGCATAGGTTGCTTGACGCCCATTTGAATTGTTCAGTTTCTTTATCTATATCTTAACCCTTCCCATCCTGATAAAAGAGAAGAAGAAGAAAAATTCAATCTTTTCATGATAATGTTGTTCATGCTATAGCAAAGAATTGGTTAGGGTTATGAACTTATGATTCATCAATTGTGTGTGTGGAACCAAATCGAATTGAATTCATGATTGAACAGAACAATAAACAGGAAGCATCGAACTTGCAAAATGAGGAATTCAGAGAGAGAGAGATTACGATTCGGAGAAGCATCAATTCTTCCAAATCTCAGGGATGCGGGGGAGGAAGAGGTTCGATAAGCTAAGAATGGAAGTGAGAAATTCGGAACCCTAATTTAGAGGGGCTCATTATAGAGAGAGAAATTGGAGAAAAAAAGAATATACCTATTTCCTGCAAATTCGGTCCACTCAAACGGAGCGTGAGAATCGGGATCGTCTCCATCTTCGTTCAATCATTCTTCTTCCCTGGTGACCAAGCGATCATGTTGGTGAGCTCAGTACAAATTCCCATTCTTCTCTCCACTAATTTCTCCTCTCGTTATTTTTCTAGGGTTACAATGTACAAATTGATTCAATTACACTTCTAATTGGGCAAAACAAAGTTTAATCATCTCTATCAGAAGGTGCTTCTGCTTGTAATTGGGGTGACAGGTGGCCGGTGAGAGGTGGAAGGGCTGAGCTTCGGGTTCAGGTTTGGGTGGGTGGGTGGGTGGGTGGGTGGGTGGGTGGGTGAGAGGTGGGCAGAGAAAAATTCGGGTTTGAGGGGTGTTTGGAGTTTGCCAAATTTTGGGTTCCAATTTCAAATCTGCAAATTTTGTTCAAATTTGAAATTGGAGTCAAATTAAAAATTTTAAGTCAAATTTTTAATTTTAGTCAAACTTCATTTTTCAATTTCTATAATCTTTTAATTTTTAAATTATTATTATTTATCTAAATTTCTTATTAGTCAATTCAAAAGGTGTAAAAATATTCAATGTGTAAATGGGTTCTTGTCCACTATACTGTGTGCAGTGTGCAGTGTGCAGTGTGCAGTGTGCATATAGTGTGTGCACGCGGCCCCGTTTATCGCCTACGATACTTTAACACAATGATGCTCGACTCAGAATGAAAGGAAAGAAAGATTCTAACTTGCTTTGAAATTTCTTTTTAGGGAATCATCCAATCCGATCAGATGGTGTCACGATGATGAAATGAAAAACTAGAAGTTCCTCATCAAAACAGGGAAGCTATGCGCCTTCACAAAGTCTACCATCGTTTCTCCCTCCTCTCTCTCTCCTCCTCATCCCTCTGCAACGCCCCTCTCTCTCCTCCCTTCCTCTCCTTCCCCGCCTCCAAATTCTCCCGCGCTGGGGCCCACCATCGCCAGTTGAGGTACTCGTCCAGGCGCAGTTTCAGCATCGACTCCTCCATACCCATGTCTGCTTCCGCCAGATTGAAGGGTCTCGCTCCGATTGAAGCTGTTGGGGGTGATAACACCGCCCCTGGTTCGAATGCCTCCGCTACTTCCCCTGCTTTGGATGACGATTATACAGGTATCATTTCATCGAGCAGTTGGTGTGCTTGCGATGGGGCTATGAATTTCGCTGGAATTGACCTTTTTCTAAGTTCAACTAGTAGGGAGGTAGTTTTATTGCTCGTTTTGTGAGTTGTGACCGAAAGAAGCGTGAATCTGAGCTTGGATTACAGCTGCTTCATGGTTTTGTGTAGATTTTATAAAGAAATGGAAAGTTGAGTAGGAGAATATAGGCGCTAATGGATCTTTACTAGCTGAAATTGGGTTAATGAAATAGTTGGAAGCAGTCTTGTATCTTTTTGTTTTCGATTGAAACTACTTTTTTATATTTTTTTGCTGAATCAAGTTTATCAATTTTCATGAAATTAATTATGCTCCTTTCATCATAGTTACTCCTGGCTCTTAACTTAGCAAGATACACTGGATAGCCGTTTTATTGAATAGGATTTATATAAGCATATGGCTCTTTTGTGTCAAAAAAGAGCATATGGTTCTATAATGTTATGAGCTAAAAGTGTCTACACATACAGATTGTTGGTCGCTTAGTGCAAATGGTCACTTTTCAAAGTGCTGCTTTACTTTTTGATTAGTAGAAGGATATGCAGTGCTGTGTGGAAGACTTGTATTGCTATGTCATAGTGTATGCCAGTTCTGTGGTTGATATGTTCTTGAAACATCTTCATTACACTTTGTCATTTTCTTTTTCTTTGTGTGTCAAAGACTCTGCGTTGGGAGGTGGATATAGGTTACCTCCCCAAGAGATCAGGGACATAGTTGATTCTCCACCTGTGCCTGCGTTGTCATTTTCTCCCAAGAGAGACAAGATACTATTCCTCAAGCGAAGAGCTCTACCTCCACTGGCAGATTTGGCTAGACCAGAGGAGAAGCTTGCTGGTGTAAGGATAGATGGGAAGTGCAATACCAGAAGTCGAATGTGAGTTATTACGAGGATTAAGCTTGTTCACTATCATGTTCAGAGTTTTTATTGAAGGTAGTAGGAAATGGACTAATTTTAATCGCCTTCCCCAGGTCATTCTACACTGGGATTGGGATCCATCAATTAATTGGTGATGGAACTCTTGGCCCAGAGAAGGAGGTACATGGCTTGCCTGAGGGTGCTAAGATCAATTTTGTTACCTGGTAATTTTGACCGTTTATTTCAATTTTGCCTGATTGAGTCCGTGCATTTTAATATTTTTAAGTCTCTATGCGACTAATGTGAACTTTCAACCTTCATAGATGGAGTTCTATGTCATTTTTGTGTTCATCGTTTACTGCCTCTATCTTGGTTTTGCTTCATTCAAGCTGAGGTGAAGTCAGAAAGGTTTACTACAGTAGGAAAACATAATGCCTTTGGTGCCAATCTGGTGACACGATGACTGATCTGATCTTTGGCTCTAGTACAAGTGGCTCATTTAAAATCAACTACCTTTAAAAAACTTGAAGTTATCACAAGTGTTGAAAGGACATTTGTGATGGTATTTTACTATTTTTCTGCCTGGTTTGGAGTTTGAATCATGTTGATTCATTTTCTTGTTTGAATACAGAATCTGCTGTTACTTTCCTTCAATCAATGGAATTCTTGTGCTAACTGATTTTATTCCTATGTTTCCAAAGGTCAAATGATGGTCAGCATTTAGCATTCAGTGTCCGTCTTGATGAGGTATGACATGGTCTAAAGATTCTCTAGTCAGCGTACAGCAGATCATGAGTTTTTAGAGTTTCCATTTGTCAGATTAAGTTTGTATAGTCTTCGTGGTTTGAGCGACCTTATTTTGAGCTGCCTGTTCTCTTTTTAATCAACAAAGCCCTTGCTTCATTTTCACTACTTTCTGGAACAGGAGGTTGGTGGAAGCAGTATGCTCAAGGTGTGGGTTGCTGACATTGAAACTGGAAAAGCCAGGCCATTGTTCCAGTCGCCAGATATTAATCTGAATGCTGTATTTGAGAAGTAGATTCCTGACACTTGATTAATGTAAATTATTAAAAACTATCAGGAAAACAAATTTAGCTAACACTTACTCTGTAACATGATTTGTAGTTTTGTTTGGGTGGATGACTCAACTCTACTAGTTTGCACCATTCCTTCATCTCGTGGGGATCCCCCTAAGAAACCTTTGGTTCCATCTGGCCCTAAGATTCAATCTAATGAGCAGAAAAATGTTATCCAAGTCAGAACATTCCAAGATTTATTGAAAGATGAGTATGATGAAGATTTATTCGACTACTATGCAACATCACAACTCGTTTTGGTTTCTTTGGATGGAACTACAAAGTCTTTTGGTTCTGCTTCTGTATATACGTCTTTGGACCCATCCCCAGATCAAAAATTTGTTATGATCAGTTCAATTCATCGGCCTTACTCTTATACTGTTCCATGTGGAAGATTCCCAAAGAAAGTTGACTTATGGACTTCAGATGGAAGATTTGTCAGACAACTTTGTGATCTGCCCCTTGCGGAAGATATTCCCATTGCGCATAACAGTGTGCGAAGGGGGATGCGCTCAATCAATTGGAGAGCAGACATACCTTCAACTCTGTACTGGTAATGTCCTTGCAATTAATTTTATATTTCGCTACATATTCCCTTCGCACGTAATAGTGCTCGTCATCCCGCACTTTGATATGAAAATCATTTTGCTGTAAATGTTTGAAGCTCTTTAACCAATTTTGAGATTCACGAGTCTTAATATCGTGGACATGAGTTGCTTGTGGAATATACTTGACTGAACTGAATGCAAGTAGCTGAATCATATTTTGTGTTCTTATGTATCCGTTTGAGTCTGCCTTGACTCTGTTTATTGCTAATATTTAGAACTTGCTTAAAAACTGAATCAACTTGTATAAGCTTGAGATTATTTGAATAAAGCTAGCCTTCAAGCTTATATTGACCAAAAGAAAAGAAAAAGCACTTGTTTGTTCTTGTATTCTTATCTTGATTGTCTCTTAGGAGAGCCAATAATTCTGAAGAAGTATAGCGAAGAATTTCATTTTGAATTTCCCTGATGATGTTAACTTTGTTATATGTTTAGGGTGGAGACACAAGATGGTGGCGACTCAAAGGTGGAAGTTTCCCCACGTGATATTGTCTACACTGAACCTGCTGAACCAGCTCCTGGAGAAAAGCCAGCAGTTCTACACAAGCTTGATCTTCGATATGGGTATGAACAAGAACCCATTACATGATAGCTTTATTTCTGTACAGCATGGCATTTTAATAAAATCCTAATAAGTGTCCGCTTGTGGATATATTTTATGCTGTCTGATTATTGGTATGCATCTATTGCACATATTAAACTGAAAATCTTGATCGTTCTCTTAGAATATAGTAATGGATATTGACAGACATGTTCTTTTCCTTGTATTTTTGCTTGCCAAGTTTCATGCTGAGAGTGCAAACATTTATATGATAGTTTGTGACTTCACAAATTTGTTCGTAAATTTCTTAACTTTCTGATTCTGTCAGAGGAATATCTTGGTGTGATGACTCGCTCGCGCTGGTCTATGAATCTTGGTATAAAACACGCCGCACAAAAACTTGGGTTATTTCTCCTGGATCAGAAAATGTTAGTCCATGCATATTGTTTGATAGATCATTTGAAGATGTTTACTCCGATCCTGGTTCCCCCATGCTGAGGAGAAGTTCTTCTGGCACATATGTAATTGCCAAGATAAGGAAGCAAAATGACGATGCAACTTATCTTTTGCTAAATGGTAGTGGTGCTACACCGCAGGGAAATGTCCCATTTCTTGATTTGTTTGACATGTAAGTATCAAATCACTAAACAACCATATGTTTTCCTGTTTCTGCTTTATAATTATGGTTCTGTCAAGAGGGTTTTAGATTCTAACTTGTAAGCTCCTCAGTAACACAGGCAGCAAAGAACGAATATGGGAGAGTGACAAAGAGAAGTATTACGAAACTGTGGTTGCCTTACTCTCAGATCAGTGCAAAGGGGATTTGTCTCTCAATCAATTAAAAATACTAACCTCTAAGGAGTCAAAAACTGAAAATACGCAATACTACTTACAAACTTGGCCTGAAAGGCGGGCCTGCCAAATTACACATTTCCCTCATCCTTATCCTCAGCTCGCGTCCTTACACAAGGAGATGATCCGGTATGAAAGGAAAGATGGGGTGCAACTTACTGCAACACTATATCTGCCACCAGGGTATGATGCTTCGAAAGACGGACCTCTTCCTTGCCTGATCTGGTCTTATCCTGGAGAGTTTAAGAGCAAAGATGCTGCTGGACAAGTACGTGGCTCTCCTAACGAGTTTGCTGGTATAGGCCCTACTTCGCCTCTTCTTTGGTTGGTTAGAAGGTATAGATCTCGCTCCTTTTTGTTAGTTTCGTCTTTGGTGCCGTCCTGTTATCCATTTTCAAATCTTTGAAAGCAACAGAATGGACAGAGCACTAATATCCTAGTTCATGCAGGTTTGCTATATTATCCGGGCCGACTATTCCTATTATTGGTGAGGGTGATGAAGAAGCGAATGATAGGTATGTTTAGTTTCGTTGTTTTTTTGTTTTTTCTTCCTCATCAGTTTCTGTTCATTGAGATTTACCTGCACCATTCAAAAGTAAAAAAGATGGCTCCTTGTCCCCAAGAATGTTTTCCACAACCAAAGTTGGAGATCTAAACCTTTGCATAGCTGCACCCTAAGGTAATATTCATATGCTAGGTCAAATTTCTAAAAAACAGTGTAACTTGAAGATGGGGATGGTTTGTAACTCTGGACCATGTTCACATGACTTTTTGACTAGCAAACAAGAACTTTGGCCATTGTACTCTCCTTTCTCTTTAAGCGTATCCTAATGGTTGTGTTCCTTTCTTGAGCTCACACCACGCTGAAGCAGAAAAGAAAAACCAGTAACCATAGATAATTGGATGTGAGCTTTAGCCATCTTAAATTGAGCCTATGTTGTCCAGGTATGTAGAGCAACTCGTTGGCAGTGCTGAGGCTGCAATTGAAGAGGTCGTCAGACGTGGGGTAATCTTTTTCTTTTTAAGTTTGTCTAATTCTTTTGTTTCTTTTTATTCAGTCAATTTGTGTACATGTATATTAAACTACATATACAGGTCCTTAGACGTGATTTTAACTGCATATCAACCTCTTTTATAATTCTAGGTGGCTGATCCTAGCAAGATAGCTGTTGGAGGTCACTCTTATGGAGCATTCATGACAGCAAATCTCTTAGCTCATGCTCCTCATCTTTTCAGCTGTGGAATTGCTCGCTCTGGAGCTTATAATAGAACTCTTACTCCTTTTGGTTTTCAGGTCATTCAACTTCCGAATCACCTTACTTATGAATTGCATCTTAAATATGCCTTGTCCTATGCAGATGTATTTAAGTGATTGTGCTTCTTCTCTATGGGTGTAGAATGAGGACAGAACACTCTGGGAGGCAACAAGCATATACGTTGAAATGAGTCCATTTATGTCAGCCAACAAGATAAAGAAGCCAATTCTGCTTATTCATGGAGAAGAAGACAACAATTCCGGAACCCTAACAATGCAGGTAAGTAGTAATACAATGCCGTTCTGCTCCTTTTCAGGCTCCCGATTGCACGTCTTTGTCCCTTAAATATTTGTGTGCTCTGCAGTCGGACCGATTCTATACTGCTCTAAAGGGCCACGGTGCACTCAGTCGGCTGGTTATTCTTCCTCATGAAAGCCATGGCTACTCAGCACGCGAGAGCATTATGCACGTTCTGTGGGAGTCAGACAGGTGGCTGCAAAAGTATTGTGTCTCCAACACATCCGATGTAAAAAATCCCGATACCCTCAAGAAAGACGAGAATACCCAGAGCAACGCCGCGGCTCCAACAACAGGAGGCGGCAGCTCAGAATCAGGGAATGATGGATGCTTTATTCAAAGATCCTTCCTATGGTAATTAATTTGATTCTTGAGATTTCAGCTCTTTTCATAGAAGCTTGTCCTGTATCATACTATCATCTATCTATTTGAAAAATGGGAAAAGGAAAAAGAAAGGCATAGGCTCCATTCGGTTTTATTCAACTGAAATAGGAGCTAAAGCTGAATAAGTAGATGTATACGAAGCTAGAGCTGAATAATTATTAGCATAATTATTTAAAAAATGTAGTTAGGTGATCGGTATTACAAACTAAAATGGGAAAAAGTTAAATTAAGCTTGTTAATCTTCAACTATCATGGGAGGATCACATTAAAAAAAATTGGCATTTAATAAAAAAAAATTACAAAAAATGGCAGAATTAAGTTACATTAATCTATTAAAAGCTTCTTAAGTTAGATTGACATTTTTAATGAACACTCAATAAGTAGATTAAAAAAAACAAGCTCCTCTTGCGGAACGGAGCTATAGGCTCTTTGATTAGTTCTGTACGTTTCTTAACCCTTTCATATTAGAACTAGCAAAATGAGATCACGAGTTTTTGCACTGTCATTGAGATGCTAACACTTAGTGCTGTTTGAACAGAGCAACCGAATGTGATCCCTGAATTTGCTACCGGATAAACGAGTAGAAGGGTGTCGTAATGCTTAGATGGTGCAGTCGACAACACTTCGCTCAACGGAGTGGCGCCTGAATCCTTGGATATATGACAATTGCAATCCAGGGCTAGAGCCATGTGTACTTTGATTCAACAACAATCTTTCACTTGAATAAAAAGGATCCAGGCCAGCGGGTTTGAGGAAATTTATTTTCAAGTAAACATATTCCGTTTGTTATTGTTGGGTTGGAAGAATTAATTTGATTGCAGTCTTGAATGAGAAAGGTAGAGCTTTATTATATGAGAAAGAACGGGGCTTTATTAAGCATTCGTAACTAGTCATCTTCAAGAACGACGGTGATCTGGTCCTTGTCGAGCATGTCGTAGAAGGCCTTGGTCTTCTTCTGCATCTTCCACTGCTGCATCTTCCAGAGGCTGCCCGCGCACACAGCAAGCACGGCCCCTATCACCAACTCCTTCACCACACTCGGCCCTTTCACCTTGCTTGCCGCAACCCATGGCCCTGCTGCGTTCGCTGGCATCTCTTCTTGATTCTATTTCTAACCACACATCATCATCATCATCACCGTCATCAAATACAACAATTTACTCTACTCACATATAAACACATGCATATCATGGAGTATGTTTTTCCCAGTAGAGAACAAGGCATCTACTTTCTTATTCGATTGTAGATTCGCATTTGTAACTTTGCATGGAAGGAAGAAAAGTGTCATGAACGTGAAATCCAAACAAACACGATAATATCATATCACAATCAACATACAACAGATCACAAATCTAAAATCTAGATTATTGGTTAACCAGATGATGTGATAGAGAAAAACGAAAGTGATAAACATAGATAAGGGGTGTGAATTACGCTTACCTATCTCAAACTTTGCGTTGGGTGCTAATCACTGACAAACATCTCACAAATATATTCTCATCTTAACAACATTCCATTATTTATTTCCCTCACAAGTTAGTTACCTTGAAATTAGCTAGAATACCAGTAATTCCGGATTTTTTTTTATGGTAAACAACCCAATTATTAATGGGCCAATTTTGTTTAGGCAGAAATTAATGAACTAAATACATATTTGCACATTACTGAAATCAGGCGAACAAATTAGTACTACCAATTTACCAAAAAAATAAAGTCCAATTCTTACAGATCAATATATGGAGAGGGTTTATATTTATTTTCTAAATTTGAAATTGATTTTTTTCTATAAAAAATATTTAATTTAAAATTTATACAATTTCCTTACTGTGCACGAGCATTAAACTAGTAGCAAGAGAGAAACGCTCCCTTTGGGAGCAGCCGGCCCTAGCTTTAGGGCTGGGCTGTGCTGAACCCTTGCTCCGACCGAGCCGTTCCGCGCCTTGCCGTCGCTCCGACCGAGCCTTGCTCCGCACCGAGTCCCTGCTCCGACCGAGCCCGCTCCGACCAAGCCCAACCCCTCTCCGCTCCAACCGAGCCCCGTTCCGAACAACCCCCACCTCTCGCACCTTCTCCGGCTCATGGTGATATGTTTTCCGGCAGGTACAGCTCGCCGGAGGAAGACGAGCGGCTGGCCATCCAGGAAATGGCCACCTCTGGCCGCAAATCCAGATTCCGACCTCCTCTCCGATCCAGATTCCGACCACCACGCCACCACTCCGATTCAGATTCCGACCTCCTCTCCGATCCAGATTTCGACCACCGCGCCACCACGGCCTCCAAATCCTTGTCTTCTTCCTCCCCTCCTCCTTCTCCGCCGTCCACCTCCCTCCCTTGTCCCCTGCCGTGCAGTTCATGTCCCCTGTCCCCGCCTTCCTCCTTGTTTCTTTCTCTGCCTTCATTCTTGTGTTCTTTTGTTTTAGTCTTTTCTGTTGCAGGCTCTCCTTTAGGTTGGTCTGGAGATTGTTGTTTCGGTTCGAGATAAGATAGTGATCGTGTGATCCCAGGTGGTTTCTACTGACGAAATGCCTCCAGATTGTGTCTTGTTTCTTCTTTCCGACTGCTTCAAACGCCTTGTTGGTTTTTTCCAACCCATGTTTGAAGCCTTTCTCGTAGATTTAGCCTTGTTGGTTTGCTTGCTCGGTTGAGTCTGTATTCTTGTTTCTTTGTTGTGTCTGTTGTCTTTTATTTTTGTTTTGTTTTTCTGTTTGTCGTTGGTTGCTTGCTCTTGTCGGGTGTTCCGACGCCGTTTGTTCGGCCTCTCGAGTTTCCAGGTTTGGTTGTTCTGGATTCTTGAATTCTTACCTAATCAAAAAATAAAATAAAATAAAATAAATTAAACTAGTAGCAAACATTCTATCATATAAAAAAGAACACAGATAAAAAAAACGCTCCCAAGGAGCAGGTTGCAGGGAGCCCAGCCGGCCCTAGCTTTTGGCTGGGCTGACTGTGGTTGCCCCTCCCCTTCCCCGATGCTCCGACCGAGCCCTCACCCCGTAGCTCCGACCGAGCCCTACCTCGTCGATCCGACCGAGCCCTAATCTCGCCGCTCCGACTGAGCCTCCGCCGCCGCCGCCAAGGAGTCCGAGCTACTCCAAGCCCAGATCCGCCGGTGAAGTGTTGGCGCAGGAGGGAGAAACTCCCCCCGAAAAGAATGAGCCTCCTCCGAGCCTCCACCATGGATGACCGCCGCTTCCCTCCGCGGCGTCTCGTTTTCCGACCGGAGGGGGTCTGCTCCCAGAGGAGCCCTCGCTCCGACCGAGCACTGCTTCTCACCGACCGAGCCCCGCTCCGACCGAGCCTCGCCACCTCGCCGCCGCCTCCCCCCTCCGCTGTCGCCAACCCGTCCCTGAGACTGCTCTGGCCTACCTTCTTCCTCTCCGCCCTCCCTCTCTGGCCAGCCGCCGCCCTTCCCCTTGTCTTCCTCCTTTTCCCTCCTCTTCCGTCGACCTCCTCCCTCCCCTGTCCCCCGCAATGCGTTTTCTTTCCCCTGTCCCCCGCCTTCCTCCTTGTCTCTGTGTTGTTGCAGGTTCTCCTTTTGGTTTGATTTGAGATTGTTGTTTCGGTTCGAGACAAGATAGTGATCGTGTGATCCCTGGTGGTTTCTACTGACGAAATGCCTCCAAATTGTATCTTGTTTCTTCTTTCCGGCTGCTTCAAACGCCTTGTTGGTGGTTTTCAACCCATGTTTGAAGTCTTTCTCGTTGATTAAGCCTTGTTGGTTTGCTTGCTCGATTGTGTCTGTATTTTTATTTCTATTTTTTTGTTGTGTCTGTTGTTTTTTATTTTCGTTTTGTATTTTGTTTTCTCTGTTTGTTGTTGTTTCTGTTGGTTGCTTGCTCTTGTCGGTTGTTCCGACGCCATTTATTCGGCCTCTCGAGTTTTCAGGTTTGGTTGTTCTGGATTCTTGAATTCTTACTTTATAAAAAAAAAAAAAAAAACTAGTAGCAAAGTATTTGACAAATCGAAGGGTTTCTCATTATGCTCCTCCGTCACTTTTCGATTTCACAAGCTAAGGACTCGTCAGCGAGGACATGCATTTGTTATGTTATGACTTATGAATAATTGCTATTGGAACAAAAAAATCAATAAACTGTAGTGTTATCACGCATCTAAGATGCTTGGAAATTGGAATGAATTGTTATGTTATAACTACCAACAAATCATTGAGTTGTTATGTCATCACGCAATTGAGATGTTCACGATGGCATCAAAATTCTCAGTGTCAAGCACACATACATTCATACAAATCCTCTCTCTTTTCATGTTAACCTCAGTTGATCGGCTGAACACAAAACCTTGCAGAGATTAATAATTTTGCTTTTTACAATTACAACATAAAATGGAAATATTGAAGATTGGAATTGGGCATTTCCCTTTGACACAACTAGAAAAATGAAAGTAAAATTGTGAGACAAATTAAGCTAGAGCCATCGAATTTGATAAGTTTGTGGAGAAATTTCATACATGGTATTGGTGTTCATCATCATCCACCAAACTCTCATGATCAAGACCACCACCACCACCACCACCACCATTGATGGTATGCTCCCACCTCCTGAAAAACATGGCCATTCCAACCCACAAAAGCCCTTTCAAAATCCTAGAAATCCCAATTGTGACAACCACGTAGTACAACCACCAACCCACGAAATCCCCAACTCCCACGCCGCCACCGAGCCTCTCCATCTTGACCTCCACCACCCCCACCAAGGCCTCCACCTCCTCCCTCAGCCTCAGCCACCACAGCCCGGCGCAGCCCGCCGTCATCACCGCCCTCTCCGCCCACCTCTCCGCCGTGGGCCCGCCGCACACGGTGTCGTCCACCACCGGCTTCACCACGCTCCTGCACCAGTGCACCATGGTCTCGTGGACCCCTACGAGGAACACCGCCTTGCTGAACAGGCCCCTGCTCTTCTTGGAGAAGCCGGAGGCCTCTATGGAGGACTCGATCCCAAGCCCAACGCACACTTGCAGGGCGCAAAGGAGGATCCAGGCAGTGAGCAGCTTGGGCCGGACGGGTGGCTCCGGCCCCGCACTGACCCGGCCCGTTATGGTGTGGATTAGGGAGGATAGGGCGATGAGGGATACGAGGGCGTGGAGGAGAGTTGGGTTTGTGTAGAGGAAGAGGGAGGCGGTTTGTGATTGTAGGCGTTGCCCTGAGGTGGAGAGGAGGAATTGCGCACTCGAGATCCTTGCTAGCAGGAGAAACGATAAGGGCAACAGAAGGCTGAGGGTTGTGGTTGAGAGGAAGTGGAAGGATTGCAGGAGGAGAGAGAAGAGGCTGAGCTCTGAGAGGCTCCTCATCCTCTTCTGCCATGGCTTCCTCCAACCCATGTCTTTGACCTTCCAAGTGGCAACAACGAGGCGACGCTTTTAGGCGGAATGGAAACAGGGGACTCTGTTGTGTATATTGTATTAAGAATACAGAGGAGTTTGTGGGAAGAAAGGACAAAAGCACAGAGATTATGTGCCTGCCACGACCGACTATTTTAGTTTGTTGACTTGAGAAAGTGTCTCTAATTCGGAGGAACTATTTGCTCTATGTTTGTAATAATGCGAAAATTTATAAAGGGTTTTGTTCCTTACCAGGTTGGCAAGTTAACAACATTGAGAGGATAACAAGTTTTTTATATAACAATCTTACAAAATTTTTATGCTAATATTCCCCTACAATGCAACTACTTATCCTAATCAAGAGTTCTAATTTTTTCTTCTTCCTGTCATACATGAAACCTTACAAATATGATAATGCTCGAAAACGTGCTTGCTCTGTATTGGCAATTTGCCGCAACTAAAATCTTGACTTTAGGCCAAAACTGGATTTTTTTTCTTTCAAACTAGACACTTTTATTAACTTTATTCTTAAATTAGACTCAGATTGAAACTTATTCTCAAAATTGGCTGGCTGAAGGAGCTTCGGGCTAAGTCGCTGTCCGAAAAAGCGACTAATTCATATTTACTTTTTTTATAATTAAAAAACGCATTTTAAAATAAAAAAAATATATGAGTCGCTGAACGAAACAACAACTCATATATACAATTCTTTTCCATATTAAAAATTGAATTTAAAAATTAAAATATTTATAAACTAAAATAATTTCAATATTTTAGAAGTGCAATTTTATACTACGTAACAAAGTAAAAAAATAATAATAATAAGCATGAGTCGATGTTTCAAACAACGACTCATGCATATTTTTTAATATTTTGATTTTAACTTTTTATTTTTAATATGAAAAACTTAAATATATGAGTCGTTTTAAACAGCGACTCATATACTTTTATTTTTTTATTTTTTTTATTTTAAAATGCAATTTTTAATTATAAAATAAAAATGAAATCACCCCAGCTTCGTCTTTAGTCGTTGTTCTCTGCGGCGACTCTTAAGAGAAGAGTCGTTGTCCTATACAGCGACTCACCCCGAAGCTCCTCAGCCAGCCTATTTCGAGAATAAGTTTCAATATGAGCCTAATTCAAGAATAAAGTTAATAAAAGTGCCTAATTTAGAGAAAAAAATCCCAAAATTATAGGCTCTATTATTATTGCTGAAATAATTTTCAATATCAAATAAACAACTGTTGGATCGTTAGAGTTACGTCTGAGGGAACAAAAGCTTTGTTCCCACAGAAGATGCAGCGGATTAAAAACAGCAAGAAAGATAACGAACGAACTCACGATGTATAGTGAAAACCCTGATTAGCAAAACTAGCTTCTCAAGGAAAAACCACTACCTTCAAGCTTTCGCTTGAGAGGATTTTGAAGCGTGTACTTGTCTTATTGATTTCTTGTTCGATTACACTTGTATCCTGGATTTCGACCTCTAAACAACCAGCTAGACTCGAAGACTCTTCTACAACGATGAATCGAACTCAACCCTCAAAGACTTACACACACCTCACTTCTTTTCTTTCTCTTTTTCGTTCTCTCTGTTTTCCGTCGTCGTGGTTACTTAGAAATGAATCCATACTTCTAATAAATACAACACGGCAAAACCCTAATTGTAACAAGATAAGATCTTTCCAAATAAGGTTATAAGAAGATAGGATTTGCTGGAGGAATAATATCCCAACCGTCTATATTAATCAAGGAAGGAATTTCCGAAATTAATATAATCGGATGAGATATGATTCTTCTCTCTCCAATTCACTTATCTAAGGAAAGATTCCCTAAGATAAGGAATCGGGCTTCTCTCTCCAAATCTTCTCCAACGGCTAGATCCTTCCAGCCGAAGTCTTCAATCCTTGACCGCGTGATTCTTCTTTGATTTGTTTCCATAATTGTCACGCTGGATTTCTTCTTTCCATCCGCAGCTTCGATCTCGTTCGTCGCTTCAGTTCCTTGCTGGGTAACAAAGCACATGAACAGAGCTTTGTTCCTCCCCGCGATCCTTTGCTGTAATGGTTCCCTGAGACAACTGTCTTTGTTCCTGAAACACTTAGTACCCAGATTAGTTGAATGTTTGTCACTTATCAAAACCTAAGGAATTCAACAAATTCCCCCTTTTTGATGGTGACAAACATCCTTGACAATAAAACATACACAAACGAGATAAAGACAGTTGTATGGGGAAAGGTTCTCCATACAAGACCATAATAGTTCCCCCTCAACACAGCAACATATGAACCCATGTACTGTTCCCCCTCAACCAAAGCTACCTGTCATTTTTCCCCTTTTGGCATCATCAAAAGCATAAGTAAAGAGTGAGAGAGAAAAAGACCACAGCAAGATAAGCAACATTCCCATTTGCATTAGATTGAACAGCACAAACCTAAACTGCATGTAAGTACAACAACAAGGTGAGCAAGAATAACATACATGATCACCATGCCAGTCAATGCAAACACATGAAGCATAAGCAAAGAAGTTTGAAGAGTAAGGGATAGATGTGCTAGGGAACAAAAGAGGGATTGGTCAGCCAGAGAAAGACGAATTAAGTACCACTGGGGCCAGCAGCTAGAGCTGAAGTATGAATAGCAATGGAGTCCATCTTCTGTTCCCACTCAGAGTTTGTACTTCCTCATTTGCATCAACTTCCATCACAGGCTCAGCAAATAGAGGAAAGAAGTTTTGGTCTCTTCTTTGTGTACTTTTTTTTTTGGAACAGGAACACCACAGCCTCCTGCTTTCCTCATTTAGCCAAAGAACACAGCCAGGAAGATACTTTCAGAAAGACCATGTAGCAGATGCAATCCAAAACCCTGAAGGCTCACACGACCGTGAGCATAGCAGCCTTCACACCATCATACCATACCTGTCAAAACTATCCACAGACCACAGAGGCGACCATTCGTATTCTCGACTTTCCGAAAAAGTAGAAGAGTGTGATGCGGGGGTAATGTTACCAAAGAGGGTACAAAGAACATCACACATAAATATATACGATAATTTTTAATAATGTTTATCATGAATGAGAGGCTCCCAGATGTGGATGATTAGAGGGGCTCATAGGAAGCATCAAGCATGATGGCTAAGGTAAGCTGTAGAATCAACAATCATTTGGGCTTATGATGGGGGAACTGAGCATCAAGTTGACTCTTTTGGGCTGAAAGAAGGCTGAATCATGTATAGCCAAGATAGCATGGATGATCATGCATGAAAATTTGCACATAAGTGAAGTATTAGCATGAGTCTAAACAAGTTGTCCAACTAATGAGCAAGAAAATGGATGCAGATCAGGACATGATGATTAACCTTGCACACTTTACCAAGTAATTTAGCCAATCATCGAGGGAACAAAACAAATAGACATTTAGTTTAGAGAGATCATACCTAGTTCCATACGGAACTGTTCGAAGGGTTCCCTGTTTAGAGCCTTGGTGAAGATGTCGGCAATTTGATCCTTAGTTCCACAGAAGTCCATTGTCACCAACCCTTTCTCCACACAGTCACGTAAGAAGTGGTGTCTTATCTCGATGTGCTTGGTACGTGAGTGTTGCACCAGATTCTTGGAGATATTTATGGCATTGGTATTGTCACAGAGAATGGGAATAGAGTTAAGAAGAATACCGTAGTCGCTGAGTTGTTGTTAAGCCATAGGAGTTGTGTGCAACAAGCAGCGACGGCTATGTATTCAGCTTCTGCAGTGGATAGAGCGACGGAGTTCTGCTTCTTTGACCCTCAGGAAACTAAACACGGCCCAAGGAACTGAGCCATTCCTGATGTTGATTTTCTATCCACTTTGTTCCCTGCGAAGTCAACATCTGTGTATCCGACTAGATCGAGGCTTCCTCCCCTTGGATACCACAGACATAGATCATCTGTTCCCTTCAAGTATCTCAGAATCCTCTTCACTGCTTTGAGATGTGTTTCTTTGGGATCGGCCTGAAAACGAGCACAAAGACATACACTGTACATAATATCAGGTCTACTAGCAGTGAGATAGAGAAGCGAACCTATGATTCCTCGGCAGAGAGATGGATCAATTCCCTGTTCATGTTCGTCTTTTCCCATTGGGTTGTTTGGAGAGATGGGAGTGGTGAAGGGTTTTGCGTCAGACATTCCAAACTTTTTGACACATTCCCTTAGATACTTCTATTGATGCACTTTGGTTCCCTCATCCCACTGAGAGACTTTGTGATACCCCGTATTTCTGTAAGATTTATTTGGGAATTTTGGAACTTTTCCCGAACACCCGTTTTGTACGTCAGATTTAATTAAGAGAGTTTAAGACATTCTATGATGTGCTCTATCTCTGTAATATTTTTCTCAGTGAAATAATATACAGACGACATGCTTTGGATGTTAATACTCGTTCGTGTACAATTATTTTTATCCCGAGTTAAGTCGATATCGTCCAAAAGCTGAGAAGGGCAAAGCCACGGTGGCGGCGACCGCCGCGAAGGGCTCGAGGCAACAGTGCCCTCGTCTTCTAGCTGGGCGTGAAGACCAGAAAACGGTGACTGCTACATTAAGGGCGGCGACCGCCGCCAGTTGCCCGCCGCAATTGTTTTGTTCAGCGGCGACCAGGCTGAGACGCGGCGCCCGCCGCAAGCTAGCAGGGGCGTAGACCTGCGAGTCGTCGGTGACGTCTGACGACGCCGAACTAGCCCCGCCACGCCTCCATTTAGGCCATCATTGTGTTCCCCTGGGCTTTGGCTATAAATTGGAGCCTTTGGTGAGCGGATTTGGCACACAATCAGAAGCTCAATCTCAAAATCTCTCTCGCCGGAGTTTTGTGCCCTCGCCGGATTTCTGAAGCAATCGCCGGGGTGTTGTTTGGTGTGTTTCCAGTGGCCCTTGTGAAGCCTTTTGGTTGCCTTTGAAGGTCAGAACCCAAAGCAAGGCAAAGGGGGGTCGAAATGCGTACCAATTGGTGAGTGTTCTCGCCGTTTCTGTTTTCTGGGTTCATCGCGGCACCCGCCGTGTTCATGGCGGCGATCATCGTGATGAACAACGGCGCCCGCCGCCAGAAGGATGATGGCCTAGTTAGGCCTCGGCTTTGGTGGTCGTCGTTCGGACGTCGTTCCTTTCGTATCCTTTCGTCTTCCTTTAGATTCATACTGTTGTTATGTCGGATCTAACTTAGGATTTCTTTATGGGTCGACTCGAAGGTTGTTGTGCTGTCGGAGCTATATCCGTGTCGAGCCCGGAATCCCGTCGTCGTTAGGCTTGTTCCAATTCAGCGGATTAAGGCAAGTGGCGGTTCGCTCTTGCTCATCGTTCCATATTTACATTAATTATCAATTGCTTAGTTGTTAATTAATTTGGAATGATTATTGTGTTCGTCTGGAAACGGTTTTGTTAACTGTTTTGGAAACTAAAATATGATATTATAATAGGTTGTATATCTGCTAGAACAACGCTATTATATATATATGTGTAGATTAATACAGATATTATTATAGGTTGTATATTGTTAGAACAATGCTATTTTATCTGTAATTGGCCATGAGGGCATTGAGATGAATTATTGCTGTGTTTGTAACTGTTTAGTTAGAACGAATATTCGTAGGAACGCTACTATGTATCTCATTACGAGTGCTAGTCGTTTCTTGATAACCTGGTGATTAGGATTTAGTTCCTACCATTCTTCTTTAGTGCCGTTGAAAGGATTTAGTTCCTGATTCCGCCTTAGGGATATAGTTCCCGCAGGATTTAGTTCCCGATTCGACTCTTGGGATTTAGCTCCCGAGTCAACTCCGCGTGTAGGGATTTAGTTCCCGACTCGACTCCGAGGGATTTAGTTCCTGAATAGACTTGACTTTGGGGATTTAGTTCCCGAGTCAACTCCGCCTTAGGGATTTAGTTCCCGAGGGATCTAAAAAGATTATAACGTGATGTGGGTTTTGAAATTAAATAAGATAATGTGCCCGAGTGCACATAATTAATATACCTTTGGCGAGTAGTGCAGCTAAGTAAATAGTGCAGCTAGGAAAGCTCGTCTCGACTCTTGATCAGAGTACGTTCCCTTTCCAATCTGGATTCGCTGTAAGCGGTGAGGTTGGTCGTGAACCGAAACATCTAAGTCAGCTTTTAAATCACTGATGTCTTATTCTTAAACGTTCTAGAGTTGTCATATTTCCTTAAAGACTCACTTCCGTTGGAGTCTTCTTTCGGGTCGATTTCTGTGAAGATTCAGTCTTCTAGAATCTTCTCTTGTGCATGCCTTTTGTCATATTCAAGTAGAATATAGTGGTTGACAAGCGTACTCGATTATTATTCGAGAGACGATAAGTATAACCTAATACGACTGCTTAGAACCTTCTGCTTTGTACCCTTGCATAATCTTTCATTAGACTAACCAACCAAAATTATTCTCTGCATGGTTGGCTGGTGTTATCCGTTCAATTCGGCACATCAGAAAGAGCAAAGATATGAGGAGACTAGATTGACTATGAAGACGACGGTTGTTTTTGAATGTTTTAATAATTATATTTTAATCATGTTGAGATCCTTGGGCAGGTGATCATTTTGATCACAACCCTTTTTGTAAAATTTCCAGTAAGACTTCCGCTGTAACTTATTTACTCTGTTATATATTTTATAAGACTTCCGCTATACTTTGTTTAAACTCTGTGTTTGTCCTATTCGGGATTGGGATGTAATCCCGGGACTCATGTTTTATATGAATAAAGTTATCATTTTGTATCATTGTATTTCATGATTTGTATTTAAACGGTAAAGCCTTGGGTGATCTCGGTAAGGAACACTGAGGTCACTGACGGTAATACCTTTCCAAATGAGTTCAGATTTGGGGGTGTTACAGTTGTGGTATCAGAGCTAAAGTTTTTAAAACGGGTTGAGTATTTGAAAACCAATTACTCGTTTTCGATTGAAAGGTATTTTCAAAAGGCTCTGAGTTTAAAAATAAAAACGGTGTTTCATTTTCAACCGTTCATAGTCATGTCTTCTGTATAGTCTGATATAGTAAGCTTGCTTCTATGTCTAGAAAGACTAATTCCTTTCCCGTTGCCCCGCTAGATATGGGTGCATTCTGTTCTCTTCAGAGGAACCCGAGAGAAGCCGAGGTGGTTTCGCCATCTCCAGTTTGGCTTGATTCCCAGTTCGCTCATTGTGATTTGAGGTTGTAGAACCAAGTATCTCAGTTTCAGTTCATCAATAGAAATTTATGAGTTTGATCTATTCTAAGTTGATTTTATTACAATAAGTATATCAGAATGATATTAATGTGATAAAATCCTTGGAATTTGATCGATAAACAGATGGTGAACACAAGGAACGTTATCCGTGCTAGTGCTGGGCCGAGCAATGACCCCAGACCAAGTATGACGAATGTTGCAGACCCAACAGGAGAGCGTGAGTCTGTCTTTAATAATAATCCTGGAGGCAATGACCCAGCTCAGGGCGACGCTCCAAGGATATTTGATGATGCGTCCGTTGTAGAAATTCGAGGAATTGTCATGCAAGCGATCGCTGACGTGCTGCGACCGATTGCACCTCAGGCACAAGGAGTACCAGTACCTTCGGAAGTTCCTAGATTTGAGGAGCCAGCTGTTTATGAACACAGAGAAGAAGCAGTCAGGAATAGAGGTGACTATGGCCGAGCACTGAAGGCCATTAACTCTATGAGACCCGACAACTACGATGGAAAGGGAGAGTCAGTCAGAGTGGCTCATTGGTTTTCCCACATGGAGCGATTGTTCCGTAATGTGGAGTGCACCGAAGCGGAGAAGGTTCATATAGCTTCTTTACAGTTGAAGGAGGAAGCCAGTGAATGGTGGGAGAGTACCGGCTTAGCTGATAGCCCTGTTCTGAACTGGTCAATATTTAAGACCAAGATGACATCGTTTCTTCTCTCGAGCTATGAGGGAGGAGAAACACAAGGAGTTCTTGTATCCTAAGACGGATGGATTGAAGGTGACCGAGCTTGCCACTAAGTTTAATCATCTTCTACAGTATGCTGAGCCAGAGATATCTAGTGAGGCACAGAAGATCTGGTATTTCCACGAGTGGATGAATCCAGATATTAAGCCATTAATGATGCATCACGGATGCTCGACTTTAGAGCAGTACGTGGATGTAGCCTACAAGTTAGATGTGACTCTGGAGTAGTCGACCAAGAAGCGTGATAGCCAGAGGCAAGTGGAGAACCAGCCTAAAGCAAGTGGGTTTAAACGTCCCGCTCCACCATCTGATTTTTTTAAATCGGGCCGAGCAAAAACAAATATGACTCAGGATGGGTCTACGCAACGTTCGAGTCAGGGCAATAATCCGATCCAGTGCTACAACTGTGGTACCTACGGGCACAAGAGTAATGTGTGTCCGAAGGAGAAGAAAACGTGCTTTGCCTGTGGAAAGGAAGGACACTTGCAGTCATTTTGTCCGCAGAGGAGGCAGAAAGGAGCTGAGTCACAACAGAGGTCTGTTAATCAGAACAACCAACCCAGGTTCAGTCCGGTGGAAGCCCCTAGTCCTTCAATGCAGACAACTGCGCAAAACAGGGGGGAGCCCCAGTGGCTTCAGGAAGCCAAGGTCAATGCCTATACGTGATGCATGAGGCGAATGGACCCGATGCTCCCATTGCTTAAAGTATTTTGTACTACTTCTGTTGGTATGCTGTGGATTTGGGTGTTACCCAGTCTTTTGTTTTGGATAAGTTATGTTAGTAAGTTTAAGTGTGCAAAAAGGTTTATAAACCCTTTGTTGTAAATATTCTTTCTAATATAAATGTTTGGTTGAGAACCAATCGTCTGTCAGAATTTTCAATTACCATTTAGGGTAAGAAATTCGAAGGGAATTCGATCTGGATAGCCATGGTTACATACGATAATTTTCTCGGTATGACGTGGCTGACGCGTCATGGGGCGATAATCGATTTTAGTTCGAAGACTGTGACGGTGTCATCAGGGGGCCAGTATGTATGCAAATTTAAGGGTCTGAATGACGCTGATAACGGCAGGTTTATCAAGGAGATGACTGCGTTTAAGCTACTTCGACAAGGTTGTGTCGGGTACCTTTGCTACTTGGATCCGCCCATGAAAGATGAACCTTCAGTTCTTGATATTTCGATCGTTGTGAAATTTCAGATGTCTTTTCAGAAGACATTCCTGGTTTACCCCCGTAGTGTGACGTGAAGTTTATAATTAATCTCGAGCCGGGTATCGCGCCGACCTCGAAGGCACCATACCGGATGGTTCCTGCTGAGAAGGGAAATGTATAAGAGGGATAGTTCATAGAGAACTTGTTTCCTCTATTACGACCAGTGTAGAACCCATGGTTAAGATTTGCTTTTGAAAAGCCAAGTGTACAAAGTCGTAGGTATTATTCTGGAAGACCTATTCGAAGTTTCATTTTGAGATCCGTTATGAGGCTTCCTTTAGAGAAGCAATATAAGGGTTAGACATACAATGATTGATGTCTTTTTTTTGGTGATCTTGTTTCGAGGAAACTAGAGGCCTGAGTTGACAGTGAGCTTTAGGGCCAAAAATTAAATGGGCCATCCATAAGGCAAATGATGCTTATGAAGAGATGCCAGTGTGCATTCTAGAGCGTCGGGAGAAGCAACTGCGCAACAAGATCGTACCTTTGGCACGAATTCTGTGGTCCAAGTCCGGGACAAAAGAAGTTACTTGGGAAACGTGGGAAACCGAAGCAGATATGCTCAGGCGTTTTCCCGAGTTAATTGCGACCTAAGTTTCGGGGTCGAAACTTCTTTTAAGGGGGAGGTGATGTGATACCCCGTATTTCAGTAAGATTTATTTGGAAATTTTGGAACTTTTCCCGAACACCCGTTTTGTACGTCGGATTTAATTCAGAGAGTTTAAGACATTCTGTGATGTGCTCTATCTCTGTAATATTTTTCTCAGTGAAATAATATACAGACGACGTGCTTTGGATGTTAATACTTGTTCGTGTATGATTATTTTTATCCCGAGTTAAGTCGATATCGTCCAAAAGCTGAGAATGGCAAAGCCACGGTGGCGGCGACCGCCGCGAAGGGCTCGAGGCAACAGTGCCCTCATCTTCTAGCTGGGCGCGAAGACCAGAAAACGGCAACCGCCGCATTAAGGGCGGCGACCGCCGCCAGTTGCCCGCCGCAGTTGTTTTGTTCAGCGGCGACCAGGCTGAGACGCGGCGCCCGCCGCAAGCTAGCGGGGGCGTAGACCTGCGAGTCGTCGGCGACGTCTGACGATGCCGAACTAGCCCCGCCACGCCTCCATTTAGGCCATCATTGTGTTCCCCTGGGCTTTGGCTATAAATTGGAGCCTTTGGTGAGCGGATTTGGCACACAATCAGAAGCTCAATCTCAAAATCTCTCACGCCGGAGTTTTGTGCCCTCGCCGGATTTCTGAAGCAATCGCCGGGGTATTGTTTGGTGTGTTTCCAGTGGCCCTTGTGAAGCCTTTTGGTTGCCTTTGAAGGTCAGAACCCAAAGCAAGGCAAAGGGAGGTCGAAATGCGTACCAATTGGTGAGTGTTCTCGCCGTTTCTATTTTCTGGGTTCATTGCGGCGCCCGCCGTGTTCATGGCGGCGACCGCCGTGATGAACAGCGACGCCCGCCGTAAGGCCGCCAGCGACCGCCGCCAGAAGGTTGATGGCCTAGTTAGGCCTCGGCTTTGGTGGTCGTCGTTCGGACGTCGTTCCTTTCGTCTTCCTTTAGATTCGTACTGTTGTTATATCGGATCTAACTTAGGGTTTCTGTATGGGTCGACTCGAAGGTTGTTGTGCTGTCGGAGCTATACCCGTATCGAGCCCGGAATCCCATCGTCGTTAGGCTTGTTCCAATTCAGCGGATTAAGGCAAGTGGCGGTTCGCTCATCGTTCCATATTTACATTAATTATCAATTGCTTAGTTGTTAATTAATTTGGAATGATTATTGTGTTCGTCTGGAAACGGTTTTGTTAACTGTTTTGGAAACTAAAATATGATATTATAATAGGTTGTATATCTGCTAGAACAACGCTATTATATATATATATATGTAGATTAATGCAGATATTATTATAGGTTGTATATTGTTAGAACAACGCTATTTTATCTGTAACTGGCCATGAGGGCATTGAGATGAATTATTGATGTGTTTGTAACTGTTTAGTTAGAACGAGTATTCGTAGGAACGCTACTGTGTATCTCTGTATGAGTGCTAGTCGTTTCTTGATAACCTGGTGGTTAGGATTTAGTTCCTACCATTCTTCTTTAGTGCCGTTGAAAGGATTTAGTTCCTGATTCCACCTTAGGGATATAGTTCCCGCGGGATTTAGTTCCCAATTCGACTCTTGGGATTTAGCTCCCGAGTCAACTCCGCGTGTAGGGATTTAGTTCCCGACTCGACTCCGAGGGATTTAGTTCCTGAATAGACTCGACTTTGGGGATTTAGTTCCCGAGTCAACTCCACCTTAGGGATTTAGTTCCCGAGGGATCTAAAAAGATTATAACGTGATGTGGGTTTTAAAATTAAATAATATAATGTGCCCGAGTGCACATAATTAATATACCTTTGGCGAGTAGTGCAGCTAAGTAAATAGTGCAGCTAGGAAAGCTCGTCTCGACTCTTGATCAGAGTACGTTCTCTTTCCAATATGGATTCGCTGTAAGCAGTGAGGTTGGTCGTGAACCGAAACATCTAAGTGAGCTTTTAAATCACTGATGTCTGATTCTTAAACGTTCCAAATTTGTCATATTTTCTTAAAGACTCACTTCCATTGGAGTCTTCTTTCGGGTCGATTTCTGTGAAGATTCAGTCTTCCAGAATCTTCTCTTGTGCTCGCCTTTTGTCATATTCAAGTAGAGTATGGTGGTTGACAAGCGTACTCGATTATTATTCGAGAGACGAGAAGTCTAACCTAATACGACTGCTTAGAACCTTCTGCTTTGTACCCTTGCATAGTCTTTCATTAGACTAACCAACCAAAATTATTCTCTGCATGGTTGGCTGGTGTCATCCGTTCGATTCGGCACATCAGAAAGAGCAAAGATATGAGGAGACTAGATTGACTATGAAGACGACGGTTGTTTTTTAATATTTTAATAATTATCTTTTAATCAGGTTGAGATCCTTGGGCAGGTGATCATTTTGATCACAACCCTTTTTGTAAAATTTCCAGTAAGACTTCCGTTGTGACTTATTTACTCTATTATATATTTTATAAGACTTCCGCTGTACTTTGTTTAAACTCTGTGTTTGTCCTATTCAAGATTGAGATGTAATCCCGGGACTCATGTTTTATATGAATAAAGTTATCATTTTGTATCATTGTATTTCATGATTTGTATTTAAACGGTAAAGCCTTGGGTGATCTCGGTAAGGAACACTGAGGTCACTGGCGGTAATACCTTTCCAAATGGGTTCAGATTTTGGGGTGTTACAGACTTGAAGACCTAAGAAGAACTTGAGTTCTCCAACCATGCTCATCTCGAATTCACTGGCCATCAGCTTAGAGAATTTCTGAACCAGTTTATCATCTGTAGAGCCAAAGATGATATCATCCACGTAAACTTGTACCACCAGAATATGCTTCCCTTCCTTTAGAAGGAACAATGTCTTGTCGACCTTTCCACGGACGTATCCGTGCGTCAGAAGGAACTGTGAGAGCCTTTCATACCAGTCCCTCGGGGCTTGCTTGAGACCGTACAAAGCTTTGTCTAGAATATAGACATGGTTGGGTTGGGTGGTGTCCTCAAATCCGGGAGTTTGCTCCACATAGACTTCCTCCTTGAGAACTCCATTCAAGAAGGCGGTCTTGACATCCATCTGTTAGAGCTTGAATCCATGGAAAGAGGAATAGGCAATTAGGAGTCTTATTGCTTCTAACCTGGCAACTGGAGCAAAGGTCTCATCATAGTCGATGCCTTCCTGTTGGTTGTAACCTTTCACCACCAGCCTTGCTTTGTTCCTTGTGACTTGACCTTGATCATCCAGCTTGTTCCTAAACACCCATTTGGTTCCTATCACTGTTCGGTTCCTTGGACGAGGAACTAACCGCCAAACCTTGTTCCTTTCGAACTGATGAAGTTCTTCTTGCATGACGCTTATCCAGTCAGGATCCTTCAATGCTTCTCCTACGGTTTTAGGTTCTTGTAAAGAGAGAAAAGCATTGAAAGCACAAAAGTTATGTAGGGAGGAGCGAGTGCTTTGAAGTGCTCCCTTTCTATAGTCTGTGACGATTAGTTTGATTGGATGAGCCCACTTTTGCTAGTAGTTTGGAACTTGGAGATTGTTGACGTCGAACTCCTCTGAATTAGCGTTGCCAGCGTTTGAGCTTTCACCAACAGTTTCATCAGTATTAGGAGTGACATCTCCAGTTCTGTCAGCAGTAGAGCTGTCCTTAGAGGGCTCCGCTGTGCCGTGACTTGGGCTCTGTTCCCCCTGAGGTACCTGAGGTGTTTCTGGTGGGTGAGCATTTTCTTCATTTCCATATGAGTTGGCGGAGTTGGGAGTTCTCGGTGTTGAAGGATCATTCTGAGTTTCTTGATCTTGAGAGGTCCCATCACCGACATTTCTTTCTACAAGCTGAAAGAAATCATCTTCGGATAGCTCGGTATTAGAGGGAACATTGCCTGATTGTTCCTGCACATTGTTACCAGCCATAACTGATTCATCAAACACTACATGAATGCTTTTCTCTACCTTTCTGGTTCTCTTGTTGAATACTTTGTAAGCCTTGCTTTGCTGAGAGTATCCTACAAAAGTTCCTTCATCACTCCTGGGATCGAACTTCCCAAGAGAATCTTTCCCGTTGTTGTGGACGAAGCACTTGCAACCAAATGTGCGCAAATGAGACACATTAGGTTTCCTTCCCTTAAGAAGCTCATAGGTAGTTTGTTCAGGTGAGGACGAATGGTTGCTCTATTCAGAACGTAACAAGCAGCATTCAGAGCTTCGGACCAGAAACTCCTAGGAAGACCACTTGAGATGAGGAGGGTACGCGTCATGTCTTCCAGAGTCCTGTTCTTCCTTTCCACAACCCCGTTTTGCTATGGGGTCCTAGGAGCAGAGAAGTTGTGGTTAATACCTCTGTTCCTACAGAGGGATAGAAACTGAGAGTTCTCGAATTCTGTTCCATGATCAGTGCGAATAGACCCCAAGGAATGTACAGTGCTCCTTTCGGCTGCCTTAAGCCAGGACTCAAACTCAGCGAACACTTTATCCTTTGATGAGATAAATAGAGTCCATGTGTACCTGGAATAGTCATCAACAATAACAAAGACATATGCATTTCCCCCACGACTCTTCGTTCGCATTGGCCCACAAAGATCCATGTGGACTAATTCCAGAGGACGAGTAGTACTTACATCCCTTTTTGACTTGAAAGAGGATCTGACTTGTTTTCCTTTGATGCATGCATCACACACATCATTTCTCATAGCTTCAACCTTAGGGAGACCGTTCACCAACTCTTGTCTGTGAAGTTTGGAAAGGAGTTGAAGGCTAGCATGTCCAAAGCGTTTGTGCCACAAGTCTGTTGTCCCAGCAATAGACGACATACAAAGGTCCTTGTCAGGGATGAAAGCAGGGTCGACCTTGTAAACGTTGTTGTCGCAGATCCCTTTGAGTAAGATTTTCCCTGTACTTAGACACTCAACGTGACAATCATCGGTGGTAAAGACTACTCTATTTTTTCTGTTTTGGCATAGTTGAGCCACACTAAATAGGTCAAATTTGAGATTATTCACTAGATTTACGTTATTCACAGTGATGTGTTTAGAGAGTCTTACTTTACCGATACCACAAACCTCACCCTTACTTTTGTTTCCAAAAGTTATCGATGCCCCTGAGGCTGGCTGAAGAGAGGTGAACCACTCACTGTTCCCTATCATGTGACTTGAGCACGCACTGTCAAGGTGCCAAGAGCCTTTCCTTGCTTCCTCCTTGGATTTATGAGCACCATCTTCTGATATGTTGTGATCTTTTGAGCTCATCAAACAGATATCCTTTGAGAGAGGAGATGCTTCATCATCTGAGTTGTAGTCACCCCACTTCGCACCCTTTGCTTGTTCCTCTTTCCGGGTCTGAGGAGAACCTGCCGCTTTGTTGAGGCAGTTTTTGGTGAAGTGTCCGTTGTCATAACAGTGGAAGCAGACAACCTCCTTCATGTCATTGTGAACCATGACTGAACCCTTAATGCCTTTGTTTCGAGACCATATCTTCTTCATGGCTTGAGTGATGAGAACCATATCTACATCACCTTCTCGAGAGTCTCCATCCAAGGCATTTCCTGACGACATCTTTCCTGCAAAATCTATAACTAAAAACGAACAATCTAGAGCACCAGGCTCTGATACCAATTGTTGGATCGTTAGAGTTACGTCTGAGGGAACAAAAGCTTTGTTCCCACAGAAGATGCAGTGGATTAAAAACAACAAGAAAGATAATGAACGAACTCACGATATATAGTGGAAACCCTGATTAGCAAAACTAGCTTCTCAAGGAAAAACCACTACCTTCAAGCTTCCGCTTGAGATGATTTTGAAGCGTGTACTTGTCTTATTGATTTCTTGTTCGATTACACTTGTATCCTGGACTTCGACCTCTAAACAACCAGCTAGACTCGAAGACTCTTCTACAACGATGAATCGAACTCAACCCTCAAAGACTTACACACACCTCACTTCTTTTCTTTCTCTTTTTCGTTCTCTCTGTTTTCCGTCGTCGTGGTTACTTAGAAATGAATCCATACTTCTAATAAATACAACACGGCAAAACCCTAATTGTAACAAGATAAGATCTTTCCAAATAAGGTTATAAGAAGATAGGATTTGCTGGAGGAATAATATCCCAACCGTCTATATTAATCAAGGAAGGAATTCCCGAAATTAATATAATCGGATGAGATATGATTCTTCTCTCTCCAATTCACTTATCTAAGGAAAGATTCCCTAAGATAAGGAATCGGGCTTCTCTCTCCAAATCTTCTCCAACGGCTAGATCCTTCCAGCCGAAGTCTTTAATCCTTGACCGCGTGATTCTTCTTTGATTTGTTTCCATAATTGTCACGCTGGATTTCTTCTTTCCATCCGCAGCTTCGATCTCGTTCGTCGCTTCAGTTCCTTGCTGGGTAACAAAGCACATGAACATAGCTTTGTTCCTCCCTGCGATCCTTTGCTGCAATGGTTCCCTGAGACAACTGTCTTTGTTCCTGAAACACTTAGTACCCAGATTAGTTGAATGTTTGTCACTTATCAAAACCTAAGGAATTCAACAACAACCATGCCATTATTTGGCTAATTATATTTCAAAGTTCAATTACCAGATATGATTATGTATATAGAGTTGAGATCATATGAGGAGGGGTTTTAGGGTGTAAAGTGGGGAGGGATTTACACCATTAGATCTAAGAGATATTGGGGTTGATAGCAATCCCGTTTTTTAATAGGCAAGAGTATTTCTGTCACTTTCTTTTTATTTTCTAATAACTTTGTATTGTTTACTTTCATCTTTGTATATGGCTCGAGTTAGGGAAGTTGTCTGCCGCCATTGTTAGACTTTCTTCTTCTCCTTCAATCGTTCATGTTGGTCTTCAATTTCTCTTTTTTTTGCATCAAATCGCGATGGATTGTGGTACGTTGTTTCACTCTCTTCTCCGTTTTCTGAATTCTCCCCTTCCAAGTTTTTCGTTCAATTTGTACGATATGATTTCTTTGATTTGTATGTCCAATTGCTTTCATAATTGCATACTATGTGTGCTGACACATCTACGTCGCTTCTTCATCTGTAATTGAATGACCTTTTTGTGTATTTGTTCTTGTTTTCTCTCAATTTTGATTTCTCTGTTTTTTAGGGTTAGATTATTGTTCATATCAAGGCTTCATTGCGATTCCCTAATAATATTGCTTCAAAATTGGATTTCTAATCAACTATCCTTAATGCAATCATGTTATGTTCGTAATGATTTGATCGTTTGATCTTTTGTGCATTCGAATTTTTATTATGTTTTTGGGTATTGGTTCTATTATGTGGTTATTTGTGCACTTTATTTCACATTTTATGCACTCTACTCTATTGTGACAGATGCTACATTCGTTTCATCTATGGTTGATGCTCCTCTGTCTAATGAGGTCAATATTAATGGTGTTGATGTTTTATCATTGTATTATGAGAATATTGGAAACTTTTACAATTGTGGCAGCTAGTACTTTTTTTAACGAGCCAAAGGCTTCGGGGGATGGCTATCTCATTGGTGGTGGCAGCCAAGGGCTTCGACTCGTAATCCTTCTACGATGGTTTTGAGGAAGACAATCAAATTCTTTTGGATGAGTTAAGAAAAATAATCAATGAGGATGAAGGCATGCCATGTGGGGTTGTGTATACCAAGACTACTACTTGGACTCATCCTCAAGGGGGAGGAAGAGTGTTGACATGTAAAACTCAATAAAAAAGACAACAAATGTAGTTGTTATCAAGATGGAAGAGATAAAGTCTATTACTTTCAGTGCCAAAGTCAGCCCTATATTTTGTGGACTACTTGCACAGTGTTGGTACTAAGGGGATGGTAGTTGTTGAATTCCTTAGGTTTTGATAGTGACAAACATTCAACTAATCTGGGTACTAAGTGTTTCAGGAACAAAGACAGGTGTCTCAGGGAATTATTGCAGCGAAGGATCGAAGAGGGAACAAAGCTCTGTTCATGTGCTTTGTTACCTCTGAAGGACCAACAGTGTCGAACAAGATCGAAGCTGCGAATGGAAAGAAGAATCCAGCGTGCCATTTATGGAAACAAATCAAACGCAGAATCATGCACGCGGTCAAGGATGAATGACTTCGGCTCCAAGGATCAAGCCGATTTGAGAAGATATGGAGAGAGAAGCCCGATTGTGTTATCTTAGGAAAACCTTCCTAAGATAAGATAATTGGAGAGAGAGTACTCTATCTTATCCAAATATATTAATTTACGGAATCCTTCCTTCAAATTAATATAGACGGCTGGGATATTATTCCCTCTACAAAATCATATCTTCTTGTTGCCTTATTTGGATAAATCTTATCTTGTTACATTTAGGGTTTGCCGAGTTGTATTTAATAGAGATGTGAATTCATTTCTAAGTAACGACGACGACGGAAAATAGAGAGAACGAAAAGAAGAAAAAGTGAGGTGTGTGTAAGTCTTTGAGGGTTGAGTTTGATTCATCGTTGTAGAAGAGGTTTCGAGTCTAGCTGGTTGTTTAGATGTAGAAGTCCAGGATACAAGTGTAATCAAGCAAGAAATCAATAAGACAAGTACACGCTTCAAAATCCTCTCAAGCGAAAGCTTGAAGGTAGTGGTTTTTCCTTGAGAAGCTAGTTTTGCTAATCAGGGTTTCCACTATATATCGTGAGTTCGTTCATTATCTTTCCTGCTATATTTATCCGCTGCAACTTCTGTGGGAATAAAGCTTTTGTTCCCTCAGACGTAACTCTAACGATCCAACAATTGGTATTAGAGCCCGGTGCTCTAGATTGTTTGTTTTAGTTACAGATTCTGCAGGAAAGATGTCGTCAGGAAATGCCTTGGATAGAGACTCTCAAGAAGGTGATGTAGATGTGGCTCTCATCACTCAAGCCATGAAGAAGATATGGTCTCGAAGCAAAGGCACTAAAGGTTCGGTCATGGTTCACAATGACATGAAGAAGGTTGTCTGCTCTCACTGCTATGACAATGGACACTTCGCAAAAAAGTGCCTCAACAAAGCGGCAGGTTCTTCTCAGGTCTTCAACGAGGAACAAACGAGGATTGTGAAGTGGGGTGAATGCAGCTCAGATGATGAAGCATCTCCTCTCTCAAAGGATATCTGCTTGATGAGCTCAAAAGGTCACAACGTATCAGAAGGTGGTTCTTATAAATCCGAGGAGGAAGCAAGGAAATGCTCTTGGCACCTTGACAGTGCATGTTCAAGTCACATGACAGGGAATAGTGAATGGTTCACTTCTCTTCATCCAGCCTCAGGGGCATCGATAACTTTTGGAAACAAGAGTAAGGGTGAGGTTTGTGGTATCGGTATGGTAAGACTCTCTAAATACATCACTGTGAATAATGTGAATCTAGTGAATAATCTCAAGTTTGATCTGTTTAGTGTGGCTCAATTATGTCAAAACAGAAAAAATAGGGTAGTCTTTACCACTGATGATTGTCATGTTGAGTGTCTAAGTACAAGGAAAATCTTACTCAAAGGGATCTGCGATAACAATGTCTATAAGGTCGACCCTGCTTTCATCCCTGACAAGGACCTATGTCTGTCGTCTATTGCTGAGACGATAGACTTGTGGCACAAACGCTTTGGACATGCTAGCCTTCAACTCCTATCCAAACTTCATAGACAAGAGTTGGTGAATGACCTTCCCAAGGTTGAAGCAATGAGAAGTGACGTGTGTGACGCATGCATTAAAGGAAAACAAGTGAGGTCTTCCTTCAAGTCAAAAAGGGATGTAAGTACAACACGTCCTCTGGAATTAGTCCACATGGATCTTTGTGGGCCTATGCGCACGAAGAGCCGTGGGGGAAATGCATTTGTCTTTGTTATTGTTGATGACTATTCCAGGTACACATGGACTTTATTTATCTCCACAAAGGATGAAGTGTTCGCGGAGTTTGAGTCCTGGCTTAAGGCAGCCGAAAGGAGCACTGGACATTCCTTGGGGTCTATTCGCACTGATCATGGAACTGAATTCGAGAACTCTCAGTTCCTATCCCTCTGTAGGAACAAAGGTATCAACCACAACTTCTCTGCTCCCAGGACCCCACAGCAAAACGGTGTTGTTGAAAGAAAGAACAGAACTCTGGAAGACATGATGCGTACTCTTCTCATCTCAAGTGGTCTTCCAAGGAGTTTCTGGGCCGAAGCCTTGAATGCTGCGTGCTACGTTCTAAACAGAGCAACCATCCATCCTCTTCTGAACAAAACTGCCTATGAGCTTCTGAAGGGAAGGAAACCTAATGTGTCTCATTTGCGCACATTTGGTTGCAAATGCTTCGTCCACAACAACGGAAAAGATTCTCTTGGGAAGTTTGATCCCAGAAGTGATGAAGGAACTTTTGTAGGATATTCACAGCAAAGCAAGGCCTATAAAGTTTTCAACAAGAGAACCATAAAGGTAGAGGAAAGCGTTCATGTTGTATTTGATGAAACTGTTATGACTGGTAACAATGTGCAGGAACTATCAGGCAACATCGAGCTTTCCGAAGATGATTTCTTTCAGCTTGTAGATAGCAATGTCAGCGGTGGGACCTCTGAAGATCAAGAAACTCAAAATGATCCCTCTACACCAAGAACTCCCAATTCCGCCAACTCAGGGGGCAATGAAGAAAATGCTTCCCCCCCTGATGTATCTCAGGCACCTCAGGGGGAACAAAGCCCAAGTCACGGCACAGCGGAGCCCTCTGAGGACTGCCCTTCTGCTGAAGGAACGAGGGATGTCAATCCTAACGCTAATGGCACAGGAGGTGAAGGCTCAAGTGCTGGGAACGCTGATTCAGAGGAATTCGACATCAACAATCTCCAAGTTCCCAACTACCAGCAAAAGTGGGCTCATCCAGTCAAGCTAATCGTCACTGACTATAGAAAGGGAGCACCTCAGAGCACTCGTTCCTCCCTACAAAATTTCTGTGCTTTCAATGCTTTTCTCTCTTTGCAAGAACCCAAAACTGTAGGAGAAGCATTGAAGGATCCTGACTGGATAAACTCCATGCAAGAGGAACTTCACCAGTTCGAAAGAAACAAGGTTTGGCGGTTAGTTCCTCGTCCAAGGAACAAAATAGTGATTGGAACCAAGTGGGTGTTCAGAAACAAGTTGGATGATCAAGGTCAGGTCACAAGGAACAAAGCTAGGCTGGTGGTGAAAGGCTACAACCAGCAGGAAGACATCGACTATGATGAGACCTTTGCTCCTGTTGCCAGGTTAGAAGCAATAAGACTCCTAATTGCGTATTCTTCTTTCCATGGGTTCAAGCTGCAACAGATGGATGTCAAGACTGCCTTCTTAAATGGAGTTCTTAAGGAGGAAGTCTACGTGGAGCAAACACCCGGTTTTGAGGACACCACTCAACCTGACCATGTCTACATTTTAGACAAAGCTCTGTATGGTCTCAAGCAAGCCCCGAGGGCCTGGTATGAAAGGCTCTCACAGTTCCTTCTGACACACGGATACGTTCGAGGAAAGGTCGATAAGACTCTGTTCCTTCTGAAGGAAGGGAAGCATATTCTGGTGGTCCAAGTCTATGTGGATGATATCATCTTTGGATCCACTGATGATAAACTGGTTCAGAAATTCTCTAAGCTGGCCAGTGAATTCGAGATGAGCATGGTTGGAGAACTCAAGTTCTTCCTAGGTCTGCAAGTCTCTCAGGGAGATGAGGGAACCAAAGTGCACCAACAGAAGTATCTCAGGGAGTGCGTCAAAAAGTTTGGTATGAATGATGCGAAACCCTTCACCACTCCCATATCTCCAAACAATCCAATGGGAAAAGACGAACATGAGCAAGGAATTGATCCATCTCTCTACCAAGGAATAATAGGTTCGCTTCTATATCTCACTGCCAGTAGGCCTGATATTATGTATAGTGTATGTCTTTGTGCTCGTTTCCAGGCCGATCCCAAAGAGACACATCTCAAAGCAGTGAAGAGGATCCTGAGATATTTGAAGGGAACAGATGATCTTTGTCTGTGGTATCCAAGGGGAGGAAGCCTTGATCTTGTCGGATACACATATGCTGACTTCGCAGGGAACAAAGTGGACAGAAAATCTACCTCTGGAATGGCTCAGTTCCTTGGGCCGTGTCTGGTTTCCTGGGGGTCAAAGAAGCAGAACTCAGTGGCTCTCTCCACTGCGGAAGCTGAATACATAGATGTTGCTGCTTGTTGCACTCAACTCCTATGGCTCAAACAACAACTCAGCGACTACGGTATTCTTCTAAACTCCATTCCCATTCTCTATGACAATACAAGTGCCATAAATATCTCCAAGAATCCGGTGCAACACTCACGTACCAAGCACATCGAGATAAGACATCACTTCTTACGTGACTGTGTGGAGAAAGGGTTGGTGACAATGGACTTCTGTGGAACTAAGGATCAAATCGCCGACATCTTCACCAAGGCACTAAACAGGGAACCTTTCGAACAGTTTCGTATGAAACTAGGTATGATCTCTCTAAACTGACTATCTACATGTTGTGTTCCCTCGATGATTGGCTAATATTACATGGTAAAGTGTGAAGGATGAACATCATGCCCCGGTCTGCATTTATTCTCTTGATCACTAGTTGAATGACCTGCCTAGACTCATGCTAATATTTCACTTATGTGCAACATTTCATGCATGCTCTCTATGCTCTCTTGCTAATACATGAATCAGATTTCCTTCGGCCCAAAAGAGTCAACTTGATGCATTGATCCCTCATTATAAGCCCAAATGATTGTTGACTCTACAGCTTACCTTAGCCATCATGTTTGATGCTTCCTATGAGCCCCTCTAATCATTCACATCTGGGAGCCTCTCATTCATGATTACACATTATTGCAAAATGTTCATATATGCTTTTGTGTGATGTTCTTTGTACCCTCTCTGGTAACATTACCCCCGCATCACACTCTTCTATTTTTCTGGAAAGTCGAGAATACGAATTATTGCCACTATGGTCTGTGGATAGGGTTCGACAGGTATGTGTGTGATGCTGGCTTACAACTACCTAAGGAAGGTTCGTGCTCGAAAGCTAATGTTACGCGTGAGAGGTAGTGGGCTCTGAATGAATCCCTGGTAAAAGAAGGCAAGCTGAAGTTAGTGATGTTCGAAAATAAAAAATAAAAAAAAATGAACATCACAAGACACACAAAGAAGGGAAAAGACGATACTACAGATTCACTCCTCTACATGTTGAGGCTATGGCGGTTGCTGACGCCAATGAGGAAGCAACATCTCTGAGTGGGAACAAAAGATGAATTCCATTGCTAATCATACTTCTACTCTAGCTGCTGACCCCAATGGTTCTTAATTTGTACTTCTCTGGCTAACCCATACCTCTTTTGTTCCCTAGCACATCTACTCCTCTCTTTTCGTACTTCCTTGTCTCTGATTCTTGTGTTTGCACTGACTGGCATGTTGATCATGAATGTTATCCTTGCATATCGTGTTGTCGTCTTAACATGCTGTCTGCGTTCGTGTGTTTCAATCTACTGCGATTGAGAATGATGTTCATCTGGATGTTATCTCTCATCTCTAACTCTTCACTGTATTTTTGATGATGCCAAAAGGGGGAAAATGACAGGTAGCTTTGGTTGAGGGGGAACAGCACATGGTTTCATATGTTGCTGTGTTGAGGGGGAACTATTATGGTCTTGTATGGAGAACCTTTCCCCATACAACTGTCTTTATCTCGTATGTATATGCTTTATTGTCAATGATGTTTGTCACCATCAAAAAGGGGAATTTGTTGAATTTCTTAGGTTTTGATAGTGACAAACATTCAACTAATCTGGGTACTAAGTGTTTCAGGAACAAAGACAGTTGTCTCAGGGAACTATTGCAGCGAAGGATCGAAGAGGGAACAAAGCTCTGTTCATGTGCTTTGTTACCTCTGAAGGACCAACAACGTCGAATAAGATCGAAGCTGTGAATGGAAAGAAGAATCCAGTGTGCCATTTATGGAAACAAATCAAACGCAGAATCATGCACGCGGTCAAGGATGAATGACTTCGGCTCCAAGGATCAAGCCGATTTGAGAAGATATGGAGAGAGAAACCCGATTGTGTTATCTTAGGAAAACCTTCCTAAGATAAGATAATTGGAGAGAGAGTACTCTATCTTATCCAAATATATTAATTTACGGAATCCTTCCTTCAAATTAATATAGACGGCTGTGATATTATTCCCTCTACAAAGTCATATCTTCTTGTTGCCTTATTTGGATAAATCTTATCTTGTTACATTTAGGGTTTGCCGAGTTGTATTTAATAGAGATGTGAATTCATTTCTAAGTAACGACGACGACGGAAAATAGAGAGAACGAAAATAAGAAAAAGTGAGGTGTGTGTAAGTCTTTGAGGGTTGAGTTTGATTCATCGTTGTAGAAGAGGTTTCGAGTCTAGCTGGTTGTTTAGATGTCGAAGTCCAGGATACAAGTGTAATCAAGCAAGAAATCAATAAGACAAGTACACGCTTCAAAATCCTCTCAAGCGAAAGCTTGAAGGTAGTGGTTTTTCCTTGAGAAGCTAGTTTTGCTAATCAGGGTTTCCACTATATATCGTGAGTTCGTTCGTTATCTTTCCTGCTATATTTATCCGTTGCAACTTCTGTGGGAACAAAGCTTTTGTTCCCTCAGACGTAACTCTAACGATCCAACAGTAGTATAACGAGGTGATAGAGAATTTCAAAACTCAAACCCGAGCTCACTTTGAGATGATTGCTCGTAGAATTTTGACATATATGGGTTCTCAGGATTCTGGCCTATTGTAGAATGTCATTTTTTTTATTACTATGAAGTTTGAACTTATTTGAGCTTGTAATATCCAACTTTGTTGTTGTTCTAACAATTTTGATAATGGATCCACTCGATCGTTGAAGTTTGTCGAACTTTCATGCTCATTACTCTATAGGTTTAAATTTGATTGCTTTGGTACTGAACTTCATTTGTTCATGTCGTTAAAAATGTTGTATCGTTGTGGCTTTTTAAGCTTTACAATTTTGATGAATGAGACATTAATCGGCTAATTGAGATCGAATTTGTATTATCAAAATGCGTGGAGCAATTTTTGACAAATGAACTTGCCTATTAAAATTCAAGACATGTAAACTTAAACATTTTGTAATCCATATGATTGAAGCAAATACACAGGATACAACATATACACCCGACAAAGTGGCAATGAGTTGCACTGAAGTTTTAAGAGCTTATTTATGCTCTTTAGGTAACTAATTGTGCACTATATACTCTATAGTATACAAGATATGCACTTTAGCTATCAAAAGCATGTTTTGTAGCTTATGAAGGATTCGAACCCACATCCATGTGTATCAACACAATGCTCTACCATTTGAGCCAATAGGCTATGAAAAAATCAAATATTTGGACCTACACCACTCTATAGAAAGTACATTCAAATATGAATGCAAGCATTTAGTGATGCCATTTTGTACATTTACTAACGCACTATTTACACCTTTAGTGATGCACTTTTTCTAATAAATGTGCATTATTAGGCACTTAACAGTGTACTTTCACTAATAAAATATGTCTTTTCTTATTAATTGACTTATGTACTTTAAATGACAAAGACACACACTAAAAGTACTTCGTTATGCACTTTTGTATATTTAGTGATGCACTTTTATACATTTAGTGATGCACTTTTACTACTAAGACGTGCATTATTAGACACTTATCTATGTACTTTTTTAAATTAAGTGACTTATGCACTTTGAATACCAAAGATATGCACTAATAGTGCTTAACTATGCACTTTTACTAACAAGATATGTACTTTAAAACACTTAGTTATGCACTAACTTTCTAAAAACAAAATTTATAGAAGAGACAAACACCAAATTTCGCAGTTCCATAATTCCTAGAGCCAGACAAAAAAAACGCATACTCTACTTGGCTAATTGAACGTGTTTTAACATATAAACCCTAGAAATCTCGATTCACAAAAACTGAAGCAACATGACACATGAACCCTAAATTTGAAACACATGAACTCTAGATCTAAACACATAAACCCCAAATTTGATCACATGAACCCTAAATCACATCATCAATGAACATAAACTAAAATTTAGGAGTAGAGTAAATATTTTTACCTTGTTTTTGCTTATCTTTCTCTTTCAACGTGTTTTCTTGCTCGTTATCTCGCTTCTTTGTTTTCTAAATCGGATCTTCAAGTAATTTTTGAGAGGAAGAATGGGAGAATAGAGATGGGTGGAGATTTAGTCATTTCTATGGCGATTTCGAATGAAATAGATTGGAGACAAATGGAGATTTCAAAGGTGCCCTGGTGTTGGGTTTTGGGAGAAAGCATTTGTGAAATCAGATTGAGTCCTTAAAAGTGGTTTTTTTTGCTTTGTGGGAAGGGTAATGTTTTGTTATTAATTACATGACGGTACCATTGAAAAAAATCAAGTCAGCACGCTTGTTACTTAATTAATTTTCTAATATATTATGTGGTTAATCTTGGCCACTAATTTGACTCATCCAACAATTATGATAATTTCCACATTTTATATCTAATAGGTACTATGTATTGGGCCAACCCGAACTGCAAGATGAGCAGACACAGGGACAGGTCAAGTCCAAATGTGGCCCCAAACAACAGTTATACCATTGAAAAAGGAAAAAGAAAAAAAACAGAAATTTTGATTGCATTTAAAAGCTCCTATGTACAATCTCAAGATCCTCCTATCCAGGGACAATATATTTGCCTGAGGGAAATCAAAAAAAGGATTCAATGGCTTCTCCTGGATCAATAAGCTTGATTTTCAACCGAAACCCACAACAGGAGTTGGGAAAGATTCCTGATTTCCCTTCTAAAACTGAGCATATATAGATAGTTTAAGTTCATCTATCTCCCTTCATGAAGATCTTCAGAAAACATTGTGGTTCGAGATACGTTATCATTGTCAAAGGCGCTTACGCCAGAGTAAGGACCAGATGAAAACATAGAAGAGGTTCCATCTGAATCAAACGTGGTTGAAGATTGCTTGAGGTTTGGTCTTACATTGGTGGAGTCTTGGTACTCGGTCACTCTTTGTACCATTTTCAGGGACTGCACTACTTCACCCATCGTGGGCCGTTGGTTCGCCTCAGGAGCCACACACGCAGCAGCAATTGTGCACACTCTTATGAAATCTTCCTTTGGGTATTTCCCTTGAAGCTTTGGATCCACAAGCTCCTCTAAACGCTCTTTGTCTCTTAGAATAGGTCTCGCCTGAAACATGGAAATAAAATTAAGTCATTGAATAAATCAACTGGGAAGAGACAAATAAATGGATGGTGTAGATTATACTAACCCAAGTCACAAGGTTTTCCTGCCCAGAAGGTTGAGACATGTCTACAGGCTTCCTTCCTGTTAGCAACTCCAGAAGGACGACTCCATAGCTATAGACGTCACTTTTCACTATTAAATGGCCCGTCATAGCATACTCGGGAGCTACGTAGCTGTTAAATTTATTTTGTTGTTATATATCTGAAAAACAAAATGTTGACAATATATTTCATCGGAAGAGAAGCACTGACCCAAATGTTCCCATTACTCGCGTAGACAAATAATTAGCACGACCTTCAGGAGCCTGTTTGGCAAGGCCAAAATCAGCAACCTTCGCATGGAAATTGTTCTCTAGCAATATATTTGACGCCTTAAAATCTCTGTGAATAACACATGGCTGCGAATCTTCATGCAAATAGGCAAGTCCTCTAGCAGCATCAAGTGCGATCTTCATTCTGGTATCCCAATCCAGAGGGCAGTTTACCCCCAATGGGCCTGTATCAGAATAAATAATAAAAATTACGAACCTTCTTTTTTTTTCCAGGCATTAAATATTAAAGCTGGCCAGAATAAACTTTATGAACTTCAGTGTCTTGAATTTATGATGAATAGAATAGCTTACCATGAAGCCATGATTCTAAACTACCATTTGGAACAAGCTCATAGCAAAGAAGATTCTGAGAGGAGTCATGACTATAGTAGTAGCCCACTAATTTAACAAGGTTTCTGTGATGCAACCTGCTAAGCATTTCAACCTCAACCAAGAACTCCTTATCTCCCTGTTGTCCTCCATTAGTAAGCCTCTTAATTGCGACAGCTGTTCCATCACTTAGAACTCCCTTGTAAACCCTGCCAAACCCACCTTCACCCAGTATGCTTGCAGGTTCAAAATTGTTTGTCGCTTGCTTCAGCTCTTCATAAGGCAGAAACCGTGTACTGGTAGGGTGAGGCAGAGACCCTCCTCCTGGAGCAGGATATGCAGTTCCCATTTTTTCTGAGAGTTCATTAGCAATAGCAAAAGGTCAATCATACTTCAAGAAGATCATCAAGCTATAAGGAAAATTCAGTATATAAAAGCAGCACATAGCTGTAAATGGGAATATGTAGGTTGAATCGTGCAGATAAAGGTAAAAGTTTCCACTTAATTCTTCTAGCTGTCCTAGTTCAGTATACTCAGGTAATGGAGTTACTAAACAACTATGAAACTTAGCATGTTACGCAAGAAGCAAAAGCTGACAATATGATGATAGCTGCAGAAGCAGTATCAGAAACATACTGGGTTCTTCTGAAAGTAAAGTTGGCTTTGCTGCACGAGTTGAGCGAGAACATATAATGAATGCTGCTACGATGCCACTGATCACAGTGAAACAACCAAGACAAATAATAAGAACCAAACTGGGATGCCATCCTTTCTTTGAAACAATAGATGAATTAGATGTTGGGAAGTGTGCAGCAGGTGCTTTTGCAGGTGAAGCTGCTACTACAGGAGCTGCAAATAAAATGAAATGCTGACATTATTATATTTATAAGAAGACCGGTTTGTAAAAGCAACCAGAAAGAAGGCGAGCTTAAGTCTTAAGGGACCAATCAACATAAAGTACAACAGAGTGATTTTACAAATTAACTTGATGGAAGAAAACATGGAAGATCTAACAGGTAATGATGGATCCCTACCTACACGTACAATCTTTTAAAGCAGGCGAGACTCATAATTGACAATTCATCAAAATAGGTTGAGTAATACAAATCAGCAGAAATGACTGATCAGAACCACATTAATCCATCTAATTTGTATCATAGTAGAGGCACTTACATGAAACAAGAATAAGCTAAGCCCCCAGAAGTTACCTGGTGATGGGGCAGGGGCTTGAAACCATGTTAAATTGAGAAGCTTGTAATCACCAACCCCCACTAACTTATTGTCTAGATTGACATTATGCATATGAAGCAATGAGTTTATGGCAGATGCAGTGCTGGCTGAGAAACTTATCCCAGTATATGGAGTGACGTCCATAGAAATATTTAGACTCAATAGAGTAATCCAATAAAAGTTGATCAGTTCAATCTGAGAAACATGCAACCCAAGACCAGTGGCAAACTCTCTAAGGAAAAGATCCCAGTTTGGATTCTGAGATACATTAGTAAGGAGAAGATCAATCTTGACTGGGTATACACAGTGACAATCCTTACTGCCCCTTAGTAACACCATGTTAGGTCCACAACAGCCTGTGAAAATAAGAAGAAACAGGTAGGTCATTTTTTACTTGAAATCACACAGATGATATTTTCACAATAACTATAACATGGTGGGCAATGCATGAGACCACATCAGACTATTACACTTTAACACATCTACATTTATTTTGTACTTCACTAAAAATGGTGTCTTGACCAATCTAATAATCTATCCATCTATAATGTAGGACAGTAAGCCAAACAAGTGATATTTCATACTTGAAGCTTGTGGAGAAAATGCTGGCAGAGGTAATATAGAGTGTGTAGGAGCATCAGCCAAGTCTGGGGGCAGAAGGCCAGCAAGAGGTGGTGCTGATTTACTCTTCTTTCTTGATGGTTTTGAGAAGTGTGAACTTGAAGGAGGTTGACTAATTAAGAGTGGGCCATGATAAGGAGGTAAACTTGGTGATAATATGTTTACTGATGAGAGCTTCTTTTCAGGCCTATGATAAGATGATGGGTTTACAGGATTGCTGACTTTAGGAACAGCAGGTGCAGCTAAAGGTGTATTAGCCTCTGAGACAAAAGAAGCTCCAGCCACAGATTCAGCGGTAATGAGCAACAGGTAGCATGCTTCAAGCAGCAATGTGAAAATCATCCATTTTGATGCTCCATAAATCCCTGTGGATTTACAACCAAGGAAAATCATACACATTAGAGCAATCATATAAAGCAACAGAAGATTAGCACTAGCATAATTTGTCTAACAGCTTTCCTTTATCAAGAGAAATTTGTTTGTTTATTTATTTGATAAGGTAAGGATTCGAAATACCAAATATAAAGGTCGATAAAATTGGCAGCCAGACAAACCGGCATGAAAAACAAACAAGAAAAACAAGCCAATAAGAAATTTGTTTTGTCCAAGTTACTCGAGTATAGAATCCAATCATCATGAATAAAAGGTGCGGAATCTAAAGACAACAGTAAGTTTCAACGGCGATTAAAATGCCTACATAAAGTATGTAAGAAACCTCTGCATTCCACTTGCAATTACATCATACTTGGTTTACTCCTTAGAATGATTCACTTGATATGGAATTAACGTTACACAGAAGCTTGATCCAGGGACATGGAGAAATGTCTCAAATCCTAATCAATAGACTCCATCCTAAAAAGACATAACCTTTTCAAAAAAATATCATATCTCTCACAACCTCAAGTCCTTAATGGCCAAAAGAGACAGCTAGCCTCTCACTATGCTGATAGAATTTCCTTCAATTCTACAGTAAGGAGTAAGGGTTTCTTCCGTATCTTAATGCCATTAGCAGGCATATATAAGAAACATAAACAATTACACCAAGTTCTACTGCTGCATGATATATTAAACCGCTCCTTTTTTAAACATAGCAAGTTTATGAAAAAATAGCAAGTTTACATTAAACCGTTCTTTTTTAAACATTTTGTGGAATGAAATGTAGCTCCGAACAAAAAGCAATTTCAGAATTTTTTTAAGCTGAACCATGACAATCACCAGATGATGGAGATCAATAAGCTACTAGCACCGATTTCAAAATATAGCAGAAGTGCCAGAATTAAAATCACTAATCCCTAACCCTAGGTGTAAATATTTGCAGCTTCAACAGACAGCGTTTCACAGGTTCCAAACACCCCCCAACAATTACAGGTTTCAATGCCAAATCTTACATATACAACTGTACTCACTAGCAGCAATAAATAGGAAATAAAATGCATTAGACCTTCAGCAATTATAAAGTAAGGAAAACATATAAATAACAACCGGAGCTTTTAATTAGCGAAGCCATGAGCGCCGACACAAGCTCAACCGACGGCGAACAGTGCTCTTTCAGATCTGAGAAACCTCTCCGGGGTTCCGAAAACAGGCGCAGAGATCGACAGAGGGAGCACAAAAAGCTCGCGAGCAAAGCAAGAAAAAAAGAAGCTAAGAAGATGAAAAGAAGAGCAGCAGCAACCATAGGCTACGGAAACCACCATAAAGCGAGCATAGAAAAGCATCGTAATCAGAGTCGAAAGTGATCGTTTCGAAACACGAACGCCATTTTCGAGCTCGAAAAATGCTAGCAGAAAAAGATAAACTGAAGAATTTGACAAGGAATTCGGGTTTGAATTTGGGAAACAGAGAGCGGAGGGGAACAAGAGAGAGATGAACCCTTTTTCACTGTGTAAAATAGAATGGTATGGTACTCTAATCACAAAGATTCACAATAGGCAGGTGTTGGAATATTTTAAGTGGAGTATTTATATGTACAGTTTTTTATTTTTTTTGGATAAGGTAAGAATTAGTGCTCGTTTGGTTGTGAATTAAATTTCATGATTTTAAATTAATTGGAAAGTCACATCAAATATATGTGTTTGGTTAATTTTTTTGTTTTTAAAAAATACAGATATTTAATTCATAGGATTTTCAATTTCTACAAAACATAGAAAGTGCAATCACCTAGGAAGGGGTGGGTAAGATTTTCTTCTCCCATATTTTCCATGATTTAGATTTTAACCAAACATAATTTACCAATTCCCATGAATTTAAATTTCCATGTTTTGATTTCACATGAAGTAACTTCCTACGAATTGCACTTCTCACATTCAACCAAACAAGCACTTGGACTTTTATCAAAATAAACTTGACAGTCAGCTTATAACATCCTTTCGGATGAGAGCCTTAAGTTCTGGGTTGTTCAGAATATCGTCCAGTGAAAAATTGTGGCTAAATTTTGCAATATAGTCCGCCACCGAGTTGATTTCAGGAAAGATATGAGAAATCTGTATAGTTTAAAAAGACGGTAATAAACATAGGATGTCGGATATTAAAATCTCGATTTCCCATGGACAGTGCCAAATTTTATTAATGATGTTCACTATGGTTAGGTTATCAGTTTATGTTTGTATTTGTTCAAAGTTTAGTTCTTTAGCTCTTAGGAGAGCATTTCGAAAAGCTAGAGTCTTTGTTTTGAGTGGAGACGAAGTTCCACATTTCTCAACGTGGATTATAAGAGGTTCTCCATGGGTATTTCTGAAAATATATCCAATGGAGGAAGCCCCATTGGATATGGTGGATCCATCAAGATTGATCTTAATAAATTTATCCGGTGGTTTCTTCCATCACAAGTTTCCATGTTTTTTCTTGTAAGTATTTTTTCCGTACTAGTGTGATATGTTCATGAGTGCAGTTAGGATTCCATTTTTTTGTTTTGTTCCAGCATGAGATAAGATTTTGTGTATATTTGGTCAAATCTTTTATAATTTCCACTTCCAAATTGTCATTCAAGAATGTCTTATGGTTCCTTTGGAACCAGATACTCCACCATATAACCGCAAGTTCAATAAACTCCATAGAAGAGAGTTTATTTCGGATCTTCTCCATAATTTCACCAATACTTTTATTCGAAGAGTTAATCGTTCTCATAAAATTTCATGTAGAAATGTTGATTTTAGTGATTGTATGTAAGGTATGTGTACAATGAAGAAGAAAATGGTTCGTATCCTCATTGGGATGAGTGCAAAAGATACATCCTAGTGGAACAACAATTCCTTTTTGTTGTAACCTAATTTTAGTTGGTAGCCCATTTTAAAGAATTTTCCAGAGAAAAATCCTTACTTTAGGATAAGTGTCAATTTTCCTAATCCACGAGGAATAGTACGCGGAGAAATGTTTGTTCTTATTAATGAGCTTCATTGCAGATTTTATCGAGAACCATCTATTCTTACTAGGTTCCCAATACATACGGTCAGTGATATGGTTAACAAGAATCGGAGTACCCAAAATTAATGACACAATGTTTTGAGGGAGTATCTGATCAAGTTTTGATTTATTCCATTTCATATTTTGGTCAAGGAATTCATGAACCCTACAGTTAAGGTTGACACCCGAAGCAGGGTTAATGAAATTGCAAAGTGGTTCATTTAAGACCCATTAGTCTGTCTAGAATTTAATCGTCTTTCCATCGCCCACTTGCCAAATAAGTCCCTTTTGAAAGTATTTTTTATGCTCATTATTTTTTACCATTGTCAGGAGCAATTGCCTTTGTGTTCATAGAAAAGGATATTAGAGTCTTTAAGATACTTTTCAGAAATGATCTTAACCCAAAAGTTATTTGGTTTAGCTACAATTTTACAAAGCAATTTGTATTGAAGAGCATAGTTCATATCTTTCGTTTTCCGTATCCCTAGCCCCCTTTGGGTAGTAGGTTGACATATTTTGTTCCATCTTATAAGTGGTTTATATGATGGGTCCTTGTTCTAGAAAAATAATCTGTTGATTTTGTCAAGTCCATTATGTGTCGAGGTTGGAAGCATGAAACTTTGCATTAGGAAATTAGGCTTTCTCGCTAGGTTAGATTTGATTAAGGTTGTTCTTCCTACTTGGGATAGTGAATTAGCTTTCCATTTGGTCAATTGTGTCTTTGATTTTTTCACCACCTCCTCAAAGGTAGTTGAGTTTACCTTGCCATTAATAATAGAACAACCAAGATATTTGCCAAGAGATATCATATTCGTTATGGTAAGGATTCCTTGTATTTGTTGTTTTCGTATATTTGGTACTTTCTTAGTAACTTAAAAGGCTGATTTGTGAAAATTAACACTTTGCCCCGAGATAAGGCAGTAGTCATCAATGATTTATTTAATTTCCCAACAATTTTCATGCTTTGCTTTGGAAAAAATCATAATGTCATATGCGAAAGCTAGGAAGGGGATTCTAGTTCATTTTCTGGTCAATTGAAAGCCAATTGGTTGTTTTTGTCTTTCTGATGCTTGTTGTAATCTTCTAGCAAGTATTTCTGCCCCCAAAATAAAGAGAAAAGGGGAAAGTGGGTCACCTTGTCGTAGCCCTCTTTCTGGAGCAAATATTTTCGTAGGTCCATTAATAACAAGGACAGAAAAAGAAACAGTGGAGATACATTCTTTGATCCAGTTAATAAAAGTTGTGCAAAAACCAAATTTTCTTAGAATCTCAAGTATGAATTTCCATTCAATCCGGTCGTAGACTTTTTTCATGTCAAGTTTTATTACAATGAAGCCTTCCGTTCCCTTCTTAGATTTGAAGGAATGAAAAATTTCATGGGCAATGAGGATGTTGTCTTGTATTGATCTGTTTGCTACAAATGCACCTTGTAGAGGATGAATATTTTTTTCCATCTTTTTCTTAAGCCTTTCTGTCAGGATTTTTGAAATAATTTTATAGATGGTTGAGCAAAGGCTAATTGGTCGATAATGGTTTGTCGAGTTGGGATTTTCACATTTAGCTATTAGTGTTATAAAGGTATGATTTATCTGTTTAAAAAAAATTGAAGAGAAAGAAGCTTTTCACCGCTTGAATTACAGAGGGTCCCACAGTATCCTAGTATTTCTGGTAAATTTTGGCCGTCATACCATCTGGTCCTGGCGACTTGTCTTGGCCAATGGCAAAAGTTTTTTTTTATTTATAATTTCCTCGTTAGTGACTTGTTTGGTGAGTTCCTCATTGTCTTCATATGTTATTTCAGTTTGAATAAGGTCCAAATGAGTTTGTAGAATATTTTCATTAATTGGATTACTTTAGAATCTTTTTAGGAAGTCATTTCGGATTTCATTTCTAATATTCTCTTCCCCGATAATAGTAGTTCCTTTTTGGGTGCGAATTTCTTTTATTATTTTCATGTTTCTCTTTCCCGTAGCTATTTTGTGGAAATAGCTAGCATTGATATCATTCAACTTAATATGTCTTATTTTCACTCTTTGATTTCGAAAGATCTTTTGGAAATTAAGAAGTTGTTCTTTTTTTGCAATTAGTCTTAGTTACTTGTCAACTAAGGGTCTACTTACAGTGGTAATGAAAGATTTCTGGATTGTAGTTAATTCCTCTTCAATTTTATGAAGTTGTGTAAACAAATTTCCGAAGGTATTCTTGTTCCACTCTCTTGCTTGTCTTTTGAGTAACTGTGTTTTTCTAGTCAAATCATACATCCCGGATCCATGAAAGTTGGATCTCCATGCTTGTTTAACAACATTTCTGAAATCTTTCCTTGTCATCCAGACTTTTTCGAACTTGAAAGGTTGATTTTTAAAATGGGTAGATGTCGTGAGTTCGATTGAGATCGGACAATGGTCCAAAGAAGTAAAAACATAGTTTTTTAGTAAAAAGTTCTGGATAAGTATTGTTAATTTCTGTTTTGTTTTTCCTCCATGTAAAGATGTTGCCTTGAGTAGGAATATCTACAAGTTCGCATCCATTTTTCACATTTAATAAATTGTAAAATCTATTCGCGTTGGTTTGGTGGGACCCACCACTCTTTTCCGAAGATTCTTAGATTTCATTCAAGTAGCCTATTAAAATGCAAGGGAGAGGGCAGTTTTTGATAAATTCAGTTAATTCCGCCTAGAATGAATCCTTATTGGTCTCATTTGGTGGAGCGTAGGCTAAAATAAACATAAGCTTCTTATTTGTACAAATGTTAAGATTATCGAAGACATACAAATCTAGCATTGTTACATTTAATTTTAATGAGTTCATTAGTTAACTGGTAAGTTTTTCACATAACACAAAGGCCACCTGAAAATCCAATAGCAGGGGAGAAAATGAATTCATCAAATCCTGCCTTTTCCATGTTCGTTCGGTTGTTTATCTGTTCGCGTTTCAAGGATAACAAATAATTGATTTTTTTTTCCGATTTTGCAAAAGGTTTCAATATCAGACCATAGATTTTTTCTCCCAATACCCCTACAATTCCACACAGAAATCTTCATAAAAACAAATTGGGGGGGGGGGGGGGTGAAGTTAAGTCAAACTTTGATCGCTTGTTCGTATGCTTACTCTGGCTTTTGCAAAGGGGATCGTTTTGTGTTGAATTGAATGGAAGTATATTACAATTTTTCCCATGGTTCAACTCCAGTACATTACAATTGCAAAGGGGGTCGTTTTGTGTTGAATTGAAAGGGGGTATTTTCCCTTGGTTCAAATCCAGTACATTACAATTCTGAATGAATAGCCATTTAGTGTAAGAGATCACGGTAAAACAATGCCTTATTTGGGGAAGCAAACTTGTTCGACATTGTTCATTCGAGATACATTTGTTCAAGACTAAAATAGTCATTTGTTCATCTTGGTACATACATCCCTTGATCAATTGTGAAAAACTATCATTAAGCTTCTTCCACATTGGATAACAAGTGATGAAGATCAACATATAGTGTATATAACCATTGCGAGGGGCTACATGCAAAAATGTAGTGGTTAATCGGTGAGCATCATTTTGGGTCGTAAGGTAAGTAGTGTCAAGTCTCAGTATCATGCAGTTGGTATAGAATGTAGTCGCTCCAGTCAGATTTTCAAGAAGGAAAGGGGATACCTTGTGGATGTGCAAAATCACCATCCCATCAAAAGGTGAACCCGAGCAGATTTCTTGACAATTACGCGAGCAAAGGAACATACAAAGTTTTCAATACTTTGGTCAAATGTATCATAGATTGGGTTATGGCTCAAAGGAGGGCCAATGATGAAAAGTTCATGGTTTCTGTGAGTAAAAGAGGTCTAACATTCAATCAGGTTCAAAATTTTGATCAGAAGTAAGAGTCTAAAAACCAACACTTCATCGGTAGCAAACATCGAGGTAACAAAAAATAGATAAACAAAAATTTCAAAGGCACAGTACATTAGAGAAGGCATGTACAGACCAACAAGCAATAAAACAAGGAGGATATCAGTAAAGGCAATATTAGGAGTCAATCTCAAATAACAAAGGCACATATAATACCAAAGGAGCTCAGAACACCACTGTTCAAAGGAGAAATAATCAAAAATTCAAAGATAAAGGTCACAGTCTTAGTCGTATTCTCATTTAGAAGATAACTAGAATAAAAAAACAGTGTAAGGAACAAAAGGGAGTTCATTATTGTTCTTACTGTCGTAATAGATAAAGAAATATATCATGAAAACAACAAAAGTGGTGAACAGATCAGAGGTCAAAGTCTTGATTTCAAAAAACAAACTAATCTAACGGAAAAACAACCACCAGAAGTTCATAGGTTCAAGGTAATAGTAAGGATAAGAATGAAATAAATCAGGACTCTGGAAAATAATCCAGAGATAACAAGTCAACATAGTATGAGTAAGTAAGTGTTCATTGTTCATAACATATGCATGGGAAGTTTAGAACAAAAAACTTTATTTGGAGTGCAATTCCCCTTATCCAAAAGAAAGGATAAGAATAACAACACCAGATTTTCAGAGAATAAAAAATCAACCACATACAACCACCAAGAACTGCCAACAATTGTGTATAAAAGTCTCACTTTCAAATAAGTCAAACTTTGATCGCTTGTTCGTATGCTTACTCTGGCTTTTGCAAAGGGGATCGTTTTGTGTTGAATTGAATGGAAGTATATTACAATTTTTCCCATGGTTCAACTCCAGTACATTACAATTGCAAAGGGGGTCGTTTTGTGTTGAATTGAAAGGGGGTATTTTCCCTTGGTTCAAATCCAGTACATTACAATTCTGAATGAATAGCCATTTAGTGTAAGAGATCACGGTAAAACAATGCCTTATTCGGGGAAGCAAACTTGTTCGACATTGTTCATTCGAGATACATTTGTTCAAGACTAAAATAGTCATTTGTTCATCTTGGTACATACATCCCTTGATCAATTGTGAAAAACTATCATTAAGCTTCTTCCACATTGGATAACAAGTGATGAAGATCAACATATAGTGTATATAACCATTGCGAGGGGCTACATGCAAAAATGTAGTGGTTAATCGGTGAGCATCATTTTGGGTCGTAAGGTAAGTAGTGTCAAGTCTCAGTATCATGCAGTTGGTATAGAATGTAGTCGCTCCAGTCAGATTTTCAAGAAGGAAAGGGGATACCTTGTGGATGTGCAAAATCACCATCCCATCAAAAGGTGAACCCGAGCAGATTTCTTGACAATTACGCGAGCAAAGGAACATACAAAGTTTTCAATACTTTGGTCAAATGTATCATAGATTGGGTTATGGCTCAAAGGAGGGCCAATGATGAAAAGTTCATGGTTTCTGTGAGTAAAAGAGGTCTAACATTCAATCAGGTTCAAAATTTTGATCAGAAGTAAGAGTCTAAAAACCAACACTTCATCGGTAGCAAACATCGAGGTAACAAAAAATAGATAAACAAAAATTTCAAAGGCACAGTACATTAGAGAAGGCATGTACAGACCAACAAGCAATAAAACAAGGAGGATATCAGTAAAGGCAATATTAGGAGTCAATCTCAAATAACAAAGGCACATATAATACCAAAGGAGCTCAGAACACCACTGTTCAAAGGAGAAATAATCAAAAATTCAAAGATAAAGGTCACAGTCTTAGTCGTATTCTCATTTAGAAGATAACTAGAATAAAAAAACAGTGTAAGGAACAAAAGGGAGTTCATTATTGTTCTTACTGTCGTAATAGATAAAGAAATATATCATGAAAACAACAAAAGTGGTGAACAGATCAGAGGTCAAAGTCTTGATTTCAAAAAACAAACTAATCTAACGGAATAACAACCACCAGAAGTTCATAGGTTCAAGGTAATAGTAAGGATAAGAATGAAATAAATCAGGACTCTGGAAAATAATCCAGAGATAACAAGTCAACATAGTATGAGTAAGTAAGTGTTCATTGTTCATAACATATGCATGGGAAGTTTAGAACAAAAAACTTTATTTGGAGTGCAATTCCCCTTATCCAAAAGAAAGGATAGGAATAACAACACCAGATTTTCAGAGAATAAAAAATCAACCACATACAACCACCAAGAACTGCCAACAATTGTGTATAAAAGTCTCACTTTCAAATAAGTCAAACTTTGATCGCTTGTTCGTATGCTTACTCTGGCTTTTGCAAAGGGGATCGTTTTGTGTTGAATTGAATGGAAGTATATTACAATTTTTCCCATGGTTCAACTCCAGTACATTACAATTGCAAAGGGGGTCGTTTTGTGTTGAATTGAAAGGGGGTATTTTCCCTTGGTTCAAATCCAGTACATTACAATTCTGAATGAATAGCCATTTAGTGTAAGAGATCACGGTAAAACAATGCCTTATTCGGGGAAGCAAACTTGTTCGACATTGTTCATTCGAGATACATTTGTTCAAGACTAAAATAGTCATTTGTTCATCTTGGTACATACATCCCTTGATCAATTGTGAAAAACTATCATTAAGCTTCTTCCACATTGGATAACAAGTGATGAAGATCAACATATAGTGTATATAACCATTGAGAGGGGCTACATGCAAAAATGTAGTGGTTAATCGGTGAGCATCATTTTGGGTCGTAAGGTAAGTAGTGTCAAGTCTCAGTATCATGCAGTTGGTATAGAATGTAGTCGCTCCAGTCAGATTTTCAAGAAGGAAAGGGGATACCTTGTGGATGTGCAAAATCACCATCCCATCAAAAGGTGAACCCGAGCAGATTTCTTGACAATTACGCGAGCAAAGGAACATACAAAGTTTTCAATACTTTGGTCAAATGTATCATAGATTGGGTTATGGCTCAAAGGAGGGCCAATGATGAAAAGTTCATGGTTTCTGTGAGTAAAAGAGGTCTAACATTCAATCAGGTTCAAAATTTTGATCAGAAGTAAGAGTCTAAAAACCAACACTTCATCGGTAGCAAACATCGAGGTAACAAAAAATAGATAAACAAAAATTTCAAAGGCACAGTACATTAGAGAAGGCATGTACAGACCAACAAGCAATAAAACAAGGAGGATATCAGTAAAGGCAATATTAGGAGTCAATCTCAAATAACAAAGGCACATATAATACCAAAGGAGCTCAGAACACCACTGTTCAAAGGAGAAATAATCAAAAATTCAAAGATAAAGGTCATAGTCTTAGTCGTATTCTCATTTAGAAGATAACTAGAATAAAAAAACAGTGTAAGGAACAAAAGGGAGTTCATTATTGTTCTTAGTGTCGTAATAGATAAAGAAATATATCATGAAAACAACAAAAGTGGTGAACAGATCAGAGGTCAAAGTCTTGATTTCAAAAAACAAACTAATCTAACGGAATAACAACCACCAGAAGTTCATAGGTTCAAGGTAATAGTAAGGATAAGAATGAAATAAATCAGGACTCTGGAAAATAATCCAGAGATAACAAGTCAACATAGTATGAGTAAGTAAGTGTTCATTGTTCATAACATATGCATGGGAAGTTTAGAACAAAAAACTTTATTTGGAGTGCAATTCCCCTTATCCAAAAGAAAGGATAAGAATAACAACACCAGATTTTCAGAGAATAAAAAATCAACCACATACAACCACCAAGAACTGCCAACAATTGTGTATAAAAGTCTCACTTTCAAATAAGTCAAACTTTGATCGCTTGTTCGTATGCTTACTCTGGCTTTTGCAAAGGGGATCGTTTTGTGTTGAATTGAATGGAAGTATATTACAATTTTTCCCATGGTTCAACTCCAGTACATTACAATTGCAAAGGGGGTCGTTTTGTGTTGAATTGAAAGGGGGTATTTTCCCTTGGTTCAAATCCAGTACATTACAATTCTGAATGAATAGCCATTTAGTGTAAGAGATCACGGTAAAACAATGCCTTATTCGGGGAAGCAAACTTGTTCGACATTGTTCATTCGAGATACATTTGTTCAAGACTAAAATAGTCATTTGTTCATCTTGGTACATACATCCCTTGATCAATTGTGAAAAACTATCATTAAGCTTCTTCCACATTGGATAACAAGTGATGAAGATCAACATATAGTGTATATAACCATTGAGAGGGGCTACATGCAAAAATGTAGTGGTTAATCGGTGAGCATCATTTTGGGTCGTAAGGTAAGTAGTGTCAAGTCTCAGTATCATGCAGTTGGTATAGAATGTAGTCGCTCCAGTCAGATTTTCAAGAAGGAAAGGGGATACCTTGTGGATGTGCAAAATCACCATCCCATCAAAAGGTGAACCCGAGCAGATTTCTTGACAATTACGCGAGCAAAGGAACATACAAAGTTTTCAATACTTTGGTCAAATGTATCATAGATTGGGTTATGGCTCAAAGGAGGGCCAATGATGAAAAGTTCATGGTTTCTGTGAGTAAAAGAGGTCTAACATTCAATCAGGTTCAAAATTTTGATCAGAAGTAAGAGTCTAAAAACCAACACTTCATCGGTAGCAAACATCGAGGTAACAAAAAATAGATAAACAAAAATTTCAAAGGCACAGTACATTAGAGAAGGCATGTACAGACCAACAAGCAATAAAACAAGGAGGATATCAGTAAAGGCAATATTAGGAGTCAATCTCAAATAACAAAGGCACATATAATACCAAAGGAGCTCAGAACACCACTGTTCAAAGGAGAAATAATCAAAAATTCAAAGATAAAGGTCATAGTCTTAGTCGTATTCTCATTTAGAAGATAACTAGAATAAAAAAACAGTGTAAGGAACAAAAGGGAGTTCATTATTGTTCTTACTGTCGTAATAGATAAAGAAATATATCATGAAAACAACAAAAGTGGTGAACAGATCAGAGGTCAAAGTCTTGATTTCAAAAAACAAACTAATCTAACGGAATAACAACCACCAGAAGTTCATAGGTTCAAGGTAATAGTAAGGATAAGAATGAAATAAATCAGGACTCTGGAAAATAATCCAGAGATAACAAGTCAACATAGTATGAGTAAGTAAGTGTTCATTGTTCATAACATATGCATGGGAAGTTTAGAACAAAAAACTTTATTTGGAGTGCAATTCCCCTTATCCAAAAGAAAGGATAAGAATAACAACACCAGATTTTCAGAGAATAAAAAATCAACCACATACAACCACCAAGAACTGCCAACAATTGTGTATAAAAGTCTCACTTTCAAATAAGGATCAAAATCTGAGTCAGGCATATGCTCAGTTTGCGAGTTACGAAAACAAGTTAAGGAGGCAGATTCATGATAACAAGTGGCATGTAAAGTTTGCAAAAATGAAATCAAAATGAGAAAGAACCAGTCTTTATGGAGAAACACGAGCACAAAGGTGCATGTAGAGGAGGAGAGAGAGAGAGACCAACCAAACAAGGAGCAAGGTCGACTTGCCAAATCGCCAAACTGCACCAAGCAAAATAGACCCAAGGATCTCCGGCTTCACAGCGACACCAGCACTCCTAGTTATTCCATCTAGTAGCAGATCTGTTCACCTTTGAGCTTCGATTTGGGAGAAGTGGATTCCTCCAACCCAGACACCAAATCCACAAAAGAAGCGAGCCCCAAGCCAAGATCTGGTGAGGAATTGAGGGGTAGCATTGTTTTTCGTATTTGAGTACAAGCTCTTCAATGGGTTTCGGGTATATGGGGCCATAGTTGCTGTTATTGGGGAAAGATGAACTAGAAGCGAATTTATATTGGATGGAGGAGATGAGTGATGATTGGTTTTCACGAGCATAGATCAATTTCAAGTTACACCAGGGAGAAGAAGAAGATTTGACTTGGTTGAAGATCGGTTTTGGAGGCAGGAGCAGAGAGCGGCGTCAGGAGCGAATTAGGGTTTTCATTTTCTCAACTCACTTAGTTGGTGTCTAACTTTGTTGTGTCTTAAATGGGTTTCGGGTACAGTTTTATTTTATATATGCTATCCAAAATCTGACCAAAAAATTCGTTCAAGATTCAAATAGAAATTAGAGTTAAAATGTGTAATTGGAGCAGGAATTGTAGTTGGATGATTAGTTGGAGCTGTATTTATAAGTTTATTGTGTTCGGTATTACAAGCTTAAATATGAGAAAGTAAAATTCAGCTTGTTAATCTTCAATAATTTTGGGGGCCACAATAAAAAAAATTGGCAAAATTAAGCAACATTAATCTAGTATAAGCCCCGTACAATAGATTGATATTTTTTTACCGATACTCATTATGTAGTTTAAAAAAAATCAAGCTCCGTTAGTCTCAAAAAATCTTTGCCGAAAGGAGCCTAAGTAAGAACATTTTGGATGATCATTTAAACTAAATATTTTACTTAAAAATAATGGTGAGTGATGATAAATGTGTAACACCCCCAAAACTTAACCCTTTTGGAAAGGTATTACCGCCAGTGACCCCAGTGTTCCTTACCGAGATCACCCAAGACTTTACCGTTTAAATACAAATCATGAAATACAATGATACAAAATGATAACCTTATTCATATAAAACACGAGTCCCGGGATTACATCCCAATCCCGAATAGGACAAACACAGAGTTTAAATAAATTACAACGGAAATCTTAAACAAGGTACAGCGGAAGTCTTATAAAATATATAACAGACAAGGATCCTGACCACAATGGTCATCTCCCAAGAATCTCAACCTGATTAAAAGAAATTATTAAAACATCGGAAAACCACCGTCGACTCCATAGTCCTTCTAGTCTTCTCATCAATACTCTAACTGATGTGTCGAATCGAACGGATGACACCAGCCCACATGCGGAGAACAAAGTTCATGGGTTAGTCTACTTAAATAGACTAGCAAGGGTAAAAAGCAGAGTGGTTCGAGTGATCGTAACCGTTTACTATCATTGTCCCTCGAATAATAACCGAAGGGACGATACATAACCCGACACTTTCACGGAATAACAACAAGAGGTATGCACAAGAGAAGATTCTGGAAGACCGAATCTTCACAGAAATCAACTCGAAAAGAGACTCCAAAAGATTGAGTCTTTAAGGAAATATGACAAATTTGAAATGTTTAAAGAATCATACAACAATGATTTTGAAAGTTGACTGAGATGCTTCAGTTCACGACCAACCTCATCGCATACAGCGAATCCAGATCGGAAAGAGAACGTACTATGATCAAAGTCGAGACGAGCTTTCCTAGCTGCACTATTACTTAGCTGCACTACTCGCCATGGGTTTATTAATCATGTGCACTCGGGCACATATCTTATTTAATTACAAAACACACATTACTGAAACACGTTAATGTTATTAAGAGCGGCACACAACTTAAATCTCAGGGTGACAATTGTAACACCCCGTAATTTTTAAGGGTATTTTGAATTATTTTAAAATTTTTCTTATGCCCGTTTTGCTAGACGAATTTAATTCAGTGAGTCTCGGACCTTCTGAAAAGGGGTCTGAGCTCTGTAAAATTTTCCGAGCATTGTATAATACAGTTGAGGTGTTTTCGGGGTTAATGTATCGTTAATGTACGAATATATTTAACCCGGAGTTAAGAAAATTAACCCAAGTTGAGTTCGAATAAGAATTAACGAAGTCGGCCATTAACCGTGACTCACCGCGATATGACGCGATCTGCCGCGAGTCACCGCGACCGGCCGCGATCGCGGTTTCGCTGAAAACAGAGCTGGCTTCGTCTTCCTCGCGCAAGTGGCTTGGGGGAGATATTTTTGGGCTCGCAAGTGGCTCTTTTGCCTTGTCCCCTTGTCCCCTTCTTGTTTCCCATGAGGAGGCTCGAATTTGGGCTATAAAAGGGGTGAGAACCGGAGCTCTCTTTCTCTTCTTCTTCCTTCTTCTTTCTCCTCTGTTTCTCCTCTGTTTTTCACCATTGTTGAGCATTTTTGGAGCTTCGTGAGAGGGAGATTTCGAGTGGTTCTTGAGTCGAGAAGGTGCTCCTGGGTGTTGTTGGAAGCTTTGAGGTGTTGGGAGATCGAACCATAGACAAATCGAAGGCAAACAAATCGGTTTGGGTAAGAAATTCTCCATTGTTGTCTCGCGAGCTAGCCACTGTCACAGCACGAAAACCGCGACCGACCGCGACCTGCCGCGATCGTGGTATGTGTGTCTGAGTTGTGTGTTTTGTGGTTTGGCTTTGGGCTTGGCTCGTTTCCTTTGATTTCTTCTTGTATTCTTTTAGATTCATATATAAGTGTATTGAATCTAACTTAGGGTCTTGTTATGGGCCATTTCTTAGGGATTTAATATCCAAGATTTGCTCCAGTTTCAGATCCAGGAACTAGACGTTGCTGAGCTTGATTCGAAGTTGTCGGATCTAAGGCAAGTGGCGGTTCACTCTTGCTCATCATTCCAGACTTTCATTAATTATCAATTGTTTATTGTTAATTAATTTGGGATGATTCATCTGCTTAAGTTGGGAACAGTTTTGATAAATAATTTGATAAAAAGAAGTGCTGTTATAATAGGTTGTATATTGCTAGATACAGCGCTATTATGTTCATAATGGTTTTGTTGTGGATTTTAAAGGTGAATTTCATATAAAAAGATTATATTAGGTTGCATATACTGTTAGTGGCAATGCTATTTTGATATATATATAGATTGTTAGATCTATGATGTTGGCCTTGATGGCTTTGTTTTGATGTGATATATGACTGTGTTGAACTGTTTAGTTAGCACGAGTATTCGTAGGAACGTTTACTGGGGCCCAAGAGGTCCGGTCGTTTCTTGATAATTAAATGGAGAAAAGGGCATTGAGACCCTAATACCATTGGTGAGTCATGACTAGCCTCTATACTCGGGTATAGAGGTGGTGCACTTAGCTAGTGTCATATATATCCGGGGAGCAAATCTCGGGAGATGCTCCCAAGAGATCTCTCGTCTCGGGACGAGCTGATCATAATAAAAGCTTATAACGTGATGTGTGTGTATGTTGACATTTAATAAGATACGTGCCATGAGTATGCACCTAATTAAAATGCCTGGACCATAATAATAAAGTGCCGTATGAGTAAGCACTTATTTAAAATGCTGTGGCGAGTAGTGCAGCTAGGCGCTAGTGCAGTTAGGAAAAACTCGTCTTAGTTGTAAGTCGCTCGTATGCGATATTGTGATGATGTGTGTGTGTGTTTGCTTGAGTTCCCCAACATTTGTCATATTGTTTCCTTTAAGGCTCGTTTCTTTGGAGTCTTCTTTTGGGACTGATTGCTGTGAGATCCGGTCTCCAGAGTCTTCTCTTGATCATGCTGCTTCATTTATTCTAGTAGGAGTATGATGGTTGACTAGCGTACTCGGTTATTATTCGAGGGACGATGAGTCTAACCTAATACGACTGCTTCGAACCACTCTGCTTTGTACCCTTGCGTAGTCTTTCATTAGACTGACCAACCGTTATATTCCTTGCATGGTTGGCTGGTGTCATCCGTCCGATTCGGCACATCAGGTATGTTGCAGATCTAAGAAGGCTAGAGCGACTATGAGGATGGACGGTGATTTGTTTTCGACAAGTTGTTTTGTCGCTTTGTATTTAAAAGTTTTCCGCTGTGCTATTTTGTATTTTGTTAAAGACTTTCGTTGTTGTATTTCTGATTATTGGGTCGTTTTAGGAATCGTGTAATTCCGCGACCATGTGGTTTAATAAAAGTTATGATTTTAGTATTGTAACTGTGTTTTAAGTCAGTTATGACGTCGGAAAAGCCTGGGGCGACTTCGGGGTTTACGTCCGGAGTCATCGGCAGTAACGCTTTCAAATGGGGTTAAATTTGGGGGTGTTACAACAATTATGTCAACCCAAATTAAAACACACATAACACACATACGGGACTTAACATTATTATGCCGAGTAACAACGGCGTTATTATTACACCGGGTGACCTTACGTTCACCTTGATTGCACTATTACAGTGCTTACACTTTAATTATGTGCTTAACTGCACTTATCTTATTAAATTACAACACACACACACACACACACACACACACACACACACACACACACACACACACACACACACACACACACACACACACACACACACACACACACACACACACACACACACACACACACACACACACACACACACACTGTTGAGCCTTTTAATATTATTCCGAGAACACATAAGTTATTATTACACCGGGTGACCTTACGTTCACCCTGATTGCACTGCCACAGTGCTTACAATTTAATTTAGAGGGTGACAGTTACGTCCATCCCAATGCACTAGCTAAGTGCTTAATACACATGACTGCAATTAAGCTCATCCAATGGCGCTTGCAAGGCGCTTAAAACACATCAGATCCTTACATGTGGATAAGAAGCATAGGTCATGACCCTTAAATTATTCGGAATTAATCCGAGGAATATTATGATTTAAAGAAACGACAAATCCTTACTTGGATTAGCGTTCCTACGAACATTAAGTTATTTAAGAAACGACTAATCCTTACTTGGATTAGCGTTCCTACGAACACTCGTGTTAACTAAACAGTCTAACACAGTAATTAATCACATTAAAGCCATCCAGGCAATCAACTTAAACATATAGATAACAGAAACAACTAATCCTTACTTGGATTAGTTTTCCTATTAACCCGCATGCTATTCTCGCATTAAGATTAATTTCACAATAATACCATCACAGTAATTATCACATATAATAGCGTTGTTCTAACAGATATACAACCTATGATAATGTCATTATTACAGTTTCCAAAATAGTTTATAAAACCATTTCCAGATAAACACAGTAATCATTCCAAATTAATTACTCAGATAAACAGCTGATAATTAATGTAAATATGGAACAATGAGCAAGAGCGAACCGCCACTTGCCTTAGTCCGCAGATCTGGAACAAAGCAGAGACAACGAGATTCCGGGCTCGACACAGGTATAGCTCCGACAGCACAACGACCTTCGAGTCGACCCATAAGGAAACCCTAAGTTAGATCCGACATAAACTAGTACGAATCTATGGAAAGACAAAAGAACCCGAAAGAAACGACGCCACGACGACAACCAACCAAGCCAAAGCCACGAAGGCATTCTGGCACTGGCGGAGGTCGCCGCATTCATCACGGCGGTCGCCGTGAAGAACACGGTCGACAGAGACGAGAGAAATCTCACCAAAACAAAGCGCGTTTCGACCCCTTTCTGCCTTGCTTGGTTTCTGACCTCCAAAGGCAACCAAGAGGCTTCAAAAGGGCTGCTGGAAACACCACCAAACGACACCGACGAGGGCTTTAGAAATTCCGGCGAAGGGCACAACTCCGGCGAGACGAATTTTGGCAGAGATTTGGTGCTGGGATTGCTCAAAACCTTTCCCCCAACACCCCCTTTTATAGCCAAGCATCTGGAGTTCAAAAACAAGAGGGCCTAGAGCTAGTTTGGCGCTCGCCAGAAGTCGCGCCGGCGACCAACATGCAAGGACCGCCGGATAACGAAGGTGGCAATTACGGCGGGCACCGTAATTTACGGCGGTCGCCGCGGCCTGGCACACCAGCTGCCTCCTCGAGCATTGGGACGGCGGGCGCCGTGCTTGGGTCTCACTACGGCGGTCGCCGCGACTTTACGGCGGTCGCCGTGACACCTTTTTCCCGCCCGTTCAGCTTTGGGCGAACATGACATTAAGCCGGGATAAAAATTATCGTACGCGAACGACAATTAAAATCCAAGGCATGTTATCTATATATTATTTCACTGAGAAAAATATTACAGATACAGAGCACATTACAAAATGTCTCAAGCTACCTGAATTAAATCTGACGTACACAACGGATACTCGGGAAAATTCCAAAAATTTCCAAAATAATCCTTACAGAATTACGGGGTATCACATCACCTCCCCCTTAAAAGAAGTTTCGACCCCGAAACTTGCATTAAGCCAATGAGGATACTGCCTCAACACCAATCTTACCACCTAGATCCAACATCCTTAATCACTTCATCCTTGAAATGGATCACAAGAGATATTACTCTTAATTCCTTAGGATATCATTCTGAAAATGATTCATCCGCTTCAAAGCTTATGGCACAACTCACGCATGAGAGATAGCTCCTGATCTCTCTGAACAAAACTCTACAAGCTCATTCCCTTTCCTTAAGAAATCTCGGAAGAACTCAGCGTATGAGATAACGCTTACCACAGTACTCCTTAGATGCGTAGACAATTCTCCTTACTGAATCTTCAATACATCAGGATCATCAACATATCCCATCCTTACTGCAACCTTTCCTCTCAACATGACCGCTCCACAACTTAATCTTCCTCAAAGAGTTGCATCCGTTCTTATAGATGACATACTCTATGTATGAAGAAGAATCTTAGGAGTGGATTTAGATTTAAACAACAGAGTCGACCTTGGGAGTAACCACAAGGGACGAACATCTAAGTTATCCATAAAACTCCACCACCATAAGTCCGACAGTCCTTATCCTTACTTGGCATAAGCTGTTCTCGACATTTACAAGGTTTCGTATGAACAACTAACTCATACGGATAACGCATTCTGAAATTTTCCAAAACACGGAAACACTTCATTAACATCCAAACATTACATTAATTGACAGAAGTCGATCAAGCAGATCTTAATACCACGGAGATTACCGACACACGTCATTACTCCTTAATCTTAAAGAAAGTCTTAACACAAATACAACTTAATGGATCAGGGTTCTTCTCCGTTGGCTTGACTCATTATGAAGAGTCGTTGCCCTTGGCCTGAAGACCCCATAGGCGCTTTGCCTTTATTACGAGCCATGGACTGCTCAGGAGTAGATACCACTGGCCTTGGGTTCTGCCCACCACCAATATTTGACGCTTGGTAAGACTGCATTGGTCCTTGACTCTTCAGTCTGCAGTACGTTTTTATGTGGCCTTCCCTTCCACTATTATGACACATCCTCTTGTCCTTTTGGCAAACAAAACTTTTATGCCCCACTTCACCACAATTGTGGCACTGAATTGCTCTGCCGCTCCAACCTGAGCCTCTGGCAGAGTCTGACTGAGTTGTCTCGGTCTTAGTGCGACCCGACTTCTCAAACTTGGTAGGCGATGCCGGTCGTTTGAATGAACCAATCTGGCGATCCTGTTGCCCACCCATTCCCTTAACTTGCTTCTCCCTCTTAAGGGCAGACTCCTCCAATGTGACTTCCGTCTTATAGGCTGCATCCACATATTGCTCTAACGTAGTACAGCCATGACGCAACATTAGAGGCTTGATCTCTGGATTCATCCACCCATGGAAGTACCAGATCTTCTACTCCTCGGTTGACACCTCAGGTCCAACGTACTGCATCAAGTGATTGAACTTAGCTACGAGCTCAGTCACCTTTAACCCATCAGTCTGCGGGTACAGAAATTCCTTATGCTTCTCCTCCCTCATAGCTCGGGAAAAGAAACGATCGGTCATCTTGGTTTTGAACATGCTCCAATTCAGCTCGGGATGTTCAGCCAGACCGGTGCTCTCCCACCATTCGCTAGCCACATCCTTGAGTTGAAGAGAGGCGATGTGCACTTTTCTAGCCTCAGTGCAATTAATGTTCCGGAGCAACCGTTCCATATGTGAGAACCAATAGGTCACCCTGACCGGTTCTCCAGTACCGTCATAGCTGTCGGGCCTCATTGAACTCACGGCTTTTAACGCTTGCCCGTAAGTTCCTCTGTCCCTAACAACATTGACCCGAGGTACTTGCTCCACTGACTCCTCGACTTCAGGAGTAGCTTGAGGAACTGGACCACCTTGTGCTTGTGGTGCAACTGGTCGCATAACATCTGTGATTGCCGGCATGACAATTCCTCGAATTGCCTCCACTGCTGCAACATCAAACAACATCGGAGCGTTGGCCTGAGCTTGGCCATTGTCTCCCTGGTTATTGTTGAAGACAGACTCACGCTCTCCTGTTGGGTCTGCAACATTCCTTGCATTTGGTCTGGGGTCATTACTCGGCCCAGCACCAACACGGATAACGTTCCTTGTGTTCACCATCTGTTTACCGATCAAATTCCAAGGATTTTATCACATTAGTATCTTCTGATATACTTATTGTAATAAAATCAACTTAGAATAGATCAACTTGGTAATTTCTATTGATGAACTCAAACCGAGTTACTAGGTTCTACAACCTTAACTCAAAATGAGAGAACTGGGAATTCAAGCCTTATTGGGTATAGCGAAACCACCTTGGCTTCTCCCGGTTCCTCTGAAGAGAATAGAATGCACCCATATCATACGGGGTAACGGGGAAGGAATTAGTCTTTCTAGATATAGAAGCAAACTTACTATATCAGACCATATAGAAGACAGGACTATGAACGGTGTTTTCAAATTCTTTTCACTTTGAAAATTCAGAGTTCTGTGAAAAACACTTTTCAATTAAAACGAGTAAATGGTTTTCAAATACCCAACCCATTTTAAAAAAAACTTTTAGCTATGATACCACAACTGTAACACCCCCAAAACTTAACCATTTTGGAAAGGTATTACCGCCAGTGACCCCAGTGTTCCTTACCGAGATCACCCAAGGCTTTACCGTTTAAATACAAATCATGAAATACAATTATACAAAATGATAACCTTATTCATATAAAACACGAGTCCCGGGATTACATCCCAATCCCGAATAGGACAAACACAGAGTTTAAATAAATTACAACGGAAATCTTAAACAAGGTACAGTGGAAGTCTTATAAAATATATAACAGACAAGGATCCTGACCACAATGGTCATCTCCCAAGAATCTCAACCTGATTAAAAGAAATTATTAAAACGTCGGAAAACCACCGTCGACTCCATAGTCCTTCTAGTCTTCTCATCAATACTTTAACTGATGTGCCGAATCGAACGGATGACACCAGCCCACATGCAGAGAACAAAGTTCGTGGGTTAGTCTACTTAAATAGACTAGCAAGGGTAAAAAGCAGAGTGGTTCGAGTGATCGTAACCGTTTACTATCATTGTCCCTCGAATAATAACCGAAGGGACGATACATAACCCGGCACTTTCACGGAATAACAACAAGAGGTATGCACAAGAGAAGATTCTGGAAGACCGAATCTTCACAGAAATCAACTCGAAAAGAGACTCAAAGAGATTGAGTCTTTAAGGAAATATGACAAATTTGGAATGTTTAAAGAATCATACAACAATGATTTTGAAAGTTGACTGAGATGCTTCAGTTCACGACCAACCTCATCGCATACAACGAATCCAGATCGGAAAGAGAACGTACTATGATCAAAGTCGAGATGAACTTTCCTAGCTGCACTATTACTTAGCTGCACTACTCGCCATGGGTTTATTAATCATGTGCACTCGGGCACATATCTTATTTAATTACAAAACACACATTACTGAAACACGTTAATGTTATTAAGAGCGGCACACAACTTAAATCTCAGGGTGACAATTATGTCAACCCAAATTAAAACACACATAACACACACGCGGGACTTAACATTATTATGCCGAGTAACAACGGCGTTATTATTACACCGGGTGACCTTACGTTCACCCTGATTGCACTACTACAGTGCTTACACTTTAATTATGTGCTTAACTGCACTTATCTTATTAAATTACAACACACACACACACACACTGTTGAGCCTTTTAATATTATTCCGAGAACACAGAAGTTATTATTACACCGGGTGACCTTACGTTCATCCTGATTGCACTGCCACAGTGCTTACAATTTAATTTACAGGGTGACAGTTACGTCCACCCCAATGCACTAGCTAAGTGCTTAATACACAGGACTGCAATTAAGCTCATCCAATGGCGCTTAAAACACTTCAGATCCTTACATGTGGATAAGAAGCATAGGTCATGACCCTTAAATTATTCGGAATTAATCCGAGGAATATTATGATTTAAAGAAACGACAAATCCTTACTTGGATTAGCGTTCCTACGAACATTAAGTTATTTAAGAAATGACTAATCCTTACTTGGTTAGCGTTCCTACGAACACTCGTGTTAACTAAACAATCTAACACAGTAATTAATCACATTAAAGCCATCCAGGCAATCAACTTAAACATAGAGATAACAGAAACAGCTAATCCTTACTTGGATTAGTTTTCCTATTAACCCCCATGCTATTCTCGCATTAAGATTAATTTCACAATAATACCATCACGGTAATTATCACATATAATAGCGTTGTTCTAACAGATATACAACCTATGATAATGTCATTATTACAGTTTCCAAAACAGTTTATAAAACCATTTCCAGATAAACACAGTAATCATTCCAAATTAATTACTCAGATAAACAGCTGATAATTATTGTAAATATGGAACGATGAGCAAGAGCGAACCGCCACTTGCCTTAGTCCGCAGATCTGGAACAAAGCAAAGACAATGGGATTCCGGGCTCGACACAGGTATAGCTCCGACAGCACAACGACCTTCGAGTCGACCCATAAGGAAACCCTAAGTTAGATCCGACATAAACTAGTACGAATCTATGGAAAGACGAAAGAACCCGAAAGAAACGACGCCACGACGACAACCAACCAAGCCAAAGCCACGAAGGCATTCTGGGCACTGGCGGCGGTCGTCGCATTCATCACGGCGGTCGCCGTGAAGAACACGGTCGACAGAGACGAGAGAAATCTCACCAAAACAAAGCGCGTTTCGACCCCTTTCCGCCTTGCTTGGTTTCTGACCTCCAAAGGCAACCAAGAGGCTTCAAAAGGGCTGCTGGAAACACCACCAAACGACACCGACGAGGGCTTCAGAAACTCCGGCGAAGGGCACAACTCCGGCGAGATGAATTTTGGCAGAGATTTGGTGCTGGGATGGCTCAAAACCTTTCCCCCAACACCCCCTTTTATAGCCAAGCATCTGGAGTTCAAAAACAAGAGGGCCTAAAGCTAGTTCGGCGCTCGCCAGAAGTCGCACCGGCGACCAACAGGCAAGGACCGCCGGATAACGAAGGTGGCAATTACGGCGGTCGCCGCGGCCTGACACACCAGCTGCCTCCTCGAGCATTGGGACGATGGGCGCCGTGACTTTACGGCGGTCGCCGTGCTTGGGTCTCACTACGGCGGTCGCTGCAACTTTACGGCGGTCGCCGTGACACCTTTTTCCCGCCCGTTCAGCTTTGGGCGAACATGACATTAAGCCGTGATAAAAATTATCGTACGCGAACGACAATTAAAATCCAAGGCATGTTATCTGTATATTATTTCACTGAGAAAAATATTACAGATACAGAGCACATTACAGAATGTCTCAAGCTACCTGAATTAAATCCGACGTACACAACGGGTACTCGAGAAAATTCCAAAAATTCCCAAAATAATCCTTACAGAATTACGGGGTATCATAAAATGGGGAATTGTTTAGGTGCGGACAAGCATTCTCGTGCGTACAAGTATTCTCGTGTAGATAAGGCTCACAATTTAGTTAACAATGGTGCACATCTAACTCTGGTGTACATTAATTTTTTTTAACTCTATGCACATTTATTTGTAAGATGGTGTATATTCATACGCCGATGCACACTTTTCTATAACTCTGGTGTACATTTATTTGTAACATGATTCACATTTTTGTATGACACTGGTTTACATCCAACTATATCCATATTTATTTGTAACATGGTACACATTTATTTATTTTTAATTTTGTGCACATTTATTTATAACATGATGCACACTCTTACAGCGGTGCACACTCATTTGTAACCTTATGCACATTTATTTATAACATGGTGCATATTCAAAAGCGGTACACAATTATATGTAGTTGGACAGTCAACACCGCTCAACGTTCAGTCAACATTGGAGACTGGTGGGTCAATGCCGAAAACCATTATAATTGTACACCACATTACACATAAAGGTGCATCAGTTACACTTGTACACCACATCGCACATACTTGTCCGCACGAGAACCACTTGTTCACATTTAATCACGTTCTACAACAAATAAACTAGTTACAAATTTATTAACTGATTTAACTTAAAAAAAACAAGGGTTTTAATGTTGTGTGGAGTTATTTAGAATGCATTGATCATTTAAATTAGTTGTTTTACTTAGTTATTAGTTAAAAAAATAAAACTAATATTGGTAATGACAAATAAACTAGTTACAATTCTTATTAACAAATTTAACTTATTAATTGAAAAAAGATTTTAATATTGGGAAAAGGTTCATGTGAGAATGAGCGCTTAGGTGAGAATGTGAGAATGCCGGATGTGCATGGATTTATGACTGTATGTGCATAAATTTGTGACTATATGGTGACTATGTATAAGTGAAAACTCATGAACATACATGCAAAAATTCATGCACATCACATATGTGCATGGATATTTGCCTATATGTGCATATATGTTTGACTATGTGTGTGACTATGTGTAAGTGAAAACTCATGCACATACAGACAAAATCCATGCACATTGTTGGGCCGTGAATTATTCGGATTGGGCCGGCCCATGAACGGTCAAGTAAGGAGGCCCATGGCGGAATGAAGATCTGATCTGACTTGCTCGAAGACTCCGTCCAACGTCCAACGTCCAACAGGCTTGTTGTAACGCCTTCCGGAAATCAAGGGAAAGGTCGGATCTTCTAACGGTCATCTCTCACCAGGATCTCAGCCATAAAGAGAATCATGGAGCATTAAACGAAGAGAATCATGGAGCATTAAACCAATTGAGGAAATCAAGGGAGCATTAACTCTCTAGAGAAAATCAAGGACACGATCAAGATCTTCCAACGACCATTTCTTACCAAGATCTTAGCATTAACTTCGTTATTATAATTAGATCCCCAATAGGCACATTGTAAGGGATCTCTCATGACTCCATTTTACTGATATTCGGAGCTCTCATTGTAATCCGAAACACGATCTTTCTAAGCAAAGCAGCGTTCGACCGTTTTGAGCATCCATTCGACATTAGTCATTCGACTCATTCTCATTCGACCTATTGTGATTCTTCATAGCTAAGCTTTATTATTACTATTTCGTCTCATCATTTTGATTCTTTGATTTATTTGAAGTTATAATTTGATTCGTTCGACTAATAGCACCACATCGAAGGCAATTTAGGTTTGATATCTTTTTGCCCAAAACAATTTGGCGCCCACCGTGGGGCCGTTAGCCGATTCGCATTCAGAAACTTCATCAAAAATCATCCAAAATGGTGAATGACGTTCCTCCCAGCACGGTCGTCAATACACCAGAGGTTTCCATCCAAGAACAGATCCGACAAATGGGGCAAACCCTGTCGTCTCTCCAGGAAGAACTAGCCAACCAGCGTCGAACTAACGAATCGATCCGCGATACTTCCGTTGCTGCAATTAATCATTTGACTAACGAAAATGAGCTTCTTAAAGTCCGTCGCATCCGTACCGGCTGGAAGCAGGTGACCAATCAACCTCGAAAGGATCCGAACTCGATTGGACATGGAGGGTGCAGTCGTAACGCCAGCGAACAAGCGAAACCAAATCCATGCGACCGGTATTCTTGAAACCTCTCGTGTCAACCCTATTATGACTAACAATGTTTCTTTTGTCACATCGACCGGTTCCAAAAGGACCCGAGTAAACAATCTGCAGGTTATGATGACGCCGAGCATCCAGACGCTCATCCAACAGGCTATCGACGAGCATATGAAGTCTCTCGATGAACGTCTCGCGAAGATCCCGGGCATTCCCCAACCCATCAAGAAAGAGGCGTTGGACGGCTTCGAAGAATTCCCGTTCGTCGATGATATCGCACGGGTCGAGATCCCAAAGAAGTTCCATCTCCCAAGCATGGCCAGTTACGATGGGATGAGCGACCCAAACGATCACATCTCCCTTTACAAACAAAAGCTCATGACGATTTCCGTCTCCAGGACTAGTCGCGAGGCGGTTATGTGTAAAAGCTTCGGCACCTCCCTCGCAGGGCCGACACTTACTTGGTACAATAAGGAAAAGGTCGCCATACCCCACTGCGACATCCCTACGTCTATCGAAGCCTTCCGACGAGGTCTGGACCGGGGCAGCGAGTTATATCGGGAACTGACGAGATATCCCTGCCGAAGCTTCGAAGATGTCCAAGCCAAGGCGATGGCCCATGTCAGACTAGAAGAACACGAAGAGTCCACAAAAGACGACCAATCAAACTGGAACACGACCCATTGGGAGTCGTCTCACTTTTGAAAACTTATACATTGTAATTCATTAGATTCAGTCGATTGTACTTATCCAACTGTTTACTAACTTAAGCATCGGAGGGCCGTTGGGCTCATTCCCAACGGTCATCCTTTGATCTTTTCTATACTTTACAAGTGTCTTGGACAGGAACACGACAAGAGGCCTCAAGACAAAATCAAGTTGATCAACATACACAAAACACAATCATACATAGCGCTTACACATTACACGATCGATCGGTACACGGGGAGTAGAGAAACGACATACTACAAACTACTTACAAGACTTGTCTTGCCCAAGGCACTCGTCTTCTCCTACAATACATACAAATCCTCCTCGGACATACAAAGCATGCTACATTACAGGTCTACACGACCAACGACAGGTCTATACGACCAACGTCGCACACAATTACAGGTCTACACGACCAACGTCACATGACTTGACCAGGAAGCGACTGACGAGTCCACCTGTAAAACAAAACAAATGACAAACAATGAGCGGTCTCCTGACCCTTCGCCATTACAAAAGACACCCTCAGTCGTCTTCACAAGATTATTGGATGTACTAAGCTGACTCTTAGCTTGAGCAATACACATGTCGGCCCTGTCGCCAGAACACCTGCAATGAAGTCGAGAGAAGTTATAAAATCAAACCGTCCCATCACTTGACACTTTGGCCCAGTTTAATTTTGGGGCAATTGTTGGGCCGTGAATTATTCGGATTGGGCCGACCCATGAACGGTCAAGTAAAGAGGCCCATGGCGGAATAAAGATCTGATCTGACTTGCTCGAAGACTCCGTCCAACGTCCAACGTCCAACAAGCTTGTTGTAACGCCTTCCGGAAATCAAGGGAAAGGTCGGATCTTCTAACGGTCATCTCTCACCAGGATCTCAGCCATAAAGAGAATCATGGAGCATTAAACGAATAGAATCATGGAGCATTAAACCAATGGAGGAAATCAAGGGAGCATTAACTCCCTAGAGAAAATCAAGGACACGATCAAGATCTTCCAACGACCATTTCTTACCAAGATCTTAGCATTAACTTCGTTATTATAAATAGATCCCTAAAAGGCACATTGTAAGGGATCTCTCATGACTCTATTTTACTGATATTCGGAGCTCTCATTGTAATCCGAAACACGATCTTTCTAAGCAAAGCAACGTTCGACCGTTTTGAGCATCCATTCGACATTAGTCATTCGACTCATTCTCATTCGACCTATTGTGATTCTTCATAGCTAAGCTTTATTATTACTATTTCGTCTCATCATTTTGATTCTTTGATTTATTTGAAGTTATAATTTGATTCGTTCGACTAATAGCACCACATCGAAGGCAATTTAGGTTTGATATCTTTTTGCCCAAAACAATTTGGCGCCCACCGTGGGGCCGTAAGCCGATTTGCATTCAAAAACTTCATAAAAAATCATCCAAAATGGTGAACGACGTTCCTCCCAGCACGGTCGTCAATACAACAGAGGTTTCCATCCAAGAACAGATCCGACAAATGGGGCAAACCCTTTCGTCTCTCCAGGAAGAACTAGCCAACCAGCGTCGGACTAACGAATCGATCCGCGATACTTCCATTGCTGCAATTAATCATTTGACTAACGAAAATGAGCTTCTTCAAGCGCAGGTACAGTCCGTCGCATCCGTACCGGCTGGAAGCAGGCGACCAATCAACCTCGAAAGGATCCGAACTCGATTGGACATGGAGGGTGCAGTCGTAACGCCAGCGAACGAGCGCAACCAAATCCATGTGACCGGTATTCCTGAAACCTCTCGTGTCAACCCTATTATGACTAACAATGTTTCTTTTGTCACATCGACCGGTTCCAAAAGGACCCGAGTAAACAATCTGCAGGTTACGACGATGCCGAGCATCCAGACGCTCATCCAACAGGCTATCGACGAGCATATGAAGTCTCTCGACGAACGTCTCGTGAAGATCCCGGGCGTTCCCCAACCCATCGAGAAAGAGGCGTTGGACGGCTTTGAAGAATCCCCGTTCGTCGATGATATCGCACGGGTCGAGATCCCAAAGAAGTTCCATCTCCCAAGCATGGCCAGTTACGATGGGACGAGCGACCCAGACGATCACATCTCCCTTTACAAACAAAAGATCATGACGATTTCCGTCTCCAGAACCAGTCGCGAGGCGGTTATGTGTAAAAGCTTTGGCACCTCCCTCGCAGGGCCGATGCTTACTTGGTACAATAAGATAAAGGTCGCCATACCCCACTGCGATGTCGCTACGTCTATCGAAGCCTTCCGGCGAGGTCTGGATCGGGGCAACAAGTTATATCGGGAACTGACGAGATATCCCTGCCGAAGCTTCGAAGATGTCCAAGCCAAGGCGATGGCCCATGTCACACTAGAAGAGGACGTAGAGTCCACAAAAGATGACCAATCAAACTGGAACACGACCCATTGGGAGTCGTCTCACTTTTGAAAACTTTTACGTTGTAATTCTTTAGATTCAGTCGATTATACTTATCCAACTGTTTACTAACTTAAGCATCGGAGGGCCGTTGGGCTCATACCCAACGGTCATCCTTTGATCTTTTCTATACTTTACAAGTGTCTTGGACAGGAACACGACAAGAGGCCTCAAGACAAAATCAAGTTGATCAACATACACAAAAATAATCATACATAGCGCTTACACATTACACGATCGATCGATACACGGGGAGTAGAGAAACGACATACTACAAACTACTTACAAGACTTGTCTTGCCCAAGGCACTCGTCTTCTCCTACAATACATACAAATCCTCCCCGGACATACAAAGCATGCTACATTACAGGTCTACACGACAAACGACAGGTCTACACGACCAACGTCGCACACAATTACAAGTCTACACGACCAACGTCACATGACTTGACCAGGAAGCGACTGACGAGTCCACCTGCAAAACAAAACAAATAACAAACAAGGAGCGATCTCCTGACCCTTCACCATTACAAAAGACACCCTCAGTCGTCTTCACAATATTATTGGATGTACTAAGCTGACTCTCAGCTTGAGCAATACACATGTCAGCCCTGTTGCCAGAACGCCTGCAACGAAGTCGAGAGAAGTTATAAAATCAAACCGTCCCATCACTTGACACTTTGGCCCAGTTTAATTTTGGGGCAATTGTTGGGCCGTGAATTATTCGGATTGGGCCGACCCATGAACGGTCAAGTAAGGAGGCCTATGGCGGAATAAAGATCTGATCTGACTTGCTCGATGACTCCGTCCAACGTCCAACGTCCAACGTCCAACAGGCTTGTTGTAACGCCTTCCGGAAATCAAGGGAAAGGTCGGATCTTCTAACGGTCATCTCTCACCAGGATCTCAGCCATAAAGAGAATCATGGAGCATTAAACGAAGAGAATCATGGAGCATTAAACCAATGGAGGAAATCAAGGGAGCATTAACTCCCTAGGCACATTGTAAGGGATCTCTCATGACTCCATTTTACTGATATTTGGAGCTCTCATTGTAATCCGAAACACGATCTTTCTAAGCAAAGCAGCGTTCGACCGTTTTGAGCATCCATTCGACATTAGTCATTCGACTCATTCTCATTCGACCTATTGTGATTCTTCATAGCTAAGCTTTATTATTACTATTTTGTCTCATCATTTTGATTCTTTGATTTATTTGAAGTTATAATTTGATTCGTTCGACTAATAGCACCACATCGAAGGCAATTTAGGTTTGATATCTTTTTGCCCAAAACAATTTGGCGCCCACCGTGGGGCCGTTAGCCGATTCGCATTCAGAAACTTCATCAAAAATCATCCAAAATGGTGAACGACATTCCTCCCAGCACGGTCGTCAATACAACAAAGGTTTCCATCCAAGAACAGATCCGACAAATGGGGCAAACCCTGTCGTCTCTCCAGGAAGAACTAGCCAACCAGCGTCGGAGTAACGAATCGATCCGCGATACTTCCGTTGCTGCAATTAATCATTTGACTAACGAAAATGAGCTTCTTAAAGCGTAGGTACAGTCCGTCGCATCCGTACCGGCTGGAAGCAGACGACCAATCAACGTCGAAAGGATCCGAACTCTATTAGACATGGAGGGTGTAGTCGTAACGCCAGCGAATGAGCGAAACCAAATCCATGCGACCGGTATTCCTGAAACCTCTCGTGTCAACCCTATTATGACTAACAATGTTTCTTTTGTCACATCGACCGGTTCCAAAAGGACTCGAGTAAATAATCTGCAGGTTACGACGACGCCGAGCATCCAGACGCTCATCCAACAGGGTATCGACGAGCATATGAAGTCTCTCGATGAACGTCTCACGAAGATCCTGGGCGTTCCCCAACCCATCTAGAAAGAGGCGTTGGAAGGCTTCGAAGAATCCCCGTTCGTCGATGATATCGCACGGGTCGAGATCCCAAAGAAGTTCCATCTCCCAAGTATGGCCAGTTACGATGGGAAGAGCGACCCAGACGATCATATCTCCCTTTACAAACAAAAGCTCATGACGATTTCCGTCTCCAAGACCAGTCGCGAGGCGGTTATGTGTAAAAGCTTCGGCACCTCCCTCGCAAGGCCGACGCTTACTTGGTACAATAAGGAAAAGGTCGCCATACCCCACTGCGACGTCCCTACGTCTATCGAAGCCTTCCAATGAGGTCTGGACCGGGGCAGTGAGTTATATCGGGAACTGACGAGATATCCCTGCCGAAGCTTCGAAGATGTCCAAGCCAAGGCGATGGCCCATGTCAGACTAGAAGAGGACGAAGAGTCCACAAAAGACGACCAATCAAACTGGAACACGACCCATTGGGAGTCGTCTCACTTTTGAAAACTTATACGTTGTAATTCATTAGATTCAGTCGATTATACTTATCCAACTTTTTACTAACTTAAGCATTGGAGGGCCGTTGGGCTCATACCCAATGGTCATCCTTTGATCTTTTCTATACTTTACAAGTGTCTTGGACAGGAACACGACAAGAGGCCTCAAGACAAAATCAAGTTGATCAACATACACAAAACACAATCTTACACAGCGCTTACACATTACACGATCGATCGGTACACGGGGAGTAGAGAAATGACATACTACAAACTACTTACAAGACTTGTCTTGCCCAAGGCACTCTGTAACACCCCCAAATCTTAACCCATTTGGAAAGGTATTATCGCCAGTGACCTCGGTTTTCCTCACCGAAGCCACTCAAGGCTTTACCGTTTAAATACAATCCATGTAACACTTATGATACAAAATCATCATAATATTTGATTAAAGCATGAGTCCCGGAATTACATCCCAATTCCGAATATGACTAAATACAGAGTTAAACAAAATACAGCGGAAGTCTTTCTTAAAATATACAAAAAGGGGTTGTGATCGCCATGATCACCTGCCCAAGGTTCTCAACCTGATTAAAACATTAGAAACATCCAAAAACCACCGTCGTCTTCACAGTCATTCTAGTCTCCTCATATCTGCGCTCTATCTGATGTGCCGAATCGAACGGATGACACCAGCCAACCATGAAGAGAACAATTTTGGTTGGTTAGTCTAATGAAAGACCATGCAAGGGCACACAGCAGAAGGTTCGAAGTAGTCGTATTAGGTTAGACTCATCGTCCCTCGAATAACAGTCGAGTACGATAGTCAACCACCATACTGCTACTGGAATACAGCAAAAGGCATGCACGAGAGAAGATTCTGGAAGACCGAGTCTTCCCAGAAATCAACTCGAAAGAAGACTCCAACTAAATGAGTCTTAAAGGAAGATATGACAAAGTCTGGAACAACACAAAATCACAGAATTACAGTATCGCATTCGAGCGACTAAAAGTTAAGACGAGATTTCCTAGCTGCACTAGCGCCTAGCTGCACTACTCGCCCAAGGTATATTAATTATGTGCGACAACGGCACTTATCTTATGATATTCTCAAACGCACAACACGTTATAAGCTTTTAGATATATGTTTCATCATGAGGGACATATATCGAAGGGAATCCTTCCCAAGGTTTGTCACACTAGCTAAGTGCACCACCTCTATACTCGTGTATCAGAGGTTAGGTCATGACCATCCATGTGGTATTAGGTGGGGTCTAGCCACCTCTCTACCAAATTATAAAGAAACGACTGGATCCCAACGAATCCAAAGTTCCTAACTACTAGTGCTAACTAAACAGTTCAAGCACAACAATAGTCCACAAACATCAACATAACCGCCCTCAAGGCTATCAACATAAATATATATTCATAATAGCGTTGTTCTAACATATATACAATCTATTATAATATCATATTTTAGTTCTCCAAAACAATTAACAAAACTGTTCGCAGACGAACACATTATTCATTCCAAATTAATTACTCAATTAAACAACTGATAATTAATGGAAACATGGAATGATGAGCAAGAGAGAACCACCACTTGCCTTAAATCCGCAGAAGCTTAACGAGTCTAGGTACGACGATAACTGGTTTCCGAGCTCGAAGCAGGGATAAATCTGACAACACGGATTCCTTCGGATCGACACATAAAGAAACCCTAAGTTAGATTTGACAACAACGAGTACGAACCTAAAGAATAACGGAAGAAATCGAAAGGAATGAAGTCCGATCGAAAGCCACAAAAGCCAAGGCCGAAACAAGCCAAGAGCTTCTGGCGGCGGTCGCCGCCTGCCTTACGGCGGGCGCCGCTACGAACACCGGGAAAAATTACGAGAGGCACAAAACTCACCGACGACGATCGTTTTGCCTCTCCTTTGCCTTGCTTTGGATTCTAACTTTCAAGGGCCTCCAAAGCTTCACTTTGCAACTGGAATAACACCAAATGGAGCTCCGGCGATTGATTGTGAATTATCCGGCGAAACTTGAATTTCCGGCGAGATGATTGTGAGGGAGATTGAGCTTCGGATTTGTGCTCAATTCAGCACCCAAATCCTCCTTTAAATAGCCAAAACTCCAGGGGACAACCAAGGGCACGTGGAGGGCTAAGATCGGAGGTCACCCGATTCGCTGACCATCACGGAGTCAATCCGACGAGGCAGGGCTAGGCCTGCATCTAGGCGGCGGTCGCTGCCCATTTTGGCCTGCGGCGGTCGCTGCGTTTTGGCCTGTGGCGGTCGCTGCTTTTTGGCGCCACTTGCCGGGAAGAGGATGACGATGTTAGAGCCTGTCAGGCGGCGGTAGCCGCCTGCCTTACGGCGGTCGCCGCCAAGCCCATTTTTCGTCCGTTTAAGCTTGGAACAACAAGGTCTTAATCCGGGATAAGTAATAATCGTACACGAACGAGTATCAAGTCCCAAAATACGTCGACTGTATATTATTTCACTTAGAAAAAATATTACAGAGATTAAGAACATTACAGAATGTCTTTCTGTCTCCGAAATTAAATCGACGTACACAACAGACGTTCAGGTAATTTCCAAAATACCCTTACAGAAATACGGGGTATCACACACTCGTCTTCTCCTACAATACATACAAATCCTCCCCGGACATACAAAGCATGCTACATTACAGGTCTACACGACCAACGTCGCACACAATTACAGGTCTACATGACCAACGTCACATGACTTGACCGAGAAACAACTGACGAGTCCACCTGCAAAACAAAACAAATGACAAACAAGGAGCGGTCTCCTGACCCTTCGCCATTACAAAAGACACCCTCAGTCGTCTTCACAAGATTATTGGATGTACTAAGCTGACTCTCAGCTTGAGCAATACACATGTCGGCCCTGTCGCGAGAACGCCTGCAACGAAGTCGAGAGAAGTTATAAAATCAAACTTTCCCATCACTTGACACTCTGGCCCAGTTTAATTTTGGGGCAATTGTTGGGCCGTGAATTATTCGGATTGGGCCGACCTATGAACGGTCAAGTAAGGAGGCCCATGGCGGAATAAAGATCTGATCTGACTTGCTCGAAGACTCTGTCCAACGTCCAACGTCCAACGTCCAACGTCCAACGTCCAACGTCCAACAGGCTTGTTGTAACGCCTTCCGGAAATCAAGGGAAAGGTCGGATCTTCTAACGGTCATCTCTCACCAGGATCTCAGCCATAAAAAGAATCATGGAGCATTAAATGAAGAGAATCATGGAGCATTAAACCAATGGAGGAAATCAAGGGAGCATTAACTCCCTAGAGAAAATCAAGGACACGATCAAGATCTTCCAACGACCATTTCTTACCAAGATCTTAGCATTAACTTCGTTATTATAAATAGATCCCCAATAGGAACATTGTAAGGGATCTCTCATGACTCCATTTTACTGATATTCGGAGCTCTCATTGTAATCCGAAACACGCTCTTTCTAATCAAAGCAGCGTTCGATCGTTTTGAGCATCCATTCGATATTAGTCATTCGACTCATTCTCATTCGACCTATTGTGATTCTTCATAGCTAAGCTTTATTATTACTATTTCATCTCATCATTTTGATTCTTTGATTTATTTGAAGTTATAATTTGATTCGTTCGACTAATAGCACCACATCGAAGGCAATTTAGGTTTGATATCTTTTTGCCCAAAACAATTTGGCGCCCACCGTGGGGCCGTTAGCCGATTCGCATTCAGAAACTTCATAAAAAATCATCCAAAATGGTAAACGACGTTCCTCCCAGCACGGTCGTCAATACAACAGAGGTTTCCATCCAAGAACAGATCCGACAAATGGGGCAAACCCTGTCGTCTCTCCAGGAAGAACTAGCCAACCAGCGTCGGACTAACGAATCGATCTGTGATACTTCCGTTGCTGCAATTAATCGTTTGACTAACGAAAATGAGCTTTTTAAAGCGCAGGTACAGTCCGTCGCATCCGTACCGGCTGGAAGCAGGCAACCAATCAACCTCGAAAGGATCCGAACTCGATTGGACATGGAGGGTGCATTTGTAACGCCAGCAAACGAGCGAAACCAAATCCATGCGACCGGTATTCCTGAAACCTCTCGTGTCAACCCTATTATGACTAACAATGTTTCTTTTGTCACATCGACCGGTTCCAAAAGGACCCGAGTAAACAATTTGTAGGTTACGACGACGCCAAGCATCCAGACGCTCATCTAACAGGCTATCGACGAGCATATGAAGTCTCTCGACGAACGTCTTGCGAAGATCACGGGCGTTCCCCAACCCATCGAGAAAGAGGCGTTGGACGGCTTTGAAGAATCCCCGTTCGTCGATGATATCGCACGGGTCGAGATCCCAAAGAAGTTCCATCTCCCAAGAATGGCCAGTTACGATGGGACGAGCGACCCAGACGATCACATCTCCCTTTACAAACAAAAGCTCATGACGATTTCCGTCTCCAGGACCAGTCGCGAGGCGGTTATGTGTAAAAGCTTCGGCACCTCCCTCGTAGGGCCGACGCTTACTTGGTACAATAAGGAAAAGGTCGCCATACCCCACTGCGACGTCCCTACGTCTATCGAAGCCTCCCGACGAGGTCTGGACCGGGGAAGCGAGTTATATCGGGAACTGACGAGATATCCCTGCCGAAGCTTCGAAGATGTCCAATCCAAGGCGATGGCCCATGTCAGACTAGAAGAGGACGAAGAGTCCACAAAAGACGACCAATCAAACTGGAACACGACCCATTGGGAGTCGTCTCACTTTTGAAAACTTATACGTTGTAATTCATTAGATTCAGTCGATTATACTTATCCAACTGTTTACTAACTTAAGCATCGGAGGGCCGTTGGGCTCAGACCCAACGGTCATCCTTTGATCTTTTCTATACTTTACAAGTGTCTTGGACAGGAACACGACAAGAGGCCTCAAGACAAAATCAAGTTGATCAACATACACAAAACACAATCATACATAGCGCTTACACATTACACGATCGATCGGTACACGGGAAGTAGAGAAACGACATACTACAAACTACTTACAAGACTTGTCTTGCCCAAGGCACTCGTCTTCTCCTACAATACATACAAATCCTCCCCGGACATACAAAGCATGCTACATTACAGGTCTATACGACCAACGTCGCACACAATTACAGGTGTACACGACCAACGTCACATGACTTGACCAGGAAGCGACTGACGAGTCCACCTGCAAAACAAAACAAATGACAAACAAGGAGCGGTCTCCTGACCCTTCGCCATTACAAAAGTCACCCTCAGTCGTCTTCACAAGATTATTGGATGTACTAAGCTGACTCTCAGCTTGAGCAATTAAATACAACAATTTGTCGTGCTAATTACTGCTATGCAAGTAATCCAAACAAACCTAATACGTAGTCCTAAGTAAGTAAGGGTCGAGTTCTCAGGGAGACATTATATCTTTATGTATAATTTCTATGTCAATCTTAAAGTAACCAGAGGGGGGTTTTGTATGTTTTAGAATCACTAAGCATGCAAAAACAAACAAACGAAAGATGATGAATTCAGTAATTGGGGAAATAGCTCAGCCAAACAAACATCCACTATTCGTATGATAAGTTGATCATAGATAATCATTCAATATCTCATGCAATGGAAATTCCTATTCCTTTTCTAAAGTAACTACAAGCACAACCAGATACTTATAGCACTAACTAATTAAACAACCATGAAACCATCAAGATTCAGTTTAACAACAACATTAAGGATAGGAATATAGATAGGTCACAACCTTGCATAAAACAACCAACTTTTATACTAGAATGTAAATCAGTTCTCTTCTACATAAGACTAGCACAACCCGTTACTAGTACGATGCAGTTGCTACTCCGATAAAGATATGCTCAACCAGTAACAATCTAAATCTAACAATCAATCAATAGAGACAATACCTAGTTGCGCAGGCTAGAAACTGTCAATATTAATCATAAGCAATTCAAGCAAGAGAATAGATAAAATCCATGCGATAGATAAGGAACGAAAATCTCACAACTAAATCAAGACGAAAGCTTCAGCGTCTGACTAAGCAAGAGTGGCTTAGTTCTTCACAGCAAAATACGTAGAAAGTAGAAAAGATGAAAGTAGGGTTAGATGGGAAACAAGCCTCCCCTCTACCCTTAAATACTAAAGATAATAAGTCGCCGTAATCCTGGCGGTGGTCGCCGCTGAGATTTCTTCGGTTCAGCTCCTGCGACACTTCCGTAAAAACGCCATAACATTTGATTCCCAACTCGGATTGCGCTCATGTTTTGACGACTTGTAGTAGACTTTAAGATCTAACTCCGCGAATTGGAATCACTCCATTTGGATATCTGATTAGAGAGAACAAACCAATTGAATTCAGCACATTGTTCTTCTACTCTCGTGTGGACTCTCTCCTTGGTTTTTCTTCGTCTCCTTAGTGGTCAACTCCTCTTCCTCTGGATATCTTCAATTTGCTTCTCCAGACCACCAAATCCACACTTCTCCTCTCTAACTCCATAATCCACAGTTGTGCACTAAATCCATCCAAATAACACCTCAAACCTAGTAACAACTCCTAGAAATGCACTACAAAATAGTGCCGATCATCAATACACATGTCGGTCCTGTCGCCAGAACGCCTGCAATGAAGTCGAAAGAAGTTATAAAATCAAACCGTCCCATTACTTGACACTCTGGCCCAGTTTAATTTTGGGGCAATTGTTAGGCCGTGAATTATTCGGATTGGGCCGACCCATGAACGGTCAAGTAAGGAGGCCTATGGCGGAATAAAGATCTGATTTGACTTGCTCGAAGACTCCATCCAACGTCCAACATGCTTGTTGTAACGCCTTTCGGAAATCAAGGGAAAGGTCGGATCTTCTAACGGTCATCTCTCACCAGGATCTCAGTCATAAAGAGAATCATGAAGCATTAAACGAAGAGAATCATGGAGCATTAAACCAATGGAGGAAATCAAGGAAGCATTAACTCCCTAGAGAAAATCAAGGACACGATCAAGATCTTCCAACGACCATTTCTTACCAAGATCTTAGCATTAACTTCGTTTTATAAATAGATCCCCAATAGGAACATTGTAAGGGATCTATCATGACTCCATTTTACTGATATTCGGAGCTCTCATTGTAATCCGAAACACGCTCTTTCTAAGCAAAGCAGCGTTCGACCGTTTTGAGCATCCATTCGATATTAGTCATTCGACTCATTCTCATTCGACCTATTGTGATTCTTCATAGCTAAACTTTATTATTACTATTTCGTCTCATCATTTTGATTCTTTGATTTATTTGAAGTTATAATTTGATTCGTTCGACTAATAGCACCACATCGAAGGCAATTTAGGTTTGATATCTTTTTGCCCAAAACAATTTGGCGCCCACCGTGGGGCCGTTAGCCGATTCGCATTCAGAAACTTCATAAAAAATCATCCAAAATGGTAAACGACGTTCCTCCCAGCACGGTCGTCAATACAACAGAGGTTTCCATCCAAGAACAGATCCGACAAATGGGGCAAACCCTGTCGTCTCTCCAGGAAGAACTAGCCAACCAGCGTCGGACTAACGAATCGATCCGCGATACTTCCATTGCTGCAATTAATCGTTTGACTAACGAAAATGAGCTTCTTAAAGCGCAGGTACAGTCCATCGCATCCGTACCGGCTGGAAGCAGGCGACCAATCAACGTCGAAAGGATCCGAACTCGATTGGACATGGAGGGTGCATTCGTAACGCCAGCAAATGAGCGAAACCAAATCCATGCGACCATTATTCCTGAAACCTCTCGTGTCAACCCTATTGTGACTAACAATGTTTCTTTTGTCACATCGACCGGTTCCAAAAGGACCCGAGTAAACAATCTGCAGGTTACGACGACGCCGAGCATCCAGACGCTTATCCAACAGGCTATCGACGAGCATATGAAGTATCTCGACGAACGTCTTGCGAAGATCACGGGCGTTCCCCAACCCATCGAGAAAGAGGCGTTGGACGGCTTTGAAGAATCCCCGTTCGTCGATGATATCGCATGGGTCGAGATCCCAAAGAAGTTCCATCTCCCAAGCATGGCCAGTTACGATGGGACGAGCGACCCAGACGATCACATCTCCCTTTACAAACAAAAGCTCATGACGATTTCCGTCTCCAGGACCAGTCGCGAGGCAGTTATGTGTAAAAGCCGTGGCACCTCCCTCGCAGGGCCGACGCTTACTTGGTACAATAAGGAAAAGGTCGCCATACCCCACTGCAACGTTCCTATGTCTATCGAAGCCTTCCGACGAACGTCTTACTAACTTAAGCATCGGAGGGCCGTTGGGCTCATACCCAACAGTCATCCTTTGATCTTTTCTATACTTTACAAGTGTCTTGGACAAGAACACGACAAGAGGCCTCAAGACAAAATCAAGTTGATCAACATACACAAAACACAATCATACATAGTGCTTACACATTACACGATCGATCGGTACACGGGGAGTAGAGAAACGACATACTACAAACTACTTACAAGACTTGTCTTGCCCAAGGCACTCGTCTTCTCCTATAATACATACAAATCCTCCCCGGACATACAAAGCATGCTACATTATAGGTCTACACGACCAACGTCACATGAATTGACCAGGAAGTGACTGACGAGTCCACCTGCAAAACAAAACAAATGACAAACAAGGAGCGGTCTCCTGACCCTTCGCCATTACAAAAGACACCCTCAGTCGTCTTCACAAGATTATTGGATGTACTAAGCTGACTCTCAGCTTGAGCAATACACATGTCGGCCCTGTCGCCAGAACGCCTGCAACAAAGTCGAGAGAAGTTATAAAATCAAACCGTCCCATCACTTGACACTCTGGCCCAGTTTAATTTTGGGGCAATTGTTGGGCCATGAATTATTCGGATTGGGCCGACCTATGAACGGTCAAGTAAGGAGGCCCATGGCGGAATAAAGATCTGATCTGACTTACTCGAAGACTTCGTCCAACGTCCAACATGCTTGTTGTAACGCCTTTCGGAAATCAAGGTAAAGGTCGGATCTTCTAACGATCATCTCTCACCAGGATCTCAGCCATAAAGAGAATCATGGAGCATTAAACGAAGAGAATCATGGAGCATTAAACCAATGGAGGAAATAAAGGGAGCATTAACTCCCTAGAGAAAATCAAGGACACGATCAAGATCTTCCAACGACCATTTCTTACCAAGATCTTAGCATTAACTTCGTTATTATAATTAGATCCCCAATAGGCACATTGTAAGGGATCTCTCATGACTCCATTTTACTAATATTCGGAGCTCTCATTATAATCCGAAACACGATCTTTCTAAGCAAAGCAACATTCGACCGTTTTGAGCAACCATTCGACATTAGTCATTCGACTCATTCTCATTCGACCTATTGTGATTCTTCATAGCTAAGCTTTATTATTACTATTTCGTCTCATCATTTTGATTCTTTGATTTATTTGAAGTTATAAGTTGATTCGTTCGACTAATAGCACCACATCGAAGGCAATTTAGGTTTGATATCTTTTTGCCCAAAACAATTTGGCGCCCACCGTGGGGCCGTTAGCCGATTCTCATTCAGAAACTTCATCAAAAGTCATCCAAAATGGTGAACGACGTTCCTCCCAGCACGGTTGTCAATACAACAGAGGTTTCCATCCAAGAACAGATCCGACAAATGGGGCAAACCCTGTCGTCTCTCCAGGAAGAACTAGCCAACAAGTGTCGGACTAATGAATCGATTCGCGATACTTCCGTTGCTGCAATTAATCATTTGACTAACAAAAATGAGCTTCTTAAAGCGCAGGTACAGTCCGTCGCATCCGTACCGGCTGGAAGCATGCGACCAATCAACCTCGAAAGGATCCGAACTCGATTGGACATGGAGGGTGCATTCGTAACGCCAGCGAACGAGCGAAACCAAATCCATGCGACCGATATTCCTGAAACCTCTCGTGTCAACCCTATTATGACTAACAATGTTTCTTTTGTCACATCGACCGGTTCCAAAAGGACCCGAGTAAACAATCTGCAGGTTACGACGACACCGAGCATCCAGACGCTCATTCAACAAGCTATCGATGAGCATATGAAGTCTCTCGACAAACGTCTCGCGAAGATCCCGGGCGTTCCCCAACCCATCGAGAAAGTGGCGTTGGACGGCTTCGAAGAATCCCCGTTCGTCGATGATATCACACGGGTCGAGATCCCAAAGAAGTTCCATCTCCCAAGCATGGCCAGTTACGATGGGACGAGCGACCCAGATGATCACATCTCCCTTTACAAACAAAAGCTCATGACGATTTCCGTCTTCAGGACCAGTCGCGAGGCGGTTATGTGTAAAAGCTTCGGCACCTCCCTCGCAGGGCCGACGCTTACTTGGTACAATAAGGAAAAGGTCGCCATACCCCACTGCAACGTCCCTACGTCTATCAAAGCCTTCTGACGAGGTCTGGACCGGGGCAGCGAGTTATATCGGGAACTGACGAGATATCCCTGCCGAAGCTTCGAAGATGTCCAAGCCAAGGCGATGGCCCATGTCAGACTAGAAGAGGACGAAGAATCCATAAAAGACGACCAATCAAACTGGAACACGACCCATTGGGAGTCGTCTCACTTTTGAAAACTTATACGTTGTAATTCATTAGATTCAGTCGATTATACTTATCCAACTGTTTACTAACTTAAGCATCGGAGGGCCGTTGGGCTCATACCCAACAGTCATCCTTTGATCTTTTCTATACTTTACAAGTGTCTTGGACAGGAACACGACAAAAGGCCTCAAGACAAAATCAAGTTGATCAACATACACAAAACACAATTATACATAGCGCTTACACATTACACGATCGATCGGTACACGGGGAGTAGAGAAACGACATACTACAAACTACTTACAAGACTTGTCTTGCCCAAGGCACTCGTCTTCTCCTACAATACATACAAATCCTCGCCGGACATACAAAGCATGCTACATTACAAGTCTACACGACCAACGACAGGTCTACACGACCAACGACATGTCTACACGACCAACGTCGCACACAATTACCGGTCTACACGACCAACGTCACATGACTTGACCAGGAAGCGACTGACGAGTCCACCTGCAAAACAAAACAAATGACAAACAAGGAGCGGTCTCCTGACCCTTCGCCATTACAAAAGACACCCTCAGTCGTCTTCATAAGATTATTGGATGTACTAAGCTGACTCTCAGCTTGAGCAATACACATGTCGGCCCTATCGCCAGAACGCCTGCAACGAAGTCGAGATAAGTTATAAAATCAAACCGTCCCATCACTTGACACTCTGGCCCAGTTTAATTTTGGGGCAATTGTTGGGCCGTGAATTATTCGGATTGGGCCGACCCATGAACGGTCAAGTAAGGAGGCCCATGGCAGAATAAAGATCTGATCTGACTTGCTCGAAGACTCCGTCCAACGTCCAACGTCCAACGTCCAACAAGCTTGTTCTAACGCCTTCCGGAAATCAAGGGAAAGGTCGGATCTTCTAACGGTCATCTCTCACCAGGATCTCAGCCATAAAGAGAATCATGGAGCATTAAACGAAGAGAATCATGGAGCATTAAACCAATGGAGGAAATCAAGGAGCATTAACTCCCTAGAGAAAATCAAGGACACGATCAAGATCTTCCAACGACCATTTCTTACCAAGATCTTAGCATTAACTGCGTTATTATAAATAGATCCCCAATAGGCACATTGTAAGGGATCTCTCATGACTCCATTTTACTGATATTCGGAGCTCTCATTGTAATCCGAAACACGATCTTTATAATCAAAGCAACGTTCGACCGTTTTGAGCATCCATTCGACATTAGTCATTCGACTCATTCTCATTCGACCTATTGTGATTCTTCATAGCTAAGCTTTATTATTACTATTTCGTCTCATCATTTTGATTCTTTGATTTATTTGAAGTTATAATTTGATTCGTTCGACTAATAGCACCACATCGAAGGCAATTTAGGTTTGATATCTTTTTGCCCAAAACAATTTGGCGCCCACCGTGGGGCCGTTAGCCGATTCGCATTCAGAAACTTCATCAAAAATCATCCAAAATGGTGAATGACGTTCCTCCCAGCACGGTCGTCAATACACCAGAGGTTTCCATCCAAGAACAGATCCGACAAATGGGGCAAACCCTGTCGTCTCTCCAGGAAGAACTAGCCAACCAGCGTCGAACTAACGAATCGATCCGCGATACTTCCGTTGCTGCAATTAATCATTTGACTAACGAAAATGAGCTTCTTAAAGTCCGTCGCATCCGTACCGGCTGGAAGCAGGCGACCAATCAACCTCGAAAGGATCCGAACTCGATTGGACATGGAGGGTGCAGTCGTAACGCCAGCGAACGAGCGCAACCAAATCCATGCGACCGGTATTCCTGAAACCTCTCATGTCAACCCTATTATGACTAACAATGTTTCTTTTGTCACATCGACCGGTTCCAAAAGGACCCGAGTAAACAATCTGCAGGTTACGACGATGCCGAGCATCCAGATGCTCATCCAACAGGCTATCGACGAGCATATGAAGTCTCTCGACGAACGTCTCGCGAAGATCCCGGGCGTTCCCCAACCCATCGAGAAAGAGGCATTGGACGGCTTCGAAGAATCCCCGTTCGTCGATGATATCGCACGTGTCGAGATCCCAAAGAAGTTCCATCTCCCAAGCATGGCCAGTTACGATGGGACGAGCGACCCAGACGATCACATCTCCCTTTACAAACAAAAGCTCATGACGATTTCCGTCTCCAGGACCAGTCGCGAGGCGGTTATGTGTAAAAGCTTCGGCACCTCCCTCGCAGGACCGATGCTTACTTGGTACAATAAGATAAAGGTCGCCATACCCCACTGTGACGTCCCTACGTCTATCGAAGCCTTCCGACGAGGTCTGGACCGGGGCAACGAGTTATATCGGGAACTGACGAGATATCTCTGCCGAAGCTTCGAAGATGTCCAAGCCAAGGCGATGGCCCATGTCACACTAGAAGAGGACGTAGAGTCCACAAAAGATGACCAATCAAACTGGAACACGACCCATTGGGAGTCGTCTCACTTTTGAAAACTTATACGTTGTAATTCATTAGATTCAGTCGATTATACTTATCCAACTGTTTACTAACTTAAGCATCGGAGGGCCATTGGGCTCATACCCAACGATCATCCTTTGATCTTTTCTATACTTTACAAGTGTCTTGGACAGGAACACGACAAGAGGCCTCAAGACAAAATCAAGTTGATCAACATACACAAAACATAATCATACATAGCGCTTACACATTACACGATCGATCGGTACACGGGGAGTAGATAAACGACATACTACAAACTACTTACAAGACTTGTCTTGCCCAAGGCACTCGTCTTCTCCTACAATACATACAAATCCTCCTCGGACATACAAAGCATGCTACATTACAGGTCTACACGACCAATGACAGGTCTACACGACCAACGTCGCACACAATTATAGGTCTACACGACCAACGTCACATGACTTGACCAGGAAGCGACTGACGAGTCCACCTGCAAAACAAAACAAATGACAAACAAGGAGCGGTCTACTGACCCTTCGCCATTACAAAAGACACCCTCAGTCGTCTTCACAAGATTATTGGATGTACTAAGCTGACTCTCAGCTTGAGCAATACACATGTCGGCCCTGTCGCCAGAACGCCTGCAACGAAGTCGAGAGAAGTTATAAAATCAAACCGTCCCATCACTTGACACTTTGGCCCAGTTTAATTTTGGGGCAATTGTTGGGCCGTGAATTATTCGGATTGGGCCGACCCATGAACGGTCAAGTAAGGAGGCCTATGGCGGAATAAAGATCTGATCTGACTTGCTCGATGACTCCGTCCAACGTCCAACGTCCAACAAGCTTGTTGTAACGCCTTTCGGAAATCAAGGGAAAGGTCGGATCTTCTAACGGTCATCTCTCACCAGGATCTCAGCCATAAAGAGAATCATGGAGCATTAAACGAAGAGAATCATGGACCATTAAACCAATGGAGGAAATCAAGGGAGCATTAACTCCCTAGAGAAAATCAAGGACACGATCAAGATCTTCCAACGACCATTTCTTACCAAGATCTTAGCATTAACTTCGTTATTATAAGGGATCTCTCATGACTCCATTTCTTACCAAGATCTTAGGCACATTGTAAGGGATCTCTCATGACTCCATTTTACTGATATTCGGAGCTCTCATTGTAATCCGAAACACGATCTTTCTAAGCAAAGCAGCGTTCGGCCGTTTTGAGCATCCATTCGACATTAGTCATTCGACTCATTCTCATTCGACCTATTGTGATTCTTCATAGCTAAGCTTTATTATTACTATTTCGTCTCGTCATTTTGATTCTTTGATTTATTTGAAGTTATAATTTGATACATTCGACTAATAGCACCACATCGAAGGCAATTTAGGTTTGATATCTTTTTGCCCAAAACACACATCACAAGATGTGCATGAAATTTTGTTTGTATGTGTGTATTCTCACCTAAGCGTCATTTCTCACCGGATCCGCATCCTTAATATTGTATGGACTTATTTCGGATGAATTGAATAAAATGAAAAAATAAGATGTGAAATTAACGTCCCATAACAAAAAAAGTTATATTAGCAAAAATAACTTGATTTTATCAAAATGCATCCATACTTAGTAAACCCAAAACCCAAACACAATCCCAAAATCAACAACTACACCGGTGAACAAATCCCCACCAACACCAAAAAATCCAAAACTCAACCTCCATCCTAACATCAGCATTAGCACCATTACCAAATCACCAACTCTTCTACGGTTTGCAGAAACAACAGATAAACAAAAATAACTATTCTTTACAAACTCAAACCCAACCCCAAAACAACAACCCCAACCCCAACACTCATTATCTAGAACAAACAACAACAATAACATGGAAGTGGTTTTCATCCACTAACCACTATTGATATGGGACTTAGGGTAAAGGTCTCCCCTTTACTCTAAAAATCCCCAAAAGACAAGGGACTTCCTCCCATTAAAATTCGGAAATAATATTCGTTCAAACTATTCGGGCAACCCCCATCCACACTACTAGGCTTTATCCCCTTCCAACACCATCAGAAACATCTCCAAAAACATCTATCAACTTGAAGGGGAATCCAGTATAGAAATGAAGAAGACCCAGTTAGGCTTGAATAGCCAAAATCTTGATTTGGATCTCAAGTGGTTGAATCACCTATCAACCAAAATCTGAATCTTTAAAAACTGTAATAACCCGTAATATTTTAGATTTTAAATAAGGTTATTATTGTAAATGTCTTTCATTTTATTAAGAATTATAAAATCTATTATATTTTTTATAATTATATTATAAACTTGAAGTTATATCTTATGTCAAATAAATTCCTTATGAATGATTCAAGAGTATAATTTAAACTTAAATTAAAAGTTAGTGTGTTCAAATTTATCTTTTCCTTTTAAGTTGTCCCAATAAAATTAATTTTAAATGAAAAGGAATATTGAATATTTTATTTCCAAAAACATTATCTTAATTGATCTTCTTTCTTCCCTATAAATAGGGCTTAGTTTTAACCTAAAATCACACAACTCATTTCTCTCATCTTCTTCTTCACGCCGCTCTCTCTCTCTCTCGGTTTTTCTCTCTCGCAACCCTAAAACTCAGTCAACTTCCTAACACCGCCGTTTATACGTCCGGTGTCGGACTTAGACGATTCAAATTGCATTCACTTATTATCTTTGTCTTCTACATTGTCATAAGAAGCACGTTACCGGAAGCCACAAGACGCGCCCTCACGCGCCGTCTAATGGCAAGGTGGTCGAAGCTCTTTTCCAAGATTTTCTGGTCGACATTGTTAAATCTTTTAATTGTTAAAAATAGTTCTAGATCTTATTTTGATTTGATATTTTAACAATATATTTTAAACATATATATGTAGTTTAATATGAAATATCATAGCTGTTTGATGCCGTTTGATATTTTAGAAACGTTTTGAACTAGAATAGTTGGTTTGATGATTTGATTTTGATTTTGATTTCATGAAACGTTTTGCTTATAACTTGTCAATGCTTTATCTTATCCTGATGGGTATTTAATATGATAAAATAAGACATGTTTGTGAAAGTTTGGAACTGATTTTATCCCTAAAGCATTTGTTTTCGATTTTTAGATATTTTTACAATGTGACATTGCATATTCTGCATACCCGATTAAAATAATTTATTAAGGTCATATAAGAGGAGATCTTTCGTTGATTCCAATTGGAGGATCTTTCTAACTTCTAGAAAGATATTAATGTTATTTTTAATTTATTTATTATACCAAAAATATTTTTTTCGTGGATTTAATTCTAAAATTCCAGAAATTTGGAAGAGATTTGATTTCGAGTTTTTGTGTTTCATAACGTCAAACTTTATTCGTACTTTTTTGTTTAACTTTAAATAATGTTTTGGACTGGTTTATTTTCTAGGATTAAAATATGGAAGTTAAAAAAATTAGGCTTTTCAATCACTTGATTTAAGGCTATAATGAATTTTATATGATTTTTAGAAAATCAGTGCGCGTGATGTGCAATACTAACTTTGTTGAATTTTCACGAAATATTTGTAAATGATTTATGGTTCTTTCCACTTGGAGAATGACCTAGACTCATTCATGTTTATTGATATCATCTTGTTTTTAATTTTTGAATTATTTTAGATCAAGTTATAGTTACGTTTTGGAATGGACAGTAAGCTGTCAAATTTTAGATTTTGAATTGTGAAACTTAAGCATGTATTGTGACATCATTTTCATCCTAGGTAATTATTTAAGGATATATGGTCTTGATTGATACCTTCTAAAGGCTCGGATATCATTAATGAGTCAAGTTCCTATACTTGCTCGGTTGGTCATTTGTGTGTTTGTTTGAATATTGCTTTATGCGTCTAAGATTTGTTATGATAATTGTTTGTGTGAGTTTGTTGATTCATGTAATGTTGTTGTGACTCATTCATGAAATATTATATAATGATATATCATGAAATCTGAAGCTTGACTTGTTCGTTATATGAATGACTTGTTCATTTGTGTTGTGAAAATGTGTGTTGTCATTCATATGAGTGGTCAAAAGAAAAAGTGAGGACATCCTCCATGTGGAGTTTTCATGTGATTAGGACATGGATGCACCACCCTCCGAATGATGGGCGAAGGCGACCCCGAGCATGGGAGTGCAGTAGTGGGTGCATACCTCAGAGTAAGCCTTCGATGGGGTATGTACGGCCATATCGCAGGCTTGAGGTTGTGCTGTTTGTACAGACGTAGACTTCCAATATGAGCTCGGATTTGGCCAATGTCCATAGTGTGTGTGGTCAAGGTTTCAATTGAGCTAACCTTGTTAAAAAGGTTTCAGCGATGCTGGCCTTGTGTGTGTGGTGTGGATGTGTGTCAAAAGGTTTCCATTAAGTTGAGCTCGTATGTGTGAATGTGCATTCATTGTCATTTATGTAATGATATGTGTTTGTATTTAATGTTCTTTATGATTTCATATATGTGTTGATACATAAAGTGATATTAACTGTATTGTTCTTAATGTGGCGTGTTTTGAATATAATTGTTCAACGACTGTTTAGTTTACTTCTTTGTCTTGTTTGGTTGCTAGACATGATATTTCTTATATAGAAGTTATGACTAGTATATGATGGTGTGCTTAGAACTATAAATAGGACCATGTGTTTCTTTGATGGATATAAGGGGACAGAAATGTGTATTGTGGATTTAAGTTGGGATGTGTAGAGCTATAATTATAACTGAGTTAGGTATGAATTGTATGATGTTTGTTGGGACGTTAGAGTTCTTTTTAACTCGATGATATTGGTGATATTCTATACTCGAGGGATATAGATTAAGTTGTGATATTGGTGATCTTGGTATAGGATACAATTTACCTTTTTTGATCTTTGGGTAATTAAGTTGTAACATGTAAGTACATGTTACATTGTACATTTCTTATGAGTCGACCAACTGATCCTGATGAGGGATGTCTACTTGTTGTAACATGTAATTCTTTACAAATATCATTAACGTGAGACCACTCAAGGTGGAGATGGATGGATACCATGATACTACACATGAAGCTTTTAATTGCAATTTGGAGATTTACTATTGGAAAGGTTTAATTCTATGCATTAGAGTTTTCATAAGTCTTCCGTTGTACTTAATTTGTTTATGTTTGTTAAAACTAAATCTCTACACTTTATAAGGAGAGTTTATATAAGTTGTTGTTATTTAAAAAGACTTCTGCTACTATTTTATTTGTATGATTTTATTATATGTTTTACAAAACTTTGTTCGATGTTAAGCGTTGGGTGACTTCGAACATTAAACTCTGGGGTCACTGGCGTGTGACACTTTCGACATAAGTTGGGGTGTTACAAAAACCCCTATCAGTCACTGAATCTGGATCTCATCCACATTGATTCGCGTCCAAATCCTAAATCGTATATTGGCTTATAATCGTTCTCGGCCTAGTTTGTATCCCTCCTAACTGACTTACTCCCCTTTGTAACTCCTTCATCTCGTTTGCCCATTGCTCGATTCCACCATTATTGGCCTGAACTCCAGTGACTCGTCCATAAACGTCGTCAACTTGGTTTAAAATTTTGATGCCCATATCTGGTTTTCTGAGCTTGCAACTCAAGCTTGGACATAAATGTTTTTATCTTTTAAAAAATAGAATAAAAAGACGTATTGCCTTGCTTTACAAGCAAATTAAGAATATATTACCAACATACAACAAAATTACCAACATACACATCCCGGTGACACCGATGGAAGACAAACTTCTTTGGAGATTTAATTCTGACAAAAAATTCACCATTTCCTCAACATACAAGTTGAACCACTGTGCCTTACTTAATCCCCGAACACAACCTTATTCCTGGATTTGGAAACTCAAGATCCCCCCAAAGATTCAAACCTTTGTTTGAAAAGTTGTCATAGACGCCCTACCCACCATGGAACGTCTTAACCATCATTATTACTCTGTTTACTCCACCTGCCAACTATGCCAGACTACAAATGAAGATATTAATCATTTGTTCTTCACTTGCCCATTCACTCAATTAATGATATTTAACCTTGAATTAAAACTTCAATCCTTTTTTTCTCTTCAATTTAGTTCATATTTTCAATACAATTTTGAGTATTTCAGACAATCCAATTCCAATCCTGCTCCCTACTATTTCTTTGGTGGTCCATCTGGAATCACCGAAATAATCTTATCTTCCGCCAAACCCTAGCTCCCTCAACTTTAGTCCCTTAGACCAAGCCTGACGATTCTTTCAAGACTGGACCTTATCCAGTGAATCTATTAAACCACTTACCATCCGAAGAAATCGTGCATTGATTACAAATCGGATATGGAAGAAACCTCCTCCGAGATGGGTAAAACTTAATTTTGACGGCTCCAAGAAAACTGACAATAGCTCCCATCTTGGATACATCCTCAAAGATCATAACGGAAAATATCTTTCCTTCTACCAGGAAGAGATCCCTTCTACCTCTATACTCTGTAGTGAAGCCTTAGCAGCTCTTTCAGGTATCCAATCTGCTGCTAGGCTTAATATTAAACAATTGATTATCAAATGTGATAATCTACTGGTTATTATTTCTACCCGACGCACTTGGACAATTCCATGGGAAATCCATTCCATTATTATGGATATTTATGCTTTACTTTCATCCTTTTCTTCTTTTCAGGTCTTCCACTGCTTTTGGGAGGCCAACCGTGCTATTGATTTCTTGGCCACACATCTCATCCTGTCATTTGCACTTCAACAATTCCAATACCTTCTTTGTCCTACTAGTTACCATTACCATACTCGTCCGATAACTAGCGACAGATATGAGTTCTTACAATCGAACTCTACCTTTAATTCTTTCGGAACTCAATTTATAAAGACCGTCCATTCAGATGATTTAGGGTAGCCATCTTGATAGGTGGGCCCTAATGTTTGTCTTGTTAAAAAAAAGAATATATTAATTGATCAAGAATAGAAAAAAGAAGTAGGATTCTATTTCCTTGCTAACCAATCAACCAGTTGGGCCGTAAGGCCCATTAAAAAAATGACAAAATGTAAACAATATAATATTGAATTTGCATTGTGTACTTTGGAATAAAATAGGGTTCTATTTTCTTTTAATTAAATCTTGTGCATTAGTACAACTTTTTAATTAAAGTAACACCATCTTATATCAATTTGGGTTTTGGGTCTTTGATCCAATTTAACTATTAATATACTAATCTAATAGGCTCATTAACCAAGCCATATTTCAATATCCATGCCCAACTAGCTTAACCGCTATCATAATTAAAAATGAGTGTTGGTTTGATGAGCATAACACATTTTGTTGTCCTGTGGATTCAAGTCGGGGTTTCGATTCTTCGTTGCCTTTATGAAGCTGAACTAGGATGGAGTTTGAGTTGTTCTAGTCGTGCTCGAGGCTCTTGAAGATCCCTCCTTTCATTGGGGCAACGTCATGGTTGAGACTCTTGAAGATCCCTCTTTGAAGAGGGGGCAATGTCATAGTGGTCCATCAACACTTCTGCATGATTGATCCTGTTTGACCTATTTCTGGGCGGCGCTTTCTTTTGATCGTGCGTGTCTCTCATTTCTCTCTAGATCGTTTTGGCTCTTTATTTGTTTTGTTGTAATTTCCTTGCTTGTTTTGTTGTATTCAGTTCGGTGTGCCCGACGCCAATTGATCGACCTCTCGATTTATCCCACATTATTATGTCAGATAACTCGAATTCTTTCCTCATTGAAAAAAATGCATCCATACTTTTGAAATGAAATGAAGGGAAGCCCCAAATTAATGAAGAAGAAAGCCCAACAAAATAGCATAGCCGCCGAATTTCCAAAAATTGATTTTGGAAAATAAATAAATTCATTTTCTATTTATTTTTTATAATAATTCCCGCAGGAGATCTAATGCCATTTTTTTGTGATCCTTAGATAAAAAGATTCATTCTCTTCATAAAAAATAGAAGGTAGAACCACTAAGATCATGATTGGATCTGCACATGTTTGGTAAAAAGAAGAATTTTCTCCTTTGAGAATAATAAATAATAAAACTTGATTTTGAAATAGAAAAAGGAAATAAAAAATCCATGTTTTTCATTATCTAACAAGCTGTTGGATCGTTAGAGTTACGTCTGAGGGAACAAAAGCTTTGTTCCCACAGAAGATACAGGGGATTAAAACCAGCAAGAAAGATAACGAACGAACTCACGATGTATAGTGGAAACCCTGATCAGAAAAACTAGCTTCTCAAGGAAAAACCACTACCTTCAAGCTTCCGCTTGAGAGGATTTTGAAGCGTGTACTTGTCTTATTGATTTCTTGCTCGATTACACTTGTATCCTGGACTTCGACCTCTAAACAACCAGCTAGACTCGAAGACACTTCTACAACGATGAATCGAACTCAACCCTTGAGGACTTACACACACCTCACTTCTTTTCTTTCTCCTTTTCGTTCTCTCTGTTTTCCGTCGTCGTGGTTACATAGAAATGAATCCATACTTCTATTAAATACAACACGGCAAAACCCTAATCGTAACACGATAAGATCTTTCCAAATAAGGTTATAGGAAGATAGGGTTTGCTGGAGGAATAATATCCCAACCGTCTATTTTAATCAAGGAAGGAATTCCCGAAATTAATATAATCGGATGAGATATGATTCTTCTCTCTCCAATTCACTTATCTAAGGAAAGATTCCCTAAGATAAGGAATCGGGCTTCTTCTCTCTCCATATCTTCTCGATTTGGCTTGATCCTTGGAGCAGAAGACTTCAATCCTTTACCGCGGCGTTTAATGATTTTGTTTCCATAATTCAGCACGCTGGATTTCTTCTTTCCATTCGCAGCTTCGAACTCGTTCGTCACTTCAGTTCCTTGGGGGGTAACAAAGCACATGAACAGAGCTTTGTTCCCTATGCGATCCTTTGCTGCAATGGTTCCCTATAACAACTGTCTTTGTTCCTGAAACACGTAGTACCCATATTAGTTGAATGTTTGTTACCATCAAAACCTAAGAAATTCAACACAAGCCGATTAAGGAATAGAAAATTCACCCCCAAAATATTAGTAAAAAGTTTTTTAAAAAACACCAAAATTTCACGATCAATATCTTCCTCAACTTTCCTCCAAAATTTCTTTACACCATTCTTCATTGTTGGTCTTGTCAAGCTCTGAATTAACCAATTTTTAATATTTTTTGTTTCGCTCGAAACTCCATTGTTGGCTAGACTGGTTTGCTTTTGAAACTCGCATACTCCATTAATGTCCCTTTCTATGAGACGTTAAGGATTTGAGTCAGAAGAAGTTCAGACATTTGCAAAAGGAAGAACAAAGATGATAGTGCCCAAGACCAATAAATAAACTAGTTACTAGTAGATATTTTTACAACAATAACTAGAAATCGGAGCCCCGGGCAATGTTTTATGTTTGGTGGGGGCTTGCTTGGTTCGTCATTGGGGTCTCCTTTGGTAATGCACCCCTTTGAAAGGGATTGTCGTTGTCCATGGTAGTTGGCCAATGAAGTAGTTGAGGCATATCCGAAGCCACAAACCCTGCAAAAGATATATGCGTTTTTGTTAAACCAAAGAAGCTATTCCTATAGATTTTTTTTTAAAATTCTTGAGTATCTCACGATCCTCAAAACGCATGGTTGTTGGAAAAAAATATTTCCGCTTACCTCAAGTTTGTTTGACCGTTTGATATGTGCTTCATGCTTTCCATTGGTGCCAAATGTATAGTTCCCGTGTGGTGCTAGACCTGGAACATGATGTCACATATTTGAGCAAGCTCTATTAAAAGCGTTATAACATGTTGGTCGTAGTGTGTACCACGAAAGTGTATTTCCCGTCAACATCTTGGCTTGTAATCATTTCTCACTGATTTGTAGTTTTGTGTGTGTGGTGTAGTATTATCATAATTGGTTTTAGTACTTACATTCATTTCGGTGACCAAGTTGTTGAATGCCTCTCGGAAGACTATGTTCCGTGTGTAGTTTGTCGGCTCTCTCCCCGTGTGTAGTAACAATATACTGAGTCTTTGTGGGTCTGTTACTCGAGATATTGCCACATAGAGTTGACCGTGGCAGAAAACTGGTTTTGGCAAGTACAATCCCACATGTTTTAGTGATTGCCCCTGGCTTTTGTTGATAGTCATAGCATAGCAAGCTTTGAGGGGAAATTGACGACGTTTCATTACGAATGGCCATTTGGATTGGGTGGTGCTTAGTGTGATCCTAGGAATTAGTACTTTTTTCCCTACACATGTTCCTGTTATAATCTCAGCCTCAACAATCCACTCCCCCAAATGCGTAATGATGAGCCGGGTGCCGTTGCACAACCCTTGCGACGGGTTGACATTCCTTAGAAGCATCACTGGCAACCCTTCCTTTAGTTCCAACGCGTGTGGTGGGATTCCTGTAAATTGGTTTCCACGTTATTTCATCCATTGGTGATTTTTATAACTTATTAGGCATAGTGTATAGAGGTGTTAGCGTAATGTACCGGGGAAATCCTGGCTGTTTAAGAATTCGGGTGGGTACAAATGCTCTTGTGCAACCACATCGGTAGATGCCTTGCAAATCTCATCCGTGCTTTTGTATGTCTTCTTTTGCCCGTGCAGGAGTTTGAACATGTCACTGTTTATCTGATCTGCATCTTCGTTAAAAGGGGTCAAGATAGCCTTGTCTTGGATGTACGACGGGTCGGTTCCATTTGTAACGAAATCTGGAAAGACTTTGTCAATTAGTTGCTCAATCGGGTTTGCCCCTGGTGCGATTATGAACTCTCCTGGGATCTCAGTCCATGTTTCTTCCTCCTCATTGTCTAGCGCTATTGCCTCAGCATTTCCATCCCCGATCTTTTGAATCCAGTTTTTGAATTATTGTTTACGGATGCCAATCTCCCCATTGTCTTGTTGGTCATTGGTTCTCATATTTTTTGTTAGCGTGAGTAATTGGCATTGACTCCAAATAGGCGAGTTGTTGATGCACGCTTGAACGATGTCTTGTCGTTTGCCTTTGGTAATGACTGGCAATATTTTCCTGAAATCTCCTCCTAGTAGGACCGTTATACCGCCAAATAGCTTGTGTTTGTTTTTAGCCTATTTGATGCTTTGGATATCTTGCATTGTTCTGTTTAATGCCTCGAACGCATTTATATGCGTCATTAGAGCTTCATCCCAAATGATCAGTTTGACTTCATGCATCAGTTGTGCTAATTGCGTGTTTTGTTTAATACCGCATGTGCTGTTATCTAGCAGTTCGATCGGGATTAGAAATCTGTTGTGGGCTGTCCGGCCGCCCGATAGTAGAAGGGAAGCAATACATGTGGGGAATAAAAGTGTTAGAGATGAGCTCAATTGAATGTGCGAGGTATTCTTTTTTGTATGTAAAGGCAACATGCAACCACCAGGTACGTAATGACGTTGTAGTGTTATTGTTACGAAGCTACAATGGGTGTAATCGACATAAGCATGTTGTCTTGTATGCAGTTATATTTCATCGATAAGAAATGGATTAGGTATGAAAAATTTGATGACGTAAGTAAACGTAGCTTAGGACTTACCCGACGATGCTATGGCAAGGACGATGTTCCCTTGTGATCGTATACAGGCCATAATTATCTTGTACAAATAAGTTTGCCCCGTTCCTCCTGCCCCGTATATGAAGAAGAAATCTCCGGATTGTCTATTCACTGCATTGATCACCTTGGCGTAGATTGCTTTTTGGTCCGCGTTCAATGAACGATACATGGCTGAATGCAACTCTTCCATTTTGTGGGCATTGTAGGAGAGTTCTTCTCGTATGAGTCGGTTGTCCATTATGGTGAGCAGTTGCTTATCTGGCATCGGAATTCCCAGGTAGTCAATCAATGTTTTCCCGGTTTTTGTAAGAAGCTCTTCAATGTCAAGCAAGCAATAGTTTTTTAGCTGATTTTCACTGAGTTCTAAGGTCGGGAATTGGAATTCTCTTCTCTTCCGATATAGTATGTCTTCTGATAACGCGGGCCAATTAGTGTCCCACAGTTTTCTCGGGTTGGCAACCTCACAGAAAGTTAGAATTGTGACAAACAAATCCCTCACTTGTACTCCCGTTGCCCAGACTTGTGCTTCTTTTATTGCGTCGGTCCATTCTTTGTCTTCCTTGAGCATTCCACGGGCATAACATGCTTTCCTACAGGTGTCATATTGTTTCCCATTCATCGTCCTGATTTCTTCAAATGTTCGGGGTCCTACAACCACATTTAGAAGCATGCGTAGGTAATACCTTTCGCCGGAGGCCGGATGGGCGTACACAATTCTGCCTATCGGTTTGAGATTCCGCCTTGGCCCCCACACCTTTTGTGATGCATCCCATGTGTACTGTTTGGGTATTTCTGCGTACTTTAATTTTCGTGCCGCCTCATCCTTGCTGTTTAGAGTAAACCACTCTATAAACATTGTCGAGTTTACTCCTTCTCGACGTATCACAGTTGGCAGGTTTTGCGAATTTGACATTGTCACTAATTGTTGTTCTGGGAGATGGAATGTCAGACGTATAACAACAGGCCAACTGTAATGAATGTCGAACCCATAAATACGCCAAGCGGCTTCACATGTAGATAGGTAGCGGCAATCTAGGTATTGCTTGATCTCATTTATTTCCTGGTTTGTGGCTTGACCACCTCCGTGTGGGTGCGCATCTTTCTACATGAAGACATCAGTCGTTTTGTCTGGTCCCTTGGTTATATACTTGAACAGGTACTTGATGGCTCTTGTTCTATTACACCACTCAACATTGATGTGTGCACCATATTTCAGCAGTAAGTACCGATTATATGGCACGGCATGGTTGTTGGTAAATGTCGCACGCCCTTTTTCACTATAATTCCATTATTTCGGCGCCGGTAAATTGGAAACCCGTCCTCATCAAACGTTGTTTCTGCATAGTAGGGCTTGGGAAAGTGTTTGTTACATTTCCCATTGTGCATACACGGTGCGTTAGGGTTTGTATCTCCATATGGTCCGTGCAACATGTGCTCAGTCACAAGTTTATGCGCTTCCGGGTCCGTCTCTTTGCACGGGATTTCTGCCGAAATGAAATCATCTACGTCGTTTCCTGTCCTGGCCTTGCACCCTTCTTCCAACCATAAGAGAATGTGTGCGGCTGGAAGGCCACGCTTTTGGAATTCAATGGTGTATATGGCTGCATGTTTACAAACAGAAGGACGTTAATTAGTGGGAAATATGCGTTGTGAAATTGTTATGTCACAAATACGGGGTGCAACTTCACATAGGGTTTTGACCTAATTCATTTCAGGGAACACGTACCTGCCTTTGTGGGACCAAATATCTCGTGTGTTTTAAGATCTTTTAGCAACTGGCACACCTTGCGCCTAAAAAGCCTGCTCATGACTTCGGGCCTATCATTTGAGTGTTGCATCGCTAATTCAGCCAGCATTTCACCTGTCTCATACAATTTAGGGTTAGCAGTGAATGTAATGAAAAGTGTGGGATTCCCGAATACTCTGCATAACGCCATTGTGTCTAGGTAATTCTGAATCATATATCGGGGGCTTCCCGTATAGGTAGCTGGGAGGACTATTCTTTTGCCAACCATTCTTGCATTTGTATCGCCCTTGGTAATAGCATCACAAATGTCATTTATTTGTAAAATATTTACAAAAGCTTTGAAATTTGTGTAGCATTTTAGATTTTGGTTTTTTTTGGTATTTGAGAACATTTGATTTTAAACAATGTTATTTACAGAAAATACCTTTTATACCAAATACTTTTTTAAAATATAAGTATTTACCTTTTTAAAATGCCTTTATAATAAATGGAAACAAACAAATCCTAAATTAATGCTGTCTTATTTACTGAATTGATAATTGTTTCTTTTGGGCCACGTATATGCAAATAGTTATACAAAGGACGGGGGCTAATCGGTTATCCTTTTTGAGCTACAAATGACGAAAGTCCAGCGAAGGGCTAATTATGTAAATTGGGCTACTCAAATGTTGTTCAACTGTGAGTTTAGAACGTGTAAAAGTTAGGGTCCTTGAAATTGCAATTTCAAGTTTGTAATAGATTTGGGGAAATTAGGCATGTGTGTTTGAGAGAGGAAAAGAGATAGAGGGGGGCGCCGTGGATTTGCCACAGTGGAGGCCGGAGATGAAGGATTCGAGGGAGTCATTGGCTGGGGGGCTCGCAACACCAGAGCAACGCAGTTGAGCCACCACGGACCGCGTCGAAGACCGCCGATTGGATTCCACCAAAGTCAAGAGGTTTCGTCCTTTTCTCCTAGCCATCCCCATCCCTATACGTATTTCTTTACAGATCTGTTGTTTAAGTTTTGTTTCATGGATTTTGTTGTTATTGGAATTGGAAATTTGACTTAATACGCCGATGGAATTGGACCCAGCCAACCACCTAGGAGCCGTTAGTTCGCTGGGTAGTGTTTCGATCTAAGTCGGGAGGGCCCTGTTAGTTCTCTGTGTTGGCTAAGCATCTGTAACAACTAGCAATCTGTGCGGTCCTAGGGCTTCGTAAAGGGGAATTATACTTGTTGTATATAGTATACTAATAAGGTAATCATGTGATGCAAAGAGATTTGTTCACCATCAGTCAAGGCAAAGGTACAATAGACCTCAATTGGAAGGAATATGTGATACCCCGTATTTCTATAAGGTTATTTTGGGAATTTTGGGAATTTTCTCGAGTACCCGTTTCGTACGTCGGATTTAATTCAGATAGTTTGAGATATTCTGTAATGTGCTCTGCCTCTGTAATATTTTTCTCAGTGAAATAACATACAGTCGACGCATTTTGGGAGTTAATACTCGTTCTTGTACGAATATATTTAACACGGGGTTAAGATTATTGTCCAAGAGTTATCATCCAATGGGCACTAAAGTACAAGTTTGTTACCCTAAGGTTTTTATCCAAGAGGCAAAGTGCAAGGTTATTACCCAAGGGATGGGAAGGAAGCTTCCTATCACCTTCCTCCCCCTTGGATTTGCCTATATAAGGATGGCTTGGGAGGAAGAGAGAGGGCTAGTTTCATAAGCTCTCAAACTCTCAAAAACGCTCTCTTCGGGAAAGCTCAAGTCGAACGTCGGAGCTCGTTTGGTGTCGTTTCCGGTGGCCAAGAGAAGCTTGGAAGGCCCTTAGAAGCCTATAAACCAAGCAAGGCGAAAGACGAGCCAAACCGATCATCGAGGGTGAGTTGTTCCTCTCGTATTTCAGTTTCTGTTTAGCGACGGCGACCGCCGGCCAGAACACGGTGCCCGCCGTGAAGATGTGGCCACCGCCGTGAGGAGCCGTGAAGAGCGGCGCCCGCTGCATTTGGGCGGCGCCCGCCGCAGCTGAGGCGGCGCCCGCCGCAAGTTTGGTTGTTGGCCGGTTGCTGTCGTGGCTTCCGTGGCCTTCGTTCGGGTTTCGTTTCCTTTGATTCCTTTCGTTCTTTCTTAGATCTGTATTGTTGTTTGTCGAATCTAACTTAGGGTTTCTCTGTGGGTCGATCCGAAGGAATCTGTGCTCCAGATCTGTCCCTGTGTCAAGCCCGGAATCCCATCGTTAGACTTCATTCAAACTCTGCGGATTCAGGCAAGTGGCGGTTCGCTCTTGCTCATCGTTCTATATATACATTAATTATCAGTTGTTTATCTGAGTAATTAATTTGGAATGATTACTGTGTTTATCTGGAATTGGTTTTATAAACTGTTTTGGAAACTATAATAATGATATTAATAGGTTGTATATCTGTTAGAACAACGCTATTATTTATGTTCGCCTTGAGGGCATTTATGTGGATTTATCCTGAACTATTGTTGTGCTCGAACTGTTAGTTAGCACGAGTATTCGTAGGAACGCCTGGACTCCGAGAGGTCCATTCATTTCTTTATAACTTGGGGGAAAGGGCGATCAAGACCCTACGATAGTAGAAGCTTGGACTCTGTGAGGTTCATTCCTTCGATATAAGTCCAGAGGCTTGGATTCTGTGAGATCCATTCCTTAGTTGTATGTCCTGCGTGACAGAGCATATGTTTAAAAGCTTATAATGTAATGTGGGTTTTGGAATTTAATAAGATAAAGTGCCCGAGTGCACATAATTAATATACCTTTGGCGAGTAGTGCAACTAAGTAACTAGTGCAGATAGGAAAACTCGTCTCGACTTTTGATCAGAGTACGTTCTCTTTCCAATCTGGATTCGCTGTAAGCGGTGAGGTTGGTCGTGAACCGAAACATCTAAGTCAGCTTTTAAATCACTGATGTATGATTATTTAAACGTTCCAGATTTGTCATATTTCCTTAAAGACTCAATCTCTTGGAGTCTCTTTTCGGGTCGATTTCTGTGAAGATTCAGTCTTCCAGAATCTTCACTTGTGCATACCTCTTGTTTATTCCAGTAGGAGTATGATGGTTGACTATCGTCATCGGTTATTATTCGAGAAGCGATGAGTCTAACATAATACGACTGCTTCGAACCACTCTGCTTTGTACCCTTGCATAGTCTATTCAGTAGACTAACCAATCACAATTGTTCTCTGCATGGTTGGCTGGTGTCATCCGTTCGATTCGGCACATCAGATAGAGCGAAGATTTGAGGAGACTAGATTGACTATGAAGACGACGGTTGTTTTTGGATGTTTTTAATAATTTATTTTAATCAGGTTGAGATCCTTGGGAGATGACCATTGTGGTCAAGATCCTTGTTTGTAATATATTTAAAAGACTTCCGCTGTACCTTGTTTAAAGACTTACGCTGTACTTTGTTAAACTCTGTGTTTGTCCTATTCGGGATTGGGATGTAATCCCGGGACTCATGTTTTATATGAATAAAGTTATCATTTTGTATCATTGTATTTCATGGTTTGTATTCAAACGGTAAAGCCTTGGGTGATCTCGGTAAGGAACACTGAGGTCACTGGCGGTAATACCTTTCCAAATGGGTTCAGATTTGGGGGTGTTACAGTTGTGGTATCAGAGCCAAAGGTTTTAAAACGGGTTTGGGATTTTTACATCATTTATCCGTTTTTGAAAATGCTTTAAAAGGGCTCTGAATTTTTAAAGTGAAAGAATTTGAAAACACCGTTCATAGTCATGTCTTCTGTATAGTCTGATATAGTAAGCTTGCTTCTATGTCTAGAAAGACTAATTTATTTCTCGTTGCCCCGCTAGATATGGGTGCATTCTGTTCTCTTCAGAGGAACCCGAGAGAAGCCGAGATGGTTTCGCCATCTCCAGTTAGGCTTGATTCCCAGTTCACTCATTGTGATTTGAGGTTGTGGAACCTAGTATCTCAGTTTCAGTTCATCAATAGAAATTTATGAGTTTGATCTATTCTAAGTTGATTTTATTACAATAAGTATATCATAATGATACTAATGTGATAAAATCCTTGGAATTTGATCAGTAAACAGATGGTGAACACAAGGAACGTTATCCGTGCTGGTGCTGGGCCGAGCAATGACCCCAGACCAAACCCGAGGATTGATGCAGACCCATCAGGAGAGACGGGTCTGGGCAACAACGCCGACGTCAAGCAGCAGCCAGTGAACTGTGAAGAGCAACAACGGCGGTCGGCGGAGTCCCAACTTGCCACTGCAACTCTGCAAGATGGCGTGAAGCCGTGAACATCACTAGAGCAGGGCAGGGGACACGCAGGGGCGGTAGGGCAACAACTGGGAAGAGTGGAACTGTGGAAGACCGAAAGATTCAAGTTCAACAAGGGATGGGCCCAATAAGAATGGCAGTCGGCCCAATAAGTTTTTTTTTTATAAAAAATATCGGTTTAACCGAACCGAACCGAAATTAAACCGAACCGAAACCCAAAAATATCTAAACCGAACCGAACTATTTCGGTTTCGGTTTGGATCGGTTTTTTCGGTCTGGTTCGGTTAAAAATTTCGGTTTAACCGAACCGTGCTGCCTGAGCAACCTCTTTACAAATTTTTAAGAATGAACAAACTTCAAGTTTATTCGTACACATCCACATGTAACTCGTATAATTCATTTTCGATATATATTGTCAAAACTTTAACGTACATAACACATTGTACAATTTGACCTCAAAGATTTTGAAGTCAAAAATTTCAACTTGCTTGATTTTTTATTGTTACAGAATGTAATTTGATTGCATATTTCTTAAGCTTCCAGGGATTTTCACTTGCTTTACTTGAGGGATTTGGTTGATACCTACAATGGAGTAAAATTCGCAAGATATTAGAACTTGTAGAGTGGTTATGTACAATGTGATGTCTTTGTTGGATATTTTGTTTAGAGATATCAAACGCAAAGATGGATATAATTGACATCCGTACTTGATATTCTTGTATCCATATTAAATAGGTCCTGTATGTTATAATGATTTAGGTTCACCTTGTAATTTCAAATTTACAACGTAAATAGTGTATGCTTTGTAGACATAAAAAATTATAAAAATTCAACTTGTCATTTCTTGATTAATGGGGAAAATAAAAGTTGGATTTGTGGGCCCAAAGGCACCCTATCCTTGAACATTGGGCTAAGCACAAATAAAGAACCCAATATGAGCTTCAATGCTGTAAGTTTCTTTCTTCTACAAGTAGCAAAACTAACAGTATTGTGAAAATGAACAAAAAAGAAGATCATGACTTTGGGCACTGATTATGGTTAGATTCCCTACTTGTTCCTTTCATCTTTGCAGCACTCGGGCAAATCTCCAAGCAGGACTCTTTCAGGGCACTGTCGTCTTCTCGTAGAGGAGGAAGGATCCCGAAATTGAACTGCCAAATCACTGGAGTTAGTCACAAATGAATTTGTGTTCAGCTTATATAAGACTAAGAGAGGAATCCAAGGCTTCTTCTCCTTACTTGACAGCTATAGTCACTAAACTTAGGCTCCATGAGCAATGGGATTCCCATGTAATCTTTGAAGAAAGTCTGAAAATTCAAACAAGACAGCCATCTGTCACTTATAACGTGCTTTCCTTGAACTGCTATTGCTCATAAACAGCAGTACATACACATGTTGTTAACTATCTTTTAGCAATGTACATGTATGGGAAAAACTGAATGTTATAATGCACTAACCTGTGTCGGGATCTTGCAAGTGTTAATGCATACACCAACACATTTACTTTCCTCCAAGTACTTGCATCTTTCAACATAGACCTGAGATAATTCCAATGTCAAAGATGCTATTTTAGCAAGAGACTGACTAACAAGGGAAGATAAAATCAGAAATCAATTTCACTTAAGAAACCATTGTACATACACCACTCGCACATGAAGAACCGTCAGGAAGATTGATAGAGTTAACCTGGCATGGACCCATCAGCCATTGACAGGTGATCGCTGTCACTCTTGCTTTGCAACAACATGAAAGAAACATCATGAGAACATTCCAAAGACTGTAAAAATGAGAGTAAACAACTAACAAGAGATCCATTGGCTGATGAGGAAAAGGTGACCCACCAACCATGACGGCTGCTACTCGCCCCTCTCCTATGGGCGTTATGAGCAACCGATAAAGGTCCAAAAGGAAAGGAGGAAACAGGGATCTTAGTATTCGAACCTATTGTTCAGATGAGGATAATGATGTGAGAAACTAATAACAAGTTAAGAGCACAAATTTCTCATGGAATCAGCATACATGAGATGTCAGTCTATAACCAGCTAGCAAGGAATTAGGAAGGAGGCATCTAGAACTAGAAATGACAATTTTGAGAAATATATGTGCCTTCACACTCAATTTCTAATCTGAGTTTGAGCAACTGAAACTTCAATTTTGTTCATACACAACTGAAAAAGCAGAATGAACCTCGGAAAAAAAAATGTAAACCGTGAAAGAATCAATCAGAATTGTAGAGTAAAATTGATTGGGAAGAATCAGATGCAAACAAAACCCTAGAAAACAGATATTCGATGTTCATACTGTGGCGTCATTAATATCGGAGCTAGTTCTGCCAAGCATAAGCTTATTCGCAACCTCAATCAGCCCATCATACCCCTGCTTATCCGAATCCCATCCTGTTTCCTATCATTCAGCAAACAAGCAATTAGAAAACTCGATTCCCGAAAGAAAAAACAAATCAAAAATTAAAGTTGACAATAGAATACCTGAACCATCTTCTTCCTGAACAGATTGAGAAAGAGGTCATCCAGAGGACCCGGATTGTACACAGAAACAGTTTTAGAGCCGGAAATCTCGCCCTGAACCTGCACAATTTACCCACCGGAGACGCTAATCAAGATATTGAAATTGGCGCGGTTGTTGAATCCTTAATGCAAGAATTACCGATTTGGATTGGGTGGAGGAGTAGGAGAGGGGGAACCTTGGCCGTTGTTTGAGGAATCTGGATCGGAAAAGAGATGGTTGAGAAGAAGGCGACAGAGAGTGAACGCTGGAGGACGAGAGAGTATACATGGTGGTCGTGTTGATGGAGATTGGATAATAACCTTTTTAGTTTGTGCTCATGTTACTGTACTAGAGTTGGAAATTGGGATCAAATAGATCATGGAACCGATGGATAGCGCGAAAAAATGCGGACATAAATGCCACGATATGGATCACTTACAATTTAACGGCTCTAAATCAATTGTTAGAGTGCACACTTTTTAAGTTTTATTTATTTATTTATTTTATATTTTAAATTTTATATTTTAAATTAGAATTAATAATTAATGTTTAGAATTTATAGTTTAAAATTTAAAGTTTATAGTTTAAGGATTAGAGTTTTAAAGTTTGGGAGAAGATCAAATGAGCACAAACTTTAAGATAAGTATTGAGCATTTATTGGAGCCGTCCACGTGTCACCATCCAACGGCTGAGAGTGTTTTATAATTTAACAATAAAACCCTATACGGAGGGACATTTTCGTCTTTTGGCCTTCATTTGTCCGTTGTCACTTGTCTCTCTCGCTTGGCTCCGTCTCTCTTGGTGAAGAAATTCTACCGGAATGAAGTTCTCTGTCGCTCCTCACAGTTGTTTTCCCCCTCGCCGATTCTTCGCCATCGGCCTCTCATCGACTGAGCTTCAGCCTCCATTAATTCACCAGCAGCCGGTAGATAGTGTTTTTGATTTTTGCCTACACCTCGACAGAATTCGCAGATAGCGATTTCGAGTGGCCGAGGGAAATGCAAAATGGAGCCGGCCTACACCTCGACAGACAAATACGGTGGGAAATGCAAAATCTCCGAGGAGATCAAGGGGGAGATCAACTGTTCTTCCAGTGGCCGAGGGAAAGTTGCTCTTGGATGCGACGATGGAGCCGTTTGTTTCCTCGATCGAGGCCTCAAGTTCAATTATGACTTCCCTGCTCACTCTCGCTTCGTTCTATTTCTCCAGCAGCTCAAGGTCAATCTCTATCTCTCTTTCTCCATTTTTTCCCTTTATGAATCAGAATGTATGCTATTTAATCCTTAGCGTGGTTTTGTATATGGGCGCGTCTTTGAAAAAGTAACTCATTAAGCTTGGTTGAATCAAGATGTATGGTGGTATTTGGGCTTGTGCTATTATAATTTGGAAAAGATTAGTAGGAATGGTGGTTTTGATTGGTGAAATAGGGTTTTTTTAGAGGCAATTGCATGAATTTTTTGTGTTTTTATTGTCAATGCTGGACATGAGAGACTGAGGGGAGGTCTTGCCTGAATCATAATTATGAGTTTAACTAAGAATGAGAGTGATGATTGCTTTTTATAAACATGTGTAGTTTGTGAGCCTGTGATAGAATGTTTTTTAGGTGAACTATCCAACTAGAGAACTTCTATGTTCAAGGAGGTCTCCAATGAATGGTCTGTGCTTAACAAGCAGAAGCCTATCTGGATGAGGAAGCCCGAGGAGATTACAAAGGAGGAGTATTATGCTTTCTATAAGAGTCTCACTAATGACTGGGAAGAGCACTTGGTTGTAAAGCACTTCTCTGTCGAAGGTCAGCTTGAGCTCAAGGCTGTTCTCTTTGTTCCCAAGAGGGCACCCTTTGATCTCTTTGACTCGAAGAAGAAGCAAAACAACATTAAGCTCTATGTCCATCGTGTATTCATCATGGACAACCGTGAGGATTTGATGCCTGAGTACTTGAGCTTTGTTAAGGGTATTGTTGACTCTGAAGGTAGAGAAGGTGATCGTGCCTGACCGTGTTGTGGATTCCCCCTGCTGTCTTGTCACAGGCGAGTACGGGTGGTCTGCCAACATGGAGTGTATCATGAAGGCTCAGGCCCTGAGAGACTCGAGCATGGGAGGATACATGTCGAGCAAGAAGACGATGGAGATAAACCCTGAGAACTTGATGTGACCTTGCTATGAAGAAGGTCTCAAGTCTCGGATGAGATCGTGATGAATCCGTAGTGGGGCGAAGCAACTCCTTGAATAGGCGTCTGCGTTGATGGAGATTGCAAGACGACGGCGAGGCGGAAGCGATTGCAAAAGCGATAGGAATTTGAGGGGGATGGCCGTAGGGATGTGCACGGCCAGTATAGGGCTGGAAAAGATGGAGATTTGGAAGCGGGATAGATGAAGGGAGCACGCTCGACCTAGATCTAAAGGATTTGATGTGCGAATGACGAAGGAGCAAGCTCGACTAGGTGATTCAAGGTGACGTTGAAGGAGCTTCAATGGAGGTTTTCTCTCAACATAAAGCTATAATTATCAACGTAGGGGAGAAAGGAGGCTACAAAGCTAGGTTAAGTAAAAGGAAGACTCTTCCTTTTCCTTAACCAAAAAGTTTAAAAATAAAACAAATAAAACACTAAAAATTACTCTAAGTATAAAAATGACCTCCTAAACTCCCTTAAAAATGCTGAAAATAATAATAAATAATATCCGGACTAAAAACTAAAAATGTCATAAATCAGAAATATTGATAACTAGGCGAATAGCGATCAATATCTCTAATCTGTAAGCTCCGGGATCTCTGCAGACTGTGTAGACGTCCCAACTGTCACTAAACTCAGAATGGATCCCTCATCTGTAGTTGGACGTCCATGACCTGCTACGAGTCTGGTCACCAGTGATTGAGTCGCAGCTTGAATAGCTTTGGCTCGTGCTCTAGTAATGGGACCTGAGGACCTAAGACTCATAGCCTCCTCCTCGTCTACAGCTGTCATGGTAGGCGAGGTCACATCATCCTCCCCCACTTGAGTGTGAAGCGTCCCCGCTTCACCCTCATCATACTCTGGCTCCACGTACGGTGATAGATCAGCAACATTGAAGGTCGGGTGAACACCATACTTGTCTGGGAGCTCTAGCTGGTAGGCGTTGTCATTGATGGCCTTGACAACACGGAATGGTCCATCACCCCTTTGGTCGAGCTTAGACTTGCGGTTGGAGGGAAAACGCTCCTTCCGCAAGTGAAGCCAAACCAAGTCGCCAGGAGCAAAGACAATCCTGTGTCGTCCTTTCTTCTTCTGGGCTGCATACTGTGCTGCTCTGCGCTCCAGCTGGATGCGCGTCCGAGTGTGCAGTTCCTTGATGTGATCGGCCAATCTGTCAGCTGTGGTGCTGTCTGTATCCTTCCTAGGATAGGGAGTCAAGTCCAGCGGCGTCAGCGGGTTCCGTCCATAGACAACTTCGAACGGGGTCAGTTTAGTTGTGCTGTGCCGGCACCTGTTATAAGAAAACTCCACATTAGACAGTAAGTCCTCCCACCTGCGTGGGTTACTCTTCAGAACCGTCCGAAGGAGGGCTCCAAGAGTGCGGTTGGTCACCTCTGTCTGACCATCCGTCTGTGGGTGGTAGCTCGTAGAAAATAGGAGTTTAGTACCGAGCTTACCCCACAAGGTTCTCCAGAAATGGCCGACGAACTTGGTGTCCCGATCACTAACAGTAGTGCACGGAATACCGTGCAGTCTCACGACATTGTCGAAGAATAGAGTAGCAACGTCAGTGGCGTTACTAGTGTTCTTACACGCAATGAAGTATGCCATCTTAGAGAACCTGTCTACGACCACAAATTTAGAATCTCTACCACGCCGAGACAGAGGTAACCCAGTGATAAAATCCATGGAAAGATCTTCCCACGGGCCAGCTGGAATCGACAGAGGCGTGTAGAGACCATACGGACTAGACCTGGCCTTAGCCTTATGGCATGTCACACAACTCTGACAATACTTTGTAACACTGTTGGCCATCTTAGGCCAGAAGAAGTGCTTGCGAAGTGATGCCAGCGTCTTAGACACGCCAAAGTGACCACGACTATGTGCTTCCTCAATCAGCAAATTTCTGACAGAGGATGAAGGAATGCAAAGCTTCCCACCTTTGTACAGAAAGCCGTCATCAAGGAAATACGTAGCATGTTCACGACCAGTGGATTTACATTGCTCAAAGAATGTAGAAAAGAAAGGATCAACAACATAAAGATCCTTGAGCAATGCAAACCCAAATAACTGAGACTGTAGCTGAGTAATGAGGACGTACCTGCGAGAAAGGGCGTCGGCTACCACATTCTCCTTACCTTTCTTGTGAACAATGAGATAGGGGAACATCTCCATGAACTCAACCCAGCGAGCGTGGCGTCTGCTAAGAGTCGTCTGGCTGCGCAGATAACTAAGAGCTGCATGATCTGAGTGAATCACGAACTCTGCAGGCCACAGATAGTGTTGCCACGTCTTCAGAACCCGAATCAGCGCGTACAACTCTTTGTCATACGTCGGGTAGTTCAGTTGTACACCTGACAGCTTCTCTGAAAAGTAGGCAATCGGCCTCTTCTCCTGCAGCAAGACACCTCTGATGCCGAAATCAGAAGTGTCGCATTCCACCTCGAACCGACGGGTGAAGTCAGGAAGCTGTAGCAGCGGCGCGCAGCACAAGGCATCCTTCAGGGCGGCAAAAGCAGCATCATGCCGTGGAAGCCAAGTGATAGACGCGACCTTCTTGGTCAGCTCGTGTAATGGGGCGGCTATAGTGCTGAAATCACGAACAAACCGTCGATAAAAACTAGCCAAACCCAAAAACGAACGTACCTGAGTCGGAGTAGCTGGCGTCGGCCACTCTTGGATAGCGCGGATCTTTTCTGCATCCACCTGCAGGCCGTCCTTGCTGACGACGAAACCTAGGAAGTTTGTAGAAGGAGAACAAAATACACACTTGCCAAGATTGGTGTATAAGCTCTCTACTCTCAAACACTCTAAAACAAGGCGAAGATGCTCAGCATGGTCATCTAAAGTCCTAGAGTAAATAAGAATATCATCAAAATAGACAACTACAAACTTACCCAGAAAAGCTCTCAAGACATGGTTCATCAGTCTCATGAACGTAGAAGGAGCATTGGTCAGTCCAAATGGCATGACTAGCCACTCATACAGACCATACTTTGTCTTGAAAGCAGTCTTCCACTCGTCCCCCTCCTTCATGCGAATCTGATGATAGCCGCTCTTCAGATCAATCTTGCTGAAGAACTGCGCTCCATGTAGCTCGTCAAGCATGTCGTCGAGGCGAGGAATGGGATGTCTGTATTTGACGGTGATCTGGTTGATGGCATGGCAATCCACGCACATCCTCCAAGAACCGTCCTTCTTAGGCACCAATATGACGGGAACAGCGCACGAGCTAAGAGACTCGCGCACATACCCCTTCTCCAACAGTTCTTTCACCTGCTTTTGCAACTCCTTTGTTTCCTCTGGAGAAGTTCTATAGGCAACTCGGTTGGGAAGAGTAGCTCCCGGAACAAAATCGATCTGGTGCTCAATGCCACGAAGTGGTGGAAGACCATCTGGCAACTCGTCCGGCAGCACATCCTGAAACTCTTGCAAAATAGACAAAATACAAGAGGGGAGTGCGGACTCTGAAACAGGTAGGGCAGTAGGAAGAGCAATGAGTAGGAAACAGGGAGACTTGCCTTGGATGACGTCGGAAACCTTCCGGCGTCGCGCCAAGAGAAGTCGCTGCTCAAAAGTGCCTTTCAGCGCAGAAATAACTTTTCCACCCTTCTGATGATGGACTCCAGAAGGTACCTGTTGACCATTACCACTACAGTGAGGAAATTTAAGACTAATGGGCTGGTCACTTACCCGTCCTGAGTTGCCCTGGGTACCCGAAGAAGATGCTGCAGGAAGTTGTAGGGAACTCGGTTGGAAGGCTGTAGGGGACTCTGGAGGGGGTTTTCCTGCGTCCTTTGCATCCTGTATAGCCTTGTTCCTCTGTCTAATAGCATGGTCCTGTAAAATCTCATTCGGAGTCATAGGTAAGAGCGTCACGCGCTTTCCATGGTGAGTGAACATGTAACTGTTCAAAAACCCATCATGGAAGACGCGATGGTCAAATAGCCAAGGATGCCCTAACAGAATATGGGTGGCATCCATGGCGGTAACATCGCACAAAATAGTGTCTGTAAATGGTCCTATGGAAAAAGTAACGGGACACTGTAAAAAGACATTGTTACCGGGTTGGTCTGAAATCCACTGCAGACCGTAAGGCTGAGGATGTGGTTGCGTCTGAAGATTGAAGTCGCGGACGACTCTCTCATTTATAATGTTGCAGCACGACCCTCCATCAATTATCAGACTCAGCGACGCATTCTTCATACGACACCGGGAATGAAACAGATTCTCCCTTTGGTCAAGTGGACCTCCTTCCTTGACGCTGAGGACGCGTCTGGTGACCAAGGCATAATGCATGACGTCTGTATCATGGTCGCCCGGCCTGATCACCTCATCAGTCAGCTCTGCAGACTCCTCTGGGACGTTCTCCTCTTCATCCGAAAGGCTCTCGTAGTCTGCAGTGTGGGCGGAGTAGAGGACACGCTTCTGGTTAGGGCAGTCCTTCCGATAGTGTCCTCGTCCACCACATCTGTAACACTCTATATCGCTAGAACGATCTGTACGGCCTGTCTCAGCAGAGGCCGATGGCTGTCGGCGCGCAGAAGAAGGGGGCGCCGGCCGCGGCGTCGTAGAAGACGCAATACCTGTGTGATCTTGTCTAGGCACAGAACTAGAAGAAGAGTTAGTGCGATAAGAATTGACAGGATTCGAGGTATACCTTGGAGCGGGAGAAGACGAAGACTGCCAAGGCTGCTGTCGACGTCTCTGCGCTTGAAGATAGAGCTTCTGCGCAGTATGTACTACATTGTTGAGGTCTCGGATTGGCAGAACGTCAACCTGATCCCTGTACGGCGGTGACAAACCCGTTACAAAACGTGTACGTAGAGTAGAGGGAGTAACACTTACCCCGGCCTTGAAGTACATGTCTTCTAAGCGAGCAAAGAACTCCTGTGGCGTATCACGACCCTGAGTAGCAAGTGCAATGGATGTCTTCATATCCTCTCGGTATGTCGTCGGCACGTACTTGCGCGTCATGAGCGCCACTAGCTGTTGCCACTCTGTCATAGGTGGCCACCCCATGCGTGCCTGCTGTTGGACCAGTCGGTTCCACCAGGTGCGCGCTGCTCCTTGGAAATGCAAGGTGACGATCTCCACCTTCGCATGCTCCTCATATTGATAGTGTTGAAGAACATGGCAGGTACTCTGCAACCAATCTATGAAAGTAGAAGGATCATAAGTACCAAGGAAGGGTTCGATTTTCACCTTAATTTCTTGGCGATATGTAGCTGGGGGTGGGTATCGTTGTTGGGCTGCAGCGGGAGCATAGAAATTCTGCTGTGGAAGCCCCTGCCGCTGCTGTCCAACTGGTAGTTGTTGCCGTCGCTGCGCTCGTGGAGGACCGGCAACCCGCTGCTGTTGATATTGCTGTGGATGACCCTGTGCAGCGTAATAAGCAGCCTGATTCTGTGGCTGCTGTGGAGGAGGAACCCAACCTGTACGATGAAACTGCTGCTCTGGTGGGTCCTGTAGGGGTGGGTGATAACCTGCAGAAAACCCATAAGCCCCTTCTTCCTCATCCTCAAGGTCAAATTCCTTGAACCCTTCATCTGAATCTGACTCAACAGGAGAAACAGTACTCTGATGGTCAGCAAAAGAATGGACATTGAAGGTTTCAGAATTTACCTGGTGTCGACTTGGATGAGCTGTGGAGGGTTTCCCTTGCTTGCTGGTGGAAGCATGTGGGTCTGTGCGTCTGCTCTGGCGTCTGACGGCACTGTCATCGACCTGTTCATCCTCCTCTGAAGATGACTCATCATTGTCCTACTCGTCCTCGTCCTGAGAGTTGTGTTCAGGAATTATCAACTGGGCTGATTTGGAGCGCACCTTCTTCTTTGATGCGCTGCTTTCTTTCTGTGATCCTTTCCGCGGAGGCTGCGTAGGAGGATCGGATATCAGAACGCCCTTGCCCTTTTTTTGCTTCTGGGCTAGGGTACTCTAGTCGTCACGCTGGTTCGGTGACGGAGACGGCATCACTCTACTGAGCATGTCACGCAGGGCTGCAAAATTGGCTTCGGAACGTTCATCGGAACGTGCGATGACAGCCGCGTTGCTCTGAATGGCGGCGTCGGATCGTTGCTGATTGGCCACCAAAAGCTCAATGGCATTAGCCAGTTGATCGACCCGACCCGTATCCTGTCCGTCATTGGAGTTCACCATTATCCTGAAAAGACAACAGAAACCCCAACAGAGCAAAGGAAAAACAAAAAGAAAGCAACAGAAACGAAAGAGAAGTCGAACTACCAAGATATCACAACTGAAAGCAAGGCTGATATGGCCGTGAGGGCGGGAAGGCTAAGGATAATCACACAACAATCACAAAATGCAGCGATAACTTAGCAAACAAATTATAGATATAAATTGCAGCAATATAAGCCTAGATATGCCAACAAGACTATAACAGCCAAGACAGTGAGAGAGAGAGGAAATGGTAAATGAATCAATAACGATAGGGCAACGGTTACCTTATTTTGGCTTTGCGCACCCTATATCTCTTCACCGTTGCCACCTAAGTTCGGCTTTTCTCACAAAAAGCTCCTGCACTCTAATACCCCTACAGAAACCTCAACTGCTATCGCCAGGATATAACGGTAGGCACAGAACTTAATCCGGCGTGAACCTAGGCGTCCCGGCTAAGCAGCTGCAAACTAACAAAAGCGGATAACTCACGCCAAAGTCAGAAGGATAACTGTAAAAAGCAAATGCAGAAACCGACACAAAAAGGAAAAATAAAAAATAAAAGGACTCAGATCCCTGCAGTCTAATACCCCTACAGTAACCTCAACTGCTGTCGCTAGGATATAACGGTAGGCACATAAATTAATCCGGCGTAAACCTAGGCGTCCCGGCTAAGCAGCTGTAAACTAACAAAAGCGGATAACTCACACCAAAGTCAGAAGGATAACTATAAAAAGCGAATGCAGAAATCGACACAAAAAAAATAAAAAAATAAAATTAAAATACCAAAGGCCTTCCGTAGGAAACGAATTTCGGAACCCACGAAAGAACCCGGATCTGGGGATCTCCGTCCTTGTTGCGCTGGGCGGGGGCTTTTAACCCGGTTCGTCAGCACCCGGGATAGAAGGGCTGGGCGGCTGGGCGCGCGCGCGCGGGCGCGGCTTGCTGGGCGCCGACGCTGCGAGTGTCGTGGCTTCAGTTCTTGTTGGCGCCGACGGCAAGCCCTAAGAACTTGCCCTAATTACAATTGTTTGATTGCCTTGAATTTTTTTTTGATTGATAATTTTTTTTGGCAATTCTTCAGATCTGGCTTTTTCTACAAGGAAAGATCTCAGCCTTTTTTTTTTTTTAGAGAACTTGCAACAAGAACTCAAGAACCCTAATCTTCAAGGGCGAACCACCGAGCTTCAAGGCTGCCTCCTTTGCACAGATCGGACTCAAAAATTCTTTAAAAAAAATATTCTAGACTACTACACATACTCTATTGATTCAAGTTGGAAAGAAGGAGATCAAAGAAGACGCGGATTAATGGCAAAAGGTCAAGTACAGCAATTCAACCTATATGCATGCAAATCTAGATCTATAATTCAATCACCAAATTACCAACACAAAGAGCAATTGTTGTGTGTAGGGGACAAGGTAAGAACACTAAAATTGAATCAAATATATTTTTGAAGCAGATTTACACCAAAAACGAGTTTTCAATGCAAATCTACAATGTTTTTTTAGATGAAAATAATTCGGCCTTCAAGAGATTTTTTTTTTTGAAATTTTCGACTTTAATAATATAGATCTGAATAATATTAATTGGAATTATCACGAAAAATGCAGGAAATTTTTTTTTTGGAATTTTTTTGACACGAAAATAAGGTTGTGATAAGCAATGAATCGATTCGACTTACAGATTCGAAGGCTCTGATGCCAGTTGATGTGACCTTGCTATGAAGAAGGTCTCAAGTCCCGGATGAGATCGTGATGAATCCGTAGTGGGGCGAAGCAACTCCTTGAATAGGCGTCTGCGTTGATGGAGATTGCAAGACGACGGCGAGGCGGAAGCGATTGCGGAAGCGATAGGAATTTGAGGGGGATGGCCGTAGGGATGAAGGGATGTGCATGGCCAGTATAGGGCTGGAAAAGATGGAGATTTGGAAGTGGGATAGATGAAGGGAGCACGCTCGACCAAGATCTAAAGGATTTGATGTGCGAATGACGAAGGAGCAAGCTCGACTAGGTGATTCAAGGTGACGTTGAAGGAGCTTCAATGTAGGTTTTCTCTCAACATAAAGCTATAATTATCAACGTAGGGGAGAAAGGAGGCTACAAAGCTAGGTTAAGTAAAAGGAAGACTCTTCGTTTTCCTTAACCAAAAAGTTTAAAAATAAAACAAATAAAACACTAAAAATTACTCTAAGTATAAAAATGACCTCCGAAACTCCCTTAAAAATGCTGAAAATAATAATAAATAATATCCGGACTAAAAACTAAAAATGTCATAAATCAGAAATATTGATAACTAGGCGAATAGCGATCAATATCTCTAATCTGTAAGCTCCGGGATCTCTGCAGACTGTGTAGACGTCCCAACTGTCACTAAACTCAGAATGGATCCCTCATCTGTAGTTGGACGTCCATGGCATGCTACGAGTCTGGTCACCAGTGATTGAGTCGCAGCTTGAATAGCTTTGGCTCGTGCTCTAGTAATGGGACCTGAGGACCTAAGACTCATAACCTCCTCCTCGTCTGCAGCTGTCATGGTAGGCGAGGTCACATCAGAACTCCATCATGGAGGAGCTCAGGAAGAGATCTGATGCTGACAAGAACGACAAGTCGGTCAAGGATTTGATTCTCCTCCTGTTTGAGACCTCACTTCTGACCTCAGGTTTCAGCCTGGACGAACCCAACACCTTTGGAAACAGGATCCACAGGATGTTGAAGCTCGGCCTCAGCATTGATGAGGATGTTGCTGACGACACTGACATGCCCTCGCTCGAGGAAGCTGATGCTGATGGCAGCAAGATGGAGGAGGTTGACTAAGTGATTTTTGCTTGAAGAGTAACTCTGCTGACTCCACTCTTACTACTATAGTACCTATGCTTTTTCATTTTATTTTTGTCTCTCATTTTGTAACTAGACTAGATGCTCTATTTTGGCCCATGTTTCAATGGGCGTTGGCGTTATGACTGGCAGACAAACAATGCTTGTTCCAAGTTGCAGTCTTGAATGGCAATGGAGTTTTATTTTGCGTTATCTGCTTCTTCAATCCTTTAAAAATATTTTTGGATGCTTGTTGCATAATGTGTGTTGACTTGTCTGCTTCTTGTTCAACATTTTCTCATGCTAGATTTTGGAGTTGATGTAGCAGAATATTGTGGATTTCAGAGTCTGATGTCTATAATCCTGGTGGGAGAATGATTTTTAAGGTGTTTATTCATAATTTATGGTCCCCCTTGCTGCAATAAGGGGACTTGATAATACTGATGTGGGTTGTATTTTTTGTTACTTGAAACTTATCCTTTAATTTTGGCTACTAGTTCCTATATTTTGTTTGTTCACATTTTAGTTTCTTGGCTCAAATTAATACTGCAAATGTTGATCTGCTGCAAGTGCCAACATTTTCACAGTTTTGCCTGTTTTTGAGGTGAATAGCTTCATATGAAGTTTGGTCTAGGAAGATGACAACCAAACTTGGAAGTGGTAAAGCATGAATCGTGGAGCCAATGCACTGTTGGAAAACAAGGAAGTAGAGGTTTGGTGATATAGTTGGTATGACATATATACTATATAGTATAAGGTAGTGTAAGATCACATTGTATGATTTAACGGCATCCACCGTAAGCAAAAATAAACACGAATAAAAAGCAGACGAATCCAAGAGAAACCAATCATATAGCAATTTCCCAATCAAAATGAAAATAAATCAAGGCACTTGATATCACCGAGAGTAAACAAGGCATGGGCGATGGCTGACATCCAACTCAGGAATCAGGAACTTGTGATATTTTGCAGGTTCATGAGTTTTCTCTTGCAGGTTCATGAGTAAACTCTTACAGGTTCATGAATTTATTCTTGTAGGATCATAAATTTTTTTGCAGGTTCATAACATTTTTTACAGGTCCATAAATTTATCATGTGTGTTCATGAGTTTACTCTTGCAGTTTACCAAGTTCATGAATTTTATAATGCAGGTTCATGAGTTTACACTTGTAGGTTCATGCGTTTACACTTGTAGGTTCAAGAGTTTTTTCTTGCAGGTTCATTAATTTTTTTTTTGCATGTTCATGAATTTTATCTTGTAAGTTTATGAGTTTATGAGTTTATCAGGTATGAATTTTATATTGCAGGTTCATGAATTTACACTTGCACGTTCAAGAGTTTTTTCTTATAGGTTCATTAATTTCAGCCTATAAGATAAAACTCATAAACCTTTAAAAAGGCATTGTAGTACTCCATTATGGAGATGCAGTGTGTGAGTGTGTGTTAACATCATTAGAGAGAGTGTCTCAAATGAGTAAGTTTGAAAATCTTTTAACTACAGTTACATTAGCACGTAATCATATTGAATAGAAATCAAGGTCAAACTTGTAACAACAAAATCCCAAGAGCAATCAGAACCCATCTTTTATTGGATAAAAAATATCACTTCATCTTGTCAAGAAAGAACACAAATAAAGAAGCACTACGCCATATGTCAAAGACTCGAAAGCAAGCACAGGGAAGAAATTCCGGAAATCTATCCTCTGAAGAACACAACACTCAGAAAACATTATCATGATCCAACATTCTCCTGGCCTTTGGGTGCCGAACACCTCCAGTGCCACGCCATTGTGCTACCCATGATTGAGTGGCAAACGCCAGACACTGCAGAGGGCACTGCAGTAAGAGGACTCCTGAAATGCTGAGTAGCCAGCACCACTCCGAGCACTGAGTTCGGGTTAACCAAAACGTATGTAAAGAACCATCAATGTCCAGAAAAGGCACGTCATCATAACCTAGAGTTGAATCCGACTCAATGACAGCAAACCTACATGAATATGTATCCAGTAAACAACGTCTATTTACCTGCATGCCGACTTCTATGGAGATGGTTCTACTGGATGATACATCGATGCCAAGAGTCCGAGAGAGAGTGTAACCAAACAGGAATCCAAACGAATGTAGGAGACATGAAGCCAACAAGATTTGTGCACCAGATGAATAGATTGCAGAGCTACTCTGAGCTATTGCAAATCCACTTAGTATAGTGACAGCAGAGATGGCAATTGGGGGCATTAAGGGTAAAACTACTTCTCCCTCTCCAGATTCTCGAACGTGTTCAAGAAGGATCCAAAATCGGCGGTCCGAGATCCCGAACAATCCGGATCTGGTCCGGTGCAGAGGACGAGCTCGTCGTCATCTTCGTCGGCGAATGAGATGTTCCGGAAGTACCTGTCGGTGAAGAGGAAGAGCAAATGAACCTATAAGACAACTTATGAACCTACAAGTTAAAATCTATAAACTTACAAAACTAAAATTCATGAACCTACAATGAAAAACTCATAAACCTATGAGACCAAACACATAAACCTGCATTGTTGAAAATCATGAATTATCAAGGAAAAATCCATGAACCTCCCAAGACAAGATGCATGAACCTTTAAGACAAAACATATGAACCCGTGAGTTAAAATCCATGAACTTGCAAGTTAAAAATCACGAACTTAGAACCAATATTTAACCCATGAGGTATTCGAGTTACATGGTTCAAGTTCAATAAGCTCATGAATCTGCAATATGAAATTCATGAACCTGGTTAACTCATGAACTTACAAGATGAAATTCATGACTATGCAAGTGTAAACTCATGAACCTGCAATATAAAATTCATGAACCTGGTAAACTCATGAACATGCAAAAAAAATAATTAATGAACCTGCAAGAAAAAACTCTTGAACCTACAAGTGTAACCGCATGAACCTGCAAGTGTAAACTCATGAACCTGCAATATAAAATTCATGAACCTGGTAAACTGCAAGAGTAAACTCATGAACACACATGATAAATTTATGGACCTGCAAAAAAAAATATTTCCTTTACAGGTTCATGTGATCTTAAAACTATTAAAATATTCTTGAAATATCGAGACCAGAATGGGTGAGTCATTGTCAGCCCACACAATGTGTGATACCCCGTATTTTTGTAAGCCATTTCTGGAGTTTCGGGATTTTTCCCGAGTACCCGTTATGTACGTCGGATTTAATTCAGAGAGTTTAAGACGTTCGGTAATGCTCTCTGTATCTGTAATATTTTTCTCAGTGAAATAAAATACAGACGACGTGCTTTGGATTTTAATACTCGTTTGCGTACGATAATTTTATCCCGGGTTAAAGTTGTCGTCGTTCAAAACCAGAATGGGCGCGAAGCCATAGGGGCGGCGACCGCTGCATTTATGGCGGCGCCCGCCGTCGCCAGGCTCGAGGACTGGCGTGGTCGTCTTCCTAGCTGGGCGCCAGGCCTAGTGGCGGCGACCCCCGTGCAGTACGGCGCCCGCCATAATTCGCCCGCCGTAGGCAATTTGTGAGGCGGCGACCCTTACTCTCCGCGGCGCCCGCCCTCGTTGTCCAGAGGTCTTTGCCCGATGGTCGCCGGCGAGCCTCTAACGCGCCGAAGTAGGCCTGCTCCGCCTCGTCGTAGGGCCATCATTGTGTTTCCTGGCATTTGGCTATAAAAGGAGGTATTTGGGAGGGGTTTTGAGCTCAATCCACAACCCAAGCTCTCCCAAATTCTTGCCTCATCGGAGTTGTGCCTCGCCGGATTTCTGAAGCTTTCGCCGGAGGTCGTTTGGTGGTGTTTCCAGAGTGCCTTTGTGAAGCTTTTGGTAGCCTTGGAGGTTAGAAACCAAAGCAAGTCGAAGGAGGCCGAGTCGCTCGTGTTTTGGGTGAGTTTTTTTCGCCGCTTCTGTCGTCTGAGTTCTTCACGGCGACCGCCGCCAAGAACGGCGACCGCCGCCAGTGTCCAGAATGCCTTTTTGGGCTTTTGGCTTTGGTGGTCGTCGTTATAGCGTCGTTCCTTTCGTTTTCTTTCATCGTTTTTAGATTCGTACTGTGGTTATGTCGGATCTAACTTAGGGTTTCTTTTATGGGTCGACTCAAAGGTCGTTGTGCTGTCGGAACTATACCCGTGTCGAGCCCGGAATCTCGTCGTTGTCGTTAGGCTTTTCTGCGGATTAAGGCAAGTGGCGGTTCGCTCTTGCTCATCGTTTCCATATTTACATTGATTATCAGTTATTTCAATTGATTAATTAATTTGGAACGATTATTACTGTGTTCTTCTGGAAGTGATTTATAAACTGTTTTGAAAATCATATAATAGGTTGTATATCTGTTAGAACAGCGCTATTATCTGTGATCGCCTTTCAGGCCTTTATGTGGATTTATTCTGTAACTGTAATTGTGTTGTATCTGTGTGGTTAGCACTGTTAGTTAGGAATGTATTCGGACTTCGTCCGGTCGTTTCTTTATAATCTGGTATCGGGGTGACTCGTCTCCACCTGGTACTATTCTAAGATCAAGATCGGTCTTTTTCACAAGTGTGTAGAGGCAGGATACTTAGCTGGTGTCACAAACCTTCCGGTGTGCGTCACTCTCGACGAAACGTATACTAAGATGTGTCGTCCCAATGGTGGGGTACACATGTAAAAGTCTAATAACGTGATGTGTGTTTGAAATATAAATCAGATAAGTGCTACTCGACGCACATAATAAATAAACCTTCGGCGAGTAGTACAACTAAGTTATAGTGCAGCTAGGAAAACTCGTCTCGACTTTGATCATAGTACGTTCTCTTTCCAATCTGGATTCGCTGTATGCGGTGAGGTTGGTCGTGAACCGAAGCATCTCAGTCAGCTTTTAAATCATTGTTGTATGATTCTTTAAACTTTCCAGATTTGTCATAATTCCTTAAAGACTCACTTCCGTTGGAGTCTTCCTTTGAGTTGATTTCTGTAATGATTCAGTCTTCCAGAGTCTTCTCTTGTGCATACCTCTTGTTATTATTCCGTAGAAGTATGAAGGTTGATTATCGTTATCGGTTATCATTCGAGAAACGATAAGTCTAACCTAATACAACTACATCGAACCTTCTGCTTTGTACCCTTGCTAGTCTATTCAAGTAGACTAACCCACGAACTTTTTTCTCCGCATGTGGGCTGGTGTCATCCGTTCGATTCGGCACATCAGATAGAAAGTAGCTCAGAAGAATAGAAGGACTATGGAGTCGACGGTGGTTTTCGAATGTTTAAGTTATTTCGTTAATCAGGTTGAGATCTTTTGGGCAATGACTTTGGTTGTAATGTGTTTTGTAAGACTTCCGCTGTACCCTACTTTATAAGACTTCCGATGTATTTGGTTTAAACTCTGTGTTAGCCTATTCGGGATTGGGTTGTAATCCCGTAACTCATGTTTCTTTGACAATGTTATGTTTTGGAATTGAATGCGTTGATCATTATGTATCATTTGTATTTCATAAATTGTATTTAAATGGTAAAGCCTTGGGTGATCTCGGTAAGGAATACTGGGGTCACTGGCGGTAATACCTGTCCAAAAGGGTTAAGTTTTGGGGGTGTTACAGTTGTGGTATCAGAGCCAAAGGTTTTAAAACGGGTTTGAGATTTTTATATCATTTATCCGTTTTTGAAAATACTTTAAAGGGGCTCGAAATTTTCAAAGTAAAAAGAATTTCAAAACACCGTTCATAGTCGTGTCTTCTATATAGTCTGATGTAGTAAGTTTGCTTCTATGTCTAGAAAGACTAACTCTTTCCTCGTTATCATGTAGGATGGGTGAGTGTTTTTCTCTTGATAGGGGGTCGGAGGACGCCAAGACGGACCCGCCGTCTCCAGGCAGGCTAGATTTTCCGATCCCTCAGCGATGTTTCGAGGTTGGAGGCCCGAGTAGCCCGCCTGAAGACATCAAGTATGTGATTCCCGAGTTTGTTGTCCTTACGCATAGGGATGCAGTGGTCACTATAGCTGCACTTGTAGAGCCACTCAGGGAGGAAGCAGTGCAGGAAGTGGGTGAGTCGTCTAGATACGCCTTAGGGCATTATGATGACGATTACCAGATCGAGATTGATCCCGACGATGAGAATCCCATCGAAGATGATCCTGAGGAGGACCCAGAGATGGACCTGGAAGAGCAGAGCCAGGAGCCAAACAACTTGAGGCACTTGCTGATGGACAGTCAGGAGCCGGGGGTGCAGTTTATTCCCCCCAGTCCAGAACTATCACCAGTGTCGGCTTATGCACTCATGACTGATGTTGATTGGGAGGCACTGTACACTGAGCATGGTATTGGGAGGAGTGGCCCGACCATGATCTACGAGGACTATCCGCCTACTCCGCCTCGGAGGAGGAGGAAATCAGAGGCTGAGTTGAGAGAGATCCTTCGCCAGAGCGAAATGAGCTCTCATATGGAGCAGCAGCAGCATATGGATCAGGCGATCGCTAGCGCTCAGAGGAGGGCTGGGATAGGAGGACCTCTTACGGACGATCCTTTCTTTTCCACAACTGAGGTTGGGTCTGAGTCACCAGAGCCCTGTGACCCAGGACCGAGCAGGGTGCGAAACCCATCGCCAGAGCTCGATGGTGAGCCTAGTCCGAAGAGACCTTGCACGAGTAGCCAGTCTTATAGGAGACGTTTTGGAACGCCTTGATGAGGATTGGCGTTGCCTATCGTAGTGATTTCCTTTCTTAGTATTTTAGTATGTACTTTGTGTAATATTTCAGTATTACGGCAAGTACTCTGTGAAACACTTTTATCTTCGAGCAATTTTTGTCCTAACGCTCGGATAATAGACTTATGTGTAGCTTGTGTAACAGTTCCAGTTCATCTATAAAATACCTAGTTGATCTATTCTGAGTAATTTTACTACATTAAGCATGTTTGAATGATATTAATGTATAAATAACTTGGAATTTGATCGGTAAACAGATGGTGAACACAAGGAACACGGTTCGAGCTAGTGTTGGGACTAGTCAAGATCCCAGACCAATCATAAGAGATGTTGGCCAAGGTGAGCATGTATCTGAATCCCATAATCAATCCAGGGACAATGATCAGGATCAGAGTAATGCACCAGTGGTGTTTGACGTTGCAGCAGTGGAGACAATTCGAGGAATTGTCATGCAAGCTATCGCTGATGCTATGCGACCAAATGTGCCACAGGCATAAGGCGTGCCGATTCCCCCACCGGTTCCTAGATTTGAGGAGCCAAGAAACCATGATGTCTAGGAGAATGCAGTCAGGACTAGGGACAACTATGGTCGTGCTCTAAAGACTATCAGTTCTATGAGGCCTGACAGCTTCAACGGGAAAGGGGAGCCATTCAAGGTGACCCATTGGTTCTCTCACATGGAACGGCTGTTCCGTAATGTGGACTGTACTGAGGCTGAAAAAGTCCACATAGCTTCTCTGCAACTGAAAGAGGATGCTAGTGAATGGTGGGAGAGTACATGCTTAGCTGATAGCCCTGTATTGACCTGGTCGATGTTTAAGACCAAAATGATTGACCGTTTCTTCTCTCGTGCTATGAGAGAGGAGAAACACAAGGAGTTTCTATACCCCAAGACCGATGGATTCAAGGTAGCTGAGTTGGCAACCAAGTTCAATCATCTTCTGCAGTACGCCCCAGCTGAGATAACCAATGAGGCATAAACGATCTGGTACTTCTACGAGTGGATGAGTCTAGATATCAAGCCGTTAATGGTGCACCACACATGCTCTACTCTGGAGCAGTATGTGGATGTTGCCTACAAGCTGGAAGTGACTCTGGAAGAGTCAACGAAGAGACGTATCCGACATAGGTCGATGCAGAATCAGAATCAGAATCAGGCCAGGTGGTGGATTCAAGCGACCTGCGCCACCGTCTAGCTTTGCCATGTCTGGCCGAGCAAAGACGGACATGACTCACGGAGGGTCAACGCAGCAGTCCAGTCAGAGCAGAAGTTTAGTTTAGTGTTATAACTGTGGTGTTGTTGGGCACAAGAGCAATGAGTGTCAGAAGGAGAAGAGATCGTGCTTTGGGTGTGGACGTGATGGTCATCTGCAGAAGTTCTGCAAGCAGGGGAAGCAGAAGGGAGTAGAGTCGCAGCAAGGGTCAGTTCATCAGAGCAACCGACCTAGGTTCAAGCCTGCCGAGACTCCTAGCCCGTCAGTTCAGACAACTGCTCAAAACAGGGGAAAGGCCCCAACTGTTTCTGGAAGTCAGGGTCAACGCTTGTACGAGATGCGTGAAGTAGATGGACCCAACGCTCCGACTGCTCAAGGTACTTTATACCTTCACTCTACTTCTGTATGCATTCTGTTTGATTCTGGTGCTACGCATTCCTTTATTTCGAATAGTTGTGTTAGGAAGTTAGACTTAGTGTGCAACGATTCGTGCGACCCTTTCGTCGTTAGTCTTCCTAATGGAGAACGTTTGGTGGGAACCAAGCATCTGTCCGACTTTCCGATTACCATTCAGGGTAAGGAGTTCAAGGCAGATCTGATCTGTATAGCCATGGCACCATACGACATCATTCTTGGTATGGATTGGCTGACGCGTCACAAGGCGGTGATCGACTTCAGTTCAAGAACAGTGACGGTGACATCTAAGGGCCAGTTCGTGTGCAAGTTCAAGGGCCGGAATGACGCTGATAACGGCAAGCTGATCAATGCGATGGCTGCGTTTAAGCTACTACGACAAGGTTGTGTCGGGTACCTCTGCTACTTGTATTCGCCCGCGAAAGATGGACCTGCGATTCTTGATATTCCAGTGGTCAGAGAGTTCTCGGATGTCTTTCCAGAGAAGGTTCCTGGATTACCTCTGAACCGTGATGTGAAGTTTTTCATTGATCTTGAGCCTGGTACTGCGCCAATCTCTAAGGCACCGTATCGGATGGCTCCTGCAGAGATGCAAGAGTTGAAGAGTCAACTTGAAGATCTTCTCGACAAGGGTTATATCAGGCCGAGTGCATCGCCGTGGGGTGCTCCGGTTTTGTTTGTCAAAAAGAAGGACAGATCATTTCGACTTTGCATCGACTATCGATAGTTGAACAAGGTGATGATCAAGAACAAGTACCCATTGCCGAGGATTGACGACCTGTTGGACCAGTTGCAGGGAGCAAAGGTTTTCTCCAAGATCGACCTGAGATCTGGATATCATCAACTCAGAATTCGTGAGCAGGACATTCCTAGAACTGCGTTTAGGACTAGATATGGTCATTACGAGTTCGTAGTGATGCCTTTTGGGCTTACAAATGCTCCAACTGTCTTTATGGATCTGATGAATCGATGTTTTCACCAGTACTTGGACAAGTTCGTAGTGGTCTTCATAGACGACATTCTGATCTACTCTCCGAGTGAAGAAGTCCACGAGGAACATCTGCGGATTGCTTTGTCAGTCCTTAGACAACATCAGCTTTATGCTAAACTGTCCAAGTGTGAATTCTGGTTGAAGGAGGTGGCTTTCCTAGGCCACGTGATCAATAAGAATGGGGTTATGGTTGATCCCCAGAAGATCGAAGCTGTGGCAAATTGGACACAGCCCCAGAACGTGAAGGAGGTGCGCAACTTTCTTGGGCTTGCCGGGTATTACAGACGGTTCGTGGAGGGGTTTTCGAAGACCGCTCTACCTATGACCAATCTACTCCGCAAGGTTCACAAGAAATTTGTCTGGAATGACAAGTGCGAGGCCAGTTTCCAGGAGTTGAAGCGACGGCTGACCTCGGCACCCGTGTTAGCACTTCCAGAAGGGAACGACGATTATGTGGTCTATAGTGATGCTTCAAAGTGTGGTCTTGGTTGTGTTTTGATGCAGAGGGGCAGAGTCATTGCTTATGCATCTAGGCAACTCAAGACGTACGAAGAAAACTATCCGACACATGATCTTGAGCTACCAGTGGTTGTCTTTGCGCTGAAGATTTGGAGGCATTACCTCTACGGTATAAGATGCCAAGTCTTCACTGACCACAAAAGTCTCAAGTATATATTTACTCAAAAGAAGCTGAATATGAGACAACGCCGCTGGCTAGAGTTGCTCAAGGACTACGACATCGAGTTATTGTACCATCCGGGCAAGGCTAATGTGGTAGCTGATGCATTGAGCCGGAAGACAACGCACGAGAGGGTAGTTTCTTTACTTACTGCTCAGACCAAGCTGAACTGAGAGTCGTGCGAAGTTCTATATGATCAGCGTAGATGTTTCCTGAGTATACTGGAAATTCAGGCTACACTGCTGGATCAGATCAAGGAAAAGCAAGTTGATGACATCGTCTTGGTGAAGCTAAGCAGTGAAGTGATGGATGGGAAAGCTCCCGGCTTTGTGATTCAGGATGACGGATCACTTTGGTTTCAAGACCGAATCTGTGTGCCAGACGCAGAAGGCCTTCGTCAGTTGGTGATGAGAGAATCTCATTCATCTGCTTATTTTGAGCATCCTGGCTCTAGCAAGATGTACAAGGATCTCAGGAAGAAGTTTTGGTGGCCAAACATAAAGTGGGAGGTAGCAGACTTTGTGGCAAAGTGCTTAACTTGCCAGAAGGTCAAGATCGAGCACCGCAGGCCAGGTGGTGAGTTGCTACCTCTCCCAGTGCCAGAATGGAAATGGGAGGACATCGCCATGGACTTCGTCACTGGGCTACCCAAGACTCGAAGTCAGAGAGATGCTATCTGGGTAATTGTGGATCGGCTTACGAAGAGTGCTCATTTCCTAGCCATTAAGACCACTTGGGAAGCCCAGAAGTTAGCAGAGGCTACCAGAAAGAGATTGTCCGTTTACATGGTATCCCTAAAACCATCGTATCAAATCGAGATGGCTGTTTCATGTCAAGGTTCTGGCATGAACTTCATAAGGCTATGGGGACCGAGTTAAGGTTCAGCACAGTGTTTCATCCTCAGACAGATGGCCAGTCTAAAAGGACCATCCAGACTCTGGAGGATATGCTCAGAGCTTGTGTACTCGATCGTCCGACTAGCTGGGAAGACAGCTTGAGTCTGATTGAGTTCACCTACAACAACAGCTGGCATGCTACGATCAAGATGGCTCCGTTCGAAGCTTTGTATGGTCGCCGATGCAGATCTCTGATTTGTTGGGACGATAACGCCGACAAGATTCTTCTTGGGACAGAGTTAGTCGAGAGGACATCTTCTGACATTGCCTTGATTCGACAAAGGATGTTGACCGCTCAGAGTCGACAGAAGTCGTATGCAGACAAGAAGCATAGGAATGTCGAGTTCGAGGTCGGTGACAAGGTGTTTGTCAAGGTGTCGCCCTCAAAGGGAGTTTTCAGGTTTGGTAAGCGTGGGAAGCTTAACCCTCGCTACGTGGGACCATTCGAGATTCTGGATAGAGTGGGATCTCTAGCATACCGCTTGGCGTTGCCGCCATCGGCTCATCCAGTGCATAATGTGTTTCACGTCTCTTTGCTCAGGAAGTATGTGCCAGATGAGTCTCATGTGCTGAGTTATGAGGACATCGAGATTCAAGCTAATGGTACTTATGAGGAGATGCCCGTGCGCATTTTGGAGCGTCGTGAGAAGCAGCTGCGTAGCAAGATTGTACCGTTGGTACGGATTCAGTGGTCCAAGTCTGGATCATAAGAAGTTACTTGGGAAACGTGGGAAACCGAGTCAGATATGCTCAGGCATTTTCCCGAGTTATTCTCGACCTAAGTTTCGGGGTGGAAACTTCTTTTAAGGGGGAGGAGATGTGATACCCCGTATTTTTGTAAGCCGTTTCTGGAGTTCCGGGATTTTCCCCGAGTACCCGTTATGTACGTCGGATTTAATTTAGAGAGTTTAAGACGTTCGGTAATGCTCTCTGTATCTGTAATATTTTTCTCAGTGAAATAAAATACAGACGACGTGCTTTGGATTTTAATACTCGTTCGCGTACGATAATTTTATCCCGGGTTAAAGTTGTCGTCGTTCAAAACCAGAATGGGCGCGAAGCTACAGGGGCAGCGACCGCCGCATTTCTGGCGGCGCCCGCCGTCGCCAGGCTCGAGGACTGGCATGGTCGTCTTCCTAGCTGGGCGCCAGGCCTAGTGGCGGCGACCGCCGTGCAGTACGGCGCCCGCCGTAATTCGCCCGCCATAGGCAATTTGTGAGGCGGCGACCCTTGCTCTCCGCGGCGCCCGCCGTCGTTGTCCGGAGGTCTTTGCCCGATGGTCGCCGGCGAGCCTCTGACGCGCCGAAGTAGGCCTGCTCCGCCTCGTCGTAGGGCCATCATTGTGTTTCCTGGCATTTGGCTGTAAAAGGAGGTGTTTGGGAGGGGTTTTGAGCTCAATCCACAGCCCAAGCTCTCCCAAATTCTTGCCTCATCGGAGTTGTGCCTCGCCGGATTTCTGAAGCTTTCGCCAGAGGTCGTTTGGTGGTGTTTCCAGAGTGCCTTTGTGAAGCTTTTGGTAGCCTTGGAGGTTAGAAACCAAAGCAAGTCGAAGGAGGCCGAGTTGCTCGTGTTTTGGGTGAGTTTTCTCGCCGCTTCTGTCGTCTGAGTTCTTCACGGTGACCGCCGCGTTCTTCACGGCGCCCGCCGCAACACAATTGGTAATAAGTGGGCGTTAAGCCGCTTGTTAAAGCGTGAGGTCTCGTGTTCGAGACTCACGAACAACCTCCCAGCCATGGCGATTTGGTTGGGGTACATGGGCTACGGCCCATGGATAGAGAAATGGCTGGCCCGATAAGGTCGGAGCCCCTCTCATTCAAAGTGTACTTTTATGTAATACCTCGACAGCTTAGCAGCCCGGCCCATCACAGGACTGCAGTCCATACACCCCAACCCCTCACTGGCCCATATTAAATGGCGCCCAGCAGGTTGTTCGTGAGTCTCGAACTCGAGACCTCACGCTTTAACAAGCTGTCAAAGCATCACTTGTTACCAATTGTGTTGCAGCGCAATTGGTAACAAGTGATGCTTTGACAGCTTGTTAAAGCATGAGGTCTCGAGTTCGAGACTCACGAACAACCTGCTGGGCGCCATTTAATATGGGCCAGTGAGGGGTTGGGGTGTATGGACTGCAGTCCTGTGATGGGCCGGGCTGCTAAGCTGTCGAGGTATTACACAATGCACTATATAGGTGCCCCAAACACCTCTTATTCCACAGTGAATACGAAGCATGGTCATGACCGAACAAGTATTAGAGAATTACGCTTTCCAATACCAAATTAGAAAGAGATCATTACGCCTCACAAAGCCATAATGTCCATGACTCGCAAGACAATTAAAGTCTACACTTAATGACTCTAAAGTCCACACATAACACACAAAGTCCACACAAATATCGTCATTAAGACGTTATAACATTAATAATGCACATCTATATATCTAAATATATAGATATCGATAATAACTATCAAACTAGATACAAATTGTATATAAGCACACAAGAGTTCCCAAACATTAATTAGGTTTTAGAAATTACCCAATTAATTATAAATTAATTTCAATAATAATTATCGGTCAAAGAATTGCTGAAATGACAAGAGCGAACCACCACTTGCTTTAAGTCGTTTTGTCAAAAATTATGGTGTGTTGATGTTCGAGAGAAAATTGATTCTAGTCGACGAACTAGATTCCTGAACTGTTTCCATTTCCAATTGTGATTCCTTGACATACCCAATTTATACAAAAGAAATTATAGTTAGATAATTTATTTTGAAATGGAAAATTGGACGAGGTTCATATCGATTCATATTTAAATTGATTTGAGCCGAATAAATCAATCATCGAGATTATCCTAATTAAGTCAATTAGTGATGCGACATTTTAATCCTTTAATCACATGTCCTAACAACCTTATTACAAATGAATAAACTTGATTAATTTATTTATAGCATATAATAACCAATTTTTAACTATATGCATTATATAGTTTTAAAATGTTAATATTAAGATTTTCCTAATCAAAATATTATACAAATGATTTGATTAATTCTAATCGTAATTATAATTAACCCAATGTTAACATAATCAACCTAATTTATCCTAATTAAATTAAACTAATCGAATTAATTAAAAAAAATAAAACACAAACAACTATGCTCACTGGACCAAAAACGATGTCGCTCGAGGAATGGTTTTCGCAATGCTTGTTTGGGCTCGATTGCAACGAGGCCTTTTACCAAGACTTGGAATCAGTGTCAAAGTTGCACTGTGGTGGCCAAAAAATGTCGATGAATGGACAGGTTCATATTAGGGTCCGTTTGGTACGATTCCGATGGGAATGAGAAATCGGAATTGAAATCGTTCATTTCGATATTTTTGTTTGGTTAGGTAAAAATTAGGAATCACTTTCATTGCTTGGAATGACTCATTCCAAATTTTATGAAGGCCTTGATTCCTCTCAAAAACCCAAGGTATCATCCATTCCCATCTAAAAAACACCCTCGTTCTTTTTTAACCCTTCCATCCTCCTTCCTTCCTCGTCCAACAGCAGCCAGCAGCCCCATCGTCGTCCACCAGCAACCTCGTCGTCGTCCACCAGCAGCCCCATCGTCGTCCACCAGCAGCCAACACCCAAGGTATCATCCATTCCCATCTAAATAGGATGCTCTCACACTACTCCAATATTATAATACCTGAAGTCTTATTTTTACAGTAATTTTTCTTTTGATTTGATTCATAAAGTGTGCTGTAACTAGAACTATATAATCAGTCAAAGGCTTCAAATTTTGGTCAGCTCCAGTTAGCAATATGTTACGTTTTTTGTCCAAAATCTGACCTATGAATTGAGGTTAATTAGTTAACTACACTGGACTATGCAATATGATGAGGAGAAGAAAAACCACAATAGAGTTATGCTATCCTCCTATTAGCTCAGATATTTCTGAAGAGTGATGTTAAGTTTACAAGATAAAATGAGATAAGATTGAGAGCATGATGATAATTCTGAACATCAGCTTCATATACAAGTCAGGAAAATAAGTGACATAAGGACTTCCAAGAGCAGATTTTTGCCTATGTTAATTAGCTACATATTTTGGTTGTGAACATATAATATTATAGGACACTCGGATAATTGGATCATATTTTTGCCTATGTTAATTATGTTTTTTTCTTCAAATTTAGTTTCATATATAAAACATATATATATATATAGTTGTGAAAACATGATAATCAAATATATAATATTTAGTTTTACATATAAAGCATATATATATATATAGTTGTGAAAACATGAAAATCAAATTTATAATATAAAACATGATTTAATTTCTAATATCAGATTCCAAATAACATTTTTTAGGAATGGTTCATTCCGACAACATGCCAAACAACAAATTTACAAAAATGGTTCATTCCGACAACATACCAAACACCAAGCTACAGGAATAATTTATTCTGATTCCTGATTCCATTCCAATTCCTAATTCCATTCTGATTCCAGAAGACATACCAAACGAGGCCTTAGTTTTCCAGAAGAGCTTTGATTAGGCTCACTTTGAGTTGCTCGATGGTGGCTCAAACAACGTTCGAATCCCAATCTCACAATCCCACAATCTCACAAGACCGGAGGCTATGGACTCGTGAGGCTGCAACCTATCAACGAATATGACTGGTGGTAGAATAGCTCGAGAAACGACGTCGAAAAATGCAATTTATAGAGGCTGGACTGAAATATATGTGGGACGAAAGTTGGTTTGGTTTTGGATGAATTGGATGCCGAAAACGTAACGAATTGCCTCATATTTATAGGGATTTGGTTGCTTTAAATCCCAATCTCACAATCCCGCAATCACCTTGCCTTAATTGATACGAATTAGATCAAAGTTTCCTATTTACGTTAGGATGATTCACATACACGTCCTGCCAATCCGAGGCTGATTCTGAGCAATCTTGACATCAATCAACCCTGAAATTAGGGGGCTTTAATTGATATCCTCTTAATCTACAATGCTCATTTCGTAGAACGAACCCATTGCAACCTGTATAGCCTTGTTCCTCTGTCTAATAGCATGGTCCTGTAAAATCTCATTCGGAGTCATAGGTAAGAGCGTCACGCGCTTTCCATGGTGAGTGAACATGTAACTGTTAAAAAACCCATCATGGAAGACGAGACGGTCAAATAGCCAAGGACGCCCTAACAGAATATGGGTGGCATCCATGGTGGTAACATCGCACAAAACAGTGTCTGTAAATGGTCCTATGGAAAAAGTAATGGGACACTGTAAAGAGACATTGTTACCGGGTTGGTCTGAAATCCATTGCAGACCGTAGGGCTGAGGATGTGGTTGCGTCTGAAGATTGAAGTCGCGGACGACTCTCTCATTTATAATGTTGCAGCACGACCCTTCATCAATTATCAGACTCAGCGACGCATTCTTCATACGACACCGGGAATGAAACAGATTCTCCCTTTGGTCAAGTGGACCTCCTTCCTTGACGCTGAGGACGCGTCTGGTGACCAAGGCATAATGCATGACGTCTGTATCATGGTTGCCCGGCCTGATCACCTCATCAGTCAGCTCTGCAGACTCCTCTGGGACGTTCTCCTCTTCATCCGAAAGGCTCTCGTAGTCTGCAGTGTGGGCGGAGTAGAGGACACGCTTCTGATTAGGGCAGTCCTTTCGATAGTGTCCTCGTCCACCACATCTGTAACACTCTATATCGCTAGAACGATCTGTACGGCCTGTCTCAGCAGAGGCCGATGGCTGTCGGCGCGCAGAAGAAAGGGGCGCTGGCCGCGGCGTCGTAGAAGACGCAATACCTGTGCGATCCTGTCTAGGCACAGAACTAGAAGAAGAGTTAGTGCGATAAGAATTGACAGGATTCGAGGTATACCTTGGCGCGGGAGAAGACGAAGACTGCCAAGGCTGCTGTCGACGTCTCTGCGCTTGAAGATAGAGCTTCTGCGCAATATGTACTACGTTGTTGAGGTCTCGGATTGGCAGAACGTCAACCTGATCCCTGTACGGCTGTGACAAACCCGTTACAAAACGTGTACGTAGAGTAGAGGGAGTAACACTTACCCCGTCCTTGAAGTACATGTCTTCTAAGCGAGCAAAGAACTCCTGTGGCGTATCACGACCCTGAGTAGCAAGTGCAATGGCTGTCTTCATATCCTCTCGGTATGTCGTCGGCACGTACTTGTGCGTCATGAGTGCCACTAGCTGTTGCCACTCTGTCACAGGTGGCCACCCCATGCGTGCCTGCTGTTGGAGCAGTCGGTTCCATTAGGTGCGCGCTGCTCCTTGGAAATGCAAGGTGACGATCTCCACCTTCGCATGCTCCTCATATTGATAGTGTTGAAGAACATGGCAGGTACTCTGCAACCAATCTATGAAAGTAGAAGGATCATAAGTACCAAGGAAGGGTTTGATTTTCACCTTAATTTCTTGGCGATATATAGCTGGGGGTGGGTATCGCTATTGGGCTACAGCGGGAGCATAGAAATTCTATTGTGGAAGCCCCTGCTGCTGCTGTCCAACTGGTAGTTGTTGCCGTCGCTGCGCTCGTGGAGGACCGGCAACCCGCTGCTGCTAATATTGCTGTGGATGACCCTGTGCAGCGTAATAAGCAGCCTGATTCTGTGGCTGCTGTGGAGGAGGAACCCAACCTGTACGATGAAACTGCTGCTCTGGTGGGTCCTGTAGGGGTGGGTGATAACCTGCAGAAAACCCATAGGACCCTTCTTCCTCATCCTCAAGGTCAAATTCCTTGAACCCTTCATCTGAATCTGACTCAATAGGAGAAACAGTACTCTGATGGTCAGCAAAAGAATGGACATTGAAGGTTTCAGAATTTACCTGGTGTCGACTTGGACGAGCTGTGGAGGGTTTCCCTTGCTTGCTGGTGGAAGCATGTGGGTCTGTGCGTCTGCTCTGGCGTCTGACGGCACTGTCATCGACCTGTTCATCCTCCTCTGAAGATGACTCATCATTGTCCTGCTCGTCCTCGTCCTGAGAGTTGTGTTCAGGAATTGTCAACTGGGCTGATTTGGAGCGCACCTTCTTCTTTGACGCGCTGCTTTCTTTCTGTGATCCTTTCCGCGGAGGCTGCGTAGGAGGATCGGATATCAGAACGCCCTTGCCCTTTTTCTGCTTCTGGGCTAGGGTACTCTGGTCGTCACGCTGGTTCGGTGACGGAGACGGCATCACTCTACTGAGCATGTCATGCAGGGCTGCAAAATTGGCTTCGGAACGTTCATCGGAACGTGCGATGGCAGCCGCGTTGCTCTGAATGGCGGCGTCGGATCGTTGCTGATTGGCCACCAAAAGCTCAATGGAATTAGCCAGTTGATCGACCTGACCCGTATCCTGTCCGTCATTGGAGTTCACCATTATCCTGAAAAGACAACAGAAACCCCAACAGAGCAAAGGAAAAACAAAAACAAAGCAACAGAAACGAAAGAGAAGTCGAACTACTAAGATATCACAACTGAAAGCAAGGCTGATATGGCCGTGAGGGCGGGAAGGCTAAGGATAATCACACAACAATCACAAAATGCAGCGATAACTTAGCAAACAAATTGTAGATATAAATTGCAGCAATATAAGCCTAGATATGCCAACAAGACTATAACAGCCAAGACAGTGAGAGAGAGGAAATGGTAAATGAATCAATAACGATAGGGCAACGGTTATCTTATTTTGGCTTTGCGCACCCTATATCTCTTCACCGGTTCCACCTAAGTTCGGCTTTTCTCACAAAAAAGCTCCTGCACTCTAATACCCCTACAGAAACCTCAACTGCTTTCGCTAGGATATAACGGTAGGCACAGAACTTAATCCGGCGTGAACCTAGGCGTCCCGGCTAAGCTGCTGCAAACTAACAAAAGCGGATAACTCACGCCAAAGTCAGAAGGATAACTGTAAAAAGCGAATGCAGAAACCGACACAAAAAGGAAAAATAAAAAATAAAAGGACTCAGATCCCTGCAGTCTAATACCCCTACAGTAACCTCAACTATTGTCGCTAGGATATAACGGTAGGCACATAAATTAATCCGGCGTAAACCTAGGCGTCCCGGCTAAGCAGCTGTAAACTAACAAAAGCGGATAACTCACACCAAAGTCAGAAGGATAACTATAAAAAGCGATTGTAGAAATCGACACAAAAATAAAAAAAATTAAAATTAAAATACCAAAGGCCTTCCGTAGGAAACGAATTTCGGAACCCACGAAAGAACCCGGATCTGGGGATCTCCATCCTCGTTGCGCTGGGCGGGGGCTTTTAACCCGGTTCGTCAGCACCCGGGATAGAAGGGCTGGGCGGCTGGGCGCGCGCGCGCGGGCGCGGCTTGCTCGGCGCGGGATAGATCTCAGCCTTTTTTTTTTTTTTTAGAGAACTTGCAACAAGAACTCAAGAACCCTAATCTTCAAGGGCGAACCACCGAGCTTCAAGGTTGCCTCCTTTGTGCAGATCGGACTAAAAAATTCTTTAAAAAAAATATTCTAGACTACTACACACTCTATTGATTCAAGTTGGAAAGAAGGAGATCAAAGAAGACGTAGATTAATGGCAAAAGGTCAAGTACAGCAATTCAACCTATATGCATGCAAATCTAGATCTATAATTCAATCACCAATCTACCAACACAAAGAGCAATTGTTGTGTGTAGGGGACAAGGTAAGAACACTAAAATTGAATCAAATATTTTTTTGAAGCAGATTTACACCAAAAACGAGTTTTCAATGCAAATCTACAATGTTTTTTTAGATGAAAATAATTCGGCCTTCAAGAGATTTTTTTTTTTTGAAATTTTCGACTTTAATAATATAGATCTGAATAATATTAATCGGAATTATCACGAAAAATGCAGGGAAAAAAAATTTTGGAATTTTTTTGACACGAAAATAAGGTTGTGATAAGCAATGAATCGATTCGACTTACAGATTCGAAGGCTCTGATGCCAGTTGATGTGACCTTGCTATGAAGAAGGTCTCAAGTCCCGGATGAGATCGTGATGAATCCGTAGTGGGGCGAAGCAACTCCTTGAATAGGCGTCTGCGTTGATGGAGATTGCAAGACGACGGCGAGGCGGAAGCGATTGCGGAAGCGATAGGAATTTGAGGGGGATGGCCGTAGGGATGAAGGGATGTGCACGGCCAGTATAGGGCTGGAAAAGATGGAAATTTGGAAGCGGGATAGATGAAGGGAGCACGCTCGACCTAGATCTAAAGGATTTGATGTGCGAATGACGAAGGAGCAAGCTCGACTAGGTGATTCAAGGTGACGTTGAAGGAGCTTCAATGGAGGTTTTCTCTCAACATAAAGCTATAATTATCAACGTAGGGGAGAAAGAAGGCTACAAAGCTAGGTTAAGTAAAAGGAAGACTCTTCCTTTTCCTTAACCAAAAAGTTTAAAAATAAAACAAATAAAACACTAAAAATTACTCTAAGTATAAAAATGACCTCCTAAACTCCCTTAAAAATGCTGAAAATAATAATAAATAATATCCGGACTAAAAACTAAAAATGTCATAAATCAGAAATATTGATAACTAGGCGAATAGCGATCAATATATCTAATCTGTAAGCTCCGGGATCTTTGCAGACTGTGTAGACGTCCCAACTGTCACTAAACTCAGAATGGATCCCTCATCTGTAGTTGGACGTCCATGACCTGCTACGAGTCTGGTCACCAGTGATTGAGTCGCAGCTTGAATAGCTTTGGCTCGTGCTCTAGTAATGGGACCTGAGGACCTAAGACTCATAGCCTCCTCCTCGTCTGCAGCTGTCATGGTAGGCGAGGTCACATCAGAACTCCATCATGGAGGAGCTCAGGAAGAGATCCGATGCTGACAAGAACGACAAGTCGGTCAAGGACTTGATTCTCCTCCTGTTTGAGACCTCACTTCTGACCTCAGGTTTCAGCCTGGACGAACCCAACACCTTTGGAAACAGGATCCACAGGATGTTGAAGCTCGGCCTCAGCATTGATGAGGATGTTGCTGACGACACTGACATGCCCTCGCTCGAGGAAGCTGATGCTGATGGCAGCAAGATGGATGAGGTTGACTAAGTGATTTTTGCTTGAAGAGTAACTCTGCTGACTCCACTCTTACTACTATAGTACCTATGCTTTTTCATTTTATTTTTGTCTCTCATTTTGTAACTAGACTAGATGCTCTATTTTGGCCCCTGGTTCAATGGGCGTTGGCGTTATGACTGGCAGACAAACAATGCTTGTTCCAAGTTGCAGTCTTGAATGGCAATGGAGTTTTATTTTGCGTTATCTGCTTCTTCAATCCTTTAAAAATATTTTTGGATGCTTGTTGCATAATGTGTGTTGACTTGTCTGCTTCTTGTTCAACATTTTCTCATGCTAGATTTTGGAGTTGATGTAGCAGAATATTGTGGATTTCAGAGTCTGATGTCTATAATCCTGGTGGGAGAATGATTTTTAAGGTGTTTATTCATAATTTATGGTCCCCCTTGCTGTAATAAGGGGACTTGATAATACTGATGTGGGTTGTATTTTTTGTTACTTGAAACTTATCCTTTAATTTTGGCTACTAGTTCCTATATTTTCTTTGTTCACATTTTAGTTTCTTGGCTCAAATTAATACTGCAAATGTTGATCTGCTGCAAGTGCCAACATTTTCACAGTTTTGCCTGTTTTTGAGGTGAATAGCTTCATATGAAGTTTGGTCTAGGAAGATGACAACCAAACTTGGAAGTGGTAAAGCATGAATCGTGGAGCCAATGCACTGTTGGAAAGCAAGGAAGTAGAGGTTTGGTGATATAGTTGGTATGACATATATACTATATAGTATAAGGTAGTGTAAGATCACATTGTATGGTTTAACGGTATCCACCGTAAGCAAAAATAAACACGAATAAAAAGCAGACGAATCCAAGAGAAACCAATCATATAGCAATTTCCCAATCAAAATGAAAATAAATCAAGGCACTTGATATCACCGGGAGTAAACAAGGCATGGGCGATGGCTGACATCCAACTCAGGAATCATGAACTTGTGATATTTTGCATGTTCATGAGTTTTCTCTTGCAGGTTCATGAGTAAACTCTTACAGGTTCATGAATTTATTCTTGTAGGATCATAAATTTTTTTGCAGGTTCATAACATTTTTTACAGGTCCATAAATTTATCATGTGTGTTCATGAGTTTACTCTTGCAGTTTACCAAGTTCATGAATTTTATAATGCAGGTTCATGAGTTTACACTTGCAGGTTCATGCGTTTACACTTGTAGGTTCAAGACTTTTTTCTTGCAGGTTCATTAATTTTTTTTTTGCATGTTCATGAATTTTATCTTGTAAGTTTATGAGTTTATGAGTTTATCAGGTATGAATTTTATATTGCAGGTTCATGAATTGACACTTGCACGTTCAAGAGTTTTTTCTTATAGGTTCATTAATTTCAGCCTATAAGATAAAACTCATAAACCTTTAAAAAGGCATTGTAGTACTCCATTATGGAGATGCAGTGTATGAGTGTGTGTTAACATCATTAGAGAGAGTGTCTCAAATGAGTAAGTTTGAAAATCTTTTAACTACAGTTACATTAGCACGTAATCATATTGAACAGAAATCAAGGTCAAACTTGTAACAGCAAAATCCCAAGAGCAATCAGAACCCATCTTTTATTGGATAAAAAATATCACTTCATCTTGTCAAGAAAGAACACAAATAAAGAAGCACTACGCCATATGTCAAAGACTCGAAAGCAAGCACAGGGAAGAAATTCCGGAAATCTATCCTCTGAAGAACACAACACTCAGAAAACATTATCATGATCCAACATTCTCCTGGCCTTTGGGTGCCGAACACCTCCAGTGCCACGCCATTGTGCTACCGATGATTGAGTGGCAAACGCCAGACACTGCAGAGGGCACTGCAGTAAGAGGACTCCCGAAATGCTGAGTAGCCAGCACCACTCCGAGCGCTGAGTTCTGGTTAACCAAAACGTATGTAAAGAACCATCAATGTCCAGAAAAGGCACGTCATCATAACCTAGAGTTGAATCCGACTCAATGACAGCAAACCTACATGAATATGTATCCAGTAAACAACGTCTATTTACCTGCATGCCGACTTCTATGGAGATGGTTCTATTGGATGATACATCGATGCCAAGAGTCCGAGAGAGAGTGTAACCAAACAGGAATCCAAACGAATGTAGGAGACATGAAGCCAACAAGATTTGTGCACCAGATGAATAGATTGCAGAGCTACTCTGAGCTATTGCAAATCCACTTAGTATAGTGACAACAGAGACGGCAATTGGGGGCATTAAGGGTAAAACTACTTCTCCCTCTCCAGATTCTCGAACGTGTTCATGAAGGATCCAAAATCGGCGGTCCGAGATCCCGAACAATCCGGATCTGGTCCGGTGTAGAGGATGAGCTCATCGTCATCTTCGTCGGCGAAGGAGATGTTCCGGAAGTACCTGTCGGTGAAGAGGAAGAGCAAATGAACCTATAAGACAACTTATGAACCTACAAGTTAAAATCTATAAACTTACAAAACTAAAATTCATGAACCTACAATGAAAAACTCATAAACCTATGAGACCAAACACATAAACCTGCATTGTTGAAAATCATGAATTATCAAGGAAAAATCCATGAACCTCCCAAGACAAGATGCATGAACCTTTAAGACAAAACATATGAACCCGTGAGTTAAAATCCATGAACTTGCAAGTTAAAAATCACGAACTTAGAACCAATATTTAACCCATGAGGTATTCGAGTTACATGGTTCAAGTTCAATAAGCTCATGAATCTGCAATATGAAATTCATGAACCTGGTTAACTCATGAACTTACAAGATGAAATTCATGACCATGCAAGTGTAAACTCATGAACCTGTAATATAAAATTCATGAACCTGGTAAACTGATAAACATGCAAAAAAAATAATTAATGAACCTGCAAGAAAAAACTCTTGAACCTACAAGTGTAACCGCATGAACCTGCAAGTGTAAACTCATGAACCTGCAATATAAAATTCATGAACCTGGTAAACTGCAAGAGTAAACTCATGAACACACATGATAAATTTATGGACCTGCAAAAAAATATATTTCCTTTGCAGGTTCATGTGATTTCCTTGCAAGTTCACACGTTTTATTTACAGGTTCATTTTTTTAACTTACAAGTTCATGTGTTTTGACTAACAGGTTCATGGATTTTAACTTCCCATACACTTAATTTTCTAGGGGAACTCTTAATGCAGTACACTTAAACTGAGCACTAGAAATGCATCAACACCAGTACTATGAATTTAACCAATGATCAAATCAAACCGCTGTTCACATTGAGCCTGAATCTCGGCTGTTGAGACGCCCAATTGAACAGCTCTAAACAAACCAAAGGGTCTTCTTCCCGAATAATGACGTCATGTAAATGATCAGCTGTGAATCTTGGAGGAAGAAGAGACTTTGCCTTGTTAAACCTAGCTTCATCTCTCTCAACCTCCTGTTAACCCGCTTCCTGTAAGCTCGCACTGAAGATCCACTTGGACTGGAAGAATACTGCAAAATGCTTCCATGTCTAAATTAAAATCCATTGACTCGGTGCATAATGCAGAATTGTGTTCTATAAAGCTTCATCTAATGTACGACAGTGTCGGGTGCCCCCTTACAAACATAAGCCCCTTTCTCAATGTTGTGCTCAAGCACATGCCAGGATCCAAATCAGTACAAGGTGAAGGGCGACGAGACTTTGTTTAGCAAGGTCTCGACAAAATGCTCAGAGTTGATATATTTTGTGTTTCTTTTTGGAAAGAGAAAGATATAACTCTTCTAGACGGTTCTAGACGAGTTTGGGATATAACTCTTCAAGTATGATCTTGAAGAGTTTGAGATAGGCAACTCACAATCCTCGGATACAACTCACCAAGAAATATGAGAAGATATTGATGGACCATGGATGTAACGCACCAAGATCAAACAACCTTATTTGGATATGACGCACCAAAGGGCATCTTGGATATGACACACCAAAACAAGAACTTAAGCATTCTAGGATATGACACACCAAGAAGCCATCATTCACGTGAAGCTTGGAATTCAAACAAATCTGTTTTCTCTCAATTCAAGCTTACCTTACAAATGATGGGAAACATGTCTTAAATAGGCTACAAAAGTGAATTAAAGAAAATGCTAGAAAATGCTAATATTCTAACACTAACTCTACCCACTAACTAATCCACTAACTTAGCTAATTTAATTAATAAAGAAAATGCTATTAATCTAGCACTACTTTACCTACTAACTTAGCTAATTTAATTGATTTCTAAATTAAATAAATAACTAGAAACACTTAAATCAACTTCAACTTCAGCCTTCTCGTCTTATGCACGAACCGAGCCATTGATGGGATCCATATTCACATCACTCAATATTGAAAATTGAATTGGAAAGCCAAATTAGGGTTTGTAATTCTACCTTGGAAGACTGCGAATTTAACAATGGATTGCTGGCGAAAATCCCAAATTGGAGATTAACCTAGGTTAAGCGCGCGCCGATAAGGAGAACAACATGATCCACATAAGCGGGACTGCGCCAGTGGTGAGTGTTGAGTAGGGACGGTCAGGGCAGCGGCTACTGTAAAGAATAGCAAAAAAAGCATGGGCCTTCTCTCTCTGTCATCTTCTTCGCCAGTGGTGAGTGTTGAGTTTTTGGTGTTTTTTGTCATCTTCTTCGCCAGGGACCGCTCTGCTCCGCCGTGCCAGATTCTCCCTTTCTCTCTCTGTGAAATGCGTTTTAGGTTTTTCAAGTTAGGAAGGATAGAAGCGTCTTCCTATGTGTTTTTTCTGAAAATTTCAAAATTGCCACCGTTTGTGTTTATTCAACGTGCACACTTATTTCTTTTTTTCATGGGAACGAGCCATCTGGATGGTTAGTTATGTTGATCAAATGGTAGAAAGTAGTACTTACGGTGTATCTTAAGGGAGATAAGTATGAGAGCGGGCCTCTTTAAAGTATAGAGTATAAGATTTTAGGGTTTATGACATAGGATTTAGGGTTTATGATTTAGGATTTAGGAGTTATATTTTAAGATTTAGGGTTAATATTTTAAGTTTTAGAATATATAATAAACAAATTTAACTTATAAAATACACAAAAGGGTGTAGGCAGAAAATTTAATATCCCTTTGTTTAGGACTGTTCTTAATCTATCTAATTATGGTCCTGTGGACACCTTAGGGATGACAATGAGGATTACTATTGAACGACTCAAATTTGCATGCTTCACGAACGGAGCTCATTTCCGCCCAATTCAACGGTTTTCATTACCGTTCAAATTTGCATGCTTTTACATTTTCCTTCACATGAGCGGCCTTGGTCCACTCGACGTTAGTAAAATTATACGGTAGATTTACATTTTTTTATACAAGGTACATAATAGCGCTCATTCAATAACAGAATGACAACCTTGAATCATCGCAATTGATAGTCTTTACAAAGTTATTATAAAAATTATTATATATTGAGTTCAAACAGTAGAACTCATAACAAGAAGTTTGAAGTGCGCGTTCGGAGAGTGGTGGAGGAGAGGATCCATTGCAACCAGACAATGTCACTTGAAGTAATCTCATGTGTAATTAGAAAATCAATTGTGTGGTTCGCTTCCCTAAAACAATGTTATATCTGTATGGTTGTATGCAATTAAAAAAAGAAAGTAAATTAGAAATGTCAAGAATAATTGGGTGGATTTCCCACGGTATATTCAAAGTTCCGCAAATTGAGTTTATAAGAGTCAAATTATCGTCTTCTATAACCAAACGTTTAATAATCAAATTAAGAGATTTTCGAATACCAACCAAAGCTGTATAAGCCTCTGTTTGTAAGACGGTGGTATCCAGAATGAGGTCACAAAACATAATCTTTCCATTAGAGTTGCGTATTATGTTGCCAATTTGGGAGGACTCGTTATGCTTTTTGGACCTATCAAAGTTTAACTTTGCCCAGCCAGGAGGAGGCTTTGTCCAAATCCTATTTACCAGTTTTTTTGTTGCTCAGTATCTAAATTCACACGATAAAATAAAATATTATAAATTGGTATGTTTGTATTAAATATAAATCGAAAGTGGAAACAAGATTGAAGTGAATTATCGATTTGTACAAATATATTTTATTGGAGCGTTCGTATGGAATATACCCAGTAAATATAAATAGTAGAAATAAGATTAAAAATAATGATTAACTTAAGTAGGCAACTGATCAGGTGCGCACGAGGTTAAAAGTGTGAATGTGCGCACGAAGCATAATGGGATGAGGTGCATAATTCAGCGCAATCTGGTGCACAAGATTGTACTTTGTGCACCTCATCCCCTCTCGAATGAAAGCCGATAAATGCTAAATAACTAAAATACTACCAGTGAAACGAAGGATGGACAAAAGAGATATGTACCAAGAGAATACCCAAAATGAATGTAGGTTTTATGGGAAGAAGATATGAATTTGTTTGGGAACATTTTAAGTCACTGCATAATATGAATTTAGATTGCAAAGACGACCAACTTATACTGGAGCACGAGTAGTTTTCAAGTTGTACTTCTCGCTCGAACTTGCTTGCATCACTTATCTTATTTAATTTCAACAAACCATATATTATCTTAAAACTATTAAAATATTCTTGAAATATCGAGACCAGAATGGGTGAGTCATTGTCAGCCCACACAATGTGTGATACCCCGTATTTTTGTAAGCCATTTCTGGAGTTTCGGGATTTTTCCCGAGTACCCGTTATGTACGTCGGATTTAATTCAGAGAGTTTAAGACGTTCGGTAATGCTCTCTATATCTGTAATATTTTTCTCAGTGAAATAAAATACAGACGACGTGCTTTGGATTTTAATACTCGTTTGCGTACGATAATTTTATCCCGGGTTAAAGTTGTCGTCGTTCAAAACCAGAATGGGCGCGAAGCCATAGGGGCGGCGACCGCCGCATTTATGGCGGCGCCCGCCGTCGCCAGGCTCGAGGACTGGCGTGGTCGTCTTCCTAGCTGGGCGCCAGGCCTAGTGGCGGCGACCGCCGTGCAGTACGGCGCCCGCCGTAATTCGCCCGCCGTAGGCAATTTGTGAGGCGGCGACCCATACTCTCCGCGGCGCCCGCCCTCGTTGTCCAGAGGTCTTTGCCCGATGGTCGCCGGCGAGCCTCTGACGCGCCGAAGTAGGCCTGCTCCGCCTTGTCGTAGGGCCATCATTGTGTTTCCTGGCATTTGGCTATAAAAGGAGGTGTTTGGGAGGGGTTTTGAGCTCAATCCAGAACCCAAGCTCTCCCAAATTCTTGCCTCATCGGAGTTGTGCCTCGCCGGATTTCTGAAGCTTTCGCCGGAGGTCGTTTGGTGGTGTTTCCAGAGTGCCTTTGTGAAGCTTTTGGTAGCCTTGGAGGTTAGAAACCAAAGCAAGTCGAAGGAGGCCGAGTCGCTCGTGTTTTGGGTGAGTTTTTTTCGCCGCTTCTGTCGTCTGAGTTCTTCACGGCGACCGCCGCCAAGAACGGCGACCGCCGCCAGTGTCCAGAATGCCTTTTTGGGCTTTTGGCTTTGGTGGTCGTCGTTGTGGCGTCGTTCCTTTCGTTTTCTTTCGTCGTTTTTAGATTCGTACTGTGGTTATGTCGGATCTAACTTAGGGTTCCTTTTATGGGTCGACTCGAAGGTCGTTGTGCTGTCGGAACTATACCCGTGTCGAGCCCGGAATCTCGTCGTTGTCGTTAGGCTTTTCTGCGGATTAAGGCAAGTGGCGGTTCGCTCTTGCTCATCGTTTTCATATTTACATTGATTATCAGTTATTTCAATTGATTAATTAATTTGGAACGATTATTACTGTGTTCTTCTGGAAGTGATTTATAAACTGTTTTGAAAATCATATAATAGGTTGTATATCTGTTAGAACAACGCTATTATTTGTGATCGCCTTTCAGGCCTTTATGTGGATTTATTCTGTAACTGTAATTGTGTTGTATCTGTGTGGTTAGCACTGTTAGTTAGGAATGTACTCGGACTTTGTCCGGTCGTTTCTTTATAATCTGGTATCGGGGTGGCTCGTCTCCACCTGGTACTATTCTAAGATCAAGATCGGTCTCTTTCACAAGTGTGTAGAGGCAGGACACTTAGCTGGTGTCACAAACCTTCTGGTGTGCGTCACTCTCGACGAAACGTATACTAAGATGTGTCGTCCCAATGGTGGGGTACACATGTTAAAGTCTAATAACGTGATGTGTGTTTGAAATATAAATCAGATAAGTGCTACTCGACGCACATAATAAATAAACCTTCGGCGAGTAGTGCAACTAAGTTATAGTGCAGCTAGGAAAACTCGTCTCGACTTTGATCATAGTACGTTCTCTTTCCAATCTGGATTCGCTGTATGCGGTGAGGTTGGTCGTGAACCGAAGCATCTCAGTCAGCTTTTAAATCATTGTTGTATGATTCTTTAAACTTTCCAGATTTGTCATAATTCCTTAAAGACTCACTTCCGTTGGAGTCTTCCTTTGAGTTGATTTCTGTAATGATTCAGTCTTCCAGAGTCTTCTCTTGTGCATACCTCTTGTTATTATTCCGTAGAAGTATAAAGGTTGATTATCGTTATCGGTTATCATTCGAGAAATGATAAGTCTAACCTAATACAACTACATCGAACCTTCTGCTTTGTACCCTTGCTAGTCTATTCAAGTAGACTAACCCATGAACTTTGTTCTCCGCATGTGGGCTGGTGTCATCCGTTCGATTCGGCATATCAGATAGAAAGTAGCTCAGAAGAATAGAAGGACTATGGAGTCGACGGTGGTTTTCGAATGTTTAAGTTATTTCGTTAATCAGGTTGAGATCTTTTGGGCAATGACTTTGGTTGTAATGTGTTTTGTAAGACTTCCGCTGTACCCTACTTTATAAGACTTCCGCTGTATTTGGTTTAAACTCTGTGCTAGCCTATTCGGGATTGGGTTGTAATCCCGTAACTCATGTTTCTTTGACAATGTTATGTTTTGGAATTGAATGCGTTGATCATTATATATCATTTGTATTTCATAAATTGTATTTAAATGGTAAATTCTTGGGTGATCTCGGTAAGGAATACTAGGGTCACTGGCGGTAATACCTTTCCAAAAGGGTTAAGTTTTGGGGGTGTTACAGTTGTGGTATCAGAGCCAAAGGTTTTAAAACGGGTTTGAGATTTTTATATCATTTATCCGTTTTTGAAAATACTTTAAAGGGGCTCGAAATTTTCAAAGTAAAAAGAATTTCAAAACACCGTTCATAGTCGTGTCTTCTATATAGTCTGATGTAGTAAGTTTGCTTCTATGTCTAGAAAGACTAACTCCTTCCTCGTTATCATGTAGGATGGGTGAGTGTTTTTCTCTTGATAGGGGGTCGGAGGACGCCAAGACGGACCCGCCGTCTCCAGGCAGGCTAGATTTTCCTATCCCTCAGCGATGTTTCGAGGTTGGAGGCCCGAGTAGCCCGCCTGAAGACATCAAGTATGTGATTCCCGAGTCTGTTGTCCTTACGCATAGGGATGCAGTGGTCACTATAGCTGCACCTGTAGAGCCACTCAGGGAGGAAGCAGTGCAGGAAGTGGGTGAGTCGTCTAGATACGCCTTAGGGCATTACGATGACGATTACCAGATCGAGATTGATCCCGAGGATGAGGATCCCATCGAAGATGATCCTGAGGAGGACCCAGAGATGGACCTGGAAGAGCAGAGCCAGGAGCCAGACAACTTGAGGCACTTGCTGGTGGACAGTCAGGAGCCGGGGGTGCAGTTTATTCCCCCCAGTCCAGAACTATCACCAGTGCCGGCTTATGCACTCATGACTGATGCTGATTGGGAGGCACTGTACACTGAGCATGGTATTGGGAGGAGTGTCCCGACCATGATCTACGAGGACTATCCGCCTACTCCGCCTCGGAGGAGGAGGAAATCAGAGGCTGAGTTGAGAGAGATTCTTCGCCAGAGCGAAATGAGCTCTCATATGGAGCAGCAGCAGATGGATCAGGCGATCGCTAGCACTCAGAGGAGGGCTGGGATAAGAGGACCTCTTACGGATGATCCTTTCTTTTCCATAACTGAGGTTGGGTCTGAGTCACCAGAGCCCTGTGACCCAGGACCGAGCATGGTGCGAAACCCATCGCCAGAGCTCGATGGTGAGCCTAGTCCGAAGAGACCTTGCACGAGTAGCCAGTCTTATAGGAGACGTTTTGGAACGCCTTGATGAGGATTGGCGTTGCCTATCGTAGTGATTTCCTTTATTAGTATTTCAGTATGTACTTTGTGTAATATTTCAGTATTGCGGCAAGTACTCTGTGAAACACTTTTATCTTCGAGCAATTTTTGTCCTAACGCTCGGATAATAGACTTATGTGTAGCTTGTGTAACAGTTCCAGTTCATCTATAAAATACCTAGTTGATCTATTCTGAGTAATTTTACTACATTAAGCATGTTTGAATGATATTAATGTATAAATAACTTGGAATTTGATCGGTAACAGATGGTGAACACAAAGAACACGGTTCAAGCTGGTGTTGGGACTAGTCAAGATCCCAGACCAATCATAAGAGATGTTGGCCAAGGTGAGCATGTATCTGAATCCCATAATCAATCCAGGGACAATGATCAGGATCAGAGTAATGCACCAGTGGTGTTTGACGTTGCAGCAGTGGAGAAAATTCGAGGAATTGTCATGCAAGCTATCGCTGATGCTATGCGACCAAATGTGCCACAGGCACAAGGCATGCCGATTCCCCCACCGGTTCCTAGATTTGAGGAGCCAAGAAACCATGATGTCCAGGAGAATGCAGTCAGGACTAGGGACAACTATGGTCGTGCTCTGAAGACCATCAGTTCTATGAGGCCTGACAGCTTCAACGGAAAAGGGGAGCCATTCAAGGTGACCCATTGGTTCTCTCATATGGAACGGCTGTTCCGTAATGTGGACTGTACTGAGGCTGAAAAAGTCCACATAGCTTCGCTGCAACTGAAAGAGGATGCTAGTGAATGGTGGGAGAGTACAGGCTTAGCTGATAGCCCTGTATTGACCTGGTCGATATTTAAGACCAAAATGATTGACCGTTTCTTCTCTCGTGCTATGAGAGAGGAGAAACACAAGGAGTTTCTGTACCCCAAGACCGATGGATTCAAGGTAGCTGAGCTGGCAACCAAGTTCAATCATCTTCTGCAGTACGCCCCAGCTGAGATAACCAATTAGGCATAAACGATTTGGTACTTCTACGAGTGGATGAGTCTAGATATCAAGCCATTAATGGTGCACCACACATGCTCTACTCTGGAGCAGTATGTGGATGTTGCCTACAAGCTGGAAGTGACTCTGGAAGAGTCAACGAAGAGACGTATCCGACAGAGGTCGATGCAGAATCAGAATCAGAATCAGGCCAGGTGGTGGATTCAAGCGACCTGCGCCACCGTCTAGCTTTGCCATGTCTGGCCGAGCAAAGACGGACATGACTCACGGAGGGTCAACGCAGGAGTCCAGTCAGAGCAGAAGTTTAGTTTAGTGTTATAACTGTGGTGTTGTTGGGCACAAGAGCAATGAGTGTCAGAAGGAGAAGAGATCGTGCTTTGGGTGTGGACGTGATGGTCATCTACAGAAGTTCTGCAAGCAGGGGAAGCAGAAGGGAGTAGAGTCGCAGCAAGGGTCAGTTCATCAGAGCAACCGACCTAGGTTCAAGCCTGCCGAGACTCCTAGCCCGTCAGTTCAGACAACTGCTCAAAACAGGGGAAAGGCCCCAACTGTTTCTGGAAGTCAGGGTCAACGCTTGTACGAGATGCGTGAAGCAGATGGACCCAATGCTCCGACTGCTCAAGGTACTTTATACCTTTACTCTACTTCTATATGCATTCTGTTTGATTCTGGTGCTACGCATTCCTTCATTTCGAATAGTTGTGTTAGGAAGTTAGACTTAGTGTGTAACGATTCGTGCAACCCTTTCGTCGTTAGTCTTCCTAATGGAGAACGTTTGGTGGGAACCAAGCATCTGTCCGACTTTCCGATTACCATTCAGGGTAAGGAGTTCAAGGCAGATCTGATCTGTATAGCCATGGCACCATACGACATCATTCTTGGTATGGATTGGCTGACGCGTCACAAGGCGGTGATCGACTTCAGTTCAAGAACAGTGACGGTGACATCTAAGGGCCAGTTCGTGTGCAAGTTCAAGGGCCGGAATGACGCTGATAACGGCAAGCTGATCAATGCGATGGCTGCGTTTAAGCTACTACGACAAGGTTGTGTCGGGTACCTCTGCTACTTGGATTCGCCCGCGAAAGATGGACCTGCGATTCTTGATATTCCAGTGGTCAGAGAGTTCTCGGATGTCTTTCCAGAGAAGGTTCCTGGATTACCTCCGAACCGTGATGTGAAGTTTTCCATTGATCTTGAGCCTGGTACTGCGCCAATCTCTAAGGCACCGTATCGGATGGCTCCTGCAGAGATGCAAGAGTTGAAGAGTCAACTTGAAGATCTTCTCGACAAGGGTTATATCAGGCCGAGTGCATCGCCATGGGGTGCTCCGGTTTTGTTTGTCAAAAAGAAGGACGGATCGTTTCAACTTTGCATCGACTATCGAGAGTTGAACAAGGTGACGATCAAGAACAAGTACCCATTGCCGAGGATTGACGACCTGTTGGACCAGTTGTAGGGAGCAAAGGTTTTCTCCAAGATCGACCTAAGATCTGGATATCATCAACTCAGAATTCGTGAGCAGGACATTCCTAGAACTGCGTTTAGGACCAGATATGGTCATTACGAGTTCGTAGTGATGCCTTTTGGGCTTACAAATGCTCCAGCTGTCTTTATGGATCTGATGAATCGATGTTTTCACCAGTACTTGGACAAGTTCGTAGTGGTCTTCATAGACGACATTCTGATCTACTCTCCGAGTGAAGAAGTCCACGAGGAACATCTGCGGATTGCTTTGTCAGTCCTTAGACAACATCGGCTTTATGCTAAACTGTCCAAGTGTGAATTCTGGTTAAAGGAGGTGGCTTTCCTAGGCCACGTGATCAATAAGAATGGGGTTATGGTTGATCCCCAGAAGATCGAAGCTGTGGCAAATTGGACACAGCCCCAGAACGTGAAGGAGGTGCGTAACTTTCTTGGGCTTGCCGGGTATTACAGACGGTTCGTGGAGGGGTTTTTGAAGACCGCTCTACCTATGACCAATCTACTCCGCAAGGTTCACAAGAAGTTTGTCTGGAATGACAAGTGCGAGGCCAGTTTCCAGGAGTTGAAGCGACGGCTGACCTCGGCACCCGTGTTAGCACTTCTAGAAGGGAACGACGATTATGTGGTCTATAGTGATGCTTCAAAGTGTGGTCTTGGTTGTGTTTTGATGCAGAGGGGCAGAGTCATTGCTTATGCATCCAGGCAACTCAAGACGTACGAAGAAAACTATCCGACACATGATCTTGAGCTAGCAGTGGTTGTCTTTGCGCTGAAGATTTGGAGGCATTACCTCTACGGTATAAGATGCCAAGTCTTCACTGACCACAAAAGTCTCAAGTATATATTTACTCAAAAGGAGCTGAATATGAGACAACGCCGCTGGCTAGAGTTGCTCAAGGACTACGACATCGAGTTATTGTACCATCCGGGCAAGGCTAATGTGGTAGCTGATGCATTGAGCCGGAAGACAACGCACGAGAGGGTAGTTTCTTTACTTACTGCTCAGACCAAGCTGAAACGAGAGTCGTGCGAAGTTCTGTATGATCAGCGTAGATGTTTCCTGAGTATACTGGAAATTCAGGCTACACTGCTGGATCAGATCAAGGAAAAGCAAGTTGATGACATCGTCTTGGTGAAGCTAAGCAGTGAAGTAATGGATGGGAAAGCTCTCGGCTTTGTGATTCAGGATGACGGATCACTTTGGTTTCAAGACCGAATCTGTGTGCCAGACGCAGAAGGCCTTCGTCAGTTGGTGATGAGAGAAGCTCATTCATCTGTTTATTCTGTGCATCCTGGCTCTAGCAAGATGTACAAGGATCTCAGGAAGAAGTTTTGGTGGCCAAACATGAAGTGGGACGTAGCAGACTTTGTGGCAAAGTGCTTAACTTGCCAGAATGTCAAGATCGAACACCGCAGGCCAGGTGGTGAGTTGCTACCTCTCCCAGTGCCAGAATGGAAATGGGAGGACATCGCCATGGACTTCGTCACTGGGCTACACAAGACTCGAAGTCAGAGAGATGCTATCTGGGTAATTGTGGATCGGCTTACGAAGAGTGCTCATTTCCTAGCCATTAAGACCACTTGGGAAGCCTAGAAGTTAGCAGAAAGAGATTGTCCGTTTACATGGTATCCCTAAAACCATCGTATCAAATCGAGATGGCTGTTTCATGTCAAGGTTCTGGCAAGAACTTCATAAGGCTATGGGGACCGAGTTAAGGTTCAGCACAGCGTTTCATCCTCAGACAGATGGCCAGTCTAAAAGGACCATCCAGACTCTGGAGGATATGCTCAGAGCTTGTGTACTCGATCGTCCGACTAGCTGGGAAGACAGCTTGAGTCTGATTGAGTTCACCTACAACAACAGCTGGCATGCTACGATCAAGATGGCTCCGTTCGAAGCTTTGTATGGTCACCGATGCAGATCTCTGATTTGTTGGGACGATAACGCCGACAAGATTCTGCTTGGGACAGAGTTAGTCGAGAGGACAGCTTCTGACATTGCCTTGATTCGACAAAGGATGTTGACCGCTCAGAGTCGACAGAAGTCATATGCAGACAAGAAGCGTAGGAATGTCGAGTTCGAGGTCGATGACAAGGTGTTTGTCAAGGTGTCGCCCTCGAAGGGAGTTTTCAGGTTTGGTAAGCGTGGGAAGCTTAACCCTCGCTACGTGGGACCATTCGAGATTCTAGATAGAGTGGGATCTCTAGCGTACCACTTGGCGTTGCCGCCATCGGCTCATCCAGTGCATAATGTGTTTCACGTCTCTTTGCTCAAGAAGTATATGCCAGATGAGTCTCATGTGCTGAGTTATGAGGACATCGAGATTCAAGCTAATGGTACTTATGAGGAGATGTCCGTGCGCATTTTGGAGCGTCGTGAGAAGCAGCTGCGTAGCAAGATCGTACCGTTGGTACGGATTCAGTGGTCCAAGTCTGGATCGGAAGAAGTTACTTGGGAAACGTGGGAAATCGAGTCAGATATGCTCAGGCGTTTTCCCGAGTTATTCTCGACCTAAGTTTCGGGGTGGAAACTTCTTTTAAGGGGGAGGAGATGTGATACCCCGTAATTTTGTAAGCCATTTCTGGAGTTCCGGGATTTTTCCCGAGTACCCGTTATGTACGTCGGATTTAATTTAGAGAGTTTAAGACGTTCGGTAATGCTCTCTGTATCTGTAATATTTTTCTCAGTGAAATAAAATACAGACGACGTGCTTTGGATTTTAATACTCGTTCGCGTATGATAATTTTATCCCGGGTTAAAGTTGTCGTCGTTCAAAACCAGAATGGGCGCGAAGCCACAGGGGCGGCGACCGCCGCATTTATGGCGGCGCCCGCCGTCGCCAGGCTCGAGGACTGGCATGGTCGTCTTCCTAGCTGGGCGCCAGGCCTAGTGGCGGCGACCGCCGTGCAGTACGGCGCCCGCCGTAATTCGCCCGCCATAGGCAATTTGTGAGGCGGCGACCCTTGCTCTCCGCGGCGCCCGCCGTCGTTGTCCGGAGGTCTTTGCCCGATGGTCGCCGGCGAGCCTCTGACGCGCCGAAGTAGACCTGCTCTGCCTCGTCGTAGGGCCATCATTGTGTTTCCTAGCATTTGCCTATAAAAGGAGGTGTTTGGGAGGGGTTTTGAGCTCAATCCACAGTCCAAGCTCTCCCAAATTCTTGCCTCATCGGAGTTGTGCCTCGCCGGATTTCTGAAGCTTTCGCCAGAGGTCGTTTGGTGGTGTTTCCAGAGTGCCTTTGTGAAGCTTTTGGTAGCCTTGGAGGTTAGAAACCAAAGCAAGTCGAAGGAGGCCGAGTTGCTCGTGTTTTGGGTGAGTTTTCTCGCCGCTTCTGTCGTCTGAGTTCTTCACGGCGACCGCCGCGTTCTTCACGGCGACCGCCGCAGCACAATTGGTAACAAGTGGGCGTTAAGACGCTTGTTAAAGCGTGAGGTCTCGTGTTCGAGACTCACGAACAACCTCCCAGCCATGGCGATTTGGTTGGGGTACATGGGCTGCGGCCCATGGATAGAGAAATGGCTGTCCCGATAAGGTCGGAGCCCCTCTCATTCAAAGGGTACTTTTATGTAATACCTCGACAGCTTAGCAGCCCGGCCCATCACAGGACTGCAGTCCATACACCCCAACCCCTCACTAGCCCATATTAAATGGCGCCCAGCAGGTTGTTCGTGAGTCTCGAACTCGAGACCTCACGCTTTAACAAGCTGTCAAAGCATCACTTGTTACCAATTGTGTTGCAGCGCAATTGGTAACAAGTGATGCTTTGACAGCTTGTTAAAGCATGAGGTCTCGAGTTCGAGACTCACGAACAACCTGCTGGGCGCCATTTAATATGGGCCAGTGAGGGGTTGGGGTGTATGGACTGCAGTCCTGTGATGGGCCGGGCTGCTAAGCTGTTGAGGTATTACACAATGCACTATATAGGTGCCCCAAACACCTCTTATTCCACAGTGAATACGAAGCATGGTCATGACCGAACAAGTATTAGAGAATTACGCTTTCCAATACCAAATTAGAAAGAGATCATTACGCCTCACAAAGCCATAATGTCCATGACTCGCAAGACAATTAAAGTCTACACTTAATGACTCTAAAGTCCACACATAACACACAAAGTCCACACAAATATCGTCATTAAGACGTTATAACATTAATAATGCACATCTATATATCTAAATATATAGATATCGATAATAACTATCAAACTAGATACAAATTGTATATAAGCACACAAGAGTTCCCAAACATTAATTAGGTTTTAGAAATTACCCAATTAATTATAAATTAATTTCAATAATAATTATCGGTCAAAGAATTGCTGAAATGACAAGAGCGAACCACCACTTGCTTTAAGTCGTTTTGTCAAAAATTATGGTGTGTTGATGTTCGAGAGAAAATTGATTCTAGTCGACGAACTAGATTCCTGAACTGTTTCCATTTCCAATTGTGATTCCTTGACATACCCAATTTATACAAAAGAAATTATAGTTAGATAATTTATTTTGAAATGGAAAATTGGACGAGGTTCATATCGATTCATATTTAAATTGATTTGAACCGAATAAATCAATCATCGAGATTATCCTAATTAAGTCAATTAGTGACGCGACATTTTAATCCTTTAATCACATGTCCTAACAACCTTATTACAAATGAATAAACTTGATTAATTTATTTATAGCATATAATAACCAATTTTTAACTATATGCATTATATAGTTTTAAAATGTTAATATTAAGATTTTCCTAATCAAAATATTATACAAATGATTTGATTAATTAAACTAATCGAATTAATTAAAAAAAAATAAAACACAAACAACTATGCTCACTGGACCAAAAACGATGTCGCTCGAGGAATGGTTTTCGCAATGCTTGTTTGGGCTCGATTGCAACGAGGCCTTTTACCAAGACTTGGAATCAGTGTCAAAGTTGCACTGTGGTGGCCAAAAAATGTCGATGAATGGACAGGTTCATATTAGGGCCCGTTTGGTACGATTCCGATGGGAATGAGAAATCGGAATTGAAATCGTTCATTTCGATATTTTTGTTTGGTTAGGTACAAATTAGGAATCACTTTCATTGCTTGGAATGACTCATTCCAAATTTTATGAAGGCCTTGATTCCTCTCAAAAACCCAAGGTATCATCCATTCCCATCTAAAAAACACCCTCGTTCTTTTTTAACCCTTCCATCCTCCTTCCTTCCTCGTCCAACAACAGCCAGCAGCCCCATCGTCGTCCACCAGCAACCTCGTCGTCGTCCACCAGTAGCCCCATCGTCGTCCAACAGCAGCCAACACCCAAGGTATCATCCATTCCCATCTAAATAGGATGCTCTCACACTACTCCAATATTATAATACCTGAAGTCTTATTTTTACAGTAATTTTTCTTTTGATTTGATTCATAAAGTGTGCTGTAACTAGAACTATATAATCAGTCAAGGGCTTCAAATTTTGGTCAGCTCCAGTTAGCAATATGTTACGTTTTTTGTCCAAAATCTGACCTATGAATTGAGGTTAATTAGTTAACTACACTGGACTATGCAATATGATGAGGAGAAGAAAAACCACAATAGAGTTATGCTATCCTCCTATTAGCTCAGATATTTCTGAAGAGTGATGTTAAGTTTACAAGATAAAATGAGATAAGATTGAGAGCATGATGATAATTCTGAACATCAGCTTCATCTACAAGTCAGGAAAATAAGTGACATAAGGACTTCCAAGAGCATATTTTTGCCTATGTTAATTAGCTACATATTTTGGTTGTGAACATATAATATTATAGGACACTCGGATAATTGGATCATATTTTTGCCTATGTTAATTATGTTTTTTTCTTCAAATTTAGTTTCATATATAAAACATATATATATAGTTGTGAAAACATGATAATCAAATATATAATATTTAGTTTTACATATAAAGCATATATATATATAGTTGTGAAAACATGAAAATCAAATTTATAATATAAAACATGATTTAATTTCTAATATCAGATTCCAAATAACATTTTTTAGGAATGGTTCATTCCGACAACATGCCAAACAACAAATTTACAAAAATGGTTCATTCCGACAGCATACCAAACACCAAGCTACAGGAATAATTTATTTTGATTCCTGATTCCATTCCAATTCCTGATTCCATTCCGATTCCAGAAGACATACCAAACGAGGCCTTAGTTTTCCAGAAGAGCTTTGATTAGGCTCACTTTGAGTTGCTCGATGGTGGCTCAAACAACGTTCGAATCCCAATCTCACAATCCCACAATCTCACAAGACCGGAGGCTATGGACTCGTGAGGCTGCAACCTATCAACGAATATGACTGGTGGTAGAATAGCTCGAGAAACGACGTCGAAAAATGCAATTTATAGAGGCTGGACTGAAATATATGTGGGACGAAAGTTGGTTTGGTTTTGGATGAATTGGATGCCGAAAACGTAACGAATTGCCTCATATTTATAGGGATTTGGTTGCTTTAAATCCCAATCTCACAATCCCGCAATCACCTTGCCTTAATTGATACGAATTAGATCAAAGTTTCCTATTTACGTTAGGATGATTCACATACACGTCCTGCCAATCCCGGGCTGATTCTGAGCAATCTTGACATCAATCAACCCTGAAATTAGGGGGCTTTAATTGATATCCTCTTAATCTACAATGCTCATTTCGTAGAACGAACCCATTATTCTTGATTTGCTCGAATTTTGCCCATGAAACAATCCCTAAAATGCGTTGCTAGAGGAAGAAGACATACATGTCTTCTTTACACTTGGCCTCCCCTATATTTCACTTAATTGCAAAATTTTGCCCCGCTTTTCGGAGTTGTGGCAAAATTATCCCAATTTATAAGTGTTAAAAGTTATAAAAGTTTCCAAAATTATTTTATAAAATTAACCTAAGTTTAATTATACATCTTAATCCAAGTTTAAGGTGAAAGAAAATTACATTAAGCTTGTTTTATACTTAAGTCACATTTTAACTTAAGTTTTCAATATTTATATTATAATTAACTTAATATTAACATCAAGTTAAATAATTCATGACTAAGAGAGGTAACACACTTAGGGCCCGTTTGGTTACACAAGAGGGAATGAAAACAGTAATATTGCATTTGTGAGAAGAGAAAGGTAATGGATTTCGCTCGACTGCAATGTTGTTTGGTTTAACTCAAGGAAAGGATTTAAAAAGAACAGATTCCCAAATTATTCCATAGCCACAGACGGGAGCAGATCGGGACGCATATGGCGATTGCGAAGTGGAAGAGGTAGGCAACGGCGAGCGCCGCCTCGAGGAGGATTCCGCGGAGGCGATTCGGCGGATGCGGCAACGGTGAGGAGAGAGAGAAGTGCTGGGAGGCTCAATTTGGTGGATCTCCTCCAATTTGGTGGATCTCCTCCAATGGAAATCTGTGTTGAAAGAGGGAGAGAGAGAAGTGCTGGGAGGCTCAACTACTTTAATGGCGGTGAGAAGCCAAAGAGCGAAGACGACAAGTTGTCTTCTCCTGCTGCTGTGTGGTGCTTCTTCTTTGGAGGTAAGAGGCTACAAATTAGACGACGGGATGGAGTGTTCGAGAGAGAGAGAGATAGGTGACCTTGGCTTCAATGGTGAGAAAACTGAAGTTCGGCCATAGCCTTGTATCGGGGAGAGGAGGCACAAGTAGGTTAACAAAGTATATCAGGGGAAAAATAGAAAGTAACAATTGGGCTTAACCTTTACGGGCCTGAAACAGATTAGATTACTACCCTGATGCAAACAAACACACACTCCTCTAACGGGCCTCAATATTACCGTTTCTTTGGCCCATTTTGATCAAAACAAACGAGCCCTTAGGGTAAAAATTTGATTAATTTATTCCTACATGGAATAACACAATAAATGCCAAAACCTTTATTATAATATTCAAAACTGCAAAATTACATTCATGATTACACTTTATTATTAATTTCTACACTATATTACTGTAAGTCTTTTGAAAATTTGTACAAAAATTATCTTAACATAATTTCTGAACTTATGTTAATGCAAATTTAAATTACTCTTCTATAAAAGAAATAAAATAAAATTCATAACTTTTATAAGTATCAAAATAAAATTACCTTTATGCCCTTCTAATTTAAGGTGGGTTATTACACGCATTTAGTCATCGCTCAAGGGTCCATGTATGGCCTTACACTCGATTGGAAACCCCAAAATCTTGTAGATATCGTGGAGTATGATTAGGACTGAGCATCGGTTCAAAACCGAACCGAAACTAAAAAATCGAACCAAAAACCGAATTTCGGATTTGGGTGAACCAAAAACCGAACCGAATATACTCGGTTCGGTTTTTTCGATTTTGAACCGAATTGAACCAATTTTTAATCTTAAATGGTGTGATGCGTACCGGTGTCACTCACAAGAAAAAATTCCCATATGTATATATATTTTGCAATCCAAAATATATAAAGCTTACAAAATAAAAATCAATATTTATAAATTAGATCTATAATCTATTTTAGTTTTCAACCATTAAATAAATGTTAAAAGATTTAAAAAAATTATGAGAAGGATTATTTGGAAAATCGAGAGATGAAGTGTTGCGCGGGACGAGATCGAGAGAGATGAAGCGAAGTGGGAGGATGGTTAGGTGCGATGCACAAATCAAAAGAGAAATAAAGTAGAAAATAAGGATTTAATGTATTTGTATAAAATAATCGGTTCAAACCTAATCGAAATCTCAAAATATATAAATCGAAAAACCTTGGTTCGGTTCCTGTTCGATTTTTTTGGTTCGATTCGGTCCAAAATTTTGGTTTACCCAAACCGTGCTCAGCCCTAAGTGTGATGGCAATTTCACCCAAGGAAAGTGGAAATTGTTTGTCTCCGGGTGCCATCGCTCCAGAAAGGCCGATATCAAGACTTTGTCAATCCCCTTGAATGACGGACCAATAAAATCAGTCAGGCAGCTCTAGGCCGGCCACGTGAACCGTGTGTTCGGGACCATCGAGATTCTTCGTTCCTAGTTTTCTAGTCTCTTTGACCGTGGATGCGTCCTTAAGCATTTCGTCAAATTTTTAAAAAGTGAGGATGTGTACAAAAAAATTAGGACGGGTATAAATAAAAAAGTTAAGACGTGTATAAATAAAAATTCGGGAATTCCGCGAGGTAACCCTCAGGTTTTGTAAATTCCGCGAGGTGTTCACAAGTTTCGACTATTTCGCGCGGTAACCCTGAGTTTTTTTTTTAAAAATATAAAAACTGTTGTCATTTAATTTTTTCTCCCATTCTGCATAATATAAATCAAAACAAGAAACATAAGTTTAACAATCAGTTTGGTTATAGTTTTTCTGATTAACCACACCCAAAATCATGACCCGTAATCGACTAATGTAATTGGAAAAAAAATTGGTTCAGTAAACCATACAAAAAAATTGATTGTTGACCAAAAATTTCATCAATTTTTCAGTTTGGCTTCTAACACATAAACAATAGTTCTCAAAGAAAATGCCAATTGAAAACTCTGAATTAGAACCTCAGTACTTGAGTTCTGCATATTTCCCTCTCCACAAATTCTTTTGCTGATTATTCAGTAAATTTATCATTGGCACATGTTAGAGGCTTGTTAGTTTACAATAGTTCCCCCGCTAACCTAATAAACCATCTTGTTGTTGATTTGGCGAACACCCCCATCAAACCCCCAAATTACATGAACCCTAATCTCAAAAAATCACAAAAATCATGAAATTTGTACCTGGCCTTGGAGTGGATCCGACGAACTGCCCTTCTCGTTCACGGAGCAGCCCTCTACCACCCTCGTCGCAAGCAGCAGCCGTCGTCGCAAGCAACCGTAGTTGCACGCCTGGTGTCGTCACGCTCCCGACGGCGTCTCTCTCCCAGCGTCGTCCCTCTCCGCGCCGTCCCTCTCTGCCTCTTTCCAATCCCGGCGCTCGCTGAAGTCGGTGAGGTCTCCTCGCTCAGGTCGGACTTGCTGAAGTCGTGTGAAGCATTGTTCGCTGTTCGAAGACTCCAACCAGCAAAGAATGAAAGAGGTAGACTTTTTTGTTTTGTTTTATTTATTTATTTAATTACTAATTAGTGGCTGATGTCATGTATTTTTTCGCCTCTTCTATTAAAAATTAAATGACAATAATTTATATATATATATTTTAAAATAATAGATTTAACTGGATTTTAACGGTGGAGATAACGGAGGGTCCTTTGGCGGACTTTTTAAAAAACTCAGGGTTATCGCGCGGAATAGTCGAAACCTGTGAACACCTCACGGAATTTACAAAACCTGAGGGTTACCTCGCGGAATTCCCGATAAAAATTTGGACCTGGTCAGCGTGGCGAGTCGACACTTACATAAACTGATAAACATTAGATGCGTTTTTTTCTTTCCAGACATATCTTCCTATGTGAGTTCTGTAATCTTGCTATGTTGCACCAAAGGAGGAATGCTTGTATCTAGCGTTGTCAGAGTGGCGCAACCTTGAAGATGAAGGTTCGCTGCCTGTCATGCCAGAAAAGCTCCGTTTGGATGACGTCTCTCTACCGCTAGAGGGACTTATACTGTTGCTGCCAAACTCCGCCATACGTCTTGATGGAATTGCACTGGTGCTGGCTCGAGCAACTTCCATTGGCTGCTGGATTGGGGAGGGAGGAAACTAGGCTTTCGACATCAGGTAGCCTAGTCACAGGATGAAACTGCATTTCCTCCTGTTTGATTTACATCCTTTGCGCATCATTCTGAGTACGAGGGGATTGTATAACTCCACGCTCGGATACGTGCCTGGACCCCTCTAGGTCCATGCCCCTTCATATTGATCGCTAGCAACATTTACTATCATTTGAACGTAATTTTGTTACGATAAAGTCTAACTGTAAAATAAATGAAAGAATGCCTTAAAAATATAACCGGGAAACAAGTAGGAATGAATGACGAATATTAAATTCTTGTAACTAATTTTTAACAATTATATAAACAATAGTTTATTATGCTAAATTCTATCCGAAAAATAAATGACAAATATTAAAAGTGTAACCGGAGATTAATAAACCACTTATCACTATTACAGAACAGGGCAAATAACCCAGGCATTTAAGGGCATATAACCCGGATCAAGTTCGGTTAATGAGTTACGCCGCATTTGCTCAAGGTCAAATCACCCGGACCTAAAATTGGGACGCCCGGGTTATTTGCCTCCTAAAATTTTCCAACATTATTTCACGGTCCGGGTTACTTGGACATCAAATAACCCGGATATTAGCACATCCGAGTTATATAAAAAACCTATAAATCCGGGTTATTTGAATTGTCAAATATACCGGTTAGGTATATATTTGGGGTATTTGAACTAACCAAAATACACCGGATTTTAGAGGTCCGAGTTATTTGGCTTCAAATAAAACCCATATTTTTAGGTCCGGGTTATTTCTATATTGTTAAATATACCAGTTTATTACGTCTGGGGTATTTGATTTCGAATTTTTGAAAAATCAAAGAAATATAACTCGTATTTGTAGATCCAAGGTATTTATGTTTTGCTTATATCCATGTTATTTAGTGGAGACACCATTGCCTCTATAAATGACATTTTAGGCACCTGTTCTAATTATACATAATAATTAGCAACATTCTCAAACTTAACGTCAAAATAACATACATTTTTTACATTATCCAATTACGTCACTAACCACACAAGTCATTGACAAAATCAATGTCACGACTATAAATAACTAAGGCAATTTATGTCATTGCCAACTCTGTGTCACAACTACAAATAACTAAGACAATATATGTAATTTTCAACTCAATGTCACAACTAGAAATAACCTAAATATAACTAATTCAATAGCTAATAATACTCCTTCTTTTGCACATCACAATTTTGATTCATAACATCCGTCAGCCACTATTTTAGTCTTACACATGTAAGTGTTGCAAATAGCATATATTAAGCATTGTATAAAACTAATTAACAAAATCCTCTCCATGCAGGATCAATAATGCCAATGATACCTAAATTAAGAGAGAAGCTCACTTAGCATGACTGAATTCCAACAATTGCGTTTGCTGACAAGGTGACGTCACATACTTGTTCTAAGCGATGTCCAATCTCATTTGTCGTGTTGAGAAACTCGACTGCTGTCTTTAGACGCGGTTTGTCCTTGTACGTAATCACATTATAAGTTGTCTATATATCCACAGTTCAGCATGAAATCAGAACACAACACCAAACATATACGGATCAAACTAAACTAAACCAAACATAACATTTAATTTATACCATCTCTTTCTTTTCTCTAAAAGCTTTCTCAACCAAGTTGTGAGCATGCTATTTTATTTGTGGTTGAAAAACAACAGCAAGTAAATAGGAAGATGTAATTTGTTATCGGTGAAAACAAAACTTTAACAATAGGAGATTTCTATTTTAGTTAACGGTGATTAAAGCTACCAACTTTCCTATATAAGAGAGAAAAATGAAGAAGGAAAAATCATCTTCAGAAACACAAAAACACAAAGGAGAGAAAAAATATTTCATCTGCGAGAGAAGAGTAAAACACAAAGAGATGTTTATATTTCTTTGTAAGGGTATACACTCTTCTACGACAAGCTTATGGTTTGTACAAGTTGTCGAATTCTTCCTTCATATAGTAACAAGCGTATCACCCCGAGGACGTAGGCAATTTGCCGAACCTCGTTAAATTCTTGTGTGTTCATACTAATTTTACTATTCCCTATTAGTCGAATCTTCCGCAACTACTCAACAATTGGTATCAGAGCCAAAACAAGATCTAAGGCGGTGAAAGTCTGATTTTGAGATCAATGGCTTCTAGCAGTGGAATTGTCAAAGTTGGAAAGTCTGAGATCGAGAAATTCAATGGGAAAAATGATTTCTCTTATTGGAGGATGCAAATGAAAAATTTGCTAATTTCTCAAAAATTGCACAAGGCATTGTTGGGTAAAGACAAAAAACCTGAAGATATGAAGGATGCTGACTGGGATGAGCTCGATATAGAAGCACGCGCTGCTATAATCTTATGTCTCGAAAGAGATGTCGCATTCATGGTGGATGACGAGGAAACCGCGTCAGGTGTTTGGGCAAAGTTAGAGGGAAACTTCATGACGAAGACTCTAACAAATCGAATTTATCTCAAGTCTAAGTTGTATACTTGCAGGATGGAGGAAGGGATTTCACTCCGTGATTACATCAAGAAATTTGATAGGATAATTTCAAATTTGAAGGATATTGATGTGAAGGTTGAAGATGAAGATCAAGCTCTTATGCTTTTGCTTTCTTTACCGAAATCATATGAGAATCTTGTGCAAACATTGATGCTTATGGGTGATACACTGACCATGGACGAGACTAGAACGGCGCTTCTGGCAGATGATCTACGGAAAGTGGAAACTAGCGGTATGAGTGCTGGTGCGAGCAATGAACAAGCATAAGGTTTGTTTGCGAGGGGAAGGGGTAATGACAGAGGAAATAGCAAGAGGGGAAAGTCTAGATCAAAATCTAGATCTCTGACAGAAACTCGTTGTTACAAGTGTGGTGAGCTTGGGCATTGGAAGAAAGATTGTCCTAATAAGATGATACAATGGAAGAACAAGAACAACAAGAATAAGGGAGATCAAGATGTGAAGCACGAAGCTAGTGTAGCTTCGGATGAGTGGGGAGAAGAATGTTATTCCATTACATATGAAAATTCAAGCAACTAGATTCTGGATGCTCGTATCATATGTGCCCAAACAGGAAGTGGTTCACTTCCTATAAGGCCATAGATGGTGGAACCGTTTTGATGGGTAACGACCATGGTTGTAAGATGGTGGGCATTGGTACAATTAGAATCAAGATGCATGATGGCATTGTCAGGACATTAAGGATGTAAGGCACGTCCCTAATTTAAGAAAAAAATTGATTTCTCTGGGTGTATTAGAATCAAGAGGTTGTAAGCTAATTGGTGAGAACGGGGTTCTAAAAGTTGTTAGTGGTTCTTTGATAGTAATGAAGGGAATTTGTCATAGGAACTTGTATCATCTTATTGGTAATACAGTTACAGGTGATGTAGCAGTTGGAACTAGTGGAAGTAAGAGAAACCCAACAGAGTATACTAGGCTTTGGCATATGCGCCTTGGACATATGTCAAAAAAGGGTCTAAATTTGCTTGGTAGGAAGGGCTTGTTGAAGTACATGAAGAAGCCTTACATGGAGTTTTGCGAGCATTGTGTCTATGGAAAAGCACACAGGGTTTCATTCTCAACAAGCAACCATAAAAGCAGAGGGATATTAGACTATGTGCATACAAATGTTTGGGGTCCGGCTAAAGTTGCTTCCAAAGGTGGTTCCAGGTACTTTGTCTCGTTTGTAGATGACTACTCAAGGTATGCTTGGGTGTATTTCCTTAAGCATAAGAATGAGGTATTCGAGACATTCAAACAGTGGAGAGCAATGGTCGAGAACAGAACGGATAGGAAGCTGAAAACTCTGAGGTCTGATAATGGTACAGAGTACACAGATGGCGCTTTTAAGAAGTTTTGTGATGAAGAAGGCATTGTTCGACATTGGACAGTTAGAGACACACCACAACAGAATGGAGTCGTTGAAATACTGAACCGTACACTACTTGAGAAGGCTAGATGTATGCGCTCCAATTCTGGGTTGGGTCGAGAATGGTGGGCGGAGTTGGTTGCTACAGCTGCTTATATTGTGAACCAGTCTCCACATTCGACATTGGATGGAGACACTCCTTTTAAGGTATGGTCAGGAGAACATGTAGATTATGGAAGACTTAGAGTGTTTGGATGCATCGCTTATTATCATGTCAAGGATAACAAGCTTGATAATAGGGCCAAGAAGGAAATTTTCTTGGGATATGCAAGAGGAGTCAAGGGCTATCGTCTTTGGTGTTTAGAGGATTCTAAGTTTGTAATCAGTAGGGATGTTACTTTTGATGAGAACTCCATGGCAGCTTTATCAAAAGCGGATGTGACCAAAGGTGGTGATGTTGCAACGTTAATCTAAAGACCAACCAGATTCTAGTCATGATCAAGAGGTATCTCATGGTGACACATATTGTCAAGAAAATGATGAGCTTGAACATGAGGAGGTTCAGCAAGAAAATGCACAAGTACTACAACAATAGTAGCAGGAGACCTTGGCTACCACTAGGCCAAGGCGGAATTATAAACCAGTTCAGAGGTATGGATCCGATGAGCCTCTACAACATTACGGGCAGGTAAACTTGTTAGAATATGCTCTCTCGGTGGAGGATGATGAGCCGATCACCTTTAAACAAGCTATCAAAGATGTTGATAGAGAGAGATGGTTGGTTGCTATGGAGGAAGAGATGGAATCTCTCCATAAGAACAAGACATGGGAGGTAGTCCCATTGCCTGTGAGAAAGACTGCTATTGGTTGTAAGTGGGTGTATAAAAGAAAAGCAGATTCATCTGAGTTCGGTGGTACAAGATACAAGGCAAGATTAGTGGCCAAGGGTTTTGCACAGAAAGAAGGTGTGGATTACAATGAGATCTTTTCTCCTGTGGTAAAACATACTTCTATTCGGGTGCTTTTGAGCATTGTTGCTCATGGTGATCTTGAGTTGGAACAACTCGATGTCAAAACAGCCTTCTTGCATGGAGACTTGGATGAGGAAATCTACATGGATCAACCTGAGGGATACAAGGTTGAGGGAAAGGAGGGTCGGGTATGTCGCTTGAGGAAGTCCTTATATGGATTGAAACAGTCGCCTCGACAGTGGTACAAGCGATTTGACTCTTTCATGCTAAAGAATGGGTTCTCCAGAAGTGATTATGATTGTTGTGTCTACATTCAAAAGCTTCATGGAGGTGATCTTATTTATCTCTTATTGTATGTGGATGACATGCTTATTGCTTCAAGAAGCATAGTGGAGATAGATAAGCTGAAGGTCGAACTTGGTAAAGAGTTTGACATGAAGGACATGGGCGCTGCTAGAAAGATACTGGGTATGGAGATCAGAAGAGAGCGGAAAACTTGTCAATTATTTTTGAGTCAGAAAAGTTACATTGAGAAGGTTATTGATCGGTTTGGAATGCAAAATGCTAAGTCAGTGGTGACTGTAACACCCCCAAATTTTAACCCATTTGGAAATGTATTACCGCCAGTGACCTCGGTTTCCACACCGAAGCCACCCCAGGCTTTACCATTGAAACACAATTCATAAAGAACAATTATGATACAAAATTACCATAACTTTCATTTGAACATAGTCGCGGAATTTTAACACAATTCCAAATGCGACAAAATACAGAGTTATTACAATACATCGGAAGACTTAAAATAATTTACAAGAGTATTGACTTTAGTAGTCAACGCCCAAAGATCGTAGCTTGATTAAAACATTTTCAAATACCGTTCATGTTCATAGTCGATCTAGCCTGCATGGGTCCTCGACTCATCTGATGTGCCGAATCGAACGGATGACACCAGCCAACCATACAGAGAATAATTACGGTTGGTTAGTCTAATGAAAGACTATGCAAGGGTACAAAGCAGAGTGGTTCGAAGTAGTCGTATTAGGTTAGACTCATCGTTTCTCGAATTAAAACCGATGACGATAGTCAACCACCATACTCCTACTGGAATATATCAAGCAGCATGATCAAGAGAAGATTTTGAAAGACCGAGTCTTACAGCAATCAACCCAAAAGAAGACTCCAATGAATTGAGTCTTATCGAAAATATGACAAATGTTGGGGAACATTAATAATTTCATACAAGCATTCAAAAACGACTTGATGTTTCGGTTCACGACCAACCTCACCGCCCCAGGGCGAATCCAGATTGGAAAGAGAACGTACTCTGATCAAAGTCAAGACGAGCTTTCCTAGCTGCACTATTCCCTAGCTACACTACTCGTCTGAGGTTTATTAATTATGTGCTACGACGGCACTTATCTTATTTAATTCCAAAACGCGCATCACGTTATAGGCTTTTAAATATATGTTTCGCCATGAGGGACATATATTGAGTATATGTTTCGCCATGAGGGACATATAGGACATATGTTTCACCATGATGGACATATTCCTGAATGGGACGAATCCCAAGATATGTAGCACTAGCTTCGTGCCACCATCTCTATACCCGAGTATAGAGATCGGTCATGACCCACCAAATGGTCTTTGAGTTTAGAACCCTTAGCACCATTTTCATTATCAAGAAACGACTAGACCTCAATTAGTCCATCGCTCCTACGAATACTCGTGCTAACTAAACAGTTCAACACAGTAATAATCATATCAAAGCCCTCAGGCCAAAATATATATTTATAATAGCGTTGTTCTAACAGATATACAACCTATTATAATATCATATTCCTTTTATATCATTTAGTAAAACTGTTCCCAACAAAACAGTAAATCATTCCAAATTAATTAACAATCAAACCATTGATAATTAATGGAAATATGGAATGATGAGAAAAAGCGAACCGACACTTGCCTGGAGTAGATTAGGTGATGAATCTGGACGAGACGATTACCAAAAATATCATTTCCGAGGATATGGCCTATGCCTCAGATTGCTCCAACAGATTACGAGTCCATACGCGATCCAGCAAATCACGTTCTAACTAACAAATTAATTAATTGGCCTCGACGAACTTAAGGAATTAAATTTAATAAATTTTTATGATTATAAATCATAAAAATATTTATTAAATTTTCCTATAGAAAAATACGGATGAAAGGGAATCGAAATTATACCGCTCGTATAATTTCGGGTTAAATCTGGACTGGATTGAATTTGGGCTTTACGGCCCACTAAGAATTGATTAAAGGGGGTAGGACCCACACCCTTCTTCAACCTCCCAATTCACGAACAGATGCAACAACAACATCAACCACCGAACGTAGCGATCGGCTCGCCGGGAAGAAGCTCCTCGCTGCCGGGCTGGTTCGCGTCGCCGGGAGCACAGCCACCAGCAGCAACCAGCAGCGGTGAAGCAACAGCAGCATCGACGCCAGGAGGGAGCAGCAACGCGCAACGACGGCGGTTCGACAGCAGCGCAGCTCCTCCGACTCGGCGAACCGTAGACCTCGGCCACAGCAGCGAACCTCAACAGTGGCCCGCAGCTCGCGCAACCACAGCTCTCCGTCTCGTCGGATCCGGGTCGCCGGCGGGATGAGCTACGGATATGGCGAGGAAGAGAGACGACCGAGAGGAAGGAGAGATATCAGATTGGGTGCCCCTCAACCCCTTCCAGATTGGGCTCCTTAAATGGCTCCAACGAGGTCAAAAGAGGAAGGCGTGCCCGATCACCACATCAACAGCTGCCCCCGACAAGTTTTACACGCGGCGGCCGGAGAGAAACGAACGTGGGTGACGTGCAATATTTCTGGGAAAAGTTTGGTATGGGTTTTTAAACCCCGGAAATTATATGTTTGTATCCAAACAAATATTCTAAGTCCCGAAAATACATCGAATGTATTTTATACCACTCACGGAATTATTTCGGACATCATGGATGTTACGGAAAATCCAAACTCCACTGAAAGCGAAATAATTAATGAACGAAGGTTGGAAAAATTACCCAAATATCCTTATTAAAAATTGAGGGATATTACATTACTACCCCCTTAAGAAAAGTTTCGACCCCGAAACTTGCATTAAACTAATGAGAAACCTGCCTCAACATCAACTTTACTATCTGAACTTAATATCCTTAATCATAACATCATCATACAACCTTATCTCCATATAACATACCAGGTAATAATTCTTACTACCTCCACAAGATTATGTCTATCTTAGAATAATGGTCTTCCACAACCATCATTACGATATTACTACACCTTTAATAGGAGAACACACATTTCTCCTCCAATCTCCCTATAGACAAACCCAATGTTTATACATTAACTTCTTACAACTCAGATATTAAATCTTAGTAACCTCGAATCATAACTTCCTTAATTCCTTAAAGATATCTCCCACAATTCCATTACTCATTATTATCGGTTTTGGCCCTTATTAAATCTTAGTAACCTCGAATCATAACCTCGAATCATAACGTATTCCTTTAATCACTTTATAACTTGAACCTTCAAGATTCCTTAACTTCCTTAATTCCCTTAATGGTACTCTTACAATTCCATCATTTATCTGGAAGTAAGATTGACCTTATGCCAATTCTAACTTAAAATCCTTATAAGAATAATTTAACACATCTCTTTAAACAATTTCTAACTTAACTCCTTTAAGATTCAAGAACAACCATAATATCTTATTCCTACGTTACTCGAAACGTATCACATAAGATATTACTCCTATTTCGTCCAAGAGAGTGATACCATAAGCCTTACAGATGACATACTCACAAGATGTCAATCCTTGACAATTCCTAAGAGTCCTAGCTCTTCATCTTCTGGAAATTCCACTTATCGAGTCTAACGACTCGTACTGTCTTAAATGACTTATTTCTAACTTAAAATCCTTTATATTCTTCACACAATCTACTATCCATCCAGGACTTAATCGCATCATTTCCTTATGTTATCTCAAACGAATCTCAAATAGATATCTTCAAAGGATACCTATGATTTCGTACACTTGGCTTTTTCAAAAGCTTTAACCATTGGTCCTACATTGGCCATACTTACTTATGAACTCGACCATCATAACTCCGGATTTCACAGTCTTACTCAAAATCGCAAAATAGGGAAAACGAGTTCTTATTGAATTATTCCCTTAATCAACTTATTCCTTCACAACACTTTATCCACATTAATGCCTACAACATGATTCCTCAACTAGGCATTCCGGACTTTACACTAGTCCACCTCTATATACTTCTAATGGGACAAAAATCCCAAGTACACAAGTGATATATAACTCTTAATCTCATTAACTCCACATAACCTATACCTCCAAATACTAGGAATATGATGTCTCAAGAAGAAACAAATCTTTCCATAACTTCTCCCAATATCCTTATTTCCTAAAAGATACTCATAAATGAACACTTTAGGCATCAGACTCTTCTAGCCTTGCCTTACGAGGTCTTCCTCCGGGTTCTCATCGGAAGTTCCCTCCGGATCTTCCCTCGGATCTTCTCCCTCTCGAGGATCTTCCTCAGGGTTTTCCTCTAGATCTTCCTCCTTCTAAGGATCTTCCGCAGGATCTTCCTCCTCTAGAGGATCTTCCTTCTTCTGAGGATCTTCCTCGGGATCTCCCATAGGATTTTCCTCTCCTTGAGGATCTTCCTTAGGATCTTCCTCGGGATTTTCCTTGGAAATCGATTCCATTTAAACGTCGTTATTACAATATTTCGTTGGCTTATCTTAACGGCTCAGCGAGCTCTACCCTAGGTTCATCCCACGAATTCTCATACGGAGGCAAATCCCGACTGCATCGAGCATTAATCCTTCGTATTCGTTTTCTCAACAATTAATGTCAACGACTATGACATCATACTTAGACATCAAAACTCCTAAGAGTGATTCCTTAATTATCCCATATATCAATGTAATAAAATCACTTAAAATAGATCAACTTGATAATTCTATAGATGAATTATGAACGTAGAGCACAAGATTCATCTACACTAATCTCCCGAGTGTTCACACCAAATTATTCGGAGATTACAGTGCTAGGATATTAGTACTACCAACTCAGGAAGTACATACTTGATACCTTCGAGGGGACTACTAGGTCCTCCAATCTCGAAATATCTCTGAGAAACATGGAAATTTAACATTACTAGAGATGATAGAATCATCTCGGCACCTTTCGAGTCCTTTCAAAAGAATAGACAAACACATATGTCTTACAACAACAAGAATAGGTCAGTCTTTCTAGATATAGAGGTAACTCTCATACCTCTCATATCAGACTAAAGAAGGCACGACTATGAACGGTATTTATTTCAAATTCGTTTGGAAGACATTTTCCAGTTCAAAACGGGAAATAGTTTTAGAAGGATAAAACCTTTCAAAATACCTAACCTGTTTTAAAAACAAACTTTAGCTCTGATACCAAATCTGTAACACCCCCAAATTTTAACCCATTTAGAAAGGTATTACCGCCAGTGACCTCGGTTTCCACACCGAAGCCACCCCATGCTTTACCATTGAAACACAATTCATAAAGAACAATTATGATACAAAATTACCATAACTTTCATTTGAACATAGTCGCGGAATTTCAACACAATTCCAAATGCGACAAAATACAGAGTTATTACAATACAGCGGAAGACTTAAAATAATTTACAAGAGTATTGACTTCAGTAGTCAACGCCCAAAGATCGTAGCCTGATTAAAACATTTTCAAATACCGTTCATGTTCATAGTCGATCTAGCCTTCATGGGTCCTCGACTCATCTGATGTGCCGAATCGAACGGATGACACCAGCCAACCATGCAGAGAATAATTACGGTTGGTTAGTCTAATGAAAGACTATGCAAGGGTATAAAGCAGAGTGGTTCGAAGTAGTCGTATTAGGTTAGACTCATCGTTTCTCGAATTAAAACCGATGACGATAGTCAACCACCATACTCCTACTGGAATATATCAAGCAACATGATCAAGAGAAGATTTTGAAAGACCGAGTCTTACAGCAATCAACCCAAAAGAAGACTCCAATGAATTGAGTCTTATCGGAAATATGACAAATGTTGGGGAACATTAATAATTTCATACAAGCGTTCAAAAACGACTTGATGTTTCGGTTCACGACCAACCTCACCGCCCCAGGGCGAATCCAGATTGGAAAGAGAACGTACTCTGATCAAAGTCAAGATGAGCTTTCCTAGCTGCACTATTCCCTAGCTGCACTACTCGTCTGAGGTTTATTAATTATGTGCTACGACGGCACTTATCTTATTTAATTCCAAAACGCGCATCACGTTATAGGCTTTTAAATATATGTTTCGCCATGAGGGACATATATTGAGTATATGTTTTGCCATGAGGGACATATAGGACATATGTTTCACCATGATGGACATATTCCTGAATGGAACGAATCCCAAGATTTGTAGCACCAGCTTCGTGCCACCATCTCTATACCCGAGTATAGAGATCGGTCATGACCCACCAAATGGTCTTTGAGTTTAGAACCCTTAGCACCATTTTCATTATCAAGAAATCACTAGACCTCAATTAGTCCATCGCTCCTACGAATACTCGTGCTAACTAAACAGTTCAACACAGTAATAATCATATCAAAGCCCTCAGGCCAAAATATATATTTATAATAGCGTTTTCCTAACAGATATACAACCTATTATAATATCATATTCCTTTTATATCATTTAGTAAAACTGTTCCCAATAAAACAGTAAATCATTCCAAATTAATTAACAATCAAACCATTGATAATTAATGGAAATATGGAATGATGAGAAAAAGCGAACCGCCACTTGCCTGGAGTAGATTCGGTGATGAATCTGGACGAGACGATTACCGAAAATATCATTTCCGAGGATATGGCCTATGCCTCAGATTGCTCCAACAGATTACGAGTCCATACGCGATCCAGCGAATCACGTTCTAACTAACAAATTAATTAATTTTCCTGGACGAACTTAAGGAATTAAATTTAATAAATTTTTATGATTATAAATCATAAAAATATTTATTAAATTTTCCTATAGAAAAATACGGATGAAAGGGAATCGAAATTATACCGCTCGTATAATTTCGGGTTAAATCTGGACTGGATTGAATTTGTGCTTTACGGCCCACTAAGAATTGATTAAGGGGGGTAGGACCCACACCCTTCTTCAACCTCCCAATTCACGAACAGATGCAACAACAACATCAACCACCGAACGCAGCGATCGGCTCGCCGGGAAGAAGCTCCTCGCTGCCGGGATGGTTCGCGTCGCCGGGAGCACAGCCACCAGCAGCAACCAGCAGCGGTGAAGCAACAGCAGCGTCGACGCCGGGAGGGAGCAGCAACGCGCAACGATGGCGGTTCGACAGTAGCGCAGCTCCTCCGACTCGGCGAACCGTAGACCTCGGCCACAGTAGCGAACCTCAGCAGTGGCCCGCAGCTCGCGCAACCACAGCTCGCCGTCTCGTCGGATCCGGGTCGCCGGCGGGATGAGCTACGGAGATGGCGAGGAAGAGAGACGACCGAGAGGAAGGAGAGATATCATATTGGGTGCCCCTCGACCCCTTCCAGATTGGGCTCCTTAAATGGCTCCAACGAGGTCGGAAGAGGAAGGCATGCCCGATCACCACATCGACAGCTGCCCCCGACAAGTTTTACACGCGGCGGTCGGAGAGAAACGAACGTGGGTGACGTGCAATATTTCTGGGAAAAGTTTGGTATGGGTTTTTAAACCCCGGAAATTATATGTTTGTATCCAAACAAATATTTAAGTCCCGAAAATACATCGAATGTATTTTATACCACTCACGGAATTATTTCGGACATCATGGATGTTACGGAAAATCTGAACTCCACTGAAAGCGAAATAATTAATGAACGAAGGTTGGGAAAATTACCCAAATATCCTTATTAAAAATTGAGGGATATTACAGTGACTCCATTGGCACAACATTTCAAACTCTCTGGTAAGCAATCTCCCGTTACAACACAAGAAAAGGCACACATGAATGGTGTACCTTATGCTAGTGCAGTTGGAAGTTTGATGTACGCAATGGTGTGTACACGTCCAGATATTTCACAAACAGTCAGTGTTGTCAGTAGGTTCATGGCGAATCCTGGTAAGGCACATTGGGAAGCAGTAAAATGGTTATTGAGGTACTTGAAGGGTACTACTAATACCGGATTATGTTTTGGAGGAAATACATGTCAAGTTAGCGGGTTTGTGGACTCAGACTATGCAAGTGATATAGACAAACGACGATCTACCACTGGTTATGTTTTCAAGATATATGGTGCTCCGATAAGTTGGAGATCAATGCTACAAGCTACAGTTGCACTCTCAACTACAGAGTCTGAATATATGGCTATGACAGAGGGAGTGAAGGAAGCATTGTGGTTAAAAGGTCTTTTGTATGACTTGGGAATAACGCAGGATAATGTGGATCTATGGTGTGACAGTCAGAGTGCGATTCACTTGGCTAAAAACCAGGTCCATCATGCTCGTACCAAGCATATCGATGTCAGGTATCATTTTGTTCGAGATGTCATAGAGGATGGTGATATTTCTCTTATGAAGGTACATACAAACGATAATCCCGCAGACATGTTAACCAAAGTTGTGACAGGAAGTAAGTTCCAACACTGCTTGGAATTGCTTCAGATTGGCCCTTGTTAAATTGCCCAAGAGGGACATAGTCCTTCAGGACGGTTACGGGTGAGGTGGAGACTATGTGGAGGACAGGTAGAACTACGGTTGACTTGATCCCGGTCAAAGGGTACGTAGGCATTCATGATTACAATGATACAACCCATATGATGAAGTCTATTACGCATGCGGGTTATTCTCATATTCGTCCAATGAGGTTTTCAAATTATGTACGAGGTGGAGAATTGTGAGCATGCTATTTTGTTTGTGGTTGAAAAACAACAGCAAGTAAATAGGAAGATGTAATTTGTTATCGGTGAAAACAAAACCTTAACAATAAGAGATTTCTATTTTAGTTAACGGTGATTAAAGCTACCAACTTTCCTATATAAGAGAGAAAATAGAAGAAGGAAAAATCATCTTCAGAAACACAAAAACACAAAGGAGAGAAAAAAGGTTTCATCTGCGAGAGAAGAGTAAAACACAAAGAGAGGTTTATATATCTTTGTAAGGGTATACACTCTTCTACGACAAGCTTGTGGTTTGTACAAGTTGTCGAATTCTTCCTTCATATAGTAACAAGCGTATCACCCCGAGGACGTAGGCAATTTGCCGAAACTCGTTAAATTCTTGTGTGTTCATACTACTTTTACTATTCCCCATTAGTCGAATCTTCCGCAACTACTCAACACAAGTCCCTTTCAGGGTCCAGCTTAGCCTTGGGAAAAAGCTTCGATAGCCAGATGAACCAAAAGACGCAGTCTGTCAGCATAACCGCCCCTGGATCATCTAAAAACCAACAAATGTTTTTTACAATCATCAAGTAAACATCATTCAATCTCAAAAACACAAAAAAACAAAGAAATTGTTTAAGTTGAGAAGTTACCTGAAAGATGATTTGGAAGAAATAAGCCTAGAAGCCAGCAATCTTCTGAGGTGGATGATTACGGGTTGCTTGTAGATTAAAACTCTTAGGGTCTCCATTCGGTAGTGCGGCATTGTTTCCCTGCTCCGAGTCGATTCATTCTTTTCCAATTCCGTTAATGCAACCTTGTTGTGATACTGATAACATCCATACATGGAAAGCAATGATCCTAGCTGGAGTTGAACAAAGAGACACACAATTAGAGGTGTAGCCAGAGATATTGTTAGGACATAAGTTTATAGATTTATACCCCAAAAGAGATTGTAACCAAGGTAAATGTCCACCTACAGAGAATCAGATAGAAGGCATTAGTAAAAAGTTTGATACTACAGTTCAAGATACTGAATTCAAGCTCATGTTTCATACAACAATTGAACACACAAAGCAATTAAAATCAATGACTGAGAAGGTAAAAGAATTTGATCTTACTGTGTGTAGCCATACATGATATCAACTCCATCCAAAGCCACAATGAGAATGAGCAAAATGAGGAGCACAAAGAAAGCACAGTCCTATTCAATGAGAAATCTTCGTTAGGATCCACACGGTGGGTACATGTCATCAGCAATCTACACAGAAATCAAGAGCCATTCAACGAGACTCATCAATACATCACAGAGCATCAAGCAATCAACACCTTGCACATTGGAGCGACAAGAACCGCTCTGTTCCAGGAATTTGGTTGCTTGAGATGGATCTTTAAGGCAATTGCTCCACCCATTGACTGCCTAAATAGAAAGCAGGGGAGGGATTTGACTTCTCGGTTCTTTGGCCACCAACAAAATAACATAAACCTGATTTAGATCCTGGAATTGATTAATGATCAATTAATTGTCCTTTAATAAGAATCAACCTTTAACTTTGGTGTAATGCTCAATAACATCATCAACTAGCGTCTCAAAGCTTGGGATGTATCCATGAAGGCCATCAGAGAGGCCAAAACTCGGGTAATCCATTGCGAAAACTCCATATCCGGATAATGCAAGCTTTCTATCCAAAGCTCAATTGTACACATGACCAAATTCCGGTCCTAGAAGCCTACACTAAAATGACAATAACACACCAAAAGTTTTGACATTACACATGAAATCCAAGTGAAACACATAAACCCAGGGAACTTTGTATTTTTGGAAACCACTTCATGAACTCTAGACTTTTTCCACATTACATGAACCCTAGAACTTCAACTTGTTTACTCAAATCTGAATTCAAACAACCTTTTTTCAACTTGTATTCTTTGCAAATCGCTTCATGAATCCTAGAGTTTTTGACATGAAGCCAATAACTTCAACTTGTTTACTCAAATCCAAATAGTTTTCAAACAATTTAAAGAGCTAAGGTTCGTCAAAGGAGTGGGTTCGCGATTTGCATTTGAGCAAGGAAGGAAGCTTGAGGGTGGGGTAGTGATTTTAGCCTTATTTTCAAGAAATTTAAAAAAATGCCACAAAAAAACCAAGCGCACGTGTGTATTTGTGGTTTTTGTAAGCTTGAAATCACAGCCGTTCGTGAAGCCCATCCAGCGGCACAAATGCATCCACATTTTACATTGTAAGATCTATATGGTTAGTTTTGTTTTTTGTTTTTTTTGCCAATTTTTTTTTAGGATAAAACATTTTGAATTTTTTTTTGTCTCCTTATACGTTTTTCTCACAAAATTGTTTCTAAGAAATTAAAAAATTCTCTGTTAAATTTGAACAATTGTATCATACAAGTTGAACAACTTTTTTAATAATATATAAAGTTGAACAACTGAATCAGAAAAGTTGAACAATTTAAATTGCATGAAAATTCAAACTTATAACAAAAGATAGATTGGACAATAGTTCATTAAAATTTTAACAATTGTCAAATAAACTTGAAGTTTTGTTTATAATGTAATATAAACATAATACAACTAAAAAATGTTCAAAACATAAACCCTAAATCCTAAATGTGTAGGAAAATAAAAATAGAAAAACGGCAAAAACGGCCATGCACAACTAAAAAATTATTTAAAAAATGAAATTGTTCAACATTAAAAGACAATTGTTCAAATTTATATATATAGCGAACACAGTTGTCGAACTATAAAAATGAAATTGTTCAACTTTTCATATACAATTGTTCAACTTTAATATTGTTCGAATTTTAATTGTGCAACTTTAAACATACAATTGTTCAACTTTAAGAACTAATTGTTCAATTCTTTTCATACAAATTTTATAATGAAAACGTGTATACAAAAATAATAATAATATTAATAATTTTTTTTTAAAAAAAATAAAATTGATCGTTAACCGTTGACTGATCAACGTTGACCGTTGACCAGTCAACGCTGACCATTGACCGAGATTGAGTGTGGTAGGGTGTACGGTAATATTAAAATGAATGGCCTAGAATGCTCCTCACGTTTCACCCTAAGGGTGCTCCTCAGATGAAGTTAATCCTATATATATATATATATATATATATATATATATATATTATATATATATATATATATATATATATATATATATAGGAACGCTCCGGTAAAATGAGAGTTATGGTAAAACGAAAGTACTAATCTGGAGCGTTGGATTGATGGTGATGGATGGTTGGATGAATAAGTTATATAATAGATATGGTAGGAGTGTAACTACCAAATCTAACATAATATGACAATTAATCAAATTTTAATTAACAAAAAAAAAATTAAATGGGTTTTTATAGGAGAGAGAAAGAGAAGATTATTCTCTTTCCTAATCGTCTTCAATCGATATTTAAATGGTGTTATTCATTATAATAACTTTATTGATATTCATACAGTCAGTAATCGATATTCATTCAAAATGTTTTGATATTCACGTAATTTTGAAAACGATATTCATATAAGCAATATTCGATATTCATGAAAATAGTGTCGATATTCAGATTTTAATCCGCATATGATGATTATCAGTTATATGAATTAGGCGATATTCATACAAACTGTATTGATATTCGTGTGTTAATTTTAAGCTTTTGGAAACGATTCATAATCTTTGAAACTTTTTGTTTGTATCTGGTGAATATCGTAAATCCAATTTTGAATATCGACTACTCAACGCATGAAACCTACATCCAACATGAATATGAATAACATTATAGTGAATATCACATCATATAATTTGAATATCAACTACTCAATGCATGACACTTAAATCCAACATGAATATCAAAAGAATGTGTATGAATATCACAATAAATAATTTGAATATCACATATAAAAACGTGAATATCAACAATAAATAACTTATACAACACCATCAACAAGCAGAATCTGAATCCACGTGAATATCAATATTACTATAATGAATAACACCACAGAGAAACTGAATATCATATATACAATATCTAAATCATAAATATCAAAACACATAAATTGTAACACTTTGAATAACAATACTGTTAACATGAATATCAATGATAAATAACTCATACAACACCATCAACAAGTAAAATCTGAATCCACGTGAATATCAATATTATTATAATGAATAACACTACACAGAAACTGAATATCATCAATCAGTAACTTTCATCTTTCTTTCAAACTATTTGGGATTGATCTATTACATGCATATCATAGGATTTTATCTACAACTGAACCCAAAACAAGAATCGTCAATATAGAGGTATAGACAGGTGTACAAAAATGGAGCTTACACATCATTTTCAATCATAGATCTAACTACTACATGAAGTTGCTCAGGTTCACGAGATTCCTAAAGATCAGCACCGATACCACTGCCGCCTTGGCGTTCCCAAGCACCTGCAGCGTCAAGGCGCTGGTGTACTTCGTCACCAGGAAGTTGCTCAGGTTCACGAGATACGCTACAGTCGTCGCCGAATCTGAGTGCGGGGCATGGAAAGAGCGGCGTGGCGGCGGCGAAGAGGTCCCTCGGATCTGGGCACGCGGGGATGGTGAGAGCAGGTGCGGTGGTTGGTTCGCAAGCAGCAACACGAGGTGGTCTGGTGCAGGGCTCGCAGCGGTGAGTGGATCAGAGCGTGGCATGTGGAGGTGCGCGGTTGCTGTGGGTTCAGTGTTGGTGGGGCTTCACAACAACAGCTATGGATCTAGGCGAGTGAAGGTCGCCGGCGGGTCTGGGTAAGAGGAGGGAGAGGCAGGGGAGTCGCGGCGGCTTGCGGGCAGGTTCGGTGGTGAAAGGAACTGGGTTTGTGGGGGGTCGTCGGTGTGGGTCGGTGTTGGTATTCGCCGGTGAGAGATGAGGGAGGTCGAGATGAGGGGGACTGATCTGGGCTCGGGACAGGGTTCGAGCAGGCGTGGGCTAGCGATGGTGCGGCTGCGGTGGACGAGTCAGGCAGGTCCGCTGGGAGGTCCGACGAGGGTGGTGCGGTGGTGGGTCTGGAAGTGTGAGAGAAGGGAGGATGGTGTTTTGGGGCTGGATCGCAGAGACAGGAAAGGAAGCAGAGGGAGGAAGAAAGAAAAAGAAAATAAAACAAAACCAAACCAAACCAAAAAAATTCCGAGAAAATTGACGGTACTTTTGTTCTGGTGAAACCCACTGGCGAGCCACCACTCGCCCACCGCAGCACTGGTGATCTCCGTCCAATTTGAATCTCTCCTCCATTTCAATGGTGATCTGAGATTCAGTGAGTATGAAAAAAGTAGGGGTGATTTTGGAGTGATATATCTGTCAAATAAATGGAATAAACCGTATCCATAGGAGAGAGAATAATCAAATTTCAATTTTAATCCCCAAAATCCGGGATTGATATTGATTGTGTAGAGCACCGGGTATTTTCCTAATATACACCTCAAATTAGTGTAATCCGGCCCATCGATTAAATCTCATCTAACGGATGTGATTAGTACCTCCGTTTTACCATAATACTCCGTTTCACCTGAGCATAAATATATATATATATATATAGAGGGACGCTCAGTAAAACAACCTCCTATAGTGAAACGGGTGAATAAATGAAGAGTGTTGGATTAGACTAGAATTAAGGGTTGGGATCTAATTTGGAGGGACACAAAATTAAAAGGTGGAATCACCCACACCAAATCCTTTCTATTTCCTCATTTCATGGGATATGAAATATCCTCTTTCCACAATTAACTCCCCTTCAACTGCCTCGTTTCCATATTCTCCATTCCACCTCATTTCGATCCTCCATTGTTGACGGTAGGCTCTCTCATCCTCATCTTCACGCTCACCCCCATAGTCCACAACCGTCTCTCTCTCTCTCTCTCTCTCTCTCTCTCTCTCTCTCTCTCTCTCTCTCTCTCTCTCTCTCTCTCTCCCTCTCCCTCTTTCTCTCTCAGTTCATCCCTCCTCCATTGAAGCGGCTTCCCCTAAGGTTGTCGTGGGTTATCGCCGTCTCCACGCTGGTTGTCGTCGACTTCCCCAAGGTTTCCCAATCGCAATTGTCGACGGGAAACGGTAAATGCCTTGGATTTGTTGTAATTCTTTTCAATTAGAACATCTGGAATAATTTCGAATTTCCCCCAAGTTTGTTATTTTTCATCATCCATCACCCATTAGATATTTTTCGACTTTGCTGTTGAATTTAGGGCATGTAATGTGTGAGACGATTTTGCTGTTCTTAGTACAGATGGAGCATATGTTGTTTTGCTTCGATTTTGGTGTTGATTTTAGGGCATCTGTTATTTTTGGAATTTTAGGGTTTTGGTTTTTCGAAACCTAATAGGGGCTTGAATTTGGGGATGCTATTACGCACCCCATTACGTCACACACACACACACACACACACACACACACACACATTATTGCAACTTCCAGAAAAAAGTTCCAGTTCGTTTTCAATTGCTATTCCTCATAGTTGATGTTCTCGTGTGTCTGAAAGAGGAGATTTTGATTTCCGATGGGGGTGTACTTTTATTTCTTCTTGTTTTTGTACTAGTCAAAGAATTAGACTGGTTAATTGTAGACGAAAAAAGAGTCTTTGATTGTAATTATTTCTTTTCTGTGATCGATCAGAGCCATAAAATGTTGATGGTTGTTCATCATGAAACAAAACCGGAGAAGATGATAAGGGGGAATCTCGATCGACAAGCTCGAGGGTGATGGCCCTGTTTGCGAAGTTCAACCACAAGGTGTTCGACAAAATGCCCCTGAGAAGAGGTTAATTCTGTTGGGTATTTAATACTATTGATGGGTTTCTGCATAATGTAATGTTTAATTTTTTTTATTAACTTCGCTTCGCCTATGTTGTATAATTCGATGGTATATATGTGCAGGGCGATACAAAAGAAAGTCTGTTAAAATTTGAAAACTGATTTGAGTCTACATAACTTGGAAGGTTTACTTCAATGCTGAGATAACAATCATACATTATATGAATATGCAAATATTTTATGGGTGTGATATTCAGTTTTTTGGGTGTGATATGCATGATTCACATCTAACCGATTAATTGGATTATTTCATTGGTCATGAATGTGATATGTATTTATGTGGGTGAGATATGCATTTTCCATACATTGATATGCGAAATAGTTGTTGGATTGATTATTTCTGGCCGTGAATGTGATATTCAGTTGTATGGAAGGGATATGCATTTTCCATACAGTGATATGCAGAATATACTTGTATGATATGCAATTTGTAATTATAGATTATTTTCTTGGCCGTGACTATGATATTCATTTGTGTGGATATGATATGCATTTTTCATACATCGATATGCAAAATATATTTGTATGATATGCAATTTTTTATGATAGATTATTTCATTGGTTGTGATTGTGATATTCATTTGTGTGGATGAGTTATGCATTTTCTATACATTAATATGAAGAATAAGCCACGGGCGCGGAAAGGGAGCCGCAGGCGCGATCAAGGAAGATCTCGCTGAGTGATATTCTCGTCAGAAGATGAGAAGAACAAGTTGCAGGTGCGGAGAGGAAGCCGCGGGCGCAGCCAAGGAAGATCTCGCTGAGTCCGGCCATGCAATTATGTGGATTGGATATGCATTTATTGTACAGTGATATGCAGAATATACTTGTATGATATGCAATTTGCGATTATGGATTATTTCCTTGGCCGTAAATATGATATTCATTTGTGTGGATGTGATATGCATTTTTTGTACAGTGATATGCAGAATATACTTGTATGTTTTAAATTGGAATATCAATTACCACAATGTGCATATCTGTTCAATGTTTTTGAATATCAGTATATATACGATTGGCCATGATCACGAATAACAATTATTCAATAATACTTGAACGATATTCAGATAATGTTCTTTGATATTAACACATATGTATTTCAATTCAGTCGATGCATTATATACGATGGAACATGAACAAGATTAACACATATGTAAATTATATATAACAATATTCATCTTTTTCGTGTCGATATGCAGATTTTTCGTGTCGATATGCAGAACGGTTTAGAAATTTCTGGACCGAAGCCTGCGTGGAAGATGGTGGTGAGTAACTGCCTATTTTGGAGAATCTACATTTTCTCTCTCCAATCTCCTTCTAACTGCCTATTTTGGTGGTGATATTTATTCCATGATTCACACCCCCACTACACCCTATTTTCTCTCTCCTAATCTAGCCATTTATCATCCTCAATCCAATGCTCCAAAATTGTCCACTCGTTTCACCACAAGACTCGTTTTACCTGAGCACCCCTCTCTCTCTCTCTCTCTCTCTCTATCTCTCTCTCTCTCTCTCTCTCTCTCTCTCTCTCTCTCTCTCTCTCTCTCTCTCTCTCTTTCTCTCTCTCTATATATATATATATAGGAGCGCGCTCTGGTAAAATGACAATTATGGTAAAACGGAAGTACTAATCTGGAGCGTCGGATTGATGTTGATGTATGGTTGGATTAATGGGTTATATGAGAGATATGGTAGAGCCCGAACCACCAAATCTAGCCTAATAAGGATATTATTAATAAAAAAATAATTAATTTTGGTTGTTACAGGAGAGAGAAATTAAGATAATATTCTCTTTCCTAATCGATTTTGCTCCCATTCAAATATTTAAAATTTAAATGGGAAGAACATTTTAAAACGTTCGTGAATATCGTTAGTGTGTTCACGAATATCAATAATTTGTTAATGAATATCGTTCATGTTTGTTTGAATATCGATTTCTATTTAATAAGTGAATATTTAATATCTTAAAAATGTGAATATCATCACTTAAATCATGAATTTCACCACTTGTTAATATGAATATCACACTAAGTTACGTGAATATCTCAATTAATCACGTGAATATCAAATTCACTTACATGAATATCACAACTCAATTTGTGAATATCACTACCCATTTTGTGAATATCTCCCACCGCCCACCACCCAATTACATTAATATAGTCACCCAAGTACATGAATATCATCACCTAACTACACGAATGTCACCACCCAATATCTTCGCAGCTTCGATTCATGGCGGTAAGGTTTAACAATGACATTGTCGCATCGATTTTGGGTCGCACAGTCGCACGATCAACCTGAATATCAACATTATTATAATGAATATCAACAACATTATATTGAATATCACATCATAAATTTCGAATATCGACTATTCAACGCATGAAACCTCATGAATATGAACACCATTATAGTGAATATCACATCATACAATTTGAATATCAATTGCAAATAGTACAAACAACACCATCAACAAGCAATTTGAATACTATAATAGCGAAATTCATTCCATATGTGATGATATTCACGTATTTTGTACGCATAGTCATATAAGTAAGTAGTCGATATTCATAAAAACATTGTCAATATTCAGAGTTTAATTCGCACATGATGATTATTCAGAGTTTAGGTGAATATCACATCATAAATATCAAATACTCAACGCATGAGTATTTTGGGGAATGAAGATTATGCAACATTGAATACAATATACAGAATGCAATGCTAAGAAATTTAATTAACCAGGAACGAAGTTGCTGCTGTTGTTTCTAATCCGTAAGCGGCTTAATGTAGGAATTTGATTATAGCAATCTTGAAGCTTGATTATACTGTAATTGATTTAAAATCTGAAGAAGACAAAAGAACATAGAGATAGGGAGAAGATGCAATTTTACTCCTCTATATGCCTGTCTTCTTGCTTGTCCTCTCCATGGCTCACATCAGATGTTTCCTTCCCAGTAGCAAGTGCTGTTTGATTAGAAATTCCAAGATTTAGTGAAGCATATAATTGAAAATACAAACCCCCTTTAAGAATGAGAACTCAGTAAATAATCGACAATCACTTACTGTTAGAGAGCTAATTACTGCTACTTCATAATTAACACCACTTTTCAGTGACAATGGAGGCCGGAATTCGGATCCACATCCCCTTCATTTGGCTGAAACAACACGAAATCGAGTGGATTTGCTTCGGATTCGCCTTGTACGCGAAGAAAGGATAAGCGTTGATCAGAAATAGAGAGAAATAGAGGGATTGCTTCCGGCGCGAGCGGCTCCGGCAAGTCCCCTCTCGTCGACGACGGTGAATGAGTCGGGTTTGGATGGGCCCCAGATGGGTGGTGGAGGTCGGATCTGGTGGTGCGTGGTGGGGACTCGGTTCTGGGCGCGACTCGCGAGGGAGTGGGGGTGGTGTTGGTGTTGGTCGCCGCGAGTCTCTCGGATCTGGGCACGCTGGGATGGTGAGATTAGGTGCGGTGGTTGATTCGCGAGCAGCAACACGAGGTGGTCTGGTGCAGGGCTCGCAGCGGTGAGTGGATCGGAGCGGGCATGTGGAGGCGCGCAGTTGCTGTGGGTTCAGTGTTGGCAGGGCTTCACAGCAGCAGCCATGGATCTAGGCGAGTGAAGGTCGCCGGCGAGTCTGGGTAAGAGGAGGGAGAGGTAGGGGAGTCGCGGCGGCTCGCGGGCAGAGGTTGAAGACGAAGAATCCAATGAGACGAATGCAGAGGTTGAAGACGTGTGCAGAGGTTGAAGACGAAGCGGGATCGTAACCGAAAGATCATATGAATGTGATTTATGGAAAGTGAACGGTCTTTGTGATTTGGGTAAATCAAATCCCAAAAATTACGTTAATGTGAGAAAATCAAGTGTGTGCAGCCTATTGTACAATATGTACATCCTCCTACATCCAATTCGGGCCATTGATTTGTTTCTAATCTAAAGGTCATTATTTGTACTTCCGTTTTACCCTAGTAGGCTGTTTTACTAGATCTTAATTCTATATATATATATGGAAAAGTGTTAGGTGCGAAAGCGGCTTAACGTACAAAATACGAAAGTTTTTCAACCGTTCGATTTGCTTCAGTTTTTTGCATTGTTACACGCGCTTTCTAATTATTATTTTTTTCGCTCCAGTTTTTCGCTCCAGCCTTCTTTTTTTCGCTCCAGCTTTTCTAATTCTTTTTTTGCACTTTTTTTTATTCATTTGCACTTCCTCTTTAACCACTTGCACTTCTGTTTAACAACACTTTCTTCCTATTGGCTTGCACTTTCGTCATTTCGATTGCACTTATTCATTATTCTGATGCACTTTCTGTTCACTTGCTTGCACTTTACTTCGTATTCTCATGCACTTTCTTCCTATTGGCTTGCACTTCTGTTTAACAGCTTGCACTTTCGTTCTATTCGCTTGCACTTATTCATTATTCTGATGCACTTTCTGTTCGCTTGCTTGCATTTTAAATATTTTTTAATCTCATATTTGCTTGCACTTTCTGTTCACTTGCTTGCACTTTACTCTATATTTACATGCACTTTCTTCCTATGGGCTTGCACTTTCGTCATTTCGCTTACACTTATTCATTATTCTGATGAACTTTCTATTCACTTGTTTGCACTTTACTTCGTATTCTCATGCACTTTCTTCCTATTGGCTTGCACTTTCTGTTATTTAATCTCTTGAACCTAAAGTGCAAGCATATAAGAAAAATGAATACAGAGTAAAGTGCAAGCCAACAGGTAGAAAGTGCATGGAAATACAGAGTAAAGTACAAGCAAGTGAACAGAAAGTGAAAGCAAATATGAGATTAAAAAATATTTAAAATGCAAGCAAGCGAACATAAAGTGCATCAGAATAATGAATAAGTGCAAGCGAATAGAATGAAAGTGCAAGTTGTTAAAGAGCAAGTGCAAATGAATTAAAAAAAAGTACAAAGGATTAAACAACAGAAAAGTGCAAGCCATTAGGAAGAAAGTGCATGGAAATACAGAGTAAAGTGCAAGCAAGTGAACAGAAAGTGCAAGTACATATGAAATTAAAAAATATTTAAAATGCAAGCAAATAAACAAAAGTGCAAGCAGGAAAACATAAAGTGCAAGCATATAAGAATAAGTGCATGTAAAAAAATATAAAGTGCAAGCATATAAGAATAAGTGCAAGTAAAAAAATATAAAGTGCAAGCAAATAAACACTAAGTGCAAGCGAATAAAAATAAAGTGCAAGAAAATAAACGAGGAAGTGCAAGCATATAAACATAAGGTGTATTTGAAGGCAAGGAAATAACACTGAGCGAATAAAGCGCGTGTAAATAAATAAAGGTTTTTTCCTATTCTCTCCTGTCGTGGATCTCGCCACTGTGGACGGCTAATATTCTTTCGTATTTTGTATCTTAAGCGGCTTTCGCACCCGAACCGCACCCTATATATATATATACTCTTCTTCTAATTTCATCTCTTTATTCTCTAGGGATTTTATCAACTTTCAATTACAGCTGAAGACATAATAATACTCCAGAGTCCAGATCATTACAGTTTCCTTTCAATTGTAGATACAACTTGTACAACCCATTTTGAATCTTTGATCTCATAGGGCTTCTTGTTTTGGTCTGTATTTGAACAACCTTTGGACCATGTCACCTTCAAATGACCCGATCAAAAGCCTCCACAAATCCAGGTCTCTAGACCAAACTTTCGATCTCTCCAACGGGATCCTAAGCGTGCAAGGCGTAGAGCTGCTAACTGAAGTACCCACAAACGTGTCCTTGACATGTTTCTCATCCATTTGTGCGTCATCAGACGCTCCGCCTGCTCTATTCCAGCGGGTGCAATCCTTGGCTTATCAAGGCGTTTTCTTGGGCTTCCGAGCACAAGAGCCCTCTAAGAAGCTCGTCAACTCCCTCGGAAGGCTTAAGGACAGAAACTTCCTCAGCATTTTCAGATTCAAAACCTGGTGGTCAACCCAATGGGTGGGGACGTCAGCCTCTGACCTCCAAATGGAGACTCAGTGGGTCCTTCTTGACGTCCCTGAGATCGAGTCTTACATCCTCATTGTGCCCTTGATTGAGGGCGGCTTTAAATCCGCCCTTCAACCCGGGGAGGATGATCGGGTTATGATCTTTGTCGAGAGCGGATCCACACAAGTGAGAGAGTCACTCTTCAAGGCCATAGCCTATGTTCACGTGTCCGATAACCCTTATAACCTCATGAAAGAGGCTTTCAGCGCCATTAGAGTTCATCTCGACACGTTCAGGCTACTGGAAGAGAAATCAACCCCGAATCTTGTGGATAAGTTTGGTTGGTGCACTGGGGATGCGTTTTACTTGAGCATGGATCCCGTTGGCGTGTGGCACGGTGTTGATGAGTTTGTCAAGGGCGGGATTTCTCTTCGCTTCCTCATCATTGATGATGGGTGGCAGAGTATAAGTATGAATACGGGTGGCCCCGAGAATCTCATCTCCGGTGGTGAGCAGATGACCTCAAGGCTTTATAGGCTGGATGAAGGGGACAAGTTCAGAAGCTACAAGGGCGGATCCTTGCTGGGACCCGATTCTCCATGGTATGACCCGAATAGACCCAAAGCACTCATTTCAAAGGCCGTCGAGATCAAGCATGCTAGGAAAGAACTAAAGATAGAAACCGAGGCTGGTGTGGACGACTTGTCTAGGTTCGGTGAGATAATAGAGGGTTTGGAGAAGGAATTGGATGACCTAATCAACCAAGGGTCGTCATCATTGATTCAATCGAGTATGGATGGGGATCAAGGTTTTGGTATGAAGGCTTTCACAAGGGATCTTACTATCTTAGGACCAAGTTTAGAGGGTTGGATGATATATATGTATGGCATGCTCTTTGTGGGGCATGGGGCGGAGTTAGGCCTTGTGCTACTCACTTGAACTCGAGGATAGTACCATGTATTCCATCCCAAGGACTTGATGGTACCATGGATGATCTTGCGGTGGTTAAGATTATGGAAGCTGGAATTGGACTTGTTCATCCCGAGGAAGCCGATGACTTTTACGATTCCATGCATTCGTATCTTGCAAATTCAGGGATCACTGGAGTTAAAGTTGATGTTATCCATGTGAGTATGTTTTCCTCTAGAATTTGTATTATATTGTTGAGTTCAAGGTTATCAAAATCGGGATTTTAGGATCGTATCACAGGGGATCTTTCGGATCAGATCGTAAAATCGTAAGATTTTGTAAGCAATAAAAATCAATTTAATACTAAAATATGAACGTCATATAACAAAAGTAAAAATAAATATTAAAATGGTTTTAATATGAAACGTTGAAACATCAATTCAAGGGGAACTAACCGAAACTCAAGCCATGTACACTAAATTGTCAAAACTAGTTAAATTTAGGAAATGCGTAAATAAGACTTGAAGATTTTGAATAATCCTATTAGGGCTGCTTTGGTTTTTGAGCACACCTAAGTGGAATTTTGGGATTTCGAGCGTGACTATATAAGAGAGACGTATATACGGAGAGCGTTAGTGTGAGGGAGGAGGAGATCTGGACAAATTAGGCTCTCAAATGTGGTGTTAGTACCTTGTAGAAGTTCAACTTTAGGATCTCACTCCGATTTTAGAATCGTAAGATCCTACTTATCACATAAGATTCTGTAAGATCTAGAGCTAGATTTTGACATGAATAGATTTTAGTAATAGATCTAGATCAGACACCCTACCTTGGATCATAAAATCTCAAGATTTTAAGATCCGAATCTAGATTTTAATAACCATGGATCCGAATCTAGATTTTAATAACCATGGTTGAGTTCCTTAATCAGTTTCGCTGCTTGATTTTCGTTACTCTAGTTCCTATTCTTAAGTTTCTTCTTCATGTTGTTTTCAGACACTTGAATATGTATCGGAAGAATATGTTGGGAGGGTTGGGCTGGCAAAGAGGTACTATGAAACACTGTCCAAGTCATTGACGAAGAACTTCAATGGAACCAACCTCATCTCAAGTATGCAGTAATGCAACGACTTCTTCTTTCTTGGAACCAAACAGATATCCATGGGAAGAGCGGGTAAGTTATGTGATTTTATTCTCCAATGAGTCATGACTCATAAGTGTTTCCATGCTAGATGGTCTAATTGATTGGAATATTTGATAAATGTTTAGGTGATGACTTTTGGTTTAGAGATCCCAATGGAGACCCAGATGGTGTGTTTTGGTTACAAGGGGTTCACGCAGTGCACTGCTCGTATAATAGCTTGTGGATGGGACAGATCATACATCCGGATTGGGACATGTTCCAAAGCGACCATGTGTGCGCCAAATTTCATGCTGCATCTCGAGCCATTTGTGGGGGGCCAATCTATGTTAGTGACTCGTTAGGGGGCCACGACTTCCATCTCTTGAACAAGCTTGTTTACCCTGATGGCACCATCCCTAAATGCCATCAATTTGCTCTCCCTGCAAGGGATTGCCTCTTCAAGAATCCCCTGTTTGATCAATACACCATCCTTAAGATTTGGAACTTCAATAAGGTAATTTTGCTATAGTGTTGGATGTCTTCTTAATTGGCTGCTCTCTACACTCACACTCTTAATTGGCTGCTCTCTACACTCATGTTGTTGGTTTACGAAACTCATGCACATAACATGCACAAATTTTATGCTGTGACAAATTTTTTCTTGCATGTGCATTAGTTTTTGATTGTGAGAGCGTGAATTTGTGCACATTTGAAAAGTGCATAATTTTTTGCTTATATGTGGATGAGTTTTAAAATTGCACACTTTTTTGCTTGTATGTGCGTAAGTTTTTGCTTATATGTCTATCATTCTCATTTTACACTGTAATAACCATTCTCACCCGATCAAAATCCTTTATAATTATAGCTAGACGTACATAAAGTAAACCTTTTATTTCCTTGGTAGTATGGAGGTGTAATTGGAGCATTCAACTGTCAAGGAGCCGGGTGGGACCCTAAGGAAAGGAGGATCAAGGGATACAAACAATTCTACAAGCCTATGGAAGGCTTGGTTCATGTCACTGACATTGAATGGGACCAAAACTTGCAAGTACTAAAGAGGGGTTACGCTGATGAGTACGCGGTCTATTTGAGTGAAGTCAACTCCCTCATTGTGATGAGCCCGAGATCAAATCCCATCAACATCATCATAAATCCGTCTTCTTTCAAGTTGTTTACATTCGTGCATGTGGGAGTCAGATTTCCTCGCGGGGGACTCCCTACGCGTAGGTTCTCATGTCTACCAGAATTCAGTTATGGAGAGAGGTTCGATGTCAGAACAGAAGAAGAGTCGATGCATGTTGAAGAACCCCATCAAAGAGTTTGAGAGCTCCATAGCCATTCTATGGTTTTTTGCTCTGAGTTCCTTAAGAACAAACCCAGCGAGAGACCCCCTTATTCCTTCCCCTTTCTCTTCTTCTCTGTCACCAGATTTGTCGATCTCCTTACTGACTTGGGCGTCGAAGAGTGTTCTCCCGGGGAAGCCCTCTCCGGGATTTTTAGGTTGCTCAAGGAGGAGGAGGAACTCGGTTGCGCAAGGTGGCCAGAAGGTGAAGTTTGGATTCACCTCGATGAAGAGAAGTTCAACCCAGAAGCAAGCTACAAGCCATAAGTCCCAGTTTTCCAAGATGACGAAGTGACGTGGCCTAGATCCAGATCAAGGAGGATAGCCGCGATCCTAAAAATCCACCACCATACCTCGGAATCCCACGCGAAGGCTAGCGGCAAAGAGCGACAAAGGACATCCCCCAAAACAAACAAATATCCAAGTAAATACGGGTCGAGGGTGTGTTGACCCTCGACGTCTTCACAAACAGTTGAAACAGAATTCAACACTGGCGCCGACCGTGGGGAGGTCATCACACAGGTAAGTTCGACACAACCCTTGAGAATGGCGACAACGCACAGAGATCCGTTGGTAGGAATCGAAGGAGAAATGTCTTCACCGAAGGGAGTACCCAATGACAGTACGCGAGAGGTGTTGGTAAACGACGAAGAGTGGGAGCAATTCCACCTATTCCGCAAATGGAAAAAGGTCAGCCAAGAGCTCCCTGCGCCAGAGACAGCACTATCGCATCGTCAAGCAGTACGACCCCACCCAGAGCCGTACATTCCTACGGATCCTCGCGAGGAATACGAAGAGCGGTACCAAGCCGACCAAGCCTCCATCACTCACGAGCACCTTCGGTACTCACCATGGAGAGAAGTGCATAGGGGACGCTATCCAGATTATGAGCCCCAGCACTACCCGAGATATGTGGCCTCAGAGGTACCACTGACACTGTTCGGATCCACAACGTTCGCGGACCACATACTGCTGGCACCTCCACCCCCAGACTTCAAGATACCCACGTTCAAGGAATATTCTGGGGACGAAGATCCAAGGGACCATCTATCCAGGTACCAGTACCTAATGCTCGCGAGCAAGGCCGACGAAGCCACTATGTACAAATGCTTCCCAAACACCTTGGCTGGACCTGCTCTAACCTGGATGATAAGTCTGCCCGCGAAGAGCATAGATGGGTTTCAACAGCTCACGGATTCCTTCATGGCTCACTTTGGGTGCTCGCAGAAGAGGAAGCTCAGTATGCAAGAGGTCTTGAACGTCAGGCAGCGTGAGGGAGAATCACTTGCCTTTTTCGTCAAACGGTTCACAACGGAAGCAGTCCAGGCTCATGACTTTGACGAAAAGGTGGCTCGCATGGCGTTCATCCAGGGACTCCGAAATGGACCCTTTAAGCTCAGCGTATGTAAAAAACCTCCTGCTTCGTACACCAAGCTGCTTGAGAGGGCTAACCAACACATAGTAGCAGAAGAGTTAACACGCGGAAGAGCGACGGTGGCAACACCACCCACGAACCATGGAAGAAGAAACGAAGATGCTAAAAGAGATGCCGCCGCGTGGGAACCACGCCGCCAACATGTGAATGAGCGGGGAAGAGCCACCTAGAAGCCCCTGATCGCAGTAGAGATGAACAGTTGAGAACAAGCACCCACGTATTCTGAAAGACCACCTCCCTTACGAACAAACATGTCACCACCACCTCTTGCTCAGCAAGAAAGGAGGTTCTGCGTTTATCACCAGTCGATTGGACACGATGAACGGGAATGTTAGAGGCACGGGCCCCCGCGGGGGAAAGCAATGTCAAGGACAGGGCCTGTGCCACCAAGGCAAGCACCCAGATGCCCCGCGCCCTACTCGCACGTCAAGCAAAACTTCCCGCGGCCAGATGGGCAAGTAGGAACCATCTCGGGGAGACATGAGCCAAGGGGTCCCAACAAAAGAGAAGGAAGAAGGATAGCTAATGCCCCCCCAATCGGGAGGCCGATCATGAGCATTTCCAATCCTTCACGACAAGACCATAAGATAACATTTGGCTTATAGGATATTGCAGAGTCCTGCATGGTCGACACCGGGAGCTCAGCCCACATCTTACACTGGGAAGCATTCCAGAAAATGGGCTTAGACCCCGCGAGCCTCGCACCTACAAATTGCACTTTGGTCGGCTTCGCCGGAGAGCGGGTGAAGCCTATCGGAGTAATAACTCTCGATCTAATCCTGGGAGATGAAGGAAGCCTACGAAGATGTGAGAAAGTGGAGTTCCTAGTGCTCCAGTCACCCTCCGCGTACAACGCCATCCTGGGGAGGATCTCTCTATGTAAGTTTCAAGCCATAATCTCCATCTCTCACTTTGCTCTTAAGTTTCCCACGCAGGTGGGAGTTGGCATTGCCAGAGGCCAACATGCAGAGAGCTACACTTGCTACTTAGTAGCGCTCAACGATAAGTGTCTTCCAGTCCTGGGCCTAAGAGATGAGCTTGACCATCCAGAAATATCAAATCAGGGAGAGAAAGCAGAGCTAGAAGTCAGAAGCAGGATGAAGGCCACAATATCTGAGGATGAAAAGCTATCTACCACTCCGTTTGCTCGCGAAGAAGAGAAGTTGTACATGGGGCAAGCATTGAGCACAAGCACGCAAGACGGAATCAAAGAGTCACTGGGAGCTTCACGAGATGTATTTGCATGGACGCCAAACGATCTGAAGGGAATCCCGGTGACCCTTATGACCCACTCACTCAATGCAAGTTTGGAGGTCAACCCAAAAAGGCAGAAAAAGAGGAAACAAGCCGGGGACAGAGCCCACGGGGCCAAGGAAGAAGTTGAGAAGTTACTAAAAGCTGATTTTATCCGCAAAGTCAAGTATCCACAGTGGCTCGCGAACGTTGTCATGGTAAAGAAGTCCAACGGGAAGTGGCGAATGTGTGTGGACTTCACAGATTTGAACAAGGCCTGCCCAAAGGACAGCTACCCCTTACCTTCAATCGATCAGCTGGTGGATTCAACTGCGGGGCACAAAGCCCTGAGTTTCCTCGACGCGTATTCGGGATTCAACCAAGTCAGAATGAACCAAGCCGACGAAGAAAACACAGCCTTCATCACGGAGCGGGGAACATTCTGCTATACAGTCATGCCATTTGGGCTCAAAAACGTGAGGGCTACCTTCCAGAGGTTGGTGGATCTAATTTTACGAGGTCAGATCGGCTCCTCCGTCGAAGCCTATGTGGATGATATTGTGGTGAAAGGCAAGCAAGAGGCAGACCACGTAGCTGACCTCCGCGAGGTGTTTTCCACTTTACGAAAACATGGGATAAGCCTCAACCCGGAAAAGTGTGTCTTCGGGGTCAAGGCAAGGAAGTTCCTGGGGTTCCTTATTGTAGGATCGAGATTGTTAGACAAATAACTAAGGAACTAAGAATAGCAATTCCCAGTTCCCTTCGCAGCGGAATTTAAACAATCAAGCACAAATGAACAAGTTCCTTATAGTGGAAACCTTTGATTGCCAACTAGCAATCCAGGATAAAAACCACTACATTTATTTTGAAAGGATTTCAAGGTCTACTTCTTGATTTCTTATATCTTTTGGTTACAGCTTATCCTAGGAACAAACACACAGTTTCTTTACCTTACACACAGTTAGGTAATCCTAGATAACTTAACACAATCAATAATCAATCCAAGAAACAGACCTTAGCACCTAGGAACTATCTCACTTACAGTCACAGGAACTTAGCACTCAACTCTTCGATTCCTTGACTGGTTCCTCTTGATCTCGGTTTGCTTTGATGAGCTTGTTTGAAGATTCACACTTTGATGTTTGCTATTGTGTGTGATTCGTATTTCAGTGCTTAAAGATAACCTTTTAGTTAGTCTTCCTTTTATAGTGGATTCTTCGCAACTTGATCTTCTCTTGGTTCCCACAGAGCGAGTTTGCCCTAGGATGTGTGGTGATCCTTGATTCTCGCTATCTTTTACATGTAACAACAACCTAGGCAGCTCAGAATCCTTCTTTAGTTGGTCAACTGCTTCAGCCAAGTCGTTCTCCAACTTTCTTCTTCCGAGGTTCGACAAGCTGGGCACTTTGGAACTGTCTTCTGGATAGCGACAGGTTCCATGACAAGTCGCTTTCACCTTTCTCTATCCGAGGTTATGTGTTCTAGGCGTCTTGTTGTTTTGCTCTGGACAATGGCAGACTTTGGAAGCTTCGCACAAGTCGTTTTCAACTTTCTCTTGTCCGAGGTAGGTGTTCCCAGATTTCTCGGAAAGCGCAACATCACATGTTGTATTTCTGGGCACACCTGGGTTCCTTCCTTTGGCTTGCTCCTTGGTTCTCTTGTCCTGTTTTGCTTTCATGCCTTCGATGTTTGTCCTGTGGTTCCTTAAGGCACATCTTTGAGATAAAACATTAGTATCAAAATATTTGTCATCTTCAAAAGTAGAGAAACTGAGGAAAGGAACTCGCAGGGGAACTAAGGTTCCAGAGTTCCATTTCCTAACAATTTCCCCCTTTTTGATGATGACAAATACAAGGAACCTGGCAACATAATAGGACTTTGAATTTCATGAGACCAGTTGAATTTAAGGGATTTACAACGTTGTAAAATAATGAGAGAACATTCAATGGTTGCAAATTCCCCCTAAGCAGATGAACGAGTTTATTCGAATTCCCCCTTAGAAGTAGAACGAGTTCAGAGTTCCTATTGGCCCAGTAGTTTCCAAAGTTCAAGGTTCCTATCCTTCTTCCCCCTTTTGACATCATCGAAAAGATCAGTTGACATGTTAAGATCAGAATATCAAAGGAAATAAACAATTGCGTCAAACCCATAACATAAACCATAATAGAAATTTGAGGCAAAGACAAATCATTCATATAGACGTAGCCAAAAGTAGTCATTAAACTTAATAAGATCTTAACATTGTTCAGAGGAAGACAAACCACGAAGCATCACAAAACAACCTACAAAGACAACAATATAAGCAACCTTTAAAGAGGACAACAAAAGGATAGAAGAGGGTAGTAGGATCCTAGGGAAGCTACTAGCACACTGTGAGGTTACAGCACTGGGAACCAGGAGAAGTGTTCGTATGGCAGAGCAGTGGCCTCCTCTTCGTCAGCCTTGTTGTCGTCAGTTCCTTCATTTTGGCCCGTGGCCTGATTTGCGCCGGTTGCATCTTCCCATGTTTTCTGTAGCCGATCTCGATACAGGAGTGATTTCCTTCACTTTCTCCTCAGCTTTTGCCTTAGTTTTCTCCTCAATTTTCTTCTCAGGTTGGGGATTTTGAGAGGTGGTGTCAATAATGGGCTGGGTAGATGAGACGACCTTCTTTTCTCTGAAGGCCTTGAGAAGGGCAGCTTCTTCTTCGTCTTGGATCAAGTTAGGGTTAGGGTTCTTGTCAGCCATTTTTGAGGAGCTAGGTTTTGTGTTTTTGAGAGAGAGATAGAAAATCAGAGGAAATGGAGAAGGCAAGTCTGGTGTAATGCTTCGATCAACAGGACCCCCTTTTTTAAAACCTGTTGAGAGCTGAAGGGACCGTTGGGAAGGATCTGGCCATTGAGGAGATTATGGAAGATCTTGAGCATTGAAGCGGCTTGCAACTGTTGTGAACGGTCAAAAGAAATTTAAACTTCACCCATTCAGAGAAGGAAGCTCTGCCGACTGACGAGACGTGTTTGATCTCTGAAAAGTTGCCATAAATGTCGTCTTGGGAGATTCAAGTTTTTGAACTAGCCGTTTGGAGATCATTTCATCCTGGTTCCTTTCTGGCGATATATTCAGTGTGCTAGAGGGATATATGGGAACTTTGATGTGGGTTTAAAAACATGGAACCAAAAAGTACGTTCCCATTTAAAGAATCAATGAGGTCATTTATCGCATTGCATAATAATTCCCAGAGAGGGTTAAGAGATGGATCATAGGGAATTAAAATGAGCAATGAGGCAAGGAGGGTCGTAGTACACAATCATCATTTTGGCTTGTATTATTGGGTTAGAATATGATCAGATTGTGACTTTTGGGCCATCAAAGAAACTTGAACAATGGAGAAGTTGAAAGAATAATGAGGACCAAAGGGCGTGAACTGATGAAAATTTATCAAAGCCTTTTTAAGAAACCATTATGGAAACGAGGGTTTGTGGCAAGAGATATAACACAGAGACATCAAGACTTAACAAGTAAAAGATCTAAACTAGGCAATCAAGGGAACTAGAGAGACACCTCTAAACTAAAGTCACTGCTAGGTTATAGGAATCATTCTCAGTTCTAATCTAAGGTTCTCGAAGGGAACTCTATTCAAAGCTTTGGTGAATATGTCTGCAACCTGATCTTCAGTTCTACAAAATTTCATAATGATGTTCCCTTTTTCAACATGATCTCTAAGAAAATGATGTCTTATATCTATATGCTTGGTCCTAGTATGATGCACAAGATTCTTAGAAATGTTTATAGCACTGGTATTATCACAAAGAATAGTGAGGGGACCATAAGACATACCGAAATCCGCTAGTTGTTGCTTTAGCCAGAGGAGTTGGGAACAACAGGAGGCAACAACGATGTACTCGGATTCTGTGGTAGAGAGAGAGACTGAGACTTGTTTCTTTGAGCCCCATGACACGAGGCAAGGGCCTAGGAACTGTGCCATTCCAGAGGTGCTCTTCCTATCCACCAAGTATCCAGCATAATCCGCATCAGTGAAACCCATCAGATCAAAGGAACATTCTTTGGGGTACCAAATGCAGAGTGAATCAGTTCCCTTGAGATATCGGAGTATCCTTTTTACAGCAGCTGAGTGTGTTTCTCTTGGACAGGATTGAAACCTAGCACACAAGCCTACAACAAATACATTGTCTAGGCGACTAGCGGTTAGATACATGAGAGAACCTATCATACCTCTATAGAGTTTCTCTTCCACAAGAGGACTCGAATGATCCTTGTCCAAATGAGCAATGGTGGAGATAGGAGTTGAGAGAGGCTTGCATGAATCCATTTTGAACTTTTTCAGTAGTTCCTTGACATACTTCTGTTGGTGAATTTGTATACTATCTTTATTTTGAGTGATTTGCAATCCGAGGAAGAAAGTGAGTTCCCCAATTAGGCTCATTTCAAATTCACTGCTCATCAAGTCTTTGAACTTGTCTACAAGGGACAGGTTAGTGGAACCAAAAATGATATCATCGACATAAATTTGAACCACTAAGATGTTACCTTCTTCTTCTAGGATGAAGAGAGTCTTATCAATGACTCCACGCCTGTAGCCATTTGAGAGTAGGAACTGGGCAAGACGATTATACCAAGCTTTGGGAGCTTGCCTGAAGCCATACAATGCTTTATCTAGAAAGTAGACATGGTCGGGATAATCATCATCTTCAAAGCCAGGTGGTTGCTTGACATAGACTTCCTCTTGAAGGATTCCATTGAGGAAGGCAGTCTTTACATCCATTTGGAACAGTTTGAACCCTTTGTGTGATGCGAAAGCAATCAACAACCTTATCGCTTCAATCCTTTCCACTGGAGCATAGGTTTCATCATAGTCGATGCCTTCTTGTTGATTGTATCCTTGAGCAACAAGCCTTGCTTTGTTCCTTATTACAGCTCCTGTATCATCTAGCTTGTTTCTGAAAACCCATCTAGTTCCTATGATATGTTTGTCCTTGGGGCGGGGAACTAGATGCCATACTTTGTTCCTTTCAAACTGATGAAGCTCTTCTTGCATAGCTTGGATCCAGTCTGCATCCTTCAGTGCCTCACCTATGTTCTTTGGTTCCACAATAGATAGAAAGGCATTGAAGGCAAAGAAGGTTAGATGTTCGAACCTGACTGGAGGCTTGATGGTTCTTCTTTCTCTGTTAGGAGCTAGAGCATTTGATGTGGAGACATTTTGAGTTGAGCATTCAGCTTCAGCTTCCTGGTTGGGATCACCTTATCCATTGAAGATCATGTGAGAGGATGAATCATTGATGTCTCCACAGATATTGTCGTCATGTCCATGGTTCCCAGAAATGGATTGTTGTTCATTATCCATGGGAACTGGTGGAGGAGCCAGTGGGGGATTCTGTGCAGTAGGGCAGGAACTGGGTGGAGTGACATCTTCATCTGGATCTTCTTGAGGTGACTTGGGGAACGGATCTTCAAAGGGAGTGGTAGTGTTCTGCACAATTCTTCCAAGTGATTTTTCATTAAAAATAACATGAACACTTTATTCTACCTTTTTAGTCCTTTTGTTGAAGACTTTGTATGCCTTGCTGCCTGAGGCATATCCAATGAAGATTCCTTCATCACTTCTTGGGTTGAATTTGCCAAGATTGTCCTTCCCATTATTGTGCACAAAGAACTGGCATCCGAACACCCTCAGATGTGAGATGTTGGGAACTCTTCCCCTTAGGAGTTCATGGGGTGTTTTCTCTGTGATTGGGCGAAGCATGGCTCGATTGATGATGTAGCAAGCTGTGTTGATTGCCTTAGCCCAGAATGATTGAGGGAGTCCACTTGAGATTAGCATAGTTCGAGCCATGTCTTCTAAAGTTCTGTTCTTCCTTTCTACTACTCCATTCTGTTGAGGAGTGTATGGTGCAGAGAAGTTGTGATCAATACCATGCTCACTGCAAAAGGTTAGAAATTCTCAATTTTCGAATTCGGTACCATGGTCAGACCGAATAGAATTGAGTGAGCAATCGAGAGATTTTTCTAACAAAGGAACCAGATCTTTGAAGCGGTCAATGACTTCACTCTTAGATTTTATGAAGATAGTCCAAGTGAAGCGAGAGAAATCATCGACAAGAACAAAGATATACCTGTTTCCTCCTAGGCTTTGAACTCTCATGGGTCCACATAGATCCATGTGGATGAGTTCAAGGGGCCTTGAGGAACTTACCATGTTTTTGGACTTGAAGGAACTCCTTGCTTGTTTCCCTTTAACGCAATCTGAGCATGGTTCCAAAGATATACTACTTATCTTTGGAAGGCCTCGGACTAGTTCCTTTGAGTGTAGCTTGTGGATCAGTTTGGTGCTAGCATGACCAAGGCATTGATGCCACAGTTCTGTTTGATCATTCACGGTTGAAAGGCAGAGTTTCTCCTTCGGAGCATATGATGGGTCAACAACGTACACATTGTTGAATCTTTTGCCTTTTAAGATGATTTGTCCCGAGGGGTCTAGGACAGTGCATTCACTTGACTTGAATCTAACTTCATTGTCTCCTTGATCACACAGCTGTGACACACTAATTAGATCAAAGCCAAGATTATCAACAAGGTGAACTTTATTTACCTTAATGTGGTCATTTAGATTCACAGTTCCTATTCCACAAATTTTTTCTTTGCTTTTGTCTCCAAAGGAGATGTTTCCTCCTTGGATGGGTTGAAGAGAGGTCATTTGATTTCTTATTCCGATCATATGGCATGAGCAACCACTTTCAATGTACCATAGTCGAGGTTGCCTCTCTTCTTTCTGCACACAAGGGAACTAAGACTTTTGAACCCAACGAAGCTTGACTTTACTGGGGGGATTAGCATTGCGAGTCTGTGAATGACCAGGGAACTGGTTCCTTTCGTGGTAATAAGCTCTTTTCTCATTTTCAAAGTTCCTTTTCTTAGGACAGTCAGTGTTGTAGTGACCATTTTTACCACAGTAATATCATAAGCGATTGTAAACAACATGTCCATACTTTCCTTTTCCTGGCCTAAAACATTTTTTAGTTTTTCTTTTATTAAAATCAACATTATTTCTAACCTTACTATGAGCCATATCAACATACCTTTTGTGAGAAAAGGAATTAGTGAACCATTGGTCTTCAGGAACCATCTTTTCTTTTCCCTTAGGTTCCCTCTTAGGACTTTGAGAGCTTTCATTAAGACGTGTGGCAACCTCAGCCTTGTTCTCAAGAACCATGATCTTCTCTGATAGGAATTGATTCCTATCACGAGAAGTGGCAAGAGCAGTATTGAGGTTCTTATTCATCTCAACAAGTTCTCGCCTAGCTTTTTCATCTTCAACATCATTGTTCCCTTTGTTATTGACATATCCTATTCCATGACGTTGTCTCACAAAAACAGTTTGATTTATAGTTTTTTCATTTATGGAGTCAGTGAGGATGTCTAACCTATCAATTATAGATTGAAACATGTCATTTCCAGGTAGGTTATCATGCAAGGGAACTTTGACAGAATCTATGCTAGTTTCATCACAAGATTTCCAGATTTTAAGGTGACTAGCATGCACATTTCTAATATCAATGAGTTTGGAATGGGTTTCAGCTAGATCTCTCTCAGTTTCATCAAGTTTCTTACTCCAAACAGAATTCTAAACAGTCAAGCAAGCAATTTCATCTTCACAATCATCAAGTTTTTGTTGAAGGGAACTGGTTTCCTTTCCTAGTTTCTTTATGATCTTAAGAAGTTGTTTCTTATCACAATCAACTAGAGTGTTTTGGAAATCGTCAGAAGTTACCTCAAGGTCTTCTGAGTCGCTTGAATCTCCTTTTGTCATGATACATCTTCCTCCAGAGAAACCACTCAGATCCAGTTCCTCATCTGATTCTTCTCCCCATGAGGCTACGAGAGCCTTCTTTCTCTGAGGTCTTTCATCTTCCTTGGAATCTTCCTTGTTAGGATAGTTCTTAGCATAGTGTCCCTTTTCTTTACACTCGTAACATGAGACTTCCTTGAGATCTCTTCTTGGTCCATTGTAGGAGGAATTACCCTTTTGGAACCTTCCCTTCACAAGGAATTTTTTGATGTTCTTTGTGAAGAGGGCTGTTAGTTCGTCCTCTTCTTCTTCTTCGTCTGAGTTCTCTTGCTCCATTTCAAGCCTTGAGAAGGCTTTGGAGATCTTGAGAGCAAATCATTTCTCTAATTTCTTGTCGGTATTTGGTTTGGTATGCTCTCCTTCTTCAACCTCCAGTTTACCTATGACTTGAGTCAAGGGAAGAGATTGGATGCCTGGAGTGTTCTTCATGATTCCCTTGAGAAGGATGAATTTGGAGTTGAGTCCATTGATGACCACCAGGGACTTGGAAACTTCATCAAGGTCGACTCCCGCCGCTTTAGCTTTCCAACCAGTCTGTTGAAGCGGGAGTAATACTCTGAGATGGTCTTAGTTTCCATCATTTTGAAGGTGCGGTATTCTCCTTCCAAAGCAAACTTTCTGCTTTTCTTTAGTTCGTCACTTCCTTCATGCATATCCTTGAGTGCCTTCCACATCTCCTTTGCCGTCTTAATGCCTATGACCTTGTCCATCTCCTCTCTGTCCAGTCCATTGAGGATGAACTGCCTGGCCTTGGCATTCTTTTCCATGATGACATAGTGTTCTGGTTTCCAGTCTTCTTCCTTCATGGTAAGATCGACACATCCATCTCCATTTTCGACTATCCTCCAGCATTGGTAGTCGTTGGTCTTGATGTGGCTTTCCATGCACTTTTCCCACCATGTTTCTTCTCCTTTCTTTCGGAGATGTGGCTTGTTGGTGGAGATTCCGAGCTCAAACTTGCTTGGTTGAGACATGATCTGCAAACTTAACAAAGATCTAGAGTTTTTTCCGCTCTGATACCAATTGTAGGATCGAGATTGTTAGACAAATAACTAAGGAACTAAGAATAGCAATTCTCAGTTCCCTTCGCAGCGGAATTTAAACAATCAAGCACAAATGAACAAGTTCCTTATAGTGGAAACCTTTGATTGCCAACTAGCAATCCAGGATAAAAACCACTACCTTTCTTTTGAAAGGATTTCAAGGTCTACTTCTTGATTTCTTATATCTTTTGGTTACAGCTTATCCTAGAAACAAACACACAGTTTCTTTACCTTACACACAGTTAGGTAATCCTAGATAACTTAACACAATCAATAATCAATCCAAGAAATAGACCTTAGCACCTAGGAACTATCTCACTTACAGTCACAGGAACTTAGCACTCAGCTCTTCGATTCCTTGACTGGTTCCTCTTGATCTCGGTTTGCTTTGATGAGCTTGTTTGAAGATTCACACTTTGATGTTTGCTATTGTGTGTGATTCGTATTTCAGTGCTTGAAGATAACCTTTGAGTTAGTCTTTATTTTATAGTGGATTCTTCGCAGCTTGATCTTCTCTTGGTTCCCACAGAGCAAGCTTGCCCTCGGATGTGTGGTGATCCTTGATTCTCGCTATCTTTTACATGTAACAACAACCTAGGTAGCTCAGAATCCTTCTTTAGTTGATCAACTGCTTCAGCCAAGTCGTTCTCCAACTTCCTTCTTTCGAGGTTCGACAAGCTGGGCACTTTGGAACTGTCTTCTGGACAACCACAGGTTCCATGACAAGTCGCTTTCACCTTTCTCTGTCCGAGGTTATGTGTTCTAGGCGTCTTGTTGTTTTGCTTTGGACAATGGCAGACTTTGGAAGCTTCGTACAAGTCGTTTTCAACTTTCTCTTGTCCGAGGTAGGTGTTCCCAGATTTCTCGGAAAGCGCAACATCACATGTTGTATTTCTGGGCACACCTGGGTTCCTTCCTTTGGCTTGCTCCTTGGTTCTCTTGTCCTGTTATGCTTTCATGCCTTCGATGTTTGTCCTGTGGTTCCTTAAGGCACATCTTTGAGATAAAACATTAGTATCAAAATATTTGTCATCTTCAAAAGTAGAGAAACTGAGGAAAGGAACTCGCAGGGGAACTAAGGTTCCAGAGTTCCATTTCCTAACACTTATTAGCTCGCGGGGAATAGATGTAAACCCTGAAAAAGTGGAAGCGGTGTTGCAGATGGCTTCTCCGCGGAGCGTCAAGGAGGTGCAAAGGTTTGTGGGATCCATCAATTACCTGGGACGTTTTTGCTCAAAACTCGCAGAGCGTAGTCTCCCTTTCTTCTCCATTTTGAGGAATCCCCAAGGCTTCAAGCCGACCCCCAAGTGTGAATTGGCATTCACGGAGCTCAAAACGCACCTAGTCAGCCTCCCCACCTTGTCCTCGCCAACCCCAGGGGAAGATCTACAACTATACTTGGCAACTAGATCAAGGGCAATCAACGCCGTACTAGTACGAGAGCAAGAGAAGCCAATGTATTTTGTGAGTAAGGCCCTGGGCCGGCTGAGACCAGATATCCGCCCATAGAAAAGATTGCTCTAGCACTAATAGCGGCTGCCAGAAAACTGCGACCTTACTTCCAGGCTCACCCTATTCAGGTTCTGTTGGATCTCCCATTGCGAAGTCTATTCAGCAGACCAACCATGTCAGGGAGATTAACTAAGTGGATAGTTGAGCTATCAGAGTTTGACATGGAGTACAAGCCACGGCCAGCAATAAAAGCGCAATCCCTCGCTGACTTCCTCGTGGAGACAAATTTCCGCGAATCGAGCACTAAAATATGACAGAGAAGGCTCAATGGACTCTCTTTATTGACGGAGCCGTAAAAGAGGAAGGAAACGGGGCCGTAATCACACTCACATCGCCTGGAGGAGAACAGTTCGAGTATGCACTATGTCTAGAATTTGAAGCAACAAATAATGAGGCCGAGTACGAAGCACTTCTTGCCGGGCTAGATTTAGCCCTTACCAACGGTACTCGTAGAGTTATGTGCTACAATGATTCCGAGGTGGTGGTAAGACAAGTGCAGGGGGCATACGAAGTCAAAACCGAAAAATTGCCCGCGTATCACTTAAGGGTAAAAACACTCATCGATGCTTTCGATCACTTCGAAATTCAAGCCATCCCGCGAAGAGAGAATGCCAGGGAAGACGAGCTCGCAAAGCTCGGATCAAAAGCCAGAATGCAAAAAGGCCATGTCTGGGTAGATTCTAGAGCCACCCAGGCCATCAACGTAGATTTGATGATGATTGACTACGAGGAAGATGAAAACGACTGGAGAACTCCAATCCGCCGGCCTTAAAAGAAGGCTCACGCGGGTGCAGGGATGATGGGCGCAGGTCCTCCCCCTGGTGTTATGGGCTAATAGGACCACATCTAAAAGGGGTACAGGGGAAACACCCTTCGCACTGACCTACGGGTTCGAAGCTGTGATACCGGTGGAGCACCTTTTCCCTAGCGAGAGACTCCTGGACTACGACGACGAAAAGAACTCTGAGAAGTTGCAGTTGGAGTTGCAACTTGCGGAAGAAATACGAGAAATGGCAGCAATACGCGAGAGTGAGTACAAGCGCCGCATAACCGCCTACTACAACAAAAAGGTGAAACGACGGGGCTTCATGGAAGGTGATTTGGTACTCAGAAAAACCGAAGGAGGAAAACTCAACCCCGGTTGGGAAGGACCATACATAATCGTCCGCGAAGTAGCACCCGGAGCCTACCGCCTCAAAGACCATGCAGGGAATATGGTCCCAAATTCGTGGAATGTAATGAGGCTCCGCAGGTACTACCCGTGAAAGAAAGCGCGCCCCATGTATGCTCCTTACAAACCTTGATTGGTTCAACTTACGCGGCTTATACCAAGATGTAACTCCGAAGTATTAACATACAGGCAACAACACCGCAACTCAAAGCAACACCTAAAAAGCAACAAACCTGGGGCCTGAAAAAGGAAGAAATAATAAGGTACACAATGCGAAGTACCATAAGAAAAACGCGCGCAAATCATTTAAAAAAACAAAATCCGCAACACGACGAATGATCAAACTTTCTAAGCCATTTTTCTTGTGTGCAAAATTCAAGAAAACGATAAAGCAATAACAGACGGCACTGGCTTGGCAAGTGTTAGCCAGTGCGCGTAGCAATACCAGACGGTACTGGCTTGGCAAGTGTTAGCCAGTACGCGTAGCAACACCAGACATCACTGGCTTAGCAAGTGTTGGCCAGTGCGCGTAGCAATACTAGACGGTACTGGCTTGGCAAGTGTTAGCCATTATGCGTAGCAACACCAGATGACACTGCCTTGGCAAGTGTTGGCCAGTGCGCATAGCAATACCAGACGATACTGGCTTGGCAAGTGTTAGCCAATACACGTAGCAACACCAGACGACACTGGCTTGGCGAATTATCCAGTGCGCGTAGCATTACCAGACGGTACTGGCTTGACAAGTGTTAGCCAGTACGCGTAGACACACCAGCAAGTCTTGAGCAAGTGCGTGTAAGAAGCAAAAAGCAATTATCGCAAGCAAGAAATGAAGTAGCGATAAGGTACCTAACACGACCTGACAGGGCTAAAGTCGTGATGCCTATCAAAGAAATCCTAAAGTACCTACTAAATAGTATAGCAAGCAAGTCATGGTCGATCCCACAGAGAGTCAGGTTATCTATTCTTGTAATTCACGTCACCGACTAGGAACTAGGGGGGGTTTGTTTGTGTTTTTCGTAACCAAAGTAAACAAAGCAAGTACACAAGTTTGCAAGTAACGGTTGAGAATAATAAGGGAAAAAGCGCCACACTTAACAAAGATCCACACAACAATAGAAAGGTCGATCACGGAATTCTATCAATCTCAAGTTCTCAACTTTCCTATAGTTGTTCTTATCCCGATCATAGGTAACTATTAGTTCTACCAGCCCTAATAGTACTTATCACCAAATCAAATCCGAAAACCTTCAAGACTCAATAACGCAATAGCAATCAAACAAGGATTCAACAAGATACATGCAATAGAAACAACCCGTTACTATAAGCATGCAATTAACTCTCTCTCACGATGAAGCGCTCGGATCCCCTATACGCAACAATCGTGCTTGCTACTAGATATGTAACCCGAACCCAGAATCACAAGTCCTAGCAATTAGGAAGATATCAATAAACCTAGGTAGCTACTCTATATAAATCAACATAAACCAATAATCAATCAAGCACAAGAGAATCAATACAACTAGATAGGAAAACGAACAAGAGTAGAAAACTCACAACCAATCAATTGCTGGCTTCAAACTGTCAAGTGCAACAATGGAGGTTTAGTTCTCCATTAGGGTTTGTGAGAGAAAAACGAAGAAAGGTGGCAACTAGGGTTAGAGAAGTTTTTTTTCTAAAAGAGTCTTAAACCTAACTTAAATACTAAAGTAATAATTCAGAAATAAAGAAAAGAAAAATAACAAACTTGGAAATAAAGTTTCGGAAATAAAATAAAACGGGAATAAGAAAACTCGTAAAAGACTTTCAGCGCGTCTCCACCGCGGGTGCGGCCATTTAACAGAAACTCCAGTTCTCTGACGACCTCGCCGCGGGTGCGGCAGTGCCCACCGCTGGGTGCGGTGGGATTCCAGTACTTCAGCTTTTGCGACACTTCAGTAAAAATGCCATAACGTTTGATTCCCAACTCGGATTGCGCTCATATTTTGAGGACTTGTAGTAGACTTCAAGATCTAACTCCTCGAATTAGAATCACTCAATTTGGACATCTGAGTAGAGAGAACGAACCATTTGAATTCAGCACACTGTTCTTCTACTCTTCTCTTCACTTCCTTGGCGTCTTCTCCTTGTGACTTCCTATGATCTCCAAAACAGCTCAAACACCTCCAAAAACACCAAACTTCGCCCCCAAATGCCATACACATGAATGTGTCTAAATCTACCCGAATGGCACCAATAAACCCTCTAAAGACTCTTACTTAAGCCCTACAAAGTAGTGCTTATCAAACTCCCCCATGCTTAGACCTTTGCTCGTCCTCGAGTAAACTAATAAAGAGTCTACTCCTCCAATGCAGCACCCAAGGTCTCAGGAAGCATATCCTCCAACTAAGAGTCACCTAACCCATGCCAAAGCTCCTGGCACCAATCTCATCTACAACACATCCATACTCAACAAGCTTAAGGGGCAAGCAGAGTACTTCCCCCAAGCTTAACCCGGACATCCAATAGTGTGAGTAACCTCTAATCCTAGCCTCCATCTATTGCTCCTTATGCCTCCCAGAGTGACCTACCCGACAATCCTTCTTTGACTCCTCTTCTTATGACGCCTCGCCAAGAATAAAAAGAAATCCTAAAATCACTCTTCTTCTTTTTCGCTCATTTTGCCAAGGCGCCCTTTCGGGTTTTCACCAAGCCACTCATATTTTTTTCATAGATGTGCTCACATAAGCTCACATCACTCTTGACGTCATATTACCCCAGCCTAATGCTGGTCCAAGCCACCTGCTTATTGCCTAAGCCGCCCTTTCGGGTTTTCGACCTATCCCAGGATTTTTATGTATGCCTTTTTTCAATTTTTGGCTTTTTTCTTTATTCTTTTTCTCCTCATCGATGTAGCAAGTATAAAACCCTCCCCCGTGCTTAAACATTGCATTGTCCTCAATGTAATGAAAGACAAAAGAATAGAGCACAGGGAAAATCAAAAAATAACTCACAACGTCGCCGATTGGCTTGGACACTTCCTTTGTTGCTAGCGGTCTTCAATAGACGCACAGGTCTCGGGTGTTGAGCGTGCGTCTTCAATACTCCATGATCTTCATCTACCGTGCAACCATGAGGAAACCACTTTGGTGAGTAGTGGCATAGCAAGGATGTCGGGGTTGCACGGCCTTCTAGGAACACATGATGGAGCCCAGATATGATCTTGATGGGGGCTCTAGTGTTCCTCCTCCTCAGCTGTCAATTGTAGGGCCATCATTGTTGTCAAATAATGTGTAGGGTAAGTGTATCATCCTTGACAACATGATGCGCACCGTCTCCATGAAAAACTCTGGACAACTGGCCTTGGTACAACTTTCTCTTTTTTTTTCTAATTTCGATTAATCTTTTATTTTTTTCGGATTTTTTTTTTTTTGCTCCCCGTTTAAGGTTTTTTTCGGGGAGTTTATTAGTGTAGGGAAGGAAGAGACTTACATCGGTGTGGAAACACCTTCTTCAATAGGCATGAGTCTCTTCCTTGCAGGTTAGTCGGAAACAAAAACAAGAACAAAAACAAAGCAAAAACACACTAAAGAAAATGCAAAAACAAAGAAAGAAAAGCAAGAAAAGAAAAACATACCTCGGGTTGCCTCCCGGACAGCGCCTTAGTTATTGTCAAGGCTTGACATATTACTCCATCTTCAACTTGGGTTGCTCATAGCAACTAAACTCCTGAGGTCCATATCAGGGGGATGCCTCTTTGTATACTCCATGTTGAGCCTTTCCCCCATGCTGGTGCACTTCATGATGGGTGGACCGTTGTGTATACCCATGAACGCACTGACCATCTTCAGAAATGGTCTACCCAACATCTCAGGGCTTGCATGCCTATCTTGCCCCGTATCCAGTATGTAACAATTCGCCAATTGGATCAAGGCCTTCTTCTGGTGCTTCCCCTTCGGTTTCTTCTTGATCGTGCCCAACACCTTTAACATTTCCTTGCAGCGAGGGGTGCTATCTGCCAGTGTGACCAAGGGAACGGTTTTGATGTAGTCACTGAAGGCCTCATAGATATCCTCGTTGTTCTTTAGTCTTTGAGTATCTCGGGAAGCCTCAAGGAAGGGTACGACGGGTTGCAGCGCGACGAGCGGGAAGGAGTTGAGACGCACAAACTCATCATAGGCAGCCTCCAGAGGGTCGGGGACTGTCGGGGCATTTTCGGGAGAAACGGTTGTCTCTGGAGTATTTCCGCGATCGCGGCACTCCTCCTCATTGTCGCTGAACTCTTCTAGTCCCAAAAAGTACTCCTCTTCCGAAAGCACCTCTGGGTATGGGGCGGGTGGCTTTTCGGGACCGAGAGGGGGAAAGTATGGACGAACGTAGGTGTCTACATAAGGTTCATCAACAGCTCCATAAGTCTCGCCGCGGGTGCGTCCAGAAGCCACCGCCGGGTGCGGTGAATCCCCAGATTTTTCTCGAGAAACAGTACCGCTTGCCGCGGGTGCCGTGGTTGCCACCGCTGGGTGCGGTGAACTTGACATAACATTCTGTTTTTCCAAATCATGCTCGCCACGGGTGCGGTCACCTTGCCGCTGCGTGCGGTTATTCTCCAGAACACCCTCTTTTCCTGAGTCATCCTCTTCAGCATTAGGAGCGACATGCAATTGCTTTCCACTTCTAAGAGTTACCGCGCTAACATTTGCCCGTGGGTTAACTACCGTTTGAGATGGTAGATTTCCCGATATCTTTGCATCGATCCTTGTAATCGCCTCAGCCATTTGTCCCATCTGTGTCTCAATGTTCTTGATACTCGACGTCGTAGCTTGGACGTGAGTGCTGAAATGTTTATCCAGAGCTTGGAGCATATCTTCAGTTGACATGGACGGACTAGGATTGGAAACTGGCGGGCTATGCTCATAGGCCGGATTGTACTATTGTGGAGCACCCTGCTGGTAGAATGATTGTGGCTCCGGGTAGAACTCCTGGTAGTCATGACCATATGGAGGGTATTGGTACCCATAACTCGAATTGGGGTGATCTATCCACCCTGGAGTGTATGCGTAGGAGTATGGGTCATATCGCGGCTCTCCCCAGAAATCCATATCTGTATCAAAAGCAAAAAAAGAAAATACAAAAATCAGTAGCACGGGTGTGGACCGTAAGATAGGTCCACACCAAGGTAGGCAACAAACAAATCACAAAAACAGAAAATTTGACTCCCTGGCAACGGCGCCAAATTTGACAAGGCTAAAGTCGTGATGCCTATCAAATAAATCCCAAAATACCTACTAAGTAGTATAGCAAGCAAGTCAGGGTCGATCCCACAGAGAGTCAGGTTATCAACTTATGCAATTTGTTATCACCAACTAGGAACTAGGGGGGGTTTGTTTGTGTTTCTCGTAACAAGCAATAAGGAAACAAGTAAATAAGTTCGTAGGAAAAGGTTGTAAATATGATGGGAAAAAGCGCCACACTCAACAGAGATCCACACAACAATAGATAGGTCGATCACGGAATTCTATCAATCTCAAGTTCTCAACTTTCCTATAGTTGTTCTTATCCCGATCATAGGTAACTATTAGTTCTACCAGCCCTAATAGTACTTATCACCAAATCAAATCCGAAAACCTTCAAGACTCAATAAAGCAATAGCAATCAAACAAGGATTCAACAAGATACATGCAATAGAAACAACCCGTTACTATAAGCATGCAATTAACTCTCTCTCACGATGAAGCGCTCGGATCCCCTATACGCAACAATCGTGCTTGCTACTAGATATGTAACCCAAACCCGGAATCACAAGTCCTAGCAATTAGGAAGATATCAATAAACCTAGGTAGCTACTCTAGATAAATCAACATAAACCAATAATCAATCAAGCACAAGAGAATCAATCCAACTAGATAGGAAAACGAACAAGAGTAGAAAACTCACAACCAATCAATTGCTGGCTTCAAACTGTCAAGTGCAATAATGGAGGTTTAGTTCTCCATTAGGGTTTGTGAGAGAAAAACGTAGAAAGGTGGCAACTAGGGTTAGAGAAGTTTTTTTTCTAAAAGAGTCTTAAACCTAACTTAAATACTAAAGTAATAATTCAGAAATAAAGAAAAGAAAAATAACAAACTTGGAAATAAAGTTTCGGAAATAAAATAAAACGGGAATAAGAAAACTCGTAAAATACTTTCAGCGCGTCTCCACCACGGGTGCGGTGGCTCCACCGCCGGGTGCGGCCATTTAACAGAAACTCCAGTTCTCTGACGACCTCGCCGCGGGTGCGGCAGTGCCCACCGCTGGGTGCGGTGGGATTCCAGTACTTCAGCTTCTGCGACACTTCAGTAAAAACACCATAACTTTTGATTCCCAACTCGGATTGCGCTCATATTTTGAGGACTTGTAGTAGACTTCAAGATCTAACTCCTTGAATTGGAATCACTCCATTTGGACATCTGAGTAGAGAGAACGAACCATTTGAATTCAGCACATTGTTCTTCTACTCTTCTCTTCACTTCCTTGGCGTCTTCTCCTTGTGGCTTCCTATGATCTCCAAAACAGCTCAAACACCTCCAAAAACACCAAACTTCGCCCCCAAACGCCATACACATGAATGTGTCTAAATCTACCCGAATGGCACCAATAAACCCTCTAAAGACTCTTACTTAAGCCCTACAAAGTAGTGCTTATCACGACCCTATTTAAAACATAATGTTTTCCATATGCGCAGTCACTCACGATAAATCCGAATTTGAACAGGGCAAGTCCAGAAAAAGCAAGCACACTCGAGAAGAAGAAAGCACGCGAACATGATGAAGCAAGCAAAATATATAGAAAGTACAAAAGGCCTTAAGCCAGATCATTACATTCCGCTAAGAGCCATTGTAATTACAACATTGTTTTCATTACAAAAATTCTGAGAAAAAGTTTTGCTATTGTCATCCAAAAGCCTACATGCAAAGTTGCATTACACATCGCATTACATACATCCCCTTCAGGGGCGCAACATCCAAAAGTTCATAACTTTAACAAACCACCCCCTACAACCCCTCTTCTATCCTTCTTTTAATCTGTAAACTAAAAGGAAGGATGGGGGGGAAAGAGGGGGGATCGCAAGCAAAAATAAAAACAAAACAAAACACCCTAAAGACCAACGATATGAAGGCTGCGAGCAAGAAAACCGGGCGGAGGTGGCCCGTGCACAAAAACATGAACTGGCCCTTCTTGCCCCAGTCGAGCTATGCGGGCAGTATCATAATTAGTCGTAACCTCGCGAAGGTGTCGCCCTCTAGCCAGGGGTCTGGGAAAGTAGAAAATCCGCCCCACTCCCAAGCGAACAGCCTCCGGGAAGAGACGGGCATGCATCACCTCCAAATCGAACTCCCCAACGGACTCCCCCATAGTGCCCATGTCCATGGTCCACAAGTAACCACCGTCATAACGGTGGACAGACGACAGTCGTCGGTCACCGCATTGACACACAATCCGCCCGTTGTAATGAACGACAAGCGTCAACCTAACTGTGGGAGTCAGATTTCCTCGCGATGGTCTCCATACGCATAGGTCCTCATGTCTACCAGAATTCAGTTATGGAGAGAGGTTCGATGTCAGAACAGAAGAAGAGTCGATGAATGTTGAAGAACCCCATCAACCAGTAAGCGACACTTGGCAGCTCGATAGTGGACGACAATGCTTATATATACCCATGAGACTTCTGAGAGCAAGGAGGCAATTCTGAGAAAAAAAGAGAGAAAGAGTTTGAGAGCTCAATAGCCATTCTCTGGTTTTTTGCTCTGAGTTCCTTAAGAACAAAGCCAGCGAGAGACCCCCTTATTCCTTCCCTTTTCTCTTCTTCTCTGTCACCAGATTTGTCGATCTCCTTAATGACTTGGGCGTCGGAGAGTGTTCTCCCGGGGAAGCCCTCTCCGGGATTTTCAGGTTGCTCAAGGAGGAGGAGGAACTCGGTTGCGCAAGGTGGCCAGAAGGTGAATTTTGGATTCAACTCGGTGAAGAGAGATTCAGCCCAGAAGTAAGCTACAAGCCAGAAGTCCCAGTTTTCCAAGATGATGAAGTGACGTGGCCTAGATCCAGCTCAAGGAAGATAGCCGCGATCCCAAAAAATCCACCACCATACCTCGGAATCCCACGCGAAGGCTAGCACCAAAGAGCGGCAGAGGACATCCCCCAAAACAAACAAATCTCCAAGTAAATCTGGGTCAAGGGTGTGTTGACCTTCGACGTCTTCACGAACTGTTGAAATGGAATTCAACACTGGTGTCGACCGTGGGGAGGTCCTCGCGCAGCTAAGTTTGACACAACCCTTGAGATTGGCGACCACGCATAGAGATCCGTCGGTAGGAATCGAAGGAGAAATGTCTTCACCGAAGGGAGTACCCAATGACAGTACGCGAGAGGTGTTGGTAAACGACAAAGAGTGGGAGCAATTCCGCCTATTCCGTAAATGGCAAAAGGTCAGCCAAGAGCTCCATGCGCCAGAGACAGCACTACCGCATCGTCAAGAAGTACGACCCCACCCAGAGCCGTACATTACTACGGATCCTCGCAAGGAATACGAAGAGCGGTACCAAGCCGACCAAGCATCCATCACTCACGAGCACCTTCGGTACTCACCATGGAGAGAAGTGCATAGGGGACGCTATCCAGATTATGAGCCACAATACTACCCGAGATATGTGGCCTCAGAGGTACTGTTAGGAAACAGAACTCTGGAATTTAGGTTCCCCTGAGAGTTCCTTTCCTCAGTTTCTCTACTTTTGACGATGACAAATATTATGATACTAATGTTTTATCTCAAAGATGTGTTTTAAGGAACCACAGGAATATACCGAAGGCAAGAAAGCCAAACATGACAAGGGAACCAAAGGAACAAGACAAATGAAGGAAACCAGAGGAACCCAGGTGTGCCCAGAACGCAGCATGTGACATTGTGATTCCCGAGAAATCTGGGGACACACAACCTCGGACAAAAGTTGTTGAAAACGACTTGTCCGAAGCTTCCAAAAGCCTTCCATTGTCCAAGAGCAAAACAACAAGAAACCTAGAGAAGCTGAACCTCGGACAAAGAAGGTGAAAGCGACAGGACATAGAGACGTCGCTGTCCAGAAGACAGTTCCCAAGCGGCCAGCTTGTTCAACCTCGGATGAAAGTATTTGGACAATGACATAGCAAGGCTCGTCTGAGGTAGTTGACCAACCAAGAGAGATTCTGAGATGCCTAGGTTGTTTGCACTTGCCAAGAACAACGTGGATCAAGGGAAACCACTCATTCTAGGGCAAGCTCAATCTGTGGGAACCCAGAGAGGATCGAGCTGCGAAGAATCCTCTATAAAAGGAAGACTAACCCAAGGGTTATCTTCAAGTACAAAAAACACGACTCACACTCATTAGCAAATATCTAGTGTGAACCTCCAAACAAGATCATCAAAGCAAACCGAGATCAAAAGGAACCAGTCAGGGAAGAAGAGCTGAGTGCTAAGTTCCTGTGACTGTAAGTGATAGTTCCTAGGTGTGAAAGTCTGTTTCTTGGATTGATTATTGATTGTGGTAAGTTATCTAGGATTGTCTAACTGTGTGTAAGGCAAAGGAACTGTATGTTCGTTCCTAGGATAAGCTGTAACCAAAAGAGATAAGAAATCAAGAAGTAGACTTTGAAATCCTTTCGAAAGAAAGGTAGTGGTTTTTATCCTGGATTGCTAGTTGGCAATCAAAGGTTTCCATTATAAGGAACTGGTCATTTGTTTGATTGTTTATTTCCGCTGCGAAAGGAACTGAGAATTGATATTCTGAGTTCCTTAAGTTTTTATCTAACAATCATGATCCTACAATTGGTATCAGAGCAGGAAAAGCTCTAGATCTTTGTTAAGTTTGCAGATCATGTCTCAACCAAGCAAGTTTGAGCTCGGAATCTCCACCAACAAGCCACATCTCCGAAAGAAAGGAGAAAAAACATGGTGGGAAAAGTGCATGGAAAGCCACATCAAGACCAACGACTACCAATGCTGGAGGATAGTCGAAAATAGAGATGGCTATGTCGATCTTACCATGAAGGAAGAAGATTGGAAACCAAAACACTATGTCATCATGGAGAAGAATGCCAAGGCCAGGCAGTTCATCCTCAATGGATTGGACAGAGAAGACATGGACAAAGTCATAGGCATCAAGACAGCGAAGGAGATGTGGAAAGATCTCAAGGAGATGCATGAAGGAAGTGGGGAACTAAAGCAAAGCAGAAAGTTTGCTTTGGAAGGAGAATACCACACCTTCAAAATGATGGAAACTGAGACCATCTCAGAGTACTACTCCCGCTTCAACAGATTAATTGGAAAGTTGACAGCGGCGGGAGTCGATCTGGATGAAGTTTCCAAGTCCCTGGTGGTCATCAATGGACTCAACTCCAAGTTCACCCTTCTCAATGGAATCATGAAGAACACTCTAGGCATCCAATCCCTTCCCTTGACCCAAGTCATAGGGAAACTGGAAGTTGAAGAAGGAGAGCACACCAAAGCCAATGCCGACAAGAAACTGGAGAATGGAATTGCCCTCAAGATCTCCAAAGCCTTCTCTAGGCTCGAGATGGAGGAAGAGAACTCAGACTGAGAAGAAGAGGAGGACGAACTTACGGCCCTCTTCACAAAGAACATCAAAAAATTCTTTGTGAAGGGAAGGTTCCAAAAGGGCAGTTCCTCCCACAATGGACCCATAAGAGATCTCAAGGAAGTCTCCTGTTACGAGTGCAAGGAAAAGGGACACTACGCTAAGAATTGTCCCAACAAGGAAGACTCAAAGGAAGAAGAAAGACCTCAGAGAAAGAAGGCTCTCGTAGCCTTATGGGGAGAAGACTCAGATGAGGAACTGGATCTCAGTGGCTTCTCTGGAGGAAGATGTCTCATGGCAAAAGGAGACCCAAGCGACTCAGAAGACCTTGAGGTAACTTCTGACGATCTCTTAAAATCCCTAGTTGATTGTGATAAGAAACAACTTCTTAAGATCATAAAGAAACTAGGAAAGGAAACCAGTTCCCTTCAACAGAAACTAGATGATTGTGAAGATGAAATTGCTTGCTTGACTGTTGAGAATTCTGTTTGGAGTAAGAAACTTGATGAAACTGAGAAAGACCTAGCTGAAACTCACTCCAAACTCATTGATATTAGGAATGTGCATGCTAGTCACCTTAAAACTTGCAAATCTTGTGATGAAACTAGCATAGATTCTATCAAAGTTCCCTTGCATGCTAACCCACCTGGAAATGACATGCTTCAATCCATAATTGATAGGTTAGACATTCTCACTAATTCCATTAATGAAAAAATGATAAATCAAACTGTTTTTGTGAGACACCGTCATGGAATAGGATATGTCAATAATAAAGGGAACAATGATGCTGAAGAAGAAAAGGCTAGGCGAGAACTTGTTGAGATGAATGAAAATCTCAGTATTGCTCTTGCCACTTCTCGTGATAGGAATCAATTCCTATCAGAGAAGATCATGGTCCTTGAGAACAAGGCTGAGGTTGCCAAACGTCTCAATGAAGGCTCTCAAAGTCCTAAGAAGGAACCAAAGGGAAACGAAAAGATGGCTCCTGAAAACCAATGGTTCACCAATTCCTTTGCTCACAAAAGATATATTGACATGGCCCATAGCAAGGTTAGAAACAATGTTGATTTTAACAAAAGGAAAACTGAAAAACCTTTTAGGCCAGGAAAAGGAAAATATGGACATGTTGTTTACAATCGTTTGTGTACCTACTGCGGTAAGAATGGTCATTACAACACTGATTGTGCTAAGAAAAGAAACTTTGAAAAGGAGAAAAGTACTCATTACCATGAAAGGAATCAGTTCTCTGGTTATTCACAGACTCATAATGCTAATCCCCCCAGTAAAGCCAAGCTTCGCTGGGTTCAGAAATCTTAGTTCCCTTGTGTGCAGAAAGAAGAGAGGCAACCCCAACTATGGTACATTGACAGTGGTTGCTCATGCCATATGACGGGAAGAAGAAATCAAATGACCTCTCTTCAACCTCTCCAAGGAGGGAACATATCCTTTGGAGACAAAAGCAAAGGGAAAATCTATGGAATAGGAACTGTGAAACTCAACGATCACATTCAGGTAAAGAAAGTTCACCTTGTTGATAATCTTGGTTTTGACCTAATAAGTGTGTCATAGCTGTGTGATCAAGGAGACAATGAAGTTAGATTCAGATCAAACGAATATTCAGTCCTTGACTCCTCGGGACAAATCATCCTAAAAGAGAAAAGATTCAACAATGTCTACATAATTGATCCATCCTTTGTTCCCAAGGAGAAACTTTGTCTCTCAACTGTGAATGACCAAGGTGATTTGTGGCATCAACGCCTCGGTCATGCTAGCACCAAGCTGATTCAAAAGCTACACTCAAAGGAGCTAGTCAGAGGGCTGCCAAAGCTAAGTGGCACATCTAAGGAACTGTGCTCTGACTGTGTAAAAGGGAAACATGCTCGTAGTTCCTTCAAGTCCAAAAATATGGTAAGCACCTCAAGGCCTCTTGAACTCATCCATATGGATCTTTGTGGACCAATGAGAGTTCAAAGCCTAGGAGGGAACATGTATATCTTTGTTATTGTCGATGACTTCTCTCGTTTTACTTGGACCATTTTCATTAAATCTAAAAGTGAAGTTATTGACCGCTTTAAAGATCTGGTTCCCTTGTTAGAAAAATCTCTTGATTGTTCACTAAATGCTATTCGGTCTGACCATGGTACCGAATTCGAAAATGGAGAATTTCTAACCTTTTGCAGTGAGCATGGCATCGATCACAACTTCTCTGCACCATACACTCCTCAACAGAATGGAGTAGTAGAAAGGAAGAACAGGACCTTAGAGGACATGGCTCGAACTATGCTGATCTCAAGTGGACTCTCCCAATCATTTTGGGCTGAGGCGATCAACACAGCGTGCTACATCATCAATAGAGCCATGCTTCGACCAATCACATAGAAGACACTCTATGAACTCCTAAGAGGAAGAGTTCCCAACATTTCACATCTGAGGGTGTTCGGATGCAAATGCTTTGTGCACAACAATGGGAAGGACAATCTTGGCAAGTTCGACCCAAGAAGTGATGAAGGAATCTTCATTGGTTATGCCTCAGGCAGTAAGGCATACAAGGTTTTCAACAAAAGGACTAAAAAGGTAGAAGAAAGTATTCATGTTATTTTTAATGAAAAATCACTTGGAAAGATTATGTAGAACACCACCAGTTCCTTTGAAGATCCATTTCCCAAGTCATCTCAAGAAGATCCAGATGAAAATGTCACTCCTCCCACTTCCTGTCCTGCTGATCGGAACCCTCCAATGGCTCCCCCACCAGTTCCCATGGATAATGAACAACAATCCATTTCTGGGAACCATGAGCATGACGACAACATCTGTGGAGACTTCAATGATTCATCTTCCCACATGATCTTCAATGGAGAAGGTGATCCTAACAAGGAAGCTGAATGCTCAACTCAGAATGTCTCCACATCAAATGCTCTGGCTCCCAACAGAGAAAGAAGAGTCGTCAAACCTCCAGTCAGGTATGAACATCTAACCTTCTTTGCTTTTAATGCCTTTCTGTCTATTATGGAACCAAAGAACATAGGTGAGGCACTGAAGGATGCGGACTGGATCCAAGCTATGCAAGAAGAGCTTCATCAGTTTGAAAGGAACAAAGTATGGCATCTAGTTCCCCGTCCCAAGGATAAACACATCATAGGAACTAGATGGGTCTTCAGAAACAAGCTGGATGATAAAGGAGCTGTGATAAGGAACAAAGAAAGACTTGTTGCTCAAGGATACAATCAACAAGAAGGCATCGACTATGATGAAACCTATGCTCCAGTGGCAAGGATTGAGGCAATAAGATTGTTGATTGCCTTCGCTTCACACAAAAGATTCAAGTTGTTCCAAATGGATGTAAAGACAGCCTTCCTCAATGGAATTCTTCAAGAAGAAGTCTATGTCAAACAACCTCCTGGTTTCGAAGACGACGATCATCCAGATCATGTCTACTTTCTAGACAAGGCACTCTATGGCCTCAAGCAAGCTCCCAGAGCGTGGTATGATCGTCTTGCCCAGTTCCTACTCTCAAATAGCTATAGGCGTGGAGTCATTGATAAAACTCTCTTCATCCTAGAAGAAGAAGGTAACATCTTAGTGGTTCAAATCTATGTTGATGATATTATTTTTGGTTCCACTAACCTGTCCCTTGTAGACAAGTTCAAAGACTTGATGAGCAGTGAATTTGAAATGAGTTTAATTGGGGAACTCACATTCTTCCTCGGATTACAAATCACTCAAAAGGAAGATGGTATTCAAATCCATCAACAAAAGTATGTCAGGGAACTACTGAAGAAGTTCAAAATGGATTCATGCAAGCCTCTCTCCACTCCCATATCCACCATTGCCCATCTGGATAAGGACAATTCGAGTCCTCTAGTGGAAGAGAAGCTCTATAGAGGTATGATAGGTTCACTCATGTACCTAACCGCTAGTCGACCAGACATTGTCTTTGCTGTTGGCTTGTGTGCTAGGTTCCAATCTTATCCAAGAGAAACCCACTTGGCTGTTGTGAAGAGAATACTTCGATATCTCAAGGGAACTGACGATCTCTGCATTTGGTACCCCAAAGAATGTCCCTTTGAGCTGATGGGTTTCACTGATGCTGATTATGCTGGATACTTGGTGGATAGGAAGAGCACTTCTGGAATGGCACAGTTCCTAGGCCCTTGCCTTGTGTCATGGGGATCAAAGAAACAAGTTTCAGTCTCCCTCTCCACCACAGAATCCGAGTACATTGCGGTTGCCTCCTGCTATTCCCAACTTCTCTGGCTAAAGCAACAACTCGCGGATTTTGGTATGTCTTATGGCCCTCTCACTATTCTTTGTGATAACACTAGTGCCATAAACATCTCTAGGAATCTTGTGCATCATACTAGGACCAAGCATATTGACATAAGACATCATTTTCTTAGAGATCATGTTGAGAAGGGAAACATCATTATGAAATTTTGTAGAACTGAAGATCAGGTTGCAGATATATTCACCAAGGCATTGAATAGAATTCCTTTCGAGAACCTTAGATTGGAATTAGGAATGATTCCTATTACTCATTAGTGACCTTAGTTCAAAGAATTCTTTCCAGTTTCCTTGATTGACTAGTTTAAGATATTTAACTTATTGAGTCTTGATGTCCTTGTGTTATATCTTTTGCTACAAACCCTTTTTGTCATAATGGTTTCTTAAAAAGGCTTAGATAATTTTTTTTCTGGTTCGTTTCCTTTTGGTCCTCATTATTCTTTCAACTCCTCATTGTTCAAGTTTCTTTGATGGCCCAAAAGTCACAATCTGATCATATTTCTATCCCAACAATACAAGTCGAAATGATGATTGTGTACTAAGACCTACCCTTGCCTCATTACTCAATATTCTCTATGATCCATCTCTAAATCCTCTCTGAGAATTATTGTGTAATGCGATAAATAGCCTACCCTAATTCCTTGTACGGGAACGTATGTTTGGTTCCATTGTTTTCACCCACATCAAAGGTTCCCATACATCCCTCTAGCACGCTGAATATATCGCCAGAAAGGAACCAGGATTTAGTATGTCTCCAACGGCTAGTTTGGCACTTCCCAGAAGCTACTTATGGCAAAACTCAGAAGCCCAGTTACGTCTTATCAGTTGGCAGACTCCCTCTTCTATGAATGGGCAAGTTTTGAAAATGGGTTAGCCGTTCCGAAAAGCTGCAAGAGTATTCAATGCCCCAGATTTACCTTGATCTTCTCAATGACTGGATTTGATTCTACGGTCTTCTCAGCCTTCACCGCCTTTAAAGAGTTGCACATTTGCTCCAAGCTGATCCCACAACTCACCATCTCTCTGATCCTCTGCCTCTCATTTCTCTCAAACACAGAAATCCTTAAGCTCTTCAAAAATGGCCGATCCAAACCCTAACCTTGTTCAAGACGAAGAGGAGGCTGCCCTTCTCAAAGCCTTTAGAGAAAAGAAGGCAGCTTCATCCTCTAAACCCGTTTCTGCCATCTCTTCTCATAAATCCCAACCAGAAGAGAAACTTGTGGAGAAAATAGTGGAGGAACCTGAAGAGAAAGCCGAAGAGGAACCCAAGGAGCCAACAAAGCCCAAGGGTGAGGAGAAAGCCATGGCCATCTCTCTGGCTTCGGAATCGGCTACCAAAACCGTCTCCGAAGGGGGCTCTCATGACTCCTCGCCTGACAAGTCTCTCCAAGAGCATCTCAGCCCTGAGCCCTCACCAGTAAGCCTCAAATCCAAAACCACTTCTAACCCTGGTCCCTCTGTCGCCACTAGAATGCAACAGAGAAAGAGGAGTTCCCAAGCCATAGTTCCCTATGAAACCAAATCCTCAAAAAGAGCCAAAATCACCACCCTCTCTGCCTCCTCCTCCCTGGGTCAGGTCTCCTCTTTCTTCTCTAAGAGGAAGATCCTTAAGCCTCTCATAATTGGCAAGGAGTTCTGGACCCAAGAACTGGAAGAAGAAGATGGGGAAATGTTTGGAGAAGCCCTGGCTGAGTTCCATTCTCTGCTGTAGTTTCAAGGATGGGATGAGATGCTGTTTGAACCCTTCTCTTCTTCTGATGAGGTTGTCCGCTTGTTTTACCAGTCTATGGAGTTTGTTCATGCGAAGGAGAACTCTTCCTGTAACGACGCCATTCTTATATGGAAGGGAACCAGCTATCCTCTGTCCGCCAACCTAATTGCGTCTGCTCTAGGGATCGAGTCAAGGTCTGGGTTTGGCATTCTGCCTCAAAAGAAGGGATGACCCAAAGGAAAGGGCTACAAATCCAAGGGAGCAGTGGTCAAGAAAATCTATGATGGCGCCTCCCCCTCATCTTTGGAGACAAAGGATCTCTCCATCGCAAACAAGTTGTTACACTTCTAGATCACCCGTAATCTGGTAGCCAGACAGGAGCACCAGAACAATGTTCTCATCACAGATGCCATCTACATGGACAAGGTGCTCTCTGGTGTTCAATTGGATCTCCCTCGCATTGTCTTAGCCCACATGCAGTTCTGCTCATCCCATGACTCCCATGCTTTACCCTTCCCCCATATCATCAAAAACATTCTCTCCAACCTTCACCAGTACCCAGTTGATCTGCCTGAGACAGTCTACAACAAGTATCTTACCATGGCCATAGTTCGGAAGTTGAAGACAAAGGAACAACAAGACCCCCCTTCTGAAGCTCAAGCTCAACTGCCTAAGGAAAATGCCAGTTCCAAGGCCCCTTCTAGTTCCCAGCCACATCTCAACCCCTCTCAAGACTCCTCTGCGATCCTTACTGCTCTGGATCGTATTGAAAAAGCTATCATGGTGGGCTCGACTGCTATCCCGGTCGCCCTCCATGATCAAGTAAGAGAGTTCGGGCGTATAAGTTCTGCTGTTGTGGCTCTGGTAGACGTTCTTCAGAAGGATTGGCAAGGTGCAATCAGTTCTCATCAGGCCACGGGCCAAAATGAAGGAACTGTCGACAAAGATGCTGAAGAGGAGGCCGCTGCTCTGACATAGGAACGCTTGTTCTGGTTCCCAGTGCTGTAACACCACAGCGTGCTAGTAGTTTCCCCTAGGATCCTACTCCCCTCTTCTATCCATTTGTCGTCTTTCCTAATGATTGCTTTTGTTGTTGTCTTTGCGTTTTGTTGTTTTTGTTGTTGGCTTATGTTGGTTGTGTTGTGTCTTACCCGTCCTTGAACAATGATCAGTTTAAGCTTTAATGATTATCTTTTGGCTTCGTCTCTATGATTAATTTGTCTTTGCCTTAAGTTTCCATTATGCTTCTGTTATGGATTTAATGCAATTGTATATTCTTTTGGATATCATGTTCTTAACTCGTACTTAATCTTTTCGATGATGTCAAAAGGGGGAAGAAAAGGATAGGAACCTTGAACATTGGAGACTACTGAACTAATAGGAACTCTGAACTAGTTCTACTTCTAAGGGGGAATTTGAAATAAACTCGTTCACTTGCTTAGGGGGAATTTGCAACCATTGAATGCTCTATCATTAATTTGTAATGTTGTAACTCCCTTAATCTCAACTGGTCTCATGAAATTCAAAGTCCTATTATGTTGCCAGGTTCCTTGTATTTGTCATCATCAAAAAGGAATATACCCAAGAGAATTTAGGAAACGGAACTCTGGAATTTAGGTTCCCCTGAGAGTTCCTTTTCTCAGTTTCTCTACTTTTGACGATGACAAATATTATGATACTAATGTTTTATCTCAAAGATGTGTTTTAAGGAACCACAGGAATATACCAAAGGCAAGAAAGCCAAACAGGACAAGGGAACCAAAGGAACAAGACAGATGAAGGAAACCAGAGGAACCCAGGTGTGCCCAGAACGCAGCATGCGACATTGTGATTCCCGAGAAATCTGGGGACACACAACCTCGGACAAAAGTTGTTGAAAATGACTTGTCCGAAGCTTCCAAAAGCCTGCCATTGTCCAAGAGCAAAACAACAAGAAACCTAGAGACGCTGAACCTCGGACAGAGAAGGTGAAAGCAACAGGACATAGAGACGTCGTTGTCCAGAAGACAGTTCCCAAGCGGCCATCTTGTTCAACCTCGGACGAAAGTATTTGGACAATGACATAGCAAGGCTCGTCCGAGGTAGTTGACCAACCAAGAGAGATTCTGAGCTGCCTAGGTTGTTTGCACTTGCCAAGAACAACGTGGATCAAGGGAAACCACTCATTCTAGGGCAAGATCAATCTGTGGGAACCCAGAGAGGATCGAGCTGCGAAGAATCCTCTATAAAAGGAAGACTAACCCAAGGGTTATCTTCAAGCACAAAAAACACGACTCACACTCATTAGCAAATATCTAGTGTGAACCTCCAAACAAGATCATCAAAGCAAACCGAGATCAAAAGGAACCAGTCAAGGAAGAAGAGCTGAGTGCTAAGTTCCTGTGACTGTAAGTGATAGTTCCTAGGTGAGAAAGTCTGTTTCTTGGATTGATTATTGATTGTGTTAAGTTATCTAGGATTGTCTAACTGTCTGTAAGGCAAAGGAACTGTGTGTTCGTTCCTAGGATAAGCTGTAACCAAAAGAGATAAGAAATCAAGAAGTAGACTTTTAAATCCTTTCGAAAGAAAGGTAGTGGTTTTTATCCTGGATTGCTAGTTGGCAATCAAAGGTTTCCACTATAAGGAACTGGTCATTTGTTTGATTGTTTATTTCCGCTGCGAAAGAAACTGAGAATTGATATTCTGAGTTCCTTAAATTTTTATCTAACAATCACGATCCTACAGGTACCACTGGCACTGTTCAGATCCACAACATTCGCGGACCACATACTCTTGGCACCTCCACCGCCAGACTTCAAGATACCCACGTTCAAGGAATATTCTGGGGACGAAGATCCAAGGGACCATCTATTCAGGTACAAGTACCTAATGCTCGCGAGCAAGGCCGACGAAGCCACTATGTGCAAATGCTCCCAAACACCTTGGCTGGACCTGCTCTAACCTGGATGATAAGTCTGCCCACAAAGAGCATAGTTGGGTTTCAACAGCTCGCGGATTCGTTCATGGCTCACTTTGGGTGCTCGCAGAAGAGGAAGCTCAGTATGCAAGAGGTCTTGAACGTCAGGCAGTGATGCATCCCAACCCTCACCCAAACCGGGCTCCGACAAGCCCAAGGCACCCACGACCTTGGCGTCCGCCTTGGTTCAAGACTTACTCTAGTAGCCTTATATCTCTTATTTTAGAAACTTTCCTATTTTAGCAGCTTTCTATTTTTAGCATTGCTATTTTTGGAACTTACTATGTTTAGTAAGTTTCCATATTTGGCACTTTCTATTTTAGGACTTACTATGTTTAACAGTTTCCATTTATAGCAGTTTCTATTTCGGGCGTTGCTCCACTATTGCATAGTGGGCTAGCCCATTAGTCTATTGCGAAGCCCAAGCCCATTAGGGTTAGGCCGAGCCCTTTGCCTTTAAATAGGCCTCCATTGTAATCATTTCAATCACGTTGAATTGAATAGCAAAGCTTAAGTCGAGTGGTTATCCTCCTTGCTTTGCTTCGACGTCACCGTTGATTTTGAATCCATTTTGGTAGTTGCGTTAAACTCCAAACATATCCCTCTCATCTCCCTTCCTCCGCTGCAGACGCTACTGTACCAACTCCGTAGCTCATCGCTTCGAGCAAGTCTCGCTCCACCCTCGCCCAAAGCGAGCATAAGAGACCCGCGAGTCATCACCTTGGTGATTCATACTTATCCGCGACATCCAGGTGAATATCTCGATCTAGATCCGCGCAAAGATGAGTCGTCCCGAGGCTCCCCACCCTCGGAACGCATCAACTGGTATCAGAGCGCCAGTCGATCGAGCCACCGAAGACATCTACACCAACGCCAGAAACGCCGAAAACTTCTGCCCAGATTCCGGCCAGAAAAAAATTATCTTTTCTGAGATTTTTTTTCAGATTCGTGTAGAGCATTGAAAGAAGAGTTCAGCCATATCAAATTCGTCCAAATCCGAGTTCGTTTGCCCCTCCAAAAGGGCCAAATACGGAGGCTGCGCTGCAGAAACCCAAGCTCCGCCGCCGCGCCCAAACCCTAAACCACAAGCTTTCCGCTGCCCTTGCCTTCCTTATCCGAGATCCCCCAAATCTCGCCCTTCCTAAATTTCCCCACAAAATCCGCCACCTACCCTATCCAAAATTTCTCTCTCCAATCTCAGCAAATCAAACCCCCCCCCAAATCTCGGCTTTCCATATCCGCCCATCTTGTTTTTGAATTTCAAATTTCAAAATTCAAATTCAAGATCTACCCCCTCCTTTCCCAAACCCTAGCTTCCGCTGCCCCCCCTCAAACCAGCTGCCGTCACGCCCTGCATCAGCACACACCCATGGCGTGCCGACGTTCGGACTGGTACCCACCCGAAGTTCGGTTGCACCGCCGATGCTTTCACGGCGATGGCGACTCCGATGAGTTCTTGGAGTGGTCCCGACACATGGCTTACTACTTCCGCCAAAGGGACTACACCGAGTTTGAACAAGGCGACATCGCCATTGGTTGCCTCGCGTCCTACGCTTGGGACTGGTGGTGCCGCCTCGACGACGACCGACTGAGACGCGGCTTCGTTCCCGTGGAAACTTGGGAGCAACTTGTCTACGTGATGACTCGGCACTTTGCTCCCTGGTTGGACCCGGTAGTCTATGCTGCCCGTTGTCGCCGACGCACCGAGCCGCCCCATGTTTCTGCCCCAGCGCGTCCCTTTGCAAGCGCCCCCGCCCTGGTGCGTTCGCCTGAGCACATCCCAGCGCGCATCCTGGTGCCTGCGGGCTTGCCACTGTCTTCTGAGTGTGCGCCTGTGTCCATCCCAGTGCACATCCAGGAGCCCCTATCTATGGTGCCCTCCCCAACGGCGCAAGTCGAGTCAAAGCCCACCGCGCCCTTGGAAGTGCACGTTCCTTCTCCAGTGGCCGCTGTTGTGCCCGCTTCAGCGACCTTCTCTGTGGGCGAAATGTCTCCGGCGAGCTCCTCTGAGAACGTGCTGACTACCGCGAGCGCTTCTGTGGACGAGCCGTCTACAACGCTCTCTTCTGTGAGCGAGCTGACTACAGCGCATCCCTCTGAGAGCGAGCCGTATATAGCACGCTCTCTAGTGAGCGCCCCAAAGTTCATCACGGCGTCTGTGCCTACTCCTGGACCAGAGTTCTATGTGATCACATTCGAGGTTCCAAGAGTCGGACACAAGGCAGACGTCGTCTTCCTGCTACCGATCGAGCGCATGCTCTCCCTAGCCCCACCCTGCTCGAAGCGAGGACGCTTCGAATCTAAGCGGGAGAGAATGATGCGTCCCAACCCTCACCCAAACTGGGCTCCGACAAGCCCAAGGAGCCCACGACCTTGGCGTCCGCCTTGGTTCAAGACTTAGTCTAGTAGCCTTATATTTCTTATTTTAGAAACTTTCCTATTTTAACAGCTTTCTATTTTTAGCATTGCTATTTTTGGAACTCACTATGTTTAGTAAGTTTCCATATTTGGCACTTTCTATTTTACGACTTACTATGTTTAGCAGTTTCCATTTATAGCATTTTCTATTTCGGGCGTTGCTCCACTATTGCATAGTGGGCTAGCCCATTAGTCTATTGCGAGGCCCAAGCCCATTAGGGTTAGGCCGAGCCATTTGCCTTTAAATAGGCCTCCATTGTAATCATTTCAATCACGTTGAATTGAATAGCAAAGCTTAAGTCGAGTGATTATCCTCCTTCCTTTGCTTCGACGTCACCCTTGATTTTGAATCCGTTTTGGTAGTTGTGTTAAACTCCAAACATATCCCTCTCATCTCCCTTCCTCCGCTGCAGACGCTACTGCACCAACTCCGTAGCTCGTCGCTTTGAGCAAGTCTCGCTCTACCCTCGCCCAAAGCGAGCATAAGAGACCCGCGAGTCATCACCTTGGTGATTCGTACTTATCCGCGACGTCCAGGTGAATATCTCGATCTAGATCCGTGCAAAGACGAGTCGTCCCGAGGCTCCCCACCCTCGGAACGCATCAGGCAGTGTGAGGGAGAATCACTTGCCTCTTTCGTCAAACGGTTCACAACGGAAGCAGTCCAGGCTCATGACTTCGACGAAAAGGTGGCTCGCATGGCGTTCATCCAGGGACTCCGAAATGGACCATTCAAGCTCAGCGTATGTAAAAAACCGCCTGCTTCATACACCAAGCTGCTTGAGAAGGCTAACCAACACATAATAGCAGAAGAGTTGGCACGCGGAAGCGCGACGGTGGCAACACCACCCGCAAACCATGGAAGAAGAAACGAAGCTGCTAAAAGAGATGCCGCCGCGTGGGAACCACACCGCCACCAGGTGAATGAGCGGGGAAGAGCCACCGAGAAGCCCCTGATCGCAGTAGAGATGAATAGTCGAGAACAAGCACCCACGTATTCGCAAAGACCACCTCCCTTACGAACAAACATGCCACCACCACCTCCTGCTCAGCAAGAAAGGAGGTTCTGCGTTTATCACCAGTCGACTTCACACGATGAATGGGAATGTCAGAGGCACGGTCCCCCGCGGGGGAAAGCAATGTCAAGGCCAGGGCCTGCGCCACCAAGGCAAGCACCCAGACGCCCCGCGCCCTACCCGCACGTCGAGCAGAACTTCCCGCAGCCAGATGGGAAAGTAGGAACCATCTCGGGGAGGCATGGGCCAAGGTGTCCCAGCAGAAAGGAAGGAAGGAGGATAGCTAATGCCCCCCCAACCGGGAGGCGGGTCATGAGCATTTGCAATCCTTCACGACAAGACCATAAGCTAACATTTGGCTCGGATGATATTGCGAGTCCTGCATTCCCAGCACTGATCCTCTAGTTTTTCACGTGCAGATGGGCACAAAGATAGTGAAGAGAGTGATGGTCGAGACCGGGAGCCCAGCCGACATCTTACACTGGGAGGCATTCCAGAAAATGGGCTTAGACCCCACGAGCCTCGCACCTACAAATTGCACTTTGGTCGGCTTCGCCGGAGAGTGGGTGAAGCCTATCGGAGTAATAACTCTCGATCTAATCCTGGGAGATGAAGGAAGTAGGGGTGAGCACGAGCCAGAACCTGACCCGAACCCGAACCCAAAAAGCCCGAAACCCCAAAAACACGGGACCGAAGACCGAACCGAAGTCTTCGGGTTCGGTTCGGTTCGGGTTCGGGCTAAACAACCCTCGAAGAAAAAAAAGAGACAAAACTAGGCTAAAACCCGAAACCCGAACCGAACCCGAAACACAAAAAAGGTCAGACCGAAACCCGAACCAAAGTAATGTGGGTTCGGGTTCGGTTCGGTTCGGGTTCGGGTTTGGGTTCGGGTTCGGTTCGGTCGGCCCGTGCTCAACCCTAGAAGGAAGCCCACGAAGATGTGAGAAAGTGGAGTTCCTAGTTCTCCAGTCACCCTCCGCGTACAACGCCATCCTGGGGAGGATCTCTCTATGTATGTTTCAAGCCATAATCTCCATCTATCACGTTACTCTTAAGTTTTCCACGCAGGTGGGAGTTGGCATTGCCAAAGGCCAACACGCAGAGAGCCGCACTTGCTACTTAGCAGCGCTCGGCGATAAGTGTCTACCAGTCCTGGGCTTAATAGACGAGCTTGACCAGCCAGAAATATCAAATCAGGGAGAGGAAGCAGAGCTAGAAGTCAGATGCAGGATGGAGGCCACAATATCTGAGGATGAAAAGCTATCTATCACTCCGTTTGCTCGCAAAGAAGAGAAGTTGTACATTGGGCAAGCATTGAGCACAAGCACGCAAGACAGAATCAAAGAGTTACTGGGAGCTTCACGAGATGTATTTGCATGGACGCCAAAAGATCTGAAGGGAATCCCGGTGACCCTTATGACCTACTCACTCAACTTAAGTTTGGAGGTCAAACCAAAAAGGCAGAAAAAGAGGAAACAAGCCGGGGACAGAGCGCAAGGGGCCAAGGAAGAAGTTGAAAAGTTACTAAAAGCTGGGTTTATCCGTGAAGTCCAGTATCCATAGTGGCTCGTGAACGTTGTCACGGTAAAGAAGTCCAACGGGAAGTGGCGGATGTGTGTGGACTTCACAGATTTGAACAAGGCCTGCCCAAAGGACAACTACCCCTTACCTTCAATCGATCAGCTGGTGGATTCAACTGTGGGGCACGAAGCCCTGAGTTTCCTCGATGCATATTCGGGATACAACCAAGTCAGAATGAACCCAGCCGATGAAGAAAAAACAGCCTTCATCATGGAGCGGGGAACATTCTGCTATACAGTCATGCCATTTGGGCTCAAAAACACGGGGGCTACCTTCCAGAGGTTGGTGGATCTAATTTTCCGAGGTCAGATCGGCTCCTCTGTCGAAGCCTATGTGGATGATATTGTGGTGAAAAGCAAGCAAGAGGCAAACCACGTAGCTGACCTCCGTGAGGTGTTTGCCACTTTACGAAGACATAGGATGAGCCTCAACCCGAAAAAGTGTGTCTTCGGGGTCAAGGCAGGGAAGTTCCTGGGGTTCCTTATTAGCTCGCGAGGAATAGATGTAAACCCTGAAAAAGTGGAAGCGATGTTGCAGATGGCTCCTCCGCGGAGCGTCAAGGAGGTGCAAAGGTTTATGGGATCCATCAATTACCTGGGACGTTTTTGCTCAAAACTCGCGGAGCGTAGTCTCCCTTTCTTCTCCATTTTGAGGAATCCCCAAGGCTTCAAGTGGACCCCCGAGTGTGAATTGGCATTCACGAAGCTCAAAACGCACCTAGTCAACCTCTCCACCTTGTCCTCGCCAACCCCAGGGGAAGATCTATAGCTATACTTGGCAACTGGATCAAGGGCAATCAAAGCCGTACTAGTACGAGAGCAAGAGAAGCCAGTGTATTTTGTGAGTAAGGCCATGGGGCCGGCTGAGACCAGATATCCGCCCATAGAAAAGATTGCTCTAACACTAATAGCGGCTTCCAAAAAACTGTGACCTTACTTCTAGGCTCACCCTATTCAGGTTATGTCGGATCTCCCATTGCGAAGTCTATTTAGCAGACCAACCATGTCAGGGAGATTAACTAAGTGGATAGTTGAGCTATCAGAGTTTGAAATGGAGTACAAGCCACGCCCAATAATAAAAGCGCAATCCCTCGCTGACTTCCTCGTGGAGACCAGTTTCCGCGAATCGAGCACTGAATATATGACAGAGAAGGCTCAATGGACCCTCTTTGTTGACGGAGCCGTAAACGAGGAAGGAAACGGGGCCGAAATCACACTCACATTGCCTGGAGGAGAACAGTTCGAGTATGCACTATGCCTAGAATTTGAAGCAACAAATAACGAGGCCGAGTACGAAGCACTTCTTGTCGGGCTAGATTTAGCCCTTACCAACGGCGCTCGCAGAGTTGTGTGCTACAGTGATTCCGAGGTGGTGGTAAGACAAGTGCAGGGGGCATACGAAGTCAAAACCGGAAACTTGCCCACGTATCATTCAAGGGTAAAAACACTCATCGATGCTTTCAATCACTTCGAAATTCAGTCCGTCCCGCGAAGAGAAAATGTCAGGGCAGACGAGCACACAAAGCTCGGATCAAAAGCCAGAATGCAAAAAGGCCAAGTCTGGGTAGATTCCAGAGCCACCCGGGCCATCAACGTAGATTTGATGATGATTGACTACGAGGAAGATGAAAACGACTGGAGAACTCTAATCCACCAGTATATCCTGTAAGGAACAGTACCCGAAAACCCACAAGAAAAGAGAAAGTTGCAAGTGCGAGCAAACCGCTTCTACATGAAGAATAGGGTACTATACAAACGCGGATACATGGCCACAGGTTTGAAATGCATTGCTCTCGCGGACGGAAGGGAGCTGATGACTGAAATACACGGGGGACTGTGTGGAGGCCACGCGGGGTGGCGAGGTTTGGTGTAGGCTCTATGCGCAGGATACTTCTGGCCTACAATGAAGGAAGTTGTTCGTATTGCTCAGACGTGCGACACATGTCAAAAATACGCTCCCGCCTCGCATAAGCCCGACGTCGAGATGCAGGCCATCAGCGCTCCCTGCCCCTTCGCGAAGTGGGGAATGGACTTGCTTGGACCTTTTCCGTGGGCACCAGGGCAGTTGCAGTTCTTACTCGTGGCAATAGACTACTTTACCAAGTGGATCGAAGCCGTTCCACTCGTTGCGACAACAGTTGAGCAAGTCAAGAAGTTCTTATGGCAGAATATCATCTGCCGTTTTGGACTCCCACAAAGCATCATCACGGATCGAGGCCCATAATTCAACACCAAGAAGTTGATCGACTTCTGCGAAGGTGATAGGTGCCATTTCATGCACCTTTACTAGCAACTATTAGCATTATTTGGAGGAGTTTATGATAAGATTTGAGGCTAAGTCTGTAATCCAGAAGATGTGGGGAGAATTAAAGATATCCAGGGATTTACATCTTAGATGGAGATGATGAAGATGGATGAGGATCTGCTGGAGATTAATTGGAGAAGACTACCAACACTTGGTAGTAATGAAGAGCAGAAGAGAAGATGAGTTGAAGAGAGGACTGGGCGAGTGTCACTGCCCCGCGCCAGAGCCACCGCGACCCGGCGGTGGATCTCAGAGAAGGAACTGACACCCCGCGGTGGATCTCACCGCCCCGCGGTAGGCATGTCACGCCTCGCGGCCAGCAGAAGACATTATTTCCTTTTATGCATTTTCAGACTTTCTTATTTCTAGTATTTTATTTCCCTTGCTTTTTTTTATTAGGTTAAACTTATTTCCTAAGCCTATTTAAGACCTCTTTCTAGGTTAAGAACGAGAGAACTTTTTGACACTTTTAATTTCATCATTATCGTTGTTTTTCTCATTAGGGTTTCATTTACATCTGAATGGAGCACTAATTTCCCCTTGTTCTACTAGACGTTTGAAGCAATACAATTGAATTGTTTGTGAGATTTATATCCCTTGTTCCTATTCTTATATGTGTTGGTTTAATTCTCTTGGTTATATTGAATATTGATTCATTGTTATTCTTCATAGCCTGATCAACTAGGTTGAATACTATTTATCCATTGCTAGGGTTTGCATATAGTGGAATACGAGTGCATATCTAGTAGCAAACATAATTGTTGCATATAATGGAATACAAGTGCGCAATTGTGAGTGAGAATCATTTGCATGTTAAGTAGTAAGGTTTTCTTCTATTTGCATGTATCCTATATCCTTGTGTGCATTGCTATTGCTTTATTAGTGGTAAGGTTTTCTTCCATTGATATTGTAGTAAGTACTATCAACAACTGTCTGAATTGGTAGTTAATCAAGATCAGGGTGGGAACAACTATAAGAATAGATAAAGAACTTGGATTTAATAGATTTCGATGATCAAATTATATCTCTGTATTATGGATCTCGCTCTAGTGGAACTTCTTCCCCAATCATATTCTCAAGTCAACTAAACCTGTTCACTTTGCTCTGTTTGATAACCAACCCCCCCCCCCCCCCCTTCCTTGTTACTTGTTAATCATAATTGCATTCTTCATCAGATCTTCCCTGTGGGTTCGACCCTTACTTGCTTACTATACATCTGTTTAGTAGGTTGTTAGGACTTTTACTTTGACTAGGCCATTCAACGATATTTGCATTGCTTATTTCGGCCACGTCAAATTTGGCGCCGTTGCCGGGGACGGAACCGGGAGCACTAATTTCCCCTTGTTCTACTAGACGTTTGAAGCAATACAGTTGAATTGTTTGTGAGATTTCTATCCCTTGTTCCTATTCTTATATGTGTTGGTTTGATTCTCTTGGTTATATTGAATATTGATTCATTGTTATTCTTCATAGCCTGATCAACTAGGTTGAATACTATTTATCCATTGCTAGGGTTTGCATATAGTGGAATACGAGTGCATATCTAGTAGCAAACATAATTGTTGCATATAGTGGAATACAAGTGCTGACAAGCGATTGTCGTATATCAATAAATCAAAATAAACCTAAACAAGTAGTTAGGGCAAGTAAGGATCAAATCCACAGGGAGGAATGGATTAATCTATGTGTTGTTCGCATGCAATAGTAACAAGAGGGGGGAGTTTTTGGTTGGTTTTGTAATCAAGAAAGTAAACAAAGCAAATAAGCAAAGAGTGTAATCAAATGTGGGAAAAACACTTAGCCAAACAAGATCCACTTTTCCTATGGTAGATTGGTCCAAGGTTCTCTCTATTCCTTTCCTTTGTTTATTCCTGTCCCTATTCTTGTATAGTTACTAGTCCTACCAGTCCTAGCAACTCTTATTATTGAACGCACAAGAAACAATCAAGATTTAGAACAATAATAGCATTGGGCATAGGATCAAAAATAATCACAACCCGTAATAATTTAACATGCAATCAATCTTCTTTCATAATAATCTAGTCCTACCAGTCCTAGATAATTATGGATGCTACTCTAGATAAGGAATCACCGACCGGTCAATTCCAAACCCTAGCAATAGATAATTACTAAACCTAACTAGGTGATCAGTCTAGTCAAATCAATAACAATCCATATGAATAAGTGCAAGAAGAAATATATAAACCGAAAGGAAATAGGAAATAGAGAATTAACCTCGCAATCAAACCATAGAAAAAGCTTCAAATGCCGGGCTAAGAAATGGGTGCTTAGCTACTCATTGTACTGAAAGACATAATTGTTGAAAGGGAAAAACTCTCAATACTGAACATACGATAATCCGGGGTTCATATATGGGATCCCGAATGGAGGCTGTGGGAGTTAGGTTAAATAAGTTAACCTAAAGTCCAAGATCACAAACATCATCCCTAAAAAGGAAAAAATACTAATATTCGGAATTAAATAAAACAACGAAAAAGGAAAAACAGAAAAATAAAACAGAAGTTCGGAACGCGTCGGGCTGACTCCCGCTGATGGCCGCGGTCGCGGCCTTTTGGCTGCGGTTTGCTCTCGAAGTGCATAATTAATTTCCGATAATTCGGCCGCGGGCGCGGCCTCCTCGCTATCGCCCATCTCCTTCAGAAATCTTGCCGTGGCCTTCTGCTCCCCGCGGCTTGGTCGCGGTTTCTTCACTTCACCGCCTTCTCACGTGGTTTCTTCATGGATCTTGCTTGTCTCCTCAGGTGGTCAATTTCTCTTCTTTTGGATGTCTCCAATAAGCTCCTCCAGACCACCAAAACCACACTTCTCTGCTCCAACTCCATAATCTCCAATTGTGCATAAAATCCCACCAAATGGCACCTCAAACATGGTAATAATCCCTAAAAATGTGCTACAAAATAGCACTGATCAAATCCCCCATGCTTAAACCTTGCTCGTCCTCGAGTAAGCTAAAGTAAACCTACTCCTCCAATCAAATTCCCAAGGCTTCAGGAAGCATAGAAAACTCAACCTCCAAGAATTACACCAAACAATAAACTCCAGGCAACCATACAAAATAAGCTCAGCACAATAACTACAACATCAAATCAACACCCCACACAGTCAAGCTAAAAGGAAAGCAGAGCACTTCCCCCAAGCTTATCCCAAACACCATAGAGTGGAAAAAATTCTAATCCCATCTCCCATCTATCTTCTTATTCCTCCAGAGTGACCTACCCGAAACCTCCTTATGACTCCTCTTCTTATGACGCTTCGCCAAGTAAAATAGGGATTCCTAGAAATCGCTCTTCTTTTTTTCGCTCATTTTGCCAAGGTGCCCTTTCGGGTTTTCACCAAGCCACTCATTTCATTTTTCATAGATGGGCTCACAGTATGCTCACATCACTCTTGACCTCTTATTACCCCAGCCTAATACTGGTCCAAGCCACCTGCTTATTACCTAGGCCACCCTTTCGGGTTTTCGACCTATCCCAGGATTTTAATTTTAGCCTTTTTTCAAATTTTGTGGCTCTTTTCTTTTTCTTTTTCTCCTCAGCGACATAGAAATATAAAACCCTCCCCCATTCTTAAACATTGCATTGTCCTAAATGTAATGAAAGACAAAAGAATAGAAGCATAGGGAAAAGAAGGAATAAGCTCACAAATGTCGTCGAGTTGGCTTGGACACTTCCGTTGTTGCTGGAGGTCCGCATAATATGCACCGGTCGCTGGTGTTGGGTGGGTGTCATCATCAACTCCAGCATCTTCTCCTACCGTGCAACCAAAATGTACCACTTGGTGAGTAGTGGTAAAACAATGATGCTGGGGTTGCACGGCCTTCAAATACCACAAAAAATGGGCCCAGATATGATCGTGGTGTGGGCCATGAGTGGTCTTCCTTCGCGGCTGTCGACTGTGGGGCCGCCATCGTTGTCAATAAATTGTGTAGAGAAAATTTACTCCGTTGGCAACATGCGCACCCCTCTCCATGGTACTACTGGACAGCTCGTACTCGTACAACTTTTTTTTTTTTTTTTTTGCCCCCCGTTTAAGGTTTTTTCGAGGGGTTGACTAGTGTAGGGACATGAGAGACTTACAATGGTGGTAATTACCTTCTTCAATTAGCATGGGTCTCTTCCCTACAGATTAGTCGGAAACAAAAACAAAAACAAGGCAAAAACAAACAAAACTAATGCAAAAATAAAGAAAGAAAAGCAAAGAAAATAATACATACCTCGGGTTGCCTCCCGGACAGCGCCTTAGTTATTGTCATGGCATGACATACCATTTCCTTGTCCTCAACTTGGTTCGCTCACCTCCAATGAGCGCTCGGGGTCCCCATCGGAAGGGTGTCTCTTCTGGTCGTCTATGCTGAACCCGACCGTCTCCCCATCAAATTCCATTGTGAGCGAACCGCTACTCACATCAATCTTTGTACTAGCCGTGTTCATAAATGGCCTTCCCAGCATCACAGGTGAATCCTTGTCCTGCCCAGTGTCCATGACGAAGAAGTCTGCAGGGAACACTAAGTGGTCCACCTGTACCAGCACATCCTGTAGAATTCCCTTTGGATTGACAATTGAATTGTCCGCCAGCTGGATGACAATCCCCGTCTTCTCAAGTGGCCCCACGTCTAAGGACTCGTAGTGAGCGAGTGGCAGCACATTGATGGAGGCACCTAAGTCAAGTAATGCCCTGTCGAAAAGGGTACCTCCAATCTTGCAGGGAATGGTGAACATCCCTGGATCATCTGCCTTCTTGGGTATCTGCTTTTGCAGTATAGCGGACAAGTTCTCACTCACCACCACCTTCTTCTTCTCCTTCACTGAGCGCTTCCTCTTTTGTGTGCAGATCTCCTTCAAAAATTTAGCATAACGAGGGACACTAGTCAAAAGTTTAAGCAAAGGGACATTTACCTCGCAGTTGCTCACCCAGTTGAACATATCCTTATCCCTGGCATGCTTCCTGGTGTCCTCTAGAGCCTCTGGGAATGGTGCGGCAGGCTTCTCGGAGAATAGGGGAGGAAAATCAGGTCGTACGTAGTCGTCCACGTACACAGGGGCCTAGCCGCGGCCGCGGTTTGGGGACCGCAGTCGCGGTTGCTTCAAAACTTCAGAAATCTTCTCAGTGAACAGGCCGCGGTCGCGGCCTTCGTGCCGCGATCGCGGTTTGCTCTCGACCTCGGGGGAGAATAAATCAGCATTTTCATCAGCAAACAGGCCGCGGTCGCGGCCTTCGTGCCGCAGTCGCGGCTCCTTCTCTCCCTTGTCGAACTCGCCTTCGACCTCATTTTCTTGGTGGCTTTCCTCCTTGGTCACCTGGACCTCCTTCTTAGCAGCCTTCCTAGCCTCTATCTCAGCACCACTTCTCCGTATCATGGCGCACACATTCTCCTTCAGGTTGACTACCGTTTGAGAGGGTAGTTTCCCCGACGCATGAGCCTCTAGCCTGCTCACCACCATAGACAGTTGACCCATCTGCTTCTCTAGGTTTTGAATACTGGATTTATGTTCCTGCTGAATCTGGGCCACCGTATTTGCTAGCGCTTGGATATGTGCTCCCATCTCTTTATTTGTTTGGACCATAGCATTTGACATTAATAGTATGCCTTGGTTGAGAGCTTTTATCTGGTTGTCGACGGATGTAGAGACATTGGAACTCTGGCCCTGGGGTCTTTGTTCATAAGGAGCTCTAAATTGTTGCTGACCCCTAGGCTGCTGGTACTGCTGTGGATGCTGGAGAAACTGTGGGGGCCTCTGCTGATAGTCCTGGGTCTCCTGCCCCTGATGAGTGTTCTGCTGGTTCCCGTACCTCAAATTTGGGTGATCTCTCCACCCGGGATTGTAGGTGCTGGAGTACGGGTCATATTTTGGCCTTTGAGGGCCATATCCGCCAATAGCGTTCACCTCAGTAGTTGGTTCTTGCAGGGTGGGACATGCATCAGTTGGATGTGTATTCTCATAGCATATCCCACATGATTTGACTTGCTGCAAGCCACCTCTCATCATGCATCTTTTCATCATCTCCTTTATCTCAGCCACTTCAGCAAGAAGAGTAGAATTGGGCTGAGACTCTGCAGCTTTCACGGATTGGGCGCCTGCCCTTTTACTGAACTGTCTTGAGCCCTCAGATAGCTCAAAGAAGGTCTCAAAAGCTACAGCAGGAGTCTTGTTGAGGATGTTCCCTCCACAAGCAGCGTTCACCATCCTTCTCTCTTCATCAAGAAGGCCATCGTACAAATAAAGTACGAGGTCCTGCTCAGATTAGCCGTGGAAGGGGCAACTGGATATCATATTCTTGAACCGCTCGTAATACTCGTAGAGCGATTCACCAGACTGCTGCTCGATGTTGCTGATAGCTCGCTTCAGGCTGTTCAGTTTTGTAGCCGGAAAGTACTTCTCCAGGAAGGCTTTCTTCATCTTGACCCATGTGTCAATGCTCCCTGGAGTGAGATAGTAGAACCAGTCATTGGCTGCATCCTTCAGTGAAAAACGAAAGGCCCTCAGCTTAATCTGGTCCTCAGTTACATTCTTCGGCTTCATACTGCTATACACCGAATGAAACTCATCAAGATGCTTATTGGGGTCTTTACCACTCATCCCATGGAAGTGGTGGAGTAAGTGGATTAACCCAGACTTCAACTCAAAATTTATGCCCTCATCCAACTCAGGAAACCGCACAGCCAGCGATTGCTGTTGCAGGTTGGGCACAATCAACTGCCTCAACGTCTGTTCTTCTCCAGCCATCTCGAACGCATGATTATCAAAAACCAAAGCACGATTTACTCTGCGACCCTAGGAAAGAGTCCTCTCAATCTCTGAATCAATATCAAATAGAGGGGAGTTAGTAGCATGGGTGTGGACCATAAGATAGATCCACACCAAAGGAACACACATACACACAAACACACATAAAAATCAACACTTGCACTCCCCGGCAACGGCGCCAATTTTGACAAGCGATTGTCGTATATCACTAAATCAAAATAAACCTAGACAAACCTAAACAAGTAGTTAGGGCAAGTAAGTATCGAATCCACAGGGAGGAAGGGATTAATCTATGTGTTGTTCGCATGCAATAGTAACAAGAGGGGGGAGTTTTTGGTTGGTTTTGTAATCAAGAAAGTAAATAAAGCAAATAAGTAAAGAGTGTAATCAAATGTGGGAAAAACACTTAGCCAAACAAGATCCACTTTTCCTATGGTAGATTGGTCCTAGGTTCTCTCTATTCCTTTCCTTTGTTTATTCTTGTCCCTATTCTTGTATAGTTACTAGTCCTACCAGTCCTAGCAACTCTTATTATTGAACGCACAAGAAACAATCAAGATTTAGAACAATAATAGCATTGGGCATATGATCAAACCAGGATACATGTCAAATAATCACAACCCGCAATAATTTAACATGCAATCAATCTTCTTTCATAATAATCTAGTCCTACCAGTCCTAGATAATTATGGATGCTACTCTAGATAAGGAATCACCGACCGGTCAATTCCAAACCCTAGAAATAGATAATTACTAAACCTAACTAGGTGATCAGTCTAGTCAAATCAATAACAATCCATATGAATAAGTGCAAGAATAAAGATATAAACCCAAAGGAAATAGGAAATAGAGAATTAACCTCGCAATCAAACCATAGAAAAAGCTTCACATGCCGGGCTAAGCAATGGGTGCTTAGCTACTCATAGTACTGAAAGACATAATTGTTGAAAGGGAAAAACTCTCAATACTGAACATACGATAATCAGGGGTTCATATATGGGATCCCGAATGGAGGATATGGGAGTTAGGTTAAATAAGTTAACCTAAAGCCCAAGATCACAAACATCATCCCTAAAAAGGAAAAAATACTAATATTTGGAATTAAATAAAACAACGAAAAAGGAAAAATAGAAAAAGAAAACAAAAGTTCGGAACGCGTCGGGCTGACTCTCGCTGATGGCCGCGGTCGTGGCCTTTTGGCCGCGGTTTGCTCTCGAAGTGCATAATTAATTTCCGATAATTCGGCCGCGGGCGCGGCCTCCTCGCTATCGCCCATCTCCTTCGGAAATCTTGCCGCGGCCTTCTGCTCCCTGCGGCTTGGTCGCGGTTTCTTCACTTCACCGCCGTCTCACGTGGTTTCTTCATGGATCTTGCTTGTCTCCTCAGGTGGTCAATTTCTCTTCTTCTGGATGTCTCCAATAAGCTCCTCCAGACCACCAAAACCACACTTCTCTGCTCCAACTCCATAATCTCCAATTGTGCATAAAATCCCACCAAATGGCGCCTCAAACCTGGTAATAATCCCTAGAAATGTGTTACAAAATAGCACTGATCAAGTGCGCAATTGGGAGTGAGAATCATTTGCATGTTAAGTAGTAAGGTTTTCTTCTATTTGCATGTATCCTATATCCTTGTGTGCATTGCTATTGCTTTATTAGTGGTAAGGTTTTCTTCCATTGATATTGTAGTAAGTACTATCAACAACTGTCTGAATTGGTAGTTAATCAAGATCAGGGTGGGAACAACTAGAAGAATAGATAAAGAACTTGGATTTAATAGATTTCGGTGATCAAATTATATCTCTGTATTATGGATCTCGTTCTAGTGGAACTTCTTCCCCAATCATATTCTCAAGTCAACTAAAACTGTTCACTTTGTTCTGTTTGATAACCAAAACCCCCCCTTCCTTGTTACTTGTTAATCATAATTGCATACTTCATCAGATCTTCCCTGTGGGTTCGACCCTTACTTGCTTACTATACATCTGTTTAGTATGTTGGTAGGACTTTTACTTTGACTAGTCCATTCAACGATATTTGCATTGCATATTTCGGCCACGTCAAATTTGGCACCGTTGCCGGGGAAGTTTTCTGTTTTGTTGTGTGTTTTTGTGATTGATTTTGGTGGAGACCTATCTTATGGTCGACACCCGTAGTACTGACTCTCCTCTAGCTGCTTTTGATCCAGAAATCGACAGATCGTTCTGTGTGAACCTATGCGATCAAGGAGAAGAAGAAGAAGAGGTTGAAACAGTTGAAACAATTGAGCCAGTTGACATCCCTCATGCTGTAATGGCCGAAACTCTGAGAGAGCTTACTGAGCCGAATATTGGGGCACAACCCCCCTTGGCTGTCGTCATCCCTGCACTTGACGAAGGGGTGAACTTTGAGCTGAAATATGGAGTTGTTGCTTATCTCCCGAAATTCCATGGTTTGAGTGGAGAGGACCCAATATCTCATCTGGGTAAATTCCACAATGTCTGCATGACTATGAAGCCAAGGAATGTGACGGAGGATCAAATCAAGATGAGAGCCTTTGGTTTTTCTTTGCTAGACTCTGCTAGCGACTGGTATTATCACTTGCCGCCAAGGACCATAGATTCCTGGACTAAACTGCACAAGGCGTTTCTTGACAAGTACTTCCCAACAAAGAAGGCGAATGCTTTGAAAAAGGCAATTGCTAACATTGAGCAGGGTGTTGATGAGACGCTATATGACTATCTTGAGCGGTACAAGAGGCTTTGCTCTAGCTATCCGTTCCACGGATATGCCAAACAGGATCTTGTTCTCTACTTACACAATGGTCTGCTAGATCAAGAGAGAAGGATGGTTGATGCTGCATGCGGTGGGAGCATTTTTAATCTGACACCGAACGCAGCCATGACAAGATTTCAGGAGATGAGTGAGAGTACCAGGAGCTTTGGTAGGACGTACCAGAGAAAAGTAGTCAATGCTGTGACTCCTGCAGGATCTAGCCCTGTGATGAATGAGTTAGCTGAGTTGAAGGAGATGGTGAAGAGAATGGCGAACCAAAACACTCCTCAACAAGTCAAAGCATGTAGGATTTACTATGATCAATTCCACCCTTCTGATGCTTGTCCTCAGCTACAGGAAGAAGGTACTGCTGAAGTGAATGCTATAGGAGGTTACGGACCCCCTAGACCGCGTTTTGATGGACCACCCAACTATAATCCGAGAGGGCGAGACCACCCAGGTTTCAGATGGAGCGACCCACAAGGTGGTCAATAACCCGTACAACAGCAATACCAACAGAGAGTCCCATACCAACAGAGTCCCCAAGGCCAAAACTCTGGTGATACTACTGAAGAGATGCTCAAAACCTTGACTCAGCACTTCGCCACTCATGTGCAGACTACTGAATCAAGCATAAAGAATATGGAGAGACAGATTGGCCAATTGGCTGATGTTGTGACAAAGATTGACCAGAGAACATCAAATTCCTTGCCGTCTCAGACTACAGTGAATCCGAGGGAAAATGTGAGTGCCATCACCCTCAGAAGTGGTAAGCAACTGGTCGTTCCTCCTATTGCTGAAGAGGAGTGCGAAATTGAGACGGAGAATATCGGTGACCGCCCCGCGGTGGACCCCACCGCGACCCGGCGGCGAATTGGGTCTGAGACCAGTAAAGAAGAGTGCCAGTCACCACCCCACGGCGACACTCACCGCGACCCGGCGGTGAGTCCCAGTAATCCCTCCTCACATCTGACGCCCCGCGGCGATGACCACCGCCCTGCGGTGAGACCACCGCGACCCGGCGTTCAACATCCCAACTTCGCTGAAGAGGTCTGTGTTGATAATTATGTTCGTCCGGTTTTTCCCCCTCTCGGTTCTGAGAAGCCACCAACACCTTTTCCCGAGGCGCTAAAGGCTAGAAGGGTCGCCGACGACAGTGATCTTTTCGAGACGTTCCGAAACTGTGAGGTGAACATCCCCCTTCTCAAGCTTATTAAGGTTGTTCCTCGATATGCCAAGTTTTTGAAGGAGTTGTACACCGTTAAAAGGACACAAAAGCTGAAGGTCCAGAAGAAGGTTCCGGTTGGTGAACATGTCTCGGCAGTATTTCAAAGACGTATGCCTGAGAAGTGCAAGGATCCAAGTACGTTCACTATCCCTATTGCTATAGGTGAGCATCGATTTGAGAAAGCCTTGCTAGACTTGGGTGCCTCTATTAATGTTTTGCCTTATTCATTGATTGAGGATTTAGGAGTAGGACCTTTGCATGATACCAATATTGTGATTCAACTTACTGATGGTTCTTGTGTGCCTTCTAAGGGTGTTGTGGAAGATATTCTTGTTAAAATTGGCCCCTTAATTTTCCCTGCTGATTTCTTTGTTATGGATATGGACTATGATGAGCAGGTTGCTCCTGTTATGTTAGGACGACCTTTTATGAAAACATCCATGACGAAGATTGATGTGGATAGTGGAACTTTGACTATGGAATTCGATGGAATAATTTTTGAGCATAATATTCATAAGGTCAACTCCATCGAATTGCCTTCCCTTTGCTGCATTAGTGATATTGATGATCCTATTCAGGAAAATGTTAAGACTAGTGTAGTGGAGACCACAGTTGTATACTCTGTTGTTGCTGAACCTTTTGATTTGCCTGAGTATGATGTCTTATTTGATGACATAGGAGATCCTATTCCCTCTAATTTGGGCACTTGCCCCCCTGCACTAACCATACATTGCTGTAAGCCTTCATCTAGTGTCGTGCAGCGTGATCAGGTTGAGCCATATCGGCCCCCACATCGCTCTAAGTATGGGGGAGATGCTCCAAAGGCAGCAATCATGGAGTCATTGGCTAGGAGGGAACATGGTCTAAGGTCCAAGCCTTTCCATGGGAAGTTCCAGCAGGAAGAGTTAAGTAAGAGGATTCCGAAAGGATCCTATTCTAGGTGGTGATTGATTTGAAGTACGTCGAGCCAACGATGTTAACTAAGGCGCTGTCCGGGAGGCAACCCTAGGTAGTTTTCCTTAATTTTTCTTTTCTCTTAGATTAATTTCGTAGTTTCGTTTGCTTTGTTTCGTTCGCCTGTCACTAACATTTCAGGTACGAAAGTAAATGGAGAAGAGACGTGTTTTCCCAGCTTGTTCACCGCCCCCGCGGCGACTGTCTGGTATACCCTTCTTAACTCCGAAAAAAAAAATTAAAATAAAAATTAAAATAAAGGACCCCGAAAAAACCTTAAACGGGGAGAAAAAAATTGTTACAAAAGGATTTGACGGATTGACCCCCCTTTTGGGCCAAGTGTCTCTTTGGGCCTTGTACATGACCGGCCCATCAACCCTTCTTCCCTTTCACTTTCCCTAACCTAGCCTCCGCTCTCCAAGCCAAACCCCCCATTTTCCCACACTTCCCTCTCGTTCTTGGTCCGATTCTAGCCTCCAATAACTTTAAACCTTGAGTTCCTTTGCCCAATTTGGAGTCTAGCCTCACAACCGAGCCAAACACAACCCCAACGCCTCGCGTCACCCCGCCTCGCATCGCTCCGCCTCGCGTCGCCCCGCCTCGCCAGTCACCACCCCGCGGCGACCCCAACCGCGACCCGGCGAGAAGGCCCAGTTATCTCACCGCGACCCGGCGACTCGTTCACCGCCCCGTGGCGAGACTACCAGGTTGTGTGTTTTTCGCTCGTTTGTAAGTCCTCTTTGGTCGCCCTTTGTTTTGAGCATTTCAATTCTTTACTTATGGCACCTAGAGGTAGGAAGCAAGTCTCTACGAGGGATGAAAATGAGGTGTATAACGTTGTGAAGGAGAAGAAGGTGTTGGCTACTAAATTCTTTGACAAGCCGACGTTGATTGAGTTTGGTATGTTGGAGTGTGTATCCCTTTGTTTAGCAGAGTGTGGCCTGGGGACCTTCTTGAACAAGTCCGTTGATGCTTACCCCGAGCTATACTACCAGTTCATTGCCTCTGTTAAGAGGTATTCTGATGGTTCCACCGACAAGAGGTTGACGGAGATCACGTTCACGTACAATGGTCGTGAGTATGCTTTGTCTGCTGAGGAGATTCGTGGTGCCCTGGGTGATGCGGGACCATCCCCTCAACCTCCTTCCAAAGGCCCCGTCACAAGGTCACGAGCCAAATCACTCCAAGAAGAGTCGGACGTTGTCATTACCTTGTGCTTAGCAAAGGAGGCCACCATGGATGAAGAACCCAAGCCCCGCCTCTCGACCATGATCACCATAGGAGCATACAGGGCACATACCGCACCCGGCGGTCCCAATGGCGCACCCGCGGCGGTTCGACAGAAAATCCCCCTTCTGGAATCCAGTTGACCGCACCCGGCGGTTCCCCTGGCGCACCCGCGGCGGCTCTACAGAAACTCCCCCTTTTGGACCCAGTTGGCCGCATCCGGCGGTTCTCCTGGCGCACCCGCGGCAGCACCACAGAAGCGGCCCACTTATGTTGTTTTTGTTGGTTGGTTTGTGTGGACTATATAAGCCACTTGCCTTTCTTTATTTTAGGGAGACAACCTTTTTATGTGTAAAACACTCCCTTTGTGGAACCAAAAGAGAGCTTGAGAGTTTCTCATGAAGTTGATGATCATTGTAGCTTAGTTGTCTTGCGTTTGTTAATCTCTCTCGAGGTTGGTGATCGTAGGCCTTCATAAGTCCCCTCTTCGTGCTGTTGGAGGAATCCATTGCCAAGTTGTGTGGAGTTGCAGGAGAAGGGATCGTATTGATCTGTTTGCTTTATTCTCGGTATCTTTCGAGTGCCGTTGGGTCGAGCTTTCGTCTTTACGGGTTCTTCTTACTTATCCCCTTTTATTTTTCTTGTATTTTCAGTTTCCTTGTTGTTACTTGTGTTCTTGAGCTTGCAAGGCTCCATTTCACAAGTTCCTAGCTTGTTGTCCTCCTAGTCACTTGTGCTCTTGCAATGACACAAGTTTCTAGCATGTTTGAACCCTTCTAGTTTTGGTTGTTCAAGGGCTCTTCGTCTAGATCCGAAGCAACGCGGCTAATCCCCGCATCAAAGTGGTATCAGAGCTTTGGGACGTTGAGCCACCATGTCAATGCAGCCCGCTTCAAAAACAACAACAAAAATCGGGTTTGCAAGCCTCTCTTGAGTCATTTTATGTTCACCTTTGTTGAGTCTTTCAATTCCAAGTTTGGTTGTGTTTTTGCTTGCATTTGCTTGTGATTTGGTGTTGATTCCTTTCCCCATCTATACCCCTACATTGCCTTGCATTTTTGGAACCGAAATCTGCCCAGAAATCCTCCCCCGAACAGCTGCGTTTTCTTGGCCTCCAAGAACACCAAGAACACCATTGTTGGAGCTTGAAGAACACCATCTCTAGCCTCACCAAAACCCAGCTACCAACTCCCCACAAAACCCTCACCACTTCCCCAAAAACGAGCCAGCTACAAGCCCCCCCCTAAGTTGCTTTTCAGCCCCCCTACTCAGCCCCAAGACAGCCCCAAAAGCTGTCCAAAAGGCTACCAACTCCCTTTTGTACCATCCTAAGTTCTACCAAGTCATATCACCCCTTTTTGTTGCTCCAAAAGTGAAGAAAAGAGAACAACCTATTGTATATTTGTTGGGCACGTTTTTGCATCAAAAAAAAAAAAGGAGAAAAGAAAAGGGAAGACTTTCTTGCATTGTTTATGTGTAGTACTTGTTGTATTAGTGTGTTAAGTTGCAAGTGCTTAACAAAAGAGATTTTTGCACTTAGTCAACTTTCAAGAAGCAAATCAAGAAGAGATCAAAGAAGAATGAAGAGCCAAGCTTGAAGAACCTTGCCTTCCCTTGCCTTACCTCCAATCCATCCATCCAACCTCCTTTGCACAAGTGTAAGACAAGCAAGGCATAACTTGGTCCTCTTGAGTTCAAATTTGAGTCTTTAACATTGAATACATTGCATTTCATTCTTGCAATTGAGTTGATCTTGAGTATCTTGTTGTGTTCTTTGTTTCTTTTGTTGAGTTCTTCTTTTGCTTGTTTTGTTTGTGAGACCCTTGGAGCTAACCTCAAAATATCTCTTGTCCAAGTGCCCTTTACCAAGGTGACAAGTGATTGTCTAAGTTCATCCATTTCATGTGGAGTTGTTAATCGATTCAAGGCACTACATCAAAGTTGCATTACCATCAACTTGAGTGTGAGGGATCAAACACACGAGTGCCAAACACTTGTGAGGAGATTTTGATTTCACTAACTTGACAAGGTTGATTGTTTGCTGATTGTGATCATGTCTAGGTCGAGGCCCAACAGCCCCACGCCCTCCTCACGCAGCCCGGAACCGTTTCCCCCTGAGGTCTTCAACATGTTGAATGCTATGACGGCACAATTGGCCGCGATCGCCACTCGGCTAACCACTTTGGAGGCCGAGCGACCCCCGACTCTATCCATGAATGCCCCTTTGGGTTCATTCCCAGCCCAAGGAGGAGGATCCGGCGCCAACACCGCGCCACCAAGTGCAAATCCTCCAGTCGTTGAGGGTCTTGCCGCACCCGCGGCAGGGTACACCGCGCCCGCGGTGAACACCACAGAAGCCCCTGCTTCCGGTTCTGGCGCGAGTCGCACGCTGGCCGCACCCGCGGCAGGGTATGATCCTTTGACTCAAAATCAATTACCTTTCGTCAATCGTCAAGTCCCTAATGTTGCACATGCTCTCCCTCGAAATGAGGTGCCCCTTGCCCTTAACCGTTTCAATGAGTTTCATGATGATCCAAGGCTTGAGTATGATGATGAGGACGAGATGGGAGAAGAAATGTGGAGACATGAACCACTTAGGAGACACCCACACCCAAGAGATAATCGAGGTCGTCGAGAACTTGAGCAAGATGGTGTTGGAAATATTAAAATCAAGATCTCATCCTTTGAAGGAAAATGTGAACCGGATGTGTACATGGAATAGGAAACCAAGATTGAGCAAATATGGAGTTGTCATAACTTCATTGATGCTAAGAAGGTACAACTTGCTTCTTTGGAATTTTTTAACTATGCTCTTTTATGGTGGACCAATTTAGTGAAGGAAAGAAGAAGGAACCTCGACCCATCCGTAGCCACATGGGAACAAATGAAAGTCTTGATGAGAGCTAGGTTCATTCCACAACATCACCATAGGGAATTGAGGCAAAGGTTGGAGAACCTTAGACAAGGGTCCATGAGTGCCGAAGAAACCTACCATGCCATGCAAGTAGCCATGATACGGGCAAATGTTCAAGAGGATGAAGAATCCACAATGGCTAGGTATCTTCGCATCCTTAATCCATCCCTTACTCTTGAGATTGACTTTTATCCTTATGCCACTATGGAAGACTTGCTACACTTAGCTCTCAACGTCGAGAGAAAACTTAAGGATGCTAGTCGTGGAGCAAGAGGGATGAGTGGCCAATCAAGCAATTGGAAAAGTCAAGGTCAAGTCCAAGGCCACAATAGAAGATATCCACCGAGCCCTCAAGGAAGAATTCAAGGACCCTCTCCGAGTCCTCATGTGGAACAAGGAGGACTAAGAAGGAGTGCCCCACCAAGTCAACCTCCCACCGGACCTAGGCCAACCACCGCACCCTTCAACAACCCTAAAGGGAGTACTTCTAATCCCTCTCCTAGAGATAGGGATGTTGTATGTTATAAGTGTCAAGGTAGAGGTCATGTGATGAAAGATTGTCCTAATAGGAGAACTCTCCTAATTAATTCCCAAGGATTATATGAGTCCGAGTCCGAGGAAGGTGACCATGATACTTGTGTTGACGATTTGAATGTGCATGAAAGTGATAATGATTACCCGAATGGCATAGAATATGAACATGGTGAATCTTTAGTGTGTAGAAGGACTTTGCATACCCAACCTCTTCCTTGTGATGATAACCAAAGAGAAAACTTGTTTCATACTAGATGTTTGGTTAAAGGAAAGGTTTGCAACATGATCATTGATGGAGGAAGTTGTTGCAACATCGCTAGCACCGAGCTAGTAACTAAATTACATCTTCCTACACTTCATCATCCAAAGCCTTATAATTTGCATTGGATGAATGATTGTGGTGCCCTCAAGGTGACTAAGCAAGTTCAAGTCCCTTTTAAACTTGGTCATTATGAGGATACAATTTTATGTGATGTTCTTCCCATGCAAGCATGTCATATCTTACTAGGCCGTCCATGGCAAAGTGATAGGAAGGTCATTCATGATGGTTTCACTAACCGCCATTCTTTCACCTTTAAGGCAAAAAGCATTGTCCTAAAGCCTATGACTCCCACGCAGGTAGCCGAGGCTTATGAGCAAAGGAAAAACAAGGAGAAAGAAGAGGAGAAGAAGTCGGACAAGGCTAAGGAGGCCCCCACCATCCACACCGGCCGAGCTCTCTTGTCTTCCAAGCAAGACTTCAAAGATGAGTATGTTTCCCTTGACACCACTCTTATGCTTCTATGCAAACAACTTGTTTTGCTCAATGAAGATGTCAAGGCAACTCTACCCCCAAGAATACAAGCTCTACTTGAAGAGTTCCGAGATGTGTTTCCAGAGGAGATCCCACATGGCTTGCCTCCAATTCGAGGCATTGAGCATCAAATCGATCTCATCCCGGGTGCCACCTTGCCAAACCGACCGGCCTATAGGATGAATCCTAAGGAGACACAAGAAATTCAAAGTCAAGTGCAAGAACTCTTGGATAAAGGCCACGTGAGAGAGAGCATGAGTCCATGTGCCGTTCCGGTGCTCCTAGTACCCAAGAAGGACGGAACTTGGAGAATGTGTGTTGATTGTAGAGCCATCAACAACATCACCATCAAGTACCGCCATCCTATTCCAAGGCTTGATGATATGCTAGATGAACTCCATGGTGCTTCCATCTTCACCAAAATTGACCTCAAGAGTGGCTATCATCAAATCCGAATGAGGGAAGGAGATGAGTGGAAGACCGCCTTCAAGACCAAGTTTGGGCTCTATGAATGGGTCGTCATGCCCTTTGGCTTAACCAATGCCCCAAGTACCTTCATGCGCCTCATGAATCATGTGCTACGGCACTACATTGGGAGGTTTGTTGTAGTATACTTTGATGATATCCTTATCTATAGCAAGTCATTGGAGGAGCATGAACAACATGTAAGGGAAGTTCTTTCTACCTTGCGTGTGGATCACTTGTTTGCCAATCTTAAGAAATGTGAGTTTTGCTCTAACAAAGTTTCATTTCTTGGTTTTGTAGTGAGCACTCAAGGGTTGCAAGTGGATGAGGAGAAGATCAAGGCCATCCAAGATTGGCCTACACCCATCTCCGTTAGCCAAGTGAGGAGCTTCCATGGACTTGCTAGCTTCTACCGGCGCTTTGTCAAGGACTTTAGTACAATAGCCGCTCCCTTAACCGAGATCACAAAGAAGCATAGTCCATTCAAATGGGAAGAGGCACAAGAAGAAGCCTTCAAGGCCTTGAAATGAAAGCTCACCGAAGCACCTCTACTTGTGCTACCGGACTTCACTAGACCTTTTAAAGTGGAGTGTGATGCCTCGGGAGTTGGCATAGGAGGCGTCCTTATGCAAGAAGGTAAGCCTATTGCCTTCTTTAGTGAAAAGTTGAAAGGCGCTTGTCTTAACTACTCTACTTATGATAAAGAGCTTTATGCCTTGTTTAGAGTGCTTAAGACTTGGCAACACTACTTGTGGCCTAGAGAGTTTGTCTTGCATACCGATCATGAATCTTTGAAACATTTTCGAAGCCAAGACAAGCTTGATAGACGCCATGGTAGATGGATGGAGTTCATTGAGACTTTCCCTTATGTCATTAAGTACAAAAAGGGGAAAGACAATATTGTTGCCGATGCCCTTTCTAGGAGATATGCCTTGTTGACCACACTAGACTCTAAGGTGTTAGGCTTTGCTTACATTAAGGAGCTCTATGTGGGCGACCCGGATTTTGGTGCCATTTATGGGAAATGTGTGGACAAGGGTTCATTAGACAAGTTCTACTTGTTTGATGGCTTTTTGTTCAAGGTTGATAAAGTGTGTATACCAAGGTGTTCCCTTCGCTTGTTGCTTGTTGAGGAATCCCATATGGGAGGGCTAATGGGACACTTTGGAAGGGATAAGACTTATCATATGTTACGTACACACTTCTTTTGGCCTCACATGCTTAGAGATGTTGAGCACTTTGTTAAGAGATGCCTTGAGTGCCTCAAGGCCAAGTCTAGAGTCAAACCCCATGGATTGTATAGCCCTTTGCCTATCCCTAATGCCCCTTGGAAAGATATAAGTATGGACTTTATTGTGGGATTACCTAGGACTAAGAAGGGGAGAGATTCTATATTTGTTGTTGTTGATAGATTCTCTAAGATGGCTCACTTCATTGCTTGTCATAAAACCGATGATGCCTCTAATGTAGCTAACTTGTTCTTTAGATAAGTAGTTAGATTGCATGGAGTTCCTAAGACCATTGTGAGTGATAGAGATGTCAAGTTCTTGAGTTACTTTTGGAAAACACTTTGGGGAAAACAAGGAACTAAATTGTTATTTTCTACCTCTAGTCACCCCCAAACCGATGGCCAAACGGAAGTGACTAATAGAACCTTGACAACCATTTTGAGAGCCATAATTAAAAAGAATTTGAAAACTTGGGAAGATGTCCTACCTCATGTTGAGTTTGCTTACAATAGGACTCTTCACTCGTCTACCCAATTGACCCCATTTGAGTGTGTCTACGGCTTGAACCCGTTAACCCCACTTGATCTTACGCCGTTACCTATGAGGGAGCGAGCGGACTTAAATGCAGAAAAACAGGTGGAGTTTATCAAGGAATTGCATGCCCGCACCAAGGAGAAGCTTCTACAAAAGGCGGAGCACAATTCCGCCAAGGCCAACCATGGACGCCGACGTTTGATCTTCCAACCGGGAGACCTTGTATGGGTGCATTTAAGAAAGGAGTGCTTCCCGGACAAGCGTGTGTCCAAGCTATCACCAAGAGGAGATGGACCATTCAAAGTCTTGAGAAAAGTGGGCGACAATGCCTATGTCTTGGAGCTACCCGAGGAGTACGGTGTGAGTCCTACCTTCAACGTGGGTGATCTCACTCCTTTTGATGGACAAGGAGATTCGGGGTCGAATCCTTTCCAAGAAGGGGAGGATGATGCGGGACCATCCCCTCAACCTCCTTCCAAAGGCCCCGTCACAAGGTCACGAGCCAAATCACTCCAAGAAGAGTCGAACGTTGTCATTACCTTGTGCTTAGCAAAGGAGGCCACCATGGATGAAGAACCCAAGCCCCGCCTCTCGACCATGATCACCATAGGAGCATACAGGGCACATACCGCACCCGGCGGTCCCAATGGCGCACCCGCGGCGGTTCGACAGAAACTCCCCCTTCTGGAATCCAGTTGACCGCACCCGACGGTTCCCCTGGCGCACCCGCGGCGGCTCTACAGAAACTCCCCCTTTTGGACCCAGTTGGCCGCACCCGGCGGTTCTCCTGGCACACCCGCGGCAGCACCACAGAAGCAGCCCACTTATGTTGTTTTTGTTGGTTGGTTTGTGTGGACTATATAAGCCACTTGCCTTTCTTTATTTTAGGGAGACAACCTTTTTATGTGTAAAACACTCCCTTTGTGGAACCAAAAGAGAGCTTGAGAGTTTCTCATGAAGTTGATGATCATTGTAGCTTAGTTGTCTTGCGTTTGTTAATCTCTCTCGAGGTTGGTGATCGTAGGCCTTCATAAGTCCCCTCTTCGTGCTCTTGGCAGAATCCATTGCCAAGTTGTGTGGAGTTACAGGAGAAGGGATCGTATTGATCCATTGGCTTTGTTCTCGGTATCTTTCGAGTGCCGTTGGGTCGAGCTTTCGTCTTTACGGGTTCTTCTTACTTATCCCCTTTTATTTTTCTTGTATTTTCAGTTTCCTTGTTGTTACTTGTGTTCTTGAGCTTGCAAGGCTCCATTTCACAAGTTCCTAGCTTGTTGTCCTCCTAGTCACTTGTGCTATTGCAATGACACAAGTTTCTAGCATGTTTGAACCCTTCTAGTTTTGGTTGTTCAAGGGCTCTTCGTCTAGATCCGAAGCAACGCGGCTAATCCCCGCATCACTGGGCATTACACAGGAATCGTCTGATGGGTGGTCTGGTGGTCTGATTGAGACGGATATGATGGAGTTTTAGGAGGCTGCCACGCACAGGAAGTTCAAGAAGGGTCAGGAAGTGAATTCGAAGTTGGTGCACCCTTGCTTAAGGTTGATCCATAAGGTGTTGATGAGAGATTTCTTTGGCCATGTTGATGATGGTAAGGTCCATTTGAAGGATTTCCAGTGGTTTTTGAGCATCTTGTCTATTGTCACGTACACCCCGTGTTGGGCTAGTTTGTTTCTGAGCTCATTGAAGAGGATTCGAGATGGTGAGCCACGTGATATCTGTGGGGGTGGTTTGATCACCCTTCTTTGTGCTGAGATTATTGCCACCGATCGTATTCATCGGCCTGTTGCTCATGCGGTGTGTGACATGGTGCACATGAGAGTGTGCTCGATGCTGAAGCCATTGGGCAGGGATGGTGATTTAGTTTGGTCTTCATATGATGGTCATATTCTGATTCTTCCTCGGGTTTTTACTTATTCCCCTTCATTTGCGGATTGGTGGATTCCCAGTGATGGCAGAATTATGGCTGATGCTACCCCTGCTGCTGCTCCTTCGGGTCCGTGCGGAGAGGGCCCTAGTGCTGGTGTTGATGCTGCTGTTGTTGATTCTGTGGGTGAGGATGCACCTCTGCCTACTCAGTATGATGCACCTTCGTCTTCTTATGGTTCTGCCACACCTTGGCAGGACCATAAGAAGACGAAGGTGCATATCTAGTAGCAAACATAATTGTTGCATATAGTGGAATACGAGTGCGCAATTGTGAGTGAGAATCATTTTAATGTGCGTAAGCACATGCTAGGACCCGTACAGTACAAGATGAAGGGCGCCAAGACATTGATTTGACAACTTCTTGGCGAAACTCTCAAAATAGGACATTTGTTGTGTTTAATTGTGACTCTAAGCAAGAACTTGATGGAGATTTGACTCAAAAACTGAAATGGATATAACTCTCATGAACGAGGTTCATGAAGAGTTTGGGATAAGTATCTCTCGACCCTCGGATATGACTCACCAAGAACCTTGAGACGAGGTTGAACACTCATGGATATGACACACCAAGAATACCCAACCGCCTTCGGATATGACACACCAAAGGGGTTTCGGATACGACACACCGAAACAAGACTAAGACACTCAAGGATATCACACACCTTGAAGCCATCGTCCAAGAGGCTTGAAATGAACAAAACGCTCACGTTTTTTTAATAATCTCCAATTCAAGTCTAATTCAAATACAATGCTAGACAACCTTTAAATAGGTGCCAAATGACAATACGTAAATTGCAAATTAATTAAAACTAACTACCCACTAAGCCTAGCACTAACGTAGCTAACTACCCACTAACTAGCTAAGCCACTGAGGCCACTATGTAGGCCACTAATTAGAAACTATCTAGCTAATTAAATAAAAAAAACAATAAAACACAAATCAAACATCTTCCACGGAGACAGTTTCTGGCCTAACTTCAGAAGGTTCGTTCTCTCTCGTCCGTGATCGGAATGGAGTGATTCGAACACCCAGAGATAGATCTTGAAGTCTAGTTTCACTCCTCAAAATTTAAGAGTGATCGGAGTTGGGAATAAGACGATACGGCACTTTTACTGAGGTGACCCATGGTCACATCCATACAGCTCGATTGCTTCTTCCTCTTCATTGAACCGACTTTGGCATGTCCTTGAGGGGTGACCCATGGTCACATCATCCTCCCCTCCTTTAAGAAAGATTCGTCCTCGAATCTTTGTTGTCTTTGCTTGCCAGAAAATCGAGGAGTGAGCACAACAGGGCCGACAACAACTTCCCAGAAAATTGTCCTGACTTCAACAGGGTCGTTCTCCTTGATCCGAACTTCAAATTGGATGATTCCGGCGACAGTAGTTAGATAATGAAGTCTAGTTTCTGTCCTCGAAATTTGAGAGCAATTGGATCACGGAAACGAAAGTTATGACGATTTTACTGAGAGGTCGCGGTCGCTGCCTGAGATGCCGCGGCGCGGTTTTCCTTTGCCTTTGGTGCGGGCGTGGCTGTTAAGCCTTCCTCGCGCTCTCCGAGCACACGAACATCCCCTCGCCTTGAGATGGCTCTGATACCAAATAATGTGCGTAAGCACATGCTAGGACCCGTACAGTACAAGACGAAGGCCGCCAAGACATTGATTTGGCAACTTCTTGGCGAAACTCTCAAAATAGGACATTTGTTGTGTTTAATTGTGACTCTAAGCAAGAACTTGATGGAGATTTGACTCAAAAACTGAAATGGATATAACTCTCATGAACGAGGTTCATGAAGAGTTTGGGATAAGTATCTCTCGACCCTCGGATACGACTCACCAAGAACCTTGAGACGAGGTTGAACACTCATGGATATGACACACCAAGAATACCCAACCGCCTTCGGATATGACACACCAAAGGGGTTTCGAATACGACACACTGAAACAAGACTAATACACTCAAGGATATCACACACCTTGAAGCCATCGTCCAAGAGGCTTGAAATGAACAAAACGCTCACGTTTTTTTAATAACCTCCAATTCAAGTCTAATTCAAATACAATGCTAGACAACCTTTAAATAGGTGTCAAATGACAATACGTAAATTGCAAATTAATTAAAACTAACTACCTACTAAGCCTAGCACTAACGTAGCTAACTACCCACTAACTAGCTAAGCCACTGAGGCCACTACGTAGGCCACTAATTAGAAACTATCTAGCTAATTAAATAAAATAAAAAAACAATAAAACACAAATCAAACATCTTCCACGGAGACAGTTTCTGGCCTAACTTCAGAAGGTTCGTTCTCTCTCGTCCGTGATCGGAATGGAGTGATTCCAACGCCCAGAGATAGATCGTGAAGTCTAGTTTCACTCCTCAAAATTTGAGAGTGATCGGAGTTGGGAATAAGACGATACGGCACTTTTACTGAGGTGACCCATGGTCACATTCATGCAGCTCGATTGCTTCTTCCTCTTCATTGAACCGACTTTGGCATGTCCTTGAGGGGTGACCCATGGTCACATCACATTTGCATGTTAAGTAGTAAGGTTTTCTTCTATTTGCATGTATCCTATATCCTTGTGTGCATTGCTATTGCTTTATTAGTGATAAGGTTTTCTTCCATTGATATTGTAGTAAGTACTATCAACAACTTTCTGAATTGGTAGTTAATCAAGATCAGGGTGAGAACAACTATAAGAATAGATAAAGAACTTGGATTTAATAGATTTCGGTGATCAAATTATATCTTTGTATTGTGGATCTCGTTCTAGTGGAACTTCTTCCCCAATCATATTCTCAAGTCAACTAAACCTGTTCACTTTGCTCTGTTTGATAACCAACCCCCCCCCCCCCCCCCTTTTCCTTGTTACTTGTTAATCATAATTGCATACTTCATCAGATCTTCCCAGTGGGTTCGACCCTTACTTGCTTACTATACATCTGTTTAGTAGGTTGTTAGGACTTTTACTTTGACTAGGCCATTCAACGATATTTGCATTGCATATTTCGGCCACGTCAGAAGGTCTAGGCATTGGATTACACTTTGCATCAGTATCCCATCCGCAGTGCAACGGCCAAGTAGAAAACACCAATCAGCGAATCCTCTTTGACCTTAAAAGAAGGCTCACGCGGGTGCAGGGACGATGGGCGGAGGTCCTCCCCCTAGTGTTATGGGCTAATAGGACCACATCTAAAAGGGGTACATGGGAAACACCCTTCGCACTGACCTACGGGTTCGAAGCTGTGATACCGGTGGAGCACCTCTTCCCCAACGAGAGACTCCTGGACTACGACGACGAAAAGAACTCTGAGAAGTTAGAGTTGCAACTAGCGGAAGAAATACGAGAAATGGCAACAATACGCGAGAGTGAGTACAAGCGCCGTATAGCCGCCTACTACAACAAAAAAGGTGAAACGATGAGGCTTCGTGGAAGGTGATTTGGTACTCAGAAAAACCGAAGGAGGAAAACCCAACCCCGGTTGGGAGGGCCCATACATAATCGTCCGCGAAGTAGCACCCGGAGCCTACCGCCTCAAATACCACGCGGGGAATATGGTCCCAAATTCGTGGAACGTAATGAGGCTCCGCAGGTATTACCCGTGAAAGAAAGCGCGCCCCAGGTATGCTCCTTACAAACCTTGATTGGTTCAACTTACGCGGCTTACACCAAGATGTAACTCCGAAGTATTAACATACAAGCAACAACACCGCAACTCAAAGCAACACCTAAAAACAACAAGCCTAGGGGCTGAAAAAGGAAGAAATAATAAGGTACACAATGCGAAGTACCAATAGAAAAATGCACGCAAATCATTTAAAAAAGCAAAATCCGCAACACGACGAATGATCAAACTTTCTAAGCCATTTTTCTTGTGTGCAAAATTCAGGAAAACGATAAAGCAATAACAGACGGCACTGGCTTGGCAAGTGTTAGCCAGTGCGCGTAGCAATACCAGACGGTACTGGCTTGGAAAGTGTTAGCAGTACGCGTAGCAACACCAGACAGCACTGGCTTGGCAAGTGTTGGCCAGTGCGCGTAGCAATACCATACGATACTGGCTTGGCAAGTGTTAGCCAGTACGCGTAGCAACACCCGAGAAGAAGAAAGCACACGAACATGATGAAGCAAGCAAAATATATAGAAAGTACAAAGGGCCTTACGCCAGATCATTACATTCCGCTAAGAGCCATTGTAATTACAACGTTGTTTTCATTACAAAAATTCAGAGAAAAAGTTTCGCTATTGTCATCCAAAAGCCTACAGGAAAAGTTGCATTACACATCGCATTACATACATCCCCTATAGGGGCGCAACATCCAAAAGTTCATAACTTCAACAAACCACCCCCTACAACCCCTCTGCTATCCTTCTTTTAATCTGTAAACTAAAAGGAAGGATGGGGGGAAAGAGGGGGGGATCGCAAGCAAAAATAAAAACAAAACAAAACACCCTAAAGACCAACGGTACGAAGGCTGCGAGCAGGAAAACCGGGCGGAGGTGGCCCGTGCACAACAACATGAGCTGGCCCTTCTTGCCCCAGTCGAGCTATGCGAGCAGTATCATAATTAGTCGTAACCTCGCGAAGGCGTCGCCCTCTAGCCAGGGGTCTGGGAAAGTAGAAAATTTGCCCCACTCCCAAGCGAACAGCCTCCGGGAAGAGACGGGCACGCATCTCCTCCAGATCGAACTCCCCAACGGACTCCCCCACAGTGCCCATGTCCATGGTCCACAAGTAACCACCGTCATAACGGTGGACAGACGACAGTCGTCGGTCACCGCGTTGACACACAATCTGCATGTTGTAATGAACGACAAGCGTCAACCTAACCATGTTTGGCGAAAGAAAGCAAAAGCAAGTAGAGGGAAAAGAGAACAAGAAGCAAGACAAAAGAGTAATGGGAAAACATAGGAAGAAGGGTATTTATAGAAGAAAAAAGACGGTTTCTGAGGCGGTTAACCTCCCTAGCAAAACCTCTTACAGGGGGTGAGCATTCATTCTCTCTCCAAGCAAAAACCACCCAATGCAGTAATTGCCCTTAGAAGAGCCCTCTCTCTCTTCTCATAAAGAGAAGGATTATTAGAATCCGCGTTGTGGAAAGGATTGAAATGACTAAGCGTATTTAATAAGAGAAGAAAGTCAAAACATGAGAGATAAACTCAGAAAAAAGCAATGATTACTGAGCCACACCCGGTCTAATTGCATTCAAAGCTAAGCCACGAGACACCAAACGCGAACAAGAAGCATCGAACGAAACAAAATCGCAGAGATCCAGAAAAACCTCGTTCGCGTATAAAACAAAAATAGCCGAGAAAATACATGCAAAATACCTGTTCGCAGAAGAAAGAACCCAATATTAAGGAAAAGAGCATATCTACCGTACAAACGTTCACAAGAGCAAAAGAAACATGTGCCCAAAAGATTCCAAAATAAGAGTACCCTACAAACATCGTTGACACACAATCTGCCCGTTATAATGAACGACAAGGGTCAACCTAACCATGTTTGGCGAAATACAGCAAAAGCAAGTAGAGGGAAAAGAGAACAAGAAGCAAGACAAAAGAGTAATGGGAAAACAGAGGAAGAAGGGTATTTATAGAAGAAAATAGACGATTTCTGAGGCGGTTAACCTCCCTAGCAAAATCCCTTACAGGGGGTGAGCATTCATTCTCTCTCCAAGCAAAAACCACCCAATGCAGTAACTGCTCTCAGAAAGAGCCCTCTCTCTCTTCTCATAAGGAGAAGGATTATCAGAAACCGCGCTGTGGAAAGGATTGAAATGACTAAGCGTATTTAATAAGGGAAGAAAGTCAAAACATGAGAGATAAAATCAGAAAAAGAAATGATTACTGACCCACACCCTGTCTAATCGCATTCAAAGCTAAGCCACGAGACACCAAACGCGAACAAGAAGCATCGAACGAAACAAAATCGCAGAGATCCAGAAAAACCTCGTTCGCGTATAAAACAAAAATAGCCGAGAAAATACATGCAAAATACCTGTTCGCAGAAGAAAGAACCCAATATTAAGGAAAAGAGCATATCTACCGTACAAACGTTCACAAGAGCAAAAGAAACATGTGCCCAAAAGATTCCAAAATAAGAGTACCCTACAAACATCGTTGACACACAATCTGCCCGTTATAATGAACGACAAGGGTCAACCTAACCATGTTTGGCGAAATACAGCAAAAGCAAGTAGAGGGAAAAGAGAACAAGAAGCAAGACAAAAGAGTAATGGGAAAACAGAGGAAGAAGGGTATTTATAGAAGAAAATAGACGATTTCTGAGGCGGTTAACCTCCCTAGCAAAATCCCTTACAGGGGGTGAGCATTCATTCTCTCTCCAAGCAAAAACCACCCAATGCAGTAACTGCTCTCAGAAAGAGCCCTCTCTCTCTTCTCATAAGGAGAAGGATTATCAGAAACCGCGCTGTGGAAAGGATTGAAATGACTAAGCGTATTTAATAAGGGAAGAAAGTCAAAACATGAGAGATAAAATCAGAAAAAGAAATGATTACTGACCCACACCCTGTCTAATCGCATTCAAAGCTAAGCCACGAGACACCAAACGCGAACAAGAAGCATCGAACGAAACAAAATCACAAAGATCCAGAAAAACCTCGTCCGCATATAAAACAAAAATAGCCGAGAAAATACATGCAAAATACATGTTCGCAGAAGCAAGAACCCAATATTAAGGAAAAGAGCATGTCTATCGTACAAACGTTCACAAGAGCAAAAGAAACATGCGCCCAAAAGATTCCAAAATAAGAGTACCCTACAAACATCGCCCAATGCTGAAACCACAAAAGAAAGCACGAGAGCTATTCAAAACAAAACGAAACAAGCAAGGATAAGCTGGGGCTGAACTAGGGACGAGAGGTGACAACACTCGAGAACTCTCAACGCGAGGAATCCTCGCGTGCACGCTTAGTCCCAACAGAAGTAGCCGTTGGGGAAGACGGTTTCTTCGTGTAAGGATCACCGTCCTTCAAAAGTGTCACGTTCCACGCCTCCAAAACCTCATCATGATCTTCCTTCACGTCCCCAATGGCAGGAATCCTATAAGGAGCCCTCGGTTTGTAAGCTACCCCCGCGGAATTCCTAGGATCAGGACGTATCGGTTGAACTTTATAGTGATCAGCCATTTGCTTAACACCAATCTTCAGGCCGTGAAAGAACTCCCCAACAGCAAAATACATGTATCGAGCTTTCATGCGATAGCCCTCCACGTACTCTTCCACCCCTTCTCGCCTTCCTTCCTCCTTGGATTTCTTGCAATCCTCTGTCAGCACCACCATTTTTTCCTCCAGCATGTTGCACTTCTCGACAAGACCTCTGAGCCCGCGAAGTTCCTCAACCTCTGTCTGCAGCGGTGTTTTCTCAGTTAGCACAACATCCATCTCTATTTCCATCCGGTCTGTCTCTGTTTTCATCCGGGAAACCTGCTCGGGAAGAGATTCCACTTCCGCATCATGAGAAATAATTTTCTATAAAGCACTCAGAACATCACGGTACCCCATCTTAGCCTGCACGGTAAAGAAAACATAAATAAGAAATAAATAAATAAAAAGAGCACAACCCGCGAGCCAGTATAAAGGTAAATAAAGTACACACAGAGTTCAAGTGACGAGCCACCGACCCCACTGGATCAGACTGATCCTTAGCGTGATGCTTCACTTTCTTGCTACGAGAAGACTTCTTTTTCAGATCAGCCAAGGGGCGTTCAAGGCTCTCCCTCAACTCTGTTATTGGGGCTTTCTCACCCCGCGAAGAAGTACCAACAACATCTCCGACACCTTCTCCGACTTCATCCGCGTGGTCATGGGAAACCCCCGCTCCACCCAAAATAACAGGAAGGCCTTGTTGGTTCCCGCCCTACGCCGGATCCGTGAACTCGAGCCCTTCCTCCAAATCCTCAAGACCGTCCATATAATCAAACAACATGGTAGACGAAGACCCTGGAAAGACAGAAGTGAGAGCGTTAGCAAAAGCCTGCGACTGACAAGGAAAAAACAAACAAACATGTGCCCCCACGAACATCATAAGAACCAACCCGCAGGGATCAAAGCCCAGAAGTGATAAAGGTCAGCTCACCCCCACGAGGGTGGGGGGAGCTCAAGCCCAACTCCTCGAGTTTAGTCGTCATCATTAACTGACTATACTCGCAACACAAGGTACGGTCAAACTTTGCAATCAAAACTTTATTCTCGCTCTGTTGTCTTTTCTTAGCAGGGCCAGAGGTGAGACAAGAAAAATGAAGAGCTCTCCCAGGGCTAATGTTGACCCCAAACGCCTCAAGAACCGTAAGCAAAAACCACTCATTTCGCCAGGTGCCCAGATTAGTAGGTTTGGAAACCCGCAGCATATACTCCACCTTCCAGGACCAATACCCATCAGTAATGTCGCTCGTGGAAATCAAATTTCAGACAACTTCAAGCGATGGTTCCACGTTTAACTCCCGACAATGAAGAAAAAGACAACAGAAGTTCCTCCACGAGTTCGGATGCAATTGGATGAGGGTAGTGCCTTGAGCATTCAGAATCTCCTTAAAGAGCGGATGAATAGGCACGTGAAACCCGGCATACAACGATGGAAGAGACACTGCCATGAAGTTGGGAAAATGATGAAGAGATCGCGACCCCTCCTCTGGAAGAGCCAAAACAGCCCCAGCAGGAAACGGATAAGTTTGTATGATCCCCTCTAAGTGTTCAAAGTCTAACACGGACTCATCTCCGTCATGCCCCCGGAATTAGGTATTATCCGCGAAAGGCAGTCGTATTACGCTCCTCTTCAAGATCCAAAGGTTTCTATCCTCTGGCGCTGCGCGCGAAAGCGAAAGAGTGGAAGACACATCCTCGCGAGACTGATCTTGATCAGAAGTTGAGAGAGAGTTTTCTTCGCGAAGCTCTCCCTCGTCATACCGGGAAATGTGATCGTGTTTATCCTTGTAGCGAGCTTTGGGGAGAACGAGACGCTTCCTAGGACGCAGGTCTGATGAAGGTGACTCCGCAGATTCCACAAAAGTACTAGACGAAGGACGTTGATTTCGATCACTAGATGTACGGACCTAATGCTTAAAGTTCATCACCCTTCTCTCTAGCAAACAGAACAAGGTCCAAACATGGAAAATGAAGAAAAGGAAACATCAGCCCCAAATAAAAAGGAAATGCGCAAAAGTATGAAGGGACCGGGACAAGGCATTCTGAAAGTGACCAGAAAGCAAATCGAGGCCAATAAAAATAGAAAGGAAACCCCCCTTTACCCCGAAAAACCCTAAAAAGATCAAAAAAGGAGACGAGAAGTCGCATCCTGAACAAGATGACAGAATGAAAGCGGAAAGAAGAAACTTTGAAAGTACCTCGAGTCGCAAGTCCGCCTCCAGGAAACAGCCCAAGTCAGATCTGAATCACGACAACCAAAAAGGAGAAATCGTTTCTCGAGAATTCGGCTTCAATACACCCTCACCCAAACAAGAAGAAGAGAAACCAGGGAAATGAAGTAATGAAGAGAGGAAGGAAAAAGAAATTACCCGTTGAAGCGCAAAAACCGCCAGAAATACGAGATTGGCAAGAGTCAGGCACCGGAGAACCGTCAAGAAGAGAAGCGTCTTCTGTGTAAGTGAACAGGATGAGAAACAGGCCCGGGAGGAAGACGATTTATAGGGTTAACGGTTTGAAATAGCAGTTGAAGGGACACATTTAAGCACCACGTGGATGACCCCGAGTGAGACACGTGGCAAGTAGAGAAATCCACAAGGAATTCAAAATTTGAACCAAAAAGGAAACAAAGGTCAAAGCGGGATAAGAGTTTGCAAGAATCACCTAACCTGTGGGACAGGAGAACCCACGTGTGGCGATCCCCGAAAAAGTCCTTGAATCACCCACAAACCAAGCCTTCGCTCATGCCTCGCAAAGCGCTTGGGGGGCTGGCTGTGGGAGTCAGATTTCCTCGCGGGGGTCTCCCTACGCGTAGGTTCTCATGTCTACCAGAATTCAGTTATGGAGAGAGGTTCGATGTCAGAACAGAAGAAGAGTCAATGCATGTTGAAGAACCCCATCAACCAGTAAGCAACACTTGGCAACTCGGTAGTGGACAACAATGCTTATATATACCCATGAGACTTCTGAGAGAAAGGAGGCAATTCTGAGAAAGAAGAGAGAGAAAGAGTTTGAGAGCTCCATAGCCATTCTCTGGTTTTTTGCTCTGAGTTCCTTAAGAACAAAGCCAGCGAGAGACCCCCTTATTCCTTCCCTTTTCTCGTCTTCTCTGTCACCAGATTTGTCGATCTCCTTACTGACTTGGGCGTCAGAGAGTGTTCTCTCAGGGAAGCCCTCTCCGGGAATTTCAGGTTGCTCAAGAAGGAGGAGGAACTCGGTTGCGCAAGGTGGCGAGAAGGTGAAGTTTGGATTCAACTCGGGGAAGAGAAGTTTAGCCCAGAAGCAAGCTACAAGCCAGAAGTCCCAGTTTTCCAAGATGATGAAGTGACGTGGCCTAGATCCAGCTCAAGGAGGATAGCCGCGATCCAAAAAAATCCACCACCATACCTCGGAATCCCACGCGAAGGCTAGCGGCAAAGAGTGGCAGAGGACATCCCCCAAAACAAACAAATCTCCAAGTAAATCCGGGTCGAGGGAGTGTTGACCCTCGACGTCTTCACAAACTGTTGAAACGGAATTCAACACTAACCATGTTTGGCGAAAGAAAGCAAAAGCAAGTAGAGGGAAAAGAGAACAAGAAGCAAGACAAAAGAGTAATGGGAAAACAGAGGAATAATGGTATTTATAGAAGAAAAAAGACGATTTCTGAGGCGGCCAACCTCCCCAGCAAAACCGCTTACAGGGGGTGAGCATTCATTCTCTCTCCAAGCAAAAACCAACCAATGCAGTAATTGCTGTCAGAAAGAGCCCTCTCTCTCTTCTCATAAAGAGAAGGATTATCAGAAACCGCGCTGTGGAAATGATTGAAATGACTAAGCATATTTAATAAGGGAAGAAAGTCAAAACATGAGAGATAAACTCAGAAAAAAGCAATGATTACTGAGCCACACCCGGTCTAATCGCATTCAAATTTAAGCCACGAGACACCAAACGCGAACAAGAAGCATCGAACGAAACAAAATCGCAGAGATCCAGAAAAACCTTGTCCGCGTATAAAACAAAAATAGCCGAGAAAATACATGCAAAATACATGTTCGTAGAAGCAAGAACCCAATATTAAGGAAAAAGAGCATGTCTACCGTACAAACGTTCACAAGAGCAAAAGAAACATGCGCCCAAAAGATTCCAAAATAAGAGTACCCTACAAACATTGCCCAATGCAGAAACCACAAAAGAAAGCACGAGAGGAATTCAAAACAAAACGAAACAAGCAAGGATAAGTTGGGACTGAACTAGGAACGAGATGTGACAACACTCGACAACTCTCCATGCGGGGAATCCTCGCGTGCATGCTTAGTCCCAACAGAAGTAGCCGCTGGGGAAGACGGTTTCTTCGTGTAAGGATCACCGTCCTTCAAAAGTGTCACATTCCACGCCTCCAAAACCTCATCATGATCTTCCTTCACGTCCCCAATGGCAGGAATCCTATAAGGAGCCTTCGGTTTGTAAGCTACCCCCGCAGAATTCCGAGGATCAGGACGTATCGGTTGAACTTTATAGTGATCAGCCATTTGCTTAACACCAATCTTCAGGCCGTGAAAGAACTCCCCAGTAGCAAAATACATGTATCGAGCTTTCATGCGGTAGCCTGCCACGTACTCTTCCACCCTTTCTCGCCTTCCTTCCTCCTTGGCTTTCTTGCAATCCTCTGTCAGCACCACCAACTTTTCCTCCAGCATGTTGCACTTCTCGGCAAGACCTCTTAGCTCGCGAAGTTCCTCAACCTCTGTCTGCAGCGATGTTTTCTCACTTAGCACAGCATCCATCTCTATTTTCATCCGGTCCGTCTCTGTTTTCATCCGGGAAACCTGCTCGTGAAGAGATTCCACTTCCGCATCATGAGAAGTAATTTTCTCTAAAGCACTCAGAACATCACGACACCCCCTCTTAGTCTGCACGGTAAAGAAAGCATAAATAAGAAGAAAAAAAAAAGCATAACCCGCGAGCCAGTATAAAGGAAAAGAAAGTACACACAGAGTCCAAGTGACGAGCCACCGACCCCACTGGATTAGACTGATCCTTAGCATGATGCTTCACTTTCTTACTGCGAGAAGACTTGTTTTTTCAGATCAGCCAAGGGGCGTTCAATGCTCTCCCTCAACTCTGTTATATGGGCTTTCTCCCCCCGCGAAGAAGTACCAACAACATCTCCGGCACCTTCTCTGACTTCCTCTGCATGGTCATGGGAAACCCCCGCTCCACAAAAAATAACAGGAAGGCCCTGTTGGTCCCCGCCTTGCGCCGGATCCGCGAACTCGAGCCCATCCTCCAAATCCTCAAGACCGTCCATATAATCAAACAACATGGTAGACGAAGACCCTAGAAAGACAGAAGTGAGAGCGTTAGCAAAAGCCTGCGCCTGACAAGGAAAAAACAAACAAACATGTGCCCCCACGAGCATCATAAGAACCAGCCCGCAGGGATCAAAGCCCATAAGTGATAAAGGTCAGCTCATCCCCGCGAGGGTGGGGGGAGCTCAAGCCCAACTCCTCGAGTTTATCCGCCGTCATTAACAGACTATACTAGCAACACAAGGTACGGTCAAACTTCGCAATCAAAGCTTTCTTCTCGCTCTGCTGTCTTTTCTTAGCAGGGCTAGAGGCGAGACAAGAAAAATGAAGAGCTCTCCCAGGGCTAATGTTCACCCCCAATGCCCCAAGAACCCTAAGCAAAAACCACTCATTTCGCCAGGTGCTCAGATTATTAGGTTTGGAAACCCGCAACGTATACTCTACCTTCCAGGACCAATACCCATCAGTAATGTCTCGTGTGGAAATCAAATTTCGGACAACTTCAAGCGATGGTTCCACGTTTAACTCCCGACAATGAAGAAAAAGACAACAGAAGGTCCTCCATGAGTTTAGATGCAATTGGATGAGGCTAGTGCCTTGAGCATTCAGAATCTCCTTAAAGAGCGGATGAATAGGCACGCGAAACCCGACATACAACGCTAGAAGAGACATTGCCATAAAGTTGGAAAAATGATGAAGAGATCGCGACCCCTCCTCTGGAAGAGCCATAACAGACCCAGCAGGAAACGGATATGTTTGTATGATCCCCTCTAAGTGCTCAAAGTCTAACACGGACTCATCTCCGTCATTCCCATGTAAGTAGGCATTATCCGCGAAAGGCAGTCGTCTTATGCGCCTCTTCAAGATCCAAAGCTTGCTATCCTCTGGCGCTGCGCGCGGAAGCGAAAGAGTGGAAGACACATCCTCGCGAGACTGATCTTGATCAAAAGTTAAGAGAGAGTTTTCTTCGCAAAGTTCTCCCTCGTTATACCGGGAAATGTGATCGTGTTTAGCCTTGTAGCGAGCTTCGGGGCTGAACGAGACGCTTCCTAGGACGCATGTCTGATGAAGGCGACTTCACGGATTCCACAAAAGTACTATATGAAGGACGTTGATTTCGCTCGCTAGATGTACGGACCTGATGCTTAAAGTTCATCACCCTCCTCTCTTGCAAACAGAACAAGGTCCAAACATGGCAAAGGAAGAAAAGGAAACATGATAACAGGCTTTCGTCGTGTAAAAAATGCTATGCAAAATATCCAAACAAACCCTAAACCGTAGTCCTAGGTAAGTAAAGGTCGAACCCACAGGGAGGCGAATTCTATCTAAATATGCAATTCGTATGTCAATCAAACATAATCAAAGGGGGGTTTTGTGAGTTTTATAAGTTCTAAACATGCAAAAGATAAACAAGCTAAAGAGTTGTGAAATCAGTGATGGGAAAAACACTTACTCAAACAACATCCACTATTCGTATGACAAGTTGATCATAGAAAATCATTCAAAATCTCATGCAATGGAAATTCCAATTCCTTTTCAGATATAACTAATAGAACAACCAGATACTATTAGCACTAACTAATTAAACAACCCTGAAACTATCAAGATTCAGTTTAACAGCAGCCTTACGGATAGGAATATAGTTGGATACAATTCTAGCATAAAACAACCAGCTTTTATCCTAGAATGTAAATCAATTCTCTTCTGTATAAGACTAGCACAACCAGATACTAGTACGATGCAGTTGCTACTCTGAAGTAGATATGCTCAACCAGTAACAATCTAAATCTAGCAATAGATCAATAACGACAAACCCTAGTTGTGTCCAAGATAGAGATTATCAATATAAATCATAAGCAATCAAGCAAGAGAATAGATAAAAACCATGCAATAGATTAAGAACGAGAGTCTTACAACTGAATCAAAACGAAAGCTTCAGCGTCTGACTAAGCCAGGGAGGCTTAGTTCTTCATAACGTAGAACGTAGAAAAGGAGAAGTAGAATTAGGGTTTAGAGATTTGATGAGATGATAGGATAATCAAGCCTCTCTCTACCCTTAAATACTAAAGGGAAATAAAGCTAAGTTAACCTAAAACGAAATAATAAAAATGTAATAAAACAATGCAAAATAAGCAAATAAGGAAAACGACTCGGCGGTGCATCCAACAGCAGCGGCGGGCGCCGTGACCTTCACGGCGGGCGCCGCATTTCCACGGCGGGCGCCATGGCCAAGTCGTAGCCAAAGTTGCTGGAACTCCTTTGGCGGCGGGCGCCGTAAGGTGGGCGGCGGTCGCCGTAAGCCTAGTGGCGCCGTCGCTGTTCTTCGGTTCAGCTCCTGCGACACTTCCTTAGAAATGCCATAACTTTTGATTCCCAACTCGGATTGCGCTCCTATTTTGAGGACTTTCAGGAGACTTCAAGATCTAACTCCTGGAATTGGAATCACTCCATTTTGACATCTGAGTAGAGAGAACGAACCAATTGAATTCAGCCTACCGTTCTTCTACTCTTCATTGCACTCCCTTGCCGTCTTCTACTAGTGGCTTCCTCCTCAGTGTCTCATATGATCTCCAAAACCACTCAAACACCTCCAAAAACACCAACTTCGCCCCCAAATACCATGCACATGAATGTGTCTAAATCTACCCGAATGGCACCAATAAAACCTCTAATGACTCTTGGTTAAGCCCTACAAAGTAGTGCTTATCAAACTCTCCATGCTTAGACCTTTGCTCATCCATGAGTAAACTAATAGAGAGTCTACTCCTCCAATTCAGCATCCAAGGTCTCAGGAAGTATATCCTCCAACTAAGAGTCACCTAACTCATGCCAAGCTCCTGGCACCAATCTCATTTACAACACATCAACAACTCAACAGATTAAGGGGCAAGCAGAGTACTTCCCCCAAGCTAAACCCGGACATCCAATAGTGTGAGTAACCTCTAATCCTAGCCTCCATCTATTGCTCCTTATGTCTCCCAGAGTGACCTACCCGATAATCCTTCTTTGACTCCTCTTCTTATGACGCATCGCCAAGAATAATGAGAAATCCTAAAATCACTCTTCTTCTTTTTCACTCATTTTGCCAAGGCGCCCTTTTCGGGTTTTCACCAAGCCACTCATTTCATTTTCCAATAGATGTACTCACATAATCTCACGTCACTCTTGACCTCATATTACCCCAGCCTAATGTTGGTCCAAGCCACCTACTTATTACCTAGGCCGCCCTTTCGGGTTTTCGACCTATCCCAGGATTTCAATGATAGCCTTTTTTCAAATTTTTGGCTTTTTCTCTTTTCTCATTTTTCTCCTCAACGACGTAGCAAGAATAGAACTCTCCCCCATGCTTAAACATTGCATTGTCCTCAATGTAATGAAAGACAAAAGAATAGAAGCACAGGGAAAAGCAAAAAATTAACTCACAACGTTGCCGAGCTGGCTTGGACACGGAAGATGTCGCTGGCGGTCTTCTCAATAAACGTCCATGTCACGGGTGTCGACATCAATGCCATAATCGTCATCTACCATGCAACCATAGGGAACCACTGTGGGGAATAGTGGTATGGCAGGGATGGCGGGGTTGCATGGCCTTCAACAGACACAAAAATGGGGCCCAGATGTAATCGTGGTTGGGCCCTGGTGTATCTCCTCTCCAGCTGTCGACTACAGGGCCACCATCGTTGCCAAATGAATGTAGGGTGAATGTATTCCTCCGTTAGCAACATGATGCGCACCTCTCGTGGGAAATCTGGACAGCCCGGTCAAACTTTTTTTTGTTTTTTTGTTTTTTTTTTGTTTAAGGTTTTTTTGTTTGTTTTTTTTTTGTTTTTTTTTAAAACGAAAGAAAACGAACCTGAAAATGGCGGCGATCGCCGTAATTAAACGGCGGTCGCCGTCATTTGCCGCAAGCGAAGTGTCGGAGGAGGTGAAAACGGCGGGCGCTGTAGGGTCGGCGGCGGGCGCCGTGAATTCCTTCTTCACTTGGAACCGCTTCCTGCAGGTTAGTTCGACACAGAAAGGAAAAAAAAAACTAAAAGGAAAAACAAAAGAAAATGACTAAGGGAAAGAAAATAAACTACCTAACATCGGGTTTCCTCCCGATCAGCGCCTTAGTTAATGTCGTGGCTCGACATACTACTCGAATAACCTCAATCCATATCATCAGGCTCTTGAGGAATCTTCTTAATCCATACCTCCTTCCTGAACCAATTATGGAAAGGTTTGAACGTTAGACCATTCTTCTTCTTCAGTGGATTCTCCATCTTGACCTTCTTAGTCGCGTCTCCCCCATACTTAGATCGATCAGGGGGGTGTTTAACCTCGACTTCAGGGACCTGCACCAAAGAAGGAACGAGCTTCTCGCTCGGGGTCAGCAGTAAAGGTGATTTGCCTGGTAGCTCTGGAGGAATCTTATAGTAAGCGTCCGACTCATCACTAGTGGAAAAAACACTTTTTGAGGCTCCCTTTTAGAGGCATACATAGTTCAATACGCCTCAACAACGACTTAGGCAATCACTTTTTTTGGTTTTTGAGGCGGATAATTAATTTATACGCCTCAAAAACATCTTTTGAGGCGGGCATTTTAATATACGCCTTAACAAGTATCCGAAAAAACATTTCCTGCTAAAGTATTAGAGGCGGGCCAGGGTAAGGCCCGCCTCTAATGCTAAATAATTGAGGCGGGCCAAGTAGCCCGCCTCAATTAAAGCTTGTTGAGGCGGGCCTCTTAAAGCCCGCCTCAATAAGTATGTCCAATAGAGGCGGGCATGTAAGGCCCGCCTCTATTATACCAATACTTATAGAGGCGGGCGTGTTAGGCCCGCCTCTATAAGCTCAACCCTAATTAAAAAAAAAAGATGCGCGCTCCTTCATCTCCTCTTCGTATCCGTCTTCGCCGAGCTCCGACTTCATCTCCCTTCACCGAGCTCCCTCTAATACTCCCTTCAACAAGTATCAACAACGCACTCAAGGTTTCACCAAAACGCCATCCTCAACCTCACCCGATTCCGCTGGTAAGCTCATCTGACACCCTATTTTACTTCTCCAATTCCGCTAAACTCTACACTTTAATTTGCTCGTATTGTCGTCGACCTCAACTTCATCAATCTTAATTATATACTTCTTCTTCATCTTTTTCTGCCTATTGAAAGCTCGTGCCTTCTGTTACATTAATCATGAATTTCGAATTTGTGTGTTTTGTGTTTAAATGTTTTAGTCCTTGCACAACTTTTGTACTAGGTTAAAGTACTAGTATATAAAGTAGAAAATTTATACTGTGTTAACTGCTCATGTGAAAGTCAAATCTGCAGCTCGGATTTTTGTAGGTATTTAATTTCTCTGCTTCCGCACTTCATATATATGCTTGGATGCCTGAATTTAGAGTCCCCGGGAGCAGAGTTTTTTCGAACCCTGATAATCTTTGAATGTAGATTTCTCGTTATGAATTTTGGTGGATCTGAGTTCTAAATTATTACTGGGCTTGATTTTGTGATTCACATGCTTCTCTCAGTTTCGAGATGTGCTTGATAGAATTTTCTGTCTTGGCTTTGCTAGTAAGTTGCTGATAAATTCAGAAGCTGTTGAGCTTCTTATTGGTTTATAATTGCTGATTCGATTGCTTGCTTCTGTTTCCGTTGTGAACTTCACCTTTGTTTCAATGGCTTACATGATTTTTCTTAATTTTTTTACTGATAGAAACTATGTATGGTTCGATGGCTGCTAAACCAGGTTGACTATATATGTGATTACTAAGGTACAAGGAAATACAATCTACAGACGTAGATTGAATCTTTTATTGGTTGATATGGGTATGAGCCCAGTAGTATTCAAATCCTTGTAAGTGTGCTACCTTTATGGCACTCCTATTATATTTAATAATTTTCTCAGGACTTATTTGGTATTGTACAAGTTGGACTTGATCCTGTATTATTATTCAATGCTTTTGATTTGATCCTACTGTTGTGTAACCATTTTGGTTTTGGATTTTTATTTCTGTATTAGATAAGAGTTCGTGATTAGTAGATCATTGCAGATTCGGCCTGGCTTGACCTAACTTTCTTTTTTGAAAACAGGAAGGTTTGGCTCTGTTAGAAGCTTAATCGGTTTGTAAGAATATAAGGCGGTTAGATGATATTGCTGAGATTGAGGATCATTTATTTTACAATAAGTTAATTTTATTTTACAATAAGTTATTTTTTTTACATTTAGGTAGATTTTTGTGTGTGCTTGTTGCAGGAATTCTAGCCACTATGTCTAACGAAAGTGGAAATGCTATTCTCCCTACCCAAGGTGATCATGAATCACAAGGTGTTAGCGCGATTACACAGATCGCTAAAGGGCGTGGTCCGTCAAAAGGAGTTCAAGTAAAAAAGCCTATGCACCTTGAGTTTAATGAGTTAAATGTCCCTGATGGCGAGTGGTCGAAAGAATACGGAGAGCAAGTTGGGAGTTGTGCTCAAAGAATTAATATTAACGAGAAAGAATACCGAAAGATAGATGAGCAGACGAGGCAAGGGTTTTGGGAGGAGACCAAGGTATAATGACATTTTAAATTGTTTTAAATATACACTATATTAACAATTAATCTAACTTATTGTAAAAATCCACAGCTTATGTTCCACATCATTGAGGATGTAGATAAATCAAGGGAAAAATACTTTCATTCTTGTGTGGCAAAACGATTTAGAGATTTCAAGAGCAAGTTGGTGCGTCGATGGATAACTAAGAAGCAAAAGCCGTCGAAATATCCTACAAACAAGATGCCTTGGGAAATCTACCACCACATTACAGAGGCTGATTGGTCAGTTTTTCTTAAAGAATATTACAAGCCGGAGTCATTGGTAATAATGCTATTTCTTTTTACTATTAAAGATTTCTAGTCAGCGGAAATCGTTGGTTATAAATCTATGTGCCTTTTGACAGGCTCGTAATGAGAAAGCAAGGGCAAGTGCAGTATTAAACAAGAGTCCTCATCTCACCGGCCAGGCGGGTTATATTAGAAAACGACACGAGTGGATAAAAGAAGGACGACTCCCATCGGAAGCAGCTTTATCTCTGTCAAGTAGCTCCTCAGTGAACTCATCGGTTCCTAGAGCTAGAAAATATAGATCAAAGGAGTGGGTTTTGGCTCATCAAGTTCGAAGTAAGGATGGAAAGTGGGAAGTTAACCCGAACGATAAGGAAGCCGTAGAAATTGCAAGAAAAGTTGTAAGTAGTGCTTTTTTAATGAATATTTACTTAAATTGACTTGGAAATATGAACTAATTTATACTTTCCTAATTGGCATTATAGGAGGAGTATATCGAAGAAGAAGAAAAAGGAAACCTTACTTTCGAGGATGATGAGGATGCCCTCACCAAAGCTATTGGGAAAAAAGATCATCGTGGCCGTGTCAAGGTAATGGGTGGAAATGTTGGTTATAGAGTTGCTTTCGGTCCAAGAGAACGACAGAGAAGATGTTCTAGTGAAGCTTCATCAGATCTGGTCGAATCGATCAAAGCTGAAATTAGAAAGGAGTTTGAAGGTGAATTAGATAAAAGGGTGGCTGAGGCCCTCCAAAAGCAACTACGCTCCATGTTACATATAAATCAACCAAACTCCACTTCTACTCCCGTTCTTGAACTTAATGTTAATGCTTCCTATACCACTCGTCCTGATTCCACACCGCAACCACGTGAGCTAAAGGTATGATTGAGTTTGAGTATTGTCATGAACTCTTCATGCTAAGACCTCTTATAACATGAATTAAAATTCCATGCCGCAACCTTAGTATTGCATTTTTCATTTTACTTTATATGCAGGAAAGGACTCCATGCCATCTTGCCCTTGAGGATAAATATTCTGGTAACAAAGTGCTCGTAGCGGATGGTATGGTACAACCCTCAAACGGTGCATCGTCCCAACACTTTACACCGATGAAGCCTGATCACTACAAAGTCCAAGTTGATTTTGTTTATGATGGACATAATGATGATATTCTTCCGGTACCTACGGGTGATGGTTTCACTAACTTAGGCGGTGCTTAGGGTAGTTTCGTGCAATGGCCGATCCGCTTAGTGATTTTCGAAGACGACGAGGTAAGACCTTTGTGCTCAATAATAATGTACACCACATTACTCACTCTTGCTCATCTATAATTCTATATATAGGACTATACTCCATGCCCAACAAAGAAGTCCAAGTCATTTCTCTCTAAAAAGGTGGATGACAGCGCCAAAAATACAAAGGTAAGACCTTTGTGCTCAATAATACAAATGTTACTTCATTATTATTTTTTGGAAATTTCATGTCCAAATAACTCTTAAGTCTCAGTCCAACAAAGAGGCGGTTGGTAGCTGTGATCGTAAAATGGATAAATCAGCCGCCAAAAGGAAGGAAGCAGAAAACGAAGAAATTCGAGGTCATGGCCAGTCATGCAAATACTTGCATTTTATTATGTCTTTGGCGCCGGGTGGTATATATGATAGTACTCCCATCCCATTGGATGCCTCGGTTTGGAATTATGTGAGAGATCAAGAAACATACGTCACTGTATCCGATGTAGAAGAGTTCCTTAAGGGGGCGTGCTTAAACATTTCTGTGAATCAAGTCTACATGATGTAAATGTTTTGATCAGTCTTTATCTTTTAATTGTCAACTATCATTCTTAATCATTTTTTCTTTAATCATTTTTACATTACCATTCATAATCGTTTAATCAAATATCTTTAAATGTGCAGGTATTTATTGGACAATCACACATATGCATTTGAAAATTCTCGAATTGGGTTCATTTGTCCTGAGATAGTGTCAAGCACTAGAATCAGGGCCGATGCAACTGTTCCAGCAGATTACTTGCAACGTGTGTTCAATGCTGAAACTGTTAAGAATACGATTAAAGATTCTAACAGTGCCAAATTGTTTTTGCTCCCATATAATCAAGAGTAAGTGTTTTCAATAAGTTTCATATATAATTAGTATTTTAAGCAATCATTAATATTTATCAATTTACTTTTAAATGATGCAGCAATCATTGGATTCTGTACGTGATAGACCTATTTAGAGCACAGGTCTATCTTTTCGATTCTCTAAAAGGTCAAGGCAACAGAACGACTGATGCATCTGGAATCATGAATTTGTAAGTTATTTTGCTTACGAATTAGTTTTTTTGGGAATATTAACAATATCAGTTTCATGAGTGTATTATGTTGATTTTCTAGGGCATTTCAAGTGTATAAGTATCAAGGTGGGAAGTGCGAGAAATTAATAGGAAAATGTAAGACGTTGAGAGTCTGCAATATAGAGGTACATATAGCATTTTATATGCTTTAGGTTTGTTTATTTATAATCAAAGGCCTTGTATCTAAGACAGCCCCCTTATGTTGTGTAATTAGTACGCTCAACAAAGCGGCGGAACCGAGTGTGGCTATTATGTCATGAAGTTCATGTTAGATATAGTCACGGGACTCTATGACTCTAATGACCGACTAGATAAGGTATGTAACTTAACTAACTATATATTGATGATATTTGTGTTTTTTGTCAATAATTTCTGTGTTTTTTATGAAGCTATATCCTAAGAGGAAGACATCGTATACTTATGAAGAAATGGATGTTGTTCGTGAGCAATGGACACAGTATTTTACATCGAAGTATTTATTATCGGATTGAACTTGTTTTTACTTGTCATGTAAACTGTTGTTGAGAACCTGACTGTACTCTGATGAAATCTGTTGTTTGTTGTATATTATTCTATGAATAAAATCAGAAACCTATTCTGAAATGGATGTTGTTCTTGATCTTCAGCGTCTACTTGTTGAGGCGGGCTTGTATACGCCCGCCTCTATAAGTATATACTCCCGCCAAAATGAGGGACTTGTTGAGGCGGGCTTAGAAGGCCTGCCTCAATAAGGTCCTTTTAGAGGCGTAAAATGCCTGCCTCAAAAAGTGCCTCTACTTATTGCAACCCCCTTAGTTGAAGCGAACGGTGTTCGCCTCAATAAGTGTCCAAAGGCCCGCCTCTATAAGGATTTTTTCCACTAGTGCATTGACACCTTCCTGTAACTCAGTAGATAGAGTAAAATCCAAACTAGAATCAACAATAGATTGTATGTCATCTAGGTGCTCATCATCAGAAGCATCGTGCACCACAGGCTCAAGTACATCAATTGCACACAAAGAATGATCATCCGAAGGAGATTTCATGGCGTTATAGATATTGTAGTTCATAGTTTGGCCATCAAATTCCATGGTTAAAGAACCAGTACTCACATTAATCTTAGTGTTGACAGTTTTCAGGAAAGGTCACCCTAACAGAATAGGGGCTGCATGCATATCGTATTCCATATTGAGCACATAGAAGTCAGTAGGAAAAGTAAGATCACCAACCCTAACCAAAACATCCTCCACAATCCCTATAGGACGCACACTAGATCTATCAGCTAACTGAATGACAATATTAGTGGCATGCATGTGTCCTAATCGTAAGTATTCACAAAGAGATGAAGGTAGAACATTAATGGAAGCACCCAAATCTAACATAGCTTTATTGAACTTGGTACCTCCAATAGTGATAGGGATGGTGAACATACCTGGGTCGCCATACTTCTTAGGTAAGCGCTTCTGAAACACAGCAGAAACATGTTCGCTTACCTTTACCTTCTTCTTGCTGTTCGTATCTTGATTCCTCTTTGTGGTGCACATCTGCTTCAAGAACATGGCATAACGAGGGACAAACTTGATCAAATTTAGGAGAGGGATGTTGACCTCCACGTTTCTGAACATCTCAAACATGTCCTTGTCCTGTGCAAGTGGCTTGGTACGCTTCAAAGCAGACGGAAATGGTGCAACAGGCTGCCAATCAGGAAAAATCAGAGGTTTATACTCCTTCTCAGCCTCAGGATCAGCTTCGGAGGGGCAGCGATCGCCGCAAGAAGTGCGGCAGTCGCCGTGAACATCATCAGAAAGATCGAAGTTTGGCTCACCGTCACGGCGGGCACCGTGGTCTTCACGGTGGTCGCCGTGAATTGGGCGGCGATCGCCGTCGCTGTTCTGCTCCAGTTCCGCGTTCTTTTCCTTGTTGACCTCAGAATCATCCTCTTTGAGCCTCCTCTCACTCCTCAGAGTTACAGCACTGACATTCCTCATGTTCAGGTTTACTTCCGTTTGAGATGGAAGTTTACCAGAGACCTTTGCGTCAAACTTGCTCACCACTTGAGAGATTTGGCCAAATTGCCTTTCCAGGTTCTGAATGCTAGCTTGTGTAGTCTCTTGGAATTGCAATTGGTTCTTAGTCAACTTAGCAACATTCTCGTTGAGGTTTACGTTGCTCTGTATCAGCATCTTCATCATATCATCCATAGAAGGAGACGGGTTCGAGCTCTGCTCTTGCGGCCTTGGCACATATGGTTGCCTAGGTTGTGGAGGGTTACCTTGTGGTTGATTTTGCTCTGGGTCTCTCCATCTGAAGTTGCGATGATCCCCCCAACCTGGATTGTATGTATTGGAGTAGGGATCATGCCTGGGCCTCTGCTGATATCCTCCTACATGATTCACTTCCTCTTGTAGAGTAGGACATGAATCAGTAGGATGCAAGTTGTCATGACAGATCTCACATGCCTTAGCCTGCTGAGGCATACCTTTCAGTTTCAGATGCCTCACCTCCTCTCTGAGCACATCAAAATCAGCCTGATCAATCTTTGACTGAGAACTAGCAACTACCAAGCTTTGGGAACCTCTCCCACTGTACTGTGTAGAGTCATCAGCCAGAGTAGCAAATATCTCTAGAGCTTCTTCGTAAGTCCTCTTCAGAATATTCCCACCACATGAGGAATTCACCATCCGACGATCATCTTCACGGAGTCCTCCATGTAAATAGAGAATTAGATCATGATTAGCATAACCATGGTAGGGGCAGCTCTTCACCAGTTTCTTGAAGCGCTCATAGTAATCATAGAGAGACTCATTAGACAGTTGCTCCATGTTGCAGATCTTCTTCTTGAGCTGATTGGACTTGATTGCCGGAAAGTATTTATCGAGAAACACCTTCTTCAAATTCACCCAAGTAGTGATGCTTCCTGGGGGTAAAGAATGATACCAGTCCTTAGCAGAGTCCTTCAGAGAAAAGGAAAAGACTCTCAACCTCATCTGATCTTCAGTAATGTCAGATGGCCGCATACTGGTGCAGACCTCAAGGAATTCATCCAAGTGCTGAATAGGATCCTCAAGCGGGGTTCCACTGAATTTCGGGAGTAAATGGACTACTCCTGTCTTGAGCTCAAATTTAACCCCATCACCCAGGGCATGGAATTGCACAGCACGAGTTGGTTGCTCCAAGTTAGGAGCTGTCAAAGATTCCAGAGTAACACGGGCTGCCATTGTATCAGCTTCCGGAAATAGCAAATTCGCAGCCCTGCGAGCTTGAAGGAAAGTTCTTTCAATTTCTGGATAAAAAACTAGAGGTAGATTATTAGTAACACGGGTGTGAACCATAAGATAGGTTCACACCAAGATTGGCACACAAATCACACACACAAAATAGATTATTGCCTCCCCGGCAACGGCGCCAATTTGATAACAGGCTTTCGTCGTGTAAAAACTGTTATGCAAAATATCCAAACAAACCCTAAACCGTAGTCCTAGGTAAGTAAAGGTCGAACTCACAGGGAAGCGAATTCTATCTAAATATGCAATTCGTATGTCAATCAAACGTAACCAAAGGGGGGTTTTGTGAGTTTTGTAAGTTCTAAACATGCAAAAGGTAAACAAGCTAAAGAGTTGTGAAATCAGTGATGGGAAAAACACTTAGTCAAACAACATCCACTATTCGTATGACAAGTTGATCATAGAAAATCATTCAAAATCTCATGCAATGGAAATTCCAATTCCTTTTCAGATATAACTAATAGCATAACTAGATACTATTAGCACTAACTAATTAAACAACCCTGAAACTATCAAGATTCAGTTTAACAGCAGCCTTACGGATAGGAATATAGTTGGATACAATTCTAGCATAAAACAACCAGCTTTTATCCTAGAATGTAAATCAATTCTCTTCTGCATAAGACTAGCACAACCAGATACTAGTACGATGCAGTTGCTACTCTGAAATAGATATGCTCAACCAGTAAAAATCTAAATCTAGCAATAGATCAATAACGACAAACCCTAGTTGCATCCAAGATAGAGATTATCAATATCAATCATAAGCAACCAAGCAAGAGAATAGATAAAAACCATGCAATAGATTAAGAACGAGAGTCTCACAACTGAATCAAAACGAAAGCTTCAGCGTCTGACTAAGTCAGGGAGGCTTAGTTCTTCATAACGTAGAACGTAGAAAAGGAGAAGTAGAATTAGGGTTTAGAGATTTGATGAGATGATAGGATAATCAAGCCTCTCTCTACCCTTAAATACTAAAGGGAAATAAAGCTAAGTTAACCTAAAACGAAATAATAAAAACATAATAAAACAATGCAAAATAAGAAAATAAGGAAAATGACTCGGCGGTGCATCCAACAGCGGCGGCGGGCGCCGTGACCTTCACGGCGGGCGCCGTGATCGCAGCGGGCGCCGTGATCGCAGCGGGCGCCGCATTTCCACGGCGGGCGCCGTGGCCAAGTCGTAGCCAAAGTTGTTGGAACTCCTTTGGCGGCGGGCGCCGTAAGGTGGGCGGCGGTCGCCGTAATTGCGGTGGTCGCCGTAAGCCTGGCGGCGCCGTCGCTGTTCTTCGGTTCAGCTCCTGCGATACTTCCGTAGAAACGCCATAACGTTTGATTCCCAACTCGGATTGTGCTCATATTTTAAGGACTTGCAGTAGACTTCAAGATCTAACTCCTCGAATTTGAATCACTCCATTTGAACATCTGAATAGATAGAACGAACCAATTGAATTCAGCCTACCGTTCTTCTACTCTTCATTGCACTCCCTTGGCGTCTTCTACTAGTGGCTTCCTCCTCAGTGTCTCATATGATCTCCAAAACCGCTCAAACACCTCTAAAAACACCAACTTTGCCCCCAAACACCATGCACATGAATGTGTCTAAATCTACCCGAATGGCACCAATAAAACCTCTAATGACTCTTGGTTAAGCCCTACAAAGTAGTGCTTATCAAAACATCAGCCCTAACTAAAAAATAAAATGCGCAAAAGTATGAAGGGACCGGGACAAGGCATTCTGAAAGTGACCAGAAAGCAAATCGAGGCCAATAAAAATAGAAAGGAAACCCACCTTTACCCCGAAAACCCCTAAAAAGCTCAAAAAGGAGACGAGAAGTCGCATCCTGAAAAAGATGACACATTGAAAACGGAAAGAAGAAACTTTGAAAGTACCTCGAGTCGCTAGTCCGCCGCCAGGAAACAGCCCAAGTTAGATCCGAATAACGGCAACCAAAAAGGAGAAATCTTTTCTCGAGAATTCGGCTTCAATACACCCCTCACCCAAACAAGAAGAAGAGAAACCAAGGAAATGAAGTAAAGAAGAGAGGAAGGAAAAAGAAATTACCCGTCGAAGCACAAAAACCGCTGGAAATACGAGATTGGCAAGAGTCAGCCATCGGAGAACCGTCAAGAGGAGAAGCGTCTTCTGTGTAAGTGAACAAGATGAGAAACAAGCCCAGAAGGAAGACGATTTATAGGGTTTAACGGTTTGAAATAGCAGTTGAAGGGACACATTTAAGCACCACGTGGATGACCCCGAGTGAGACACGTGGCAAGCAGAGAAACCCATAAGGAATTCAAAATTTGAACCAAAAAGGAAACAAAGGTCAAAGCGGGATAAGAGTCTGCAAGAATCACCTAACATGTGGGATAAGAGAACCCACGCGTGGCGATCCCCAAAAAAGTCCTTGAATCACCCACAAACCAAGCCTTCGCTCATTGGGAGTCAGATTTCCTCGCGGGGGTCTCCCTACGCATAGGTTCTCATGTCTACCAGAATTCAGTTATGGAGAGAGGTTCGATGTCAGAACAGAAGAAGAGTCGATGCATGTTGAAGAACCCCATCAACCAGTAAGCGACACTTGGCAGCTCGGTAGTGGACAATAATGCTTATATATACCCATGAGACTTCTGAGAGCAAGGAGGCAATTCTGAGAAAGAAGAGAGAGAAAGAGTTTGAGAGCTCCATAACCATTCTCTGGTTTTTTGCTCTGAGTTCCTTAAGAACAAAGCCAGCAAGAGACACCCTTATTCCTTCCCTTTTCTCTTCTTCTCTGTCACCAGATTTGTCGATCTTCTTACTGACTTGGGCGTCAGAGAGTGTTCTCCCGGGGAAGCCCTCTCCAGGATTTTCAGGTTGCTCAAGGAGGAGGAGGAACTCGGTTACGCAAGGTGGCCAGAAGGTGAAGTTTGGATTCAACTCGGTGAAGAGAAGTTCAGCCCAGAAGCAAGCTACAAGCCAGAAGTCCCAGTTTTCCAAGATGATGAAGTGACGTGGCCTAGATCCTGCTCAAGGAGGATAGCCGCGATCCCAAAAAATCCACCACCATACCTCGGAATCCCACGCGAAGGCTAGCGGCAAAGAGCGGAAGAGGACATCCCCCAAAACAAACAAATCTCCAAGTAAATCTGGGTCGAGGGTGTGGTGACCCTCGACGTCTTCACGAACTATTGAAACGGAATTCAAAACTAACCATGTTTGGCGAAAGAAAGCAAAAGCAAGTAGAGGGAAAAGAGCACAACCCGCGGGCCAGTATAAAGGAAAAGAAAGTACACACGGAGTCCAAGTGACGAGCCACCGACCCCACTAGATCAGACTGATCCTTAGCATGATGCTTCACTTTCTTGCTGCGAGAAGACTTCTTTTTCAGATCAGCCAAGGGGCGTTCAAGGCTCTCCATCAACTCTGTTATTGGGGCTTTCTCCCCCCGCGAAGAAGTACCAACAACATCTCCGACACCTTCTCTCACTTCCTCCGTGTGGTCATGGGAAACCCCCGCTCCACCCAAAATAACAGGAAGGCCCTGTTGGTCCCCTCCCTACGCCGGATCCGCAAACTCGAGCCCTTCCTCCAAATCCTCAAGACCGTCCATATAATCAAACAACATGGTAGACGAAGACCCTGGAAAGACAGAAGTGAGAGCGTTAGCAAAAGCTTGTGACTGACAAGGAAGAAACAAACAAACATGTGCCCCCACGAGCATCATAAGAACCAGCCCACAGGGATCAAATCCCAGAAGTGATAAAGGTCATCTCACCCCCGCGAGGGTGGGGGGAGCTCAAGCCCAACTCCTCGAGTTTATCCGCCGTCATTAACTGACTATACTCACAACACAAGGTATGATCAAACTTTGCAATCAAAGCTTTCTTCTCGCTCTGCTGTCTTTTCTTAGCAGGGCCAGAGGAGAGACAAGAAAAATGAAGAGCTCTCCCAGGGCTAATGTTGACCCTAAACGCCCCAGGAACCCTAAGCAAAAACATTTCGCCAGGTGCCCAGATTAGTAGGTTTGGAAACTCGCAGCATATACTCCACCTTCCAAGACCAATACCCATCAGTAATGTCGCGCGTGGAAATTAGATTTCGGATAACTTCAAGCGATGGTTCCACGAGTTCGGATGCAACTGGATGGGGCTAGTGCCTTGAGCATTCAGAATCTCCTTAAAGAGCGAATGAATAGGCACGCGCAACCCGACATACAACGCTGGAAGAGACACTGCCATGAAGTTGGGAAAATGATGAAGAGATCGCGACCCCTCCTCTAGAAGAGCCAAAACAGACCCAGCAGGAAACAGATAAGTTTGTATGATCCCCTCTAAGTGCCCAAAGTCTAACACGGACTCATCTCCATCATTCCCTCGGAAGTAGGCATTATCCGCGAAAGGCAGTCGTCTTACGCGCCTCTTCAAGATCCAAAGCTTGCTATCCTCTGGCGCTGCGCGCGGAAGCGAAAGAGTGGAAGACACATCCTCGCGAGACTAATCTTGATCAGAAGTTGAGAGAGAGTTTTCTTTGCGAAGCTCTCCCTCGTCATACCGGGAAATGCGATCGTGTTTAGCCTTGTAGCGAGCTTCGGGGAGAATGAGACGCTTCCTAGGATGCATGTCTGATGAAGGCGACTCCGCGGATTTCACAAAAGTACTAGACGAAGGACGTTGATTTCGCTCGCTAGATGTACGGACCTGATGCTTAAAGTTCATCACCCTCCTCTTTTGCAAACAGAACAAGGTCCAAACATGCCAAAAGAAGAAAAGGAAACATCAGCCCCAACTAAAAAGGAAATGCGCAAAAGTATGAAGGGACCGGGACAAGGCATTCTGAAAGTGACTAGAAAGCAAATCGAGGCCAATAAAAATAGAAAGGAAACCCCCCTTTACCCCGAAAACCCCTAAAAAGCTCAAAAAAGGAGACGAGAAGTCGTATCCTGAAAAAGATGACAGCACGAAAGCGGAAAGAAGAAACTATGAAAGTACCTCGAGTCGCAAGTCCGCCGCCAGGAAACAACCCAGGTCAGATCCGAATCACGGCAACCCAAAAGGAGAAATCTTTTCTCGAGAATTCGGCTTCAATACACCCCTCACCCAAACAAGAAGAAGAGAAACCAGGGAAAGGAAGTACATAAGAGAGGAAGGAAAAATAAATTACCCGTCGAAGCGCAAAAACCGCCGAAAATATGAGATTGGCAAGAGTCAGCCACCGGAGAACCGTCAAGAGGAGAAGCGTCTTCTGTGTAAGTGAACAAGATGAGAAACAGGCCCAGGAGGAAGACGATTTACAGGGTTTAACGGTTTGAAATAGCAGTTGAAGGGACACATTTAAGCACCACATGGATGACCCTGAGTGAGACACGTGGCAAGAAGAGAAACCCACAAGGAATTCAAAATTTGAACCAAAAAGGAAACAAAGGTCAAAGTGGGATAAGAGTCTGCAAGAATCACCTAACCTGTGAGACAAGAGAACCCACGTGTGGCAATCCCCGAAAAAGTCCTTGAATCACCCATAAACCAAGCCTTCGCTCATGCCTCACAAAGCGCTTGGGGGGCTGGCTGTGGGAGTCAGATTTCCTCGCGGGGGTCTCCCTACGCGTAGGTTCTCATGTCTACCAGAATTCATTTATGGAGAGAGGTTTGATGTCAGAACAGAAGAAGAGTCGATGCATGTTGAAGAACCCCATCAACCAGTAAGCGACACTTGGCAGCTCGATAGTGGACAACGATGCTTATATATACCCATGAGACTTCTGAGAGGAAGGAGGCAATTCTGAGAAAGAAGAGAGAGAAATAGTTTGAGAGCTCCATAGCCATTCTTTGGTTTTTTGCTCTGAGTTCGTTAAGAACAAAGCCAGCGAGAGACCCCCTTATTCCTTCCCTTTTCTCGTCTTCTCTGTCACCAGATTTGTTGATCTCCTTACTGACTTGGGCGTCGGAGAGTGTTCTCCCGGGGAAGACCTCTCCGGGATTTTCAGGTTGCTCAAGGAGGAGGAGGAGGAACTCAGTTGCGTAAGGTGGCCAGAAGGTGAAGTTTGGATTCAACTCGGTGAAGAGAAGTTCAGCCCAAAAGCAAGCTACAAGTCAGAAGTCCCAGTTTTCCAAGATGTTGAAGTGATGTGGCCTAGATCTAGCTCAAGGAGGATAGCCGCGATCCCAAAAAATCCACCACCATACCTCGGAATCCCACGCGAAGGCTAGCGGCAAAGAGCGGCAGAGGACATCCCCCAAAACAAATAAATCTTCAAGTAAATCCGGGTCGAGGGTGTGTTGACCTTCGATGTCTTCACGAACTGTTGAAACGAAATTCAACAGTGCCAATCAAGGAACTCAGTGACGATGTGAGATTTGCGCCATATGGATTAATAACCATGTTTAATAGTATTGGAACAATGTAGGATTTGGAGTACAATAACGGTGAGTCGAGTGTTGGGATGAAGACCAAGGATCGGGGTAGGTTCTTAGCTTACTCGAACAAGCCATCTGACAATTGTTTGGTGAATGGGGAAGCGGTAGAGTTCGAGTGGTTGGATCGGAGTAGGCTGGAGTTCAACGTGCCTTGGATTGAAGAGGACGGTGGTGTCTCGCATGTGGTTGTTCATTTTTAAAGCGTGTATGTTTTATAGCCTATCTTTATCCAAGTGTTTTGTTTGTCGGTTGTGAAAATGACATTTTTTATTCTTTTTTGGTAGTTCGATTTGAAGTTTGGCAAGTGTACCATATAATGTGTTTCATTAATGTGTTTGGCTAAATTGCATTAAACTTTATTGGCAGTATAAGTTTGTGTTTGTTGTAAAAAAGGCAGTTGTGTGAGCCGTATTTAGCCTGGCCCAAATGCATGGCCCAAACAAGAGAAAGGCCATTTATCAATACGGCCCAACTCAGAGTAAGGCCATAACAGCTCTCCCTCAACTCGATTCAGCTACGCGGTCCGCATGCCTTCTTCCCAATCAACCCAGTCGGCTCCTCCCGGCCTGCCTGGCTATGCGGCTCGAGAGCCTTCCTCCCGTACTTGGCCGGCTGCGTAACAAAAGAGCCTTTTGGCCTCAGGTATATAAAGGGGAGAATGTGGCTGGAAACGGAATTCTCGACCCTTTCTCTAGTTGGTCTCTCTCTCCCACCCCATCGGCTAAATACCGAAACTCTCAATCTCTTACTCTCTGCCATTGTTTCTCCACTGTACCCTTAGCTCTACTCTTCTTTACGCCCCATTCGTGAGTTGAGCACTGACTTGAGCGTCAGTGTGGCAAGCTTGAGGCCACCCTCGGGCCCCTCTTCCTTTTCAGGTCGGTGCTCGGGACCGGACGATGTCTGACGTGATCGGAGGCAGCCGGCGGGAACGGGGAGAGAGGCCTCCGGGAGAGATGAGCCAGAGTTGGTTCTGTGTGGACTGTCAACTACTTCCTCACGGAAAACCGAATGATCACACTGGCGCCAACCGCAGGGACTCCTCACACATCTAGTACATCTCCGACCATGTCAGACGTCGAGTCCACCAACCGCACCGGCTAGACTGGGTCTAACAATTTCCAAACCACGAGCGCACAACACCCCTTCAAGAACATGGAAGAAGAAATCTTCCAGGGCTTCCAATGGTGACAGTACACAGGCCCGACGTTTTGAGGCCCGTACGCACCTCAGGGAGCACCCCCTCATACACCAACAAAGCCATACCCTCAATACGGGTTCCCACAAGAGCCGTACCCACCCTATGAGTACGGATATGTGCAAACTCATGAACTAGCTACACCGAACCTCCCTCCGTCCCCAAGAGGAGCGAGGCAGGCCATGCCCATGCAGCAAGCTGGTCCCAACCAGCCAGCCCCAGCGGCCAGTGGACCCGATCGACATCACAATCATGAGAGAAGGCATAGTTTCTCACACGCAGAGCCCCATCAAGCCGCGGACAAGCCTGAAGCACGGCTGGATCTCGCCAACCTCCCGACCCTATACAGATCCATCGCTTTCACGAACGAGGTACTGATGGCAATCCCTCGGCTTGATGTTAGCGCGATTCCAACCATGGAAAAGTATGCTGATGAAGGAGATGCCCAAGACCACATCTTGAAATACAAGTACACGATGCTATCCTGCCGAGCGGACGGGCCAACTTTGTGCAAGTTGTTCCCTAGCTGGTTTACTAGACCGACTCTCACATGGATGATCAACCTCCCGGTGGGGAGCATTGGCTGCTTCCCCTAGCTGGAGGAGTCGTTTCCAACACACTTCGGTAGCTCGAGGAGGAGACACCATGGATTGCAAGAAATCTTTGCCTTGAGGCAGCGCGAAGCAGAGAGCCTAACTTCATACGTAAAGAGGTTCACGGATGAGGTAATACAAGTGTGTGATTTCGACGAGAAGGTGGCCAAGATCGCGTTCATACAGGGGCTAGCAAACTCGGATTTTAAGTTATCATTCACCAAGAAAGAGCGCGTGACGTACTCTAAATTGTTGGACATGGCCAACACCCACATCAGAGCCAAAGAGATGGCTAGTTTGTATCGTGGTCCCCCGTGTGCGCCTCGAAAGGAGCCTAAAGGGAGGTACCAAGGCACGTGGGAACAAAGGAGGCCTGTTACGGCCGTTGACAAGGGAAAAGCTCCCGAACGCGCTCCAGTACATACAGTGTCGATAAACCCGCCGCCTCATCAGCAAAACCCCTTTCATCAACTGCTCCATATCTCAAGCAGGCCCCCAGCAAGGGCCACCCCCCCAGAAATTCTACTCGTACCATCAATCCAAGACGCATGATAACTGCGAGTGCATGGGATACGGGTCCCCAACAAGGAAGCCGACCTTAGGGTTTCTTTTTTCCAGAGGCTACGAGGCAATGATCAGGGGAATTAGCAAGAACCAAGGACCACCTCCCCCGCCCCCTCTACGGAGGGACAACTTCCCTTCCTGGATGGGTGCGTAGGAACGATCGCGGGCGGCGCAAGTCCTTGGGGAGGAAGCATGAGGGCCGTGAGGAGGTATGCGCGAGGAGGAAGGCACCACCCGACGATGCCAGTACATAGCGTGTCGAACAGCTCGCCAGTAGGGCACCAACTCTCCTTCACAGAGGCGGACGCGGAGGCAATATAAACCCCTCACTATGACCCCTTGGTCATACACGCCCAGTTCGAGATGAATCTAGTCAATCAGATCCCAATCGACACAGGAAGCTCTGTGACATTCTATATTAGGATGCCATCCTGCAACAAGAAATCCCGCCCGTAGAGCTTCGGCCTACCGACTTCTCGTTAGTCGGTTTCTCAGGAGAGAGGGTCGTCGTCTCTGGTATTGTCACCCTAGACGTCATCCTGCGGAATGAGGAAAGCCCGCACAGGTCCGAGTCGGTAGACTTAATGGTCATGAGGATACCCTCCGCGTACAATGCAATTCTAGGGCGAGTGTCCCTTAACAAATTCTCGGCTGTTGCATCAGTATACCACCTCAAGGTAAAGTTTTCAGTCCGCGGAGACGTAGGAGAATCGAAAGGCCGGCAAGCAGAAAGCCGGACATGCTATTCAACCACTCTGAAAGGAAAGGGCCTCGCAGATCAAGTCTTGCAAGTTCAAGAGCTCGGGTTGGAAGCATGGTTCTCAGAAGGAGTCCAAGAGCAAGCCGATTTGGAAGTACGTGAGCATGTCCACCCGATAGTCGAGAACTAGGAGACAAGGGCAATAACCCCTTTCGGCAAGAAAAATGAGAGGCTATTCTTGGGAACCCGCTTGGGTGTGAATGACCAGGAGCAGATCGAGGAGCTGTTGGGGATGTCTAGGGACATGTTCGCCTGGATGCCGAAAGACATGATTGGCATCCCCCAGATGCTGATGACCCATAGCTTGAACATCATCCAAGGGACCAAGCCCGTTAGGCAGAAAAAGCAAAAGCAGGCCAACGACAAGGCCGGAGGAGCCCGCGAAGAGATTCTCAAGCTCCTGTCGGCTGAATTCATCCACGGGGTTCAATACACGACCTGGCTGGCCAATGTGGTCATGGTCAAGAAATCCAGCGATAAATAGCAAATGTGCATGGACTTCACCGACCTGAACCAGGCTTGCCCCAAGGATAGCTACCCGCTCCCCTCTATTGATTACCTAGTAGACTCCATGGAAGGGCATGAGGCCCTGAGCTTCTTCGACGCATATTACGGTTATAACTAGATCAAGATGAATCCTTGGGACGAGGAGTATACGATTTCATCAAGGAGGCGGGAACCTATTATTATTGCGTGATGCCTTTCGGCCTTAGGAATGCGAGGGCCACTTACTAGAGGCTCGTAGACCGCATTTTCCGCAATCTGAGATGCAAGACGGTGGAAGCCTATGTGGACGATATTGTTTTGAAGAGTCGATATGCTTCCGAGCACGCGGCCGACCTCCGCGAAGTCTTCAACACCCTAAGAAGCAATGTAATGAGTCTAAACTCCGAGAAGTGTGTCTTTGGAGTACAAGCATGCACATTTTTTGGTTTCCTGGTTAGCACCAGAGGAATCAATGTCAACCTAGAGAGAGTTGAGGCAATCTTGGCAATGACCGCCCCTCAGAATGTTAAAGAGGTACAACGCTTCTTGGGCGCAGTGAACTACTTGGGCATATTTTGTGCTCGCCTGTCGGAGAGAAGTCTCCCTTTCTTCAAAGCCCTCCGGAAGGTTCACAACTTTGAGTGGACACCAGAGTATGCGGCGGCCTTTGAGGATGTGAAGAGCTACTTGAAGCAATTACGTACACTGGCGGTGCCTGCACCTGGAGAGGAGCTCCAACTCTACATCGTTGTGGGGGATACCACAGTCAGCGCAATCATTATGAAGGACAAATGAGTGCCAGTATACTTTGTGAGCATGACCATGCTGCCTGTGGAGACATGATACTCGCCCGTGGAAAAGCTTGTTGTCGCTGTAGTCACAACTGCTCGTAAGTTGAGACCGTACTTCCAAGGTAATCACGTGCATGTCCTCTTCGACATCCCATTGCAGAACCTACTGCACCGACCTACCCTTTCGGACAGGATGACAAGGTGGGTGGTCGAGCTCTTCGAGTTTGACATTTCGTACAAGAGTCGCCCTGCTATCAAGGCACAAGAAAATCCTCCCCCGATGCTTCAAGATAAGACTTTCAGCGCACTGTGTCTCTACATCCAAATCATGAAGGTTGTCAAGGCTAAATCGGGTATCATAATGTTAGGTGGGCTTATCACCCAAATCACCCATCATTTTAAATACAACACCCATGATCTACCAACCACACCCGAGCCGACGCGCTTTGACATATCCAAATGCATCAAGGTGGACTTCATTTCCATGAAGGGTGCCGATTACTATTGGCGCTTCAACAATGGTGACATTTCTCTAAAGCTTCCTAACCGGTCCCGCACCACCATCCTCAAAAATGATGATCAAATATGCACACGCAATTGAAGAATGGTGTGGGATGATGAAGACCAAAAAAAATTTGAGCAAGGTAATCCCACCGAATCACCACTATCTGAGGAGCATGTAGATGAGGATATGGAACATGACGAGGCCCAAGATACTCAAGAGACAATGAATCAATCCATTCTTCGAATTGAGGAAGAGCAACGTGCCCAATGCGTACTTTTGGAGCAAATGAATACAACTCTTCAAGCCCTCCACAACATGCATCTCACCCATGGCTATCCACCTCCACCACCACAATGATTCGGTAATTTCCCCTCTCCATCTACTTTTGTTTTTCATTGAGGACAATGCATATTTTAAGCTTGGGGGAGGGAGTGAAAATTACCATGCGTTGCATTTTATATCTCTTTAGCATTAGTTGCATTAGTCGATGACATGACATTTGCATTAGTTAGATTTGCATTAACTTATACTATCATAACATTTGCATTGCATATAGCTTTAGGTATTTTGATGGACTCCTCATGTTATTCCATTTGAAATGCCTTGGTTGTCAAAATTGCAATTGATCATGAAACATAAACTTTGAATTATGAATATGTGTGAATGATTGAATTAAAAAACTTGCATGTGATTATCTCTTGAGATTGGATAGGTTTAAAATTCATGACAAAAGCCGTGAGCTATTTTTGGACCTTAGGACTTGCACTTCATTAGCCCTATCTTTTCATGTGTGAATTCTCCCTTGAATTACTATCTCTAGAACTTGCATTTAGAACTTTTTTTCGAGACCACATTATAACCATTGCACATGCATAAAAATGATAGAGGCAATTTCATCTTTTTATAACTCATTTTACCCATGACTACCCTTTGTACTTCATCCTCTTTGTTTAGCCCCTTTGAGCCTATATTATCCAATCATTTTCTTAAGCACCACAAAAGCAAACCGAGCCTTAATTATTAGCCTTTTATCCCTCCGAGGAATAAGGAAAATTTTATTATGACTTGTTTGTGTGCTTGGAAGCTAAGCTTTGGGGAGTTCGATGTACATGTTGTTATTGTAAAGTTCTTTGGTTAAAGTTCAAAAATAAAAAAATAAAAAAATCCTGCATTACCTAGTAGTCGAGTACATTCACAAATGTTTGTATCTTGATAAAACATTAGTGTGGAATTTGAATTTGAAAAAAGAAAAAAAGAAAAAAAAAGAAAAAAAGAGAAGAAAGAAGAAGTGCAAGTACGAAGAAGAACGAAATGCTTCGTATTCTTTGTAGTAATTGGGAAACTTTTCAAGATTTGGTGGATTCTTTTTGTCTAGTCAAGATAGATTTTTTTCAATATTCCTCGGACTAGCACCACATGGTCAAATATAACTCCTACCCTTTTCCATTACCTTGGCCCCATTACAACCAAACAAAAGACCTCTTGATTTGTGTTATGTGCATGGTTTCTAGTGGTGAAGAATTAAGACACTGATATAAGCTTATGATAGATGGTTTTCTAGGGATGAAAATGAGTGAAACACAATCCTTTTAAACACATGAGAGTTAACCATATTTTCCTCCCGAGAGGTCTATGAATTTGGATGTTAGCCTAATCTCTTGAATGATCACTTGTTATTTCCTATGATTTCACTCTTTACATATTCAATATTTCAAAAGCTTTGTTTGAATTTCTTTTGCATTGAGGCAACCTTTATATTTCTCTTGGATTATCAATCTTTGGGTAGAAATTCTTGCTTGAGTACAAGCAAGATATAAGCTTGGGGGAGTTGGATAACATGATTATATGCTACATATTGACTCATATTAACCCTATTTTGTGCATAAAAGAGATACTTCATTAGGCATTTTGTAAGAAAATTTGCTTGCTTTGCTTGGATATCTTCCTTTTTGTCGTTTTGGTCTTGTAGGAGCACTTTTGGGAGCTATGGGGACATGATGGAATCAACTTGGATCGAGTTCGACATTTCGTACAAGAGTCTCCCTGCTATCAAGGCACAATCTCTCGTCGACTTCCTTGTCGAGGCCAACTTCAGGGATTAGGCCGTCGCGAAAGCAACAAGAGCGTTTACTTGTTGGGTACTTTTTTCTATCGATGCGGTGAACGAGAGAGGCCGTAGAGCCGGCCTGGTCCTCATGTTTCCGGGAGGAGAAACAACAGAGTACGCACTGGCCTTGGAATTCGAGGCCACTAACAATGAAGCAGAGTATGCGGGTCTCTTAGCGGGAATTGAGTTAGCCCTTGTAAATGGGGCGCAAAGCATGACTTGTTACTGCGACTCCGATGTGGTGGTTAACCAGGCGCAAGGAATTTATGAGGCGAAGACAGGAACTTTGCCAGAGTACTTCGAAAATGGGAAAATGATGGCCAAGGCTTTGCGCCAGTTTGAAATACACTCTATCCCAAGGTCCGAGAACACAGCAGCGGACGCCCTTGCTAAGCTCGGTTCCAGGTCAGCCGATTTTATTACTGGTGTAGCCTGCGTGGAGAGAAAGATTCACACGACCATTCAAATCCAAGTCATGTCGATCAGCGAAACCCCTGATTGGAGTGTCTCCTTTCGACAAGGCCGAGAGGCGGAGATTGCAGGTCCATGCTGCACACTTTTACAAGAAAGGAGGTGGGCTGTACAAGAAAGGCTAAAACTCATCAGGCCTCAAGTGCGTCTCGCTGGAGCAAGGCCATCAACTCATTGAGGATATTCACAACGGTATATGCAAAAGCCATTCCGGGTGGAGAACCCTTACCCACAAAGCCCTACGCGCCGGTTACTTTTGGCTCACCATGAGGAAAGATGCTATGGAGGTCTCCCGGTCAAGCAATCCCTTTCAGGTTCACTCTCCCGCCATCATACAACCCGGATAAGAAATGAAGATACTGAGCGCCCCATGTCCTTTCACCATGTGGGGGATGGATCTCTTCAGCACTATTCCTCATGCTCTCGGGCAACTATAATACATCCTTGTGTCCATTGATTATTCCACCAAATGGATCGAGGCGAAGGCCTTGGCAACTACCACAGTCGAGAAGGTGAACAAATTTCTCTGGCAAAACGTCATTTGTCGCTTCGGACTCCCATAAGATATTGTCATCGACCGAAGGCCCTAATTCAACATGGAGAAATTGAAGGCATTCTGCGATGATCTGAGCATTCGTCTTCACTTTGCCTCTGTAGCTCACCCGCGGACAAACAGTCAGGTAGAGAACTCGAACAAGCAGATTTTGGCCGGCTTGAAGATAAGGCTAGAAAAAGCACAAGGGCGATGGGCAGAAATCCTCTCGCTCGTCCTCTGGGTCAATCGAACCACACCAAAGAAGGGAATCAACAAGACCCCATTTTGCCTGGCGTAGAGAGTTGAAGCAGTTGTCCTGGTGGAGCACCTTTTTCCCAATGAGAGGATTTCGCATTACGACGAGGGGGCAATAATGAGAGGATGTCCGCGGAACTACAATTAAGGGAGTAGGTGCGAGAAATGGCAGAGATTCGCGAAACCAAGTACAAGAGAAGAATTTATGCGTACTACAACAAGAAAATCCTCCCCCGATGCTTCAAAAAGGGGCATTTGGTCCTCAGGAGAACAGAAGGCGGGAAGCTAGACCCAAGTTGAGAAGGCCCTTACATCATCTCGCACCAAGTGGCTAAACGAGCATACAAGTTGAAGAGAGAGGATGAGAACCTAGTCCCAAACACATGGAACGTCTTGTGTCTGAAGAAGTACTTCTCTTGAGCAAGAGAACGACTGAAGCACTTGAAGTAGAGCAACCCTTATGTAAGCCCTAGCGGCATGTGTAATGTAAACACCGGCGAGGCCGGTTAGTTGTTAGCCCTTTTTATCAAAGCCTCACGGATATTGAGCACTGAAAAGCGCAAATCATGAAAGCAATATTAAGCAATACTAAGGCAACATCGGGCCCGGGAAGGGGCGAAAGAAATACTAAGGCAACATCGGGCCCGGGAAGGGGCGAAAGCAATACTAAAGCAACATTGAGCCCGGGAAGGGGCGAGAGCAATGCTAAAGCATCATTAAGCAATACTAAGGCAACATTGAGCTCAAGAAGGGGCAAGGGCAATATTAAAGCAATTTTGAGCAATACAAAGCAATATTGAGCCCGGGAAGAGGCAAGAGCAATACTAAAGCAAGTTTGAGCAATACAAAGCAAGTTTGAGCCCGGGAAGCGGCGAGAGCAATACAAAAGCAAGTTTGAGCAATACAAAGCTATATTGAGCCCAGAAAGGGGTGAGAGCAATACTAAAGCAAGTTTGAGCAATACAAAGCAATATTGAGCCCGGGAAGGGGCGAGAGCAATACTAAATCAATTTTGAGCAATATAAAACTATATTGAGCCCGAGAAGGGGTGAGAGCAACACTAAAGCAAGTTTGAGCAATGTAAAGAAATATTGAGCCCGGGAAGGGACGAGAGCAATATTAAAGCAAGTTTGAGCAATACAAAGCAATATTGAGCCCGGAAAGGGGTGAGAGCAATACTAAAGCAAGTTTGAGCAATACAAAGCAACATTGAGCCCGAGGAGGGGCGAGAGCAATATTAAAGCAATGTTGGGCAAAGCAACATCGATCCCAAGAAGGGGAGGAAGCAATACTAAAGCAACAAAAACAATAAAATGCAGAACCAAGCCCGCAGAGAAAGCAAGAGCAACGCCAAGCAAGCGGGAGCAAAGCGGAAGGACCATGCAATAACCGACAACAACGTGAGTCGAAGCAAAACAACAAGGTAGCAAGCACACAACAGAAGAAAGTGGCGGAAGCACCAAGGCCGCAAAGCCATGAAATACAACAAAAGGCAAGAAACTGGCAGAAGCACCAAGACCGCGAAGCTTGGCAAATGCAGCAGGGAAAGAAGCTACAACAATGCCCAAGCCTACAGCATGAACCGCTGCAAGCAACGAAATACCACCTCAGAGCCCACGAAATTAGAAGCCCTTGGAAGGCCAGGAACAACCCTTAAAACACAGCATGGCGGGAGTTACGGACAAGTGAAAACAAATGCGCAAGGGGCTCCGCCTCAGAGCAACATTGAAGCTACGATTGAGCGCGCAAGCCACACAAGGCCAGTCGAGGGAAAGGAGCAACACGAGCAAAGAAACGCACACAAGGACCCTCTAATTCTAAAAATGAAGAAGGGGCCGACTACTTTGTTTGCCCCGTGAGCTTCCCTTGGCGCAAGACACTCAAGTGAATCCCCCGGGCCAGGGGGATGGCAGTAGCCCGACAACAGTTAAAGAATGCAAGAAGAGAGAAGACGAGAAGAAAGGCTACAACAAAATACTTTATTCATTTACATAAAAGAGTGAGTTGTTACAAGGATATCATACAAAAGGCACACCTGACCGAGAGCTACTAAGCCTAAAAAAGAAGACCTACAGAGCCCCCCCTCACGTGGATAGTCAAGGGATGCCCCTAACCCGACCGCGGAGGAGCCAAAAGGAAAATTGAGCCGGCTACATATGTCAGGCTGCATAACTTGGCATCGTAAGTCGCGCCCCCCGTACAACCTGGAAATGAAAGTCGCGGAGGAGCCCTAAAGGACCGGAGGCTCTAGGCAATCCCCAACCACGTACAATGACACCGGTTTGCGTCAGCTAAGGGCATAGATCGCGTCGGCATTCGACTGGTCTTCCACCCGACAAAGAATGCGAGGAAGTTTGGCCGGGTAAGGAAAATAGTGAACCTCACGAATGTTGTAATTGGGTCCCCGACATCGGCCAGTTGCATGATAGTCTCGAGGGTAAAGCCAGTTATGAGCAACATGTATGTCCACCGACGCCCACCGATGTAGCGATGAGAAACGGCAATGGCCCAATCTCCCCACCACCTAGCCAAGAGCCATCTCCAGTAAACCCTCACCACCGCCAGAGTTTGAGGATCGTCCACGGAATAACGACTCGGCAAGGGAGGAAAACCGGGAGGATGGTTCATTCGCTGCAAGCTGCAAAGAAACACGAGAGCAAAACAATCAAGAAAATTTTGGAGAAGAGAAGCATAAGTAAGCAAGTGATGCAAGTGAGCAAAAAACAATAGAGAGAGCGTAATAGAGAGCAAGCGGTTGGCCATAACCGCTCGGAGCCCGAAGGCTGCAATAAATGTTCATTAACCATAAAAAGTTGTTCGAAACTGTCTAATCAAAGATTCCTAGGAAATAGCAAAAGGTAGAGAAGAGGGAAGAAAGCAGGAGAGCCACACAGCTAGAGCTCAGTGATCGACACTCGACAACTCAGGGTTCGCGGCACCTTGGAGGCCCCCTTCCTTTGAAGCATCGGCCATCATTCTGGAAAAAAAGCTCATCATTGCGGGCCTGATTACTCGGCGGGTCCGAGAACACGAGCTCGAAGGGAAGCGGCGAGTTCCCTCTACCACCGTAGAGGGATTGACAACTTGATGCGAGGAGCTCCTTGGGAAGACAGATAGCGAAGAAAGCTCATTACTCTTCCTCTTCGTGCCCTGAACCCCTCTCCTAGGCAATGTCAATCCCTCGAAGAGAGTAGATACACCCCATGCTTCCACAACACCAGAATAATAGTCCACCACCTAGCCATAAGAAAGAGGCCGAAAAGGGTCAGCCCGTTTTGGCTTTATAGGTTGTGCACGCGGGTTGAACACAATGGGGGCCACACCGGCATGACAAGCCATCTGATTCACACCATCTTGCCCCCCGGCCTCATATAAGGGATGCAAGAAGTGCAGCATCGCCTATGTCGCAGGCCCCTTGAGAACTCGCTCACCGCCTCTTCCCGGATCGCCTGCCTTTGATCGACGAAATTAGCAACGGTGCTCCTCAACCTCTCAACCTCCGAGAGAAGCCCAAAGCGCTCTTGGCCCAAGCGAGAAAGTTCCCTCCCAGCCTCCTCGTCCCGACGATTGGCGGACTCTGCTCCTGCTTTCGTGGCCTTTACTTCCACGGAGATCTCAGCGAGCTGATGGTTGAGCATGGTGACCTCTTGCTCCGCTTCCTCAGCTCTCCACCTGGCCTGGTGAGCCTGCTCCTCGGCTTGCCACACCCTCTCTTCCGCGAGATGTGTTGGCTCCTCCGCCCACCTCGTAGCATCCCGCGATGCCTGGGCACGCTGGTTGCGCGTCCCGAGCATAACACCTGCCAGCAAAAAATCCAAAAACAAGAGGAGCGATTACCCCTGCAACACCCAATGCACCACTCGACAAGAAAAGAAAAGAATGAAGGAAAAGAAGCATACCGTCAGCCATGACGCATCCATCACCGAGTTGATGCCCTCGTCCGTAAGAGAAAGCCCCCTCACGTAAGCTGCTCCCATCGGAAAGCCGACAAGGGTCTAGAGGACATTAGTCACCTCGCTGACAAGAAGCACATGGAGAGTCAACAACCCACCCATCGACAAAGTCGGGGCTGGCGGACCGCGAGAATCAGCTTTCCATCTCCCCGACGGAGTATCCTCGAGGTTCATGACCTGTGTAGGTGGTGCTGACGGTCCGGCGGCAACCACTTTCCCCGTGGCTCTCCCGACAATATTCCTCTCTGGGGTGCTCACTAGAAGTTATGGGTCTTGTACATCAGCCCATACCGGCCTTGTGACATGGTCACCCATTCCCTCCTCGTACCCCAGACTAAAGCTCAACCTTGCCCCTGGATCGACCTATTGGTCGGGCACCCCTCTGAAGCCGCCACCAGACTTGCCGATGCTCTCGAAGTCGTCCGGGTCCATTCTGTCACCTGCTAAACAAAAAGAGGAAAAGCATGAGGCATTAGAGCACCGAAAGAAAGAAGAAGAGGCACAACGACTAGCCATCACTGGGGTCGCGGAGCAGCATGGGTGCTCCTACCCATTTGCCGGCCATCATGATTACCCCGCGGAGCGAGTAACCCCGCGACAATCATCCTCTCGGAAGTCAGGAAGTCGGTACACTTAACCAACTCCTTGGAAGGGCCTGCGAATTGAATAGCAAACTCTTTCCCAATGTCCGCGGGTAGAGCATTTGAGCGCTTCAGCTTAGACCCCTTCATGGGAATATTGGTCACACCAAGGCTCTCAACGTCGTCGCACACGACCAGAAACCACTTAGACTCCTAGCCTTTGACTTTGGAAAAGAGAACCATCTTTCTATCGGCCTTCATCTTTAGTGTGAAGTAGCCGGGCTTGAATGTCCGGGCCAAGAAGAGAGTACGAATCGCCGAAAAGTAGGGCGAACCCCCATTTCATGGCACCTCACCAAGAAGGCGAATATCCACCTCTATGCGTTTGGGTGCAACTGGATCGGTGCAATCCCCAGGCCCCTCAGCAACTCGATCACTAAGTCAAAGACCGGATAGCGCAAGCCGGCATTCAAGGCCTGCAGGTACAAAAAATAATCTAGCAAAAGATAAGAACGAGGATGAGAAAGAAGGCGAGTGTCGTCGCAAGCCGCATAACCTAAAATCCCCACGGAAGCTACAAGCTTGGGGATTCGAGGGGAACATGAACATGAATCACGTCCCCTCCAACTCCATCCCAAGATCGAAGAGCTGGCAAAACCCACAGAGGGAAAGATGCAAGGAGATCCCGCCGCGAAGGAGAAAAAGGCCATCTTGACTTGCTCTGACTGGGGAGTCTCCGAGGAGCATCTTCTCTTCCCCAGCCGCATGGCACCACCGGCACGAACCCCTCGTTCGCAGCCTCAAGCGCCACAACCATCTATGCGCCACGGCCTGGAAGTTGGCAAGGCAAATAAGGGCCCCTCCATTTGCAGGGAAGCAAAACGGTGCCCTCATGACCCCTGCTCCACTTCACCTTACATCCCCTAGATTAGAAGGCGATTTCTCCTTCTCGTCCAAGCGGCCGCGGCGCTCCAAAGCCAAGAGCGTCCTAAGGAACGTCAGCCATATCCCACCTCCCTTGAAGCACCTCTACTTGAGGTTCTCCCATCCCTCCTAGAGGAGGGATTAAGGAGGAGAATCTGAGGCAACAAAACCACAAGCGCTCAGAGCCACATTCATAGAGACTTCGCACGCTGCTGTCGGCATAACCCGACATTGCCATTCGCGAGCACAAAGTAACAGTATCCTCCCTGCTCGAAGGGGATCCCTTCCCTCCAACCACCGCACGACCTAGCCATCTGCAAAGAGAAAGAGAAGAAGCAAGTGGATCCGCATTTGGTTCGAAAAGCCCGGACAAGCGAGGAACTGTAAGAAAATAGACCAGTGTAAGAGCAAGTATAAGAGCAATCGTCCAGAGCGAGCGTGAAGAGCAAGTTTAAGAAGCAAGTATTGGAGCAAGTGGTTAGACCAATCTGAGCAAAGAAGTAGGAGAGAACTAAGCAAGAAATGAAACAATGATGCCCTTTTCATAGCCATCCTTCTAGAGGGGACATGTGGGGCCTACTGCATGTCCTGCAATAATGGAAAGAAAAACAATCTCCTTTTTCACGGCCAGTTGAGGAGATTCACGGCCATATCAAGCCAGCCGGCTCCTTTGAAGATCAAGCCCCCCGGCCGGATAGGACCTCGACCGCGTGGCTTGAGGGGCTATGTGGGAGCCGTATTTAGTCCGGCCCAAATGCATGGCCCAAATAGGAGAAATGCCCATTTAGCAATACGGCCCAACTCGGAGTAAGGCCATGACAGCTTTTCCTCAACTCGATCCAGCTACGCAGTCTGCGGGCCTTCTTCCCAATCTACTCAGCTGGCTCCTCCCAGCCTGCTTGGCTACGCGGCTCGTGAGCCTTCCTCCCGGCCTGGACCGGCTACGCGACAAAAGAACCTTTTAGCCTCAGGTATATAAAGGGGAGACTGTGGCTGGAAATGGAATTATCGATCCTTTCTTTGGTTGGTCTCTCTCTCCCACCCCATCGGCTAAAAACCGAAACTCTTACTCTCTGCCATTGTTGCTCCACTGTACCCTTAACTCTACACTTCTTTACACCCCATTCGCGAGTTGAGCACTGACTTGAACGTTATAGTGGTAAGTCCGAGGCTATCCTCGGGCCCCTCTTCTTTTTCAGGTCGGAGCTCGGGATCGGACGGCGTATGACGTGACCAGAGGCAGTCGGCGGGGAACGGGGAGAGAGGCCTCTGGGAGAGACGAGCCGAAGTTGGTTCGGGGTGGACCGCCAACTACTGCCTCACGGGAAACGGGACGATCACAGTTGCATTGGCCGTTGGGTTCTGTGAGGATCGTTTATTATTTTGATTCATATGTCAAGATATCCTAAGATAATCTATTATTCGTGAAACGATTACTTTAACCATCCTAAATATTTTTCATTTCGTATATAAATATGTCAGACTTGTGAGATCTTTCTCTTGTTTTCTTCCACTTAAAAATACTCTAAATCAAGGCTATTAAAAATGGAATTTGAGGATCGAATCGAAAGGGGTCCAACATATCGAAAGGGGTCCATCGAACCAGAATGTAGAATCAAATCTTAGAATCGTAAGATTTTAATTAAAAAACCTGAAAATTTGTAAAACCTACCAAACTTGTAAATTTAAATTAGATCTTACATGTTCTATATATTGATAGACCTTAGTACCTTACAAGAATGATGACACAATATATTACTTAAATAACAACTATAATAAATGTAAGTTTCAAACATCTTAACATAGTAACATATATAATATTTAACTGTCTAAGTTTATTAATTGCGTAAATTCCAAACAAAATTGCAAACCCACCCACTGGGTGGAGTCGACAACACCCCAACACCCATAAACGGTGCACATCCACCCACTGAAGTCGTCGGCGCATCGGTCTACCGTTAAAAGACATAATAATACTTTTGTGATTGTGGTAATTCTCTTCAATTGATAGTTTAATAGTCACGTGTTCGAGCGGTGGGAACTTCCATCCACCAGCTCCCCAATCTTTTATTTTCCTTCTACAGCTGAACACGTACACCTTCTATTTAAAGTTAAACGTGTACTTTTTTTTTTATTCAATACAATTAGTTTTGATTGTATATACATTTGATTAGTTCTAACTTAGTATATCATCATATTTAACTAGTCATATATCAACTATAAAAAATTTAGTATTAGATTATAATTTCAATACGGTTAAATTAAGGAAAAACAACATTAAAAATTAAAACATAACTTATAATTATCAAGTGTAAATTATAAAATTTAAGAGTACCACATATTAAACCACTTATATATATTTTCCTAGAAAAAAATACAGTGGGATCTAACTATCTTTTATTGACAAGATACTTAAATTAGTTAATAAACATCATTCTAATAGTATGTATTGTCTTACATTTTTTTATATATTAGTAGTTGTTGGGTCTCATGGACTCTCAAATGAAGCGGCCCAGTAAGCGAAGTGATCTTTTCATTTTGAAGCGACCAGCGATTAAGCGACCAACGATTAGGCGACAAAGCAGAAATCACAGCAACGATATGATCGGAGACGTTATAAAAAACCCAGATCATAGAGGTTGATATATCCTTCCATATAACGGTTACAAACATGCGTAATCAAACCATAAATGCCACAAGATCATGGCAATCCGGCAATAAAAGCTAGTGAGCGAAGATCATGGAGAAAAAACGGCTAGTTTAGCTAGATCTTTGGGAAAGTGAGTGTATATAAAGGGGTTAGAGATCATTGTAAAACACACACGAATTTTACATAATACAGACAACTACTCTCCTATTTGCACTCATTTGAATTCTCTAATTCGAATCCGTGTTCTAGTACTGAAACGACCGACGTCCAGCTCCTTTGATTCGACCGACCTCTTGTTCAGAGGAGATAAGCCAGTTTTTTTTATTCCTTTAATCTTATTACGTTTACATCTCTAGGTTATTTGGATTATCTAGATATTGTCAATCTAATTATTGTCTAGTTGCCCTTCTTTAAGCAATTAAGGTCGGTTCGATCTTTTTCGCCCAAAACAATTTGTTGCCCACCGTGGGGCATCTAGCCAATCAGCGATCCAATCATCAATCCGAAACTCATCCCATCATGACCGGCTCAGGAAACCCCGTGATCCCCGTCGAAGATCCAACCCAGGAAAACGTTCAAATAAAAAATCAAGAAGAAAACGTCGACGTCCAACCAGTCACGGATTCACAAATACAAGAACTTGCAAAACCCATGAACGTCCTTCAAGAAGAACTAGTCCAGTAGCGTACTAGGACCGAAACGTTAAGTGCTCAATCTGAATCCGAAATTGCTCGACTAACCCATGAAAACGAGTTTCTAAGATCGCAGGTACAATCATCCACGTCGATTCCTAGAGGCTCAAGACGTGTGGTCAATACGGAAGGATTATCCACACGACATGATCTGGATGGAGTAGACACGACACCCACAGTAGAAACTAATGCTTCCCAGCATACTGGTATGTTTCAAACCTCTCTAGTCACTCTCTTCACGACTAACCTGTCAAACTCTATAGCCGAGCCCCTCAGGGCTCGAGCAACCCATCCACAGGTGACGAGACCGGCCGATCTCCAGGTCCACATACAGCAAGCCATCAACGAACATATGAAGACTCTAGACGACCGTATCGCACGGATCCCGGGAGTTCCCCAACCAATCGAGATAGAAGCGATTGACAGATATGAAGATTCACCTTTCGCAGAGACGATTGCACACGTCGAGATTCCTACAAAGTTCCACGTCCCCAACATGCCCAACTATGATGGGATCGGGGACCCCGACGATCATGTTTCAATTTATAAGCAAAAATTAATGACAATATCGATCCCAAGAGGGAACCGTGAGGCGGTCATGTGCAAAAGCTTTGTCACGACCCTCACGGGACCTGCACTAACTTGGCTTATGCATTTGCCATAGGGGTCTATCGCTTCCTTCACCGACTTGATCAATTCGTTCAAAATTCAGTTCGCTAGCAGCCGACGATTAGAAAAGCAGTCAAGCGACCTGTACAGGATCGTGCAGATGTATGGCGAACCTCTAAGGGACTATCTTAACAAGTACAACAAGGAGAAAGTCGCAATCCCACACTGTGACGTCCCAACGTCGATCGAATCGTTTCGTCGATGCCTGATCAGGGGCAGTGAACTCTACCGCAAACTGACCAAATAAGAGTCTCGATCGAGTCGACCGAAGGGCATCCTCGGACTATCGACGCGATCGACGACATCAACCGTACCCTAAGGGACGAAACGACCCCAGTCAGGTAAACAACTCTTATGACAGGAATTAGGATTGGCGAAACAACCCCGCTCTCCCTCCAAAGCTTCACTCTTACAACTTCAACATATCTGTATCGGAGCTCGTAAAAAGCTTCGACAAATATGGAAAAGAAGTAAGGTGGCCTCGGAAGAGCGACAAACCAGACGCCAAGAAAGACATGAACCGATGGTACGAATTCCACGGAGACCATGGACATTCGACGGACGAATGCATAGCCCTTCGCAAAGAAGTCGTGAGGCTCCTCGCGCAGGGGTTATTACGCGACATCATCTCAGATAGAGCTAAAGCAACCCTCGATCGAAGGGACCAGGTAACGTACGACAAACTGTCCTCTCCAGTTCCCACTAAAACTGTTAACACCATTTCAGGAGGGTTGGACGTGTGTGGGAACACATACTTGGCCGCCAAAAGACATGCTCGAGAGAGCAAAGGCAACAAGCCAATTCAAGCGGAGACAAGACAATTACAGATCTCAGACGCTCCCGCCATCACCTTCGACGACTCGGCAGCCTAAGAGTTAAGTGACCACCACGACGGTTTGGTAATCTCTCTGTCAATTAGCAACTGCCTTATCCGTCGTGTTCTAATCGACACAGGTAGCTCCACCAACTTGTCAACACTCGACGCCTTAAAGGGCATGGGTTTAAGCGAGGACGACAGATAGGCGTTGTCGTGACACCTAAACAAAATAATCCTTAAGAACCTAACTAAGTATAGTAGGCAAGCAAGGGTCGAATCCCACAGGGAGGAGGTAATCTTTCTAAGTGCACAAATGTATGCCAAGTAACAAAGGGGGTTTTGTTGGTTTGTTTGCAATGAAACAAAGTAAAGTAAAACAAAGGTTGTAATCAATTGGGAAAAGGTACTTAGCCAGACAAATATCCACCATTCATTTGATTGATTGATCCTAGATTATCTATATTCCTTCCTATGAATATTCTTGTCCCTATTCTGAAATAGTTATCAGTCCAACTAGTCCTGATAACCCTAACTATCGAATGCACAAGAAACTATCAAGATTTAGAACAATAGCAGCAAGAAGCATAGGAATTAACCAGGATACATGCAACACCATAACTCGCAGCATTTAACACATAATCAATTCTCTTCACAATAAACTAGTCCTAGAATATCATGTTTGCTACACAAGATAAGGGATTTCAACTCGAAATATCCAAACCTAGCAATAGACAATTACTAATATCAACTAGATGATCAGGCCAGTCAAATCAGCAAGAATAAATAGGAATAAACACAAAGAGAAAAGGTATAATCAAAGGAAAGGAAATAGAGTTATAATCTCACAACCATATATCAAACGAAGGCTTCAATCGTCGGACTAAGCAAAGGTTGCTTAGTTCTTCATAGTCTTGAAACACAAAAACTCAAAGGGAAAAACAATGCTGAATAATAGTCTGAATGATATGAAAAGTGGCTGCTAGGAAACTAGGTTAAATAACCCTAGCAAAACCTAAAACTCAAGATAGGAAATAATATCTTTCCATAAAGAAATAAAACGGAAATAAAATAAATAAAAGAAAAAGAAAAGAAAATAAAGCAATCTTCGGACGAAACAAATCTCGCGCGCGTCTGATAAATGGATTTCCGCGACCGCGGAAGAATTTTTGCGACCGCGGAAGAATTTCCGCGACCGCAGAAATCTTCATGTTGAATCTCGTTGTCTGGCATTTTTCCGCGACCGCGGCTGTGACTTCCGCGACCGCGGATTCCTCGTTGTAGCTCCTCTTCAGCTCTTCCTTCGGTCTTCTCTTGTGGCTTTCTCCTCCATCTTCTTAAGTCTTCGTTTAAGCTTTTCAACGCCACCAAATCACACTTCTTCTTATCAACTCCATACTCCACATTAACGTTCTAAACACATCCAAATGGTACCTAAAACTCCGGTAACAACTCCTAGTTAAATCCTACAAAGTAGCGCTGATCAAATTCCCCCATGCTTAAACCTTGCTCGTCCTCGAGTAAGCTAAAATAAACCTACTCTTCCAATGAAATACCCAAGGTCTCAGGAAGCACATCAAAACTCTCTCTACTAAGAATTGCACCTAAACATGATTCTCTAAGGCACCAACACAATCAACACAACACAACGCACAAGCTTAAAGGAAAGCAGAGTACTTCCCCTAAGCTTACCCCGAACACCATAGAGTGAATAAAAATATATAATCCTAGCCTCCATCTATCTTCTTATACCTCCCAGAGTGACCTACCCGAATCTCCTTATATCACCTCTTCTTATGTCACCACGCCAAGAAAAATGAAGAATCCTAATAATCATTCTTCTTCTTTTCACTCATTTTGCCAAGGCGCCCTTTCGGGTTTTCACCAAGCCACTCATTTCATTTTTCAATAGATGGGCTCACATAAACTCACATCACTCTTGACCAATCATTACCCCAGCCTAATGTTGGTCCAAGCCACCTGCTTATTACCTAAGCCGCCCTCTCGGGTTTTCGACTTATCCCAGGATTTATTTTTGTCTTTTTTCAATTTATTTGACTTTTTTCTTTTTCATTTTTTTTCTTTCTCCTCAAACGACTAGCAAGTATAGAACACTCTCCCATGCTTAAACATTGCATTGTCCTCAATGTAATGAAAGACAAAAAAAATGAAGCACATGGAAGAGCAGAAAAGTACTCACAACCGTCGCCGAGGCAGCCTGGACTTGGAAGTTGGTGCTGGCGGTAAATCAATGAAAGTACGTGTCGCTGGTGTTGTGTGGGTTTTCATAATCAAACTCTACCGTGCAACCAAATAAATCCACTGTAAGGTGTAGTGGTACATCAAAGGAATCAGAGTTGCACGACCTTCAACGAACATGTAATGGAGCCCAGATATAATCATGGTGTGGGCTCTGGTGTTCCTCATCCTCAGCTGTCGAATGTTGGTCCATCATCGGTTTAGGAGACTTACAGTGGTTTTTTTCAGGTTTAGGAGACTTACAGTGGTTTTTCCGCGGTCGCGGAACATTTTCCGCGCCCGCGGAAAAGTTTAAGGTGCGAGAACACCATCTTCAATTTGGCTTCGGGTCTCCTACCTGCATGTTAGTATAAAAACAAAAACAAAACAACAAACGAAACAAAACAAAACAAAACAATAACAATAATCAACTAGAAAGGAAAAAGATAAGAAAAGAACTTCATACCACGGGTTGCCTCCCGAGCAGCGCCTTAGTTATTGCCGTGGCTTGACATGGTGCTCTCCCACTCAACTTGGGTTGCTCACATCAACCGAACACTTGGGGTCAAAATCCGGAGAGTGTCTCTTTGCATCATTTATGCTGAATCCGACCCTCACCTCATCAAACTCCATTGTGAGCGAACCACTACTCACATCAATCTTTGTGCTCGCCGTGTTCATGAACGGCCTTCCCAGCATCATAGGGGCTGCGTTTTTATCTTGTCCTGTATCCATCATAAAGAAATCCACAGGGAAGATCAACTTGTCAACTTTTACCAGCACATCCTGCACCACTCCTTTGGGATACACATATGAATTGTCCGCCAGCTGGATCACAATCCCCGTCGTTTGTAATGGCCCAACCTCTAAAGACTCGTAAAGTGAAAGAGGCAACACATTGATGGAGGCACCCAAATCCAGCATGGCTTTTTCAAACATGGTGCCACCTATCTTGTAGGGAATAGTGAACATGCCCGGATCACTGCATTTCTTAGGCAACCGCTTTTGCAGCATAACGGATACATTCTCACTGACTTTGACCTTCTTCTTTTCCTTCACCGCTTTCTTTCTCTTTATTTTGCACAGCTCCTTCAAGAATTTGGCATAGCGAGGGATGCTCTTAACAAGTTTGATCAAGGGAATATTTACCTCGCAATTGCTGAAGGTCTCAAAGAGTTCTTTGTCGTTCTCCAGTTTCCTGGTGTCCTTCAGTGCCTCAGGAAAGGGCACGGGTGGCTTTAATGAACTGAGTAGAAGAAAGTTGGGACGCACGTAATCATCTTCGACCTCAACGGGCGATTCTGGGGAAACTGGGCCTCCATAGACTTTTCCGCGATCGCGGACTTCCTCTCTGCGGTCGTGGAAATCTTCGAGCATATCCTCTTCCCCAAAGACTTTTTCCGCGATTGCGAAAATGTGACCGCGATCGCGGAAAATCATCATTTTTCGTCTCATCTCCAGTAACAAATCCGTGATCGCGGCCTTCTTCTCCGTGGTCGCGGAAATCTTTCTGTTGGCCTCGACTTTCTTCCACTTGTGTTCCGCTCCTCAGCGTCATGGCACATACGTTCTCCCTCGGGTTTACTACCGTTTGAGATGATAGTTTTCCCGAGTCTCGGGCTTCCAGCTTGCTCACTGCGATGGAGATCTGTCCCACCTGCTTCTCCATGTTCTGAATACTTGACCGCATCTCTTGTATTTGTTGGACCATAGTGTTGGCCAACGTTGTTACATTCTGAGCGAGAGTCTCATGGTGTTGGATCATCGCTTGATTTTGTTGGGCCATAGTGCTTGCCAACGTTTATACGCTCTGGGTGAGGGTCCTGATCATGTCATCATTGGACATAGAGGAACTTGAGATTTGGCCTTGAGGTCTTGGGTCATATTGTGCTCTAAATTGTTGTTGTTGACCTCTAGGCTGCTGATATTGTTATGGGCGCGGTAAGAACTATGGTGTCCTTTGTTGAAACTCTTGATTGTCTTGGCCTTGAGGAGTACTCTGTTGATTCCCGTATCTCAGATTGGGGTGATCTCTCCACCCTGGATTGTACGTGTTGGAGTACGGGTCATATCTTGTCCTTGAAGGGCCGTAACCTCCAATAGCGTTCACCTCAGCAGTGGGTTCTTGCAGCGTGGGACATGCATCAGTAGGATGCATCGTGTCATAGCATACCCTACAAGACTTGACTTGCTGCTGGCTACCCTTCATCATGTATCTCCTCATCATCTCCTTCATCTCAGCCATGTCAAAACTAGTGAAGAATTTGGCTGAGAGTCTGCAGCCTTGACTGATTGGGTGCTCGCCCTCTTACTGAACTGTCTTGAGCCCTCAGATAGCTCAAAGAATACCTCAAAAGCTGCAGCAGGCGTCTTGTTCAAAATATTTCCTCTGCAGGCTGCATTCATCATTCGACGCTCCTCGTCAAGAAGTCCTCCGTACAAATAAAGTACGAGGTCTTGTTACGAATACCCATGGTAGGGGCAGCTAGAAATCAATCTCTTGAACCTCTCATAGTACTCGTACAACGTCTCAGTAGCCTACTGTTCAATGTTGTTGATACTCCTCTTCAGGCTATTGAGCTTCGTCGCAGGGAAGTACTTCTCCAAGAAGGATTTCGTCATCTTAGCCCATGTATCAATGCTCCCTGGTGCCAAATAGTAGAACCAATCATTGGCCGCATCCTTTAGAGAGAAAGGAAAGGCCCTCAGCTTGATTTGGTCCTCAGTAACGCCTCTTGGCTTCATGCTGGTGCAGACGGCATGGAACTCAGACAGATGTTTATTGGGGTCTTCTCCACTCATCCCATGGAAGTGGGGTAATAAGTGAATCAGCCCGGATTTCAGCTCAAAGTTTATGCCATCCGCCAGCTCAGGGAATTGCACAGCCAGCGGTTGCTGTTGTAGATTTGGGGCAGTCAACTGCCTCAACGTCGGTGCTTCGTCAGCCATCTCAAAGCACGGGTTATCAAAACACAAAGCTCTATTTGTCCTACGGTTCCTAGAAAGGGTTCTCTCAATTTCTGTATCACAAGCTAGAAGCGGAGAGTCAGTAGCACGAGTGTGGACCATAAGATAGGTCCACACAAAAGTTGACATACAAACACACACAAAGAAAAATCAAAACTTGCCTCCCCGGCAACGGCGCCTATTTGATAGGCGTTGTCGTGACACCTAAACAAAATAATCCTTAAAAACCTAACTAAGTATAGTAGGCAAGCAAGGGTCGAATCCCACAGGGAGGAGGTAATCTTTCTAAGTGCACAAATGTATGCCAAGTAACAAAGGGGGTTTTGTTGGTTTGTTTGCAATTAAACAAAGTAAAGTAAAGCAAAGGTTGTAATCAATTGGGAAAAGTACTTAGCTAGACAAATATCCACCATTCATTTGATTGATTGATCCTAGATTATCTCCATCCCTTCCTATGAATATTCATGTCCCTATTCTGAAATAGTTATCGGTCCAACTAGTCCTGATAACCCTAACTATAAAACGCACAAGAAACTATCAAGATTTAGAACAATAGCAGCAAGAAGCATAGGAATTAACCAGGATACATGCAACACCACAACTCACAGCATTTAACACATAATCAATTCTCTTCACAATAAACTAGTCCAACTAGTCCTAGAATATCATGTTTGCTACACAAGATAAGGGATTTCAACTCGAAATATCCAAACCCTAGCAATAGACAATTACTAATATCAACTAGATGATCAGGCCAGTCAAATCAGCAAGAATCAATAGGAATAAGCACAAAGAGAAAAGATATAATCAAAGGAAAGGAAATAGAGTTATAATCTCACAACCATATATCAAACGAAGGCTTCAATCGTCGGACTAAGCAAAGGTTGCTTAATTCTTCATAGTCTTGAAACACAAAAACTCAAAGGGAAAAATAATGCTGAATAATAGTCTGAATGATATGAAAAGTGGCTTCTAGGAAACTAGGTTAAATAACCCTAGCAAAACCTAAAACTCAAGATAGGAAATAATATATTTCCATAACGAAATAAAACGGAAATAAAACAAATAAAAGAGAAAGAAAATAAAATAAAGCAATCTTCGAACGAAACAAATCTCGCGCGCGTCTGATAAATGGATTTCCGCGACCGCGGAAATCTTCCTGTTGAATCTCGTTGTCTGGCATTTTTTCGCGACCGCGGCTGTGACTTCCACGACCGCAGATTCCTCGATGTAGCTCCTCTTCAGCTCTTCCTTCGGTCTTCTCTTGTGGTTTTCTCCTCCATCTTCTTAAGTCTTCATTTAAGCTCTTCAACGCCACCAAATCACACTTCTTCTTATCAACTCCATACTCCACAATAACGCTCTAAACACATCCAAATGGTACCTAAAACTCCGATAACAACTCCTAGTTAAATCCTATAAAGTAGCGCTGATCAAATTCCCCCATGCTTACACCTTGCTCATCCTCGAGTAAGCTAAAAGAAACCTACTCCTCCAATGAAATACCCAAGGTCTCAGGAAGCACAGCAAAACTCTCTCCACTAAGAATTGCACCTAAACATGATTCTCCAAGGCACCAACACAATCAACACAACACAACGCACAAGATTAAAGGAAAGCAGAGTATTTCCCCCAAGCTTACCCCGAACACCATAAAGTGAATAAAAATATCTAATCCTAGCCTCCATCTATCTTCTTATACCTCCCAGAGTGACCTACCCGAATCTTCTTATATCACCTCTTCTTATGTCACCATCCCAGGAAAAATGAAGAATCTTAATAATCACTCTTCTTCTTTTCACTCATTTTGCCAAGGCGCCCTTTCGGGTTTTCACCAAGCCACTCATTTCATTTTTCAATAGATGGGCTCACAAAAACTCACATCACTCTTGACCAATTATTACCTCAGCCTAATGCTGGTCCAAGCCACCTGCTTATTACCTAAGCCGCCCTCTCGGGTTTTCGACTTATTCCAGGATTTATTTTTGTCTTTTTTTAATTTATTTGACTTTTTTCTTTTTCATTATTTTTTTTCTTTCTCCTCAAACAACTAGCAAGTATAGAACACTCCATCATGCTTAAACATTGCATTGTCCTCAATGTAATGAAAGACAAAAAAAAATGAAGCACAGGGAAGAGCAGAAAAGTACTCACAACCGTCGCTGAGGCAGCCTGGACTTGGAAGTTGGTGTTGGCGGTAAATCAATGAAAGCACGTGTCGTTGGTGTTGCGCGGGTCTTCATAATCAAACTCTACCGTGCAACCAAATAAATCCACTGTAAGGTGTAGTCGTACATCAAAGGAATCGGAGTTGCATGACCTTCAACGAACACGTAATGGAGCCCAAATGTAATCATGGTGTGGGCTCTGGTGTTCCTTCTCCTCAACTGTCGAATGTTGGGCCATCATCGGTGCCAATTAAAAATGTGGGGCAAATGTCTCCTCCTTGACAGCATGATGCGCATCGTCTCTCATAGTAGAACTCGGACAACTGGCCTTCGGTAAAACTTTTTTTTTTTTCAGGTTTAGGAGACTTACAGTGGTTTTTCCGCGGTCGCGGAAAAGTTTCTGGTGCGAGAACACCGTCTTCAATTTGGCTTCGGGTCTCCTACCTGCATGTTAGTCTAAAAACAAAAACAAAACAACAAACGAAACAAAACAAAACAAAACAATAACAATAATCAGCTAGAAAGGAAAAAGATAAGAAAAGAACTTCATACCTCGGGTTGCCTCCCGAGCAACGCCTTAGTTATTGTCGTGGCTTGACATGGTGCTCTCCCACTCAACTTGGGTTGCTTACATCAACCGAACACTCGGGGAGATAAAGTATACTCAAGGCAAGATCGTGTTAACAACGTACGCCAGTGGAGTCAATCAACAGGTAAAATTTTTGATACTCGACTGCCCGTCACCATACAATGCAATCCTTGGCAGACCTTGGATCCATGCCATGAAATTTGTACCTTCCACTTACCACCAGACAATAAAGTTTCTACTAAGTAGGGGGTACAAAAAATAAATGGTGACCAGGGGGCTGCCAATGAGTGCTACGTCACTTCAATGAAAGGAGCAGTCGATAAGTCTTTCGCATAGCAACCACATCATGGCGAAGGAACCACACGATATGTCGAACCCGAAATGGAACAACTCGACGAGATCGTGCTGGATCCTTCAAAGCCAACACAAACGGTGAAGGTCGGGTCAAATCTAAATGATTCGATCATGTCAGATTTAATTTCTTTTTTATGATCCAACACTGACTGTTTTGCTTGGTCACACGAAGACATGGTGGGAATCTCCCCAGATATTATTACTCACAAATTGAATGTAGATCCCACGTACCCTCCAGTCAAGCAAAAAAGAAGAAAGTTTACACCAGAGCGTCACAAGATTGTAGACGACGAGGTAAAAAACTTACTTGTGACAGGAAAAATAAGGGAAGTAAAGTACCCCGACTGGTTAGCAAACGTCAACGTGGTTCAAAAGAAGAATGGGAAATGGAGAGTATGCATCGACTTCACAGACCTAAACAAGGCCCGTCCAAAAGACTCTTTCCCATTACCACATATCGACGCGACTGCCGGACATGAAATGCTAACATTCATGGACGCGTTTAGTGGATACAACCAGATTCTCATGGATCCTGATGACCAAGAAAAGACAACTTTCATAACAAGCTAAGGTACGTACTGTTACAAAGTGATGCCCTTCAGACTAAAAAATGCAGGGGTCACATACCAGAGGTTGGTAAACAAAATGTTCAAAGACTAGGTCGGAGATACCATGGAAGTCTACATCAATGCCATGCTCGTCAAGTCCAAAGCAGTAGGGGACCACATCGAACACCTGAGGGAAGCTTTCGAGGTATTGAAAAGATATAACATGAAATTAAATCCGACTAAATGTACTTTCGAAGTGTCTTCAGGAAAGTTCTTGGGATACATGGTTACTCAAAGAAGGATCGAAGCCAGTCCCGACCAGATCAAGGCCATCATCAACCTCAGATCCCCTCGATGCGTCAAGGACGTCCAAAAGCTAATAGGACGGATAGAGGCACTGAACAGATTCATATCCAAGTCGTCGGATAAATGCAAGCTCTTCTACGAAGCTTTGAAAAAGAACAAATCATGTGACTGGACAGTTGCACATGAACAAGTTTCCAAAACCTAAAGACATATCTAGCAAGTCCACTCTTACTGGCTAAGCCAAAAGACGACGAGTCGTTACCACTATATCTGACCATGTCAGAATCAGCCGCCAGTGCAGTTCTAACAAGGGAAGAAGATGGTAAGCAGTCATCGGTCTACTATGTAAGTCGTTCCTTACTTCCCGCCGAAACCAGGTACACATCGCTTGAAAAATTAGTCTTGGCGTTGGTCATGGCCTCAAATAAGTTACGACCCTATTTCGAATCACATGTTATTATTGTGAGAACTAACCATCCCATGAAAGCAGTCATGAGGAAACCAGAATTTACAAGACAGATGGCCAAATGGGCCATACACCTCAGCGAATTCGACATTGAGTACGAGCCGAGGACAGCGATCAAATCTCAAGCTTTAGCCGACTTTATGGCCGATTTCAGCCTGACACTGGAATAAGAAGCCATAAAGGAGGTCAAACAGCTAAAAGTCGAAGAAGCCAAGGGCACATGGCAACTCCATACGGACGGAGCGTCAAAAGTAAGAGGAGTCGGCCTAGGTGTCGTGCTAAAATCACCACAAGGGGACCATATAGCCCAAGCTGTGAGATGTGAATGGGACGCGACCAACAATGAAGCAGAATATGAAGCCCTCGTATTTGGATTAACACTCGCACACGATCTCACAATTCTGAACATAGAGGTGACATGCGACTCTCTTTTAATCGTCAACCAAGTACAAGGATCGTACGCTGCCAAAGACGACAGAATGATGGCATATCTAGATATCGTCAAAAAGTTGGCAAGCAAATTTCGAAGCTTCACCATCCGACAAGTCCCACGCGACCTCAACACACAAGCCGACACCCTAGCAAAACTTGGCTCCACCTTGCATCCTAACGACTTCCGCAACATTCCAGTAGCACATATCACCACACCAGCCGTTCCCGAAGCCTTCAAGACACCTAATCCAGACGATATTCAGACAATGGATGAGCTACCCCTAGAAGAAGTCGTCTCAGTAGAGGTAGGCGACCATATAGAAGAAGACTTGGTGGGCGACCAAGATGATTGGACCACCCCCTACATCAAGTGGCTCAGAGATGGAACTCTCCCAGCAGACAAAGCAGAAGCTAAAAGACTCCAAGTACAAGCCTTAACCTTTGATTTAAAAGATAACGTATTGTTCAAACGATCTGTCACAGGCCTATACCTACGTTGCCTCGAAACAACCGAGGTACGACGCGTCTTACAATCCCTTCACGACGGAGAATGTGGGAACCACACTGGAGGACGCAGCCTATCCGGCAAAGCTATCAGGACAGGTTACTACTGGCCCACAACGAACAAAGATGTGACTGATTACGTCAGAAAATGCGACACCTGCCAACGGCACGCACCTGTCACGCATCAGCCATCGGAGATGCTTCATCTGACTCTAGCTCCCTGGCCCTTCATGCGATGGGGGATGGACATCGTCGGGAAATTGCCACCAGTGTCAGGACAACGCGTCTACTTCCTGGCCATGACTAACTACTTTTCTAAATGGATAGAGGCTGAATCATATCGAGAGGTAAAAGAAAAATACGTCATCTCATTCATAAAACGTAATATTCTATGCAAATTTGGCGTCCCTTCAGAAATCGTATGCGACAATGGCTCCCCATTCATCGGTAGCCAGACACGATCCTTCTGTAACAGTGGAACATCACATTAGTCACATCCACGCCAAGATACCCACAATCCAATGGTCAAGCAGAGTCCATCAATAATATCATCATCAACAATCTCAAAAAATGCCTCACATGGGCAAAAGGCAAATGGGCCGACGAGCTCCTTTTAATATTATGGTCCGACAGGACGACGCCTAAAAATGCAACAAGACAAAGCCCTTTTTTGCTAGTCTATGGAAGTGAAGCAGTCATCCCCACTGAGCTACTCGTCCCAACTGCCAAATACGGACTCCAAACCCTAGAACAAAATGACGTCGAGTTGGCTCACAACCTCGACACCATCAACGAGACCAGAGAGAAAGCTAGGATCTGAATGGTCCAGTACCAACAACAAGTCGCCCGGAGCTACAACAAGAACGTCTGAGTCAAAGTCTTCAAGTTAGGAGACTAGGTCCTAAGGAAAACATTCCAAAACACCAGAGATCCAACCGACGGAAAGCTAGCACCCCAATGGAAAGGACCTTACCTCATCAAAGAAGTCATCGGACAAGGAGCATATCGATTAGAAACAAAGGATGGACAATCGATCCCCAAAAGCTGGAACGCGATCCACTTAAAGTTGTATCGGAATCCGTCTTCTCCTCTGGGCTTGGCACTGAAAAAAGAAACACGTAAGCACCAGTTAACAAGGCATCAAAACATAAAATTTTGGAGACTAACACGATACTTGTCTTCCTCCAAACATCGCGTAAGAAAGAGCAGTCGAATCCCCCCTCAAGCGACTTCTTTTCAACAAAGAAAAATCGCGACCTCCATTTGCGATCGTTCACATTAAGGTTTAAAGCGATTGGCTTCCTATCTGGCCTAAGGCACAATTGAAAGCGGGAAGAACCCCGACTACTCAGGTAATACGAATACCAAAGAGCATCGAATTCGAAATCAATTTCAACACTAGACACCAAAAGGTCGACTATCCTAAGAAGACGCCATGCATGCGGCATCACCTGGCATGGGGCAAGGTTAAAGACAGACAAGAAATTCCTCACCAGACTCGAGAATGGAAAAGAGTGGCCTATTCTGAAGGGGTATTCGAAGAAGCAAACCCACCCGTCGCAACACCAATTAGCCCGCTCTTGGGGTAAAGGGAGACGAGCCACCGTCTCAGAAGGAAATTGACCCACTTATAAGATCACATCCAACTCCGATTGGGTTAGGGTTCTAGCCAGGGAATCCTCCGAACTAAAGAGATTCGAGGGGGAGAACTCGCTACCTTTCCCACCGACGCCAGAAGATGAAGCTCTTGACTTCTTTGATCTAGGAAATGACATGGTACAAGCAGGACGGTAAAGAATTCGAAAAATGTTCTTACCTTTGAAACATAAAACCTTTCGAGAAACAAGAGAGATGATGGTGAAAAGAAAGGGAAATGACTGCCATTTATCGATCCACTGCTGCAAATCGGCAGGGAAAAGATCACGTCAAGAAAAAGCAGAAGAAGAAGAAGAAATCCAACCGCCCCTCAACTGCCATTTTCGGCCGGTTCGATTCCTTGGGGCAATTTTTGGGCCTCATTCTTAATGGACTCTCAAATGAAGCGGCCTAGTAAGTGAAGTGATCTTTTCGTTTTGAAGCGACTAGCGATTAAGCGACCAACGATTAGGCGACAAAGCAGAGATCACAACAACGATATGATCGGAGACGTTACAAAAAACCCAGATCATAGAGGTTGATATATCCTTCCATATAACGGTTATAAACCTGCGTAATCAAACCATAAATGCCACAAGATCATGGTAATCCGGCAATAAAAGCTAGTGAGCGAAGATCATGGAGAAAAAACAGCTAGTTTAGCTAGATCTTTGGGAAAGTGAGTGTATATAAAGGGGTTAGAGATCATTGTAAAACACACACAAATTTGACATAATACAGACAACTACTCTCCTATTTGCACTCATCTGAATTCTCTAGTTCGAATTCGCGTTCTAGTACTGAAACGACCGACGTCCAGCTCCTTTGATTCGACCGACCTCTTGTTCAGAGGAGATAAGCTAGTTTTTTTTCCTTTAATCTTATTACGTTTACATATCTAGTTGATTTGGATTATCTAGATATTGTCAATCTAATAATTGTCTAGTTGCCCTTCCTTAAGCGATTCAGGTCGGTTCGATCTTTTTCGCCCAAAACAGTAGTATTAAAATAGTTTGTTTTCTGGGGTTACCCTCTTCAAGAGGGAAACTCCCTTCCCTCTTCATAAGGGTTCTTGTAACTGCTTGTCAGCTTTTCCACCGCCTACCTCACCGCTCGCTCTCTCGCTCTCCGCCTCTCTCTCCGGCCGTCCCTCTCCGTTCGCCGTCCCTCTCTACTCGCGCCTCTTCTCCGCTCGCCGACGCTAGGGTTCCACCTCTTCCGGGCACCACTTTCCTCTTCTCCCTCTACCGGTTTCTTCCAGATTTTGGAGTCCTCCTAGTGGCCTCTTCCCTCTCGATTTTCCCTGGTGTGTTGTTTTGTCTGGCGGTGTGGAGTTCTTGTACAGTTCAGTCGCCGCTCGCCTTTGGTCGCCGAGATCCTCCGCCGCCGCTCAGCCTGCTTGGTTCCTCTCCGGGTTCTTGACGATATGTGGCTTTAAGGATTTGCTCCGGTCGCCGCCGCTTCTACAATTGCATGCATGTCCATCTCTGGTTTGCAGATCCAGATTGGGGGTTTTCCTCCACTCTTTGTCTGCTGGCTTATTGGAGAGTCAATTTGGGCATTTTTGGTTGGCTTTTGTTGCGGCCTGCTTTCAATTTTGTTGTTTTTGTTTCTGTATAGTTGTTTGTTGTGTTTTTTGGCAGTTTCTTTCCTTTTGTTGCTAGTTCTTTCCATGTTTGTAAGGCTGGTTTTCGCCTCTCTTGATCTGTTTAATGGATCATTGATTGTGGTAGTGAGTAAATCTTTAAAAGCTACCATAATCATTGATCGGTTAACATCAAGGATTGTTTACCAAGGCCTTCTTTCGTTAGCACTGTCTCATGTTCTTTGTTTTCTGTTGTTTGTTGTTTTGTTTTGCCTTTCCTTGCCTGTTTTGGCAATGGTATTGCTCTTTCTCTACTCTCAATCGCCAATTTTCTTGGCTTGTAATCGGTTCTCAATTTTTCATCTTTAATATATTATGTCTTTCTATAAAAAAAAATCGTTTTATAATAAGAAAATGTCATAAATTAAACTATACTTTATATAAATAGCTTTAGTCAATTATAAACAAGATTATATTTGACATTGATTATAGTTTTAATTTATTTAAATTATTCAATTATAATAATAATAGTCGTCGATCGCTTTTACTCTAAGACTTTACTGCTATTTATAAGTATACCCATCTTTCAAAAGTTTCTAGTTTCACTATTGCTTGGACCTTTACGTAGAAATAAATGTTGTGCTTAATTGGGCCTTAAATTTTTGGCTTTTGCAAACGCATAAAACAAATGTTCAAATTCTTACGATTTTGTGTGACTTGTACGATTTTACGACTCTATTCGATTCTATTCGATTATATACAATTTTACTACGCTTCTGTTGGCTCTACGATTTGGGTCGATAATTATAGATTGACGCGTAAACTCGTACGCTTCTGTTAAGGCGCAATATTGATAACCATGAACGTACATTAATAATTAACAAAAAAAAATCATTTCCCTTATCGAGTATGCAAATGGGATCTCAAAAATTCTCGTCCCATTGACAATTTTCTCAACTCAATTTGAAACGCCAACATATATACATATAAACTACAAATATGACACATTGTATCCAACTATATTTTTTATCTTGTGCTTCAATTAATTACCTACTCAAATTACCACATACTTGTAATTAATTGTGTCAAAATTCAGTAATTAAAAAATTACATTTTTGTTATTTGAAACGTAATATTTTTATTGATTGATCCCTTGTTTGGGAACAGGGAAAAAAGGGAATCAAGAGAGAAAGAAACCCATATAGAGAGTATGAAATTCAAAGCATGTTGGTTGAGGTGGAAATAATTTAGGGAAGCTTCCAATTGACATTCTAATTTCAATGTACATTGCAAACAGAGACGAAACGTTATTCAGGTGATCAGTTGCACCATTATTGTGTGTCTTTTAATCTGCTTCTTGGCTGTTGTATCGTAGCGTTGATGTTTCCAAACCTGTGTTTATGCCGTTCTCATCCTTTTGCCTACTCTTTTAGCTTTCCTTTCAGTTTTGTTTGTTTTTAATTGACTTGTTGTTGTTATTTTATTTTTTCATGTCGGTTGTTCCGATTGCCGATTTTTTCGACTTCTCGAGGATCCAGGTCAGGTTTAACCTGGAACTTCGAATTCTTACTTTATCCCAAAAAAAAAGAGGCGAAGCCAGGGTCCATTGACCCTCCTCCATGCTCCAATAATGTGCTTTTCTTCTAAAATAGGTCAAGAGTATATATTAAAAAATCTGGGTGTGTAGTAACACACAATGTGCTTATCTTAGTTGGTCATCACCAGTCCTCACATCGCTCTTCAGCCTCTTCAATTTTTCTTCATATACAAAAATCCAGGATGTTTCCTATATATTTAGTGTATTTACTATTTTGGTTCAAACGTTTCTGTTTTTTTTTGTCCAAATATATTACGAAATGAATTATAATTTTGCAAAAGTTATCAAATTAACCTTGAAAAATATTTAACTATAGACATGACGTGGTTGTCACCTTTTATACTTCTCTTTTCTATTTCACCCAAAATTATTATCAAAACTAATTTTGATTCAAATTTGTTAATTAGCTTCAAAATAATATTTTCGATATAAAATATTAAACCTAAGGCTGTCAATAAGAAATTACACAAAAACCTTTTAAAAAGGGAAAAATGACTCTAAATAATATCAACTATCACTTTTGAACAAAAAATAATACGAACTTAATAATTATAAAAACATATCCAAACTATATCAATATTAACTAAAAATGGTATAAGATTGTTTTCAGTTAACAATTCCGGCAATTTGGCCTAGGTTGCACTAGAAAAATGACGTTTTAATTTTTTTTTACACACATCAGCGTTTACATCTCATTTCTCTAATAAAAACAAAAAAAAACACATACAACTTCAGATTTGCACAGTAGAAAGAACATCGAAGAGGAGAAAGAGGTAATTAAAACGCATAGAAACCTTGAAGATAGGAATCGAGAGGAACATCGAAGAGGAATCGAGAGAAAATTCGACGATGACAAAAGGCTAGACACAAGGAAGCTCATCTGCCAATTCAAAATCGTGGTGGAGAGGGCACATGGTCGGTGAATCATCAACTCGAAGATGTTTCCATAGCCTCCCTGCAATAATACAAACTTGCAAATACACTCAAAATTTGGGAAAACGATTCTATCGGCTTCCATTATGAAAGGTAATATTGAATTTGAATTTTAGGGTTTTGATTTAGGATTTGGGTTCTAGATTTAGGGTTTTGATTTGGGGCTCTTACAATTGGGTTCTAATTTGGGGGTTTTTAATTGGGTACAAAATTTAGACTAACGATGTATTGTGAGAGATGATTTAGACATTCAATTGCTAATTCAATTGGGTTTTGATTTAGACCTAAACTAATTTGTTGGACGAGTTCACTGCTACAAATTGTAATTTTATCACCTGCTGCTTACTTTTTTTTTGTTGAATCTGCTGCTTACTAATCTCCAACAGGTGATAATATATTTTTGTAATAGCCAAATTAGTTTAGTTCTAAGTAGTTGGGATTACATCGGCATTGTTTTATTGCTTTGAGTAGTGAACTCGTCATGTGATTGCATCAATACCGTTTCTGGAGAAACTCACCTGTATTAGTGTAATGCACTGATGTATCATGAATTAGTCACAATAACTTAATTTTATTGCTGTGAGTTTTGTTCAACCTCAAGGTTTATGTGTGTGACCTCTTTCTTCTCTGCGTAAGTTTTAAAGTTGTAAGTGGTTTGTTTTTTGTTTCTTTTTGTTTTGATTTTTTCTTTTTTAAAGAAATGAGATGTAAATACTAATTGATGATGTGTAAAAAAATTGGACACATCATTTTTCCGGTGCCACCTAAGTCAAACCGCCGAAATTTTCAACTGAAAACAAACCCATATCATTTTTAGTTAATATTTACATAATTTGGATACATTTTTACAATTTTGAAAGTTCGTATTATTTTTGCTTCAAACGTGATAGTGAAATTATTTAAAGTCAATTTCATTTAAAAAATACACTTTTTGGGGGTTATTACATAGTTTTATTGATTTGGCACTATAAATACCTAAATATTAAAAAGGGTGCGATTTAGGTGCGAAAGAGCCTTATAATATAAAATAAGAAAGAATCTTAGCCGTTAAATCAGATTAAAAGCTTTAAAAAAAAGTGCAACATGGAGGCCCTTTTGTGCATGCCTTTGTTTTTTTAACATTACTGACAAAGTGCAAGCCGAAGGCCTAAAAGTGCAAGCCGATGACTTGAAAAGTGCAAGCGAATGCAACACTTCTGTGCATGCAAATTCAACATTTTGTGCATGTATTTTTTTGGATTGGAGTGCAAGTTGTTGGCTTAAATGTGCATGCGAATTATTGTGCATGTGAATTTAACGTTTTTGTGCATATATAACTCGCATGCACTCTCAGTTGAATTCACATGCACTTTCAGTTGAACTCGCATGCACTCACATGTATTTTTTTGGATTGGAGTGCAACTGTGCAAGTTGTTAGCTTAAATGTGCATGCGAATTATTGTGCATGTATAACTCGTATGCACTCTCAGTTGAATTCACATGCACTCTCAGTTGAACTCGCATGTACTCACAACACATAAAACATGTACTTGATTTCACATGCACTCAAAAGTCAAAAGACATATAAGTACACTCAAAGGCATGCACTCTCAGTTGAATTCACATGCACTCTCAGTTGAACTCGCGTGCACTCACAACACATAAAGCATGCACTTGATTTCACATGCACTCAAAAGTCAAAAGACATATAAGTACACTCAAAGGCATGCACTTCAGTAGAATTCACATGCACTCTCAGTTGGACTCGCATGCACTCAAAACACATAAAGCATGCACTTGATTTCACATGCATTCAAAAGTCAAAAGACATATAATTACACTCAAAGGCATGCACTTCAATAGAATTTACATGCACTCTCAGTTGAACTCGCATGCACTCACAACACATAAAGCATGCACTTGATTTCACATGCACTCAAAAGTCAAGAGACATATAAGTACACTCAAAGGCATGCACTTCAGTAGAATTCATATGCACTTCCGGTTGAATTCACATGCACACTCCTAGTAGAATTTACATGCACCAATTTTCTAGTTAGTATACACTCTTCAGGTGAATTTTCATGCACTCCCAATAAAACTTGCATGCACTAATAACACATAAAGCATGCACTAGATTTCACATGCACTTGAAAGTCAAAAAGCATGCACACTCAAAGGCTTGCACTTCTAATAGAGTTCACATGCACCCAAGGGTGGTCTGGTGGCCGGTGGTGGTCCGGCGACCGGCGGCGGTGGTCCGGCATCCGTCGGCGGTGGTCCGACGACCGGCGGTGGTCCGGCGACCGGTGACGGTGGTCCGGCGGTGGTGGTCCGGCGACCGGCGGTGGTGGCCCGGTGACCGGCGATGGTGGTCCGGTGGTCGGTGGTGGTGCTCCGATGGTCAACTCTTTGAATTAAAAACATGTGCATAACACATGACTTTTAATGAAAGTTCAATCATGATCTTTGATTTATTTCTAATCCAATGGTCTATATTCATTCTGATTTTGTACTATAATAATCTTTCTCACATGACACTTATCCTATTAAAAAATACTATTAAAGGTCATTACTAACTAACATCACATAATTGTGATAAGCCTAATTAGTTAATTATTGTATTTGCTACCTTTGGATGTTATATTATAGCGTAATATTCTGATATCTTTCTTATTAGGCTAGAATCCCTTTAATCAAGGGATAATTGGCTATGCATTCCCGTATATATGTACGTATCTTTATTATTGAGAATCATCAATTCATTTCACCTTCTCATGGTATCCAGAGCATGTTGATCCTCAAACCTTTTAATCATTTTTTCCCATCCCCTGTCGTACTTGTTGGTGATTTTAGTGTCATCAGCCATTTGGTGTAGTCGGGATTCGCTCAAGACTTATGGAGTTCGTTCGGCGCATAACGAGTTTTCGCTGTACGGAGTGCACACTCGTGTGCGTGGATTCAGACTCAGGGTTATGGAACGTGTTGGGATTCGAGAGGCGGACACCGAGAAGTCATATTTATAAGGGTCGGGTTATGGTTGAGTAGTTTGGCAGTTTTTTAACTGTTTTTCAACCGTCATGCAACCGCCATGCAACTTTCCAACCACCATGTAACCGCCTAACTACATATGCCCTATATAAGAGTGAGGTTGGGGCAAGTCTTGGGATATCCGAAGAGTACGATATCTTGTATCGAACAAAACCAAAAAACATCAAGTGTTCTCTATTTGATCTTGCCTTGTTCAATAGAGGAGTGATTGTCTTATCCCAAATAAGATTTCATGTAACCCTAGGCTACGAGATTAAGGGTCGAAATATTGGTTTTGGAAAGTGCTCAGACACGATTCAATCAATATATGAGTCAACCGAAGTTTGATCAACAATACACCCCATTACAACATTCAAAACCAATATTTTCTGTGTTTGATCAATGGCGGCTGCATTGGTACGTGAGATGACATCCAAGTTCGGAAAGTTGGAGAATTTAGAAGGCGTGGACTTCCGTAGATGGAAAAGTAAGATGCATTTCCTCCTCACGACGCTCAAGGTGGTGTACGTCTTGAGTATGCCAATGCCACTCGTGTCGGAGGATCCTAAGAATGAGCCCTTGGAGGAGACAAGGAAGCACAACAAGTGGGAGAATGATGACTACATATGCCGTGGCCATATTCTAAATGGTATGTCGGATTTGCTCTTTGATGTCTACCAGAATTCTGAGTCCTCAAAGGAGTTGTGGGATGCGCTGGAATCCAAATACATGTCGGAGGATGCTTCTAGTAAGAAGTTCCTTGTAAGTAATTTCAACAATTACAAGATGTGTGATTCCAGGCCGGTTATGGAGCAATTCAATGAAGTGCTTCGGATCCTAGGGCAATTCGCCTAACACAACATGAAGATGAATGAATCTATATCGGTATCGAGCATTATCGACAAATTGCCACCTTCATGGAAAGAATTTAAACACATGTTGAAGCACAAGAAGGAAGAGTTGTCTCTTGTACAACTTGGAAGCCATTTGCGTATAGAGGAATCTCTAAGGGCGCAAGAGGGCGGTAAACCAAAGGAGACTCCCGGATCTTCCTCCGTGAATATGATGGAGGAAGGTGAGAATTCTAAGAAGAATAACAAGAGGAAGAAGCAATCCTTGATAAGGCGCTGTCGTGACACCTTAACAAAATAATCCTAACAAACCTAAACAAGTAGTAGAGGCAAGCAAGGGTCGAATCCACAGGGAGGAAGTGATCTTTCTAAGTATTTATGAGCGTGCAAAGTAACAAAGGGGGGTTTTGATTATCAAGCAGAGCAAAGCAAACAGGTTTAATTGACTTGAGAATATGGTTGGGGAAAGTAGTTCCACTAGAACGAGATCCACAATACAGAGATATAAGTTGATCACAGAAATCTATTCAATCCAAGTTCTTTTACTATTCTTATGGTTGTTCCTACCCTGATCTTAAGTACTACCGATTCTCACAGTTGTCGATAGACTTATTACTATGCCAATGATAAAATACCACCAGTCACGCCTGTCACGCGGTACCAGACCGGGGTACTTTACCACCAACAAAGCAATAGCAATGCACATAAGGATATAGGATACATGCAAGTAGAAAGACGTACAAGTACTCACTCCCCTACTTAACATGCAACTGATTCTCACTCCAATTGTACGCTCGGAACCCCTATATGCAGAATCGTGTTTGCCACTAGATAAGCACTCGGAACCCCTATATGCAAATCCTAGCAATTGATAAATAGTATTCAACCTAGCTGGCCAGACTATGAAGAATAACGATAAATCAATAATCAATATATCCAAGAGAATCAAACCAACATACATAAGAATAAGAACAAGGAATAGAAATCTCACAATCGAATCAACTGCATTGCTTCAAATGTCTAGTAGAACAAAGGTGTTTAGTTCTCCATGGGTTGAAAACCCTGGAGGCAGAATGAAAAGAACGAACTTGTAAAATTGAAATCTAATCTAATATGGTGAATGGAGGTTGTGGGGATTAGGTTAAATAGAGTTAACCTAAAGCCCAAGATCACAAACCATATCTTACAAGGAAATAAAATAATAATAAAGTAATAGTAAAATAAACAATCCAAATTTTGGGAATTAATCCCGTGCTCTCGCTCCATCTTCTCGGTCGCAAACAGCACGGCAACAATTCACATGCTTCAGCACTACGCAGCCCGGTTCAAAGGCAACTGCGGCCCACTCTACATCAGCAGTGGCCCACGAACAGCAACAGCTTTGGCAGCCCATTCCAATTCAAATCATCATCGCTGACATCATGCTCCGTCAGCTCCATTCCAGCTTCTTCACTTTCCGCTTCCAATTTGACGCGGCATCCTTCACTTCACGTGGGCCTTTCTTCAACTTGGGCCTAATTTCCTCCTGGCCCATCTCTTCAATTCTAGCATCAGCACGCGGGCTTCTTCAATTTATTTACTTCGCCTCTCGTTGATGGCCGCGGGGCGTGATTTCCACCGCGGGGCGGTGATTTCCACCACGGGGCGGCATCCTCCTCTGAGACCCACCGCCGGGTCGCGGTGGCTTCTGGCGCGGGGCGGTGACACTCCAATGTGGTTCCTTCATAGATTTTCAACGTCTTCTCAGGTGGTCAACTCCTCTTCCTCTGGATGTCTTCAATTAGCTCCTCTAGATCACCAAAACCACACTTCTCCACTTTAACTCCATAATCTCCAATTGTGCTCTAAATCCATCCAAATGGCGCCTCAAACCTGGTAATAATCCTTAGATTTGTGCTACAAAATAGCACTTATCAATCCTCTAAGGACACCAACGGTAGGTCTAACAAGAAGCCTAAAGGTGCTTGTTGGATATGTAGCAAACCGGGTCACTTTAAGCGTGATTGTCGGTCTACAAAGAATAGGAATAGAGCGGGACAAAACCGTTCGGGCAAAGGGTCTAAGGACCAAGGCCCATCCACTCATCAAGGTTGGTTTTCAGATTTTGGTTCAAGTTTGGATATGAATTATGTACCATTAATTTCTGAGGCATTTTATGTGCAGGATGATGAAGTGGCTTGGTGGATTGACTTGGGTGCAACTAAGCATGTTTGCAAGGATCGTGGTTGGTTTAAGACATATGAACCGGTGAATGATGGGTCCGTCCTTCATATGGGCAACGAGTCAACCGCCCCTATCCTAGGCCGTGGAAAAGTGGTGTTAGAATTTAGTTCCGGGAAGACCCTTGAACTCAAGGATGTGTTACATGTACCCGGAATTAGGAAAAACTTAGTCTCCGGTAGTGTTTTAAATAAGTGTGGTTTTAAGCAAGTCATTGAATCCGATAAGTATATCTTATCGAAGTGTGGTGTGTTTATAGGATTTGGATATTTTTGTAATGGCATGTTTATGTTGAATATTAATAAAGTGGTCAATTCTACTTATATGGCATGTTCTAGTACAAATGAATCTTCTTTATGGCATGCAAGATTAGGTCATGTGCATTATAAACGAATGACGGATATGTCTAAGGAAGGATTAATCCATGCATTTGATATGAATTTAGAGAAGTGTAGAACTTGCATGTTGACTAAAATTATTAGACAACCATTCAAAGACATTGAAAGAAATTTTGCGGTGCTTGGACTTGTACATAGTGATCTATGTGATTTGCATGCTACTCCGTCTTTAGGAAACAAGAAATATTTCATCACTTTCATTGACGATTATTCTCGTTATTGTTATGTGTATGTATTGCATGCTAAAGACGAGGCCCTAGATAAATTTAAGGTTTATAAAACCGAGGTTGAATTGCAACAAAATGACTTGATTAAGAAACTATGCACCAATAGAGGTGGAGAATTTTATGATCCTATGTATTTCCAGTCCGTAGGCATTATACATGAGACTACGGCTCCCTATACGTCACAACAAAATGGTGTGTCGGAGAGGAAGAATCGAGTCCTAAAAGAGATGGTTAATTCCATGTTATCCTACTCAGGATTGAGTGACGAATTCTGGGATGAAGCCATGTTAACGGCTTGCTATTTATTAAATAGGGTTCCTAACAAAAGGAACAAGGTCACCCCTTATGAACTTTGGTACAAAAACAAACCAAGCTTGAATTATCTTCGAGTTTGGGGGTGTAGGGCGGTCGTTAGACTACCCCAGCCCAAGATTAAAACCTTGGGAGAAAGAGGTATTGATTGCATCTTTATTGGATATGCTGAGCATTCCAAAGCTTATAGGTTCTATGTAATAGAGCCTAATGATTCTATTTCGGTTAACACCGTGATTGAGTCAAGAGATGGGATATTTGATGAGAATTGGTTCTTGTCCATACCTAGACCAGAGGATTTGGTTCCGAGTACTAGTGGAACTAAAGAAGGAGACGGCTCGGCCGTACCTCCTAACGAGTCACCTATGCTCCGTAGGAGCAAGACAGGGAGGATTGAAAAGTCTTTCGGTCCAGATTTCCAAATTTATCTGGTTGAAGGATCTAGAGGTAAAGTTGGGTTCCAATACTCATACTGTTATCATATTGATGAGGATCCTAAGACTTTTGGTGAGGCAATGAGGTCTCAAGATGTTGCTTTTTGGAAAGAAGCAATAAATGATGAGATGGTTTCCATCATGGGAAACATGGGTCTTATCAGATCTCCCACCGGGCTGCAAGTGGATCTTCAAGAAGAAGATGAAAGTCGATGGTACTATCGATAAGTTTAAGGCCCGATTGGTTATCCAAGGCTTTAGACAAAGGGAAGGTATTGATTATTTCGATACCTATGCACCGGTTGCTCGGATCTCCACCATTAGGTTATTGATTTCCTTGGCGGCAATTAACAATCTTGTGATTCACCAAATGGATGTTAAAACAGCATTTTTGAATGGTGATTTGGAGGAGGAGGTGTACATGAAGCAACCTGAAGGGTTTGTTATGCCCGGTAATGAGCATAAGGTGTGTAAGTTGGTAAAGTACTTATATGGGATAAAGCAAGCACCTAAGAAGTGGCATCAAAAGTTTGATGAGATTGTCTTGTCGAGCGGATTCGAGTTAAATCAGTCGGACAAGTGTGTATACAACAAACTTGATAAATCCGGCAATGGAGTAATCATTTGCTTGTATGTTCATCTTTGGTACAGACCAAAAACAAGTAGACCTTACAAAGGCCTTTTTGTCATCAAGTTTTGCCATGAAGGACATGGGGGAGGAAGATGTGATTCTTGGTATAAGAATCAAACGTGAGAATAAGGGACTATCTTTGTCACAATCTCATTACATTGAGAAAGTGCTTTAAAGTTCAATTGTGAGACTTGTTCTCCGGTAAGCACTCCCATGGATCCGAGTGTGAAGCTTATGCCTAATACGGGTAAAGCGGTATCACAACTCGAGTACTCACAAGTGATTGGTTGCTTAATGTATGCCATAACGAGTACGAGGCCGGATATTGCTTATGTGGTAGGAAGGTTGATGAGAGTGGACCCCACGGTCCGAAAGGACCAGGCCCCAAGCCGTACACCACATGGACCCGTGGGCTGTCAACCCCCGACTAGCCCAGGCGAGGTCACCCCTGGCATAGCCGACGGGCCTAGCCCACACTCAACAGGCCTGCAGGCCATGAACCCCAACCCATCACAAGTGTCTATGGGGAGACCATAGGCATGCCTGCAGGATGTTGGAGGTGAGATTCTAACCCCAGACCTCCCTTTAACACTAAGAGTTTTGCTCTTAGTGTGAACCATTGAGCTGCAGCCCAATGGTTGGCACTAAGAGCAAAACTCTTAGTGCCAACCTGTGATGGGTTGGGGTTCATGGCCTGCAGGCCTGTTGAGTGTGGGCTAGGCCCGCCGGCTATGCCAGGGGTGACCCCGCCTGGGCTAGTCGGTGGTTGACAGTCCACGGGTCCATGTGGTGTACGGCCTGGGGCCTGGTCCTTTCGAACCGTAGGGTCCACTCTAAATAAAGGTTGAGTAGATACACTAGTAATCCTAGTACTCACCATTGAAAAGCAATAAGGCGGGTACTCAAATACTTATAGGGAACCATGAATTATGGTTTGTCATATGTCGGATTTCCTTCGGTTCTAGAAGGGTATTCAGATGCGAGTTGGATCACTAAAGTGTAAGATCCTTCTTCTACTAGTGGTTGGGTATTCTTGCTTGGGGGAGGTTCCATTTCATGGGCTTCTAAGAAGCAAACTTGCATTACAAGTTTGACTATGGAATCGGAATTCGTAGCATTGGCTGCTGCCGGTAGAGAGGCGAAATGGCTAAGGAACTTACTCTACGAGATTCCTTTGTGGCCGAAACCAGTGTCACCCATATCTATCCATTGTGATAGTCAAGCTACATTGGCTAAGGTTTATAGTCAAGTGTATAATGGTAAGTCGCGACACTTGGGCGTTAGATATAGCGCGGTACGTGAGTTGATCACTAATGGGGTGATCACTATTGAGTTTATTCGTTCTCAACAAAATTTGGCGGACCACTTAACAAAGGGGTTAGCCAGGGACTTGGTGATCAAGTCGTCTATCGGGATGGGTTTAAAGCCCGTTTGAAATCTCTAATGGTGGGATACCCAATTTCTTTCTAATATGACGTTAGAGGCTGAATTCAATGTGGAAAGCCTACCCTAAGAGTTTGGAGCACATGTTCAATATCATCCCAAGGTATGTGCTTGGACCTGCATTTACAGGTGCATGATTCAAAAGAGTCCACCTATACGAGTGTGAAGTGGTGCCGCTTCAACTAGCCCGTGCTTGACTTTGTATACGCTCATGAATGGATAAGGACACATGGCTATAATAGTGTCAAGTTAGCACTTGGAGTAGTGTAGATACTTGTGTGTGTTGATTCTCGATTATTTGAAATGTGTACTACACTAATGTGGAAATTCAATCCTAAGGACATTTTCATGTATGCATAAGTTTGTGTTTGATGTATGTTTTTAAGTGAATCAAGGATTACACTAAAATGGGGGAGGAATGTTGGTGATTTTAGTGTCATCGGCCATTTGGTTTAGTCTGGATTCGCTCAAGACTTATGAAGTTCGTTCGACACATAGCGAGTTTTGGCGGTGCGGAGTGCACACTCGTGTGCATGGATTCGGACTCGGGGTTACGGAACGTGTTGGGATTCGAGATGCGGACACCGAGAAGTCATATTTATAAGGGTAGGGTTATGGTTGAGTAGTTTGGCGGTTTTTTAACTATTTTTCAACCGCCCAACCGCTATGCCACCGCCCAACCGCCATGCAACTTCCCAACCACCATGTAACCGCCTAACTACTTATGCCTTATATAAGGGTGAGGTTGGGGAAAGTCTTGGGATATCCGAAGAGTACGATCTCTTGTATCAAACAAAACAAAAAAAAACCAAGTGTTCTCTATTTGATCTTGCCTTGTTCAATAGAGGAGTGATTGTCTTATCCCAAATCAGATTTTGTGCAACCCTAGGCTACGAGATTAAGGGTCGAAATATTGGTTTTGGAAAGTACTCAGACACGATTCAATCAATATCCGAGTCAACCGAAGTATGATCAACAATACACTCCATTACAACAGTACCCACTCGCAAGCAACTCCAACACCATCCCCAATGAGCATGAACCTACAACCCCTTTCATTGTAGTCAATCTCCATAATACCTTCAAACTGACCACCACAAACTATTTAGTATGGAAGCGGCAAATTGAAGCCGCTCTAATTGGCTATGGCCTCTACAAATTTGTTGACGGGAGACATCCATGCCCGTCTCCGACAATCACAAACAATGCGACGCCACCTGTTGCCACACCCAATTCGACTCCCCTTACTTGGGTTCATCAGGACAAATTGCTCTTTAGTGCTCTTGTTGGAACGATGACTCCAACACTTGGTCATCTCTTATCTGGCACCACCACTTCAAAAGCTGCTTGGGAGCTCCTTGCAAGAACTTTCGCTCGTCCCACGAGGGGCCACATCAAGCAACTTAAGTACCAACTCAAACATGTGTCCAAAGGTTCTTCAACCATTACCGAATTATTGCAATCTATCAAGCGAGTTGCTGATGAACTAGAGCTTCTAAGCAAGTCCGTTGATCAAGAGGATCTCACTGATCGGATCCTTGATGGACTAGATACTAACTGCCAGTTGGTAATTGAAGTTGTACATGGTCGCGAGACCCCGATCTCCTTTGATGAGCTTCAACAAGGAACTTTCACTTAAACACAAACCAAACCCTGGTTTGTTACCAGCAGTGGCTCACAACACGGTAACTCGACCATCCCCTGCCCAAAATCCTAACCGTTACGCCAATGAACGACCACCCCCACCACCTCCAAATACCAACATAAATCACTCTCAACCTAATTATCCACCACAAAAGCCATAACTTGGTGTCAATGGTGTGACACTACTGGACACTTTCTTCAATGCTGCCATATCTTCCAAAACCATCACCCATCTATCCAACTCCATCGCCGACATCCACGTCCGCCTCAAGCCCGACCATAAGTCAATACCGCAACTACATCAAACAATACCTCCTCTCCATGGCTTCTTAACACCGGTGCATCGCATCACGTCACCACTGATCTTTCCAATCTATCCATCCATTACCTTTATGACGCTACGGACGAAATTCTCATAGGCAACGGAACAGGTCTTTCCATTTCTAACATCGGTTCTAATGATCTTTCCACCTCCTCTAATTCATTCTCCTTAAAAAATGTTCTACATGTCCCTACCATGCATCGTAATATTATTAGCATTAACAAGTTTTGTGTTGATAATCAAACGTTAATCGAATTCTCACCTTCTTTTTGTGCCAAGGATCATCAAACTCGAGCCCTACTCCTCCACGGTCTAGCTAAAGACGGTGTCTACGAATGGCCTTCATCTAGCCCTCTACAACCAGTTGTGCTCAATTCTATTGTGTCATCGTCCTTATGGCATCACCGCCTCAGACATCCATCTTCCAAAATTTTCAATTTTGCTATCATCTATTTTACGTATTTTTCATTCCCATGTCTCTCCATGTAATTCCTGCAATATCAATAAGAGTCGTAAACTCCCATTTTCCACCTCATCTTTTACCACAACAAAACCATTAGAGGTTGTTTTTAATGATGTTTGGATTTAACCAATTCCTTCTTATGATCACTTTAAATACAATATCATATTTGTGGATCATTTCACAAAATATATATGGTTGTATCCTCTCAAGAAGAAATCTGACACCTCGGAGGTTTTTATTCGGTTTAAAGCCTTAGTAGAAAATCATTTCAAAACACAAATTCTTACCCTTTATTTTGATAAGGGTGGGGAATACATTGGTCTTAAATCATTTCTAGCTACAAGTGGAATTGCCCACCTCATCTCCCCACCTCATACCCCTGAGAACAATGGGTATACTGAACGTCGACATCGTCATTTAGTTGAACCGGCCTCACTCTCATTTCCCATGCCTCAATGCCACCCACTTATTGGACACATGCCCTTTCTACCGCCGCTTATCTTATCAATAGACTTCCTATCGCTCAAGCCACACAGTCTTTCGTCGCCCGCTCCATCGCATGCGTCGGCTCCTCCTCAACACCACCGCCGCCCATGCTCCTTGTGACACTCAATGCCTCAGCGTCACCCCCATAGATTTGATGTTTGGCGCGTCAACGCCGGAGGCCTCATTGCCATAGCGCCACAACGCTCGTCGACTGCCTTCATAGCGCCTGCCTTAGTGACATTCGCATCAGTGCCAGGCTATGCATGCAGTGACACCTATCTTAGTACTTAGGCTATTTTGAGGTTATTTTACTATTTGTGGAATTTTTTATTTTTACTTAAGTTATTATTAGCACTTTCCATTTTAGAAACTTCCTATTTTTGGGTGTGTGTCCTCATATGCGTAAGAGGTCGGCACATTAGGCTAGCTTGCTTACGGCCCAAGGCCGAGACCGCTTGGCTATATAAGCCACACCCTTGTATTATTTTACTCGCATTGAATATATTGCTTAAGCTTTGTCTTTGAGTACTTGTCTCTGCCCTTAAGCCTTCAACGTCACCCCTCCGATCAATCCTCGTCACGGATCACCCCCAAACATATCCGAACATTTGTTCAAACCCACTCGCCCCTTCTCGATCCCCATCGAGCGCAAGAGTGTCGTCAACCTCCACTCACGTGAAGGTTGTCATTTATCTTGTTCGTGTGCCAAAAAGAAGGAACCCGAAGACTCATCTCCTTCCACGATCTGTCATCTACGCATAGTCGAGGGAATCATTACGCATCAATTGGTATCAGATTCCAACGGTACAAGGTGTTGTCTTTCCAACTCTTCAATTCTTTTCTCACGTTTTCCCCTTATGTTTTGGTCCATTCCGTTTTCTTTTTCTTGCTTCCGCCATTATTTTTGCTTCATTTGCCCTCAAAACCCAAAACCTAGAATATATCTCTTCTTTCCTTGAAGAGGAGATCTCGGCCGAGTGGTTTAAAAAAAAGGAAAGTGAGAGATCCCCTTCCTAAAATTTAGGCAATATCTTTGACTTGCAACCGGTTGATATCTCACAGATTTGGTTAGTTATTTGTTGATTTATTTGTTTAGTATAAATGATTTTGCATATCTTCTTGTTTCTTATCTTGTTGGGTCTCTCTCTCTCTCTTCTATCTCCATGCATACAATCTTTGCATTTCTTTTCTTCAATTATTCACTTGTGTTGATTTATTTAGCAAAAAAAATTCCGCCATTGTCAAAAACAAAAACAAAATGTGCAGATCGAGCAAAAAGCACGCCGTAGGCAAAGGGCGAAGCCCCATCACCATCAGCACAAGTCCACTAAGCCAATCTCCTCATTGTCTATTGCACAGACATCAAGGAACTTGGACGTGCATTTCGTGACATACTACCCGCATATATCAACTTGTGACTTCCATTTGCGTGATTTGTGTGGTTTGTTTGTCATTGCTATTGCTTGAAATAGTCACGGCCTCCCTCACCTCCCTCACAAACAGCCATTCGTAGTTACCCCGTGAGATTGAATTGTTGGGTTGCTTAGAAATCTCTTGTTCGTTGTGATTTGCTCCTATTGGTTTGTTTTGATCCTTGCGTATTGACATGGTTACTATAGGTAATGAGTCGAACGAGGCCGGCGCTGCTCTTCAAGTGAAGAACGAGGCCGCAGCCAAAGCAAGGGCCAATCTCGAGGCCGAGAATGCGGAGCTTCGACGCCAACATGCTCTTGCATTGAGCTCCCGAGGCCTACCACCTGGACTCTCAACCGCGGTGCTAGGTGTTGATCTGGCACTTCAACAACAACAACCTCCAGCCGACACATCTCGCCGCCAAGACAAGGGCAAAGGCCTTATGCCTTCGGATTCGCACCAGCAACCCCTCCACCAGCTCAATTCCATCATCGAGAGACGGTATGACATGGACATCCGAGACCGCTACAAGCCCCGCTCGCGGTCTCACTATGGCTCGCATGAGGAAGACGAGTACTCTAACAAGCATGAGTCCCCAGACACTGATTTGGGTCCATACCCATTTGTGGACACTGACAACAGACATGCTCGCTATTACCGCATGAAGCGCACCGAGCAGTGCCACGCTAAGACTGAGTGCCGCCGCGACGCTGAACACGGTTGCGACCTCCATCAGCACTTTGCACGCCACACCCCTAGTACATTCATGCACCTCATGAAACATGTTTTGAGCCAATTTTTGGGCAAATTTATTGTCGTGTATTTTGATGACATTTTGCTGTATAGTCGCAGTTTAGATGAGCAAGTTGGGCATCTTAGGCAAGTGTTACAATGCCTTAGGAAGGAAAAATTGTATGCCAACCTTGGCAAGTTTCGGTTTTGCACCGACTCCACGATCTTCCTAGGATTTGTAGTGTCTAAGGGTGGCCTACGTGTGGACAAGGATCAGGTATGCACCATTCATGAGTGGCGAACGCCCACGACCCCCACCATGGTTCGCTCATTCTTGGGGTTGGCGGGTTTCTACCGGCACTTCGTGTGGGATTTTAGCACAATTGTCGCACCACTACACGAGCTCACCAAGAAGGGAGTCACTATTGAGTGGCTTGAGATCCATAAGAGCGCCTTCACGACACTCAAGGTGGCACTATGCAACGCGCCATTGCTTCAACTCCCAGACTTCACCAAGATGTTTTAGGTGGAGTGTGACGCGTCCAACTTCGGCATTGGAGGCGTTTTGCTGTAAGACCAGAAGCCAATCGCTTATTTTAGCAAAAAGCTTTCGGGAGCTTCCCTCAATTACCCCATATACGACAATGAGATCTATGCTCTCATTCGGGTTTTGAAGACATGGAAGCATTACTTGTGGTTGAAGGAGTTTGTGATCCACACCGATCACGCGGCGCTCGTCTACTTGAAGAGTTAAGCCAATCTTGGTTGGCGCCATGAACGGTGATTCGAGTTCATGGAGACTTTCCCGTACGTGGTTGTGCATAAGAAAGGTAGGGAGAATGTGGTTGTCGACTCCTGACGAGGCTAAAGTCGTTATGCCTATCAAAGAATCCCTAAAAACCTAACCAAGTATAGCAGGCAAGTAAGGGTCGAACACAAAGGAATCAATGATCTATTTCTATGTAGGAAAGTAAGTTACCAACTAGGAACTAGGGGGGATTGTTATTTGGTTTTCGATAACTAATGGATTAAAGCAGAAAATGGTAAAGATTGTTGTAAATATGATTGTGAGGGCGCTTCGATCACCTAACAGATATCCACACTTCAGTATGATAGGTTGATCATTGATTTTCTCAAGTTCATTCAATCCTATGATTGTTCCTATTCCGATCTTATGTATATTATTAGGTCAACTAGCCCTGAAAATACTAACTATTAAACTATCAAGATTCAATTTAACAGCAGCAGTAAGCATAGGAATTAAGCAGGATACATGCAACACTTAACAACTAGTCAGTATTCAACATGCAATCAATTCTCTTCACAATAAACATTCACAACTAGTTCCTGTAAATCGTGGTTGCTACTCTAGATAAGGAATTTCAACTAGAAATAACCAAATCCTAGCAATAGAAAATTACGTACCAATATCAACTAGTTGCGCAGGCTAGCGAAATCAGCAAGATTCAATAAAGATAAGTTCAAAGAGAATTAATACAACCCAAAGGAAATAGAACAAGAGTTATAATCTCACAACCGAATCAACTGAAGGCTTCAATCGTCAGGCGAAACAAAAGTGTTTAGTTTCTTCTCATGGTTTTGCAAAAACTCTAAAACGCCATTCTGAAAATATGCTAGAATGAATGATAGATAAAACCTAAAGAGAACTTAACCTATTTAACCTAAAGAGGGTCTCCTAAAAATAACAATAACCGAAATAAAAGGAAATAAAATAAAAGAAATAAAATAACAAAGATTCTCGGCCGACGCTCGCTCCGCTCATGGGCCTGGCCCGCGACCGTGGGTGTAATACCGCGATCTCGGTTTTAGGTGTCTTGCTCCCACGCCTTGCCTTCCATCGTGGCTCCTCCCGCGGGCTTCCTTCAAGTGTCGTGATCACGGTTGTTCTCTCGCGCCCACGGTTTTGCTGTGTCGCGACTACTGCTTCTCGCTTGCGGCCGCGGTCTTCTCTCGGTGACCTTCATTGCTCCTTAATGCTTCAATATTCCACTAAACTCCTTCTCTTCACCACTCCTTCTCTACAACTCCATATCCTAAATTATCTCCTAAACCCACACAAATGGCACCTAATAATCTAGTAACAGCTCCTAGTTATGCACTACAAAGTAGAGTGTATCATATTCCCCCATGCTTAGACCTTGCTCGTCCTCGAGTAAGCTAATAGAAACCTACTCCTCCAATGAAATACCCAAGGTCTCAGGAAGCACAACAAAACAAACTCCACTAAGAATTGTACCTACTCATGAATCTACAGGGCACCAACACAACAACACAACACACCAGCTTCAAGGAAAGCAGAGTACTTCCCCCAAGCTTAACCCAAACACCATAGAGTGAATGTGACCATCTAATCCTAGCTCCAGTCTATCTTCTTATAACTCCCAAAAGTGACCTACATGAATCCTCCTTATGACTCCACCACTTATGTCGCCACGCCAGCATGAATGAATCCTACTAATCACTCCTCTTCTTTTCACTCATTTTGCCTAGGCGCCCTTTCGGGTTTTCACCTAGCCACTCGTTTCATTTTTCAAAGATGAGCTCACCAGTCCTCACATCGCTCTTCAGCCTCTTTTACCCCAGCCTTAAGCCGCCTTTTCAGGTTTTTGACTTAGCCCATGACGGGGCTAAAGTCGTTATGCCTATCAAAGTAATCCTCAAAAACCTAACTAAGTATAGTAGGCAAGCAAGGGTCGAATCCCACAGGGATGTAGCAATCTTTCTAAGTGCAACAGGTTGTATGCCAAAGGTAACAAAGGGGGGTTTTTGGTTTGTTTCAAGTAACAAAGTAAATATAAGCAAAGGATGTAATCAATTGGTGAGAAGTAACTTATCCAGAAAAATATCCACCATTCATTTGATTGGTTGATCCTAGATTATCTCAATTCCTTCCTATGAATATTCCTGTCCCTATTTTGAAATAGTTATCAGTTCAACCAGTCCTGATAACCCTAACTATCAAACAACCAAGAAACCATCAAGATTTAATTCAATAGCAGCAGTAAGCAGAGGAATTAACCAGGATACATGCAACATTTAACAACCCGTCAGCATTTAACATGTAATCAATTCTCTTCACAATAACATAGTCCAACCAGTCCTAGAATATCATATTTGCTACACAATATAAGGGATTTCAACCCGAAATATCCAAACGCTAGCAATAGACAATTACTAATATCAACTAGATGATCAGGCCAGTCAAATCAGCAAGAATCAATAGGATGAAGCTCAAAGAGAAAAGATATAATCAAAGGAAAGGAAATACAGTTATAATCTCACAACCAAATACAAACGAAGGCTTCAATCGTCGGACTAAGAAAAAGTTACTTAGTTCTTCATAGTCTCAAAGCACAAAACTCAAGGGAAAAACTGAACGATGAAAAGTTAACTTGAATGAATCCTAAAAAGGCTGCCAATGCTAACTAGGTTATAACCCTAGCAAAACCTAATACTAAAAAGATAACAAATAACATCTAAAAAGAAATAAAAATAAACTAACAAAAATAAAAGAAATAAAATAAAACGAAGTTCGGACGAAACGAAATCTTCGGACCCGTGTGTGAACAGTATCCGCGACCGCGGAAGACTTTCTGTGGCTTCGCTGTTTCTTCCTTTTTCCGCGACCGCGGCAGGTATTTCCGTGACCGCGGAAAGTCTTCTACAGCGTTCTTCAGCTCCCGTCTCGTGGTTCTCTTGTGGCTTTCTCCTCCATCTTTTTAAGTCTTCATTTAAGCTCTTCCAAACCACCAAATCAACATTCCTTCTCCTCAACTCCCTTCTCCTAACTATTGCTCTAAACACACACAAATGGCACTCAAAACTCCGGTAACAATTCCTAGTTAAACCCTACAAAGTAGCGCTGATCAACCCATGATTTTCTTTTCTTTTTTTTCTATTTTTTTTATTTTTTTATATAGACAGCAAGTCTAAATCCCTCCCCCGTGCTTAAATATTGCATTGTCCTCAATGTAATGAAAGACGAAAATGAAACTCAGGGGGGAAAGAAAGATACCCACTAGCGTTGCCGAGGTGGTCTGCGTCTCAGATGTCGTGGCTGGCGTGGCGGTGGAAAGTCATGGAAACAAGAGTCTCTGGTGCAATGGCGGGAGGCAATGAAACTAAGCCTATTGGTTGTCGGTCCCATATATGCCTCCCACCTGTGTGAAGCAGAGGCGTCCCACTGCTTGATGTGAAAGCACTGCACCAGCGACTGATCTCGGAGCATCCGCATGTCCTCATCAAGCTCAGCTATCCACTCCCCATACTGTCTACTTGGGTCTGCAGGATCACACGAAATGCCTGTTATACTGTGTTGTCTATCATCAGCATATGCATAATCAGTGAAAGCATTATCAACCAGCATATCTGCAAAGTCCTCTTGCTGCTCCTCCTTATCATCATCAGTTGCATCATGTCGTTCCATCATGAGGTACCAAATAGACATCTCAAGCTAATCTTCTCCTCCTCAGCAGCGAAAGCATGTCGTTCTATCATCTCAGCAGCGGAATAAAGTTGGGTAGCGGGGCCGCGATCGCGGTTGGCAGACCGCGGTCGCGGCGTCTTCAATTTTTTTATTTTTTTTTTCTTGAGATGAGGAGACTTACAGTGATAAACCGTGGTCGCGGTTTTTGGGCCGCGATCGCGGTTTGCCCTCTGGTTGGCTTTTAAATTGGTCTTCGATTCTCCTACCTGCATTTTAGTCTAAAAACGAACAACAATAATAAAAACTTAAAAAGAAAAGACATGAAAAGAATTACATACCTCGGGTTGCCTCCCGAGCAGCGCCTTGGTTAACGTCGTGGCTCAACTCAGTGCTTTTCAGATCAATTTAAGTTAGCATATCAATGTTATACTCTACCCTTACCCCATCAAATTCCATAGTGAGTGAACCACTACTCACATCAATTCTTGTGTTAACCATTTTCAGAAATGGTCTACCTAACATCACAGGGGTTGTATGCTTGTCATGTCCCATATCCATCACAAAGAAGTCAACAGGAAAAATTAGATTATCAACTTTTACCAGAACATCCTTTACTACTCATTTGGGATAAACATTAGACAAATCCGCCAATTGAATCACTATCCCAGTTTCATGCAATGGTCCAAGCCCCAAAGATTCATATAGAGAGTAAGGCAGAACATTAATAGATGCCCCTAAATCTAACATGGCTTTATCAAACGTGGTGTCACCTATCGTACAAGGAATGCTAAACATGCCAGGGTCGCTACACTTATTAGGCATTCGCTTTTGCAGCATATCAGACACAATTTCACTTACCTGAACCTTTTTTCTTTACCTTCAACTTCTGGTTCCTCTTGATCGTACATAATGCCTTAAGAAATTTAGCATAACGAGGAACACTTTTAATCAATTTTATCGAAGGGATGTTTACCTCATAGTTTCTGAAGGTTTCGAAGATCTCCTTGTCGTTCACCGGCCTTCTAGTGTCCTTCACCGCCTCAGGGAATGGCGCAAGTGGCTTTTGAGAGCCGAGGGGAGGAAAACTCGGACGCACATAGTCGTATGAGACGTCTGTAGGAAAACCGCGGACGCGGCTTGGGACCCGCGGTCGTGGATTGGCTTTTGTAATTTCAATCCACGGTTGCGATTTTTCATCCGCGGTCGTAGATTTTGACGCTGCTCCTGTTCCGGATTTTCGTCTTCTCCTAGCAAGTTTTTTGACATCAAACCGCGGTCGCGGTTTTCCACCCGCAGTCGCGGTTTTTCGCTCTGTTCAGCTTCTACAGTTTCGACTCCGTTTGCAACATCTGTCTCTTCCAGTGGTTCGCCCCTTTCAGCTAAGGGAGCGACATTCAGCTGTTTACCACTTCTCAGTGTCATCGCACAAACATTCTCTCTCGGGTTCACTACCGTTTGAGATGGTAGTTTGCCCGAATCCCTGGCCTCTAACTTGCTTAAAGCTTGAGCGATTTGTCCAACCTGATTTTAAAGATTTTGAATGCTTGATCTAGTATCCTGATTTTGTTGAACCATAGTATTTTGTATCGATGAAATGCTCTGGGCAAGAGACTTGATCATGTCTTTAGCGGACATAGGGGGACTTGGATTTTGTCCTTGTGGCCTTGGGTTGAATGGGAGTCCAAGCTGAGCTCCTTGTGGTTGAAATTGTTGTCGCTACGGAAATTGCTGAGCGTTTTATGGATTCCCATATCTCAAGTTTGGGTGATCTCTCCACCCTGGATTGTATGTGTTGGAGTATGGGTCATAGCGTGGTGTTGGAGGGCCGAAACCTCCTACAACATTAACCTCGGCTTCCGGATCTTGAAGTTGTGGACAAGCGTTCGTAGCATGGTATGCATCAGCACAAATTCCACAAGCTTTGACTTGTTGAGGGGTTCCTTTCAGCATGAACCTCTTCATCATGTCCTTCATCTCAACCATCTCAGAAAGTAGAGCGAATGGTGAGGAACCAACAGCACTAACTCCACGAGCATTTGTCTTCCTGTTGAATTGTCTTCACCCTTCTGAGAGCTTGGAAAACAACTCAAAGGCTGCAGATGTCGTCTTATTGAGAATGTTACTGCCACAAGCAGCATCCATAATTCGACGCTCATCATCCATCAAACCATCAAATAAGTAGAGAATCAAGTCATGGTCAAAATAACCATGATAGGGGCAACTTGAGCATAGCCTCTTGAAGCGCTCATAGTACTCATACAAAGTTTCACCAGCCTGTTGCTCAATATTGCTTATGCTCTTCTTCAGGCTATTCAGCTTCGTAGCAGGAAAGTACTTTTCTAAGAAGGCTTGCTTCATCTTTGCCCAAGTATCAATACTGTCAGGGGCCAAATAGTAGAACCAATCTTTGGCTGCATCCTTCAAAGAGAAAGGAAAGGCCCTTATCTTGATCTAGTCCTCAGTAACTCCAGTAGGTTTCTTGTTCGTGCAGACGGCATGAAATTCAGCGAGATGCTTGTTGGGATCATCTCCATTCATACCATGGAACGATGGGAGCAAGTGAGTCAAACCAGATTTCAATTCAAAGTTCACTCCTTCAGCCAAAGCAGGAAACTGCACAGCAAGCGGTTGCTGCGCTAAGTTGGACGCGGTCAGCTGTCTCAACATCTGGTCAGCCATCTCAAAGTGTGGTTGGAGTGATCTGTTTACCCTGCGGTTGCTATGAAGCGTTCGTTCGATTTCTGTATCAAGATCTAAAGTAGGAGAGTCAGTAGCACGGGTATAGACCATAAGACAGGTCCACACAATAGTCGTTGTAGTATAGTGGTAAGTATTCCCGCCTGTCACGCAGGTGACCCGGGTTCGATCCCCGGCAACGACGCCAAATTTGACGAGGCTAAAGTCGTTATGCCTATCAAAGAATCCCTAAAAACCTAACCAAGTATAGCAGGCAAGTAAGGGTCGAACCCAAGGGAATCAAAGGATCTATTTCTATGTAGGAAAGTAAGTTACCAACTAGGAACTAGGGGGGGATTGTTGTTTGGTTTTCTATAACTAATGGATTAAAGCAGAAAATGGTAAAGATTGTTGTAAATATGATTGTGAGGGCGCTTCACCTAACAGATATCCACACTTCAGTATGATAGGTTGATCATTGATTATCTCAAGTTCATTCAATCCTATGATTGTTCCTATTCCGATCTTATGTATATTAACAGGTCAACTAGCCCTGAAAATACTAACTATTAAACAATCAAGAAACTATCAAGATTCAATTTAACAGCAGCAGTAAGTATAGGAATTAAGCAGGATACATACAACACTTAACAACTAGTCAGTATTCAATATGCAATCAATTCTCTTCACAATAAACATTCACAACTAGTTCTTTTAAATCGTGGTTGCTACTCTAGATAAGGAATTTCAACTAGAAATAACCAAATCCTAGCGAAATCAGCAAGATTCAATAAAGATAAGTTCAAAAGGAATTAATACAACCTAAAGGAAATAGAACAAGAGTTATAATCTCACAACCAAATCAACTGAAGGCTTCAATCGTCAGGTGAAACAAAGGTGTTTAGTTCCTTCTCATGGTTTTGCAAAAACTCCAAAAAAATTCTAAAATGTCGTTCTGAAAATATGCTAGAATGAACGATAGATAAAACCTAAAGAGAACTTAACCTATTTAACCTAAAGAGAGTCTCCTAAAAATAACAATAACCGGAATAAAAGGAAATAAAATAAAATAAATAAAATAACAAAGATTCTCGGCCGACGCTCGCTCCGCTCATGGGCCTGGGCCGCGACCGCAAGTATAATACCGTGATCGCGGTTTTAGGTGTCTTGCTCCTGCGCCCTGCCTTCCATCGCGGCTCCTCCCGTGGGCTTCCTTCAAGTGCCGCGATCGCGGTTCTTCTCCCACGCCCGCGGTTTTGCTCTGCCGCGACTACTGCTTCTCGCTTGCGGCCGCGGTCTTCTCTCGGTGACCTTCATTGCTCCTTAATGCTTCAATATTCCACTAAACTCCTTCTCTTCACCACTCCTTCTCTATAACTCTATTATCCTAAATTATCTCCTAAACCCACACAAATGGCACCTAATAATCCAATAACAGCTCCTAGTTACGCAGTACAAAGTAGAGCGTATCAACGCCCTTTCTCGGAGGTACTTGCTTCTCACTCATCTCGATGCTAAGGTTCTAGGCTTTCCTTTGATTAAAGACTTGTATTTTCTTGATGATTATTTTAAGCCTTTTTTTGAAGCTTGCCTAGCCAAGGGTGAGTTCAAGAGCTTCTTTATTGATGAGGGTTACCTATACAAGGCCGGAAAACTTTGGATACCTAGCTCATCCATTACGCACCTCCTCATAAAGGAAGCACATGATGGTCGTGGCCATTTTGGAGTAGCTAAGACCTTAGCCGCCCTTCAGGAGCATTTCATTTAGCCTCATATGACTCGGCAAGTCACCCGTTTTTGCAAGAGTTGTGTGACTTGCCAACGTGCCAAGGCTAGATCGAGTCCTAATGGTTTTTACACCCCTTTGCCCATACTTGCGCACCTCTGGGAACTCTTGTTTATGGATTTTATTACGGGGTTGCCTACATCTAAGAATGGGAGAGATTCAATCTTTGTGGTTGTAGATAGGTTTTCCAAGATGGCACATTTTACTGCGTGTAGGACCACCAACAATGCTACGGACATAGCCAACCTTTTCCTTGAGCATGTGGTGCGCTTACATGGGATTCCACGTACCATTGTGAGTGATACGGACATGAACTTTGTGAGCCAATTTTGGAGGACACTTTGGGGTAAGCTAGGCACTCAACTTCTCTTTTCCACTAGCTACCACCCCCAGTTTGATGGCCAGACAGAGGTGACCAACCTGGCCCTAGGTGCACTCCTTAGAACCATGCTTAGGTCCAACCCTCACCGTTGGGAAGACTTACTCCCTTTTGTTGAGTTTTCTTATAACATGTCTAGGTACTCGGCAACGAAGCTCACACCATTCGAAGTGGTGTATGGACACAATCCCTTGACGCCGTTGGATTTGGTGTCGCGCCCCATGCGCGACAAGGACAACCTCTAAGCCGCCAAGCACTTCGAGTATGCCCAGGAGTTGCACCGTATGACACGCATCTAGCTAGAGCGCCGCGCGGTGCAGTATGCGGCGCAACAAAACAAAGGTCGCCGATGCCTCGTCTTTGCCCCGGGTGACCTCGTGGGTTCATTTGCGTCGAGAGTGTTTCCCTGCGAAGCGCAAGTCCAAGCTCGATCAATGCGGTGACGGGTCCTTCAAGATTCTCAAGGTGTGTGGCGACAATGCCTACTAAGTGGAGCTCTCGGATGAGTCTGGTGTGCATCCTACCTTCAATGTGGCTGATCTTTCGCCATATGTTGCCTCGGAGTTTGAAGAGGGTGAAGCGAGGACGCTTCACAGCCAAGAAGGGGAGAGTGATGCGACATTGCCCTCGATGACCGCCCTTGAGGAGGAGGAAGCCATGAGCATGCGCTCCAATGGTCTTGTGACTAGGGATCTTGTCAAGGTCATCGCTCAAGCCATACAGTCCTTCGTCGCCTGCTCCATCGCCAGCGCCGGCTCCTCCTCGACACCGCCGATGCCCATGCTCCTTGTGACACTTGATGCCTCAGCGTCGCCCCCCATGGATTTGATGCCTGGTGCGCCAGCGTTGGAGGCCTCATCGCCGTAGCGCCACAGCGCTCGCCGACTGCCCTAATAGCGCCCGCCTTAGCGACACTCGCCTCAGCGCCCGACTATGCATGTAATAACCCCTAAAAGTCCTGAACTGTCATTTTGTAAGAAGGACATAATGGGCAATTTCTGAAATCGCAGTAAGATTATTTGAACATAATAATATACGTTTAAGGTGTATTGGGTCTTAGAATGTTTTTAGAAGTGCTTAAAATAAAGATTTAGCATGCCCTTGAACGAGATCCGCGACCAAAGGCCAAAGGACGCGCTCGCGGCATTTCCGCGACCGCGGAAACGCTATTCATCGTTGCCTTCGATTCTTCCGCATTTCGCCGGTTTGTGTGTCGGCGTTACGCCGATGGGGATGCTGATAGATTGGTTTTCTCGGCGTTGAGCTCCCCTTTCCTTATAAATAGGAGGCTCCCAGCACCGGAATCATCATCCACAGCTGCAAATCCCTCTCTTTCTCTCATTTTGTGCCTTTGCTGGAATTCTCGCGTTCGTCGGAGCCTCGCCGGAGATTTTGGTGTCGCCGAAAGTGTCTTGGAGGCTGGGAAGTAGTAGTGGTCGTAGTGAGCCCTCGTCCGAGTCAATAAGTGGTCATTTCGTCGTCGGTAAGCTTCGAAGCCGAGTTAGAGCCGGCGTCGGAAGGGAGATCTGCGACCGCGGGGATGAATTTCGCGACCGCAGCTCTGCCCAGATTTTCGCGACCGCGGCTTGCTCTAGCAAGCGCGATCATGGCTTGGGAATCCACGATCACGGCTTAGGCTTTTATTCCGTTCGATTCATATCAATTATACGTTCATATCGTTTATTCGTTCGTACCGTATCTAACTTAGGGTTCCATCTTTTTTGTCTCGACGTCGTCGTAGGAATCCGTATTCAGATTCCAGTTTCCAGATCCCGGAACCCGACATCTTCAATTCGTCTAGATTAAGGCAAGTGGCGGTTCGCTCTTGCTTATCATACCTTATTTTCTTTAGTTATCAATTACTAGATTGTCAATTAAATTGAAACGAAGTGTTGTTTTTGTTTGGGAACAGATTTAATAAATGTGTTAAAATATGATTCTATAATAGGTTGTATATATTGATAGAAACAATGCATTATACTTGTTGTTACCGTGATGGTATTGTTGTGGATTTATGTGTAAACTTAATATGTAGTTAGAACGATTATTCGTAGGAACGCTATGTGCCTTGCGAGGTCTAGTCGTTTCTTTATAATTGGTATTAGGAGAATTTTTCCCTAGTACTTTCTGGTCATGATTGTACCCTTACTCAGGGTAAGTGCACACAGCTGGTGCCAACAATCGGGATTAATTCCCAAGATATCTCTCGTGTCGAGATGATATACCTTAAAAGCTTTAACGTGAATATATGTTTTGTAACTAAATAAGATAAGTGCGGTTATGCACATAATTAATGAACCTTCGGGCGAGAAGTACAACATGGAACCCGCCCGGACTTCGGTTAAAATAAGTCTTCTTTCCAATCTGGATTCGCATTGCGCGGTGAGGTTGGTCGTGGACCCAAATGATCAAGTCGTTTTTAAAAGCTTGCGTGAAAACTATATACGTTCCCAAACACTTGTCATACGTTTTCGAAAGACTCAACTTCTTTGGAGTCTTCTCTTCATACGTTTCCCGTAAGACTCGCCTTCTTTGGAGTCTTCTCTTGATCATACCTCTTCTTATGTTTCTGTAGAATTGTTGAGGTTCACTGTCGTCATCGGTTATTATTCGAGAAGCGACGGGTGTAACATAACATGACTACTTAGAGCCTCTTTATTTTTACCCTTGTTGTAAGGCCCACAGCCTTAGAGACGCTGTCCCCATGCCAACCGGGAACTTCCCAGGAGGTCACCCATCCCAGGACTACTCCCGCCATAGCACGCTTAACTTCCTAGTTCTTTGTCCTCACTTGAACCAGGAAAAGGAAGAGCTCTTGTAGACATGGGTAGCATTCTAATCCTTATAAAGGATTACAAATCCGGGGTATTACAATCACCCCCACTTAAACCCTTGACGACCTCGTCAAGGCCCGTCAAGTCCCAAAGACCACCCTCTGGGTCGAGCGACTGCCATCCAGGACAATCCCACCCGTAATCCAGAGTCGGCTCTGATACCATTTGTAAGGCCCACAGCCTTAGAGACGTTGTCCCCATGCCAACCGGGAACTTCCCAGGAGGTCACCCATCCTAGGATTACTCCCGCCCTAGCACGCTTAACTTCCTAGTTCTTTGTCCTCACTTGAACCAGGAAAAGGAAGAGCTCTTGTTGACATGGGTAGCATTCTAATCCTTATAAAGGATTACAAATCCGGGGTATTACACTAGTATAGTCTTTCATTAGACTAACCAACAGGTTATTTTCCTTTGCATGGTTGGCTGGTGTCATCCGTCTCATACGGCACATCAGGTAAACTTCCCTTTCCGTGTAGGCCAGAATATGACAGTGAGGGCAGATGATGGTTTAAGTGTTTTCCAAGGTTGAAGATCCTAGGCGTGAGATCGCTCAGATCAAAACCCTTTATGGCGTTTATTAATTTTCAAGACTTTCGCTGTGTTAAACAATTCTGTATTTGGTTTTGTATGTGATTGAGAACAGTTGTAAAACCATGACATTGGTTTGAATAATATTTGGTAATCTTTATGATATTTAATAAAGTTTGTATTATTATATGGTTGTTATAAAATGATTTAGCCTTGGGTGACCCCAGACGTGTATTCTGAGGTCACTGGCGGTAATACTTTCAAAAACAAAAATTTTATAAACCGTCTTCCCGTTCTTGTTGAGAAATTGGTGGTTAGTTTCAAAAGTCAAAAATTTTGAACAAAATCATACTTTGAGTAAAAAGTGATATTTTGAAATCTCTGCCATTCAAGTCGTGCCTTCTTTTCCGGGCTGATATAGTAAGTTCGCTTCTATATTTAGAAAGACTAATCCTTTCTCGTCGCTTCGCAGGATATGGGCTCTTTTGTGTCTCGGCTTAGGGGTAAGAAGGACGCCGAGATAGCTTTGCCACCTCAGGCCGAGCTTGTTATTCCCGTCCCTCCGAGCTGTACACCAGTAGAGAAGCCGAGTAGCCCACCTGAGGAGGAGAAGACCGTCCTCATGGAGTCGCTAGTGCTGATAGCCGACCGGGTGGAGGATCCCGAGGAGGATCCAAAAGAAGACTCGGAGGAGGATCCAGAGGAAGACGAGGAGGAGGATCCCGAGGAGGATCCAGAAGAGGACCCCGAGGAGGACCTCGAGGGGTACTACTATGAGTCAGATGGTCTGGAGCACCTGCTCGTAGATGCGGAGGATCCGAGGATGCAGTTCATCTTCCCAGTCTGGAGAATCCACCATTCCAAGTGTACGCGCCGTTGTCTCCTACCGCATGGGAGGCACTTGGCGTACCCGGTGATGACAGAGTGGAGTATGAGCCTTTGGATGCGCCAGTAGGTCCGCATCCTACTCACGTGCCTAGAGAGCTGGTGATGAGTCCAGCGTCTCGTCATGCGCACAACTAGAGTGAGATGGCTTCCTCCGAGGCTCGTTGCCAGGTGGAGGAGATGATTGAGCGGGCTCATATGCGGGCAAGGCCGTGGGAATCGATGGATGCTCCGAGGGAGGTTCCGACCCAACAGGCCAGGCCTAGGCCCCGAGTGCTTGTAGAGCGCATGGAGGAGTGGACCGAATCCTTGTACGATATGGAGGAGCGGACTTACGAAACTGAGCTTGGTCTCTCCCATATGCTGGATGACGTCCACGAGCTCCAGGAAAACATCAGGCAAGCCAAGCTGCTACTCAACCCTCATTACGAGGTGAATAGGGCGGATTTTCGCCCAGGGTTCCTTGAGGAGTTTTGCTACCCACCGGTACCTGGGGAGGGGCCGAGTGTTCCTGTTCCCAGGGAAGGGCCGAATGTTCCTGTGGCCGGAGAGGGGTCAAGTGTTCTGATGCCTAGGGACGAGCCGTGTGCTCCGGGTCCTAGTAGGTCGAGGAGGCCGATGCCGAAACCCGAGGATGGTCCACCTCCAAAGAGAAGATGTTAGAGGTCCGATGGATATAGGAAACTCTTCATGGAACCTTGAGTGAGGACAGTAGCATGTCTTAGTGACTTTTTCTAGTTTTTTTGTTGTTTTGTTAGAGCCGTAGCCTCCTAGCAATTTTGTCTTTTCGTTTAGGAGGGCTTTTGTAAAACTTATCAAACTTGGTTTCAGTTCATTTCATCAATAAAGCTTACCAGTTTGATCTATTTCGAATCAATTCTATGCGTTGTGCATTTTAAAGTGTGATATTAATGTTGTGAGATACTTGGAAAATTGATCGGTAAACAAATGGTGAACACAAGAAACACAATTCGTGTTGGTGCTGGGACAAGTAACAACCCCAAGAGGAATCTGAGAAGCGCCGAAAATCAAGGGGAAGAGAGCAAATCTATCTCTCACGATAACCTTGTGGATAATGGCCAAGTTCAGGCTAATCCTCAAGTGGTATTCGACGCTGCGGCCATAGAATCCATTCGGGGGATCGTTATGCAAGCGGTCACCGATATAATGCGGCCAGTTGCACCACAAGCACAGGGTGTTCCGGTTCCTCAGTTTATTCCTGAATTTGAGGAGCCAGCGGTTCATGTACCTCAGGTTGACGCCGTCAGGAACAGAGGAAACTATGGTCGAGCTTTGAAGGCCATTAGCTCAATGAGGCCTGACAGCTATGACGGTACTGGAGAACCAGTCAAAGTGGCGTATTGGTTCTCGCACATGGAAAGTTTGTTTAGAAACGTCGATTGCACTGAAGCTGAGAAAGTGCACATTGCTTCCCTTCAATTGAAGGATGTGGCTAGTGAATGGTGGGAGAGCACCGATTTTGCTGATCATCCCGGGTTAAACTGGGGTATGTTTAAGACGAAAATGACCGACCGTTTCTTTTCCCGTGCTAAGTTTAATCATCTGTTGCAATATGCTGGTTCAGAAGTATCTAGTGAAGAGCAGAAGATCTGGCATTTCCACGAGTGGATGAACCCAAACATCAAGCCGTTGATGGTGCGCCACGGATGCTCTACTCTGGAGCAGTACGTGGATGCCGCTTTCAAGCTTGAAGTGACTCTGGAGGAGTCGGCGAAGAAGCGCAATCGCTAGAGACCCGCACAGAGCCAGCCTCAGGCTAGTGGGTTTAAACGATCCGCGCCACCGTCACATTTTTCCAAGTCCGGTCGGGCTATAACTGAGGTGACGCAGTCAGGTCCTACTCAACGCTCGGGCTAGGGCAAGAACCCGATTCAGTGTTACAACTGCGGAACGCCAGGGCATAAGAGCAACGAGTGTCCGAAGGACAAGAGGACGTGTTTTGCGTGTGGTAAGGAGGGGCACTTGTAGATGTTTTGTCCGCAAAGGAGGCAGAAGGGAGCTGAGTCGCAGGAAGGGTCAGTTAGCCATAACAACCGGCCCCGATTCAGGCCTGTAGAGACTCATAGTCCTTCAATGCAGACGACTGCTCAGAATAAGGGGAAAGCCCCAACTGCTTCTGGAGGTCAAGGTCAACGACTGTATGAGATGCATGAGGCTGACAGACCAAATGCTCTGATTGCTCAAGGTACTCTATACCTCCATTCTACTTTTGTGTGCATATTGTTTGATTCGGGTGTCATGCATTCTTTTATTTCGGAGAACTGTGTGAGTATGCTAGGCTTAGTGTGCAATGAGACTTGTGAGCCATTTGTGGTGAACCTTCCCAATAGTGAACAGGTGGTAGGAACCAAGCGTCTGTCGGAATTTTCGATTACCATTCAAGGCCGGAAGTTCGAAGCGGACTTGATCTGTATAGCCATGGCTCCATACGACATTATTCTCAGGATGGAATGGTTGACGCGTCATGGGGCGGTAATTGATTTTAGCTCAAGGACTGTGAAAGTTTCATCTGGGGGCCAGTTTGTATGCAAGTTCAACGGTCGTAATGACGCTGATAACGGAAAGCTCATCAATGCGATGGCTGCGTGTAAACTACTTCGACAAGGTTCTGTCGGGTACCTGTGCTATCTGGATAAGCCCAAGAAGGATGAGGCTTCAGTTCTTGATGTTCCTGTAATATGCGAGTATCCGGATGTTTTTCCTGATGAGATTCCCGGTTTACCCTCAAATCATGACGTGGAGTTCACTATTGATCTCGAGCCTGGAACTGCGCCGATTTCTAAAGCACCGTATCGGATGGCTCCAGCGGAGATGCAAGAGTTGAAGAAACAACTCGAGGACCTATTTGAGAAAGGGTACATAAGTCCGAGTGCATTGCCTTGGGGCGCTCCGGTCTTGTTTGTCAAGAAGAAGGATGGATCGTTCAGACTTTGTATCGACTACCGAGAGTTGAACAAGGTCACTATCAAGAATAAGTATCGTTTGCCAAGGATAGATGATCTGTTGGATCAACTGCAGGGAGCAAAAGTCTTTTCCAAGATCGATCTGAGATCTGGTTACCATCAGCTCAGGATTCATGAGGAAGATATTCCGAGGACTGCATTCCGGACGAGGTATGGGCACTATGAGTTCGTAGTCATGCCAATTGGGCTTACTAATGCTCCGGCAGTCTTCATGGATCTGATGCATAGATGTTTCCACCATTATTTGGACAAGTTCGTGGTGGTATTCATCGACGATATTCTGATCTATTCCCCGAGCGAGGAGGTTCACGAGGAGCATCTTTGAATCACTTTGTCATTCCTTAGACAAAATCAGTTGTACGCAAAGTTGTCTAAATGTGACTTATGGATCAAGGAAGTGGCTTTCTTAGGCCATGTGATCAATGAGGATAGGGTTATAGTCGACCCTCAGAAGATTGAAGCGGTATCCAACTGGAGGCGACCTCAGAACGTGAAGGAGGTGCGCAGTTTCTTGGGACTTGCAGGTTATTACAGACGGTTCGTGGAGGGATTTTCAAAGATCGCTCTACCCATGATCGGGTTGCTCCGCAAGGTCCATAAGAAGTTCATTTGGGACGACAAGTGCGAGGCAAGTTTTCAGAAGTTGAAAAAGTGCCTGACGTCCGCACCAGTTTTGGCACTACCGGAAGGAACTAATGGTTATGTGGTCTATAGTGACGCTTCAAAGCATGGGTTAGGATGTGTATTGATGCAAAAGGGAAAGGTTATTGCATACGCATCTCGGCAGTTGAAGACCTATGAAGCAAACTATCCGACGCATGATCTAGAGTTAGCGGCTGTGGTTTTCACGCTGAAGATTTGGAGGCACTATCTCTATGGTGTCAGGTGTCAGATCTTTACAGACCATAAGAGTCTCAAGTATGTGTTCACTCAGAAGGAGTTGAATATGAGACAACGTCGCTGGTTGGAGTTACTCAAGGACTACGCCATCAAGTTGTTGTATCATTCGGGCAAGGCTAACGTGGTAGCCAATGTATTGAGCCGGAAGACGCCACATGAGACCGTAGTAGCTCTGCTCACTGCTCAGACCAAACTGCACCAGGGATTGTGCGAGACTGATGTCTTGTACGATCAACGTCGAGGATGTCTGAGTATGCTGGAGCTTCAGGCTACGCTACTTGATCAGGTCAAGGAGAAGCAGGTTGATGATGTGATCTTAGTGAAGTTAAGCAGTGAAGTGATGGACGGGAAAGCTCCCGGATTTGTGATTCAAGATGATGGATCACTCTGGTTTCAGGACCGGATTTGTGTGCCTGACACTGATGGCCTTCGCTAGTTGGTAATGAAGGAGGCCCATTCGTCAGCTTATTCTGTACATCCAGGATCCAGTAAGATGTACAAAGACCTCAGAAAGAAATTCTGGTGGACCAACATGAAGTGGGACGTAGCAGAGTTTGTGGCGAAATGCTTGATTTGTCAAAAGGTCAAGATAGAACATTGCAGACCAGTTGGTGAATTGCAACCTATCCCAGTGCCAGAATGGAAGTGGGAGGATATTGCTATGGACTTCGTCACGGGTTTGCCGAAGACTCAGAGTCAGAAGGATGGCATATGGGTGATCATTGACAGGCTCACGAAGAGTGCTCATTTCGTGGCCATCAAGTCAACTTGGGGAACCCAGAGGCTATCAGAAGCTTTCCTACACGAGATTGTCCGGTTGCATGGTACACCAAAAACCATTGTATCGGATCGTGATGGCCGATTTATGTCGCGATTCTAGAAGGAACTCCACAAGGCCATGGGAACTGAGTTGAGGTTCAGTACTGTGTTTCATCCTCAGACGGATGGACAGTCTGAGAGGACCATCTAGACGCTGGAAGATATGTTGAGAGCTTGCATACTAGATCGTTCGACCAGTTGGGAGAACAGCTTAAGTCTGATTGAATTCACGTACAACAATAGCTGGCATTCTACCATCAAGATGGCTCCATTCGAGGCTTTGTACGGTCGGAAGTGCAGATCTCCAATTTGTTGGGATGAGAATGTCGACAAAATTCTGCTTGGACCGGAGTTAGTCGAAAGGACTGCCTCGGACATTGCTTTGATCAGACAGAGGATGCTTATAGCTCATAGTCGAGAGAAGTCTTATGCATATCTGAAGCGCAGGAATGTCGAGTTTGTGGTTGGCGACAAGGTGTTTGTCAGGGTGTCGCCATCCAAGGGCGTGTTCAGGTTCGGCAAGCGTGGGAAGCTCAACCCTCACTACGTGGGACCGTTTAAGATCCTTGATAGAGTGGGATCTCTAGCGTATCGTTTAGAATTGCCGCCGTCGGCGCATCCAGTGCATAACGTGTTCCACGTGTCTCTACTAAGGAAGTACGTGCCAAATGTGTCTCATGTGCTGAGTTATGAGGACATCGAGATTCAGGCAAATGGTACCTACGAGGAGAGACATGTGCATATTCTCGAACTCCGCGAGAAGCACTTGAGGAACAAGGTGGTGCCATTAGTGCGGATCCTCTGGTCCAAGTCGGGATCTGAGGAGGTAACTTGGGAAACCTGGGAGACTAAGGCCGATATGCTTAGTCGTTTTCCTGAGCTGTTTTCGGCCTAGTTTCGGGGTCGAAACTTTTTTTTAAAGGGGGAGGTAATGTATAAACCCCTAAAAGTCCTGAATTGTCATTTTGTAAGAAGGACATAATGGGCAATTTCTGTAATCGCAGTAAGATTATTTGAACATAATAATATATGTTTAAGGTGTATTGGGTCTTAGAATATTTTTAGAAGTGCTAAAAAAAAGATTTAGCATGCCCTTGAACGAGATCCGCGGCCAAAGGACGCGCTCGCGGCATTTCTGCGACCGGGGAAGTGTTTCTGCGACCGCGGAAGTGTTTCCGCGACCGCGGAAACGCTGTTCATCGTCGCCTTCGATTCTTCAACGTTTCGCCGGTTCATGTGTCGGCGTTACGCCGATGGGGATGCCGATCGATTGGTTTTCTCGGCATTGAGCTCCCCTTTCCCTATAAATAGGTGGCTCCCAACACCGGAATAATCATCAACAACTGCAAATCCCTCTCTTTCTCTCGTTTTGTGCCTTCGCCGAAATTCTCGTGTTCGTCGGAGCATCGCCAGAGATTTTGGTGTCGCCGGAAGTGTCTTGGAGGCTGGTAAGTAGTAGTGGTCGTAGTGAGCCCTCATCCGAGCCAAGAAGTTGTCGTTTCGTCGTCGGTAAGCTTCGAAGCCGAGTTGGAGCCGGTATCGAAAGGGAGGTCCGCGACCGCGGGGATGAATTCCGCGACCGCAGCTCTGCCCAGATTTCCGCGACCGCGGATGTACAAACCGCGACCGTGGCTTGCTCTAGCAAGCGCGATCGTGGCTTGGGCATCCACGGTCACGGCTTAGGCTTTTGTTCCTTTCGATTCATATCGTTTATACGTTCGTATCATTTATTCGTTCGTACCAAATCTAACTTAGGGTTCCGTCTTTTTGTCTCGACGTCGTCGTAGGAATTCGTATTCAGATTCCAGTTTCCAGATCCCGGAACCCGACATCTTCAATTTGTCTAGATTAAGGCAAGTGGCGGTTCGCTCTTGCTTATCATTCCATATTTCCTTTAGTTATCAATTACTTGATTGTTAATTAAATTGGAACGAAGTATTGTTTTCGTTTGGGAATAGATTTAATAAATGTGTTAAAATATGATTCTATAATAGGTTGTATATATTGCTAGAAACAACGCTATTATACTTGTTGTTACCGTGATGGTATTGTTGTGGATTTATGTGTAAACTTATTGTGTAGTTAGAACGAGTATTCGTAGGAACGCTATGTGCCTTGCGAGGTCTAGTCGTTTCTTTATAACTGGTATTAGGAGGATTTTGCCCTAGTACTATCTGGTCATGACTGTACCCTTACTCAGGGTAGGTGCACACAGCTGGTGCCAAAAATCGGGATTAATTCCCAAGATATCTCTTGTGTCGAGATGATATACCTTAAAAGCTTTAACGTGAATATACGTTTTGTAACTAAATAAGATAAGTGCGGTTATGCACATAATTAATGAACCTTCGGGCGAGAAGTACAACATGGAACTCGCCCGGACTTCGGTTAAAGTAAGTCTTCTTTCCAATCCGGATTCGCATTGCGCGGTGAGGTTGGTCGTGGACCCAAATGATCAAGTCGTTTTTAAAAGCTTGCGTGAAAACTATATACGTTTCCAAACACTTGTCATACGTTTCCGAAAGACTCAACTTCTTTGGAGTCTTCTCTTCATACGTTTCCCGTAAGACTCGCCTTCTTTGGAGTCTTCTCTTAATCATACCTCTTCTTATGTTTCTGTAGAAGTGTTGAGGTTCACTGTCGTCATCGGTTATTATTCGAGAAGCGACGGGTGTAACATAACACGACTACTTAGAACCTCTTTATTTTTACCCTTGCATAGTCTTTCATTAGACTGACCAACCGGTTATTTTCCTTTGCATGGTTGGCTGGTGTCATCCGTCTCATACGGCACATTAGGTAAACTTCCCTTTTTGTGAAGGCCAGAATACGACAGTGAGGGCAGATGATGGTTTAAGTGTTTTCCCAGGTTGAAGATCCTAGGCGTGAGATCGCTCAGATCAAAACCCTTTATGGCGTTTATTAATTTTCAAGACTTCCGTTGTGTTAAACAATTCTGTATTTGGTTTTGTATGTGATTGAGAACAGTTGTAAAACCATGACATTGGTTTGAATAATATTTGGTAATCTTTATGATATTTAATAAAGTTTGTATTATTATAGGGTTGTTATAAAATGATTTAGCATTGAGTAACCCTAGACGTGTATTCTGAGGTCACTAGCGGTAATACTTTCAAGAGAGAATTTGGGGATGTTACAATGCATGCAGCGACACCTACCTTAGTACTTAGGCTATTTTGAGGTTATTTTGCTATTTGTGGAACTTTCTATTTTTACTTAAGTTATCTTTAGCACTTTCCAATTTTACCAACATCGTATTTTTTGGCGTGTGTCCTCTTATGCTTAAGAGGCCGGCCCATTAGACTAGCTTGCTTACAGCCCAAGGCCGAGACCTCTTGGCTATATAAGCCACACCCTTGTATTATTTTACCCATGTTGATCATATTGCATAAGCTTTGTCGTTGTGTACTTGTCTCTGCCCTTAAGCCTTCAACTTCACCCCTCCGATTGATCCTCGTGACGGATCACCCCCAAACACATTCGAGCATTTCTTCGAACCCACTCGCCCCTCCTCGATCCCCATCGAGCGCAAGAGTGATGTCAACCTCCATTCATGTGAAGGTGGTCATTTATCCCGTTCGTGTGCCGAAGAGAAGGAACCCAAAGACCCATCTCCTACCACCATCCATCATCTACGCGTAGTCAAGGGCATCGTTACGCATCAGCCATGCTTGTTGCAAAGGGTTTTCATCAACGCTCTGGCCTGACTATACAGAAACATTCAGTCTGGTCATCAAGACAGCCATTGTTTGTATTGTGTTGACTCTCGTAGTTAATCAAGGTTGGCCGCTTCGGCGGATCGATATCAATGACGTGTTCTTACAAGGTAGGTTAACTAAAATTGTTGATATGTGTTAGCCACCGAGATTTGTGAACTCTGATTTTCCAACACATGTTTGCAAACTTCAAAAAGCTATCTATGGATTAAAGCAGGCGCCAAAGGGCTTGGTACAACAAGCTTCGTTCATATTTGCTACAAGTTGGGTTCAAAAATTTAGTCTCCGACACTTCTCTATTTGGTTTTCAGCATAAATCTGGTATGGTCCTCGTTCTCGTATATGTCGATGACATAATTATAACTGACTAAGAGTTTACTGCCAAGATGTTGGAAGTCTTCAGTCCTGACCTTGCATTTTCAGTAAATAAGCTCTCTCAGTTTATGAACTCTCCAACTGATGTACATTGGTTAGCGGTGAAGCATGTTTTTCGGTACTTAGAAGGAACCTCACATCATGGCATCCGAAATTATAAGAACTCTCCATTGCAACTTCATTCATTTTCTGATGCCGATTGGGCAGGTGATAAATCTGATTACTACTCCACATGTGCCTAAATTGTCTACATTGGCCAAAATCCAATTTCTTGGAGCTCGAAGAAACAACGCTCTATTGCTCGCTCCTCTACGGAGGCCGAATATCGTATTGTTGCCAATACCGCTAATGAGATTCAATGGTTTTGTTCTCTTCTGCGAGAGCTGGGTGTTTCAGTTAAAGGGTGCCCAGTGATCTAATGTGACAATTTGGGAGCCACCAATCTCAATGCAAATCCGGTTTTCCATACGAGAATGAAGCACGTCGCGCTTGACTATCATTTCATTCGAGAACTGGTCCAAAATGGTTCCTTACGAGTGGCTCAGATCAATGGTGATGATCAGCTCCCTTCTCAAATTCATTTCACCTTCTCAAATTGTTCCGCGAAGGGATTTTACGACTCCCTTCGAATAATTTCTTACTCCGGCGCTGATTGCAAATGCAATGAATGGGAATTGGAGTGTGGGGGCACTAGCATGGAATAATCCAGGGTGTCATGCTGAGGTGGATGGGTCATAAAAAGAGAAGGTGGGTGTGCTTAAGGGTGTGTTTGTTTTATCATGTGGAAGCATTTGCTATCACATGCATCCATACAAAACTTTTTAATTGAGTATACACTTGGCACATTTTGATTCATTCGTCCAATTTCCTTGGAATGGAGAGACACCTAATGACTTGTCTTTGTGCCAATCAGATTTCAAACTAATTTTGCAAGGCTAAAGTTATGTTCATATAGCTGTACCACTAACTTGTTTGTTATTGAAAATGAACCGTCAAACTTGAATTTTTGTTAAGTGGGTCCCTAGCTTTTTCTTAATTTTCTATTTAGGCTTGTCTAAAAAATGCTTAATTATCTCTTGTTTATCCAATTAACGCCCACCAACTCACCCTAATCCAATGAGCAAAGGCATATAAATAGGACCTCTATAAGTAGCCATTTATCCTACTTGATGATAAGTTGAAACACGTTTTTGCTCTACACCACAAACCCAAGAGATATCAAAGGGGGGAATTGGAAGTGAAGAAGGCTAAATCAAATGGGATGTTTCTAATTCTATTCATTTGAAAGCAAGGGCACAAAAACTTGTTGCAAGACCAACAAAACCCAATCATACAAGAAACTGTTGACGGTGAAGAGAAGGCAGATCGAGCAGTGCAATGAAGAGCAAGAGAGTTGTGATGACGAGAAAGCCTCGACGACGCCGGCAGAGCCAAAGCCAAGATCTTGGGTTTAAGACCAAGGTTCAAACGCTCAAGGGGCTCATCCCGAACCCTGAATCCAAAGGGTTGGAAAGGCTTTTTAGGGATACAGCTGATTATATTATGGCTTTGCAGATGAGGGTTAGGGTCATGCAAATGATGGTTGATGCATTGGAAGATGGTTATAATACTACTAGTTCCCATGAGTGATTCTTGAAAACATCTTCCTCTTAATTGTATACACATTTTTACAATCATTTTTTCTATCTCTATATAATTTTCTTAAGTTAATTACTTTCTACCTTCCCATAATCTAGCTCATTTGTGATATGGGTATATAGAAACTAATTAAAAAAGTGGTGTTTGGGAAGTAGAGGTCCTGGATAAATCAATGTCAATTAGCTAGGCTTAATTATTAGTAATTGCCATATATTTATCATATCGATCAGTTAGCTTAATTGAGTATTGGTTCTGTAATTGCATGGTTTGAAGATTTATAATCTGTTTGGTCAGATGGATTATTCAACCAGTTATTGAATTGGAAACTGGTGGTACATGTATTCATACATAGATCGATCTCTTCTCTTGATCTGAATTGATCTCTCACTTGTCTGATCTCAATTCATTTTCCTTAATCACCTAAAAACGTAACGATTGATCTCTCACCTAAAAACTACAAGAAAGAGTTGCCAGTTTTAGGTGATCTCCTTGGCAGACCCTGGATCCACGCTATGAAAGTTGTGCCCTCCACGTATCATCAAACTATAAAATTCTCATCCAAGTGGGGGTACAGGAAATAAAAGGCGACCAACGGGCTGCTAAGGAATGCTATGTCACTTCAATGAAGGGGGTGGTCGAACGACCTTCGGCGTAGCAACTACAGTGCGGCGAAGGGACCAAATGATACATCGAGCCATAAATGGAACAACTAGATGAAATCGCTTTGGACCCTTCAAAGCCAAAACACACGGTAAGAGTCGGATCGGATTTAAACGATTCGACCAGGGCTGATCTAATAGCATTTTTACAATCTAACCCCGATTGCTTTGCCTGGTTGCATGAAGATATGGTGGGGATTTTCCCCGATATTATCAATCACAAATTGAATGTAGATCCAACCTATCCTCCGGTCAAAAAAAAAAGGAGAAAATTCGCACCGCAACGGAACAAAATCGTAGATGATCTCTCACTTGTCTTGATCTCTCACTTGCTGGGCCGGCCCGATGAATCACCTAAAAATGGAGCCCAACAGTTAATTGTCTCTTGATAGCCTTTAATGATCGATGTTTAATACGTTTATGTTTGTATCTGTCATACAACTGGCAACTCTTTCTTGTAGTTTAATCCTAATTAACGTAATGATTACTCACCATGTGGCAGGCCGTGTAAGCATATCTCCCTAATCTAGGGATGAGCACGGTTCGGTTAAATCGAAATTTTTAACCGAACCGGACCGAAAAAACCGATCCAAACCGAAACCGAAATAGTTTGGTTCGGTTTTCGGTTTCGGTTTTTGATTCGGTTCGGTTTGGTTAAACCGAAATTAAAAAATAAATGGGCTGTTTTGCTTATTGGGTCGGTTTAGGTTAAAACAAAAAAAGCCCAACAGGTGAAAATTGCATCCGCTCAGCCGCTCTTAATTCTCCATTGTCATCGACTCATCGCCTTCCTCGTCCTCTTCACGGCGACGAGCGCTACTGCGTCTCTGCTTCCGCTCCTCAACCCTCGGCCGCAGACACCCCTCGAGTCCTCGACAATCTATGGCCCGCATTCACGATGCCGGATCGATTCCAGATCCTGGAAGAAATGTCGGTGTCCAGATTAGACGACGTCGTTTTGTCGTCGGACTGGAAGAAGACGTCAGAAAACCACATCATCTCCGTCGACGTGCCTGGGATGAAGAATGAGGAGCTGAAGATCGAAGTGGAGAAGGACAGGGTGCTAAGGATCAGCGGTGAGAGGAAGAAGGAGAAGGAGGAGAATAGGGACCACTGCCTTGCTTATTTGGGCTGGTTTAATTCAATTTCAGTGCTCGAACTGTGTATAATGGAAGCCATTGAAGTTGTGGGTGGATGAAATTGGGCGATGAACTGCGTTTCCCTTGGTAGATTCTTTGATGTAGGCGATGAACTGCGAATCTGCGATTGCCCTTGGGTGGATGAAATCGGTTTTCGGTTTTTTAGCCGAACCGAACCGGATTCGGGTTGAACCGAACCGATCCAATATAATTCGGTTCGATTTTCGGTTTAGTTTTTTAGGAGTTTCGGTTTTTTCGGTTCGGTTTCGGACCGATGCTCACCCCTACCCTAATCTATTAAATTTGTAGGCAAGTCCTTCTTTAGTAAAATTTGCACTACTTGGCTTAATTTTGAATTGACATTTGGCTAATTATTAGAGTGACATCTGTAGAAAACCTAGCCTTCTCCTCCCGAAATTTTATACCTCCCATATTATGTAATCCCTACAGATTTGTTCAACTTCTCTTCGGTATCACCAAAATTTCAAATCTCTTTTTCCCTCTCAAATTGCAGAATTCCAAAATTCATCTTCTTTCTCCTAAACTCATCCCAAATTCCCGAATTTTGGACCCAAATTCCTCTTCTTCCTCCTAAACTCCACCATGGCAAGACATTTCAGCTCCTCATCCCAATCTAGGTCAAGGTCTTGCTCCTTCTACTCTGACTTTGGTTCTCGAAACATCAATTCCTGCTCCCGTTCACCATCTCGCTCTTTCTCCTCGTCATTATCTCCCTCTTTCAGAGTCAGTTCTCGAGGGCAATGTTGTAACAACGCGGAAGAAATTTGTTGCAGACAAGCTGCCATGGGAGAGAGCTTAGAAGAAAACGAGAGAAGAGAAAGGCAAGCAGGAAATTCTCTGTAAAGTGAAAAGCATAACAGAAAGTTTGTTACAGAGGAGATTATATAGTGTGTGGTGTGTGTCATGTGTGAAGCAAGTGAAAGTCTAATTGTGTTACACAAAATATCTTGATTATATTCTCTAACACCCCCTCTCAAGATGCAAAAGGGTCAATCATGCCCATCTTGGAGAACAACTACTGTAGACGCAATGCCTTAGTAAGAAAGTCTGCCATCTAAGAATGAGTAGAAACATGTGATAAGCTAATCAAGCCTTCAAGCAATTTTTCACAAGCATAGTGGCAATCCAACTCAATATGTTTGGTCCTTTTATGAAAGACCGGATTGTGTGCAATGTATATAATAGCCTGATTATCACACTTAGCTGGAATTGGTATGATGTGAAAAACACTCAATTCAGCCAACAAACTACTCAACCATGCTAGTTCAGCACAAACAATCCTCAAAGAGTGATATTATGCTTCTATAGAGGAGAGTGAGACACTCTGTTGTTTCTTATATTTCCAGGAAATCAAATTGTCACCAAAGAAAACCATATAGCCACTAATAGACCTTCGTGAATGAGGACATGTGGTCCAATCAACATCACAATATGCTTGGAAGGAAACACTGCTTGAATTGTTCAATAGCAAATCTTTGGTGTGAGTGCCTCTGACATATGACAAAACATGATTAGCTGACTCCATATGAGGTTGGTGAGGTGCCTGGTTAAAATGACTAAAAAACTGCATAACATATGCTAGATCAGAACGAGTGTTGACCAAGAAATTTAATTTCCCAATCAATTGTCTGTTGATCAATGGTTCTGGGAGCAAGTCTCCAACATCAGGAAGCAACTTAGCTCTTGGATCAATGGGACTGGCAGCATTATGTGGAGAAGCAAGAGGAAAATCAAGAAGAACCTCTACAATAAACTTCCTCTAACTCATAAGCAAGCCCTATGCAGTATGAATAAACTCTATACCAAGGAAAAAAATGTAAAGTTCCTAGGTCTTTGATCTTGAATTTAGTATCCAAGAACACCTTCAAAGACTTGATTTTTGACAGATGATTTCCAATCAATAAAATGTCATCAACATACACAGCCACAAACACAACTGTAGACCCCTCCTTCTTGTGAAACAATGATTAATCATTCAAACACCGTGCATATCCTTTAGATTCAGACATGTAGACAATTTAGCATACCACTGTCTTGAAACTTGCTTTAAACCATACAAAGATTTCCTCAATCTGAACACCTTATCTGAACCATCAACAAGTAAACCATGAGGTACTTTCATATACACTTCCTCATCTAAATCTTCATGTAAAAAGGCATTATTGACATCCAATTGGAAGATGTCCCACTTCTGTTTCAAAGCTACAGATACAAGGGAATGGCCTATTGTCATCTTGATGACATGTGAGAGAGTTTCATTATAATCCACCCCCTCTTGTTGGGTGAATCCTTTGATTATCAACCTGGACTTATATTTGTCAATGGTGCCATCTGATCTCATCTTCACCTTATAAACCCACTTACAGCCTATAGCCTTCTTACCCTTAGGTAAAACAACAACATCTCGGGTATGTTTCAAATCAAGATCACTAAACTCATATGTCATAGCTTGTTGCCAAACATCAAACTTGCAAGCTTGATCATAGGAAAAAGGTTCAGAATCTAGATGAGAAGAAGAAGGAAAGGTATAGGTAGGAAAAGAGATGGTAGATGTCAGAGTGTGCTCACAAAAACTAGGTTCACTGTCAACAACTGAGCACACATAATCTGACAAATATGAAGGCTAAGTGTGTACTCTAGAAGATCTCCTAAGAACAAGTGTCTCTCTCATAGGATAAGAATAAAATGAAGGAGTATCTTCACATGGTAAAGGAGTTGTAGGATAGAGACGTGGTTAAAGGTGAGAAGAATGAAGGATCATGGAATGGAATGGAAATAAATGGTAATGAAAAATCACATCTCTAGAAATAACAATCTGATGTGTCTCAAGGCTATACAACTTGTATGCTTTTTTTTCTAAAGGATAGCCTAAAAAACATACAAGGCACAACTCGTGCTTGAAATTTATCTCTACTAGCTTGAAGAGTAGAAGCAAAGCACAAACATGGCCCACTACTACAAAAATGCTCTTTTAACTCGTGAGATAATAACCCGAACGGTAAATATCCGGCATAATAGGGGACTAAAATAATAAAAAAATGATTTTTTTTAAATTTTTTTAATGAAATTAAGAAATAACCCGGATATAAGTCAACACGTCCGGGTTATTTGAGTATATTACTCTTTGGACCATGTACGAGAATAACTCGGACGTTTTTTAGCTTCATATATCCGGGTTATATTGTTTTGTAATACAAGAATATAACCCGAATGTGTATATTGCCCGGGTTATATAGTATACATATTTTCTAAATTCAATCACTATATATCCCGGATGTGAGATGTCCGAGTTATTTAATGTATATGTTGAAAGCATTTAACCCGCATGTGTGAGGATCCGGGTTATATAATAAAAAATAAATTAATTTTGTTCAGCTCTTTTTTCAACCCGATAGATACATTGTTCAAAGAAATCAAGGTCTCTTCCAATCTCTTCTCTCCGCCTACACTGCCACCCTAACAAATCTCAAGGTTCACCGTTCTACTGCTCTGATTCAGGTACTTCTCCCACTCTATTCTTCTTTTTCAATCTGTTACAATTAGTCCAATTTTCGCCGAAATTAATTTTTTTCTCTCGCGTTTGGCAGTTGTGCGACCAAGCTAGGTTTTCGTCGGTCTTAGACCCCAATCTTTGAGTAACTCCCTTGCTTCTATACGCCTTTCTTCAATGGAGAATTGGTGATGACAACTGGAGGTACGCAGGATGAGTACGCCGTCGACGTGTAGTCCGGCAACCACCCGTTCTATCGAGGTGACCGCTCGGCGTCGCTGCCTGACGCCGACCAGGTCGAGAAGTTCAAGAAGAAATTCGGCGAGCTGTCTCAGCTCATGGCGATTCCTAATTTTCAATTTGTGAATTTGCTTGTTTATTCTCTTGTCCTATTAATCGTTTTGGTGTTTTGTACACGAGGAATTAGACATGTTCTGACTATTCTGTGATATGGAATGTGTATGTTGTGTTTGATGAAATGTCTGACGAACATATATTCACCTCATCTTGATATCAGGATTTCGAATATTAGTCCTCTTAACAAAGGAGACTAAAATGGTTTTGGGATCAATTCCAAATGATTTCAGAAGAGAATTTTCAGTTACAAAGATATATGAATTAATTTAGATTGTAGTGGTTCTGCAAGAGGTGAAAACTTGAAATGATTGAATTTGGCCTACACTGGTTGTTCATTGATGTTTGAATGATCTTGTTTTGATCAAAATGCATGTGAAGTCAGACCAAATGTAGAATTTTTTTAGCTGACAGAGAGGGTTTTTCTCTTAGGGGTGTTCATCGTTCTACTGCTCTGATTCAGGTACTTCTCCCACTCTATTCTTCTTTTTCTTCTTCTTCAATCTATTACAATTAGTCAAATTCTTCCCTATATACATAGTCATTTTCACTTCTGTGCAGGCTGACAATTGTGATGATGCTGAAGTCATCTACAAATTTCTTGATTCAAACGGAATTGGAGAAACTTATTCTGCATTGTACTAGGTTGCCCAAATTCATCAGATTATGCATGCAAATACACAACGGTATCCTAAAGTGGCCTAACTAAGTGTTCTTTGCAATGAATGTACATCATCTTGAAGTCTTTCTCTTCAGTGGGTAAATTCCTTATACATTATAAGGATCTTATAAGTACTTTTTCAGCACAAATATAACTATGTACTGAAGAAGTACTTGTATTTAACGTCTTATGGATCACATTTTAGATGTTACTGTCATACTGCAAAGCTTCTCTAATTCCCTGTCAGAAGAAGCTATCAAACACATTTTAGGTCATCTTATCTCTGAAGTGAAATTGACCTTTTAAGCTCATAAAGCTTCTTCCATAATCATTTACTAGAACATTTTTTTTTTCCCTTAATAAGATCCATAATACTCAAAAGTTCTAATTGTGTTATCTGCATTGAGGGAATTGTGCTAGCAGGTCTGACTTGTTCATAGTCCCATACCTTATTTTTTTTAATTAGGGTCTGTTTGGATTCCCTTATAGAATGCATTAAAATGCATTATTTTGCATTAACGGGAATCCAAACGGACCCTTAGTGATATGAGCTCCAACTTATAGTTGTTCAAATTGTTTTGGTGCCTCAATTATTACTTGTTTTTTCTCTATTGCAGGACCATTCATTGGTGTAAACATTGGCACAGACCTCTCTGACATGCCAAGACCCTCTGAGGTGGTTTCCCTCCTTAAAGCTCAAAACATACGACACGTCAGGCTCTTCGATGCTGACCGTGCCATGCTCGTTGCACTTGCCAGTACCGGGATTCAGGACACTGTCTCCGTCCCCAACGACCAGCTGCTCGGGATAGGCCAATCCAATGCCACTGCCGCGAATTGGGTGGCTCGAAACATTGTTCCTCATGTTCCCGCCACCAATATCACAGCCATAGCAGTAGGATCAGAAGTTCTCACTGATATCCCAAATGTTGCTCCTGTATTAATCCCTGCAATGCAGTTCATCCACTCTGCCCTTATTGCCTCCAAACTCGACTCCAAAATCAAAGTGTCGACCCCGCATTCCTCTTCCATCATACTCGACTCGTTCCCACCGTCCCAAGCCTTCTTCAACCGAACATGGGACCCGGTCATGGTTCCCCTGCTCAAGTTCCTCCAATCCAGTAACTCTTACCTTATGTTAAATGTATACCCGTATTATGATTACGTGCAATCAAATGGCGCTATCCCATTGGACTATGCATTGTTTCAGCCTCTTCCTCCGAACAAGGAAGCCTTGGATTCGAACACTCTCTTGCATTACATTAATGTGTTTGATGTTGTTGTTGATGCAGCGTATTTCGCTATGAACTATCTGAACTTCACAAACATTCCTTTGGTGGTGACCGAATCTGGATGGCCTTCGAAAGGGGACTCGTCTGAGGCAGATGCCACGGTTGAAAATGCAAACACATTCAACAGCAATTTGATCAGGCATGTTCTCAACAAGACCGGGACTCCCAAGCATCCGAACATAGCAGTTAATACTTACGTGTATGAACTGTACAACGAGGATGCGAGGTCTGGACTCGTGTCAGAGAAAAACTGGGGGCTTTTTACTTCCAATGGCGTCCCTATTTACATTCTGCACTTAACTGGGTCAGGCACGGTTTTAGCTAATGACACCACCAACCAAACTTACTGTGTTGCAAAGGAGGGCGCAAATGCTAAGATGCTGCAGGCCGCGCTGGATTGGGCGTGTGGACCGGGAAGAGTAGATTGTTCGCCTCTTTTACAAGGGCAACCGTGTTATGAGCCCGACAACGTGGTGACTCATGCAAACTACGCGTTTGATGCGTACTATCATAAAACGGGCATGGCTTCTGGCACTTGTTATTTCAATGAAGTGGCTATTGTCACTACAACCAACCCAAGTAAGTTGTTCAAGACTTGATTTGAATGGGTGTTACTTGATCATTTCTAATTTATGATATGCCAACTAAGCTGAAGAATTGCCTTGCCATTTGTTATATCTTGATGGGGTTATCAAATCAGGAAAGCGTATCTTTGGTGAATTTGGGATGGATGAATTACTAGCTTGGTTCCGGTTCGGTCCGGTCTAAGACCGATTAGACCGGAATTTAACAAAAAACAATTAAACTTCTATTTAATTATATATAGGAGTTGTTTACTAACTTATTAACATAAGGAAAATATCTAAAAAAAACATTTAAACTCCTATTTAACTTATTAACTTAAAAAAAAAAATTAATGTGCCATGTTTGTGAATTATAGTGGTCTTTGCTGATTGATTCATGATAGAAGTTCCTTTCAAACTTGGTGGTTGGAAACTTGAGATTCATCAAAATTTCTGTCTTAATGTGATTTTGAAACTAACCTTTTTATTAGAAGTTACAAGCTGACTGGTATCAATGCTTTAGGTGCTTGCTGTACTGATAGGAGGAATGTCTATTTTGGCTGGTAATCTAACAGCAAAGCAGCTTACAAAATTTATCTTGTACAGTGAATGGCTAATTTATTCAACCTGGTGGGTTGGAGACAATGTGTCAAACTTAATGCAATCTGTCGGGGCAAGTGAGAAAGTATTCCAGTTGATGGATCTCTTACCTAGTTCGCAGTTCAGTACTGGAGGTATGTAATTTACAAGTTGTTCTACCTTTCATTTTTACAATCTCATAGTACCACTGGCACTGATAATAGCTTGTCTAAATATCTATTTACTTCGATCAGAATGTTATTTTTCTTTTTGGAGTAACTTATCTGTCTCTTTTGAGTCGTTTAATATGCTTCTTTCTTTTACATTTTCGGATTTTCCTAATTCAACAAGGCATCCTCTGGTTTTTATCTGATCATATGAGGATTGATTTTCTTTCTTAGATGGTTGCCAAACTTCAAGTATTATATTTAATCTTTGAGTATACCTATAATATTGTTTATTAGTTGTGTATGGCTTCTTCTTTTTTTAAAAAAAAGAAAGAATATGCAAGCATTGAAGACAATCTTCTGCCTTGCACTGAAGTTTCATTTTAATTTACTCTTGCTAGTACTTGTTTGACTAAATTCCCTATTGATAAGTAAAACTGATCTAATGTTTCTGCATTTGAAGAACTTTAAGATGCTTGTTGTTTATGTCCAACAAACCTACTATCTTTTTTCTTGATTGTGGGCAATATCAGATTTCACTAATATTATAAATTTCCAGTTTTCCCAATTTTCGGCTGCTGGTGTACCTTCTCAGATGTGTGCATCATGAGGGTTATTCTGTTTTATTAAAATTTGTTTCTGATCTGATCAGGTTATTAGGCTGCAGTGAGTAATGAGTAGTGAGTACTTTTATTACGGCCTTTCTAGGTTAGAAAAACCGATATTATTATGATATAGTGAGTAATATGTTCCTTCTCATTTCCTTTTTCCTTTAATTTGTTGCTATGGGCATCGTTCTTCTTTCATGTCTGTCTGTTTCTTGATATCTCCATAGCATTTTCCCTTTATATCGGTCACTAAACTTTACATGTGCTCCTTTTTCTATGGGCCATTCGATGCAGGACATAATTTATCAACAATGAGAGGGCATATAGACTTTTCAAATGTGTCCCTTAAGTTTTATCTTTTCATCCTCCATTTTTCTAACACCTTGCATCATATGCTACACTAATGATAATCTTCACTTTCAATGCAACAAGTACCTGTGCTGCAAAAGATAAACATATCAATTCATCCAAATGAAGTTGTTGCCATTGTAAGGGAATGCTACAACATATCCATTTATATTCTGTATCCTTTTTCTGACCCTAGCTTTTATCAGGTTGGGCTTAGTGGCAGTGGAAAAAGCACACTCATTAGTCTTCTACTACGTTTTTATGAGCCAACTAACGGTCAGGTGCGCAACTATCATCACTTTGTTGAATCATTTCCATATATTAGCATGGTTTCTCGCTTTCCTTTATATTAATTTAGACAATCTTTACAGATCTTGGTTGATGGTTTTCCTCTGAAGGAGTTGGATATCAACTGGCTTAGAGAGCAAATTGGATTTGTAGGCCAGGTTATATACTTGTTTCTAGCCTCCACTGTTGTAAACTCTTAACTTTCTAAGTCATCATTCCTTACAAGTTAATCTTGTAGCAGGAGCCTAAACTTTTCAGAATGGATGTGAGTTCAAACATAAAATACGGATGCTCTCGGGCTGTCAGCCAGAAGGAAGTGGAATGGGCTGCTAAGCAGGATTTTGCTCATGACTTCATCTCGCCACTTCCTAATGGATACAGCACGGTTGTTGATGATGATCTACTTAGTGGGGGGAAAAAGCAACGAATTGCCATTGCTCGAGCCATTCTCAGGGACCTAACCATTTTGATCTTTGATGAAGCTACCAGCGCCTTGGATGTAGAGAGTGAGCATAAAGTCAAGGTTCGGCATCTGAAGATTATTAAGAAAAGGATAAAATCATGTTGTTTCTTTGTTTAGTTGTTTAGTTGTTTATCTAGTACATTGTCAAATTAGGTGAACAATGTTACTTCTTTGGCATGTCCCAAACGGACATGCCAAAGATAAGTCTTTTCCTTGCAAGAAACCGAAGCTGCAATTCCTCCATTATTTGCTTTTTGTACAACCCCATCTGCCTTGAGCACATAGAGCTTCTTAAAGACTCTACCAATCTCCAGTGGTTTCCTCATAAAAGGAGCTTGCAAAAGACACCTTTCAGGAGTAAACAACACTTTACAACTCATATCCTGTATCAATCTGCCAACTAACAACATATTACACTTAAAAATAGGCACAAACAACAGATTCTGCAACACAAGCTCGTGCAAAACTGTGATTGTTCCTACTGTGTCCACTCTTGCACTGTCTCCATTTGGCAAAGCAATCTCAAATGGTCGTGTCAAAGGTCTAGCAGTCTTAAACATATTCATATCACATCACATATGGCAATTGACACCATTGTCCAGAATCCAAACAACTTTATTTAAAATTTATGTGGTGAAAGAAGTACCTACAAAACCAGCAAAGTCATCATGTTCTTGCTCCTTTTTGTTGCCTTTTACTGGACTCTGATTCAGCTACTTGAGCAATTGTGCAATATGAACCTTAGTCAATTCTGAACAACTTTCTTCATTTGATCGATGTTTATGTTGATCATGCAAACTTCTTCTCTTGTGAATTCTTTTGTTGATAATTCTCTGGAAAACCTATCAGGAAGAAACCTCTATCTCTTGTATGATTAGTCTTCTTACAATTGGTACAATAGAGAGGTTTCCGCTCTCCATTGCCTTTCTATTGTCCCTTCTGAGGTGCCTTAGATGCATTCCCAAAAGGCTGTACGTTTAGCCATCACATTCATAGCTGTTGACTCAGAAAGAACCTTAGAGCTACTGCGTATCTCTCTCTGTTTCTCTTCCTGCAAAAGCATTGCATAAGCATGTCCAACACTTGGCAAAAGGCTCAACATCAATATCACACCTCTCACTGTTGCATACACATCATTAAGCCCCATCAGAAAATGTACTAAGCGTTCATCATCTTCAAATTTGATGAACTCTTGCACAGATCCACATGTACAAAACGCCTTAAACTTCCTAGCTCATCCCACATTATCCTCATCTTCGTGTAATAGCTAGAGATCGAATCAGCATCTTAAGTCAAACCATTTAACTGGTTCTTGATGGCATACAACTCTGCTCCACTCAATTGTCCATAGTGAACACCGAGTTTGTAAAACCCGCGGCCTTAGAATCGCCATCCCATGCCAACCCGGGGACTTCTCAGGAGTCACCCATCCTGGTACTTTTCCCGCCCTAGCACGCTTAACTTCATAGTTCTTTGTCCTCACTTGAACCATGAAAAGGAAGAGCTCTTGTTGACATGGTCGCACTTTTAATCCTTATAAGGGATCACAAACACGGGGTGTTACAGAGTTCCTCCCAAATCTCCTTTGCCGTCTCTGTATAAATCACGCTTTGTCGAATCTCCTTCCTCAATCCATTCAAAAGCCATGCTCGCACCATATTGTTGTATCTCTCCCACCGATCAAACAATGGATCGGTTTTCAAAGATTGCAAAATGGTTCCAATGATGAAACCAATTTTGTTTTTCGCAGACAAGGCAATTCTCATGGAGATTTTCCATTCTCCAAAGTTTTTCCCGTCGAAGATATATGGAACAAGTGAGAGACCTGGATGATCACTCGATTGCAAGAATAGAGGATCGTTGTGGTCATTCCCACTCTGATTTTCTGTATTCGTCATTTCTGTTGAAAATAAACAGAGGAAGAACAAGGAAAAGGTGTGTATGGAAGAAATTGGTTAGGAAAACTCCAACTCTATAACCTGATGCTCTGACCATGTTGTTAGGACACGGAAGAAATTTGTTGCAGACAAGTTGCCATGGGAGAGAGCTTAGAAGAAAACGAGAGAGAAGAGAGGCAAGCAGGAATTTTTTTGTTAAGTGAATAGCATAACATAAAGTTTGTTACAGAGGAGATTATATAGTTTGTGGAGTGTGTCACATGTGAAGCACATGAGAGTCTAATTCTCTTACACAAAATATCTCGATTATATTTCTAACATGCAATACTCGATGTGGTGGTGTCGGTGGCGGCGACAGGGGTGATTGAGGTAATGCCTGGTGACTTTCGTGGTGGTATCTGTTGGGCCTAGGAATTTCGAAGCCCAAATCGCTTGTCCCATGGATTTAGAAGATTATACTAACCAACTCGGCTAGAGTGGAAAAAAGTCGATCCAAGGAGGAGAAACGTTGGCAAGGATCTCGGAAGTCTGTTCGACGGTTCCCACAAAATCCGGAGGACAACGGCTAGTTTAGAACGATCATGTAATTTATGTATAAGTATTCGATTAGTGAGTTAAAGAAGGATACAAGATCATTATCAATATTACCAGCTATCATTTACAACTTTCTAGCTCTGTGACGATTATTCTCTAAGTCCGATCCTTTATTGCAACTTTGAAGCGACTGACGGTTAGATTGTCTGACTCGACCAATCTTTTGTTCGAGGGAGATAAGCTTACTTTTGTATCTGTTTAATCTTGTTTCGTCTAGTTCTTTGCTTTATTTGGATCATCCAGATATAATCAATTCTGTAATTGCCTAGTTTCCCTTCTTAAGGCGATCTAGGTCGGTTCGATCTTTTCGCCCCAAAACAGTTTGGCGCCCACCGTGGGGCATCTAGTCAATCAATCGATCCAATCATCAAATCCAACATTCATCCCACCATGGCCGAGATCGGAAGTCCAGCAATCCTCGTCGAAGACCAAGCTCAAGGCAATGCTCTAGTCACGAACCAGGCAGAGGACGCCAATAATCAACCGATCGCAAACTCACAAATTCAAGAGCTCGCGAAAGCCATGAATATCCTTTAAGAAGAGCTGGCCCAACAACGTGCCAGAACAGAAACGTTAAGTACCCAATCTGAATCAGAAATTGCTCGACTAACTCGTGATAACGAATTGTTGAAATCGCAGGTACATTCGGCCGCATCGATCCCCGGAGGTCCAAGGCGTGTGGTCAACACAGAAGGACTATCTACTCGACTCAATCTAGACGGGATAGACGTAACTCTTGCGACGGCAACTAATGCCCCCCTACCTTCTGGTATGTTTCAAACTCCCCCAGTCACTTTCACTACGACTAATGTGCCAAGCTTTGTAGCCGAGCCTCCAGAGGCTCGAGCGATCCTTCCACAAGTAACGGCTCCAGCCGACCTTCAGATCCGCATACAACAAGCTATCAGCGAACACATGAAGACCTTGGACGATCGTATCACACGAATCCCGAGAGTTCCTCAACCGATCGAGAAAGAGGCAATCGAAGGATATGAAGATTCGCCTTTCGTAAAAGCAATCGCTCGCGTCGAAATCCCTAAAAAATTCCACGTCCCCAACATGCCCAAATATGACGGGACCGGGGACCCCGATGACCATGTTTCAATTTACAAGCAAAAATTAATGACTATTTCGATCCCAAGAGGGAACCGTGAGGTTGTCATGTGCAAAAGCTTTGGCACAACCCTCGCGGGACCTGCACTAACTTAGCTTATGCATTTACCACAGGGTTCCATCGCTTCCTTCACCGACTTGATTAACTCATTCAAAATTCAATTCGCTAGCAGTCGACGATTGGAAAAGCAATCAAGCGATCTGTATAGGATCGTGAAAATGTGTGGTGAACCTCTAAAGGATTATCTTAACAGGTACAACAAAGAGATGGTCGTGATCCCACACTGCGACGTCCCAACATCCATCGAAGCGTTTCGCTGGGGCCTGGTCAGATGTAGTGAACTCTATCGCGAACTGACCCAATATCCATGCCGAAGCTTCGAAGACGTTCAAGCCAAAACCATGGCACAATTCAGACTCGAAGAAGACGAGGAACCCTCCAAAGCAAGTAAGAGCCCGGATCGAGTCGATCAAAAGACGTCCTTGGACTATTGACGCGATCGACGACCTCAACCATATCCCAAGGGACGAAACGATCCTGGTCAGGTAAATAACTCTTATGACAGGAACCCAGATTGATGAAACAACCCCGCTCTCCCTCCGAAGCTCCACTCTTACAACTTCAACATCTCCATATCGGAACTCGTGAAGAGTTTTGACAAATATGGGAAAGAAGTAAGGTGGCCTCGGAAGAGAGACAAACCAGACGCCAAGAAGGACATGAACCGGTGGTACGAGTTCGACGGGAACCATGGACACTCGACGGATGAATGCATAGCCCTTCATAAAGAAGTCGCAAGACTCCTTGCGCAGGGGCTGTTGCGTGACGTCATCTCAGATAGGGCCAAAGCGACCCTCGATCGAAGGAATAAGGTAACGTCCGACAAACCGTCCTCTCCAGTTCCTACTAAAATGTTAACACCATTTCAGGAGGGTCAGACGTGTGTGGAAACACATACTTGGCCGCCAAAAGACATGCTCGAGAAAGCAAAGACAACAAACCGATTCAAGCAGAAACAAGACAGTTACAGATCTTCGACGCTCCAGCCATCACCTTTGACGATTCAAAGGCTCAAGAATTAGGCGATCATCATGACGGTTTGGTAATCTCACTTTCAATTAGCAACTGCCTTATCAGTCGTGTTCTAATCGACACAGGTAGCTCCACCAACTTGTTGACACTAGACGCCTTAAAGGGTATGGGTTTAAGCGAGGATGACCTAACCAGAAACTCTACCCCATTGGTCGGATTCAGTGGGGAAGTCAAGTATACCAAAGGCGAAATCGTGTTAACAACGTACGCCGGTGGAGTCAACCAACAGGTAAAATTCTTAATACTCGACTGTCCATCTCCATACAACGCAATCCTTGGCAGACCCTGGATCCACGCCATGAAAGCTGTATCTTCCACTTACCACCAGACAATAAATTTCCCTACTAAGTGGGGGGTACATGAAATAAAAGGCGACTAGCGAGCTGCCAAGGAATGCTACGTCACCTCAATGAAAGGGGCAGTCGATAAATCTTCCGCATAGCAATCACAACATGGCAAAGGAACCACGCGATACATCGAACCAGAGATGGAACAACTCGACGAGATCGCGTTGGATCCTTCAGAGCCAACACAAACGATAAGGGTCGGATCGGATCTAAACGATTCGACCAGAGCAGATTTAATTTCTTTTTTACGATCCAACTCAGAATGTTTTGCTTGGTCACACAAAGATATGGTGGGGATCTCCCTAGATATTATTACTCACAAATTGAATGTAGACCCCGTATACCCCTCGGTCAAGCAAAAGAGGAGAAAGTTCGCACCAGAACGCAACAAAATTGTAGACGACGAGGTAAAAAAAATACTTGAAACAAGTAAGATAAGGGAAGTCAAATACCCCGACTGGCTAGCAAACGTCTTGGTAGTTCAGAAAAAGAATAGGAAATGGAGAGTATGCATCGATTTCATAGACTTAAACAAGGCCTGCCCAAAAGACTCCTTCCCACTGCTATATATCGACGATATAGTTGACGCGACCGCCGGGCACGAAATGCTGACATTCATGGACGCTTTCAGTGGATACAACCAGATCCTCATGGATCCCGACGACCAAGAAATAATAGCTTTCATAACAAGCCAAGGTACGTATTGTTACAAAGTGATGCCCTTTGGACTAAAAAATGCGGGGGCCACGTATCAAAGGTTGGTGAACAAGATGTTCAAAGATCAAATCGGAGATACCATGGAAGTCTACATCGACGACATGCTCGTCAAATCCAAAATAGCAGAAGGCCACATCGAACACTTGAAAGAAGCCTTTGAGGTACTAAAAAGATATAACATGAAGTTGAATCCGACTAAATGCTCTTTTGGAGTGTCTTCAAGAAAAATTTTGGGATACATGGTCACTCAAAGAGGGATAGAAGCTAGTCCCGATCAGATCAATGCCATCGTCAACCTCAGATCCCCCTGATGCGTCAAGGACGTCCAGAAACTAACAGGACGGATAGCGGCACTAAACAGATTCATATCCAAGTCGTCAGATAAGTACAAGCTCTTCTACGAAGCTTTGAAGAAGAACAAATCATTCGACTAGACAGCCACACACGAGCAAGCCTTCCAAGATCTAAAGACGTATCTGGCAAGCCCACTCCTATTGGCTAAACCAAAAGACGACGAGCCATTGCCATTATACCTAGACGTATCTGAATCATCCGCTAGCGCAGTCCTTACAAGTAAGGAAGATGGTAAACAGTCACCAGTCTACTATGTAAGTCGTTCCTTACTTCCCGCAGAGACCAGGTACACATCACTTGAAAAATTAGTCTTGGCATTGGTTATGGCTTCAAATAAGTTACGACCCTATTTCGAATTGCATACTATTATTGTGAGAACTAACCATCCCATGAAAGCAATCATGAGGAAACCAGAATTTATAGGACGAATGGCCATGTGGGCCATACACCTCAGTGGATTCGACATCGAGTACGAACCGAGGACAGCAATCGAATCTCAAGCTTTAGCCGACTTGTGGAAGGAATTCAGATTAGGAGGTTGAAGAGTTCGTTACTGGATATATTTCTTAGGGGGAACTTATCCATGATTGTTGATTGTGCATGTGCATATCTATTGTTTTGATATCGCTTTATTGTGCATTTTTGAAGATGGGTTTGTCATCATCAAAAAGGGGGAAATTGTTGAAAGAAGGTTCCTTTGAGGAACCTTAGGTGTTTTGATGATGATAAACACCATGCATTTGATGGTTTGTTCTTAAGTATTGTTTCAGGAAACAACAGAAAGCATGCGAGCTATCTGGAGAAGTTCAAGGGAACAATGGTTGTGACCAATGGATCAGTCATCCTAGGGAATAGTGGGAACAAGAGCATCAGAGCTCAAGAAGAAGAGATGGAATGGAGATTCCAGGGAACAAGGAAAACAGAGCAGAGAAGCTGTCAACATTCCTAGCGAAGAGGCAAATCGCGAGATATTGCGTCTAGGGTTTTAAATGTTTGCTTGGAGCACAAGGAGACGTTTATACAAGGAAAGTGGAGATTATATCTTGCAGATAATGGGTCGGAGTTATCATGGAGAGATAAGATCTATTTATGGAAACAAGATAATGTCAAGTTGGAAGATATTGTTTGTGGTACTTTAGGAAATAGTTTGATGGAAAGATATAATGTTATTTATGAGATAATATATCAGATTAGACCATTAATAAATTATATTTTCGTCATTCTTTGGAGGCCTATAAATACAAGGCACTATCAACCTAGTTTGACATGCTTCCAAGAGAGAAAGAGGAGCATCCAAGAGAGAGACGACATTAGGAGCTTTGAAGGTTTCTAAGTAGTCATTGGAGAGCAAGAACACAGCTTGGAGTTCAAGAGGCGAGTTTCAAGGCCGTTGGCTCAAGGGAACGATGGAGCCGTTCCTACGTCAAGGAGAGTTGCGATCTTTAGGAGCTTCATAGGCGATGTTTCTGAGGTGAAGGAGGTAACTTTTACATAGTTTCAAGTTTGTTGTGAGTTGGTAATACGTGCTAAGGGTTGTTAAGCTTAGAGAGTATTCTAGTAGGGAAATCTAGTTTACGTTGGATATTTGCTTGACTTGTGTAGCTCGTGTTTATCAATAAAAGAAGTATACTTTGAAATCTTGCTAGGGTAACACCTAGAGGTAGAGGTTTTTCCTTGTCAACAAGTTGGTTGATTTGGTTTTCCTCTCTACGTGATTGTGTTGTTATTTGTGATATTCCGCTATGCAAAGGTATTGTTCCCTATACAGGAACGGTGCTTTACTTTGTTACTAACACTTGGTTTCGATCCAACAATTGGTATCAGAGCAAGGTTGCTCTAGATTTGTGTTAGTTTTCAGGAAAAGATGAGTTCTCACGATGGGAACAGTCAAGGATACTCAATGGCGCGTCCTCCTCTCTTCGAAGGAGAGAAATTCGGTTGGTGGAAGAAAAAGATGGAGATCTTCATCAAATGTGAGGACTTGGATCTTTGGGACATCGTGGTTGACGGATCAGTTGTTCCTTCCGTGAAGAACGATAAAGGTGAGACCGTTCCCAAATCAAAGGCTGATTGGGATGACGAGGACAAGAAGGTGATCTCTAAGAACCACAAGGCTATGAAACTGTTTATCCATGCATTATGTGATAGTGAGTATAGCAGGGTTTCGGCTTGCACAAGTGCTAAGCAAATGTGGGACATGTTGTGTGCGACTCACGACGGTTCCATTGAGGTTAAGAAAAACAAGATAGATCTTCTTGTCAAACAATATGAATTGTTTAAGTTGGAAAAGGATGAATCCATAAAGGAGATGTTTGCTCGCTTCAATGTTATTGTTAATGAGCTAACTTGTTTGGGAAATGTGTACACCACTGAAGATCAAGTTCGAAAGGTGATGTGAAGTCTACCCAAGAAGTGGATTCCTAAGGTAACGACGATTGAAGAAGCCAAGGATCTGAGTTCATAAGTACCCCGATGATTGGCTAGAGAAGATGAGTTAACTAAGAAGGAACTGTTACCTCATGTTGTCATGTGTGATGTGATTTCGTTTTGATGTCTTATCCTCTGAGTTATTATTCATTCTTGTGTGTGTGAATGTATGATAGCATGATTCATGATTTAACGTCAACATGGGTGTTAGAAAACGTTCTTCTTTCGGCCCAAATAAATCAACTTGATCTTTGAACCCTCATCATAAGCCGACATGATAGTTGATTTCAAAGACCCACCCTAGCTGAGTCCAATGATGTTTGCCTCTATGAGCCCTTCTTTGTTGAGTCCACAACTGAGGTAAAACATTGGATGGTACAAAAGGCCTACCGAATTTTGATTTGGACTTCTTTGTTGAATTTTTTTAACCTTGAAAATATATAGTCCAAATGTACCTTTATATCTGTTGGATATGCCATGAGGTTGTTTCGGTTGAGGATCTTGAAGATTCCAAGAGCTTGGGTGAAAGTTCAATTCAAAGGGAACACTAGCCATTGAACATTGAAGATTGGCTGAAGTTGCAGAAGAGGGACCGTTCCCTCAACAAAAAGAAAAAGAAATCAGAATGTTACCTGATTAAAAGAAGAAGAAAAGAATAAAAAAATTCCTTAAAAAAAGGGAAAGAAAAAATATCAGAATGAAGAAAAGTTCCAAAAGGAATAGTGTGAAGATGTGTACAAAGATGTTTCAGAAGGGAACAATGCGACAAAAGAAGCCATGAAAGGAAGTTTTGCTTGAAGATAGAACAGTCCAAGTGTGGAAGGTAAAGGTCTTCAACTAGGGAACTTTGTGGCATGTCTAACACATCCCCTCTCAAAAGAACCGAGCAGTTAATTCCTTATCTCTTGATTCTTTTGTAACGTTTTCTGATATTTGTGATGAAGTTGCTTCTTGATGATTGTGATTATATGTTTTATCACTCATTGCATGCGTAGTAACTTTAAGTGAAGAACTCTTGATGAAATTTATGTTTCATGTGATAATCTGATGTTCCGTTCCTTTAAGGTTTTGAAGGTCTTTTTGATGATGTCAAAAGGGGGAAAATGTGGAAGGAATTCAGATTAGGAGGTTGAAGAGTTCATTACTGGATATATTTCTTAGGGGGAACTTATCCATGATTGTTGATTGTGCATGTGCATATCTATTGTTTTGATATCGCTTTATTGTGCATTTTTGAAGATGGGTTTGTCATCATCAAAAAGGGGGAAATTGTTGAAAGAAGGTTTCCTCAAGGAACCTTAGGTGTTTTGATGATGATAAACACCATGCATTTGATGGTTTGTTCTTAAGTATTGTTTCAGGGAACAACAGAAAGCATGCGAGCTATCTGGAGAAGTTCAAGGGAACAATGGTTGTGACCAATGGATTAGTCATCCTAGGGAACAGTGGGAACAAGAGCATCAGAGCTCAAGAAGAAGAGAAGGAATGGAGATTCCAGGGAACAAGGAAAACATAGCAGAGAAGTTGTCAACGTTCTCAGCGAAGAGGCAAATCGCGAGATATTGCATCTAGGGTTTTAAATGTTTGCTTGGAGCACAAGGAGACGTTTATACAAGGAAAGTGGAGATTATATCTTGCAGATAATGGGTCAGAATTATCATGGAGAGATAAGATCTATTTATGAAAACAAGATAATGTCAAGTTGGAAGATATTGTTTGTGGTATTTTAGGAAATAGTTTGATGGAAAGATATAATGTTATTTATGGGATAATATATCAGATTAGACCATAAATAAATTATATTTTCGTCATTCTTTGGAGGCCTATAAATACAAGGCACTATCAACCTAGTTTGACATGCTTCCAAGAGAGAAAGAGGAGCATCCAAGAGAGAGACGGCATTAGAAGCTTTGAAGGTTTCTAAGTAGTCATTGGAGAGCAAGAACACAACTTGGAGTTCAATAGGCGAGTTTCAAGGCTGTTGGCTCAAGGGAACGACAGAGCCGTTCCTACGTCAAGGAGAGTTGCGATATTTAGGAGATTCATAGGTGAAGTTTCTGAGGTGAATGAGGTAACTTTTACGTAGTTTCAAGTTTGTTGTGAGTTGGTAATACATGCTAAGGGTTGTTAAGCTTAGAGAGTATTCTAGTAGGGAAATCTAGTTTACGTTGGATCTTTTCTTGACTTGTGTAGCTCGTGTTTACCAATAAAAGAAGTATACTTTGAAATCCTGCTAGGGTAACACCTAGAGGTAGAGGTTTTTCCTTGTCAACAAGTTGGTTGATTTGGTTTTCCTCTCTACGTGATTGTGTTGTTATTTGTGATATTCCGCTGTGCAAAGGTACCATTCCCTATACAGGAACAGTGCTTTACTTTGTTACTAACACTTGGTTTCGATCCAACACGACTTTATGGCCGATTTCAGCCCGAAACTAGAACAAGAAGCCACAAAGGAGGTCGAACAACTAAGGATCGAAGATGACAAGGGCACATGGCAACTCCATACAGATGGAGCATCAAACGTAAGAGGAGTCGGCCTAGGTGTCGTGCTAAAATCACCACAAGGGGACCATATAGCCCAAGTTGTGATATGCGAATGAGACGCGACCAACAATGAAGCGGAATATGAAGCCCTCGTATTCGGACTAACACTTGCAGATGACCTCGCAATCCTAAGAATAGAGGTAGCATGCGACTCTCTCCTAATTGTGAACCAGGTACAAGGGTCATACGCTGCCAAAGACGACTGAATGATGGCATATCTAGACACCGTCAAAAAGTTGGCAAGTAAATTCCAGAACTTCACTATCCGACAAGTCCCATGCGACCTCAACACACAAGCCAACGCCCTAGCAAATCTCGGTTCGACCTTACATCCCAATGACTTCCACAACATCCCCTTAGCACATATCACCACACCAGCTGTCCCCAAGATCTTCAAAACACTCAATCCATACGACATCCAGACAATGGACGAAATACCCCTAGAAGAAGTCGTCTCAGCAGAGGTAGGCGACCACATAGAAGAAGACTTGGTAGGCGACCAAGATGATTGGACCATCCCCTACATCAAATGGCTCGGGGACGGAACACTCCCAGTAAACAAAGCAGAAGCTAAAAGACTCAAGGTACAAGCCATGACTTTTGATTTAAAAGATAATATTCTGTTCAAACGATCTGTCACAGGCCTATACCTACGCTGCCTCAAAACAACGGAGGTACGTCATATCTTACAATCTCTACACAATGGGGAATGTGGAAACCATACTGGAGGACGCAGCCTATCTGGCAAAGCTCTCAGGACAGGCTACTATTGGCCCACAATGAATAAGGACGCGACGGATTATGTCAAAAAGTGCGACGCCTGTCAACGACATGCACCCGTCATACATCAGCCATTCGAGATGCTCCATCCGAACCTAGCTCCCTGGCCTTTCATGCGATGGGGAATGGACATCGTCGGAAAACTGCCACCAGCGTCGGGACAACGCGTCTTCTTCCTAGCCATGACTGACTATTTTTCTAAATGGATAGAAGCCGATGTATATCGAGAGGTAAAAGAAAAACACGTCATCTCATTCATAAAAATGTAACATTCCATGCAGATTTGGCGTCCCTTCAGAAATCGTATGCGACAATGGCTCCCAATTCATCGGTAGCAAGACACGATCTTTCTGTAAACAGTGGAACATCACATTAGTCACGTCCACACCAAGATATCCACAGTCTAATGGCCAAGCAGAATCCAACAACAAAATCATCATCAATAATCTCAAAAAATGCCTCACTGGGGCAAAAGGCAAATAGGCCGACGAGCTCCCTTTGATACTATGGTCCGACAGGACGACACCAAAAAATGCAATAGGGCAAAGCCCTTTTTCATTGGTATATGGAAGCGAGGCAATCATCCCCGCTGAATTACTCGTCCCAACTGCCAGATATGGACTCCAAACTCTGAAACAAAACGACGTCGAGTTAGCTCACACCTCGACACTATCGACGAGACCAGAGAGAAAGCCAGAATCTGGATGGTCCGGTACCAACAACAGGTCGCCCGGAGCTACAACAAGAACGTCTGAGCTAAAGTCTTCAAATTAGGAGATTGGGTCCTAAGGAAAACGTTCCAAAACACCAGAGATCCAACCGACAGAAAATTGGCACCCCAATGGGAAGGACCCTACCTCATCAAGGAAGTCGTCGGACAAGGAGCATATCGATTAGAAACAAAAGACGGACAACCTATCCCTCGAAGTTGGAACGTAGTTCACTTAAAGTTGTATCATTTCTAAACTTTCTTTCGTTTCTACTCTGTATTTTTTACATCCATTCAAATTATATTCGCTTATATAACGATCACTGACTTAAGCATCGAAGGGCCGTTGGGTCACCCCCCAACGGTCACCCCAAGACCTCTCTTTCTTGTATTTTTGACATGATCTAAACAGGAACAAGAGGCCTCAAAGACAAAACTTGCCATTCAAACGGATATCCTTATCATTTACAACACAAAGTGCTTACAACATTCAAAATTGATCGATACACAGGGAATGGAGGAAACAACACCAAAACATCATCGTATGCAAAAAGACTTGACTTTTCAAGGTACACGTCCTTGCTATATGGTACAAAGTACTCTTCCCTAACACACACAGCATGCTACACTAACAACTAAAAATTACAGGTCGCTCCGACCAAACAATGCGCCTCACGGCCAAAATGCAGTCGACGAAATCCACCTGCAAGAAACACACGAAGCAAGAACAAGGTATGCAACATAGAAACATCCTACAAAATACGCGACCCACGATGGTGGACGGGTCGCCAAAACATTGTTCATCCCGTCTCTTCGACAGGGCACACCATGTCACTTAAAACTTTATAAAGAAAAACAGAATGTTCATAGGATTCCCCCTACACAAACTTCGTTACATCTTTCTAAGATTCACCCGACTTCTCGTTCACATCTGCAGGCACAAGCTCCCTACCTAGGGTCACTTCAGGGCCATCCTTTGACGCATCTTCAACAACTTCTTCAGTAGCCTCAGGGTCGGCCTCCTCCCTTTCATCTTCTCCTCCCAGGCCAACTAGCTTAAAGAGGTCTTCTCTTGGGTTACCATTGGGATACAAGAGCTCCATATCAGCCCTCTCATCCTCGATCTTCCAATCAACATGGGAACCCGCATCATACTCCTCCATCATCTCAATACGAGATTTGAGGCATTAATATGCCCCTATATCACCAGCAGTACGAGCATCTTGTTCATGGAGCCTCTCGGCTTAGGCCTTCATCTCATCCTTCACATCCTCTAGACGAGCCTTGAAGCTTTGCTTGGTCGACGAAATCTCACTCTCCAAGGCTTTTTATGTGACTATCGAAGACTTTCAGTTGCTCCTCTGCTCGAGCAACCCGCTTATCTACCCTGTCGCTTAACTCTTGGATAGTCGATGAATCAACCATGGAGTATTGAAAAACCTACACAGCATCATGTAATTCAGTCTTCTAATAAAAAATAAAAATAAAAAGAGAACTTTTTACTTACCTTCCAAGCGTTAACAACATCTTCATCCATACAATCACTGGGATGGAGATCGCCAATCTCATTCCTTGTAACACCCCCAAATTTTCCCTTGGAAAGGCATTACCGCCAGTGACCTCAGACGTTCTGTCCGATGTCACCCAAGGCTTTACCAGTTGATATAAATCATCAAACAACAATTATGATACAAAATATCATAACTTTCATTTAAAATCTTTGTCTCGGCATTACATCCATAATCCGAAAGACAACCAAAATACAGCGGAAGACTTAATACAAGATATATTTAACACAGCGGAAGACTTTAAATAACCAACAAAAGGGTCTTGATCGCAATGATCACCCGTCAAGGATCTCAACCTGAATAAACTTATCAAAACCATCGTTTGCGTCTACAGTCGCTCTAGCCTTCACGGGATGGCAACTTATCTGATGTGCCGAATCGAACGGATGACACCAGCCAACCATGCAGAGAACAATTACGGTTGGTTAGTCTAATGAAAGACTATGCAAGGGCTCAAACAGAGTGGTTCTAGGTAGTCGTATTAGGTTAGACTCATCATTTCTCGAATAATAACCGATAACGATAGTCAACCACCATACTTCCACCGGAATACAACAAGAGGCATGAACAAGAGAAGACTCCAACTGAATTGAGTCTTATGGGAAAATCCAACAAGAAAGACTCCAAAAGATCGAGTCTTTACCACCAAGCATGACAAGTATCTGGAACCCTTTTCCAGACATAAGTTTAAAGGTCACCAAAGAGCATATTAATTATGTACAAACAAGGCACTTATCTTCTTTAGTCATAAAACTCTCAACCAAGTTATAAGCTTTTACACACATGCCTAGCAAGGCATGCATACATATGTTGCACCGAGCAACATATGCTACAGGGGATCTTTACACACATGCCTAGCAAGGCATGCATACATATGTTGCACCGAGCGACATATGCTACAGGGGATCAGAATCCCAATATGAGCACCAGCTGTTGTGCCCTCACCCCCTACCACCGAGGTAGAGTGACTGGTCATGACCTGCAAACGGGGTTGGATCCTTCCCCACCGGGTTATCAAGAAACGCATATCCCTCTCAAGGACTACCGCTCCTACGAATACTCGTGCTAACTAAACAGTTCAACACAATAATAATTCATAATAAAGCCATCATGGACATCATCATAGATATACCAATATATATATATATAATAGCATTGTTCTAACAGATATACAACCTATTATAATATCTTATTTTATATCCACATACAGTTATCAAAACTGTTCCCAGATGAAAACAATATTCATTCCAAATCAATTAACAATTAAACAATTGATAATCAATGGAAATATGGAATGATGAGCAAGAGCGAACCGCCACTTGCCTGGAGTAGATTCGGCGATGAATCTAGACGAGACGACTATTGATGATATCCTTTCTGAGGATATGGCCTATGCTTCAGATAGCTCGAGCAGATTACGGGTCCACACGCGATCCAACACGTGACATATTAATTAATATCAATTAATTTGTCTGGACGAACTCAAGGAATTAAATTTAATAAATTTTTATGATTATAATTCATAAAAATATTTATTAAATTTTCCTAAAGAAAAATACGGATGAAAGAGAATCGAAATTATACCGCTCGAATAATTTCGGGTTAAATCTGGACGGAAAGCTAATTAGGCTTTCGGTCCAACACAACAGTAGCTAATTAAGTGGGGCCCTCCACTACTATTCTATCTTCTTCTTCCTTCGTATTAACAACAACACGCAGCTTCAACAAAGGGAAGCTGCTCCGACTTCCGGTGGCTTTGCTGCCGGGAAGAGCGTCTCACCGCCGGGAGAGTGGCGGCCACCAGCAGCTCGGCTCACGCAGCCACTCCTCGAACAACAGCTCTTCGCAGACAGCAGCTGGAGCAACATCAAACAACGGCATTAGTAGCTCGGTGGAGAACTTCGGCGAAGCTCGGCGGGAAGAGGTATGGCGGAGCAAGAACGGGAGGGATTCGGTGCTCTCTAGATTGGCTTCTTAAATAGCCCAAGGAGATCACTCTCCACTTGCCCAATGAGTAGGCATGCTCCGACCACCATTTTGACGGGTGTCCCGACAAGGAAACACACGTGGCATTCTAAAATTGAAGCTGGTGTGCAACCTTTTTGGAAAGGTTTTGGTATGGGTTTTAAACCACGGAAATTATATGTTTGTATCCAAACAAATATTCTAAGTCCCGAAAATACATCGAATGTATTTTATACCACTCAGGGAATTATTTCGGAGATCATGGATGTTACGGAAAATCTGAACTTCACTGAAAGCGAAATAATTATTGAACGAAGGTTGGGAAAAATTACCTAAATACCCTTACTAAAATTTAAGGGGTATTACATTCCTGGCATCAGAGTCCACAAATCGGAGCAAATCGCTCACTGATCTCTCCCTCAACATGCCCGGTGAAGAACTCAAAGCCACCTGATCAGCGCTACTTCGTAGTGAATATCTAGGAGTTGTTACCGGTGTTTTGGGTACATTTGGAGATGTTTAGAGCACAACTATGGAGAATGGAGTTGAGTAGAAGAAGTGTGGATATGGTGGTTTGGAGGAGCTTAAACAATGACATCAAGAAGAAGAGAAGAGAACCACTTGAGAAGACCGAAGGAAGATCGAAGAAAGAAGCCACACGAAGCAGCAAAGGAGAATCCGCGACCGCGGGCGAGCAAGAAGGCTGGTCGCAGATAAGTCGAGAGCAAAGCAATTAGAATTGGAATTTTCCGCGACCGCGGAAATTCATCCGCGATCGCGGAAATGTGTATCAGCGAGCCGCGCGGCAAATCTCGTCCGAAGTTACTTTATGTTATTTTCGTTTTCTTTTAATGTCTTTATTTTCGTTTACTTTATTTTATTTCCTTTTAAGATTAAATTTAGTATCTTTTCACTTTAGGTTTGGTTTTTAGGTTATTTAACCTAATTTCCATAGTAGCCTTTGGGATGCAGATTTTATTCATCGTTCATTATTCAGTATTCTTTCCCTTTGAGTTTTATTGTTTCAAGACTATGAAGAACTAAGCAACTTTTGCTTAGTCCGACAATTGAAGCCTTCGTTTGAATAATGGTTGTGAGGTTATAATTCTCTTTCTTTTCCTTTGAATGTATTGATTCTCTTGTGCTTCATCCCATTGATTCTTATTGATTTCGCTTGTTGGACGCAACTAGTTGTTATTGGTAATTTTCTATTGCTAGGGTTTGGTAATTACTGTTTGAGTTACCTTATTCATGAGTAACAACTGCAATATTCTAAGAACTATTTGGACTGGTTTATTGTAGAGAGAATTAATTGCATGCAATTGTATGACTGTTTGCTACTCTTTCTTGTATCTATCTAAATTCCTGTGCTCATTGTTGTTGTTGAATTGAATCATGGAGGTTTTCCTGGTTATTTAATAGTTAGTATTTTCAGGGTCTGTTTGTCTTGTCTATAACTTAAGAAAAGGAATAGGAACATTCATAGGAAGAAATTAGACATAATCTAGGATCAACCAATCGAATGAATGGTGGATATTTGTCTGGCTAAGTACTTTTTCCCAATTGATTACAACCTTTGTTTTGATTTACTGTTATTTACTTTGTTACTTAAAACCAAACCAACAAACCCCCTTGTTACTTTGGCATACATTTGTGCACTCAGAAAGATTACTTCCTCCCTGTGGGATTCGACCCTTGCTTGCCTATTCTACTGAGTTAGGTTTGTTTAGGATTACTTTGATTGGGCACATGACTTAAGCCTCTATCACCACCGTCGCCTTTCTCTTGGCCCCAGACGCTTTCAATGAAGGGGAATCAAGAGCAAAAATCCTAGCAGACGGAAGGGCCCTAGTCGGGGCCTTTGCCGAAGAGGTCGCCTTAGCAGCCGACAATCTATGTTCCAACAAACTTTTTCCAGATAACCTAGCACTGGACCTTCCCCCTCTCGACGCTGATAACATAACGCAACAAAATAAGCACAAGAACACTGCGAGAACCAACTAGACGCATACCTGCAGGAACGAACAGGTGCCTTTGGTCACAGACGCAGAAGGAGTCGACATGTCCCCAGGCTCGGACAGAAGAAGATTGACATTTTTGAAGGATCTTTCCGCCTCAGGGAAAGCAAGAAAAGTGGCAGTCACAACTTCAAATCCACTGGGCTCTCCTGGATTAGGCGCTGCAACGAAATACATGTAAGCAAATTTTAGAAGTCATTCGACAAACAGATTAAAAAAGGAGACACAATACCTATTGTCCTCCAGTTGGAGAGAAGGAAAGAGCAATCGAAACCCTTTTCAAGGGACCTACGTTCTACGAAGAAAAACCGGGATCTTCATCCACGGTCATTGACATCTAAATTCAAAGCTATTGGATTTTTACCCCGACAAAGACGCAATTGAAATATCAAAGAACCCCGACTACTCAAGTAGTACGAGTACCACAAAGCATCAAAATCAAACTCCAAATCCTTATCCGCAGTTAAGAGATAAACCAGCATAAGCAAACGCCATGTGTGGGGCATAACTTGACAAGGTGCAAGCTTTAACACGGCCAAGAAATTCTGGACAAGTTGAGAAAAAGGAAAGGAATGACCGATTTTGAAGGCATACTCGAAGAAACATACCCAACCCTCCTTATACCAGTCCGCTCGTTCGCAAGGTAAAGGAAAACGCGCTACAGTACCCTCAGGGAATCCTCCGACCTCTAAAACCCTCTCAAGCTCGGGTTGGGTTAAGGTTCCATACAAGGAATCTTCTGAGTTTAAGAGATTCAAAGGGATAAAGGCGTCGTCTTCCTTACTTACATCCCTAATAATAGCTTTGCCTTTTCTCGATCTGGAAGACGCCATGAAAGAAGAGGGGAAAGAGACGGTGAAAGTTTGAAAGAGAAGGAGAAATTACCTTGACAAGGCGTGAAACTTGCAGTGGATAGTGGTAATCGAGGGTAATTTAAAGAAGCAAACCGCCTCCTCTTTGGTCAAACTGCTGAGCCAATCGTAAGACGCCACGTCTACTGAAAGATCAGCAAAGAAAGATTCCCTGGGAGAAGATCAACCTGCCTAGAAACCGTTCCATTTCTAGCCCACTTTGATCTTGGGGCAATTGTTGGGCCTAGGAATTTCGAAGCACAAATCGCTTGGCCCTAGGATTTAGAAGATGATACTAACCAACTCGGCTAGAGCGGAACAAAGTCGATCCAAGGAGGAGAAACGTTGGCAAGGATCTCGGAAGTCTGTTCAACGGTTCTCACAAAATCCGGAGGACAACGGCTAGTTTAGAACGATCATGTAATTTATGTATAAGTATTCGATTAGTGAGTTAAAGAAGGATACAAGATCATTATCAATATTACCAGCTATCATTTACAACTTTCTAGCTCTGTGACGATTATTCTCTAAGTCCGATCCTTTATTGCAACTTTGAAGCGACCGACGCTTATATTGTCTGACTCGACCAATCTTTTGTTCGAGGGAGATAAGCTTACTTTTGTATCTGTTTAATCTTGTTTCGTCTAGTTCTTTGCTTGATTTGGATCATCCAGATATAATCAATTCTGTAATTGCCTAGTTGCCATTCTTAAGGCGATCTAGGTCGGTTCGATCTTTTTGCCCCAAAACAGTATCGATTTGTATTTATTGCCCTACTATGTTCTGGAAGTTCCACAACTCCATCGAATATAAGGTACTCTTCTAGATGTTCTTTGCTACTATAATTTATGTTTGTGATCCAAATCGTGTGGATGAAAAACGCTTTGATTAGTTGCTAGATTTCGTTTAGGCATGGATGGGTAGTTGTTGAATTGAATCTTTCCGTAAAAAGTAGCAACAATTTGGATGACAACATTTTTCTTTGCCTTCTTGGTTTGATCTCATTGTTGCAGCTCCTATGTGAACTCCGCTAACACTCACTATTTATTCTCTAGTACAGAAATGGCGCCCGACGTTTGTCACATTTAATTTTCGGGGAGATTGTTTTGGGGCGAAAAGACCTAACTGATCTGAATCGCCTTAAGGAGGGCAACTAGACAATTATAGAACAGATTATATCTAAAAGATCCAAATCAAGTAAAAGAGCTAGACGAAACAAGATTAATTAGATAGAAAGACAAGCTTATCTCCCTCGAACTACAGGCTGGTCGAGTAAGATAATTCAGACGTCGGTCGCATCAAAGTTGCAATAAGGAATCAGACTTATGATAATAATCACAGAGCCAGAGAATTGTAAATGATAGTTGATAATATTGATAATGATCTCGCGTACATGTTTATTTACTTAATCGAACATTTATACATAGATTACATGGTTGTTTTAATCTAGCCGTTATTCCCCGGATTTTGTGGGAACCGTTGAACAGACCACCGAGATTCTTGCCAGCATCCCTTGCGTTTGGGTCGAGTCTGTTCTATCTTCAGCCGAACTGATTCTTACTATTTTCCGGATCCATTGGCCAAGCGATTTGGGCTTCGGAATTCTCAGGCCCAACAATTGCCCCAAGATCAAAGTGGGCTAGAAATGGAACGGTTTCTTGGGCAGTTTGATCTTCTACAGAGAATCTTTTCTTGCCGATCTCTTCAATAGACGTGGCGTCCTGTGATTAGTTCAGCGTTTTTGACCACAGAGGAGGAGGTTGGTTTCTTTAAATCACCCTTGATTACCTCTATTCACTGCAGGTTCCGCATCTTGTCAAGGTAATTTCTCTTTCTTTTTCAAATTTTCACCATCTCTTTCCTCTCCTCTTTCATGGCGTCTTCTAGATCAAGAAAAGGCAAAGCTCTCATCAAGGATGTAAGCGAGGAAGACGACGCTTTTGCTTCTCTAAACCTTTTAAACTCGGAAGATTCCTTACGAGGGACTATGACCCAACTCGAACTTGAGAGAATTTTAGAGGTCGAAGGGTTCCCTGAGGGGACCGTAGCGCGTCTTCCTTCGTCTTGTGAGCGAGCGGACTGGTACAAAGAGGGTTGGGTATGCTTCTTCGAGTATCCCTTTAAAATCGGTCACTCCTTTCCTTTTTTCTCAACTTGTCTAGAACTTCTTAGCCGTGTTAAAGCTTGTACCTTGTCAAGTCATGCCCCACACATCGCGTTTGCTCATGGTGGTTGACCTTTTAACCGCGGATAAGAACTTGGAATTTGATTTTGATGCTTTATGGCACTCGTATTACCTAAGTAGTCGAGGTTCTTCGATATTCCAATTACGTCTTCATCGGGGTAGAAATCCAATAGCTTTGAATTTAGATGTCAATGACCGTGGATGGAGATCTCGGTTTTTATTCGTAGAACGTAAATCTCTTGAAAAGGGTTTCGATTGTTCTTTCCTTCTTTCCAACTGGAGAACAACAGGTATCGTGTCTCCTTCTTCAATTTGTTGGTCGAACGATTTCTAAAGTTTTGCTTACATGTATTTCTTTACAGCGCCTAATCCATGAGATCCCAGTGGATTCGAAGAGGTGACTGCTACCTTGCTTGCTTTTCCTGAGGCGGAAAGATCCTTTAAAAACATCAATCTTCTTTTATCTGAGCCCATGGATATGTCGACCATGTCCATGTATGTGACCAAAGGCACCTGTTCGTTCCTACAGGTATGCGTTTGGCTGGTTTTTGGAGTGTTTTTATGCTTATTCTGTTGCGTTATGTTGTCAGCGTCGAGAGAGGGGAGATCCAGTGCTAGGTTATCCGGGAAGAGTTTATTGGGACATCGACTGTCGGCTGCTAAGGCGACTTCTTCGGAAAAGGCTCCGACTAAGGCCCTTCCGTCTGCTGGAGTCATTGCTCTCGATTCTCCTTCATCGAAGGCGTCTGGGGCTAAGAGAAAGGCGACGGTGGCTTTGAGTCCTTCGCGCGGGCATGTTAAGGGAGAGATCGGTGAGCGATTTGCTCCGATTTGTGGATTCGAAGGCTAGAAATGAGATTGGCGACCTCCACCCTGGTGATTGTATGGACGAAGCCGCCATCAATGCTTGGAAGGTTAGTAATAAGACAAAAAGTTTTTTTTTTTAAAGAGACTAAGCTACACAATGCTATGTAGGTCTTTCAATATTCCATGGTCGCTTCTTCGACTATCCAAGAGTTAAGTGACAAAGCAGATAAGCGGATTGCTCGAGCGGAGGAGCAACTGAAGGTCTCTGAAGGTCATGTAAAAGCTTTGGAGTGTGAAATTTCGTTGACCAAGCAGAGCTTTGAGGCTCGTCTGGAAGATGTGAAGGTTGAGATGAGGGCTGAGGCCGAGAGGATCCGTGAAGAGGATGCTCGTACTGTTGGAGATGTGGGGGCATATTACTGCCTCAAGTCTCGTATCGAGATGATGGAGGAGTACGCTGCGGGTGCCCATGTTGATTGGAAGATCGATGACGCGAGGGTTGACATGGAGATTTTGTATCCTAATGGCAACCCGGGAGATGAGCTTTTTAAACTTGTTGGCTTGGGTGGAGAGGATGAGAAGGAGGAAGCCGATCCTGAGGCTACAGGAGAAGTTGTTGAAGATGTGTCCAAGTATGGCCTTGAAGTGACCACGAGTAAGGAGCTTGTGCTTGCAGATGTGAACGAGAAGTCCGGTGAATCTTAGGAAGGTGTAATGAAATTTGGGGGGGATCCCATGAACATTCTGTTATTCTTTTCAGAAGTTTTAAGTGACATGTTATGCCCCGTTAAAGAGACGGGATGGATAATATTTTGGCGACCCGTCCACCATCGCGGGTCGCGTATTTTGTAGAATGTTTTTATGTTGCGTACCTTGTGTTTGCCTTGTGTGTTTCTTATAGGTGGATTTTGTCGACTGTGTTTTGTCCATGAGGCATATTGTCTGGTCGAAGCGACCTGTAATTTGTAGTTGTTAGTGTAGCATGCTATGTATGTTAAGGAAGAGTAGTTTTGTATTGTATAGCAAGGACGTGTACCTTTGTAAAGGTCAAGTCTTTTTGCGTAAGATGGTGTCTTGATGTTTGTTTCCTCCATTCCCTATGTGTCGATTGATTTGTGAATGTTATAAGCGCTTTGTGTTGTTAATGAGAAGGATATCCGTTTGATTGTCAAGCTTTGTCTTCAAGGCCTCTTGTTTTCTTGTTTTAGATTATGTCAAAAAAGGAAGATCTTGGGGCGACCATTGGGGGATGACCCAACGGACCTCCGATGCTTAAGTCAGTGATCGTTATATAAGTGAATATGATTTGAATGGATGTAAAAAAGTACAGAGTAAAAATGAAAGAATGTTTAGAAATGGTACAACTTTAAGTAGACTGCATTCCAACTTCGAGGGTTAGGTTGTCCGTCTTTTGTTTCTAGTCGGTATGCTCCTTGTCCGACGACTTCTTTAATAAGGTAAGGTCCTTCCTATTGGGGTGCCAACTTCCCGTCGGCTGGATCTCAGGTATTTTGAAACGTCTTCCGTAGGACCCAGTCTCCTAATTTGAAAGCTTTGATTCAGACGTTCATGTTGTAGCTCCGGGCGACCTTTTGTTGGTAATGGACCATTCTGGCTTTCTCTTTGGTCTCGTCGATGGTGTCGAGGTTGTGAGCTAACTTGACGTCGTTTTGCTCTGGAGTCTGGAGTCCGTATCTGGCAGTCGGGATGAGTAACTCAGCAGGGATGACTGCCTCGCTTCCGTATACCAACGAGAAAGGGCTATGACCCGTTGCATTTTTTGGTGTCGTCCTGTCAGACCATAGTATCAAGGGAAGTTCGTCGGCCCATTTGCCTTTTGCCCCAGTGAGGCGTCTTTTGAGATTGTTGATGATGATTTTGTTACTGGATTCTGCTTGGCCGTTAGATTTTGGATATCTTGGTGTGGATGTGACTAATGTGATGTTCCATTGCTTACAGAAAGATCGCGTCTTGCTACCAATGAATTGGGAGCCATTGTCGCATACGATTTCTGAAGGGACGCCAAATCTGCATAGAATGTTACGTTTTATGAATGAGATGCCGTTTTTTTCTTTTACCTCTCGATATGCTTCGGCTTCTATCCATTTGGAGAAGTAATCGGTCATGGCTAGGAAAAAGATGCGTTGTCCCGACGCCGGTGGTAGTTTTCAGACGATGTCCATTCCCCATCGCATGAAAGGCCAAGGGGCTAGGGTCGGATAGAGCATCTCAGACGGTTGGTGTGTGACGGGTGCATGTCGTTGGCAGGCGTCGCACTTTTTGACGTAATACGTTGCTTCCTTGTTCATTGTGGGCCAGTAGTAGCCTGCTCTGAGAGCTTTGCCGGACAGGCTGCGTCCTCCAGTGTGATTTCTACATTCTCCATCGTGTAAGGATTGTAAGATGCGATGTACTTCCGTTGTTTTGAGGCAACGTAGTAGTAGGCCTGTGAAAGATCGTTTGAACAGGATATTATCTTTTAAATCAAAAGTTACTGCTTGTACCTTGAGTCTTTTGGCTTCTGTCTTGTCTGCTGGGAGTGTTCCGTCCCTGAGCCATTTGATGTAGGGGATGGTCCAGTTGTCTTGGTCGCCTATCGGGTCTTCTTCTGTATGGTCGCTTGCTTCCGCTGAGATGACTTCTTTTAGGGGTGGTCCGCCTACTGCCTGAACGTTGTCTGGATTAAAGGCTTTGAAGGTTCTGGGTACGGCTGGAGTGTTGATATGTGCTAAGGGAATATTGTGGAAGTCGTTGGGATATAGGGCTGAGCCGAGATTTGCTAGGGCGTCTGCATGTGTGTTGAGGTCGCATGGGACTTGTCGGATAGTGAAATTCTGGAATTTGCTTGCCAACTTCTTGACGATCTCTAGATATGCCATCATTCTGTCGTCTTTGGCGGCGTATGACTCTTGTACCTGGTTGACAATTAAGAGACACTCCGAAAGAACACTTAGTCGGGTTCAATTTCATGTTATATCTTTTTAGTACCTCGAAGGCTTCCTTCAAATGTTCGATGTGGTCCCCTGCTTTTTTGGATTTGAGGAGCATATCGTCGATGTAGACTTCCATTGTATCTCCTATTTGGTCTTTGAACATCTTGTTCACCAGCCTTTGGTATGTGGCCCCTGCATTTTTTAGTCCAAATGACATTACTTTGTAACAATACGTACCTTGGCTTGTTATGAAAGCCGTTTTCTCTTGGTCGTCAGGATCCATGAGGATCTGGTTGTAGCCACTAAACGCGTCCATGAATGTTAGCATTTCGTGTCCTGCGGTCGCGTCGACCATAGCGTCGATATGTGGTAGGGGAAAGGAGTCTTTTGGGCAGGCTTTGTTTAAGTCTGTGAAGTCGATGCACACTCTCCATTTCCCGTTCTTCTTTTGAACCACTACGACGTTTGCTAGCCAGTCCGGGTATTTGACTTCCTTTATTTTACTTGTCTCAAGTAGATTTTTTACCTCGTCGTCTACAATTTTGTTGCGTTCTGGTGCGAACTTTCTTCTCTTTTGCTTGACTGGAGGATGTGTGGGATCTACATTCAATTTGTGAGTACTAATATCTGAGGAGATCCTCACCATGTCTTCGTGTGACCAAGCAAAACAGTTAGAATGGGATCGTAAAAAAGAAATTAAATCCGCTTTGGTCGAATCGCTTAGATCTGATCCGACCCTTACCGTTTGTGTTGGCTTTGAAGGATCCAGTGTGATCTCGTCGAGTTGTTCCATTTCTGGTTCGACGTATCGTGTGGTTCCTTCACCGTACTGTGATTGCTATGCGGGGGATTTGTCGACTGCCCCTTTCATCGAAGTGACGTAGCATTCCTTGGCAGCCTGTTGGTCGCCTTTTATTTCCTGTACCCCCCACTTAGTAGGAAATTTTATCGTCTGGTGGTAAGTGGAAGGTACAGCTTTCATGGCGTGGATCCAAGGTCTGCCAAGGATCGCATTGTATGGAGATGGGAATTCGAGAATTAAGAATTTTACCTGTTGGTTGACTCCACCTGCGTACGTCGTTAACACGATTTTGCCTTGAGTATACTTAACTTCCCCACTGAACCCGACTAATGGGGTGGAGTTTCTGGCTAAGTCGTCCTCGCTTAAACCCATACCTTTTAAGGCGTCTAGTGTCAACAAATTGGTGGAGCTACTTGTATCGATTAGTACACGACGGATAAGGCAATTACCAATTGAGAGTGAGATTACCAAACCGTCGTGATGATCACCTAACTCTTGAGCCTCCGAATCGTCGAAGGTGATGGCTGGAGCGTCGGAGATCTGCGGCTGTCTTGTTTCTGCTAGGATGGGTTTGTTGCCTTTGCTCTCTCGAGCGTGCCTCTTGGCGGCCGAGTATGTGTTTCCACACACATTTGATCCTCCTGAAATGGTGTTAACAATTTTAGTAGGAACTGGAGAGGATGGTTTGTCGGACGTTACCTGGTCCCTTCGATCAAGGGTCATTTTGGCCCTGTCAGAGATGACGTCGCGCAATAGCCCATGCGCGAGGAGTCTTGCGACTTGTTTACGAAGGGCTATGCACTCGTCCGTCGAGTGTTTGTGGTCTCCGTGGAACTCGCACCACCGATTCATGTCCTTTTTGGCGTCTGGTTTGTCGCTCTTTTGAGGCCACCTTACTTCTTTCCCATATTTGTCAAAACTCTTTACGAGTTCTGATATGGAGATGTTGAAGTTGTAAGAGTGGAGCTTCGGAGGGAGAGCGGGGTTGTTTCGCCAATCTTGGTTCCTGTCACAAGAGTTATTTACCTAATCGGAATCATTTCGTCCTTTGGGATATGGTTGAGGTCGTCGATCGCGTCGTTCGAAGAGGTTTTTCGGTCGACTCGATCGGGACTCTTGTTTGCTTTGAAGGGTTCTTCATCTTCTTCGAGTCTTACTTGCGCCATGGTCTTGGCTTGAACGTCTTCGAAGCTTCGGCACATGTACTTGGTCAGTTCACGGTAGAGTTCACTGCCCCTGACCAGGCCCCGGCGAAATGCTTCGATTGACGTCGGGATGTCACAATGTGGGATCGCGACCTTCTCCTTGTTGTACATGTTAAGATAATCTCTTAGAGTTTCGCCATACCTTTGTACGATCTTGTACAGGTCGTTTGATTGTTTTTCTAGCCTTCGACTGCTAGCGAATTGGATTTTGAATGAGTTGATCAGGTCGGCGAAGGAAGCGATGGATCCCTGTGGTAAGTGCATAAGCCAAGTTAGCGCAGGTCCCGTGAGGGTCGTGCCAAAACTTTTGCACATGACTGCCTCACGGTTCCCTCTTGGGATCGAATTAGTCATTAATTTCTGCTTATAAATTGAAACATGATCGTCGGGGTCCCTAGTCCCATCATAAATGGGCATGTTGGGGACATGGAACTTTTTAGGGATCTCGATGCGCGCGATCACCTCCGTGAAAGGCGAGTCTTCATATCCATCGATCGCTTCTTTCTCGATCGGTTGAGGGACTCCCGATATTCGGGCTATACGGTCATCCAAGGCCCTGATGTGCTCGTTGATAGCCTGTTGTATGAGGGTCTGGATGTCGGTCAGAGTTGTTACCTGTGGAAGGGTCGCTCGAGCTTCTGGAGGCCCGGCTACAAGACTTGGCACATTAGTCATAGTGAAAGTAACTGGGGGAGTTTCGAATATACCAGGAGGTAGGGAGGCATGAGTTACCGTTGCGGGAGTCACGTCTATTCCTTCCATGTCGAGTCGGGTGGATAACCCTTCAGTGTTGACTACACGCCTTGAGCCTCCGGGGTTTGATGCGGCCGAATGTACCTGAGATTTCAACAATTCGTTCTCACGAGTTAGTCGAGTAATTTCTGATTCAGATTGGGTACTTAGCGCTTCGGTTCTAGCGCGTTGTTGGGCTAGTTCTTCTTGGAGGACGCTCATGGCTTTTGCGAGCTCTTGAATTTGTGAGTTCGCGACCGGTTGGATATTGGCGTCTCCTGCTTGGTTCGCGGCTAGGATGTCGGTTTGGACTTGATCTTCGACGAGGATTGTTGGGTTTCAGACGTCGGTCGCTTCAAAGTTGCAATAAGGAATCAGACTTATGATAATAATCACAAAGCCAGAGAATTGTAAATGATAGCTGATAATATTGATAATGATCTCGCGTACATGTTTATTTACTTAATCGAACATTTATACATAGATTACATGGTTGTTTTAATCTAGCCGTTATTCCCCGGATTTTGTGGGAACCGTTGAACAAACCACCGAGATTCTTGCCAGCGTCCCTTGCGTTTGGGTCGAGTTTGTTCTATCTTCAGCCGAACCGATTCTTACTCTTTTCTGGATCCATGGGCCAAGCGATTTGGGCTTCGGAATTCTCAGGCCCAACAGAGATGTTGATGCTCATAAAGTTGGCCGAGATGTGATTTTTGTTCTCTCTTTACGATCTCTTGATATTCTTACTTTGAAATTTCCAAGATTTCGAGCTACTATGACTCGTCGGTTATGGCGATTACAGATCGATGATTAGCAGTTATCTGGTCGAATTTGTTATTAAAATGTCTTCATTCCATCTAACACTCAGACTCTGACCACTGTTTATTGAATACTTTGAGCGGTGTCGATGCCACGGCTGTCGGAGAGCTGAATTAGATAGAGGAGTATGTTGGAGAGTTCTTCGCCGAGGTGTAGCTTGTCCTTCTCCTTCCACTCTGGCACCCCTCTCTTCACCTCTCTTTTCCATTGGAATATCTCTGATAACTCCCCTATTTCTCCCACGCATCATTTCTATTTTCGTTAATATTATTTCCAAGTAACTTATTTAAATTAGTCGGTTCATTGTACTTAGAAAGGAGCACTCCCCAATTGGAATAATTCGATTCCCGTGTCTTTGTTGCTTGCAGAGCATGCTATAAGTGAAATTGCAAATGCAATGCATATATATGAAGAGTTTTCTAGGACTATACTGTATGACATCTTAATTGATATCCAAACAAGGAGAAAGGGAAATCGGCAAAAACGGAATAGAAGAAAGCGATGGGAACAAAAATGAATAAAAACATAGGATTACCAAAGCCAAAAGGAGGTTTCTTTGTGTATGATGACGAAGCCATCCTCTTTCATTTGAAAAATATACATCTTATTGCTTTAGGTGAATTAATTAGTGCCTTTTTTAACAAATGTGTGTTTATTCCTACTTCGTTGTTGTTTTGCATCAAATAGCTCATCTTTTACTGTTATATTGATACGTTTTGTTATCATGCCTATATTGGTTTATTTTCTTATTCATAAACTTGCATTTTTGTGTGTCATTTATCATGCCTGTATGGCAAGGGAGCTCTCAATGATGTTTTAATCCACCGCATTATCACTTGTCAGATGGTATTCTAAAGTGTAATGAGGATAGCTCATCTTAATTTTCAATTTCTATTTTATTCAACTGTTTTATGAGTGCTATGTAAAAAGTGAGCTTGAGTGAGAGATTGCTTGGTCTTTTTTCCCTTGGCCATATGACTTTTTTTCTGGACTATGTTTGTCTCCCGACCCTGATGTCTTTGAACTCGTTCATAATTAGTCAAATTAACTTGTTAATTAGATGGCTTGGCATTCCAATCAATTAACGCTTGGTTTGACGTTTATCTTTAGTCTTTTTTTACTTATGATATATTTTTTATTAAAATATTTTTTAAATTATGAAAATAAATAATATGGCAAAGAGTACATGAAAAAAAAGTACTCATTTTTTATAAAAATTCTTTATAAACATGGTGGCAAACAGATCCTAAATTGGATGATTCACGTACTAGCTAGCTAGCCTTTCTTTTGTGATATATGGCGCGTATAGCTGATGGTACAAACGGGAGCGATCACTGAAGACGAGGAACATGTGTAACATTAGAATTAGAATTCCTTCTAGTGTCACTAGTAAAAAATTGTAAATTTATCACCGTTCTTGGTTCATATTTTATCATAATTATGAACCGTAGTAAATGTGGTCGCGGTAAAACTGTTTACCACGGTTACCATTTTACTACGGTTGTGTATTTTTCCATGGGCGTGTAGAACCGTGGTACATCGACAACTCGTGGTAAAAACACATGTGTTTTACCCGCATTAATGTTGACAACAGTGGTAAATGACGTGTAGTAATATTGTATCACCCAGAATAATTAGGACAAATGTGGTAAATGAGCATGTGGTAAATTTGTTTCAACCGTGATAATTGTACATGTAGTTAAAATGTTTCAACCGTAGTAAAAGTGACTGAACAGTGGTAATTATGCATGTAGTAAAGTTGTTTCAACCGTAGTAAAATAAAATAAACCGTGTTAAATTTTATTATAATTGATTCGATTCACCTGTAGTAATTTGTTTTAACCATAGTAAATGTCACCGTCTTTAATTTGTTAGAACCGTACTAATATTGTATGTGTAACACCCCCAAATATTTCCTTGAATGTATTACCGCCAGTGACCTCAGATTCCACATCCGAAGCCACCCAAGGCTTAACCATTTATATAAAGCATAAAACACACTGATAATATGAAATATCTTAATCTTTATTTAAACCAAAGTCTCAGAATTACATCCGTTAATTCCAAATACAACATAAATACAGAACACGTTTAATACAGCGGAAGTCTTTAAATAAACAATATAAGGGTCTTGATCGAAGCGATTACCCGCCTAGGATCTTCAACCTTGATAAAAACTCTTAAAACTTCATCTGCCTTCGTCGTCAGATTCTAGCCTTCACGGAACGGAAGTTTACCTGATGTGTCGTATGAGACGGATGACACCAGCCAACCATGCAAGGAAAAATAACCGGTTGGTTAGTCTAATGAAAGACTATGCAAGGGTAAAACAGAAAGGTTTTAAAGTAGTCGTATTAGGTTAAACCCATCGCTTCTCGAATGAAAGCCGATGACGATAGTAAACCTCAATACTTCTACCGAAATATACAAAACAGAATGATCGAGAGAAGACTCTGAAAGATTGAGTCTTACGGAAACATATGAAGAGAAGACTCCAAAGAATTGAGTCTTATCGGAAAGTATGACAAGTGTTCGGGAACATTATATTTTCACACAAGAGTTTCAAAAATGACTTGACTATTTGGATCCACGACCAACCTCACCGCTCAGTGCGAATCCATATTGGAAAGAGGACTTACTCTAACCGAATTCTCGGGCGAGGTTCCAAGTTGTACTTCTCGCCCTAAGGTTCATTAATTATGTGCATAACGGCACTCATCTTATTTAGTGACAAAATGTACATTTACGTTATAAGCTTTCATCATATAAATATATCATCTCGATACGAGAGATATCTTGGGAGCGTAGCCCGAAAGAATTGGCACCAGCTGTGTACACCTCCCCTATACTCGGATAGGGGATGGTCATGACCAGGGAAATGGTGTTAGGGCTTGGTCATCCTATCCACCATGGTTATAAAGAAACGACTAGACCTCGCAAGGTACATAGCGTTCCTACGAATACTCGTTCTAACTAAACAGTTAAAATCATACAATAGTCCACATCAATGCCATTCTGGCAATATATATATATATATAATAGCGTTGTTTCTTGCAGTATATACAACCTATTATAATATCACTTTTTAATTGTATCATTTATAAAATCTGTTCCCAACGAAAACAGTAGTTCATCCCAATTTAATTAACAATTAAACAATTGATAATTAATGGAAACACGGAATGATAAGCAAGAGCGAACCGCCACTTGCCTTAGATTAGACGAATGATTGATCAACGACGGGTTTCTGGGTCCGGAACGGGGACGGAAATTGGATTACAGATTCCTACAGAAATGACCCACAACGAAACCCTAGGTTAGATTCGACAATAAAATATACGAATCTAAGGAAGAATGAACCAAATCGAAAGGACGAAAGCCCCGCCCGAGACCGACAAGCCCCAATGCCACGATCGCGATTGCCCAAGCAATCCGCGATCGCGGTGGGCACTGCCGCGGTCGCGGGCGTCGAGGACGAATGTCCGCGAGTGTCAAAGGTAGCGGCCGCGGCCGGCCTTGTCACTGCCGCGGTCGCGGCAGTTCATGTCAGCGATCGGGGACATGAACTCTGGCGACCTCCGATTGGAGAAAACTCACCGGCGACTTCTCCTTGGGCTCGAATTGCGGTGGCTTCACTTCCGGCCTCCTTTGCGCCTCCAATGCAACCCACTATGAGCACCACCACCTCCTTCGAAAGCTCCGGCAACACCACAAGAAAATCCGACGAGAGCTTGAAGATTCCGGCGAGAAGAGAATTGAGAGAGAGAGGAAGAGATTTGATCTCGGTGTGCTTCAAAACTCCCCAGATCGGTTCCTTTTATAGGCCAAGGAGAGAGAGAGCAGCCGACAAGATCAACGGCCGATCAAAAAATCGACGGTGAGCTCAGGGAAGACGAGGCGTCGCGCGTGCCCGCGCCACTCCGCGGTCGCGGTGACTATTCCGCGGTCGCGGTATATTCAATTTCCCAGCTCTTTTGTTCCGATTATTCCGCGGTCGCGGTGGCTCTGCCGCGGTTGCGGAATTCCCCTTTTTGCGCCCAAATGCTCGGGAAAAGGTTGGGCATGGATTTTCAAACCCCGGGTTAAATATATGTACCCGAATGAATATTCTAAGCTCCAAAAATACGTCGAATGTATTTTATTCCACACAGGAAAATATTACAGAGCTCTAACATGATACAGAAAATCCAAACTTCTCTGAAACGACATGACTACAGAACGAGGGTTGGGTAAATTACCCAAATACCCTTTCTAAAAATGAGGGGTATTACATCACCTCTCCCTTAAAAGAAGTTTCGACCCCGAAACTTGGCCGAATAACCCAAAAAAAATGAGGCGTCACAACACTACCCCCTTAAAAAGGTTTCGACCCCGAAACTAGGCCGAAAATAGATCGGTAACCGACTAAGCATATCCTCTTCAGTCTCCCAGGTTTCCCAAGTAACCTCTTCGGATCCAGCTTTGGACCAAAGAATCCGTACTAATGGTACTACCTTGTTCCGCAACTGCTTCTCAATGCGTTCGAGAATACGCACAGGTATCTCCTCGTAGGTACCATTTCCCTGAATCTCAATGTCTTCATAACTCAGCACATGAGACTCATCTGACACGTACTTTCTCAACAAGGATACGTGAAACACGTTATGCACTGGATGCGCCGACGGTGGCAATGCCAAACGATACGCTAGAGACCCTACCCTGTCAAGGATCTCAAACGGTCCCACGTAGCGAGGGTTGAGCTTCCCACGCTTGCCAAACCTGAACACACCCTTGGATGGCGACACCCTGACAAACACCTTGTCACCAACCTCAAACTCGACATTCCTGCGCTTCAGATCCGCGTAAGACTTCTGTCGACTCTGAGCTGTCAACATCCATTGTCTAATCAACGCAATGTCTGAGGCAGTCCTTTCGACTAACTCCGGTCCGAGCAGAACCTTGTCGGCATTCTCATCCCAACAAATCAGAGATCTGCACCTTCGACCGTACAAAGCCTCGAATGGAGCCATCTTGATGGTAGCATGCCAATTGTTATTGTACGTGAACTCAATCAGACTTAGGTTGTTCTCCCAGCTAGTCGGACGGTCAAGTACGCAAGCTCTCAGCATATCGTCCAAGGTCTGGATGGTCCTCTCAGACTGTCCACCCGTCTGAGGATGAAACGCAGTACTGAACCTCAACTCGGTTCCCATGGCCTTGTGGAGTTCCTTCTAGAATCTCGACATGAATCGGCCATCACGATCCGATACAATGGTCTTTGGAGTACCATGCAAACGGACAATTTTGTGTAGGAACACTTCCGATAGCTTCTGGGTTCCCCATGTTGACTTGATAGCCACAAAGTGAGCACTCTTCGTGAGCCTGTCAATGATTACCCATATAGCATCCTTTTGAGTCTGAGTCTTTGGCAACCGTGTGACAAAATCCATAGCGATATCCTCCCATTTCCACTCTGGCACTGGAAAAGGTAGCAATTCACTACCTGGTCTACGGTGTTCTATCTTGACTTTCTGACAAGTTAAGCATTTCGCCACAAATTCCGCTACATCCCACTTCATGTTGGGCCACCAGAATTTCTTCCTGAGGTCCTTGTACATCTTTCTAGAGCGTGGATGTACAGAATAAGCTGACGAATGGGCTTCCTTCATCACCAATTGGTGAAGACCATCAACGTTAGGCACACAAATCCGGCCCTGAAACCAAAGTGATCCATCCTCCTGAATCACGAATCCGGGAGCCTTCCCATCCATCACTTCACTGCTTAACTTTACCAAGACCACATCATCAACTTGCTTCTCCCTGATTTGATCAAGTAGCGTAGCCTGAATCTCCAGCATACCCAGGTATCCTCGACGTTGATCGTACAAGACTTCAATCTCGCACAACCCTTGGTTCAGCTTGGTCTGAGCAGTAAGTAGAGCCACTACAGTCTCGTGCGGTGTCTTCTGGCTCAATGCATCGGCTACTACATTAGCCTTGCCCGGATGATACAGCAACTCGATGTCATAGTCTTTGAGTAACTCTAACCAGCGACATTGTCTCATATTCATCTCCTTCTGAGTGAACACGTACTTGAGACTCTTATGATCGGTGAAGACTTGGCACCTTACACCATAGAGATAGTGCCTCCAAATCTTCAACACGAATACTACAGCTGCTAACTCCAGATCATGTGTCAGATAGTTTGCCTCATAGGTTTTCAATTGTCGAGATGCGTACGCAATAACTTTTCCTTTCTGCATCAGTACACATCCTAACCCATGCTTTGAAGCATCACTATAGACCACATAACCATCATTCCCTTCCGGTCGCGCTAACACTGGTGCGGAGGTCAGACACTCCTTCAACTTTTGAAAACTGGCCTCACACTTGTCATCCCAGACAAATTTCTTATGGACTTTGCGGAGCAAACCGGTCATAGGTAGAGCGATCTTAGAAAATCCCTCCACGAACCGTCTATAATATCCAGCGAGTCCTAAGAAACTGCGCACCTCTTTCACATTCTGAGGTTGCTTCCAGTCGGCTACCGCTTCAATTTTCTGGGGATCAACCATAACCCCATTCTCATTGATCACATGGCCTAATAAAGTCACTTCTTTGATCCAGAAGTCACACTTAGACAACTTTGCGTATAGCTCATTCTGTCTAAGGACTGACAAGGTGATCCGAAGATGTTCCTCGTGAGCCTCCTCACTCGGGGAATAGATCAAAATATCGTCAATGAAAACCACCACGAACTTATCCAGGTATTAGTGGAAACATCGATGCATCAGATCCATGAAGACTGTCGGAGCATTGGTAAGTCCAAATGGCATTACTACGAACTCGTAGTGACCATATCTCGTCTGGAACGCAGTCCTCGGAATATCTTCCTCACGAATCCTGAGCTGATGGTATCCAGATCTCAGATCGATCTTGGAAAAGACTTTTGCTTCCTGCAGTTGATCCAACAGATCATCAATCCTCGGTAACAGATACTTGTTCTTGATCGTGACTTTATTCAATTCTCGATAGTCGATACAAAGTCGGAACGATCCGTCCTTCTTCTTGACGAATAAGACCGGAGCGCCCCAAGGTGATGCGCTCGGCCTTATATATCCTTTCTCAAAAAGGTCCTTGAGTTGCTTTTTCAACTCTTGCATCTCAGCTGGAGCCATCCGGTACGGTGCTTTAGAGATTGGCACGGTACCAGGCTTGAGATCAATGGTAAACTCTACGTCATGATTCGGGGGTAAACTGGGAATCTCCTCTGGAAAGACATCCGGAAACTCACGAATGACCGGAATTTCAAGAACTGAAGGCATATTTTTCTTGGTCTTATCCAGATAGAACAGGTACCCGACACAACCTTGTCGAAGTAGCTTACACACAGCCATCGCATTGATGAGCTTGCCGTTATTAGCGTCATTACGACCCTTGAATTTGCATAAAAACTGGCCCCCAGATGACACCCTCACAGTCCTTGAGCTGAAATCGATCACCGCCCCATGATGCGTCAACCAATCCATACCGAGAATAATGTCGTATGGAGCCATGGCTATACAGATCAAATTTGCTTTGAACTTTTTACCCTGGATGATAATCGGAAATTTTGACAGACGCTTGGTTCCAACCAAATGTTCACCATTGGGAAGATTCACAACGAAAGGCTCACAAGCCTCGTTGCATACTAAGCCTAGCTTACTAACGCAACTCTCCGAGATGAAAGAATGGGTAGCACCCGAATCAAATAATATAACACAGAAGTAGAATGGAGGTATAGAGTACCTTGATCAGTAAGAGCATTTGGTCCATCAGCCTCACGCATCTCGTAGAGTCGCTGACCTTGACCTCCTGAAACAGCTGGGGCTTTTCCCTTGTTCTGCGCAGTTGTCTGCGTCGAAGGGCTAGGAGCCTCCACTGGTCTGAATCTGGGTCGGTTGTTATGACTAACGGACCCTTGCTATGACTCAGCTCCTTTCTGTCTCCTCTGCGGACAAAATGTCTGCAAGTGCCCCTCCTTTCCACAGCCAAAACACGTCTTCTTCTCCTTCGGACACTCATTGCTCTTGTGCCCGGGTGTGCCACAGTTGTAGCACTGGATCAGATTACTGCCCTGACCTGAACGTTGCGTAGACCCTCCATGAGTAATTTCCGTTCTTGCCCGGCCAGATCTGGAAAAGTTAGACGGTGGCGCGGGATGCTTGAACCCACTCGCCTGAGGTTGGCTCTGTACCGGTCTCTGGCGATTGCGCTTCTTAGCCGACTCCTCCAGCGTCACCTCCAATTTGTAGGCAGCATCCACGTACTGCTCTAGAGTAGAGCACCCGTGGCGTACCATTAGTGGCTTGATGTCTGGATTCATCCACTCGTGAAAGTGCCAGATTTTCTGCTCTTCACTGGACACCTCCGGCCCAGCGTACTGCAACAGGTGATTGAACTTGGCCGCAAGCTCAGTCACTTTCAATCCATCCGTCTTCGGATAGAGGAACTCCTTGTGCTTCTCTTCCCTCATAGCTCGGAAAAAGAATCTGTCAGTCATCTTTGCCTTAAACATTCCCGAGTTCAGTCTGGGGTGATCAGTTAGACCGGTGCTTTTCCACCACTCGCTAGCCACCTCCTTCAGTTGAAGGGAATCAATGTGCACCTTCTCAGCTTCAGTGCACTGGACATTTCGGAACAAACGCTCCATGTGCGAGAACCAATATGCCACTCTGCCTGGCTCTCCTTTCCCATCATAGCTGTCAGGCCTCATAGAGCTTATGGCCTTCAGTGCTCGGCCATAATTGCCTCTGTTTCTGACAACTTCCTCATGAGGTACATGGACATCGGGCTCCTCTAACCTAGGAACCACAGGAGGAATTGGCACACCTTGTGCCTGACGCGCGACTGGTCGCATAATATCGGTGACTGCTTGCATCACAATCCCCCGAATAGCCTCAATTACCATAGCATCGAACACCATTGGGGCATTGACCGGAACTTGGTCACTGCCCATCGGATTGTTGTGAGAAACAGACTCATTCTCATCCAATGGATTCACGGTATTCCTCAAATTCTGTCTGGGGTCGTTGCTTGGCCCAGCACCAGCACGAATTGTATTCCTTGTGTTCACCATCTGTTTACCGATCAGATCCCAAGTATTTTATAACATTAATATCATTTCAATATGCACAATGTATAAAATCAACTTAGAATAGACCAAACTTGGTAAACTTTCATTGATGAACTGAAACTGAGTTTGAAAGGGTTACATAGGAAAATTCTTCCAAGCGATAAGGCAAAATTGCTTGGAGAATACAATTCTAACAAAACAAAACAACCGAAATACTAGGAAAGAAAACTGCTAAAGTTGACACCGGCCCCCATTATGGTGCCCTGAAAAACTTCAAATAGTCGGGAACTCTCATGCACTGCTTCTTCGCGCGGGGTTCATCATCGGGGTCTAGTGTCGGACTTCTTGACCTACTCGGCCTTGGAGCACACGGCTCATCACTTGGCCTTGGTGCCCTCGTCCTTTCTCTAGGCGCGGGAACACTTGGTCCAGCCTCATCAGATCCCGGAGAATAGCCAAACTCCTCCAGAAATCCTGGTTGGAAGTCTTCCTGGTTCACCACATATTGCGGATCAAGTAGCAACCTTGCTTGGCGGATATACTCCTAGAGTTCATGGGCATTTCCACACATCCGAGAGAGACCGAGTTCTGTATTGTATGTCTTCTCCTCGATGTCATACAAGGCGTTAGACCACCCCTCCAGAAGTTCATCTAGCCCTTGGGGCCTTGGCCTGGCCTGCTGAGTCGGGACCACCCTCGGTGTACCCATCGACTCCCCCGGCCTTGCCCTCCTACAAGCATGCTCAACCACCTAATCTACCAGACAACGCGCCTCAGTGGAAGTCATCTGACTGTGGCGGAACGCCTGTCGTGAGTTAGGACTCGACATCAGCCTCCACTGGGTGGGAGTAGACTGTGAGTCCTCTGATGTATCACGTGGCCCACTCCTTCTTCTGGTGATACCTGCTTCACAGGCGCCTCCCAAGCGGCAGGAGACAATGGTGAATACTCCCGCTCAGGTAGCAACTCTGGACTCGGGAAAATGAACTGTATCCCCGGGTCCTCACAGTCCACCAGCAAGTGTTCTAAGCCATTGGACTCGTAGCCTTGCTCCTCGAGGTCCTCCTCGGGGTCATCCTCCTCCGGATCTTCCTCAGGGTCCTCCTCCGGATCCTCATCGGGATCCTCCTCGGGAACCGACTCGACCACGAAGTCTTCGTCGAAGTATCCTCCTGTGTACTCTGCCGGATATCCTTCTTCCTCAGTGTCCTCCCTCGGCTCCTCTTCAGGCTCCGCCTCGGGAACCTCGGCCTTGTCGAACACTAGCACCACCGACTCCTCGAGTACGGTCTTCACCTCCTCGGGTGGACTACTGGGCTTCGCGACCTCAAAGCATGGCGGGGGAACCGGGAACTCAAGCCTAACTGGAGATGGCGGGGCCACCTCGGCTTCCTTCTGGTTCCTCTGATGAGAGACAAATGAGCCCATAACCTGTAAGGGGACGAGAAGAGAGTTAGTCTTTCTAAATATAGAAGCGAACTTACTATATCAGACTAGAGAGAAGGCACGACTAGAACGGCAGAGATTTCAAAACAACTCATTTTCTAGTCAAGTATGATTTTATTTGGAAATTCAAAAATTTTGAAGTTTAAACAACTTTTTCAGTTCAAAACGAGTATCTAGTTTATAAAATTTTGTTTCTAGTAAAACGTTTTAAAACCCAACCCGTTTTTAAAAAAAAATCGGCTCTGATACCATAACTGTAACACTCCCAAATATTTCCTTGAAAGTATTACCGCCAGTGACCTCAGATTCCACATCCGAAGCCACCCAAGGCTTAACCATTTATACAAAGCATAAAACACACTGATAATATGAAATATCATAATCTTTATTTAAACCAAAGTCTCGGAATTACATCCGTAAATTCCAAATACAACAGAAATACAGAACATGTTTAAAACAGCGGAAGTCTTTAAATAAACAACATAAGGGTCTTGATCGAAGCGATTACCCACCTAGGATCTTCAACCTGGATAAAAACTCTTAAAACTTTATCTGCCTTCGTCGTCAGATTCTAGCCTTCACGGAACGGAAGTTTACCTGATGTGCCGTATGAGATGGATGACACCAGCCAACCATGCAAGGAAAAATAACCGGTTGGTTAGTCTAATGAAAGACTATGCAAGGGTAAAACATAAGGTTCTAAAGTAGTCGTATTAGGTTAAACCCATCGCTTCTCGAATGAAAGCCGATGACAATAGTAAACCTCAATACTTCTATCGGAATATACGAAACAGAATGATCGAGAGAAGACTCTGAAAGATTGAGTCTTACGGAAACATATGAAGAGAAGACTCCAAAGAATTGAGTCTTATCGGAAAGTATGACAAGTGTTCGGGAACATTATATTTTCACACAAGAGTTTCAAAAATGACTTGACTATTTGGGTCCACGACCAACCTCACCGCTCAGTGCGAATCCAGATTGGAAAGAGGACTTACTCTAACCGAAGTCCCGGGCGAGGTTCCAAGTTGTACTTCTCGCCCTAAGGTTCATTAATTATGTGCATAACGGCACTCATCTTATTTAGTGACAAAACGTACATTTACGTTATAAGCTTTTATCATATAAATATATAATCTCGATACGAGAGATATCTTGGGAGCGTATCCCGAAATAATTGGCACCAGCTATGTGCACCTCCCCTATACTCGGATAGGGGATGGTCATGACCAGGGAAATGGTGTTAGGGCTTGGTCATCCTATCCACCATGGTTATAAAGAAACGGCTAGACCTCGCAAGGTACATAGCGTTCCTACGAATACTCGTTCTAACTAAACAATTAAAATCACACAATAGTCCACATCAATGCCATTCTTGCAATATATATATAATAGCGTTGTTTCTAGCAGTATATACAACCTATTATAATATCACTTTTTAATTGTATCATTTATAAAATCTGTTCCCAACGAAAACAGTAGTTCATCCCAATTTAATTAACAATTAAACAATTGATAATTAATGGAAACACAGAATGATAAGCAAGAGCGAACCGCCACTTGCCTTTGATTAGACGAACGATTGATCAACGACGGGTTTCTGGGTCCGGAATGGGAACGGAAATCGGATTACAGATTCCTACATAAATGACCCACAATGAAACCCTAGGTTAGATTCGACAATAAAATATACGAATCTAAGGAAGAACGAACCAAATCGAAAGGACGAAAGCCCCACCCGAGACCGATAAGCCCCAATCCCACGATCGTGATTGCCCAGGCAATCCGCGATCGCAGTGGGCACTGCCGCGGTCGCGGGCGTCGAGGACGAATGTCCGCGAGTGTCAAAGGCAGCGGCCGCGGACGCGGCCGGCCTTGTCACTGCCGCGGTCATGGCAGTTCATGTCCGCGATCGCGGTCATGGCAGTTCATGTCCGCGATCGCGGACATGAACTCTGGCCACCTCCGATTGGCGAAAACTCACCGACGACTTCTCCTTGGGCTCGAATTGTGGTGGCTTCACTTCCAGCCTCATTTGCGCCTCCAATGCAACCCACTATGAGCACCACCACCTCCTTCGAAAGCTCCGGCGACTCCACAAAAGAATCCGGCGAGAGCTTGAAGATTCTGGCGAGAAGAGAATCGAGAGAGAGAGGAAGAGATTTGATCTCGGTGTGCTTCAAAACTCCCCAGATCGGTTCCTTTTATAGGCCAAGGAGAGAGAGAGCAGCCGACAAGATCAACGGCCGATCAAAAAATCGACGGCGAGCTCGGGGAAGACGAGGCGTCACGCGTGCCTGCGCCATTCCGCGGTCGCGGAATATTCAAATTCCCAGCTCTTTTGTGCCTGATTATTCCGCGGTCACGGTGGCTCTGCCGCGGTCGCGGAATTCCCCTTTTTGCGCCCAAATGCTCGTGAAAAAGTTGGGCATGGGTTTTCAAACCCCGGGTTAAATATATGTACCCGAACGAATATTCTAAGCTCCGAAAATACGTCGAATGTATTTTATTCCACTCAGGAAAATATTACAAAGCTCTAACATGATACAAAAAATCCGAACTTCTCTGAAACGACATGACTATAGAACGAGGGTTGGGTAAATTACCCAAATACCCTTTCTAAAAATGAGTGGTATTACAGTATGTCCCATTGAATGGGTCACTAAATAAACAAAGTGATCGATAAAGCTGAATTTCATATCATTTAATTAAGTCAAACAATTTCAATGAACATCCGACAACCATCCAATATAATCAAACATCGTACCACAATATTCATCGGTCATCAACTCAAAATCACTAATACATAAATATCTAACTTTATAAATATCTTGTAAACTAGTTAATGTTTTATAATAACATCACTTGCACGATTTGACCAATTAAAACATGAACCTCTGTACAAAAGTAACCCATTGATCTCATACTTGATCTATGTTGTCCTTTGACAATTGTTTTGACCCAAGCGGTCCTGGATAGCACTGCATGTGAAAGTATATATTTTACTTCGATTGAAGTCCAATTAAATTTGAATACTAGAAAATATTAATTTAACATATACCTCTCCAAGAGTAGAGTGTTGTTCTCTTCTCATTGTAATTAGTATATACCAAACAACATAATATCCACAATCTATATTATTTGCTTCATGAGGACACTGCAAAAGGAAAGGAAAAAGTGAAATTGAATGCATGTCTAATCTTAAACCTTTATATGACTAAATCAACTAATCTACTATATATATATACTAAAGCCAAACATACCAATGTCACATGGCACCCTCATATTCAACTTGTCACATGTCATTTTTTCCTTTATTTTTAAATAAATTTATTCATATATTAAATACTTCTATCTTAGATCTATTACTAATCTTTCTTTATTTAAATACAATACAATTTAGGAAGATTACAAATCAATCAATTAGGAAGATTACAAATCAATTATGAATATTACAAGTAAATTACAAAACATTACAAATAAAAAAATGGACTGTACATAATATAATCGATAGAAGTCCATTTGAGTTATCTTCCTATGAAGACTCCATGGGATCTAGATCTTTATATGCAGAAGTTGAGAATAAGGGTTAGCTTTTCTAAGGTACAAAATATCTGATGATGCAAAGAAGCCAAATCTACCAAACTATAGACTGGACATTTTCTTGGATGATTAAAAATATTCAATTTTGTGTTGATTAAAATGGACACTTAAATCTTATTCCTATAACAAACACAACAATGAAATGGATGAAACACACATTCTACAATAGAGCAAGTAGAACATTGTTTTGCTAAATTTCAAAATTTATAATTGAAGAACTATTTTCTTAAAATTATAAAGTATTTCGTTCAGACCATTCTCAAGTTATAATCTATAGACCGACTCAAATAGTAGGTTCATAAAAGTTATTGAATTGAATTAAGAAAAATAAAAGTGTTATAACAAAATTATTTCTACAATGAGAATAAAGTTTAAACGAATGATTTTAAATGGAAACCTCTACTAAGGAGTATCTGTTATAGTTTCTCATACACTGAATTTGTTATGATAATATTCCTACAATGAGAATCCATTTTGAAGCAGAACCATTCGCACCAACATTCAATGGTTGGTAGAGCTGCATTCACAATACATTATGCAATACGGTTGAATAACTTATTGGGAAAGAAAATATTAGGATAAGGCTAATATTATATATAATTGGAAATATTATTTTTTATATTTTAAGATAGTTTTTTATTCATAATTATATTTTCATTATACTGTTAGGTGAGTGCGGATCCGGTGAGAATTGATAATACTTCCTAGCATTTGGATATTTTAAATCCAAAGGATATGATTAGACTATCATTTAAGTGTTCATGTGCATGGAACATGACCACTCAAGTGGATATTTAACCGGTAAACGCCAGAGCTCCAGTGGACAATGCTTTTGAACATCGCCGGTGGAGGGGAGTTGAAGCGATCGAGCTTCCCGGCATTGAGCTTCCCCGAGCCTATAAATAGGGCCACGATCTGGTTCATTCCCCATCCACAGCTCTCTCTTTCCCCTCTCTCCCTCTCAAAGTGTTCGTCGTCGGATTTGTGTGCTCGCCGGAGGTGTCGTGAAGCCAGGAGGAAGTAGTGGTGGTGCGCATCCATCCCAAGTGATGGAATTCGTCGTCGTTGGTAAGCTCGAATGCCTCTAAGCCGTCGTCAGGAGGGCAAACCGTGATCGCGGGTATGAACTTCCGCGACCGCGGTTCGACCCAGAATTCTGCGACCGCGGATTAGCTTCATTTCCTTCGTTTCACTTGTTCGTCTCAGTTATTTTGATTCGTTTCGTATTCGTTCATTCCGCTTATTCGTTCGTACCGAATCTAACTTAGGGTTCCGTCTTTTTGTCTCGACGTCGTCGTAGGAATCCGTATTCAGATTCCAGGTTCCAGATCCCGAAACCCGACATCGTCAATTCGTCTAGACTAAGGCAAGTGGTGGTTCGCTCTTGCTTATTGATAAGCACTACTTTGTAGGGCTTAACTAAGAGTTATTAGAGGGTTTTATTGGTGTCATTCGGGTAGATTTAGACACATTCATGTGTATGGCATTTGGGGGCAAAGTTTGGTGTTTTTGGAAGTGTTTGAGCTATCTTGGATATCATAGGAGACACTGAGAAAGGAAGCCACCAAGAGAAGACGCCAAGGAAGTGAAGAGGAGAGGTTAGGAGGCGAAGCCAAGGAGTAAAGGCCGAGCATTAACCGCGACCGTGGGCAAGGGTGCCGCGATCGCGGTCCCTCGGGGCAAGTCGAGAATTATCTGCAGGCGCGGAGAAGTGTGAAGAGCGCGGAGCCACAAGGGGCCGCGATCGCGGTCCATGGGCCGCGATCGCGGGTCATCAACGCAGGAAGTTCAGACTTTTCCCGTATCTATCTTTTCTGTTTTCTTTTCTTATTTTCCCATTTTATTCCGTTTCTTTTCTTATTGGGCTAGGTCATTTGTTAGAAGCCATATATATACTCTCTTTAGCATTAGGTTTGAGAGGTCGCCATTCTAGAGTTTCATTTCATCGTTGCCACTTTTCATACTTTTGAAGTTCATCATGTTTATGAGGAGCTAAGCCTATTTTGCTTAGTCCGGTAATGGAAGAATAAGTTTATTCATCTGGTTGTGAGGTTTTGTTCCTATCTATCTTATCCTATTGAGTTATAACTTTTCTCTTGCGCAAATTCTTATTTGGATGTTTGTTGCTTTATCTAGATTGATCACCTAGGTTTATTGCTTTCATTCATATTGCTAATACTAGGGAACTGTTGGGCTAACGCTCTAGTTCGAGTAGCGAGCATAGATTATATCTGCCACTGTGGGATTTATCTATGTAGAGAATTGATTACATGTTGAATGCTTCTGGTTGAGGTGTTATGTGTATCCTGGTTAATTCTTATATGCATTGCTGCCTTTGGATTGAATCACTAGTGGTGCTAGGGTTATTCATTGGTAAGGGTTCTTAGGTTTCGTTGATCTTTGAATCTACCCAAGATCAGGACAGGAATAACCGAATAGGAAGATAGGACATAATCAAGGAACAACCGTTGGATGACTTATGTGGACATTACTTGGCTAAGTGTTTTCTCTCTTTGATATTTCATTCATCTAATTTGCTATGTTTGATTTGATTGTGACCAACCAACTTACACCCCCCCCCCCTTGTTACTATTGTTCGATTGGTATTTAATTTGTGACAGGAATACAGACGTTTGTGATTCTCTTGGGATTTCGACCCTTGCTTACTTACTATACTAGTTTGGAAGTTGAGGTTTACTTTGATTTGGCAAAACGACCTTAGGCCACGTCACTTATCATTCCAGGTTTTCTTTAATTATCAATTACTTGATTGTTAATTAAAATGGGGTGAAGTGTTGTTTTCGTTTGGAAACGGATTTTATAAAATGATGTGATAAAATATGACTTTATAATAGGTTGTATATATTGCTAGAACAACGCTATTATACCTGTGACCACTGTAATGAATTTTGGTGTGGATTTAAATGTAAACTTAAATGCTAGATTAGCACGAGTATTCGTAGAAATGCTAATTTCTTATGAGGATTAGTCGTTTCTTTATAACTCGGTATTAGTTGGAATAACTCTCTAATACTTTTAAAGGTCATGACCATTGCTTCTTATCCACCCGTTAAGGATAAGTAGTGTTTAAGCACATTGCTAGTGCCATTGGGTTGGGTGTAATGCCACCTTGTGTTATCCTCGTAGTCACTCGAGATTGTATTAAAAGCTTTAACGTGAATATACGTTTTGTAATTTAATAAGATAAGTGCGGTTATGCACATAATTAATATACCCTCGGGCGAGGAGTACAACGTGGAAACCGCCCGGACTCTTGTTAAAATAAGTCTTCTTTCCAATCTGGATTCGCATTGCGCGGTGAGGTTGGTCGTTGACCCAAATGATCAAGTCGTTTTTAAACGCTTGTGTGAAAACTATAACGTTCCCAAACATTTGTCATACGTTTCCCATAAAACTCAATTCCTTTGGAGTCTTCTTTTTCAGTGCATGTCTAATTCTAATCATTCTGTGAAAGTTCCGGGTTATGTATCGTTCCTTCAGTTATTATTCGAGGGACAAAGATAGTAAACGGTTACGATCACTAGAACCATTATGTTTTCACCCTTGCATAGTCTTTCATTAGACTAACCAACCGGGTTTTATTCCTTGCATGGTTGCTTGGTGTCATCCGTCCTATACGGTATATCAGTGGTTGGTCCCCAAAGTCTTGAAGTAACCAATTGAAGAAGAGGCTTGCAGTTGAAGATTTAAGTGCCAGTGTTTTAAGGTTGTTAAAGTATTACTTTAATATATATTCTTATAAACAAGTCTTGTAGTAGGATTTAGTATTTAAGTCTTCCGCTGAAATTTCACTCTGTTGTAAAATCGTCACTTCTCATTTTATGAGAAGTCTGTTAATAAAAGGTTGAGTTTCATTTATAAATGTCTTCCGCTGATTAACCTTTCGTTATTTAACATGTCTATTTAAGCTTAATTGTTCCGATTAAAGCCTAGGGTGACTTTGGACAGTAACGTCTGAGGTCATTGGCGTGTGGCACTACTGATATAAGTCGGGGGTGTTACAATTATGGTATCAGAGCAATGGTTTTAAAATTCTTGGCCTATTGTTAGGTTTGAGAATTTTCAAAAATTAATTTCGAAACTATTTTCCATTAAAAAATAATTTCAAGAGTTTAAATGTTAAATTTAAAAGTTTTATTATTTCTTGGAAATTAATTTAAAATAATGGTTTAGCTATTTGAACTTCAAAAGTTATTTATAGTTGGTTTATAAATAGTGTGTTATAAGCAATCAAATTTAAGTTTATGATTACAACTTTAAAAGTGGGATTTTTTATCTTAGTAAGAGTTTTTTGTGATAATAGTGTCATTAGTTTGAGAAACTAGCTTTATAAATAATTATTTACTTAAGTTAAGTATATAAGGTTTAAAAGTATAAAGTAGAAAGTTGGAAAGTATAAGGTTTAATAATAAGTGGTTTTCAAACTTCTGCAAGCTTCGAGTTGTTACTTATTCCTTAGATCCATTCTTAGGGATAATGTCTCTCCTTAGGTTTAATGTCATTTAAATGTTGACATTTCTCCTAAAGTACCCATTCTCAAGTAAAGAGAAGAAGATCGTTTATGTGGTTAATGGAGGAGGGTCAGTCAAACTGATATAAAGTTATTAGTTTAGACTCTTATAATTCGTATCATACGTATTTGACTAAGTGTCATGTTCAAGTTGGAAAAGTTCTAAACTGACGTTATGCTTCTTCAACAGATGGTGAACACAAAGAACACAATTCGTGCTAGTGATGGGCCAAGTAACAACCCCAGGATGAATCTGAGAAGCGCCGCAAATCAAGGGGAAGAGAGTGAGTCTGTCTCTCACAATAACCCCGTAGACAATGGCCAAGTTCAGGCTAATCCTCGGGTGGTATTCGACGTGGCGGCCATAGAGGTCATTCGGGGGATCGTGATGCAAGCGGTCACCGAGATAATGCGGCCAGTCGCACCACAAGCACAGGGTGTTCCGGTTCCTCTGGTTATTTCTGAATTTGAGAAGCCAGTGGATCAGGTACCATAGGTCGATACCGTCAGGAACAGAGGAAATTACGGTCGAGCCTTAAAGGCCATAAGCTCAATGAGGCTTGACAGCTATGACGGTACTGGGGAACCGGTCAAAGTGGTGTATTGGTTCTCGCACATGGAACGGTTGTTCAGGAACGTGGATTGCACTAAGGCTGAAAAAGTGCACATCGCCTCCCTTCAACTTAAGGATGTGGCTAGCGAATGGTGGGAGAGCACTGGTTTAGCTGATCATCCCAGGTTGAACTGGAGTATGTTCAAAACAAAGATGACTGACCGTTTCTTTTCCCGTGCTATGAGGGAGGAGAAGCATAAGGAGTCCATTTACCCTAAGACCGATGGGTTAAAGGTGACTGAGCTTGCAGTTAAGTTCAATCATCTGTTGCAATATGCTGGACCAGAAGTGTCGAGTGAAGAACAAAAGATCTGATACTTCCATGGATGGATGAATCCAGAAATCAAACCTCTGATGGTGCGTCACGGTTGTTCTACGCTAGAGCAATATGTGGATGCGGCCTACAAAATAGAGGCCACACTGGAAGAATCCGCCCGAAAGCGGGAGAAGCAGATTAAAGGAAGGGGTGGGCAACATGATCGCCAGGTTGGTACATTCAAGCGACCGACATCGCCCACCAAGTTTGAGAAGTTTGGTCGCACTAAGACCGACTCAGTCTGACTCCGTCAGAGGCTTAGGTTGGAGTAGCGGAGTGATTCAATGCCACAACTGTGGTGAGGCTGGGCATAAAAGTCTTAACTGCCAAAAGGAGAAGAGGGTATGTTACAATTGTGGGAAGGAAGGCCACATGAAAGCATATTGTATGTAGAAGGGTCAAGGACCAACGCAGTCTTACCAAGCCTCGAATGTTGGCAATGGGCAGAACCCAAAGCTAGGGATGTCCGCTCCGGAGCAATCTATTGCTCGTAATAAAGGCAAGGCGCCTATGGAGTCTTCGGGTCAGGGGCAACGACTCTTCGTGATGCGTCAGACCGACGGGAAGGAACCCTGAACGAGTAGTTGTACTTTTGTTAAGCCTTTTTAAGAATAAGGAGCGACGACTTATGTCGATAGTCTCCATAGTTTAGTAATCAGTCTGTTCGACTTTCTGTCAGTTGTTTTAGTGTAATGTTTCGAATAATAAAGAAGTGTTTCCTTGTTCCGGAAATTACTAAATTCGTTACTATTGCAAGTTGTTCGTTCATACGAGAATCCTGGAGTGACAAATGTAGTACATGTCATGAGTTGATAAAGACTGTTTGGACTCATAAAGGAGGGATAACGTGTGGAACCTAGGTGTTCATCCCTTATGTGGTTAACACTAGGGTCGACACTATTACTTAATTCCTAGATCCATTCTTAGGAATCTCTCTTTATTTTTGGAGTAATGTCACATCGGTATGACATTAATTGCTTCCTTAGTTGAGCTGACGAGCGTTATCACGTAAGTTGAGTTTTACCAAAATTCCTTAATTTAAAGGATTTAAGGTGTGTAGTAATGCTCTATGGAGTTTAAGGTTATTCCTCACGTGTATACTCTGAGCATTAGTTAGGGTGAGTTGTATGAGTTATAAATTTAAGTGAATAAATGTATAAGAGAGATATTTCATAAGGAGTCATTTTCTCTGTGATACCCCGTATTTTTGTAAGCTATTTCTGGAGTTCCGGGATTTTTCCCGAGTACCCGTTATGTACGTCGGATTTAATTCAGAGAGTTTAAGACGTTCGGTGACAGGGCTAAAAAGTCGTATGCCTATCAAAGAAATCCTAAAGTACCTACTACAGAGTATAGTAAGCAAGTCAGGGTCGATCCCACAGAGAGTCAGGTTATCTATTCTTGTAATTTACGTCACCAACTAGGAACTAGGGGGGGTTTGTAGTATTTTTCGTAACCAAAGTAAACAAAGCAAGTAAACAAGTTCGCAAATAACGGTTGAGAATAATAAGGAAAAAGCGCCACACTTAACAAAGATCCACACAACAATAGAAAGGTCGATCACTGAATTCTATCAATCTCAAGTTCTTAATATTCCTATAGTTGTTCTTATCCCGATCATAGATAACTATTAGTTCTACCAGCCCTAATAGTACTTATCACCAAATCAAATCCGAAAACCTTCAAGACTCAATAAAGCAATAGCAATCAAACAAGGATTCAACAAGATACATGCAATAGAAACAACCCGTTACTATAACATGCAATTAACTCTCTCTCACGATGAAGCGCTCGAATCCCCTATACGCAACAATCGTGCTTGCTACTAGATATGCAACCCGAACCCGGAATCACAAGTCCTAGCAATCAGGAAGATATCAATAGACCTATGTAGCTACTCTAGATAAATCAACATAAACCAATAGACAATCAAACGCAAGAGAATTAATCCAACTAGATAGGAAAACGAACAAGAGTAGAAAACTCACAACCAATCAATTGCTGGCTTCAAACTGTCAAGTGCAACTATGGAGGTTTAGTTCTCCATTAGGGTTTGTGAGGGCAAAAACGTAGAAAGGTGGCAATTAGGGTTTTTTTACAAAGTCTTAATAAATAGACTTAAATACTCATGCAAATATTCAGGAATAAAATAAAGGAAAATAACAAACTTGGAAACTAAGTCTCGGAATTAAAATAAAACAGAATAAAGAAACTCGGAAATAATCCTTCAGCGCGTCGTCACCGCGGGTGCGGTGACACCCACCGTTGGGTGCGGTGGCTCTCCAGTGGCTTCTGTCCACTTCTCTGACGACCTCGCCGCGGGTGCGGCAGTGCCCACCGCTGGGTGCGGTGAGACTCCATAATCTTGTCTGGTTTCTGCTTCTTCCACCGCTGGTGGCGGTGGACTTCGGCGCGGGTACGGCAAGGCTCCAGTAACATCTCCTCTTCAAAGCTCTTCCTTGCAATCTCTCGCACCGCTCCTTAACTCGTCTCTTCACTCCTTTGGCATCTTTCCTTGGTGGCTTCCTTCCTCAGTGTCTCCTAGATATCCACAATAGCTCAAACACCTCCAAAAATACCAAATTTCGCCTCCAAACGCCATACATATGAATGTGTCTAAATCTACCTGAATGACACCAATAAACCCTCTAATGACTCTTACTTAAGCCCTACAAAGTAGTGCTTATCATTCGGTAATGCTCTCTGTATCTGTAATATTTTTCTCAGAGAAATAAAATACAGACGACGTGCTTTGGATTTTAATACTCGTTCGCGTACGATAATTTTATCCCGGGTTAATATCGTTTTCGTCTAAGAGCTTAGGAGGCGGCAAAGCCAAGGGCGGCGCCCACCGCATTTATGGCGGCGCCCGCCGTCGCCAGGCTCGAGGACTGGCGTGGTCGTCTTCCTAGCTGGGCACCAGGTCTAGTGGCGGCGACCGCCGTGCAGTACGGCGCCCGCCGTAATTAGCCCGCCGTAGGCAATTTGTGAGGCGGCGACCCTTGCTCTCTGCGGCGCCCGCCGTCGTTGTCCGGAGGTCTTTGCCCGATGGTCGTCGGCGAGCCTCTGACTCACCGAAGTAGGCCTGCTACGCCGCGTCTAGGCCATCATTGTGCTCCATTGTGATCTAGCTATAAAAGGAGAGGTTTGGGGATCAGATTGGAGGGAAAAACAGAAGCTTAAGTCCTCCAAAATCTCTCGCCGGAGTTTTGTGCCCCTCGCCGGATTCTGGAGCTTTCGCCGGTGTCGTTTGGTGGTGTTCCAGTGTGCCCTTTGTGAAGCTTTTGGTAGCCTTGGTGGTTAGAAACCAAAGCAAGTCGAAGGAGGCCGAGTCGCTCGTGTTTTGGGTGAGTTTTCTCGCCGTTTCTGTCGTCGGAGTTCTTCACGGAGACCGCCATGTTCTTCACGGTGCCCTCCGTGATGAACTGCGGCGACCGCCGCCAAGAACGACGACCGCCGCCAGAGCCCAGAATGCCTCTTTGGCTTTTGGCTTTTGGCTTTGGTGGTCGTCGTCGAGGCATCGTTCCCTTCGGTTTCTTTCGTCTTTCCTTAGATTCGTACTAGTTTATGTCGAATCTAACTTAGGGTTTCCTTATGGGTCGATTCGAAGGAATCTGTGTGCCAGATCTGTTCCTGTGTCGAGCCCGGAATCCCGTCGTCGTTAGGCTTCGTTCAAACTCTGCGGATTAAGGCAAGTGGCGGTTCGCTCTTGCTCATCGTTCTATATTTAAATTAATTATCAGTTGTTTATCTGAGTAATTAATTTGGAATGATTATTGTGTTCATCTGGAAACGGTTTTGTTAACTGTTTTGGAAAACTAAAATATGATGTTATAATAGGTTGTATATCTGTTAGAACAACGCTATTATATATATGTGTGAATTAATACAGATATTATTATAGGTTGTATATTGTTAGAACAATGCTATTTTATCTGTAACTGGCCTTGAGGGAATTGATATGAGTTATTGCTGTGTTTGTAACTGTTTGATTAGAACGAGTATTTGTAGGAACGCTATTGTGTATCTCAGTACGAGTGCTAGTCGTTTCTTGATAACCTGGTGGTTAGGATTTAGTTCCTACCATTCTTCTTTAGTGCCGTTGTAAGGATTTAGTTCCTGATTCTGCCTGAGGGATATAGTTCCCGCGGGATTTAGTTCTCGATTCGACTCTTGGGATTTAGTTCCCGAGTCAACTCTGCCTTAGGGATTTAGTTCCCGAGGGATGTTTAAAAGCTTATAATGTCATGTGGGTTTTTGAATGTAATAAGATAAAGTGCCCGAGTGCACATAATTAATATACCTTTGGCGAGTAGTGCAGCTAAGTAAATAGTGCAGCTAGGAAAGCTCGTCTCGACTTTTGATCAGAGTACGTTCTCTTTCCAATCTGGATTCTCTGTAAGCGATGAGGTTGGTCGTGAACCGAAACATCTAAGTCAGCTTTTAAATCACTGATTGTCTGATTCTTTAAACGTTCCAGATTTGTCATATTTCCTTAAAGACTCAATCTCTTGGAGTCTCTTTTCGGGTCGATTTCTGTGAAGATTAATTCTTCCAGAATCTTCTCTTGTGCATACCTCTTGTTGTTATTCCGTGAAAGTGCTGGGTTATGTATCGTTCCTTCGGTTATTATTCGAGGGACAATGATAGTAAACTATTACGATCATTCGAACCACTCTGCTTTTTACCCTTACATAGTCTATTCAGTAGACTAACCAACCGCAATTGTTCTCTGCATGGTTGGCTGGTGTCATCCGTTCGATTCGGCACATCAGATAGAGCGAAGATGAGGAGACTAGATTGACTATGAAGACGACAGTTATTTTTGGATATTTTTAATAATTTCTTTTAATCGGGTTGAGATCCTTGGGAGATGACCATTGTGGTCAAGATCCTTGTTTGTAATACATTTAAAAGACTTCCGCTGTAACTTATTTACTCTGTTATTTGTTTATCAAGGCTTCCGCTGTACTTTGTTTAAGACTTCCACTGTAATTTATTTAAACTATGTGTTTGTCCTATTCGGGATTGGGATGTAATCCCGGGACTCATGTTTTATATAAATAAGGTTATCATTTTGTATCATTGTATTTCATGATTTGTATTTAAACGGTAAAGCCTTGGGTGATCTCGGTAAGGAACACTGAGGTCACTGGCGGTAATACCTTTCCAAATGGGTTAAGATTTGGGGGTGTTACAGTTGTGGTATCAGAGATAAAGTTTTTAAAATGGGTTGGGTATTTGAAAACCATTTACTCGTTTTCAATTGAAAGGTATTTTCAAAAGGCTCTGAGTTTAAAAATAAAAACGGTGTTTTCATTTTGAACCGTTCATAGTCCTGTCTTCTATATAGTCTGATATAGTAAGCTTACTTCTATATCTAGAAAGACTAATTCCTTCCCCGTTGCCCCGTAAGATATGGGTGCATTCTGTTCTCTTCAGAGGAACCCGGGAGAAGCCAAGGTGGTTTCGCCATACCCAATAAGGCTTGAATTCCCAGTTCCCTCGTTTTGAGTTAAGGTTGTAGAACCTAGTAACTCGGTTTGAGTCCATCAATAGAAATTACCAAGTTGATCTATTCTAAGTTGATTTTATTACAATAAGTATATCAGAATGATACTAATGGAATAAAATCCTTGGAATTTAATCGGTAAACAGATGGTGAACACAAGGAGCGTTATCCGTGCTGGTGCTGGGCCGAGAAATGACCCCAGACCAAATGCGAGGAATGCTGCAGACCCAACAGGAGAGCGTGAGTCTGTCTTCAACAATAATCCTAGAGGCAATGGTCAAGAGCAGACCAACGCTCCAACGGCATTTGATGCTGCAACATTAGAGGCAATACGGGGAATGGTCATGCAAGCAGTGACTGATATACTGTGACCGAGTATGCCACAGGCACAAGGTGTGCAAATTTCCCCACCGGTTCCCAGATTTGAGGAGCCAGAAAACCGTATATTCCAGGAGAATATAGTCAGGACTCGAGACAACTATGGTCGTGCACTGAAGACCATTAATTCCATGAGGCCTGACAGCTATAATGGGAAAGGGGAACCAGTCGGGGTGATCCATTGGTTCTCCCACATGGAGCGGTTGTTCCACAACATTGATTGTACTGAAGCTGAGAAAGTACATATAGCTTCTCTTCAGTTAAAGGAGGATGCTAGTGAGTGGTGGGAGAGTACCGGCTTAGCTGATAGCCCTGTTTTGAACTGGGAGATGTTCAAGACAAAGATGACAGACTGTTTCTTCTCTCGTGATATGAGGGAGGAGAAACACAAGGAGTTCCTATACCCTAAGATTGATGGATTGAAGGTGAATGAGCTGGCAACCAAGTTCAATCATCTATTACAGTATACTGGACCTGAGATATCCAGTGAGGCACAGAAAATCTGGTATTTCCATGAGTGGATGGGCCCAGATATTAAGCCACTGATGGTGCGTCACGGATGCTCGACTTTGGAGCAGTACGTGGATGCAGCCTACAAGTTAGAGGTGACTCTGGAAGAGTCGACCAAGAAGCGTGATAGCCAGAGGCAAGGGGAGAACCAGCCTAAGGCAAGTGGGTTTAAACGTCCCGCTCCACCATCTGATTTTGCCAAATCTGGCCGAGCAAAAACAAATATGACTCAGGATGGGTCTACGCAACGTTCGGGTCAGGGCAATAGCCTGATCCAGTGCTAGAACTGTGGTACCTACGGCACAAGAGTAATGTGTGTCCGAAGGAGAAGAAAACGTGCTTTGCCTGTGGAAAGGAAGGACACTTGCAGTTATTTTGTCCGCAGAGGAGGCAGAAAGGAGCTGAGTCACAGCAGGGATCTGTTAATCAGAACAACCAACCCAGGTTTAGTCCGGTGGAAGCCCCTAGTCCTTCAATGCAGACAACTGCGCGAAATAAAGCGAAAGCCCCAGTGGCTTCAGGAAGCCAAGGTCAACGCCTATACGTGATGCGTGAGGCGGATGGACCCGATGCTCCATTTGCTTAAAGTATTTTGTACTACTTCTGTTGGTAAGTTGTGGATTTGGGTGTTACCCAGTCTTTTGTTTTGGATAAGTTATGTTAGTAAGTTTAAGTATGCAAAAAGGTTTATAAACCTTTGTTGTAAATATTCTTTCTAATATAAATGTTGGTTGAGAACCAATCGTCTGTCGAAATTTGCAATTAGTAAGAAATTCGAAGAGAATTCGATCTGGATAGCCATGGTTCCAGGCGATAATTTTCTCGGTATGAAGTGGCTGACGCGTCATGGGACGATAATCGATTTTAGTTCGAAGATTGTGACGGTGGAATCAGGGGGCCAGTATATATGCAAATTTAAAGGTCTAAATGACGTTGTTAACGACAGGTTTATCAAGGCAATAGCTGCGTTTAAGCTACTTCGACAAGGTTGTGTCGGGTACCTTTGCTACTTGGATCCGCCCATGAAAGATGAACCTTCAGTTCTTGATGATTTCGATACACTGAAGAATTTGGTACATAGATTAAGTTTATGTATTCTTGAGGAGCAAGGTAACCATGTTACTCGTATAAAAGGATTAAGACACAAGTGTTTGATTCGGTTGAGAATGAATCATTTAGCAATATGATACTTTGAGGTTATAGGAGTAAGCTCTCATGTGATTGATTTGAGGAGCATACGAATAAGTACTGTGTTTATTCTTGGAGAAAGTATAAAAATCTTAAAGGATTTAAGTTAGAATGGCATAAGGTCAGACTTACTTCCCGATAAAGGATGGAATTGTAAGAGGTACCTTTAAGAAAATTGATGATGTAATGTTTCGAGGTTACTAAGAGTTGATTTTTGGATGGTAAGGAATTACGATGTGAACTTTGGGAATATGTGTATAAGGAAATAGTGAGGGAGATGCGTATTCTCCTATTAAAGGTGCAATAATGTCATTATGACAATTTTAAGGACTGTTAGTATTTAATGGTCAGAGCCTTGTGGATATATTGAGAATGATTATATGGTAAAATTTATAGAGATAAAGTTACGGATGATTAGTGAATTATGTTGAGGTAATCAGACATAGATTGTAGTATTACTGATTGTGGGAACTCATGAGTAAAGACTGTGAGATAAAGTTATGGCATAAGGGCCGGATATGATTAAGGTATCAAGTAAATCGTTTATGTAAGGTCTGTATGACAGGTGGAGGTACTAAGTGGTAGTACTGTTGATTTCTAAGTATATATTCAAGGACCGGATTGTCGAAAGGAGGTTAGTAGAAAGATGTTGTATTCTTCTATGTAAGATTATTAAGGTCTTTAGGAGTAATAAGGCATATTAGCGAAGATTCATTGGAGATTTTTTGTAATAGATACTCTGGTTAAGGCAATGGTAATGTGGATGATTACATCTATTTCTAACGAAAGTAAGGATGGTAGACTATATGTTGTAAGCGGTTACAAAAGCGAATAGGAAGTTCGATGTTGGCAATATAAGTTATGAAGACCAGATTAGTTAAGGATACCGACCTAAGGAGGTTTGGGTATATACTTCGAGAGAAGTTAGAGACAAATGGTACCTATGAAGAGATGCATGTGCGCATTCTGGAGCGCCGTGAGAAGCAACTGCGCAACAAGATCGTACCGTTGGTACGGATTCAGTGGTCCAAGTCTGGATCGGAGGAAGTTACTTGGGAAACGTGGGAAACTGAGTCAGATATGCTCAGGCGTTTTCCCGAGTTATTCTCGACCTAAGTTTCGGGGTCGAAACTTCTTTTAAGGGGGAGGAGATGTGATACCCCGTATTTTTGTAAGCTATTTCTGGAGTTCCGGGATTTTTCCCGAGTACCCGTTATGTACGTCGAATTTAATTCAGAGAGTTTAAGACGTTCGGTAATGCTCTCTGTATCTGTAATATTTTTCTCAGAGAAATAAAATACAGACGACGTGCTTTGGATTTTAAAACTCGTTCGCGTACAATAATTTTATCCCGGGTTAATATCGTTTTCGTCTAAGAGCTGAGGAGGCGGCAAAGCCAAGGGCGGCGCCCGCCGCATTTATGGCGGCGCCCGCCGTCGCCAGGCTCGAGGACTGGCGTGGTCGTCTTCCTAGCTGGGCGCCAGGTCTAGTGGCGGCGACCGCCGTGCAGTACGGCGCCCGCCGTAATTAGCCCGCCGTAGGCAATTTGTGAGGCGGCGACCCTTGCTCTCTGCGGCGCCCGCCGTCGTTGTCCGGAGGTCTTTGCCCGATGGTCGCCGGCGAGCCTCTGACGCACCGAAGTAGGCCTGCTACGCCGCGTCTAGGCCATCATTGTGCTCCCTTGTGATCTGGCTATAAAAAGGAGAGGTTTGGGGATCAGATTGGAGGGGAAAACAGAAGCTTAAGTCCTCCAAAATCTCTCGCCATAGTTTTGTGCCCCTCGCCGGATTCTGGAGCTTTCGCCGGTGTCGTTTGGTGGTGTTCCAGTGTGCCCTTTGTGAAGCTTTTGGTAGCCTTGGTGGTTAGAAACCAAAGCAAGTCGAAGGAGGCCGAGTCGATCGTGTTTTGGGTGAGTTTTCTCGCCGTTTCTGTCGTCAGAGTTCTTCACGGCGACCGCCGTGTTCTTCACGGCGCCCGCCGTGATGAACTGCGGCGACTGCCGCCAAGAATGGCGACCGCCGCCAGAGCCCAGAATGTCTCTTTGTCTTTTGGCTTTGGTGGTCGTCGTGCCCAAGGTGGTAACTGTGCCCGCCCGGAAGTCCAGGCCGGCCCGCGGGTAGCCCGCAAGGCATACAATCTATTTTTAAATTAATTTTTTAATGTATTTTTTTAGTTTTTTTTGTATTTGACGGGCCGGGCCGGCCCGTTAAATTATTATTTTTAATGTATATTTTTAGGTTAGATTTATTTTTTAATGTATTTTTTAAATATATTATTATATAATTAAAATTTTGCACGGGCCACGGGCCGGGCCGAGCGGCCCGTACGGGCTTGGCCATGTTACCGGGCCCGGCCAACCGGCCTGTTCAGGCTGAAACCCTTATACAGGCCCGTATTGTTTAGCGGGCGGGCCGGGCCGCGTTTGCTCAGGTCTAATGAGGACAACTGGTTGTTTAAGGATTTATGGGTGAATAACAAACTCAACCGGTAAAAGTTTGTTATGATTTTTAAAGATCAATAGTGTGGCAAAAAAAAAAAGTAAGTATGTGGATGTTGTCAACTGGACTTGAGAAAAAAGTGACCTACGTCTATTAAGGTGATCATATCACACGTTTGGGTAAAACGAGGTTATAATCTTGTGGAATGGATTATTAAATCATGTTGAGATAAACAGACATAAGATGTGGTGAGATACAAGGTTACCAATTTATACTATTGGTTTCAAGCTTTGATGTCTAATCTACTATATACTAAAGTGAAACATAGCTAAGATCACTTGTCCTTTTGACACGCTATGTCATTTATTTCTACATGTCTACTCCATATCGTGTCACATCACTAAATTATTATTATTTTCTATTATTATTATTATTATATAACATATTTTAGATATGAACTGATTTCCTTTTCAACATATAGATTAATCACAATTTCCATATTGGATAAAAATATAGGAGGTATTTTTCAAATATTCTCTTCTATCTTTTCCATTTAAATAGTCACATTTTATTCAAATTTCCACTAAATTCATTTATTTCTAAGAATAAGATAAGATTTGATTCAATATATTACGTATGTACGAAGTCACATTGATCTTTATTAATTGATTATTAGTAGATATTTTTTTATATTTTTCTACTTATCTTAATTTCATTTATCTTGTCACTAATTAGATATATTTTCATTTTTCTGAAATATGAAATTGATATATTTTTTAATATTTAAAAAGAATATTATTATAAAATTTTCTTCAAGCCTCGTGCACGGAACGAGAACTAAGCTAGTATATACATAAAATACAACTAACCTTTACATCAATCCACTTTATTCGCTTCTTAGGCCTGTTCAGAATTGTTTGGGCAATCCACAATTGCATAGCCCGATTTACAAACAAGTAAATTTATCATTCAGAACTAGTAGGTATTGAAAGTAATAAACAAATCCTTACGTACATAATAATTATACTCTAGATGTCAGCTCTTACTTTAAATTCAAGGGGATCAAGCCAATATACTATTTTCTTGAAAGGATGAACAACAATTATCATCCAATATCTCATATATATGTACTAATAAACCAAGTCAAATATATTATTTTTGCATGTGTATGACATTTCAAATAGAAAAAAAAAATTGTTTAACCTACTTGGCATTATATGGAGCAAAAAACATATTCTTAACATTTTTCATTGCATTTGCAATATATCGTGCTCGCTCTGTTGTTCTCTGTTTTGTAAGTATATGTCACTCCTTTTGTCTATCTTCCTTACATCCTATTGGAACTTCATCAATTTTATGTGGACACAAATATCCAAATCGATCTAGAATCTTGTTTTCTTGAATAAAAGTGTCTAACAGATACCTATCAAATGAAGAAGAATTTAATTACGGTTCAAGAGAAACTATAATAGGAGAGACTTAAATGAGATAATTAAACATGTTTACATCTAGAAAGTAATGGGACATCAGCTACAATTTGAGCTAAAATGTGTATATTGTCAAAAAAAATAGAGTTGTAGAATTCAAGTATAAAAGGCAACGAAAATTCCAACAAAATAAATTGATGGCATACAACAGCTAACAACAATTCAACATTTGTATTTATAAACAATTTGGAAAAATGCTAAGAAAATTGATGACAAACAATAATTGACAAAAGTTTTAACAGTTTCAGTAGACAAACAATTCAGAAACAGTTGGCATCAGGAGCCTCAACACATGATAACAAAAACACCATAGATTCAGCTGACAGTAACAACAACAAACATCAGTAAACGACAACAACTTCTCCAACAAATGATATACAACTTACTCTATATACACAGATACATGTGTTACTTGAATTTGTTCTTGAAATATACATTGAAAGATCTCCTCCTTAGTAATCCACAATTGACCCTCATAACTCATTCATTCGGAATCGGAATTGATAGTGTAATTTCCATGTTCCGATCAATTTTATACATCATCTATATAGTAGGTCAAGATCTTTTCAATTTACAATCTTGTTCTGCAATCATCACCAAATCACTTGGTGTCTTCCTTGGTTGACCCTTATTGGTAGTGTTAGACGACTCTGAATGGTTGTCAAAATCTAAGTTATTCCTCTTTCTTTTATTTTCTCCACTTGTATTTGGTAACTCAATCAACATTAATAAAGCATATAAATATATTATTAGCAACTAATAAATAATTCATGTATTTAAAATATTGTAACTTTACCTTCTCATAGAGATTGGGATTTTTTGGCCATTGAACAAAAGATATTACTGCTTCAAATACAACACAAGCTTCATTTGTGGGTACTGGCGGAGGTGCTTCTGTCATCTTAGCCACAATGACTTCAACTTTCATGTATTCATGTTGTAGTGGTTTGTTATGAACCATCACCTTAAGTCACCCCTCACATAAATGAAATATTTCCCATGTATGTAAACGTACATTATAATATCTGAAAGGGTTGTTTTTAGGATGAGATTAAAAACAAATAAAAAAAGAGGTATACTTTGTCTAAATATAGTGACGAGGAAGAAATATTTAGGTAATCCGTTATTTCATACTCCTATATATCAGCTTCAAAAAAATGGTATAGTTTGTCCAAAGGACTCGAGGGAGAAAAAATTCCGAACATAGTAGATTGACCATTAAAACAACTCAAACTTAAACTCCATAATTATAAGTTCTTCATTGATCAACCTTACATTTAGTCAATATGAAATATTAATCATTGAATTTTTAATTAATTTGGTTTCAGAACCCCAAAATATGCATCTAACTAGAACAAACACATAACTCTAAATTACATGAGAATTTCTATACAATTTAAGTGCATAAAGCAACATACAACTTACATTATTTCATAAATTTTGTTTGATATAAGTCCATCATGGGTATACTATACGAAATACTTGCCACATAGGCACATAGCTATTCTCTACTGCACCAATTACATGACCTACTCTCAAAATTTCCTCTACCTGGGTGTCCATAAATAATCCTTGTAAAATTTCTCTTTGGATAAAATTTCTCTTACGAATGGAACACCGTCCTAAAGTTCAATACCTATTAATGAATCATGACGTAGGAATGCATTTTAGTAAACCATAAAATATCTCAATCACAACTAAACCACAACACAAATACCAAACCGCTCCACCAGGGCTAGCCTTGCACATGACCTTCAATATGTGCTAATATCCCTCATTTTTATATAAGGGTATAAATGTAATTTCCAATTCCATTTTTAATAAAGGAATTTTAGTGTTTATTACATTATTACAAAAAGGAAATAAATTAATTATATTCTTACCTTAAGTTTGTTACATTATTTTAAGTCATGGTTAATTTAAATTTATTTTAACACTATGTTAATGTTTAATTTAAATAAACTTTTTAATTTAACCTAAATTGTTTGAATTAAGATTAACAATATACTAATTAAGATTTAAATATGGTTAAATTTTATGAGAAAGTGTGACTTAAGTTTAAGTTTAACCTATTTAATTTTTCTTTCATCTTAAATATGGGTTAAAGTATATATAAACTTAGGATTATATTATAAATAAATTTGGATAATTTTTGTAATTTTTAAAAAGTAAAAATGTGCAAATAAGCCAAATATGGGGGAGGGCCGACTGTGAACAGTAGCCCATTCTTCAAGCTCTAGCCGGCTTCAGCCCAAGCTTTTCCATGGCAAAATTTGTCCCGTTTGGGCGTGATTTTTCAAATTAGTTTATGGGCTTTGTAGGTAAGACCGATACGTCCAAAAGTGAGAATTTTGGGCTCATTGATCCTTTAAGAGTTTTCAATTAATAAAAAAGACCCCTACTAGTTTTTATGTATTTTTCCTATCTCTACTAGCTTATTTTATTATTATTTTTCCTTTCTCTTCTTTGTTTTTTTCTCTCTAAAATATTGTTTTTTGGGGTTTAGGGTTTAAGGGGTAGGGTTTAGAGGGTAGGGAGTAGGGTTTAGGGAGAGGGGTCCATTTTTGCTAAGGGTCCATTAGTTTAAAAAAATGTTTGTCAAATGGTCATTTACTTAACTCACCGTCCAAAAGTTCTTGAAAATCGGGAAGTAAATCCCCCGGATATGATCAAATTTCTCCCAAGAAGGCAAGCCATGTCGTTTTTACGCGGCGGGTGGTATTTTATGAAATTCGATCCAATTTCGGATCAATTGGAGTCGGATTTTGCGCGATCCCGAAGAACTCGTTATGGGTTATCTCCACACTATAAATTCGACCCCAACCAATGCCATTGTGTCATCCAATTTCGAGCAAAAACCCCTGACTTCTCTGTTTTCCCTCGCGTCTGTAATTGGCATTTTCCGACCACCACGGTGCTCCTCTGCCACCATTAGAGCCACCATTGGAACCTCTTGAGGTCCCGATCCAAATTCCTCTAACCCCGACCCAGTTGGTGCCCCGACGAGCCCGAATCGACCTCTTTTTCGGCCGGTGTCATTCGAACTTCCGGTAGCTCTTTTGTCCGATCTCTGTTTTTGGTGCTCGTTTGGTTGGAAAGTAAATTCCCATAATTTTAAATTACTTGGGAAGTGATATCAAATATATGTGTTTGGTTGACCTTTTTGTTTTTGAAAAATGCAGATATTTAATTCATGGGATTTTCAATTCCTACAAAACATAGTAAGTGCAATCACCTAGGGAGGGGTGGGTAAGATTTTTTTTTCCCATATTTCCCATGATTTAGATTTTAACCAAACATAATTTACCAATTCCCATGAATTTGAATTCCTATGTTTTGATTTCACATGAAGTAACTTCATAGGAATTACACTTCCCACATTCAACCAAACAAGCACTTGGTTATTTTATTTACTTAATTAATCTTAATTAATTAGACTAATTGGGATTAATTAAAAATATAATGGGTTCATTTAATTTTATTAATGTTAAAATTAGATTGAATATTTTGTTTGTATTATCTTAGACTGTAAATTGTTAATTTTAACATTTCAATTACATAATATGTTGGGTCAGAAAATTAATTAGTGATGTAAATAAATTAAATAATCAATTTACTTTGTTATGATTATTTAGAATATACGACTAATGAATTTTTAGTACCGTATAAATAATCTTATATTGTGTAGCCTTGATAATTGATTTATTTAGAGTTAAATAAATTCAATTAGAAATCGAGAAAAGTATCCTTCAATTTCTACTATTGAATAAATTATCTAATTATAATTTATTTATTTCTTTTGTGAACTGGGTACATTTCGGAATCATTTTTTGGAACAGAATTAAAGAAGGAATCCAATTCGTTGGTCAAAAGCAACTGCTTCTTTTACGCCATTTGACCTACACCGTAAGTCAAGGCAAGTGGTGGTTCTCTTTTGCATTTTATTTCATATTTTTCTTAATTATTCTAATTAAGTTGGGATAAATATTGTTGAAAATTGTGTTTGGGAACTTAGGGCTCGTTTGGTATCGATATCAAAGATATGAGATATCGGGTATCGGTATCGGTATGGATATCAAGATATGGGTATGAGTGATATCAAAGTATCAGATATGGATATGGGTATGAGTGATATGTTTGATTTACCAATTTTCTAGAAGATATCAAAATAACACTCTAATACCACTCTGATATCACTGATATCGATATCTGTCTATATCAAATAATAGATATCAGTTTGATATCGATATCAGGATATACCAAACATAGATATGGGTATGACTGATATCTCATACCCATACCTGATATCCTGATATCAATACCAAACGGGCCCTTATGTGATATAATGGTGTGGAAAAATGAATCTTATATTAGGTTGTATATATTGCTAGCAATGACCCTCGTATATATATATATATATAGATTCTAGTTCTAGTAAAACATCCCCTTAGAGTAAAACAAAGGTACAAATTAGAGCCTTTAGATTAAATAACAATCAATGGTCCTGATTGAATCCCAAAGGGTGCATGTTTCTAAAATGGAGATGCACATACCAGAATCTTTTTTATTAACGTGATTTTAGGGATTTTGTCCCACGACTTTGTTAAAATCTATCAGTTACCTTTTACAATTTAATTGCTTCATCTCTCTCATTCTTTCCGATCGTCTTCAACCCAACCTCCAAGGTCGTCTTCAACTCCCACGATTCGACCTCGCTTCCGATTCGACCTCACCTGGACCGAATCGGCCGGATCCGACGCCGGAAACCGCTCGTCGTCGAGGATATCGAGGCGCTCGGTGCTCGTGGCCGCCGGAAGGCCAAACCCGCACTGATCTACCCGATCGAACCGAAATCTGAGCCTAGCCGAACCCTTACCCGCCGTGAAGCTTCTCGTCGCCGCCGCCGTGAAGCCTAGCCGAACCCTTGCCCACTGGAACCGACTCCATAGGCGGTTCTATTACTGGTTGTCCCACCATCTTTCGGATGCAGTAATCGGGTCAAGATCGAAGATGCCGATTTCGACGACCAAAGACGCTTCGAAGTCATTAATTTAATACGGTGAAATTCTCCTTTGCAAGGGTATGATTTCTTGATTGCATAAAAAAATAAAGGAGGCTTCTTGAATTGTTTTTTTTTTTGGTCAAAGTACTTCGAAGCCATTAACTTTGTTAATGTGGAGTTTAATTACTATCTCTGAATCTGAAGGTATCCAAACACACCGGGTATTTGGACAAGAGAGCAAGTGGAGGCCTGGAAGCCTGTTGTTGATGTTATGCACGCCAAAGGCGGCGTCTTTTTCTGGAAGCCTGTTGTTCATGCGTTGAGTAGTCGATATTTTAAATTTATGATGTGATATTCACTATAATGTCGTTGATATTCATGTGAATCAGTTTTGGTGTTTTGAGGTGTTGTTTGTATTGTTTGTAATTGATATTCAAATTGTTTAATGTGATATTCATACAAATGCTTTTGATATTCATATTGGATGTAGGTCTCATGCGTTGAATATTTAGTATTTATGATGTGATATTCACCTAAACTTTGAATAATCATCATGTGTGAATTAAACTCTGAATATCGACACTGTTTTTATGAATATCGACTACTTACTTGTATGACTATGTGTATAAAATACGTGAATATCATCACATATGGAATGAATATTGCTATTATAGTATTCAAATTGCTTGTTGATGGTGTTGTTTATACTGTTTGCAATTGATATTCAAATTGTTTGATGTGATATTCACTATACTGTTGTTCATATTCACGATGTTTCATGCGTTGAATAGTTGATATTCAAAATTTATGATGTGATATTCAATATAATGTTGTTGATATTCATTATAATAATGTTGTTGTTATTCACTATAATAATGTTGATATTCAGGTTGATCGTGCGACTGTGCGACCCAAAATCGACGCGACAATGTCATTGTTAAACCTTACCGCCATGAATCAAAGCTTCGAAGATATTGGGTGGTGATATTCGTGTAGTTAGGTGATGATATTCATGTACTTGGGTGACTATATTAATGTAATTGGGTGGTGGGCGATATTCACAAAATGGGTAGTGATATTCACAAATTGAGTGGTGATATTCATGTAAGTGAATTTGATATTCATGTAACTTAGTGTGATATTCATATTATCAAGTGGTGAAATTCATGATTTAAGTGATGATATTCACATTTGTAAGATATTAAATATTCACTTATTAAATAGAAATCGGTATTCAAACAAACATGAACGATATTTATTAACAAATGATCGATATTCGTGAACACATTAACGATATTCACGAACGCTGGAAAATCATTAAACGAGGAGAACGGATTTAAATCTGAACGAATTTAAAATGTTATTTCCATTTAAATTTTAAATATTTGAAGAATCTCATTCTCTCTTCAATCTGCAGATTTACCATATCAGGTTTTCTTTTTAATTAATATTCTCCATATTATATGGTAACTACTTTTTAATCCTTATTATTATGGAAACACTCCCACCACAACTAATATACACTCTCTTAATCCATCCGTCCATCACCCTCCATCCAACGTCCCAAATTAATACTTCCGTTTTACCACAATTCTCGTTTTACCAGAGCGTGCCCCTATATATATATATATATTATCATAGGATGCTAGATGGACTTTGGTGTGAAAATTGGTGTGGACTTGTATGCTTAGTTAGCACAAGTATTCGTAGAAACACTATATACCTTGCGAGGTTTAGTTGTTTCTCTAAAAGTTGGTATTATGAGGATTATTACCCTAGTACTTTTGGTTATGACCGTACCCTAATTCGAATATAAGTGGTGGTGCACTTGGCTAGTGCCATTATTCGGGATTCGTCCCATAGCAAATTCTCGTATCGAGATTATGTGGATTAAAAGCTTTAACGTAATGCACGTTTTGAAATTAAATAAGATAAGTGCATTTATGCAGATAATAAAAATACTTCGAGTGATAAGTACAACGTGAAACCCGCTCGGGCTCTTGTATATGAAGGTCCTCTTACCAATTTGAATTTGCACAAATGGCATACGGCGAGGTTGGTTAAGGACCCGGTTATTCAAAGGAGTCATTTTTAAACCCTTGTGTGATAAATATAAATGTTCCCAAACAAACACACGTAATTCCTATGAGACTCAATTCCTTGGAGTCTTCTTGTTTAATCATATATCTTTCTAAGTTTCAGTCGGAGTTTTAGTTATATATCGTCTATCGACTTTTATTCGAGAGAGAATGATAGTAACTGGATACGACCACTTAGAACCTCTCATAAATACCCTTGTTTAGTCTTTTGTTAGACTAACCAACCTTTCTTTTTCCATGCATGGTTGGCTGGTGTCATCCGTCCCATACGACACATCAGGTAATTCTTCCAAAGTGTGAAGAAACGGAATCCCGACGTTGAAGGCATCTATTATTTTATATTTTTCTATAATAAGGTTGAAGATCCTAAAGTTAGATTTTAGGTTTATGACCTATTGTGTAATTTTGGTATTTTCCATTAAGTCTTATGCTACTTTATTGTTATTTAATTCAGTTGTTATTTTCCGCAACGTCGTTTGTAAGATTTTATTATATATTTTTAAAATTGTTATGTAATATTTATGTATTTGTGATCAGTACTATAACCCTTGGGTGATTTTGGATATGTGTTTCGAGGTCACTGACGGTAATATTCCTAAGGTAATTTAGGGGCGTTACAATTATGGCATTAGAGCTAAAAGTTTTAAAACTCAAAATTTTTAAAACATTTTGTGTTTACTTGAGTTTTATAAAACAAAACATGGTGTGGGAATTTTCCTTTCTATAGACCCTAAGTATTATTGTACAACAACTATTTTGTGGGAATTATTTCAAAAGAATAACCTTATAATTTCCTACAAGGTGTTTTAAATGGCAGACAATGTCGGGTTAAAAGACAAGTCAAATTTTAACAATTAGTTTTTGGTGTGAATATTGTACTTTTGTGTAAAAATAATTTAAACTTCTGCCAGCATTAGTAGTTTCATCTACTCGTGCCTAATTATAGAAAACATAATTTCTATATTTGGAAAGTTTTGACCTTTCCTTGTCTGTTTTTCGGACAATGGCTATCTCGGTGTAGAGCCTTGGAGGAATCTCAAATCGCTCTGACACTCAAGTCTAGGTCTAATTTCGTCGATACTGTCAAGACTGACAACTTTGTGATTCAATTCACCCTGCCAAGAGTAGTTGTTGAAGATGTAGTGGTGATTGAGACCACCGAGGAGGAGGATCCTGAATACGAGAGTGAAGGAGAAGGGCAAGTGCAATCCAAGCAATACCCTCTCCCGGAGGCCACAGAGGAGGATCCAATTGAGGATCCCGACTATTTGAGTGAAGAGGAGCAGGTACAACCTGAACCAACTCAACTGCCCGATTGTGAGGCACCACCGTACTCACCTTGGTCTCCAGCCACTTATGAGGCCAATGGTTTCTCCAATGTTGAAAGGGAGGAGTATGACCTGAGGACACCTCTAGCAATTTCCCTCTCCGGTGTACTCTCTTACCAAACCCACAAGATGTCTTGTCACTCGGGATGTGCTTATTGGGATGATTCCTTCGGAGGCACGTCGATTGATCGAAGAAATGACTGAGCAGACGGGAGTGAAGGCTTGACCATGGGAAGCATACATTGCTTCTGAGGACACGATGCTACAACACGTCAGAGTGAACACCCATATGTTGGATGACCATATTGAAGGGTGCATGGCTTTATTGGACGACTTGGAGGAGAAAGCTTACGATCTCGAGTCAACCCTTGGTTATTTGCAGGAAACCGTCCATACGTTACTTCAAAACATCGAACAAGCAAAAAAGCTAACAGATCCCAATTTAGAAAGGGATTTGAAAGCATCGGAATTTCAGCCAGTATATCTGGACAAATTCTGTTATCCACCAGTGCCAGCGAAGGGGTCAAGAGTTCCGAAACCTAAGGAATCGAAGAGACCAGCAACAGAGTCGATGAGAAGCCACCTTCGAAGAAGAAGAAGACTATGTCGGGTAAGGCATATAGAAGCATGTTTCGGGACCCCAAGAGGAAGCAGTGACTTTTAGCGCACAAGTTGTTTTTCTAGTGTTTCCACTTATGAACAATAACGGAGCAGTAGTCTTTTGATGTTATTTTCGTATTGAATCTTTTTGGATGCCACTACTAGAAAACAAGTTTTTTTTAGGGGTCGACACTTTGATATTGTGTCAAAATAAATCGACGCGGAGTATTGAAAAAGTGGAAGCTTCTTACGTCACTTTTCAATGTCTACATCTTTGACGCTTTTACCTTTCGGAAAGGGTTTAAAGCGTCACATGCATTTTGAAATCCCCTATAACCAATATTTTCCCCATTGGGATGTTTCACCACAAATGGTTCACAAGCTTCATTGCATTTTAACCCTAACTTATCCACACAATTCTACAAAACAAAGGAATGCATAGCACCGGAATCAAATAATATGCAAACTGATGTGGAATGTAGGTATAAAGTACACTGAGCAACATGAGCATTTTGGTCCGTCGGCTTCACGCATTTCGTAGAGCCGCTAACCCTGACTGCCTGATGCAACCAGGGCTTTCCCCTTGTTCTGAGCATTAGACATCATAGCAGTATTAGCAGTCCCAGTTAGCTATTGCTGAGGTCGATTATTATGGCTAACCGACCCTTGCTGGAATCACCCTCTTGATGTCTTCGCTTGGGGCAAGAGTCTTCAAGTGTCCCTCTTTCCCACATGTGAAGCACGTTCTCTTCCCTTTTGTGAACTCGTTGCTCTTATGTCTAGGTGTCCCACAATTATAACACTGGACATAACCCTTACATTGACCGGAGCGTTGCGTAGAAGCAAACTGGGCCATAGTCACTTCCAGCTTGTAAGAAACATCCACATACTCCTCCAGGGTAGTGCAACCATGACGCACCATCAATGGCTTAATGTCTGGGTTCATCCACTCATGAAAGTGTCGGATCTTTTGCTCTTCAGAAGTCACCTCAGTTCATGCATAATGCAATAGGTGGTTGAACTTAGCAGCCAATGTAGTTACCTTCAGTCCATCAGTCTTTAGGTAAAGGAACTCTTTGTCCTTTTCCTCTTTCATAGCCCGAGAGAAGAAACGATCGGTCATCTTGGTCTTGAACATAAACCATGTCAGTTCGGGATGATCAGCTAATCACGTGTTTTCACACCATTCGCAAGCCCTATCCTTTAGTTGTAACGAGGCAATGTGCACCTTTTCAGCTTCAATGCAAACAATATTCCTAAACAGTCGTTCCATGAGCAAAAACCAGTAGGCCACTTTGATGGGTTCACTAGTATCGTCATAGGAATCATGCCTCATGGAATTGATCGATTTCAGTGCTCGAACATAACTTCCCCCATCTCTCTGAACAGGCATGGGAGGCGCAAGATTCACTGGCTCCTCAAGATCAGGAGTAACCTAAGGAGTTGGGTTTCCTTGGGGTTGTTGTACCCCAAGTCTAACCATTTCTGTAATCGCCTGCATCACTATTTGCTTAATCGCTTCAACGACAACAACGTCGAAGACAACCAGAGCAACATGAGGAATCTGCATCCTTTCCCCTTCTACCTAAGGGTTGTTAGCTGGTGCGGAACATTATCAGCGGGGTTGTTGTGGGATCCAGTCGCATTTTCAACATCTTGATTAACCACACTCCTTAGTTGGATCCGGGAGGCGTTACTTGGTCCAGCACCCTGACAAGCGACATTCATGGTGTTTACCATCTGGTTGCGTTTAAGTTAGATATAATCCAATCAAATATTATATTGCTTAGAAATATATATCTGAAATGCAATAATTAAAGATAAACATCTAATAAACTTTCCACTTTCTATTAAAGGAAACACAAAATTCAATACAAAGAACACCACTAGAAAACATGTCTTTCTTCGATGCTTTTTTTGACACTTTGCGACGCTTAAAAGCATCGACGATTTCTATCTCGACGCTTCATAAAAGCGTCGAGAATTTCAACGTCGAGATTGGTCGACGCTTTTTTGCGTCTCCATTCTCGACACTTTTTTGCGCCGCCAATGCATTCCCGACCGGATTGCTCCGCAACGTTCACAAGAAGTTTGTGTGGGATGAAAAGTGTGAGGTCAGCTGATAGGCGTTGTAAACTAGTCCCAAACAGTTCTTAGAGTATTGCAGTTGCTACTCATGAATTAGGTAACTCAAACAGTAATTACCAAACCCTAGCAATAGACAATTATCAATAACAACTAGTTGCGTCCAACAAGCGAAATCAATAATAATCAATGGGATGAAGAACAAGAGAATCAATACATTCAAAGGAAAAGAAATAGAAATAGAATCTCACAATCGTATATAAAATGAAGGCTTCAATCGTCAGACTAAGCAAAAGTGCTTAGTTCTTCATAGTTCAAAGGAAAAGCAATACTCAATGGAAACAACGATAATGAATGATTGAATGGAGGCTAGCGGAAACTAGGTTAAGAACCCTAGAACACTAAAGTCAAGATAATCAAATAATTCTAAAAGGAAATAATAATAAAAGGTTCGAAATAAAATAAACAAAAATAATCAAAAAAAAGAAAAATAACAAAAACTTCGGAAATCTCAACGGGCCGCCTCTCGTGTCCATCCGCGATCGCGGCACCAATTCCGCGGTCGTGGAAATTGATTAGCTGCTCTCGACTTCCAGCCCCGAATAAACCGCGGGCGCGGCGGCCTCACCGCGATCGCGGGCGTGACATTCATTCAGCCATGCGCCACGCTCTTCGCCGTGGGCGCTCCATGGCTCTTCTCTTGCTCGCGGTTGGCCGCGGTGACTCTCCTTGGCTCCTTTGTGTGGATTTCTTCCTCTATTCTTCCTCGTCTCCTCAGGTGGTCTACTCCTCGTCTTCTGGATGTCTTTAATTAGCTTCTGTAAACCACCATATCCACACTTCTTCTCTCCGACTCCCTACTCCACAGTTGTGCTCTAAATCCCTACAAATGGCACCCTAAACACTAGTAACAACTCTTAGATAAGCACTACAAAGTAGAGCTGATCAAACTCCCCCATGCTTAAACCTTGCTCGTCCTCGAGTAAGCTAAAAGAAACCTACTCCTCCAATCAAGTCCCCAAGGTCTCAGGAAGCATGGAAAAATCATCTCCACTAAGAATTGCACCTAACAATGAACTCCAAGGCACCAACACAATATGCACAGCACAACACACAACACAACAATCAACACCACACACAATCAAACTAAAAGGGAAGCAGAGTACTTCCCCCAAGCTTATCCCGAACACCATAGAGTGAATAAAATTCTAATCCTAATCTCCCATCTATCTTCTTATACCTCCCAGAGTGACCTACCCGAATCCTCCTTATATCACCTCTTCTTATGCCACCACGCCAGAAAAAATGAGGAATCCTAATAATCACTCTTCTTTTTTTCACTCATTTTGCCAAGGCGCCCTTTCGGGTTTTCACCAAGCCACTCATTTCATTTTCCAATAGATGTGCTCACATAAGCACACGTCACTCTTGACCAATTATTACCCCAGCCTAATGCTGGTCCAAGCCACCTTCTTATTACCTAAGTTGCCCTTTCGGGTTTTCGACCTATCCCAGGATTTCTATTTTAGCCTTTTTTCAATTTTTGGCTTTTTCCATTTTCTCTTCTCCTCAATGACATAGCAAGTATAGAATCCTCCCCCATGCTTAAACATTGCATTGTCCTCAATGTAATGAAAGACAAAAAGAATAAAGCACAGGGACGGGAAAAAATGAACTCACAAACGTCGCCGAGTTGGCTTGGACTTGAACGTTGTTGCTGGCGGTAAATCAATGAAAGCTCATGTCTCTGGTGTTGCGCGGGTCATCAAAATCAACTCCTACCGTGCAACCAAATAGATCCACTGTGGTGAGTAGTGGTATAGCAAGGATGTCGGGGTTGCACGGCCTTCATCGAACACATGGTAGAGCCCAGATGTAATCGTGGTGGGGGCTCTAGTGTTCCTCCTCCTCAGCTATCGACTGTAGGCCATCATCATTGCCCCAAACATCAAAAATCTCGCAAAAGATTAATGATGATTGTGGCATCTCATTCCTCTGAGATATATTCCCAACTCTCTGGCATCGATCATAGGATCTACATAAGGCGTTTGCATCTCGAAAGATGTGTGGCCAGTAGAATCCTGCTTCCAATACCTTTCTAGCAGTTTTATTTGGCCCAAAATGGCCCCCACATGCATGAGAATGACAAAAGGCTAAGGCAGATTGTAACTCATTATCCGGAATGCATCAACGGATTACCTGGTCAACACAGTATCTCCAAAGATAGGGGTCATCCCATACGTAGAATCGAGACTCACGCCGGATTTTGTCTTTTTGTGCCTTTGCAAAGTTCGGTGGGAATTCAGCTCGAATGAGGAAGTTCACGAGGTTCGCGTACCACGGCTTGAGTGTGCGGAGCCCAAGGAGTTCTTCCTCTGACCAAGGCTCAATGGACAGCTCATAGATGTTTCCGCGATCGCGGATCTCAATCCGCGGTCGCAGAAAATGTTCAATCGACTTTACGAGAGCAATGGATGCTTCGGGCCATTTTCCGCGATCGCGGAAATATTTCCGCGGTCGTGGAAAATTCTCCTCACCTGGCGCTGTTCGAAGCTGTTCCTCCAATTCTCCGCGGTCGTGGCTGTGGTTCCGCGGTCGCGGAAAAATCGTTGTCGTAGCACTCCATAATGTTTCATCTGGAAATTCCCCCCGAATTTGCGTCGCCTTCTTCGATCCATCCTCTTTATGTACGAGCCTGCTCAAATGGTCAGCCACCAAGTTTTCAGCTCCCTTCTTGCCTCGGATCTCCACATCAAACTCGCTCAAAAGCAGTATCCATCGAATCAATCTGGGTTTTGCCTCTTTCTTCATCAATAGATACCGAAGAGCCGCATGATCCGTGTAGATGATCACCTTGGTCCCCAACAAGTATTATCTGAATTTCTCCAGGGCAAATACAACCGCTAATAATTCCTTCTTCGTGGTTGAGTAGTTTCGCTATGCTCCATTCAGAGTCATAGAAGCATAATGAATCACATGAGACGCTCGTGCTTCTTTTTGCCCAAGGACCACACCTATAGCATAATCACTAGCATCACACATAATCTCGAAGGGCTGAGACCAATCTAGTGCTTGAATAATCGGTGCACTAGTGAGGCGAGATTTCAAATCATCAAATGCCATTTTGCACTCATCGTTAAACTCAAAATTCACTTCCTTCTTCAGCAGCTCGCATAGAGGTGATGAAATCTTTGAAAAGTCTTTAATAAACCGGCGGTAGAAACCTGTATGGCCTAAGAAAGAACGCACTTCATGCACATTAGTAGGATAAGGCAGAGACTGAATTACATCAATCTTTGCCTTATCAACCTCAATACCCCTAGCAAACACTATATGACCTAACACAATGCCTTGTCCAACCATAAAATGACACTTTTCAGAATTAAGAACCAAGTTGGTATCTACACATCTTTGAAGTACAAGTGCTAAATGGTCTAATCATGCATCAAAACTATCACCATGGACTGTAAAATCATCCATAAAAACCTCAATGAATTGCTCTACAAACTCAGAAAAAATGCTTACCATACACCTTTGGAATGTTTCGGGTGCGTTACACAACCCGAATGGCATCCTGCGATATGCAAAAGTACTAAAAGGGCATGTAAATGTCGTCTTTTCTTGATCCTCCAGTGCAATGGCTATCTGAAAATACCCTGAGTATCCATCCAAGAAGCAGTAATAGGGGCGACCAGCCAGTCGCTCGAGCATTTGATCAATGAAGGGTAGAGGAAAATGGTCTTTTCGAGTTACCGCATTCAGCTTACGGTAATCAATGCATACTCTATATCCGGATTGCACTCGGGTGGGGACCAACTCTCCTTGTTGGTTCTCTACAACTGTGATTCCTTCCTTCTTTGGGACAACTTGTGTCGGGCTCACCCATTTACTGTCGGAGATGGGAAAAATCATTCCAGCCTGTAGGAGTTTCAGCACCTCCTTTTTCACCACCTCCATCATTGGTGGATTGAGTATTCTCTGTGGCTGTCTCGATGTCTTGGCATCGTCCTCCAGTAAAATTTTGTGCATGCAGGTAGAGGGACTGATTCCCTTTATGTCTGCAATGGTCCATCCCAAAGCAGTCTTGTGTTCCTTAAGCACTGCCACCAATTTCTCCTCTTGATTCTTGGAAAGCTTGTTGGAGATAATGACCAGTAGTGTGTCCTCCTTTCCCAGGAAAGCATACTTGAGGTGATCTGGTAGTGGCTTGAGTTCTGTCTCTGGTGCCTACACAACAGAAGGTAAAAGCTTCTCGCTTGGCACTATTAGTGGGATGGGGACATTGCCCAAAGAACGGGAAGGGGGTGTACCGTGTGCTAAGTGAGCCACTGTTTCCTGCAAGTCAGTGTCTAAAGCATAATACTCAGGTGGTTCTTCAATGGCATTCTCAATAGCAGATTGCAACTTATCAGAACAGGCAGTAGCAAAGACATCTTGCACTATAGGCTCAATCACATCAATAACACACAAAGAATGATCATCAATGGGGTGTTTCATAGCATCATATATGTTATACTCTACCTTTTCCCCATCGAATTCCATGGTAAGGGTTCTACTACTTACATCAATCTTTGTGTGGGATGTTTTCATGAATGGCCTACCTAACAGTATAGGGGTTGCATTTTTATCGTGGTCCATATCCAGCACAAAGAAGTCAGCAGAAATAATCAAGTTGTCAACCATTACTAGGACATCTTCAACTACCCCTTTCGGATACACATTAGATCTATCAGCCAATTGTAGAACTATTCATGTTACATGCAATGGTCCCAATTGTAAAGATTCATACAGAGAGTAAGGCAAAACATTTATAGATGCACCAGATCTAGCATAGCTATATCAAATTTAGTGTCACCTATCACACATGGAATGCTAAACATGCCTGGTTCACCACACTTCTTAGGCATACGCCTTTGAAAAATAGCAGAGACTTGTTCGCTTACTTGAACTTTTTGCTTCCCTTTCAATTTCTGATTCCTCTTGATCGTGCATAGCTCCTTAAGAATTTTTGCGTATCGAGGAATACTCTTGACAAGTTTAAGTAAAGGGATGTTTACCTCACATTTGTTGAATGTCTCGAAGAGTTCCTTGTCATTCTCCGGTCTTCTCCATTAACGCTTCAGGGAATGGCGCGGGTGGCTTTGTCGAGCCGAGCGGTGGGAAATTTGGCCTAACATAGTCATCTACGTAAGGAGGGGAAGAACCGCGGTCGCGGAGTGGCGTCCGTGGTCGCGGTCGCGGACGGGCGTCAGAATCTTCGATTGCCCCAGGAGAAATTCCGCGGTCGCCGTTTTCATTCCGCGATCGCGGAAATCTCTCGACCTGTTCGATATTTTCTTGGCTTTTTCTGCGATTGCGGATTTCATCCCGCGGTCGCGGATTTTTCTCGGAAAAATCACCGCCTTCATCATTGAGGCCGCAGTCGCGGGTGTCTGCTTCTGGTGGAACCGCTTATGTGGCATCTTTGGCTACTGTAGCTCCATCTCCTACTATATTTTCTTTTGCTTGATCGCTTGCTTCTGTCAAGGGTGCACTTCCCAACTGTATACAACTCATTAGTGTCATTGCACAGACAGTCTCTCGTGGGTTCTCTACCGTAGGAAGTGGTAGTTGTCCGGACTCCCTGGCCTCCAATTGACTCACCCTTTTAGTGACTTGTCCAAACTGACTCTCCATGTTTTGGAAGCTAGACTTCATCTCTTGCTGAATTTGGACCGTGCTTTGAGTGAGAGCTCGAATCATGTCCTCTAATGACGTGGAGGGACTCGGATTCGGAACTGGTGGATTATGCGCGTAAGGCTGCTCGTACTGTTGCTGATTTCCATACGGGTGAAACTGTTGTGGGCTTGGATTGAACTCCTGGTTATAGTGGCCTTGGGGGGGATATGGCTGATTTCCATATCTCAGATTGGGGTGGTCTCTCCACCCTGAGTTGTAGGCGTTTGAATACGGCTCATATCTCGGTCTCTGCGGACCAAAACCTCTTATATAGCGTTCACTTCAGCTTCGGGGTCTCCAAGTGTTGGGCAGTCATCAGTGGGATGCCGCGGATCATGACAGGCTCTGCAAGCTTTGACTGGCCTTACTGCACTGGGAATCGCTCTTCTATTGGATTGTCGTGAGCCTTTAGATAGCTCAAAGAATAACTCAAATGTTGTAGCTGGCGTCTTGTTCAGAATACTACCGCCACAGGCTCCGTTCACCAGTCTGCGGTCATCATCCAGAAACCCACCATAGAGATAGAGAATAAGATCTTGGTCAGAATAACCATGATATGGACATCTAGATATCAATCTTCTGAAGTTCTCATAATACTCGTACAAAGTTTCACCGGCCTGCTGTTCAATATTACTGATGCTCTTCTTCAGGCTGTTCAACTTCGTAGCTGGAAATTATTTTTCTAGGAAGACCTTCTTCATCTTTTCCCATGTATCAATACTGTCAGGAGTCAAATAATAGAATCAATCTTTGGCCTCATCCTTCAAAGAGAACGGAAAAGCCCTCAGCTTGATCTGCTCCTCAATGACTCCAGCAGGTTTCATGCTTACGCACACGGAATGAAATTCGGCGAGATGCTTATTAGGATCATCTCCATTTAGACCATGGAATTGTGGGAGCAAATGAATCAAACCAGATTTCAATTCAAAGTTCACTCCATCATCCAAAGCAGGGAACTGCATAGCAAACTCTTGTTGCGCCCAGTTGGGTGCGGTCAACTATATCAAGGTACGTTGTTGGTCAGCCATCTTAGAAAGTCTCACGCACTTCTCTGTTGAATCAAAAGACTAGAGTGGACGGATTAGTAGCACAAGTGTGGATCGTAAGATAGATCCACACAATAGTTGACAAACAAACGAACACAAAGAAAAACTAAAACTTGCCTCCCCGGCAACGGCGCCAATTTGATAGGCGTTGTCGAGGTGCCTAATCAAAATAATCCTAAACAAACCTAAACAAGTAGCAAAGGCAAGCAAGGGTCGAATCCCACAGGGAGGAAGTAACCTTTCTAAGTGCACAATTGTATGTCAAAGGTAACAAGGGGGGTTTTGGTTGATTTGTTTCAAAGTAAATAACAAATTAAAGTAAAACAAAGCAAAGATTTGTATTCAATTAAGGGAAAAGTACTTAGCCAGACAAATATCCACCATTCATGAGATTGGTTGATCCTAGATTCTCTCTAATTCCTTCCTATGAATGTTCCTATTCCTTTTCGTAAGTTATAAACAGGACAAACAGACCCTGAGAATACTAACTATTAAATAACTATGAAAACCTCACGCGTCAATTCAATAGCAGCAATGAGCACAGGAATTTCGATAGATACATGCAAGAGTAGCAAACAGTCATACTATTACATGCAATTAATTTTCCCTACAATAAACTAGTCCCAAACAGTTCTTAGAGTATTGCAGTTGCTACTCATGAATTAGGTAACTCAAACAGTAATTACCAAACCCTAGCAATAGACAATTATCAATAACAACTAGTTGCGTCCAACAAGCGAAATCAATAATAATCAATGGGATGAAGAACAAGAGAATCAATACATTCAAAAGAAAAGAAATAGAAATAGAATCTCACAACCGTATATCAAATGAAGGCTTCAATCGTCGGACTAAGCAAAAGTGCTTAGTTCTTCATAGTTCAAAGGAAAAACAATACTCAATGGAAACAACGATAATGAATGATTGAATGGAGGCCAGCGGAAACTAGGTTAAGAACCCTAGAACACTAAAGTCAAGATAATCAAATAATTCTAAAAGGAAATAATAATAAAAGGTTCGAAATAAAATAAACAAAAATAATCAAAAAAAAAAAGAAAAATAACAAAAACTTCGGAAATCTCAACGGGCCGCCTCCCGTGTCCATCCGCGATTGCGGCACCAATTTTGCGGTCGCGGAAATTGATTAGCTGCTCTCGACTTCCAGCCCCGAATAAACCGCGGGCGCGGCGGCCTCACCGCGATCGCGGGCGTGACATTCATTCAGCCTCGCGCCACGCTCTTCGCCGCGGGTGCTCCATGGATCTTCTCTTGCTCGCGGTTGGCCGCGGTGACTCTCCTTGGCTCCTTTGTGTGGCTTTCTTCCTCTATTCTTCCTCGTCTCCTCAAGTGGTCTACTCCTCGTCTTCTGGATGTCTTCAATTAGCTTCTCCAAACCACCATATCCACACTTCTTCTCTCTGACTCCCTACTCCACAATTGTGCTCTAAAGCCCTACAAATGGCACCCTAAACACTAGTAACAACTCCTAGATAAGCACTACAAAGTAGAGCTGATCATCAGCTTTTAGAAGATGAAGGAGTATTGACACTACCAGAAGGAACTGAGGGGTATGTGGCGTAAAGTGATGCTTCAAAGCAAGGTTTGGGATGTGTACTGATGCAGAACGGGAAGGTTATTGCATACACATCTCGTCAGCTGAAGCCTTATGAAGCAAATTACCCAACCCATTATTCTAAATTAGTTGTTGTGGTTTTTGTGCTGAAGATTTGCAGGCAGTACCTCTACAGTGTCAGGTGTCAAATCTTCACCGACCACAAGAGTTTGAAGTATGTCTTTACACAGAAAGAGCTAAACATGAGACAACAACGTTGGTTGGAGTTGCTCAAGGATTACGATATTGAGTTGCTTTATCACTCGAGAAAGGCTAATGCCGTAGCAAACGCATTGAGCCGAAATACGACTCATGAAATAGTGGTGGTGTTCCTTACTGCTCAGACATAGTTGCAACGAGACCTGTTAAGAAGTGAGACCGGAGTTTGGTTTGATCACCAACAAGGACACCTGAATATGCTCGAAATTCAGGCTACGTTGCTTGATCAGATCAAGGAGAGACAAGTTGATGACTTCATCTTAGTGAAGCTGTGTAGCGAAGTTCCTGAGGGAAAGGCTCCAGGATTTGTGATTCATGATGATGGGTCACTTTGGTTTCAAGATTGGGTCTATGTGCCTGACATTGACGACATCCGTCAGTTCATAATGAGAGAGGCTCATTCCTCTGTGTATTTTGTACATCCAGGATCTAGTAAGATGTACAAGGATCCGAGAAAGAACTTTTGATGGCCTAACATGAAGTGGGACGTAGCAGAGTTCGTGGCAAAATCCTTGACTTGCTAGAAAGTGAAAATTGAACATTGAAGGCAAGGGGGAGAAATGAAACCTCTTTCGGTTCCATAATGGAAGTGGGAGGATATCGCAATGGACTTTGTTATGGGTTTGCCCAAGACTCAGGGCTAGAATAATGCTATATGGGTGATCATTGACCGGCTCACGAAAAGTGATCATTTAGTGGCCATCAAGTCAACTTGGGGAACCCATAAGCTATCTAAAGTGTTCTTACACGAGATAGTTCATCTGTATGGTACGCCCAAAACCATTCTATCTGATCGAGATGGTTGATTCATGTCGAGATTCTAGAAAGAATTACATAAGGCCATGAGGACTGAGTTAAGATTCAGTTCTCGTTTCACACTCAAACGGATGGATGGTCAGAGAGGACTATCTAGACACTCAAGGATATGCTTGTAACACCCCTAAATTTACCTTAAGAATATTACCGCCAGTGACCTCGAAACGCACATCTGAAATCACCCAAGGCTTACGATAATGATCGCAAATACAAAATAATACGAATCAATCATAATTAATCCAAAAATGTCTTACAACGATGTTGTGGAAAACCATAACAAATATCAAAGATAGTAGCGGAAGACTTAATGAAAATGCTAAAATTACATAATAGGTTAAAAACCTAAAATCTAACTTCAGGATATTCAACCTTATTGAATATCAAAATCACAAAACAGCAGTTGCCTTCAATGTTGATAACCTGCTTCTGAAGATCGACAAGTTCACTAGGAGAAACAGTTTCAATCTATGGCAGATCAAGATGCGAGCTTTGTTGAAACAACAAGGTTTGTGGGCACCATTTTTTAAGGATAAGAAGGTCGGTGACACTGAGATGGCTACTCTAGAGGAAAAAGACACATTCAATGAACATGTTGCATCTCACAGATGATGTCATCATTGAGGTATCAGGCAAAGAGACTATCGCTGGTTTGTGGTTGAAGTTGAAGAGTATTTACATGACGAAGTCTTTAACCAACAAGTTGCTTCTGAAACAATGTTTGTTCGGTCTGTGAATGAAGGAAGGTACGTAACTCAGGGATCATCTAGATCAACTGAACATAATATTATTAGAACTGCGTAATTTTGATGCTAAAATTGAAGATGAGGATGCTACTTTGATTTTGTTGGTATCTTTACCACTATCATACGAGAACTTTGTGTAATCGTTTATTGTTAAAAAAAGATATTGTGTCTTTGTAAGAGGTTAGATCATCTCTTCATACCAAAGAGTTGCACCATAAGGCAACAGGTACATGTACAGATAATCAGGCCTCTAAGTTAGTCGCTAGTGACGGTAAGGGACAAGGAAGGGGGGAGAAGAAAGATAAAATGTCATTTTCAATGGGTCCGAAGCCGGAAGATGTTTGTAACTATTGCAAAGAGAAGGGGCATGGGAATAATGATTGTCCAAACAAGAAGAATCAAGAAAATAAATCGGGATATGTAGTTGTAGTAGAAGGTGACATCAACTCTGAAAAGGATATTGCCCTATTTGCTAATGAACATACTCATCACTCTGATGTGTCGGTTCTAGATTCGGGGGCATCTTATCAAATATGTCTAAGGAGAGAGTGGTTCGAAACCTACGAGAATATAGATGGTGGAAGCATTTCTATGGATAACAGCTCTGTCTAGGCGGTTGGAATTGGCTCGATCAAGATACGAACACATGATGGTAAATTCTACACACTAAACGAAGTCACGCATGTTCTACTTATGACAAAGAATCCGATATCTATGAGTTTGCTAGACAGTAAGGGTTTTAGTTTCAATGGTGAAGGTGGAGTTTTGTGTGTCTGCAAGGGTTCTAATAAAGGTGTCAAGCGGTGTACTTTGTATTTTCTGCATGGTTCTACCATTACAGGTTCACCTGATTTTGCATTGTCAGAGGTTCACAAGGATGATATGAATAAGTTGTGGGACTTCAGGACTTGGTCATATGGGTGAAAGAGGGGTGTCAATTTTGTCAAAAGATGTTCTTCTTGGTGGTCACAAGATCAAGAGCCTCAAATTCTGTGAACATTGTGTTTTTGGGAAGCTTCATCGCAACAAGTTCACTAAGCCCATTCACAGAACTAAAGGCACACTAGATTACATCCACTATAATTGTTGGGGTCCTTCTTGGGTTGAATCTTTGGGAGGCCACATGTTCTTTGTGTCTATGATTAATGATTACTCTAGGATGACTTGGGTTATCATGATAAAGCATAAAGGTGAAGCCTTCAAGAAATTCAAGCAGTGGACGACATTAGTGGAAAATCAAACAGGCAAGAAGATCAAGAGGCTATGAACTAATAATGGTCTAAAATTCTGATCGTCTGAGTTTGATGAATTCTGTATGGATGAAGGGATTGCTCGACATCATACAGTCAGAGATACACCACATCAGAATGGTGTAGCTGAGGGGATGAATCAGATATTACAGGAGAGATCTAGGTGCATGCTATATAATGTTGGCTTAGATAGAAGGTTATGGGCAGAAGCGGTGAGTAGAACATGTTACTTGATAAATCGCGGACCATACACATGCATAAAGTTTTTTGTTGTACATTTTTACTATCATGTAAATGAGGGTAAACTAGAGCCACGAGGCAAGAAGAGAGTATTTGTGGAATATGAGGATGGAGTTAAAGGATTTAGAATCTGGTCTCCATCAAAAAAGAGGGTTACTTTGAGCAGGAGTGTGGTCTTTGATGAAAACTCTATGCTTAAACCCACTGTAAAGTCCACAACTACAGTTGAGAATGGTAGCAATGATAGACAGGTGGAGTTGCAAGTCATTCAAGGGAAGAGTGATTTTAAGCAATAGGAAGGAAATCAAGAGTTACACACAGAAACTGAATTGTCAGAACCTGTACCACTAGAAAATCAACCATCTAAAGCTACACAACATAGTATTGCTCTAGATCGACCAAGAAGGATCAGAGTTGGGCCTCCAAAGAGGTACGGGTTCTAATATATGGTGGGCTATGGACCGCATGTTGCTGAAGAGGTGGATCTTCATGAACCATCTACTTACAAAGAAGTTGTTTCATGTAATGAATCTAAGAAATGACTTGGTTCAATGGGTGATGGGATGGAGTCTCTTCACAAAATTCATACATGGGAATTAGTCATACAGCCTCCAGGGAGAAAGATCATTACTTACAGATGGGTTTTCAAGAAGAAGGAAGGGATATCGCCTACTGAAGGGGTCAAGTATAAGACTCGAGTTGTTGCAAGAGGGTACCATCAACAAGAGGAAATGGACTATAATGAGATATTCCCATCAGTGGTTAGACACATTTCCATCATAGTGTTACTAGCAATAGTTACACATCAGGATTTGGAGCTTGAACAGCTTGATGTGAAGACAAATTTCCTACATGGAGAGCTAGAGAAAGAAAATATACATGACTTAGCCAAACGGTTTCCAAGTTCCTGGAAAAGAGAATTATGTCTGCAAGTTGAAGAAGTCTTTATATGGACTTAAGCAGTCTCCAAGGCAGTGGTACAAAAGGTTTGACAACTGTATGATGGAGATGGGTTACACCATGAGCTCATATGATTGATGTGTCTACTACAACAAGCTGAAAGATGACTCTCTCATCTATCTGGTGCTATGTGTAGATGATATGTTGATAGTTGTAAAGAACAAGTATGATGTTCAGAAGCTGAATGGTCTTTTCAGTGCTGAATTTGAGATGAAAGATCTAGGTGTAACTCGAAAAATTTTAAGAATGGAGATTCATAGAGACAAAGATCAAAATAAGCTTTTCTTGTCACGAAAAGGATACATTCAGAAGGTGTTGTCTAGGTTTGGTATATCGTCATCTGAACCTATTGACACTCCAAGTGTTGCTAACATTCATCCCACCACTCTGTTTGCTCCTCAATCAAATGAGGAAAATGAGTATATATCCTGAGTTACTTATGCTAGCGTTGTAGTAAGTTTGATGTATGTTATGATATGCACAAGACTTGATCTAGAACATGCAGTCAGTGTTGTTAGCAGGTTCATGGGTCAACCAGGAAAAGAACATTGACAAGCTGTGAAGAGGATTTTTCATTACCTTAGAGGTACGTCTGATGATGGTCTCATTTATGGGAGTGATACACAATGCTTGGTTACAGGGTATTCTGACTCTGATTATGTTGAATGTTGATAGTAGGAGGTATGTGACTGGCTATATGTTTACCCTGGGTGGTTCTGTTGTTAGTTGAAAGGCAACTCTACAACCTACAGTAACATTGTCTACTACGAAAACAAAGTACATGGCATTGACAAAAGCTGCCAAAGAGGGAATCTGGCTGAAAGGATTAGTTAGTGATCTTGGTCTACATCATGATAAGACTACGGTATACTGTGATAGTTTGAGCGCAATTTGTTTAGCCAAGGATCAGGTACATCATGAGAGGACTAAGCACATTGACGTGTGATATTATTTTCTAAGTGGTGAGAAGAGGATCAAGGTGAAGAAAGTAGGCATAGCTAATAATCCTGCTAATATGTTCACCAAGTTGGTTCCTCATAGTAAGTTTTAACAGTGTTTGGACTTGTTAAATATCACAGGTTGTTAATTACCCTGTGGGGCAAATCTGAGGTAGAGGAGAAGTTTGTAAAATCTTGCATTGTCATGGTGCATCTGGTACATCTGTGTCTGAAGGATTCAAGTCAAGGTGGAGATTTGTTGGGTTGCCTTGAACTCTATTGGGCCTATTCTTATAGGCTTAGTCTGTTAGGGTTTACATGAGTACTATAAATAGTCTATTTTGTTCATACCCTAGTTGTAATTTGAATTCAGTCTCCATCAATAAAATCAGTTCTCCTTTTACACATGGACGTGGCTAACACTCTGTTAGTGAACCACGTAAATATGTGTGTCGTTCTTTGTGATTTCCGTTTTCTATTTGTCTTTCTCATATATGTTATAACACTTGGTATGTGAGAGACATATAAGTAGGCCCATAGAATGAGCGGTTCAAACAGAACGGTAGAACAAGGCCCCAAGATTTTAGGGTCCAATATGATTAATAAAATTTTAATCAACTATGTAGCTTAGTTGGTAAGTACATAGCACCTAACATTAGAGACCACGGTTCGACTCTCCACTTTACCAAATCTTCTTTAATTTGTTTCTCTCGTGTGAGCCACGACCTCCTCTGTTTTTTTTTATAATGGCAAACATTAGGACCATTTCAACCAGAAAGGCTATCCTAAATCATCCGAATGGATGATCTTTACAAAAAAAGTACCAAAACTATCAAAAGTAGAGTTCAAAGTGATGAAATTATATCTACTGTGAGGAAGATGATGCACAGTAGTGGAAGAACTAAAAGGAGAAAGAAGATGTATGAAAGCTTGAAGAGCATGAAAGGGAATAGGATGAGTAGCAAGAAAATCTGCAGCACGGTTGGCCTCCCGAAAACAGTGGTGTACCTAAAAGGAAGTAAATGAAGAAAGTAAAGTAATTATATCATTAATAACACTGTAAATTTCCCAGGGCACTTTCCAGATGGCCCTGATAGAGTTAATAACTACAAGGTTGTCGCCTACGACCTCCTCTATTTCTTCTACAACATCCTACTCCTTTGGACCTCTTTCTTACACCTGAGAGTCAGGGACCATTGTAGGGTGGAAATTAATACAATTTAGTTTATTTAGAAACTACGGAGTATTTATGTTCACAAGTTTTTAAATAGAATTTTTATAAATTAGAATTTATAGTAGAAGAGTGATAACATCAAAATTTTGTATATGAGAATTACATTTACTCATTGTCCAAAAACCTAAGGCTAAAAATTTTATACGAAGTGAGTATACTAGTTTTAATATTAATTTTTAATCTTTTATTCTCTTAATTAATATAAATACTAATTGATTCATCTATTATATATTAAATCCAAGTGTTAAATTTCATAAATAAGTGTAAATATATTATTTTTATATTTAACAAGGACCAATTCTAAATATAGTACATGCCTCTAATTAATTGGGAAAATTTTATAAAGAACATAAAAAAAATTATATAAGGCTCCCAAAAACTGTTTGACGGCCCTGCATATAAGTCTATATTCGTACATACATCTACAATACAATTAAAGCAAACTCCCTTACCCTCCCCCTCCTTCCGTCACGTGTCACTCTCTTTAAGCTTCCTTTTCAACCTTATTTTACCTTGTTTCTTCTCTTCACCCTCCTTCTTAACTTTTTCTCTTAGCACTATCCCCCCACATTCTCAAAACCGCCCATCTACAACAAAACCGTCCATTCTCATATGAACTCCTCTCCTTTTTATTTCATACTAGGTTGATTGCCCCGTGCTTCGCACGGGGAAGATGAAAGCCTTAATGTGTAGTGTTCCTTACCATAAGGAAAGTAATAAGTTTAGAATTCATATATTTTTAATATAATTAACCGTGTTGTTTTATGGGTGAAGAATAATGATATATGTTTATTATGAAATAAAGAATGTCAAACTTGTGAATAAATACAATCAATGAATTGGAAGGAAATGTATAACATTTGTGTCATTTTAGCATATATACATTTGTACATATATTTAGCATATTTAAGCCAGTCATTAGGGTAAGTGGAATAAAAAATGATAATGTCTGCCAAGAAGTGTAAAAGATGATGCAGAGGGGGTCTGTGGCACATCATGTACTTGTCTTCTCAAACGTCTCTTCAGATGGTATAATTGCTGCAGGTGAGAGTTCTAAACTCACCATTATACATTAGTGAAGAGGCATCGGTTATGCTTCAACATTTCCAGTGTGTGAGGTAAGCCCTTCATCTTCTGTGTGTTCATCTATTGGGTGTTGCAATGAATTTTTCCCATGAAGATTTCAGTGAAGTGGAATTTGTGTCTCAGGAATTCTTAAAAAAAGTGTATTGGTGTAAGCCATTGTTAGGGAAAGATCAAATTTGTTGGATCAAGAACTCTGCAAGACTCCCAGGTAAAAGCCTTATCGTGGCCCTAAAGCCATGGTAGTTACCTGACGGTGTATGCTCATGTTGGGTATCGTGACTATTGTCGCATCTTTATCCTTTTACAGTAGAATGTATCCTTCATTTTCCTATTTTGACTGATGGTTTCCTAAGAACTTTTTGCCTATTACCTGCGCAATTGGAGCCACAAACGTGGCGTATTTTGTGGAGTTTGGAGAGTAGAGTATAAATGAGAAATTGACTCTTGGTATGGAACTCGACGACGTCATTAGTATATACTATATCAAGAGTTTCGGCAATGGTCGTGTTCGGTTAGATGTTAAGCCATGCCTAACACCACGGATCATGAATTTTGATGGAGAAGAGGCAAATATGTGATAACGTAATTTTCTTTACCTTAACCTTGCATATGTCACTGAATATAGTTAATACAATATATAGTCATGCAATTTGTTTGTTTTTTCCTAGAAAAGGAATGTTTTGAGAAAGACAATAGTTGGAATGAACTTATTTTTTTTATGTATTTGTCTTCTGACTTTTGAGGCTATATGCATCGAAGTACTTTTTAACGTTTTATGAGGGTGACATACGTGTAGAATTGGCAATGAAAATAGAGTTAGGATCCAATGTTGAATTCGGAGTATGATTGTGTAGGTTTGTGCAAAGTAACATATGTAATGATAAAATAACTTATTAAATGGTAATATATTGATTTGGGTGTCGTGAAAAATGGTATGTGTTGATTTGAAATTTGCGAATAAGTTTTTTATGCAACTTGTAATTGTGTCGAGGAGTGTATGTTGATGCATTTTTGTGTAATTTGATTGTAATGTCCCTATCAAAGGAAGTTCCCTCATATATGGATATTGATTACAATATAGGGAGGATTTTCTTGAAAGACGAAAGGAAAATAACCTTTTCGGTGTTTTAGCGATGAAAAGTAATTGAACAACAAGGATGGTTTGGACTGTCTAGAAGCTTCTGGAGAAGGGTAACTCTAAGTAAGAGTAAGCATAAAGCGTTGCCAAAAAGTGAACAATTTGAAGAAGTCTCTCGAAGCGAAAGTAAGTGTAGAGATGGCACCGACCTTTTCTTTTCCTTTACAAACTGCTTTGACTTATGTTATGAGATTCTGGACTTTCTTTCTGTAATAGCTTACCTCCAGAGCTAGCTTTCCTTATTGAGGCTTCAATGTACTTTACCTATAACTAAAAGAGTCGAGATAAGATGAATCTCCTATAACTAAAATAGTTAGTGATTTTGATACTGGTCTTGAATTTCTTTGTTGAATCGGCATTTCTTTCAATCCTTAACTTCATGGGTTCAGGATTGATCCTTGAGCCGACTTCGGCTGGCTGGAATTCTCCGTCCGATCAACAAGAAGATCTAATTCGGAATCGTGCATCAACGTATAGAGATACATTATAGATCAATTTAAATGTATGTGTCACGTCTTTATAAACTTTTGTCATTAGTAGATGTATATTATTGTTTTGCAGTGTTGTCGTCTACATTATTTCCATAGGAGGCCCCCATCTAGTGTGGTTATGTGGATGTTTTAAGGTGGTTGAAGGGTATGGAAAGAATCTGTTGTTTTTATGAACTTTATGTGTTCTTTTTTGTTTGAAAATGAAACTGACTACTTCTCATATTGTTTGTTGTACACATGTTTTCTTTTTCAAAGGAGATGGTGTTTTGAACCGAAGTTGTGGAGAGCATAAATTTTGTAGTGTTGGAGTAGGAAAACAATCGTTGTTCTATATGTGGTCATTTATTTAATTTTGATGTTTCTTATGCCCTAGTAGGAGACTTTTGGTCTTATGCAACATGGTGTGACATTACATGTGAAATGAAGACAATACATCTTAGTCAAGTGTAAAGCGATGAAACTTAGTGTGTTTTGGGAATGTGTAAAATATATTGTTCCTTGCTTTGGGATGTGAAAAAGGTTTCGGTTTGTATTCATGTTTTCTATTGGGTAAACTTGAATTATTGACCATCATATTAAGCTTATAATTGTGCCTCAACTCTATGTGCTATTGGCTATTGCTCTAGGGTATTCAACAATGAAGATCTAATTACTACAACAGTTTGACAATACAGTACTTATGCAGCTGGTCTTACAAATATAAGCTGCTAGGCTACTCTCGTTCATTATTGAAAGCCAACCTTATTATAATTTCCCTTCTTTACAGTTTCCATAAGTAATAGACAAATCAGACAAGAAACATTAGACATATAAAAATTTGCCATTCATAATTACCGTAACCTAAATCAGAGGGATGAAACAAGAAATAGAAATCTATGCAGAGTGAATTCAACTGATAGAAAAGCGAAGATTTCTCGCGTTTGATGCTTAAATATTAGTCAACAAAAATCACACCAGAAAAAATAGTCATGAAAGCGAAAAAGAAGAACAAAGGAGATAGACTGTGAACGCAGGTGGATACATGGAAGGATATGAAAAACACGACCATCATCATAAGAGAATCTCATCGACTATGGATCACGACCATCATCATAAGGGAATTTTGGTATGGGGTTGGATCATCGACCAAGGTGATTACTCCTCTTCAACTAATCACCTCCACCACCTTTTCTCTCCTATTTACCAGTTCTCTTGATTTTTTTTCTTTTACCAATGGTATGTTTTTCAAATTTGAGATACAATGTATTTGCTAGTTGTTCATACCGGGTTTTCAAAGTTTCAACAATGGATTTGCGAGTTCTTAGTTAAATTTCATTTTAGGGTCCGTTCTTTTCTACTTGTTGGCATGGAATCGATTCCTTCAGATTTGTTCAAATAGTTCGACGATCTTTCCTTCCTTCACTAATTTGGCATCCACGACATCGTTCAGCAATGGAGATCCTCGAGCAAAGATTGTATGCTTTGCGAGAGAAAAAACTATTTTAGATCTTTCCTAATCGAATTGTTTGGGATTCCGAATGTGGGTGTATTTGGTCAGGGAGATACAGAAATAGTACTTCAAGACCCAGACCAACCCACCTACCCGGCTTCTTGTATTTAAAGTTATTTATGTAAATATGATAAATAAATAAATAAATGCATCAATGTCCATTCTGAAATGTTCATGTAGTAGGGGTAGATGTTCTTTACCCTAGAAAGTATAAAGCTAAAAATATTGTTTGTTTCTTATTACGCCAAGAGTCCGAGTGGGAGCAGGATATAAGGGAGATGTTTGAATAATCACATTAATAGTTGTATTGACAGTTATCTTCATTCTGAAATGCGTATTGATATTTCTGTCATACAAAAACTCGAAAGTTGTTGATATGGGGGGAGTATCCCTATTACTAATTTTACAAGAAAATATTATTTTAAGTAGAATTTTCTATTTTTGAAATGGAATATTTACGAAATCTCCACGAATAGGATCCAACCCTATTCCATGGTATTTCCATGAGATTCCTCTTGCTTCTTTTTTCTTAAGCAAGTCCTTGAGAGGGCTTAGTTGATCCATGATTTATCTTTCATCTTTCGTTTCCTTTTCGTTTGTTTCAAAATAAATATATCGATCAATTCTGATTCTTTCTTTTTCTATTGATTCTTTTTCTTTCATTTCCTTTTCGTTTGTTTCGAAATAAATATATCGATCAATTCCGATTCTTTCTTTTTCTATTGATTCTTTTCCGATCGAGATGTATGGATCCATTGATCTAGGTTAGATCGATGCACGCTACCATGATTGATTTTAGCACTCTGCAAATATTTCAAGTGGCTCAACTACATTAAGAAATAATCATGCCTATTACTCTGAAATGTGGAGAGTTGACTGGTAACTTGTAGTGCGTCTAAGTGAGGTTAATAAGCCCGAAAGGGTTTTGGGATTGGTTTGCATGGCCTAGTGATTCGGATGCCGCTCATGTTTACCAGGTATATTCTAAATCAAAAGGCTTTTAGAGTGAGATTATAAAATTGAGCACGTTGAGACTGAAATGACCTACTAATGCGGACAAGACGGGTTGTTAATGGGCGAGTCTCCCATATAACTTAGTATGGCACTCTTATCAAGAAGTAACAAGAATGCCCCTTATAGTCTACTCCTTTCATCCCATAATGTTTATCCTTTTTCATTTTTATCAGGGCCGGTCCAAACATTTGGTGGGCCCTAAGGTGAAATAAAAATAAAGCTCTTGTAAACATAAAAGTAACGCTTGAATAATTTAAACTAAAAAAATAAGAAAATATTATATATGATAATTATATAAAGTAAAATTTTGATAGAATTAAACCACTTTTTATGTCCAACTTATAAGTTTGATCTTTTTCGATGAATGAGATTTTATGATAAACAATTAATATAAGAAAGAAATACTAATTAACAATATTCAAATAAATTTTTTATTTAAGTTTAAAATGAAAAATAAACCTCACAAAGAATATAAAAAATAAATTTAAATAAAAACCAAATTCACATAGAAAAGAAATTGACTCACATATCAAAATTGAGAAACAAGAAAATTGTGCCACATATATTTAAGAACAAATGTTATATAAACTAACTAGCACAATTAATAAAAGAAAAATCAACTAAAAGAAAAATGGGCCTACATAAATGTAAAAGTGGAGTTATTGAGATTTGAACCTAAGACCTTTGGAAAGACAATTGTACTTATCCACTAGACCAACTTTACTTTCTATATTTCTTCTCTTAATTAATAATTAGATTACTACTTTTTGATATTGAATTTGGGCCCCTTCCGACCTTGGGCCTTAGGGCAGCCGCCTACCTAAACTACCCCTAGGGTCGGCCCTGGTTTTTATACATTATTCATAGTTGAAGAGAATTTTTAAGATTTCTTCTAATATATAAGAAAAAATATAGTCATGTGGGGTCTTGTTTAATTCGTCTCAACGAGTACTTTGATAATATCAAAAAATTATAATTTATATTAATATGTAATTAGAGATATTAACGATATAAAATCCGCATCGACAATTGTGTCCAGTCAAAACAGGACAAACATTATGGGACGGAGAGAGTATCAATCATCATGTACCAAGGGAAAATGAAATTTAAACATTTTCTATACCTAATTAGTTATAATGATTAGATTCCAATAATATCCACCAAAAGTGGAAATTTTGGCATCATGAAGGCCATACGATGAGCTCCATGCAAGCTTCTCAGATAAAGATTTATACCAAAAAGCATTATATCACACAGACGTGGAAAAGAGCTTTTGGCAACTCTGGACACACAACCAAGAGCTCACGCACTAAATCATAGTTTTGTGTAGCCAAAACCTGTAATCAAATGTGATTCACAGATAAAATATTCAATACTGTATATAAGAAATGCATCTCTTGAATTCCGATTCAACGATTCGTGAAGGTGCTAAGGGTCAACACACCCTCAGCTCGGATTTGTTGAGGATTTGTTTGTTTTGGGGACGTCCTCAGCAACTTCCTGGTCACTGGCTTCGCATAGGAGGGGGTCTCTGGCTCCATGCTTCGGTTCTGATGCCGATATTATTCCTTCACACTTCTCCAGATCGTATATGATTGTTCTCGAGCTCCGACAACCTTCTCATACGCCAGATTCACATGAAAACGCCCCGGAGGTGGCTTCCCCGGGGGCGGGCTCTCCGACGCTCAAGTCAGTATTCCATACGAAAAGCATATGTATATATATAAATATTCATAAATGGCTAAGGTTGAGAGATTTACTGACCCGTCAAATTACCTTCGCGAAGGACTAGGCAAGCTTTTCATAGACAAAAGCAACATTAAAACCCCGACTATTGCACCCAATAGGATTAGAGCACCAGTGAGCCTTGATCGAGAGGCCAAACGCGATCATTTATCAAGTCCATTCACAATTCAAAGGAAGGTCAAGAATATTGGAGCTCTTGACACGGTGGTGGCACTTAATGAGTAAATTAGAGTACATCTAATTTGCTATAGCCATGGTGTTGCAAGCGGGCCCGCAGATCATAATCAAGCTAAGTTACTGACCCGTCAAGATGTCACTGAAGCAATTAGAGCACAAATGGCACAACTAAATGAAGAGAAAAACAACGGATTCACGGATTCAAGCGGATCGCACAATCAAAGCTCTTAAAGTCGTCAGATCTAGAGAGATATCACCTTGCGAACGAGGTCGCCGGTGGCGATATGAGGAACGCCGGGAAGAGATGAAGGTCGGCTAGCATAAGCGCCGTTTCCGACGTCGGGACAGCCCAGAAACACCCACTGAATGTTCCTCTTGCCCCGATTCGGCAAGGCGGAGGAGACGAAGGCTTTTCAGATCGAAGGTATGGCGTCGGAAGCGAGCTTTGACGAGTATAAGCGGCTCCTCCATAAGACATCTCCCCGGTGCTCCTCCATTAGAGCCGCCAAGAGGAGCTCTCGAGAGCTCATCATGTTCAGCCCCTGCCTTACTTTCCAGATCGATCGTGGTCAAGCTTTAGAGAGCACAAATCGCAGTCCCCAAACTGTGGCCCTCTCCCGTGGCTGCTCTCCAATTACCGGGGCCGTATTTTCCCCATGGAGTTTTCAGAGAGCTTCCTATTTCCCCTCTGTACCCAATTGCGGCCTCCCAAAAAAGAATCTCCTTTCTAACAAACTTCATGGGGTTTTTATAGAGTTTTTCCTCCACCTGCAGGCCGACATGCGCCCTACCTCTATAACCGTTTTCTCTCTCTGATGGGCTTTTTTCCCTTCTTCCTCCAATGGGCTTCTTCTTTCGTCGCTGGCCCATGACAGGTTCTAGAACTTGGTCTGTTACTCGCTTGGAGTTTGTGTGGTGTCTGCAGATGCCCTCTTGTGTTCCACACGTAGGCTATCTGTCGATTTCTGGAGCCCACAGACAGCCCCCCAAGCCCTTCGACTTCGCGTAGCGAAGGTGAAGGCTTGGTACACTTATGGTCTCGTAAGAGCTTGCATTCGTCCGGGTGCCTCGGGAATCTTTCTTGCAAGTTGTCTCCTCTTTTCTCTTTCTTTTCGTGGAATGACTAAGCTAATTATTGTCTCTTGGTTAGGTTATCTCCTGATTCGCTCGTTTTCTGCATCGTCTCTCATTTCGTATTTATTTTTGAACCATCTATATGGTTTGATGGACCACAAGCTAAAGCGTAAGTTCGCGAGTTAACTAGTAGAGTGGTGCGGAGCCCTGAGATATCGCTTTTAGAGTTTGCGAGGGAACTCGTCAAGTGGGCGCGAAGCCCCAAGATATCGCTTTTAGAGTTCCCGAGGGAACTCGTCAAGTGGGCGCGAAGCCCCAAGACATCGCTTTTAGAGTTCGCAAGGGAACTCGTCAAGTGGGAGCGAAGCCCCAAGACATTGCACTTCGAGTAGCATGGCTCCACTCTAGTTAGGTCACTTCTGGTGTGCTTTGCATTTTGCTTTTAAATGTTTACTTGTATTTATTTTATTCTTGCTCTATCATTTTCTTGTTAATAGTGCAAGCATGAACCTTGTATTTGAAGGAAAATGTGAGTTTCCCATTAGGGATATACAGGCTTGCGCATAAAGAAGCACATGTATGTGCGTCGTAGAGAATAGACTCGTGAAGGGTGCACGCATTTGTGCACAAGGGACCCGCCATGCGTCGGAGAGAGTGATCCCATAGAGGGTATACGAGAGAGAGTGATTTCACTAGCTTGCTCGTGTTGCTCGGCTTGCTTTTTTACTCTGTCTGTTTGCTTGATTTCTCATGTTATTCATGTCACTTGCTTTCTCACATTGCTTATACATTTGTCTTATTGCATTTCCTTTTACTCGCTTTTTCTAAGTCCATGGAGGGTTCATGGTTGGGTAGTTATGAGCGAAGGGAAACCTTTGTGAAGGCCCTGAAGTGAAGATCTTCGTGAAGGGGAGCTTGTGAGAAGGATGGGCTTTCGTGGATGATGGGCCTTCACGATGGACGGCTTACGTGAAGCATTGCCTTCGTGAAGGGACATAGGCATAAGCCGGGAAGTCACGAGCATGGGCCAAGAGTACCACACGAGGGTCAGCAAGGCCTTTGTGAGGGCGACTTTACTAGATTTCTCGCGTTGTTGTTCAACTTGCTTTCTCATACTATTTTTCTTGTATTACTTTCTTGTATTGTGTTTGTACTTGCTCTCTCACATTGCCTTTTCGTATTGCTTTTGCGTAATGCTTTTCATACTCGCGCACTTTTTGTATTGCTTTTCAAGACTTGCATTTCACACGTCGTGTTCACTATTTGCTTTGGTTTTGCTCGTTTCATGCATCGTCTCGGTTTTAATTTACATCTCGTTCATTATTCGGCTCTAGAGTTATGAAGGCTTGTTACGACGGGTTGAAACCTCATCGCCTTAATTTTGTAGTTCACGAATGGAACATGAACTACAAGACTAGAGTATCGTCTTCTAGCGAGCACAGTTGATAACAGGTTTTTGTCGTTCTAAAAACTGCTATGCAAAGTATCCAAACAAACCTTAAACCGTAGTCCTAGGTAAGTACAGGTCGAATCCACAGGGAGGCGAATTCTATCTTAATATGCAATTTGTATGTCAAACCAAAGTAACCAAAGGGGGGTTTTGTGAGTTTTAGTAACCTAAGCATGCAAAAGTAAACAAAGTAAAATATGATGAAATCAGTGATGAGGAAAAGCACTTAGTCAAACAACATCCACAATTCATATGACAAGTTGATCATAGATACTCATTCAAAATCTCATGCAATGGGGATTCCAATTCCTTTTCAAATATAACTAATAGCACAACCAGATACTATTAGCACTAACTAATTAAACAACCCTGAAACTATCAAGATTCAGTTTAACAGCAGCTTTATGGATAGGAAAATAGTTGGATACAATTCTAGCATAAAACAACCAGCTTTTATCCTAGAATGTAAATCAGTTCTCTTCTGCATAAGATTAGCACAACCAGTTACTAATACGATGCAGTTGCTACTCTGAAATATATATGCTCAACCAGTAACAATCTAGATCTAGCAATAGATCGATAACAACAAACCCTAGTTGATCAGACTAGAGAAAATCAATATCAATCATAAGCAATCAAACAAGAGAATAGATAAAATTCATGCAATAGATTAAGAACGAGAATCTCACAACTGAATCCAAACGAAAGCTTCAGCGTCTGACTAAGCTAAGGAGGCTTAGTTCTTCATAGCAAATACGTAAAAACTAATTAGGGTTCGAGAGAGAATCCAAGATAGGCAAACAAGCCTTTTTCTCAACTCTTAAATACTAAAGGAAATAAAGCTAAGTTAACCTAAAACGAAATAATAAAAAGTAATAAAATAATGCAAATAAGGAAACGGCGCGGCGGACTTCAGACATGCACGGCGGGCGCTGCATCCTCCACGACAGGCGCCGTAATCGCGGCGGGCGCCGTCTTTCCACGGAGGGCGCCGTAATTACATCGTAGCCAATGTTGTTGGATGGGAATTGGCGGCGGTCGCCGTAAGTTGCACGGCGGTCGCCGTGAACTCGTTTCTTCCTCCTTTGTCTCTTCAGCTCCCGAAAGCGTGTCTTCAGCACCTCCTCGCCAATACTTCATCACTCCTTGGCGTCTACTACTGGTGGCTTCCTCCTCAGTGTCTCATATGATCTCCAAAATAGCTCAAACACCTCCAAATACACCAACTTCGCCACCAAACGCCATACACATGAATGTGTCTAAATCTACCCGAATGGCACCAATAAAACCTCTAATGACTCTTACTTAATCCCTACAAAGTAGTGCTTATCAAACCACCCCATGCTTAGACCTTTGCTCGTCCACGAGTAAACCAAATAAGAGTCCACTCCTCCAATGCAGCACCCAAGGTCTCACGAAGCATATCCTCCAACTAAGAGTCACCTAACCCATGCCAAAGCTCCTGACACCAATCTCATTCACAACACATCCACAACTCAACAGCTTAAGGGGCAGACAAAGTACTTTCCCCAAGCTAAACCCGGACATCCAATAGTGTGAGTAACCTCTAATCCTAGCCTCCATCTACTGCTCCTTATGTCTCCCAGAGTGACCTACCCGACAATCCTTCTTTGACTTCTCTTCTTATGATGCCTCGCCAAGAATAGTGAGAAATCCTAAAATCACTCTTCTTCTTTTTCGCTCATTTTGCCAAGGCGCCCTTTCGGGTTTTCACCAAGCCACTCATTTCATTTTCCAATAGATATGCTCACAATAGCTCACGTCACTCTTGACCTCATATTACCCCAGCCTAATGCTGGTCTAAGCCACCTGCTTATTACCTAGGCCGCCCTTTCGGGTTTTCGACCTATCTCAGGATTTTAATGATAGCCTTTTTCAAATTTTTGGCTCTTTTCATTTTTTTCATTTTTCTCATCAGCAGCGTAGCAATTACAAAACCCCACCCCATGCTTAAACATTGCATTGTCCTCAATGTAATGAAAGACAAAAGAATAAAGCACAGGGAAAAGCAAAAAATAACTCACAACGTTGCCGAGTTGGCTTGGACACTTCCTTGTCGCTGGCGGTGTACTCATGAAAGTTCATGTCCTGGATGTCTGCATCAACGCTATAACCTTCATATACCGTGCAACCATAGGAAACCACTGTGAAGTGCGGTGGTTATTCAGGAAATCAGGGCGGCACGGCCTTCAACTCCATCAGCTCCTACCATGCAACCATAATGAACCACTGTGGTGAATGAGTGGTCGATCAAGGGAACGGGGTTACATGGCCTTCAAAAATGGGCCCAGATGTCATCGTGGTTAGGCCTTGGTGTATCTCCTCTCCAGCTGTCGACTGCAGGGCCACCATCGTTGCCAAATGAATGTAGGGTGAATGTATTCCTCCGTTAGCAACATGATACGCACCTCTTGTGGGAAATCTGGACAGCCCGGTAAAACTTTTTTTTTGTTTTTTTTTGACTTTTTTTTTCTCCCCGTTTAAGGTCTTTTCGGAGTATTTTATTTTCGTCTTTTGCTCCGCGTTTAAGGTTTTTTCGGGGCCCATTTTTTTTTTTACGAAAGAAAACGAACCTGAAAATGGCGGCGATCGCCGTAATTAAACGGCGGTCGCCGTCATTTGCCGCAAGCGAAGTGTCGGAGAAGGTGAAAACGGCGGGCTCCGTAAGGTCGGCGGCGGGCGCCGTGAACTCCTTCTTCACTTTGAAACGCTTCCTACAGGTTAGTTCGACACAGAAAGGAAAAACTAAAAGGAAAAACAAAAGAAAATGACTAAGGGAAGGAAAATAAACTACCTAACATCGGGTTGCCTCCCGATCAGCGCCTTAGTTAATGTCGTTGGCTCGACATACTACTCGAAAATCCTCAATCCATATCGTCAGGCTCTTTAGGAACCTTCTTAATCCATACCTCCTTCCTGAACCAATCATGGAAATGTTTGAACCTTAGACCATGCTTCTTCTTCAGCGGCTTCTCCATCTTGACCTTCTTAGTCGCGTCTACTCCATGCTTAGATCGTTCAGGGGGGTGTTTAGCCTTGACTTCAGGGACCTGCACCAAAGATGGAACGAGCCTCTCGCTCGGAGTTAGCAGCAAAGGTGATTTACCTGGAAGCTCCGGAGGGAGCTTATAGCAAGCGTCCCACTCAGCAACACCTTCCTGCAAGTCAGTAGATATAGCAATATCCAAGCTAGAATCAACAATAGGTGGTGTGTCATCTAGGTGGTCCTCATCAAAAACATCTTGCACCACAGGCTCAAGTACATCAATTGCACACAAAGAATGACCATCAGAGGGGAATTTCATGGCTTCATAGATGTTATAATTAATGATTTGGCCATCAAATTCCATAGTCAAGGAACCAGTACTCACGTTGATTTTAGTGTTGGCAGTTTTCAAAAAGGGTCTCCCTAACAGAATAGGGGCTACATGCATATCATGTTCCATATCAAGCATATAGAAGTCAGCGGGAAAAGTAAGATCACCAACCCTAACCAAAACATCCTCCACTATCCCTATAGGACGCACACTAGATCTATCAGCTAGCTGAATGAAAATTTTGGTCGTATGCATGGGTCCTAATCCTAAGGATTCACAAAGAGATGAAGGTAAAACATTTATGGAAGCACCCAAATCTAACATAGCTTTATTGAACTTGGTACCTCCAATGGTGACGGGGATGGTGAACATACCTGGGTCGCCACATTTTTTGGATAAGCGTTTTTGAAAAATCGCAGAGACATGCTCGCTTACCTTCACCTTCTTCTTGCTGTTCCTATCCTGATTCCTCTTTGTGGTGCACATCTGCTTCAAGAACTTGGCATAACGAGGGACAGACTTGATCAAATTTAGGAGAGGCATGTTGACCTCAACGTTTCTGAACATCTCAAACATGTCCTTGTCCTGCGCAAGTGGCTTGGTACGCTTCAAAGCATACAGAAATGGTGCAACAGGCTTCCACTCAGGAAAAATCGGAGGTACATACTCCTTCTCAGCCCCAGGATCAGCTACGGCTTCACGGCGGTCGCCGCAAGAAGGACGGCGGGCGCCGTGAACATCATCAGAAAACTCGGAAGTTGGCTCACCGTCACGGCGGGCACCGTAGGTTGCACGGCGGTCGCCGTGAATTGGGCGGCGGGTGCCGAAATAAGTGCGGCGGTCGCCGCAATTTTCATCAGACAAGTCGAGAGCATGGTCATTTTCACGGCGGGCGCCGTGGTCTTCACGGCGGTCGCCGTCGATGTCACGGCGGGTGCCGTAAGTTGTACAGCGGTCGCCGTCGCTGTTCTGTTCCATCTCCTGATCCACTTCCTTGCCAACCTCAGAATCATCCTCTTCGAGTCTCTTCCCGCTCCTCAGAGTTATAGCACTGACGTTCCTAATGTTCGGGTTCACTTCCGTTTGAGATGGAAGTTTACCAGAAATCTTCGCGTCAAGCTTGCTCACCACCTGAGAGATCTGGCCAAATTGCCTTTCCAAGTTCTGAATACTGGATTGTGTAGTCTCTTGGAATTGCAATTGGTTCTTACTCAACTTAGCAACATTCTCATTGAGATTGACGTGGCTCTGCATCAACATCTTCATTATATCATCCATAGAAAGAGACGGGTTCGAGCTCTGCCCTTGCGGCCTTGGCATATATGGTTGCCTAGGTTGTGGAGGGTTACCCTGTTGTTGGTTTTGGTCTGGGTCTCTCCATCTGAATTTGGGATGATCCATCCAACCAGGGTTGTATGTACTAGAGTAAGGATCATTCCTGGGCCTCTGCTGATATCCTCCCACTGCATTCACTTCCTCTTGTAGAGTAGGACATGAGTCAGTAGGATGCAAGTCGTCATGACAAATCTCACAGGCCTTAGCCTACTGAGGTGTACCTTTCAGCTTCAGATGCCTCACCTCCTCTCTCAGCACATCAAAATCAGCTTGATCAATTTTGGATTGGGAACTTGCAACTACCAAGCTTTGGGAACCTCTCCCACTGTATTGTCTAGCGTCATCAGCCAGAGTGGCAAATATCTCTAGAGCCTCTTCATAAGTCATCTTCAGAATATTCCCACCACATGCAGAGTTTACCATCCGACGATCATCTTCACGGAGTCCTCCATGCAGATAAAGAATCAGATCATGATTAGCATAGCCATGGTAGGGACAACTCTTCACCAGCTTCTTGAAGCGTTCATAATAGTCATAGAGAGACTCATTAGAATGTTGCTCTATATTGTAAATCTTCTTCTTAAGCTGATTGGACTTGATCGCTGGGAAGTATTTATCAAGGAACACCTTCTTCAAATTCACCCAAGTAGTGACACTTCCTGGGGGCAGAGAATGATACCAGTCTTTAGCCGATTCCTTCAGAGAAAAGGAAAATACTCTCAACCTCATCTGGTCTTCAGTAATCTCAGATGGTCGCATGCTGGTGCAGACCTCAAGGAACTCATCCAGGTGTTGAATAGGATCCTCAAGCGGGGTTCCACTGAATTTCGGGAGTAAATGGACTACTCCTGTCTTAAGCTCAAATTTGACTCCTTCACCAAGGGCAGGGAATTGCACAGCACGAGTTGGTTGCTCCAAGTTAGGAGCTGTCAAAGATTCGAGAGTAACACGATCAGCCATCGTATCAGTATCCTGAAGTAGTGCACGCACAGCCCTGCAAGCTTGAAGAAAAGTTTTCTCGATTTCTGGGTCAAAAACAAGCGGTAGATTATTAGTAACACGGGTGTGAACCATAAGATAGGTTCACACCAAGATTGGCACACAAATCACACACACAAAAATAGATTATTACCTCCCCGGCAACGACACCAATTTGATAACAGGTTTTTATCGTTCTAAAAACTGCTATGCAAAGTATCCAAACAAACCTTAAACCGTAGTCCTAGGTAAGTACAAGTCGAATCCACAGGGAGGCGAATTCTATCTTAATATGCAATTTGTATGTCAAACCAAAGTAACCAAAGGGGGGTTTTGTGAGTTTTAGTAACCTAAGCATGCAAAAGTAAACAAAGTAAAATATGATGAAATCGGTGATGGGGAAAAGCACTTAGTCAAACAACATCCACAATTCGTATGACAAGTTGATCATAGATACTCATTCAAAATCTCATGCAATGGGGATTCCAATTCCTTTTCAGATATAACTAATAGCACAACCAGATACTATTAGCACTAACTAATTAAACAATCCTGAAACTATCAAGATTCGGTTTAACAGCAGCTTTATGGATAGGAAAATAGTTGGATACAATTCTAGCATAAAACAGTCAGCTTTTATCCTAGAATGTAAATCAGTTCTCTTCTGCATAAGATTAGCACAACCAGTTACTAATACGATGCAGTTGCTACTCTGAAATAGATATGCTCAACCAGTAACAATCTAGATCTAGCTATAGATCGATAACAACAAACCCTAGTTGATCAGACTGGAGAAAATCAATATCAATCATAAGCAATCAAACAAGAGAATAGATAAAATACATGCAATAGATTAAGAACGAGAATCTCACAACTGAATCCAAACGAAAGCTTCAGCGTCTGACTAAGCCAAGGAGGCTTAGTTCTTCATAGCAAATACGTAAAAACTAATTAGGGTTCGAGAGAGAATCCAAGATAGGCAAACAAGCCTTTTCTCAACCCTTAAATACTAAAGGAAATAAAGCTAAGTTAACCTAAAACGAAATAATAAAAAGTAATAAAATAATGCAAGTAAGGAAACGGCGCGGCGGACTTCAGACATGCACGACGGGCGCTGCATCCTCCACGGCGGGCGCCGTCTTTCCACGGCGGGCGCCGTAATTACATCGTAGCCAATGTTGTTGGATGGGAATTGGCGGCGGTCGCCGTAAGTTGCACGGCGGTCGCCGTGAACTCGTTTCTTCCTCCTTTGTCTCTTCAGCTCCCGAAAGCATGTCTTCAGCACCTCCTTGCCAATACTTCATAACTCCTTGGCGTCTACTACTGGTGGCTTCCTCCTTAGTGTCTCATATGATCTCCAAAATAGCTCAAACAACTCCAAATACACCAACTTCGCCACCAAACGCCATACACATGAATGTGTCTAAATCTACCCGAATGGCACCAATAAAACCTCTAATGACTCTTACTTAAGCCCTACAAAGTAGTGCTTATCAACAGTCAACCGCCTTCGCCGGAGACCCACTTGGGACGAGATCGGTCAACTTCGCTAGAGAGTCGCCCTAGAAAACATCTCGTTCTTCCAGAGAATCATTACGAGGCTAGGCACGATCGTGCCCCTCGCTGCAGTAGGGAAGGCCTCCCTAAGGAGCCCCCGCTCTCACCATCAAACAAGGCTTCATCTCGCGAAGAGACTTCCTCGTCGTCTTCTTCTTCGCGTGACGCGACGAACACTGTTAGAATCTGGATATTGAGGAAACGGGTGAGACGATTACCCTTTTCTGACAGCAATATTTTCCGGGAAGACGACGGAGATGAATCCGTCCTCACTTTTGAGAACTTGGGGGGGGGGGGGATAGTAGGAGCTTATTCCTTCCCCGTGGGATCCATACTTGCTCTTCCCTAAGAAGGGTCACGATCGTTGTACCATTATCCTAACTTCATGGCGGTGAGCCCTCCGGCGTTGTTCGCGGGGTTTCACGTGCCTATACACCCTCTTTTTAAGGAGATTTTGAATGCTTAAAGCACCAGCTCCATCCAGCTGCACCCGAATTCATGGAGGAACCGGGCTATCATTCCCAACTCTAGGAACACTGCAGGGGTGGTCTATAGAGATAGGGCTCCCTACTCGATTTCTTCCATTGGGGAAGTCAAGGAAGACCATGATGGGGTCCTGGAAGCATGGACAGTGACGACTCTAAAGGAGGGTGACCCTCTCGTGGGGAAGCCGCTCTCTCCTGGAGCTACCCCTTCTGTGGGAGTCAAGCGTTCTCGGGGGGAATCCCCGCGGAGAGAACTTTCAAGTGTTGTTACTCCTTGCCCTTAGTCTAGCTTTCCATTACCCTGTTTGTGTGTTGCTAAACTGCCCCCTTTGTATTGTTCTTTTCATGCTTTTGTAATATGGTTCCTTTTGAACAAGGTTCTTTGATGGATAACGACGTTTGGCCCAATGGATACATCATTCTGTTTTAAGTTTCCCTTATTTGTTTCGCGTGTGTTGCTAGCTGCATTTAACATATAAATTATGTGTGCACGTAACTCTTCGAGTAATTCAATCGCGAGGCTAACTATGCCGTGTGTGGTTTTTTGGACGTGTCTTAATCAACTTTGGCTTAGTTATCATGACAATTATTCGGGCAGACCGCGCATTTTTGACTTTGTTCGCGTACAACCCCCTTCTCTCCCCCCCATCCCTCCTACTAGTTTGCGAACTGGAGGGGGAATTGTAGAAGGGGTTGTGAGGGGGGTTAGCTCGTTGTTTCTAGTATTCGTTATGGTGCCTGCCCTTGGGGGCCATATTGTATGTTTTGGGCACGCGTAATGAATGTAAACATGGTAAATGTAGTGAATCTTTGTATTGGGCAAAACGATGTATCTACAACTTCTCGTTTTTTTAAGAGCAACGAGTAGAATATATGAATTTTCTACTTCTTTCGCGTGTTTCTTTGTTTCCAACATTTTTGTTTGTAAGTTACTCCTCGATGTATCCTCGTGAAGGCGTACCTCGTCGCCACTTAGGTTCTTGCAGGCGATAGTTGCCCTTTTAAGTTGCTGAGTTTTTCCCATATCAATTATCCTCGCGTGTGTCTTGCACTTTTATCGCTTCCTAACACTTTTCTCAAAACCTGTTTGACACTTGCTCAAAAACTGGCCTTCTTGTATTGTCTTTTCTCACTTGTATTCTTGCATTGTTTTTTCCTTGTTTTGCTTATATGTCACAGTTTATATTACTTTTTTAGTATTGCTTCATATCGCGTATTTCGTGTTGCTCAACCGTGTTGCTCTTCTCGCATATCTTGTTTTCGCGTATTGCTTTCACATATTACTTTTGCGCATTGTTTTTTTCTCGACTTGCTTTTCAAGACTCACGCACTATCTGTTATTGCTTCTCTACTTGTCATTTCGTATTGTCTTTTAGTTTGTATCGTTTTTCTCGAGTACGAATTGCTTTAAACACATGCATTGCTTTTTCTCGTATGAATTGCTTTAACACCTGCATTGCTTTTTCTCGCGTATGTTGCTTCTCAATGGTGTTGCTTTTCATGATTTGCTTATACAATATTGTTCGATGTTTATTGTTTTACACGCTTATTGCCTTCGAGTATTGCTTTCACATATTGCTTTCTAGACTTGCTTTTGACACTTGCTCTTAACACTTGCCTTCAACTCTTGCTTTACACGCGTATTGGCTAATACTTGCCAAGCCCAATACCGTCAAATATTGCTGGTGTTGCTATGCGTATTGGCTCGATGTGGCTGAGCACAATACCGTTTGATATTGCTCTACAACTTGTCTCGCACGCATATCAGCTAATACTTGCCAAGCCCAATACCGTTAAATATTGCTTTCACTTGCTCAAACTCGCTTGCACTTGCACACACTTGCTTGCACTTGCACATACTTGCTTTATACTTGCACACACTTGCCTTATACTTGCACATACTTGCTTTATACTTGCACATACTTGCTTTACACTTGCTTTATACTTGCTTTCTTTGTTATTATGTATTGCCTTTATCGTATCGCATTTGTAATTTGCTCTCTAAGCCTGTGGAGGGCATGCGGCTGGGAAGCCATACGTGAAGGGAGGCCTTTGTGAATGCCATGATGTGAAGGCCTTCGTGAAGGGGAGACCTCCGCGAAGGAGGGACCTTCTTGAGAGGGGTGTCTTCATGAAGACAATAGGCTCAAGTCGGGGAGGGCGACGAGCACATGCTATGACTTCTTCACGGAGGCCGGGAATAGCCAAGCGAAGAACGGGAAGGCCATGGGCCAAGGCCGGGGAGACCAAGGACGAAGGCCGGGGAGGTCTTCGTGAAGGATATCTTGCTAGTTTTTCTCATGAAGTTGCTCCACTTGCTCTAAAGTGTAATGTCTCTTCCCATTCGGTCTCATATTGCCTTTCTTCTTGCATCCTTGTGAAAGGCATGAGCGGTGGCGAGCAGAGTGATACCATAGATTGCGTCGGCTCGAGGGACGTGCGAGCCCCAGCCGTAGTAAGATGTCGTAAAGCCTACGCGAAAACAAAGGTAAATCAGTGAGAGCTACGTGAAGTATAAGTAGAGAGGAGTGAAGGCTAACCAAAGCTGAAGTGGAGTATAGTGGAGCTTGGTTGTCGGAGGTTCTTCGTAGAGCGGGCATTTCGTCATGACAAGAACGTTTCTAGTGCGTGAGGACATCCCCACGGTCGGCGCCAGTGTTGAATTCCGATTCAACGATTCGTGAAGGTGCTAAGGGTCAACACACCCTCAGCTCGGATTTGTTGAGGATTTGATTGTTTTGGGGACGTCCTCAGCAACTTCCTGGTCACTGGCTTCGCATAGGAGGGGGTCTCTGGCTCCATGCTTCGGTTCTGATGCCGATATTATTCCTTCACACTTCTCCATGTCGTATATGATTGTTCTCGAGCTCCGACAGCCTTCTCATATGCCAGATTCACTTGAAAACACCCCGGAGGTGGCTTCCCCGGGGGCGGGCTCTCCGACGCTCAAGTCAGTATTCCATACGAAAAGCATATGTATATATATATTCATAAATGGATAAGGTTGTGAGATTTACTGACCCGTCAAATTACCTTCGCGAAGGACTAGGCAAGCTTTTCATAGACAAAAGCAACATTAAAACCCCGACTATTGCACCCAATAGGATTAGAGCACCAGTGAGCCTTGATCGAGAGGCCAAACACGATCATTTATCAAGTCCATTCACAATTCAAAGGAAGGTCAAGAATATTGGAGCTCTTGACACGGTGGTGGCACTTAATGAGTAAATTAGAGTACATCTAATTTGCTATAGCCGTGGTATTGCAAGCGGACCCGCGGATCATAATCAAGCTAAGTTATTGAACCGTCAAGATGTCACTGAAGCAATTAGAGCACAAATGGCACAACTAAATGAAGAGCAAAACAACGGATTCACGGATTCAAGCGGATCGCACAATCAAAGCTCTTAAAGTCGTCAGATCTAGAGAGATATCACCTTGCGAACGAGGTCGCCGGTGGCGATATGAGGAACGCCAGGAAGAGATGAAGGTCGGCTAGCATAAGCGTCATTTTCGACGTCGAGACAGCCCAGAAACACCCACTGAATGTTCCTCTTGCCCCGATTCGGCAAGGCGGAGGAGACGAAGGCTTTTCAGATCGAAGGATGGCGTCGGAAGCGAGCTTTGACGGGTATAAGCGGCTCCTCCATAAGACATCTCCCCGGTGCTCCTCCATTAGAGCCGCCAAGAGGAGCTCTCGAGAGCTCATCATGTTCAGCCCCTGCCTTACTTTCCAGATCGATCGTGGTCGAGCTTTAGAGAGAACAAATCACAGTCCCTGAACTGTGGCCCTCTCCCATGGCTGCTCTCCAATTGCCGGGGCCGTATTTTCCCCATGGAGTTTTCAGAGAGCTTCCTCTTTCCCCTCTGTACCCAATTGCGGCCTCCCAAAAGAGAATTTCCTTTCTAACAAACTTCATGGGGTTTTTATAGAGTTTCTCCTCCACCTGTAGGCCGACACGCGCCCTCCCTCTATAACCGTTTTCTCTCTCTGATGATGGGATTTTTCCCTTCTTCCTCCAATGGTCTTCTTCTTTCGTCGCTGGCCCATGACAGGTTCTAGAACTTGGTCTGTTACTTGCTTGGAGTTCGCGTGGTGTCTGTAGATGCCCTCTTGTGTTCCACGCGTAGGCTATCTGTCGATTTCTAGAGCCCACAGCATCTTCAACTGACTTTCATTACAAGGTTTACCTTTATTTCAGACATAACTTGGATGAGTTGGCTCTTAGACATTGTAGCTAGATCAACAGGTAAAGGATCATTTCCCAACAAAGGTTGCTACAGTGGGCCATTTTAATTTGATGGGCCAACAGCATGAGGATCACCAAGAGCCTCAGCCATATAGATGCATCAGTCATTGCTTGCTTGATCCACGCGTAACTAATCACTTAACAACTCTGTCATTCACATGTTTGCAGGATCCTTGTACCCCACTGAAGTGAAAATTATAGATGATGATATCAGACTCCAAAGCAATATGATTCATATTGGAACCAATTCAAAATTTGTATGTAACATTATATGCAACTCAAAAGAGAGATAAACATACCACTAACTTCTACAATATCTCTTGGGACAAGATCAGCAGCAAGAAGGTTTGAGAAACAGCCTATCAGTGAGAAAATAAGTTTGGTTAATCAGTGAGAAAATAAGTTTTGGTGCTTGATTTACTATTGCGTAGAACAATTGCAATATCATCTTTGGTAAGCTCGTAGTTCCTACACATGACAAAGAAACATATAATGCAGTCAAAATTCTAAGAAGCAACTAGTTGTTATGTAGAAGACAACAATAGTATAGCATTTTTTGGATCATATGCATAATCGTTCAACATAAAACACATCATCCAAGCTATAGACTTGCTGGTACTTCGCAGCTATACTCTTAGAACACAATTCAAAGGATAGCACAACACAAACACTCTACTTGTGGAGACTCCGTTTCTTTTTCTTCATTCTCGAAGTTGTTCTTCGATTGTCTCTACTACGCTCTGTTAAAGGAGGAAAATGGAAGCTCTAGATCGCCGGCAAGAATGAAAAAAGATTATAAGCGACACCGATAAGCCCCAAAAAGAAGACCCGGGGATTTGGTTGGTCAACTGATGACATGCCGACAATGTTAATACAACGATGGCAATAATGTAAATATGATAGAACACCGGTTGCATTTACAAAGAGCAAAACTGGAAAAACTGAAAAAAGAAAATTAAATTAAGAAAAAGGAAAATAGTTAATTGGCTAGACCAACCAACTTGTTACACGTAATAGGAAATGAATTGGTGTTAGTCTCTACAAATGACATGTCATTGTTTGGCCCACTTTCTACATGCAAATTTGTTTGGAGGCCACTCACACATTTATAGCAGTAAGGATTTTTTTTTATACAAGGCAAACATTAGGGTCCATCTAATATGATGGTTGCCCTAACTCATCCGAACTGCAAACTGAGTTCCAAAAGAACTAAAGGTAGAGTTCAAATATAAGAACTCATATCTATCACTAAGAATCAGATGAGTACGATGATGATCAGTGGAGGGAGAAATAAGATGTCAGAATGGTTGAACTGCAGAAGACGGGATGGGGTGTGTTGCCATGAAATCTACGGCACGATTGGCCTTCCGGAAGCAATGGAAGACCTGAAAAGAAGTAAAGGACGAAAGCAAAGAAAAAATATCCATAATAATGGAGTGGATTTCCCAAGGAATTTTCCATATGCCTCAGATTGAATTAATGACTAATAAATTATTGCCTTCGATAATTATATGTTTGATATTGAGCCTAGCAGCAGATTGAATACCTGAAAGAGTTGTTAGCGCCTCACTACGGAGCATAAAGTTGAAGGGATCTGTTCCCGGTTAAAAGAAGAGCATTTCCATTATGATCTCTAAGGATGTAGCCAAAATGTGAGGTATAATCGTTTTTCTTAGAGCCATCAAAATTAAGTTTTACCCAGTTCGGATGAGGTTTCTTCCATGTCCGGTTTGTAATCAATGCACGGTTTCTTTTGATGGTTACTGGTTTTATGGATTCAGTGGATCAGGTCCAATCTTGAAAGAGTCGCCAAGCTTGGTCTGAGGGGTTAAAGTTAATAGGAGTAGGAGATTGGCGAAAGATAAGGTTATTATGATGATTCCAAATGGACCACCAGAGAAATAGCATAGGAACAGGATTAGAATTGGATTGTCTGAAGTACTCAAAATTGTATAGAAAATCTTATGTATATTGAAGAGAGAAGGAGGATTGAAGTTTGGATTCAAGGTTAGATATCATTGATTTAGTGAATGGGCAAGTGAAGAACAAGTGATTAAGGTCTTCGTCCGCAGTTTGACATAGCTGGCAAGTGGAGTAAATGGAGTAATAATGACGGTTAAGACGTTCCGTGGTGGGAAGTGCATCTATGACAGCCTTTCAAATAAAGTTTTGAATCTTTGGAGGGATCTTCAATTTCCAAATCCAGGAGTAAGGTTGTGTTTGGGGATTATGGAGGGTGCAGTGGTTCAATTTGTGTGTGGAAGAAGTGGTAAATTTACCGTCAGAATTAAATCTCCAAAGAAGTCGGTCTTCCATCTGTGTTACCGGAATATGTATATTAGTAATTTTATCAATGATGTGATGAGGTAACAAAGTTTGTAAGTAAGGTAAATTCCATTGGTGGGATGGGGTGATGAAAGATGAAACAGTTATATCGGATGCAGTATTGTTGTGGAAATAAGGAAAAAGATCATAGTTTGGAATCCAAGAATCAGACCAGAATTTAATTGTTTGACCATTTCCAAGATCCCAGCTAAGACCTTTCTTGAATTCATCGCAGAGATGTAGTGGACGTGAAAATTGCCAGGACTGTTTGGCTTTCTTACGATACGAGAAAAAATCTTCAACTGCTAGCTCTGCCAACTTATGAGGAAATTAAAAAGGTAGTTTTTGCCTTACCATCCAATAAAACGCCTGGTCCTAACGGCTATCTTGTTGAGTTTTATCAAACCTTCTGGCCCATTGTTGGTAGATCCCTGACTCCTGCCATCCAAGCATTTTTTTCATTCCTGTCAAATGTTAAAAGAATGTGCTTACTCGTTCATAAATCATAACTCTTATCCAAAAAATGACAATGCACTCACTATCAACCATTACAGACCGATTAGTTTATGCAATACGATTTATAAAATTATTACAAAAATTATGGCCAACAGATTATGATTACTCCTCCCTAAGTTAATTAGTACATACCAAGGCGCATTTGTGGAAGGACGTTCTATTCAAGACAATATTCTATTAGCCTGTGAAATTTTCCATTCTTTTCATACTAAAAAGAAAGGTAAAAAAGGATGGATGGCTCTTAAACTGGACATGGAAAAGGCCTACGATAAGTTAAACTGGAACTTTATTAGGGAAAATCGGAAAAGTTTGTATTAATTAGTCCAAAATCAGACAACAACGTATTTAATCTGTTAAATCTAGAGTGAGTTAGAATGATGCCACCAAGTTTATCAGAGGGTGTGAGAATATCATTGAAGTCTCCCATTACAGCAATTGGAAGATTGTATTGGATAATTAGATTACCAATTTTATTCCAATAATCTATTTTTAATTCTTCACAACTAGGTGCGGATACGAAAAAGATAAGGAATGTTAGGCTTTGAAGCTGTACTTTTAGAAGAATAATATTATATTCATTAAGTAGAACTGTAGTAGTCTGTAAAATGGGAGAGTCATTTAGAAGGAGCCAAAGTCCAATGCGGGATCCTCCAGCTGGTGACATGATAATAGATTTAAATCTGAGTTTGTGCATAAAAGTCGGACTCAGAATGTCATTAGTTTTTGTTTCAGCTAGGCATAACATATGGCGTTTTAGGAATGCGATTTATGTCCAAAAGTAAGGGCGATGAACGCCTATGGAGTTCCAATATCCGATCTTCATGTGATACATGTATAGTTGACGTAACCATAAATTAGGGTCATAGTAGTGTCATATTTCACGGTCATAGAAGTAGTAGAAGGCCAAAGCCCAGAAAAAACATAACAATCAAAAGAAATAAAAAATACAAACAAAAAACAAGGCCCAGAAAAACAAGCTTGTACAGATAAGGTTTGTTGGCAAGTTTCATATGAAAGTCACAATTGAGTTTCATAGTGGGGTCATATTTCACGGCGAGTTAGGTAAATGACCCTTTGACAAACCTGTTTTTAAACTAATGGACCCTTAGTGAAAATGGACCCCTCATCCCAACTTTTTCATTATTTTATTATTTTAATAAAATAATAAAATGCTCGAGGCTCGATCGATCGATCTCTCCTTCCATAACAGAATACCTCTCCTTCCATAACAGAATCGGTCGATCGATCGATCGATTTCATCTACCTCAAACCTTCTTCCCCACGCCACCGCCAATCGATCGCATACAAGAGCTCTGGCCGATCGATTGCACGCCGCACGCCACCGCACGCCAGCGACTACAGGAGGATTCGGCTCCGCTTCGATCGCAGGGAAGATAGCTTTCGATTGTTTGATCGAAGAGATCCAAGGAGATTGAAGTTCGATCGCACTAGAAACAAGTAATTTCTCTTCCAAATCTGAATTTGGTTGTTCTAATGACACTATTACTCGATTATGATTGAAATAGTGTCATTGTGAATAAGTAATGTAAAATTGTCTTTGGAATCATAACTGTCATTGAAATAGTGTCATTCCAAATCTGAATTTGGTTGTTCTAATAAAACTATCATTGAAATAGTGTCATTTTGAATTTCTGGAGTAATAATGACACTTTATCTGGATGTGGTGTTCAGTGTTCAAAAAGTGTCATTAAAATGATTGTGTGCATAATCCAGAAAAAGTGTCATTGTTGTACAAATTGCAATAAGAAATAAGGATTGTTTAAGAGGATAAAACAAAAGTGTCATTAGAATTGTATGAATTTTATGATTTATAATGACACTGTTGAAAAAGTGTCATTAGAATGAGTGTGTGCACAATCCAGAAATAGTGGCATTGTTTAACAAATTGCAATATGAAAATAGTGATTGTTTAAAAGGATTAAACAAGAGTGTCATTAGAGTTTTCTGAATTCCTGCATTATGAATAACACTATGAAATTATGTCATTAAAATTATTCTGTCATTAAGTCAGATTGTTGTGTTTCATGTTATAGATGTAGATGAGAATCCTAACAGTGTTCTCTGGAGGAGAATGGGAAGTAAAAGAGGGATGTTGTGTTTATGCTGGCAAAACCACATCAAAAGCATTTATGGTTAATGACACTTTGATGTTAGGAGAGCTTAAGAAGATGATTATAGATAGGTTCAAGCTCAATTCATCATGTTCTGACATAGTCTTAGGTCATTTGAACCCTTTTCAGAAGCTAATGGAGCCATATATAGTTGATACAGACGAAGATTACAAATCGTTTGTTGAAATCAATGAGTATCCTCAAGTATCATGGACACTTCCATTGTATGTATATACAACTAATATGTTGACAGTTGAAGAACATGTATTGGCACCCCAAAAAGAGAATAGAATGGTGGTTGTTGAGGAACATTTGCAGTTAGATTGTAGGGTTCAGTGTGATGACATAGTGCCTTTGGTGGTTGCTGAAGAGGACTTGCCTCTGGATTTTAGTATGCAGAATAATGACAAACTGTCATTGAAGATAGGGAAACCTTCAAAGGTCAATGATTATGCTCTGTCTACGGGGCATGATTTTCTGTATGTAGGGCAATTATTTAAGACTAAAGATGACTTGAAAACTGCCATAAAAATATGGCGATGTGTGAGAATTTTGGATACAAAGTTTTCAAGTCAAGATAGTATTTCTCCCACCAGAATATAAAAAGAAGGTTGGCAGGCAAAGAAAGCATAGGCTTCCCTCTGAAGGAGAATTTAAGAAAAGTGTCATTAAGAAGACAAGAAAGAAGACAGTGAAGTGTGGAACATGTGGGGTAGCTGGACATAACAACAAAAACATGCAAGAACATGGCAGCAAGCAGCAGTGGCTAAATGATGCAAGTGGAGTAAGGAGAATTCACAATTTGTTGAAGAATTATACTAAAGTGTCATTAAAACAGATTTTATGGTGGTGTTGACAGTGTCGAATTATACTAAAGTGTCATTAATACAGATTTTATGTTGAAGACTTATACTAGATTGTCATTACACTTTTTGTTGAAGAGTTATATAACATTAAAAAAGTGTCATTAGAATCTCTGATTTCTATAGACAATGTCAAATTATTGGAATTATGTGAAAAGTGTCATTAAAATCACTCTGGTGTTGAAAGTAGACGAAAAGTGTCATTGAAACTAAATAGTGTCATTGAAGAACAAAAAGTGTCATTGAAACAAAAGAGTCACTGAAGGAAAAAAGTGTCATTTGTATTATTAAACTGTCACTGCATACAAATAGTGTCATTGAAATTAAAGTGTCATTGAAGAACAAAAAGTGTCATTGAAACAAAAGAGTCACTAAAGGAAAAAGTGTCATTAAAAATAAAGTGTAATTGCAGACAAATAGTGTCATTGAAATAAAAGTGTCATTGTAGAACAAAAAAGTGTTATTGAAACTAAAGTGACACTGTTTGTTGAACAAAAAAGTGCCATTAGGAAACATTAAAGTACAACACTGTGATATTGCAATGACACTGTCATGGAATAACAAAAGTGTCATTACAACATCACAAGGCAAGAAAAGTGTCATTAAAAATAAAGTGTCAATACAAGAAAGTGTCATTGCAATCACAACTTACCTCATCTCCTAGCCAACTTCCATTTTTCGTAAGAATACCAGTACTGAATAGTGTCATCAGTAAACAATATGGGAATAGTGTCATTAGAATACCAGTACTGAATATTGTCATTAGAATAAAAGTGGCATTAAAACATTGAATGTCAATACATCAGAATTCTTTACATTATAACTAAAAAGGTTACATAATTTTGCTCGACAAAGTACCATTACATATAAAAGACATCCAAATTTGTGCCAAAATGTCATCATAGTTCTAAAAAACAAGATAGAGATCACTATGCATCAGGTAAAGGTTCCCATGTCCAAGTACGCTTGAACAAATCAATAGCAATCTTCTCCCTATGTGCTCTCATATGTGCATCATCTAGATTTGCCATACTTGTTCCGAAAACAATTGCTTCAATATACTTGATTGTATATATAGCACAGTTGCCACTGTAAAATAATAACAAATAGAAAATTGTGTCAATCAATTGAATAATCTGTCATAAGCAATAGAGGAGGGAAAGAAGTGTGTTTACCCTGTACAATCTTGCGGGAGAGACATATCTCTGAACCAGGTAAAAGATTCTTCAAATGTGCCAAGGTGAGAGAAACGCCCAGTACGACGCATCAAAATAGGCAAGAAATCCAACAAAGGTTGAAGGAAGGCCTTAAACATGTTGTCCTTATACAAATAATGAGCACAATCCAATACTCTGATTTTGGATTCAGCCAAGTTGATTTCTAGACCAATCCAATGCTTATTCTCCAAATTAAATGGTGTGTATACCTTTGTAACACCATGGTACCAAGATTTGCCAAAATAGTTTGGATTGGAACCCAAAATACAAATTGAACGTCTCTGGAATCTTATCTTCTCTAGATATGTATCTTTTGATTTGATTGGCATTGAACTTCTTGTACCAAAGCCAATCCAAAACCACACTGTCCTTGAACAAATCAGGATTTTCATGAATACGCTTGCGCATGTGAAAAAGAGCCTCACTAATATGCTGAGAAAACAAAGATCATATAAACAAATCAAAACAGTGTTATTTCATCAAAGTGTCTCACTAGTACAAAGATCATGTAAACAAATCAGAAAAGTGTCATTACAATGTCATGGAATAAAAAAAGTGTCATTACAACATAACAACAGAAAAATGACACTGAAATTAAAGTGAGAAGCTAGAACGAAAAGTGTCATTGAAACTAAATAGTGTCATTGAAGAACAAAAAGTGTCATTGAAACAAAAGAGTCACCGAAGGAAAAAAGTGTCATTTGTATTATTAAACTGTCACTGCAGACAAATAGTGTCATTGAAATTAAAGTGTCATTGAAGAACAAAAAGTGTCATTGAAACAAAAGAGTCATTGAAGGAAAAAGTGTCAATACAAGAAAGTGTCATTGAAATAAAAGTGTCATTGTAGAACAAAAAAGTGTTATTGAAACTAAAGTGACACTGTTTGTTGAACAAAAAAGTGTCATTAGGAAACATTGAAGTACAACACTGTGATATTGCAATGACACTGCCATGGAATAACAAAAGTGTCATTACAACATCACAAGGCAAGAAAAGTGTCATTACAAATAAAGTGTCAATACAAGAAAGTGTCATTGCAATCACAGCTTACCTCATCTCCTAGCCAACATCCATTTTTCATAAGATTGTCAAAGAATTCAGGCTTTAAAGCGACTTCATGTCCACGGAATGTATCTTCTCGATCACTGATAGAAAAAAAGAAAGTCCATAGTTAAAATTTCTGGATAAAAATGTCATAACCATAATAATAATCAATAGAAAATAGTATACATACCCATTACGATGGAAGTCATGGAGTTCTTTACGATCCGTATTATCATAGAAGGAAAAACGAGGTATCTTTGAAAGAGGAATGTACTTGCGCTTTTTGGCCTTCTTATTTTTAGTAAGAATGGTTTTCGCTTGTTTCTTCCCATCGTTATCCTCTTCTTGTTGTCCAGCATCTCCCTCTTCTTGCTTCCCAGCATCTCCTTCTTCCTTCCCAGCATCTCGCTCTTCTTGCTTCCCAACATCTCCCTCTTCTTGCTTCCCAGCATCTCCTTCTTCCTTCCCAACATCTCGCTCTTCTTGCTTCCCAACATCTCCCTCTTCTTGCTTCCAATCATTTCCAAACAAGGAATCATATATATGGTCACGCTGAGCTTTGCTCGAGGAACAACCGGTAACAGATTCTAAAACATAACACAGCAAAGCATTAAATTCTGAATACACAAATAATATATAGTTAGAGTATTTGGGATTGATATGAGTTACCTGGAATGCAAATCAATGATTTCTCTTGAACATCTTCAGCCGTTACACTATCACTTGAATGCAACATAACTTCTTTGGCAATTTCAGCAATAATTTTATCTTCATCCATTGCATCAGTGGCAACTTCATCTAGAGCCATGTTTCGAAACGTTGTTCCGTCTTGGATATCACATTCACTATTAATGATAGATTTAAATGGATCAGGCTCAGTCATTACCTTGTCGACCAAAGTTTCTTCAGCATTTTCGATCACTAGAGATTCAATATAGTCAACAGTTTTGCCACAAGCCACAAGTGACTCAGAATCAACATTATCGACCATTGTTTCGTCATCCTTGTTGACTGTATTTCCATCCTCATCAGGTGCCATTGTTTCGTCAGCCTTGGTTAGAGAATTTCCATCCTCCTTAGGTGCTACTTGTACATTGTCCACCATTTGTTCATCAGCCACCTCTTGGACCATAGTTCCATCCGCCTTGTCGACATAATTTTCATCCTTCTCAGGTGCTACAGATTGTACAGTCTCACCCTCAACCATTGTTTCCTCATCTTGTCCTCCTTTAGGATTCACTTCAATAAGATCATCATCATCATCTTCATCCGTAGAAGGTTCGTTTCTACCCAAGAGAAGAGTTAGAATACTTTTAACATTCTTGAGAAATTTTTCAATCTGGCCTTTGTTGTCATTAACAGCAAATTGAATCTCTCTTGTGGCCCTCTGCTGAACCTTCATACTATCAAGAAGGACTTGTCCCTATTCGGGAATATTTTGGCTCTCATATGCTTTCTTCTCTTCTTTCTTCGCAGGAGGATCTTTCTTCTTTTCTATCTTCTCTTGAGTTGGTAGAGTGTCATTAACAACAGGGCCTTTGAATTTAAACTTGAGTGAACGGATAGCGGATGATGATTTCTGCACAAGAACACAAAGTTTAGAACAAAGTGTCATTAGAAGTAGTGTAATTACAACATCAGAATAGAAAAGTGCAATAAAGTGTCATTAAAAAATATGCCATAAACTGTCATTATATAATAGTGTTCATATCAAGTAAAACCAAGAAGGAAAAGTGTCATTGCGATGCATAATGTGTCATTAGAAGTAGTGTCATTACAACATCAGAATATAAAAGTGTAATAAAGTGTCATTAACAAATGTCACATAACAGTCATTATATTATAGTGTCATTAGAGGGATATCAACTAAAATCAAGAAGGAAAAGTGTCATTAGTAAACAAATATTGCATAATGTGTGATTACAAATAGTGTCATTAACAATCACATATGGCATAATGTGTCATTAGAAGTAGTGTCATTACAACATCATAATATAAAAGTGTAATAAAGTGTCATTAACAAATGTCACATAACAGTCATTATATAATAGTGTCATTAGAGGGATGTCAACTAAAATCAAGAAGGAAAAGTATCATTAGTAAACAAATATTGCATAATGTGTGATTACAAATAGTGTCATCCAAAATTCAGAAAAGAAAAGTGTCATAAACTGTCATTACCAAACAAATATGCCACTAAAATATCATTAGAAAATTGTGTCATTACCTTCTTAGCCTTCTTTTCCTTCTTTTCCTTATGTTCCCTCTTTTCCTTCTTTTCACTCTTGCACTCCTCTTCAAACTTAATTTTATTAGCAGTTGACTTCTTATGGAGTTGAAGTCTTCCACCACATACATGTTTCCCTTTGTCCAGCTTTACTGATTCAATTGGGTTGACCTTATTCTCCTCATCAGTTTGATGAAAACCTATGCACAATTTTTTTGGTGGTGATTCAAAGTCATCATCATCATCATCGTCGTCATACTCGCCTTTTATAACAAGACCCTCTTCACCAGACATCCAACTTTCAGCTACTGCATCGAAGTCTTCATCAGCCACTTCCGTTGTGAAACCAACGTCCTTGAATTGTTCCAACACAGCAGGAGATGGTAAAACACAAGACTGAAAGAGACAAAAAAAAGGGAAAAAGTGTCAGAAACTATATTAGACATCAAAGTAATGAATTGAATTGTTAAATAATACAAATGCAGAAAAGGATACATACAAATTCTGGATCATTAGCGGCATTAAAAACCTGACTCCGTGTGGCAAGCTTTTCGTCATCTGTACTACTCTAACGAAGACAATATGGCAATGTTTTTTGAGGTTTGCATGAGAAATGAGCAACATCAATAAAATTTAGGAATGTCTCCAGTATCCACAGCTGTAACAATTAAAAGTGTCATTAAAAAGTGAAACAACATATAAAAATAAACTCCAAAAAGTGTCATATAAACTGGAATGAAGTGTTGATAGTGTCATTACAAGCATATGAACTAACATAAATTCTAAAAAAGTGTCATTATGATGCAACAGATAAAAATAGTGTCATAACCCCAAACAAAAATAACAAGCCACAGTGAATAAAGTGTCATTGGGAATAAAGTGTCATAAACTGGAATGGAAAGTGTCATTGTAAGCATGGATAGTGTCATTAAAATCATGGAAAGTGTCATTAAAAGATCTAGTAAAGTGTCATTATGATTCTGGAAAAGCAAGCATGGAAAGTGTCACTAAACTTAATATCTAATGCATTGCGGGTATGAAAAAGTATCATTCGGGATAAGAAATTGTCATTAGTACCTGAAAAGCAAGCGGGTAGCCAAAGAGATTATAACCAAATCTTGCCTATGGATCTATTTTACGGTTTTCACGATTGAGAAGCCTAAGTGATCTAATCAAGAGAACGTATGATTCCCTACCCCCATGGATGCTTCTGAAATGACTCTATATCAAACGCTAGAGAAAACACATGGGATTCAATAGGATGGCCTCGCTGCTTAGTCAATATCACTCCCTCAAGGATCAACATGTGAGCAAACCTCAGCTTTCTCACTGGATCTTTCTCTTTCCCAAACATATCAAGCAGTTTCTCATAAGTACACCTTTTTATACCCAGCTCAATTTTAGTGTCAAACTCAGGTAGGGTGTTGAAGGCAAATCAGAAGCATTGCAATTTAATCCAGTTATAGCAGCAAACTCCTTTATTGAGAAACGAGTGATATTGTCGCGAACTAGAAACCACAATTCTTTTGTTTTCTTAGTCACTATCTCATTTAACAACACATAATGCATTATTTGAGCATGTAACTTCAGTTTATATTCAAGTTGTACAATAGGACCAAAGCAGCCATTGCACAGCGTATCCCAATCAGATGGGGGAAGATTTTCCTTCAAAAGATTAAACAAATTCTGCATGTGGTAAAAATTAATCCTCGCCATAAAGCGATCTGCCGGATTAACAAAATATTTGCACTTGATCGTAGACATGCTCAAACCTGTATTTTGTAGAAAATGTCATTAGAAGCATATAAAAAAGTGTCAATGTGGTGCTAGAAGTGTCATTAAACAAAATATATAATCGACAATTATGGATAAAAAAGTGTCATTATCATTTTATAGTGTCATATAAACTGGAATGAAGCATGGAAAGTTTCATTAAGATCATATAAACTAAGAATGACACCATAAAAGTGTCAATGTGGTGCTAGAAGTGTCATTATCATTTTATAGTGTCTAGAAGTGTCATTAAGATCATATAAAATAAGAATGACACCATGAAGCATGGAAAGTGTCATTAAGTTCATATAAACTAAGAATGACGCCAACCAAATGTCATAAAAACACTATCATGAAGCATTCAAAGTGCAATGACATGTAAAATAGTGTCATTAGAAGCGAAAGAGTGAAATGGACATAAAAACGCTTGAATACCTAACCCTAACTACAACGAAATGCAATCGAAACAATAGAAAAGAGGTGTAATCGAAACTAACGCGTGCTCCAAAGTGCAATGTAGGTGTAATTGAAACTAGTTTAAGCCAAAAAAGGAAGAAATCAAACTTGTTCGATAGAGAAATGCTACAACCTGACTTTGATCGACGAGAGATGATGAAGCGTGGGAGACGACAACGAGATCGAGATCGAAAGCGTGAGCGAGAGAGAGATCGATAGAAAATCCGAGATCGAAATCGGATGAAAATCGAGAGCGAGAGCAGATTTCCAGCGAAGATTTCCGCAGAGAGAGAGAGAGAGAGGAGGAGGAGGAGGATGTGGAGGCCACTTGTGGGATGTGGTTTATAAAGGGGTTGTTGGAAAATAAATAGAAAGTATTTAAGACTATTTTATTAAATTAAAAACTTATAGAGAGTGAATGGGCCACACTCCCTCCATATTTCAGGTTCATAAAGAAATTATTGGGCCAAAGCCAAGGAAGAAAAATCGTCACAACCGAAAACCAGAAAAAACCAGAAGAAAATTAAAAACAAAGAAAGAGCCCAAAATGAAAATACGAAACAGAAGTAAACATGGCAAGCAACAGAAAAAGGCCCAAGCCAAAAAGAAAAACAGACAAACCAAAAGCTAAAAAGGACCAAGAAGGCCCAGAAGAAAGACAACAAAACCGAAAAGAGATCTTTAGAAGGCAGGCTATTAGAGAAATCATCATAACAAATTCACACAGAAGACAAAAACAGATGCAAAACGTAAGTGAATTCGAAATCTCATGTAGATGAAGCATGTAATTTAAAATAGAATATTTATAATTAAGGCTAAAGATCATGATAACTGAAAGGAAGATATATGGAAAATAAGTGGGTTGAAAATGTTCAGGGATGAAATTTCTAAACCTATTGAAATCCAGAATACTTAATTTAAAACGGGGTGTTTTAAAGAAAGCCATTCTCAGGGGATGATAAGTCATAGCAAAAGTAATTAGAGAAATCATACAGATAGGGTAACAAGTGTAGCCAAGATCAAATTTGTTCAGTATTTGTAGAGGAGAAGTAAGAACAACAGAGTAGTGTAGACCACAGATCTTATACTTAGAAACTGCAACATGAAATTTATAGAAAATACTTACATGAGTGTTGGGTTGTGGCACAACGATGGAAATCCGAACAAGATGGTCTGACCGGAGGTTGTCAAAAATGGAAAGGGGAGAACAGGAGAGAGGTGGACTTTCGCGATCAAATGGAGTAAAACCGACCTGGGTGCGAGGCGACCAGAGGTGAGCAGCCGATGAAAAGCGCGGACCACCACCAGCAGCACCAGACGGAGGCAGCGCAGCACCAAAACCGCACCAAGGACGCGGCCGTTCAGAGAAAGGAAGAGCGGAAACGATCTGAATATGGATCTCATGGAAAGGAAGGGGAGACTTAGAAGAAGTCATTAGAGAAGGGTCATGGTTGATTTCATAAGGCAAGAAGAAGAACAAACAGGAAAATCAGAGGAAAGAAGAAAAAAATCTACAGAAGAACGAAAACCCACCCAGAACGGAAAGACCAAGAACAGAGGCGGTGGAAACTTCTCTCTAAAAAGGATCTAGAGAGAAGGCAGAGCTGCTTCTTATAGCAGTAAGGATTTGTTCTTCATCCTAATTGCTCACTTTACCCCTCACCTATTTCTCTCTCATTCTCAGAATTTCATCTTCCTCTACGCTCTAAGTTCGAATTTCATCACTTTCTTTTCGAATTCGAAGAAGAATACCAAAGTATTTCTACGGAGCAGATCAGCATTCGCCGATGAAGAAGAAGTTGATTCTTCGAATTTATGTTCAAGATATGAAGGTTCGGTTGAGTTCTTCTACAACCGGGAGTATTACGCATGTCATGACGTCGTCGAGTCTCTATGGTACAGCTCGAGTGACCCGATCCGAACCCTTCTCCACGACCTCTTACAGTGCGTCGTCGGGTTTCATCATCAATCAGGTTTGAATCTCTCTCTCTCTCTCTCTCTCTCATAGTTTCCCAAATTCTAGGGTTATGCAGGATTTTTGCTGATTGTGGATAGTTTTGGTGGTGAAATTGTGAAAAATCACAAAGGTACGATGATGGAATTGGGAGAAGCGATATGCAAATTGAGGAAATTGGAGTTTGAAGGAGGTCCATTTCACCAATTTGTACGAGAAATCTCTGATGTGCTTGAGTTCATCTATCAGACTCAACTCGAACTCGCTGCTTGTGAGTTTTATTATTCACATTTCACATAATCTCATTAGCTAAAGAGTTGATCTTAGCACAGTGATAATAGTGATAAGATTCTACAATTTGCTTATGAATTGCTTCTCTTTTGTATAGCTATAGATTGTGTTCTTGGACAATTTGAGTTCTTGACAATAGAGTTACATTACATGTATATGTAATATGTGTAGGTAATGATGCTATGTGCGTTGAAATGGTACAAACAGAGATGGATGTAATGTGGAAGAACTGAATGTTATTTAGATTACAAAACTTAGAATAAAACTGGGTTAACATGTTTTTTCTACGTCGTCCAAACATTATTAAGTTCTTCTATTTACTGGCTTTTGTGTATCTAAATGCAATCCAGATTATTGATACATTTCATGACAGTGTAACGTCTGTTTTATTTTATTTTTTTGACAAAAAGTTACAAAATGTATTTTGTAAATTATACAAGTTCTTGAAGTAGTATAATGAGTTTTCTTGTATTTCTTTTCCATTTTCTGCTTCTTAAGATGAAATGTTTATAGGACTATAACCACTAGCTACAAATCCATCTATGCTACAAGATTGAAAACTATGTGCCTCTTATTTACATTCTATTTTCCATCCTTGGCATCTCCATTTTAAATATCATGACACTCTGGTACTGAAAGTTAAGTAACTATATATTAAGCTCATTATTGAATTCTCTTTTTTGCGGATTATAGAAATTGATTGTGCATACACAATTGATGAAGATGCTATGAGTGCTCACTACCTAGGTCACTCATTTGACATTCATGGTGGTGGAATCTTGGAGTATTGAGATACAGCTAGTCCCTGGATAATACCATTCAGTCTACCTGTGAAATAGGCCTAGGTAACGAGGAGGGAGTTGAATTGCAAGTTTGCACTATTTATGCCGTGGAGAAAATGGAAGATCTCATCCATATGAAGACTTGAAAGCATGTACAATTTTACTCTTAACGGTTTTGGAAACAAACTCTCCATTTTCGACTTCCTCTTCGCATAAATTTCTTATATATTCAGATCTTGTATGCTTATTCTTCCCATTTTGGTCAATTTTTTTAATCCTATAATAAGGTACTTATTGTTGATTTGTATCTCAGGTGTTAAAACATGGAACTGGATCTCTGGCTATGGTCCTATGGAGTAAAGGCGCCCTCCCTCCCTACGACACTATCGTACCCTTTCCGTCTACTACTGAGCTCGCAATAAGCCAACAGTTTTGCCCTTAATCAATAGACATAAATATATATATTTTTTGGAGTTTCTTGAACTTTTGTTTCAAACAGTTAGCATCAGCTAAAGGTCAGTTTCAACTTTCAAGGCATATGGAAAAAGGATTTTCTATCATCTTGGAAAACGTTTATTTCTTCTTTTTTATTTCACCCCTTACAATTTTACAAATATCCTAGATCCACCACTATTTGTTTTACAATACCACTCTCATGATAAACTCAGTATGCTAAATTTCTCCCATAATCACTAACCCTTTTTTATTGAGAAAAATCTCCCAATAATTTCATTTTCATAATCTCCTTTTAAAAGTGTATCCTTTCTTTATTACTTTTTATAATTTATTTATTTACTTGTTAATGACTAAATTAACCTTAATCTAATTTACCCTGATTGCAAATCTTGTGTCAAATTTTCTTCTCATTGTCTCCACCCCTCCACCAATCACCGTCTCTACAAGTCCACCGTCAGCCACCTTCGTCGGTCCTCCGTTGCTTCGTCGGTCCTCCTTTACTTCGTTGCACGCTGTCCCTTCTCACATGGTATTTCGCATTCGTTGCTTCACCGGCCGCGTCTATTTCATGTTCGTTGGATGAGAATATTATTATTGTGTAGCCATTTGCTAAAGCCATTGGTATCAAACGACTTTTTCGTGAAGCAATATGATTGTTGGATGAGAATATGATTGTTGTGTTCGTTATTTTACATTGGTTGATAAATATATTGCTTCACATTGGCTGATTGTTGTGTTCGTTGCTTCTCATCCATGTAATTATGAGAATATTTGTGATTAATATATACCTCTCTCAAGTTGTTATCCATAGCTTAATAATTTTGTGTAGGGTACCCATGCCATTATTGATGGTTCCCGTGCATTTGAGCTGCTAAAATATAGACTCGCCACGACATAGACTACCCAACAAAATGAACGCGGTTATTAAACGCGTTCTCCATGGGTTGCCTTAATGATTTCACGCGTTCATCATTAAGGCAAGGGGTTGTGATGGACCGCGCTGTTCTCGAACAACACTGAACGCGTTTATTCCTAAATTATTTTCAAACCAACAAGAGAGACCCTTGTTCAGGTCATACCCAGTCCTGAATAGACGATGATCAGCTACTCGATGTGATGTCACTCACCCAATGGAATGAAGCCACAGTTCAACCGCCATTGGAAGTCGCCTTACTGACGTGCGACACGTCGCTCTATGCAAGTCATTGTTGATTGACACGTCTCTGCTCCTTGCCAGCAATCACAAGCAGGACTCGAACACTATAAATAGGCTTGAAGCATCATTTTTCGAGGACCTTTTGTTGGATCACCCATTTTTTGGGAAAAAATTGAGAGGTCTATGTATGGTTCTCGTGTAAAGATTTGTTGAAATGTAATCGCCATTAGAATCATCGCGTTGATTATGAATAAAATGTCTTCTTTACAAGTCTCTTGTCCAACATCACGAAGACCGCGTTCATTTTGTGGGGTAGTCTATGTCGTGGCGAGTCTATATTTTAGCAGCTCAAATGCACGGGAACCATCACTGGCGCCGACCGTGGGGACATGTCCTCACATTTGGTCGACTAGACTATCCCAAGTAAGCCGCCGCATTCTCCTTAACGGGTGAGATCCCCCAAGCTCGCTTGGGACTGCCACCGCGTTCTTCTTAATGGGTGAGATCCCCCAAGCTCGCTTAGGACTGCCACCGTGTTCTCCTTAACGGGTGAGATCCCCCAAGCTCGCTTGGGGCTGCCACCGCGTTCTCTTTAACGGGTGAGATCCCCCAAGCTCGCTTGGGGCTGCCACCGCATTCTTCTTAACGGGTGAGATCCCCCAAGCTCGCTTGGGGCTGCCATCGCGTTCTTCTTAACGGGTGAGATCCTCCAAGCTCGCTTGGGGCTTCCACAACGCTCTTTTCGTTAAGGACTACCACTAAAGAAAATGTAGAAGTTCAAAAGGGTGCTTATCATTCATTTGCATATCGTACTAATTGTTTCGTGCAATAACATACATGAGGAAAAATTGAAGAAAGTCTACAAGAGTCGGTGGAAATCAAGAGGCATCGCGATCCTCAAGCAAGGCTGCATTGGTTGTCGCAGCATTTGCATCTATGTCCATAGTCTGGTCATCTCCCTCGGCAGGGTCTTCAATTGGAGGCTCGCCAAAGAGATCCGTATAATCAGGAGTAAAGTAAACAATCCGGGAGTCAATCTCGCCAAACTTCGCCACTGCCTGTCTGACTCCAATTCTTATTCCTTGTTCCCATTGGGGCCCCACCTCGTCAGCTACCTTGATCTGATAGTCCTCCAACTTGAGATAATCAGTGACAGGGCATTCTGCCCTAGCGCGCCACTTTTCTGCCTCAAGATTTGATGCATCGCACTGTGTTTTGAGCTCTGATATCTCCTCATCCTTCTCAGACACGGCCTGCTGTAAATCTTCAACCTTCTTCTTGAGTGACGCGTTCTCTTCTTGAAGCTTTACCGCATTGGAAATGGCCTTGTCACGCTCCGCCACAGACTGCTCGGCTTGCTTAGTCAATTTTGCCACCTTCGTGCGAGCCTCTTTTTCCTCGCAGATTCCTTTGCATTTTGTCTCTAAAGCATTGTCGTACGATGTTGTTGCCAACATACTAAGACGAGCCTACAAAATCAAGCAAGTATAGTAATTTTAAGAAGTAAAATTGATATGGCAAGATTCGAAGGCAAGCAAAAGATCGTGTACCATTTCCATGTACTTCATAGCCTCGAACCGAAGAAATGGTGCGGGCAGGGAAGTTAGCCACTCCTTCTCTTTGGCACATACGTCACTTGGAATGCCTAGCTTGTGCATATCCTCCACAGAAGGCCTAGGCGCAACGAAACTGGTTTTCCCCGTAGTACAAATAAGAGCAGGATCAGCGCTACTCTCAGACCTCGATCTCTTGCCTTCTCGGCTTGCTTGAGAAGTGTCATCACGCTTCTTGCCGCGCTGGTCCGTCTCTACTATGTCAGCTAGAGGTAGCAAGGAAGATGTAGCCTCGCGTGTGATCATTGCATTAGAAACAAGAGCCAGTGCTTGCTCCCCTCCGGCCTGGTCATCTGCTGCTCCCGCCGATGATGTTGATCGCGATGGAGTCCACTCGATCTTCTTGGCCCTCTTCAGTAGGAAGTTTGATTTCACCATCCCTGAGAATGTCAAACTAGGTTAGTACAGCGCGAGAAAAAAAAGAATAAGAAAAAAATGGATAATCACCCGACTCATCGCGTTCAGTCGAACGCGGTAAACTCAACCTTGCTTTCTCTAAATTCTTCTGAGTAATTAAGCGTTTGTAGTCAGGGGCATCTCTTTCATTGTGAAATTGAGCTTTGCACGCGTCAATCTCCTTCTGATTTGGCTTGTCAGGACGCATGAAAGGACCCGGAAACAGCTTACAGTTAAAGGCTGAACGAGAGGAGCACCGCGCTAAGAACCATTTGTCTCTCCATTTTCCCACGTTGGAAGGCTTACTGATGACATTCAAGGTAGGAAGACTATGGTTGCAGAAGCCCTTTTCATACTTCAAGGTGAAAAGCTTGAGCATGTGTTGTGCGTCGGGAGTGAGGCCAAAGTGATAGCATCGCATCGTGTATCCGCTAAGGTATCTCCATGCGTTGGGATATAGTTGAGTAGGGTTAAGGTTGAGCAGCATCAGGAAGTCGCAGTCAAAATCAGGCAGAGGAAGGCGAAACCCAGCCTCAACGCTGGCTACGAAGACGACCATGCAATTCTCATACTGCGCCATGGAAGTTCCTCCTTTTTCATGAAGGCAGAGCTCTGTCCCAACCGGCCAAGGAATTGATCGCGCTAAATCTTCCAAAGTGGAGAGCGAGACACTTGTGGTCATTCCATAACTTTGCATGTCTTTCCCTGGATGATTCTTCATCATGGGAATCTCATCTGAAATCACCACGGGAATAGGGGGAGGATCAGCATTCAAGCGATGGCTCGCAAAACTATCTGAACTCCGCGGTCCCTCATCTTGGGGATTGCTTTGAGAGACGTTTGCCGCGGGAGAGTAGGAAACCACACCCTTGCCCTTCACCTTCTCAACCCTCATTACTCGCCCCTGTGAAGTAGCTTCATATCTGTTTAGACGCGATGATTCACTCGAAGATGAGGACGTGGTCTCGGATTCAAGACTCGAGGCGGACTCATGCTCTCTATACGCGTTCTCCACTGCTCTGCCATAGGCATCACCACTCCCTGAGTTCGTTTCGCTTGACATGATGAAAAGATGTGGAGGGATAATTGCGCGCGATAAAACAAGTCCTCTATAAAAAGAAGATAAAATAATTTAGTCACAAGGAACGAAAAAGAACGCGCGCAATCAAGACAAGACAAATGAGGGTCTCTAAGAAAAGAACGCGATCAACAAGAAGTCGAGGCGAGCGAAGGTGTCAAAGGATCTAGTAGCGGAATTTGAAAAGTAAGGTTAAAAAAGAAAAAGGAAAAAGAAAGAGAAGAAAGAAGGAGTTCTAGAGTGAAGTGTGACATCAAACCCCTACGCTCCACGACCTACGAGAACTCGCCAGATCAGGTTATTCAACCTTTCCCACATCCCTACTTTCACCTTCTCAGGGGAATACCCATTGGCACTGCCACCATCTCCATTGTTGCCCAGAAAAATCCAGAAGAGCGAGAAGTAAAAAGAAAAACGGCGAGAGAGAAAGAAGGAGAAAGCGCAATTATAGGCAAGAGCACTGAAAAATCAAGTGAAAAATAAGGTGCAATCAATATTAGAAGACAGAGAAAGCCGAATTACCTGGGCAATTTCAAGAAGAACGATGAACAAGAAGTGTTTGCCGGCGGAGAAGCGGCGGAGGAAACTCAAGCGGCTTGGAGTGTTGCTAGAAAGGGAGAGAAGGGGAAAAGTGAAGTGAGGGGTTTCCCGCCCCTGTCCCCTCTTATATAAGAGAGAAACTGGGCCGAATTAATTAAGGCCCATTGAGCAAAAGCCCAACATGTTTGAACTGAAGCATTCCCTGGCGATAAAGTGAAGTGAATGAATGCGGTTATTTAAAGCGTTCTCCATGTGTTGCCTTAATTATTTCACGCGTTCATCATTAAGGCAAGGGGTTGTGATGGACCGCGTTGTTCTCGAACAGCACTGAACGCGTTTATTCCTTCGTTATTTTCAAACCAACAAGTGATGCCCTTGTTCAGGTCATACCCAGCCCTGAATAGATCGCGATGATCAGCTACTCGATGTAATGTCACTCACCCAATGGAATGAAGCCACAGTTCAACCGCCATTGGAAGCCGCCTTACCCACACGCGACACGTCGCTCCATGCAAGTCACCGCTGATTGACATGTCTCTGCTCCTTGCCAGCAATCACAAGTAGGACTCGAACACTATAAATAGGCTTGAATCTTCATTTTTGGGGGACCTTTTGTTGGATCGCCCATTTTTTGGGAAGAAAACGAGAGGTCTGTGTATGGTTCTCGTATAAAGATTTGTTGAAATGTAATCGCCATTAGAATCATTTTGTTGATTATGAATAAAATGTCTTCTTTACAAGTCTCTTGTCCAACATCACGAAGATCGCGTTCATTTTGTGGGTAGTCTATGTCGTTACGAGTCTATATTTTAGCAGCTCAAATGCACAGAAACCATCAATTATAGCTTACATGATTGTTGTGAAGTAATTAAAGGTAAACAAATTTTTCGTGTAGATGAGATTTTATGTAGATAAGATTACACGAATTTAGTGTAAAGTAGATTTTAGTGTAAAGTAATTTAGAGTACACATATTTTTCGTGTAGATGAGATTTTATGTAGATCAGATTACACGATGTTAGTTTAAAGTAATTAAGGGTACACGATTTTAGATGAGTTTTTTTCATGTAGGTAAGATAGATTACACGAACTTTTTAGAATTTTTTGTGTTGACGAGACTTTTATGTAGATAAGATTACATGGTTTTAGTATAAAGTGGATATTAATGTAAAGTAATTTAGATTACACGGATTTTTCGTGTAGATTAAATTTTATGTAGATTAGATTACACGATGTTAGTTTAAAGTAATTAAGGGTCCACGATTTTAAATGAGATTTTTTCGTGTAGGTAAGATAGATTACACGAACTTTTTTGGAATTTTTTGTGTAGATGAGATTGATTTTATGTAGATAAGATTACACGGTATTAGTGTAAAGTGAATTTTAATGTAAAGTAATTTGGAGTGCACTGATTATTTTTGTTGATGAGATTACACGATGTTAGTATAAAGTAATATTTGGTACACGATTTTAGAAACGAATTTTTTGTGTAGGTAAGATAGATTACATGAATTTTTGGGATTCTATGAAACATTGATTGATGTAAAATAAATTAGTGTAAACAAAATTTATGTAGGTAGATAAGTTTTTAGTGTAAAGTAGATTGTAGTGTAAAGTAGATTTTAGTGTATAGTAACTAAGGGTACACAATTTAAGTTTGTGTAGGCTTCTACATAATGTTTGTGTATGCTATTATATAAGTTTTGTTTAAGCTAATTAATACATAAGTCCGTATAGGCCTCTAAATAATATTCGTGTAGGCTACTACATAATTATGTGTATGCTTCTACATAAGTTCGTTTAGGCTACTACATAATACTGTGTATGCTATTATATAAGTTTCGTGTAAGCTACTACATAAGTTCGTGTAGGCCTCTAAATAATATTTGTGTATGCTACTGCATAATTTCGTATATGCTTCTACATAATATTCGTGTAGGCTTCTACATAATTTCATCTATGCTATTATATAAGTTTCGTGTAAGTAACTATATAAATTCGTGTAGGCTTCTAGAAAATTTTGCATGGACTCTAATGGGGAAGAGGAAGAAGGAGCTAGACTAAATGTATGTAATTGAGGGTTTTTCTATTTTTTATGAAGCACTAAAATGTAAAGAGGGATAATTTAGTCCAAGTATAGTAAAAAATGGGTTACTAATTCCCTATTTTTATTATGGATATATTTTTGAAACTCTCTAATGAAATGGGTACACTTAAGTCTTTTTCCCTTTTTATTTGACCATTTGTTATTCCCTGTAAATTTATTTTCTTATGCTCTTGAGTGGATTCACTCTTAGTCTTGAATCCTTTATTAGATTATATTTGGATTTATTAGCTAAAACTGTTGGCCTAAGCTTGTAATTCTATGTCATTCCCACTTGATTCTTATTTTATACCAGTACTTCTATCAAATATTATACCCATTCTATCACTTGCCATGAAAGTGCTATTATTGTTTATAATATCGTATATGATTTCTTCTTTAGGATTTATGTGCATTCCTCTTTCAAAGAAAGACACGGTTTATTTCCTTTACGATTCTTCAAGTGGTTTAAGCACTATATAGTTTCTCATTTTGGTGTCTTTTTCAGTTAAGTCCCTTTTGCAAAAAAAAAAAAAGTAAAAGAAGAAGAAGTTAATGCCTCGTTTGGTACGATTCCAGTGAAATGAGAAATCGGAATGAGAAATGAACGATTTCAAAATCATATTTGGTTTGGTAAAATATAAAAATTTGTTTCATACCTTAGAATGGATCAATTCAAGTCCAAAAAACAACTTTATTCCACATCAAAATCCAAAGTTTCATCCATTTCAAAAAAAAAATAGGGCTTTTTCTTTTCACTGCAGCTTCTCTTGATTCTCCTTGCTACGAGAGACATACTCCTCTTGCTTCTTCTTTTCATAATTTGTGTCAAAACTACACGTACAGGCATATATACTTCACTTATTTGATTTGTGCTTATTAGCTAATTAGCAATATACCTACACGTACAAGGCATATATACATTTGATTTGTTCTTATTAGCTAATTAGCAATATACTTTTCATTTATTTTCATATATATATATATTGTAAATTGATTTTTGAATTTCTTGTTGTAATGATTTTAGGTTGAATTTTTTCAATTGCTTATGTTGGAATACTGTGTGGATGTTTATTGTGCAAATTGGTATTTTTTTGTGTGGAGGTTCGTTGATGTCCTTTTTTGTGGTGATTGCAAAAAAATTTTGAGTTATGTGTCACATAACCTTATATATTAAACATTTGTGTTTATAATCTTTTTGGGTTGTTTGAGGTTTGCTATGATAACATGTTTGGATGTGAACATGTAATGTTATTATGTGCTTACAAGGCACTTAAGAATTAGATAATATTTTTGTCTAAGTTGGTTATCTTTATTTTTTCATATTTATTTTCATATATAATGTACATATAGGCGTGAAAACCATGAAAATTAATTTTATAGGGAATTAATTCTTCATTCCAGATTTTATATACAATCAAACAACATTTTCAGGAATGATTCATTCCAACAGCATATCAAACACCAAATTACAGGAATGGTTCATTCCGACAACATACCAAACACCAAATTACATGAATGATATATTCTGATTCCTGATTCCATTCTGATTCCTGATTCCATTCCGATTCCAAAAGACATACCAAACGAGGCCTAAGTGTAATTGATCAGCTCTTGCAAGAAATTATAATTGATATTTGTGAAAATAAATTATGCCAAGGGGAATTGATCATATTAGTTTAGATGTTTATTCTTCTGCAAATGAACTGACACTAATTTTTATAGTCTTTATTTGATCTATGCTCTACGCCTACAACCAATAAAGCTATGGAGCATGTTGACAATAGACAATACATCTAGAATCATGGATGCTCAAACATATTAATGATGTCATTACAATTAAACATATATTTGTTAATTACAAGTAGCTTTCTTAAGTCTTCTTTTTTAATCTTTTTGTTCTTGTGTGTTTTTGTTGCAGTTTTTGTTGAACCTTCAATCAATATGAGTACTATGCTAATTCAAGCAATGTTGTTGAACCTTCAGTCACACATCATTGCCTACAATGTGAGGCCTCTTTGCGGTTGCTTCAGTCACTCTGGCAGCACATGCCATTCCGAGAATGCCTCCTTAGAATGAAGGTCTTTTTCATGAAATATTTTGGTAACTTTATGAACTGACAAAAGGTTAAGCTTTTTCTTTGCATTATAGGCATCTGATAGATGTTTTGGTCCATACTATAGAACTACTTTTCATGAATTGTATGAAGAAATGTTGATGACTTTGACAATTCATTTGCTCTAATGCTTTTCATTCATGGCTTTGACAGTCTCTGTTTTTCTTATGTGTCTTCGTTGCAATATGACATCTTAGTCTCCTGTATCTTTTCTTTTTATAATTTGACAACGATAAAGTTCAACTCTTCTTCTTGTATTAACAGTTCTTCTTCTTGAGGTTGTATAATTGTTCAACACCCATCCTTGACCTCGCTTATTCACCGTCGTTGCTTTCCTTAGTTAGGGGCTGAAAATGTGCGTGTATAGATCTGACTATTTAAACCCATTGATTTTGTCATCTCTGTTTGTATTCCAAATCTAATTTTAGTTTTGAAATCATTTTATGGCTCGTCCCTATTTTGTCGATTCCTTTACCTCGCCTTCTTAAACGTTGAATTTGTCATTTCTTTTTCATGTTAGTTTCCTTTCTTTCCCTCATACTCTCTTTAATGCTCAACTTAAGTGTGATTCTTTTGATTTCTATGTTTAGAAGGTCATGTTTTAGTGACACACTATGAAAGTATATAATTAAAACACACCATACAACGACGTCCAAATACACCAAAAGGTAAATTTCGTCATCAAATTAGTTCAATTCTTTTATTTTGTTTCCTTCTATATTTTCCAATCTTAGAGCATGTGTTCCATTTTCTTATATGCGAGCATCAATGTTTTTTGTTGTTGTTGAAAGGATCAATGATATTTTATAAGACATATAGTAGGGGCGCCAATATTGAAATAGCATGGATCTTTAAGATTTTAATTTTGATATTCATTTTTTTGTTATTACATACCTTATTTGCTTTACAGTACTCTTTGAAAGACGTCATGATTTCCTCTATTATAATTGGTTAATTGATTCTTTCAAATGTTATAGACTCTTTGACAATGAAAAGGGTTTAAAACTCAAAATTTTATTTGCTCCTCAACTTCTTCTTGAATACTACATCAGTTTTAATCTTCTCATTTTCAGTTCTGATCACTTCAAGGGCAGTTTTTGACTTGCATCGTGGAAGGAAAAACCGTCTTACCAACAACAAAATTACCACCATCAAGCAAGGAAAAAATTGTTATCGAAAAACAACATCAGCAGCAAGCTAGTCAAAAAACAGTAGTAGCAACACATAAGAATCCAGCGAACAAGGCATCAAACATCAAGATCTAAAGAGAAAACGACCCACGAAGATCAGAACATTAGTCAATGAGTCATCGGCATTGGATCACCAACATACAGGCAGAGAAGTTCATGTGGCCAAAAGGAAGAAAAGCCGAGTTATCTCTCACTTACCTCTATCCTCGATCTTTTTATTCTACTTATATTCGTGTTTACTTATTCATGATCTGAGTATCATATGGACATTTTTGAAAGGTCATTTCAGTTCATCTATTTAGGTATGAATTATCACATTCAGTTGATGCTGAGATTCTATTATACAAAAAAATAACGATTGGTGAACCTATTTTCCCATTTTCTATGTTTTTTCTATTTTCGAGCGAGGTTTGTTGATGCCTTTATATATTCAATACATGTAAATGTTAAAATCATTTTTTGTATTTTCTTTGCTGAATTATATTTTTATATTATGGTTTTATTATTATGGTGTATTCATTTATTGTTTTTATACATTGGAATTTTCTTTTGTATCCTTCATATTTGTATATCAAGCATTTACATGGTAATATTTATATGTAACTGATCTTGCTCAATTCTCCACAAATGAAGAAAAAGTAAATGCGACTCTATGTGAGAAGTGTAAAGAAAGTGGACATATGTTAAATCAATTACTACACAATGGTCGCTCTTTCTTACTAGAATTCTTGTAGGTTTACATGAGGGCTACATTAGGAGGATGCTATGTACCATTAAGTCCCACGATTTTAAGGGCATTCTCTACTAATGTTGTAACAATTGTGTTAAAAGTGTTAAGTGATATTTGTTAAGATGTTGAGTCAGCATTCTCTCTCTATTCTGTTATGTTTTTCAATTGTCTTGGAGAGTAAATAAGAGAGATTTATGTGAGTGATAAATAGGAGCCTTCGTCTCCTTTGTAATTCAGTTGAGAGATGGTCTCTTGCTCTCTCTTTCTCTCATCTCTCTGATATCTCTTATCCATTTATTTGATTATGTTCAATCTCATTCATCCGCATTAGCGTATTATGGTATCAGAGCTGTGTTACGATTGTGCGCTCAATTGAATCTTAGATAGAGGAATTTCAGGTGAAGCCAGGGTTTGCACAAGTCGGAGGTTGAAAGCGAGCTCTACAGGAGATTCAATCGTCGACAATGACATCTGGACATCTTTAATCACCAAGTTCCTCTGCATCTTCTGAGAAGAAAAGAGATCATATCACCAGCACGGATTTGTTGAATCCAATGTTCACCCATCCGTCGGATAACTCTGGAATGGTACTCTCTACAATCTAGCTTGTAGGAGAAAACTATAGGAGATGGAGCAAATCAATCATGAAGGCCTTGTCAGTGAAGAACATGTTGTGGATGATTGATGGATCCATAACCAGAACTGCTGAAAATGCATCTCAATGGGACAGATGCAATGATATGGTATGTTCCTGGATTCTCAATACTGCTTCAAAGGATATTTACATTACAATTGATGAGTATGAAACTGCAAAGGCTATGTGGGAGGATTTGAAAGAGAGCTATGGACAACAAAATAGGCCTCTGGTATTTCAGCTTAAACGAGAGATTCAAGAGTGTAAACAAGAAAACTTGACTCTCACTGAATATTTTACCAAACTGAAAGGCTTATGGCAATAGTTATCTGTGATTGTTGCTCTTGTGAAGTGTATGTGTGGACGATGTGTATGTAATCTGCAAAAGCAAAATGAGGCTTCTGACATGAAAGATAAGCTCATGAAATTTCTCAAGGGGCTTAATGATAGATATGATAATGCTTGACGACAGATTCTCATGAGCACACATCCACCTACACCTAGTGTTGCTCATTCCTTGTTGCTTCAGGAAGAGATGAGTAAGAAAATCACAGAAGAGGTTAAGGCTCAATCTGATTCTCCGGTTACAGCACTAATGGCTAGACAGGATGATGACAAGGAGAAAAAAGAGAAGTGCTCACACTGTGGAGGTACTCACAGAACTGAGAAATGTTGGGAGATAATTGGCTATCCTCGATGGCATCACAAGAGTAAGGTGAAGCCTCAAGTGTCTAAGCCTCCTCAGTCACCTCGCAATGGTGATCAAAATCAGAAGAAGGACATGCAAAATTCTGGTTCTAACACTCCAAAGGCAAATTCAGTGAACACTAGAGATGAGTTTGGTGATGGACAAGCCTCAAATAGTCCAATAAAGGTGGGGCAATTGTCTGCTGATCATCAGAAACTTTTTGGCAGCTTTATCTCCTTCTTGAAACAATCTGGTTCTTCTCTTCATGAGTCATATCTTACAGGTACATTTTGTGTACATGCTTCACACTCCAAGTTATGGATCATGGATAGTGGAGCTACTGACCATATGACCTCTGATTTATCTTTGATTTCTAACCTTGTTCTTATGCCACCAGAAACTGTGATCAATCTTCTTGATGGCAGTACTCAGCTTATTACACATGTTGGCATAATATTTCTTCCAAATATAACCCTTACCCATGTTCTATGTGTACCTAGTTTCAAATTTAATCTATTGTCTCTTACCAAACTTGTCAGAGAGCAAAAGTTACATATTGACATTACCTTTGATCATTGTCTTATCCAAGACCAAGCAAGGAAGAGGACGATTGCATTTGGTAGGTACCTTGATGGGCTATACTACATGGATCCTAAGGTCAATTGGCAGGACTTCACTGATCCCAAGTTGACTGCTAGAGCCTCAAATTCTACCTCAAATCTTTCTATTCCTTTGTTTATGTCTAAGACTTCTACTATTGTTCCTAATACCACTGCTTTATGGCATTTACGTTTGAGCCATGCTCCTGTTGTAAAACTCTCAAATATTCCATCTATTAAAAATGACATTCAGTCATCATTTTCTCATGATTGTTCTGTATGTCCTCTGGCTAAACAGACCATAAATTATTTTCCTATCAGTGCTTCTCATACATCTCATATATTTGAATTACTTCACTATGATGTATGGGGACCATATGATTCCCCCACTCGTGAAGGGTACAGGTTCTTCTTAACCATTGTGGTTGATAAAAGTAGGGGAGTTTGGGCTTTCCTCATGAGACACAAAAGTGAAGTCCCTTCTCACATTCAAAACTTTATTCTCATGGTTTGGAATCAGTTCTCTGTCACTGTGAAAACACTTCGATCTAATCAAGGGAGTGAATTCTTCAATTCTACACTAACCTCATTTCTGCACTCTCTTGGCATTATACATCAAAGCAACACACCCCAACAAAATGGTCGTGTAGAAAGAAGGCACAAGTACATTCTCGAGATATCTCGATCTCTTATGCTTCAGTCTTCTTTGCCATTGCATTTTTGGGGGGATAGCATTTTGACTGCCATATATCTTATTAATCGGATTCCTAATCCTCTGTTAAAACACCTCACGCCTTATGAAGTCTTGTTTAAACAACCTCCTTCATATGAACACTTGAAGGTGACATCTTTATCCCCTGTCCTAATCAGGCAGTCTACAAAGGATCATAAGCCTCCAGCTAGGTTGTAGGATTATGTTCATATGGCTACCAAGGCACCTAGCAATGCTCCTTCTTCTTCTGCGCAGGTTCAATTTTCCTCTCCTCACTTTATTTTTCTTTCCTATGTCAATTGCTCTCTTCTTTACCAACATTTTATAGCCAATGTGGCCCACTATTCTGAGCCTAAATCTATGGTTGAAGCAATTAAACACCCTGCTTGGTATGATGCAATGTTGGTTGAATTAGAGGCTCTTGAAAGGAATAAAACCTGGACACTCCAGGAGTTGCCTGCTGGACAATATGTTGTCACGTGTAAGTGGTTGTTCAAGCTAAAGTTTAAAGTTGATGGCACCTTGGATCGACACAAGGCACGTTTAGTGGCTAGAGGGTTTACTCAGATTGAAGGTCTGGATTATTCTGAAACTTTTGCACCAGTGGCAAGAATGATTTCAGTCAGAACCTTTCTTGCAGTTGCAGCAGCACAAGGGTGGCCTATTGTTCAGATGGATGTGACAAATGCATTTCTACATTGCGATCTTGAAGAAGATGTGTATATGACCTTACCTCTTGCTTACTCTTTTCTCAAAAGGCTTCAAGCTTCTAAGCAAGGTCTTGAGAATAGCTATTGTTCTCAGGGGGAGATTTTTTAAGATTCCAATTGCTCTTCTCTGGTGTGTAAGCTAGGGACGCACAACCGGGTCGACCCGGACCGACCCGGACCGGAGTTCTCCGGTCCGAGTCGGACCGGTGGACCGGTGTTTTATAAAAAAGTGACCCGTGGACCGGACCGAACCCGATCTATCCGGTCCGGTCCTTTTCCGGTCCACGGCCCGGACCGGAAAGCCCGGATTATCATTTTTAGGGTATAACGGTCCATCGTGTTGACGGCCCGGCCGGGTTTGGTTCTATTACTATGAGTCTACGATGTACTTGTTTGAAACTTTGAATTGAATAATTGATTATTTGTATTGCATATTAAGCTAAAAGTTCATCATAATCTCATTACAATTAATAATTTAATATAAATAGTCTAAATAGATAATGTATTATAGTGGGAAAAACTCCAAAACTCTTCAACAAAATACTGTATTAAACGAAAACACAAAGATAATCAAAAGTACAATAAGTTTTTAGTAGTCTTAAACTGGGTATATATATATATTTTTTTTAAAGATCCGGTCCAATCCGGTCCGGACCGGAATTTGCCGGTCCGGTCCAGACCCGACCCGAAACCCGGTTTTATGAAAAATCATGACCCGTGGACCGGACCGATAATAAACCGGTCCTGGACCGACCCGGAAAAATCCGGTCCGGTCCGGGTTTCCGGTCCGGTCCAATTTTGTGCATCCCTAGTGTAAGCTGGATAAGTCTCTTTATGGCTTAAAGCAAGCACCAAGACAGTGGTTTGATAAGTTTTTAGAAGTTGTTAAGGTTGTTGGTTTTATACAGTCAAAGGCTGATTATTCCTTGTTTTTACAACACAAAGGCAAGACAATTACATCACTTATTGTCTATGTTGATGATATGCTTATAACAGGGAATGATGAGAAAGAGATTCAGAGGCTGAAGTCACATTTACAAAGTCACTTTCAACTCAAGGATCTTGGTGCAATGAGGTACTTTCTTGGGATTGAGGTGGACAGAACTGAGGTTGGCATTTTTCCGAATCAAAGAAAGTATACTATGGAGCTACTGGAAGAGGCAGGTATGACAGCATCTAAGCCACTGCAAACTCCTTTGGATTCTCATGAGAAGCTTTCAAAAGAGGGGGAGCTAATGAGGAATCCACAACAATATAGAAGTTTGATTGGTAAGTTGATTTATTTGACTGTTACCAGACCAATTATTACCTATTCTGTGCAAGTCTTAAGTCAGTTTATACAGTCACCTTGTGTTGAGCATTGGAAGGCAGCCAAACATGTGTTGAGATATTTGAAAGCTGCTCCATGACAAGGCTTGTTACTGTCTAGTACATCAGATTTGAAGCTTCGTGCATACTGTGATGCAGACTGACAATCTTATCCTATGACAAGAAAATTTATAACTGGTTTTTGCATATTACTCGGAAATTCTCTTGTGTCATGGAGAACTAAAAAGCAGTCGTTGGTTGCTTTGTCCACTGATGAGTCAGAATACAGGGCAATGGTATCAGCCTGCTGTGAAATTACATGGCTTGTTCGATTACTTGAAGATTTGGGAGTAAGACAGATAGAGCCAGTTGAGTTGTATTGTGATAATCAGGCTGCTATATATATTGCAAAGAATCCAGTGTTTCATGAAAGGACAAAACACATTGAGGCAGACTGTCACCTGGTGCGTGACAAAGTGTTGAGTCAAGAACTGGTGGCAAAATATATAGGCACAAAGGAGCAGCCAATTGATATGTTCACAAAGATTCTCAGTGTTGATCAAGTGAAGAAACATCTCTTCAAGCTTGGAGTTGTCAATCAGTTCACCCACTCCTCACTTGAGGGGGAGTGTTAGAAGTGTTAAGTGATATTTGTTAAGATGTTGAGTCAGCATTCTCTCTCTATTCTGTTATGCTTTTCAATTGTCTTGGAGAGTAAGTCAGAGAGATTTATGTTAGTGATAAATAGGAGCCTTCGTCTCCTTTGTAATTCAGCTGTGCAGAATCAATTTAGAGAGATGGTCTCTTGCTCTCTCTTTCTCTCATCTCTCTGATATCTCTTATCTGTTTATTTGATTCTGTTCAATCTCATTCATCCACATTAGCGTATTAAATTGTCAACAAGAGGGATGTATTAAGGGTGCAGCTTCCAATGAAATACCTATGGAAGTCATGCCGTAATTTGTCTTAAATACTATTTTTTAAAAACTTTACTAGATGTTTTACAAGTGGAGAAATTCATACAGTAGTATCATAATTCGTGTTAAAATACTAATTTATTTCTAGAAATATTTACAACGTGTTTTACGGACGTAGAAATTCATTCAGTCAAACTGTAGTTTGTGTTAAAACACTATTTTTTAGCAACTTTACAACATGTTTTACGGGTGGAGAAATTCATACAGTCGTATCATAATTCGTGTTAAAGTACTAATTTATTTCTATCAATATTTACAGCACATTTTATGGGTGTAGAAATTCATTCAGTCATACCGTAATTTGTGTTAAAACACTATTTTTCGGCAACTTTACAAGATTTACTGGTGGATAAATTCATACAGTCATATCATAATTCGTGTATAAATAATAATTTATTTCTAGCAATATTTACAACATGTTTTACGAGCATAGAAATTCAATCAGTCATAATGTAATTTGTGTTAAAACACTATTTTTCATTAATTTTACAAGATGTTTTACAGGTGGAGAAATTCATATAGTCGTATCATAATTCGTGATAAAATACTAATTTATTCTTAGCAATATTTACAACATGTTTTATGGGCGTAGAAATTCATTCAGCCATACTGTAATTTGTGTTAAAATACTATTTTTCATCAACTTTACAAGATATTTTTCGGGTGGAGAAATTCATACAACAATATCATTATTCGTATTAAAATACTAATTTACAACAATTTTTTATAGTATATTTTACGATGTGAAAATTTACATACGGATTAAAATACTTATTTTTTATTACATTTTACACAATGTTTTAATAGATGTAAACACGTATATTGCCTTGTCATAATTTATATAAAACTATAATTTTTACAAATATTTACAATATACTTTAAAATTCTATATATGCATATAAAATTCATATTTAACTTTATCGTTATTGAAAAAGGAAATTTAAGTCTTAATCTATACCTTAGTCACGGGCACACACTAATTTCATCCAAAAAGAAATTTATACGACTTTGCAGTCATCTTGTTTCGTATTACAGTCAACATTTTTTCATAAGTCCTCGAAGTGATCGAATTTGTTTTATTTGATTTATCAAGATGGTTTTTAACTTCAGCTTTTACGGAGTAGATGTAAATGGAACCAATCACACATACGGAGTATTTGATTATTATTTAGCCATACCGGCATTATCTTTTTCAGTGACAATTGACATTAGTTAAAGTTGTTTTACTTGTGAGTGATGACTCATCACGTCAACGACCCATAATCGAGTATCGAAAGTATAAAATGAATATCATGACGTTGAATGTTTCAAACTACCTAATAAATAACATGCACCTTCTGAAAGCGTCAGCCAACTTCTCCTTAATACTTTATACGAAGTCATTAAAAAGTTACAAGTGAGGATTAGAGACTCTAGAAATGATAAATTAAGCTATGGTTTTTGAAGTTGATAATTCAAAAACAAAAATGGAGAGATAAGACCATCTTTTTTTTATAAACGTAATTGGGCCGATCCATAAAGTGAAGGCTATCGTTCCACTTCGCCTTTTTTTTTTAAATAAAAAAGTTTTGTGAGCCGTGATCTTTGTCTCCTTTTGTCTTCCTAGCGTCTCCAAGAAGCAAACTCTAGTCTAGTCAAACCTAAATTCCTTATTCACATTGTGTTTTTTACTCCGTATAATTTGAATATGTTATATATTATAGGTCGAGTTCAAATGGAGGCGGTGACTCAGATACGAACGTTAGAACGGCTATATGAACGTATAGACATAAAATAAAAATCGTATGCACATATAATAAGGAAGTGCATGCACACAAATGAATAGATATAAACCAGGGGCGGACCTATGTAGGGACGAGTGGGGGCACGGGCCCCTACTAAATTTTTTTTTTTTTTTTTTTTACTTTGCATCACTTCTTATCTGAGCCTACCTTCATCCATTGTTTCTCCCTATTCAATGTAATGTTATGTTCAATTAAATCTATAGTGTATGCGATATAAATAAGGGGTTGAGATTATACAGTTTAGTAGTTTACCTATAATTTTTGTTTCTCTATATATGAAATGAATTAGATTGGGTGCTTAGAGAAACATCCTAATGTCGAAAGTGAACTAATCCAACAATCAGAGTATTAGATGATATCATTTTCAATTTTTATTTTTCGATAAGGTTAAATTGAATTGATATAGGAATAGGATAGAACATATAAAGTTTATGTTTATCAAATATAAAGCAAATTTAACCATGTCATGTAATTCGACAATAAAAAAAGAGCACTCCTAAGTAATGTTTAGTTGCTTAAATCACTGATTATTCAACTAATCTCAGCTTATCATTTTTGTCCCCATTTGTATGAAGAGAATTTTTATTATGCATATGTTATGTTCACTCAGTCTCGATTAATTCTTGTTTTTTGTTAATTTTTTTTTACACATCTTCCATGCATTGTTGAATCATTGTTTTGTAATCATGTATCCCTCATGAGAAACTCTTTTAATTTGTTATTAATAATAATTACATCGGATTATTTTCGTCATATTAACTCAATTTTTTTTAAAAAAATTATATTTTAAAATTGATTTTTAGTCACGCAAGATTTGTGCCCCCACTGGGCAAAAATCCTGCGTCCACCCCTGATACAAACTATGCACACATAAAGAGCATATGCACACCCACGAAGAGAACATATGAAACTACTTAGGAGCATATGAACATATACTAAGATAGCATATGAATACATATTAAAAAAAATATGAATACACATTTTCAGTAAACATATGTGTTCATATGAACACATACTAAGAAACGTATGAATACATCCATGTGTTATGTATTCATACGTTTTATACCTATGTGTTCTTATAAACACAATGTTTCTTACTATGCATGCGTTCATACAAACACAATGTTTCTTAGTATGTGTTAATATGAACACATCCGAGTCTTCATACAATTCCTGCTATGTCTACATATGCTTTATAACCATGTGTTCATTTCAACATATCGTTCTCACATCCCCACATGATCTTTTCCATATATTATTGGTGTGGTAGCAAGAATTTGTACCATTAAATTAACGGAATCGGCAACGATAGATCTTCCAAGAGCCCGATCAACGAACAAGATATGCACCCAAAAAACGAGTCAACGGGAGGGCCGGATCTCCCCTAAAGCCCTTTCGGCGCTCAAGTCAGATAAAGAGAACCACCAATTCTCCCTAAGCTATCCATTGTTCTCTAATGGAGGCTGCTCAAAGAAAAAGAACGTACTAAGGAAGAAGGAGGAAACTAGGTTTTAGGGTGTTCATTACCTGGGCTTACCTTGTAACCTCCTCATGGGCCTACCGCATACCACTTAATAAGCCCATTGATTGCCTCTTAATTAGGGTTGAGCATCGGTCCAAACCCGGACCGGACCGGACCGGTCCGGTCCTATTTGGACCGGATTTGGACCGATTTAGGGTTTTGTTAAATTTAAATCTATTTTATTTACATTTAAACATGAAAAAAATCCTCAAATTTAAATATAATTTACTCTTAAATATAATTTATCCTAAATCCTAAACCCTAAACCTCAAATGTAAAAAAATCTTAAACCCTAAAATATTAAGATTTTTGAAAAAATACGGGTTGGATCGGACCGGATCGGACCCGGACCGGACCCGGAAATATGAAAATCCTTGGACCGGAGACCGGACCGGTCCGGTCCGGTTCAAAATTCCGGGTTGGACTGAATTTTGCTCAACCCTACTCTTAATCAATAAAGGCTGCACAATTAATTATCATTTATTTCTCTTCCATAATTAATTACTTTATTAATGGGGAAAATAACTAATTAAAATAATTGGGGAAAGATATATTTTCCCTCATCAATTGGTTTTATATGCTACCTGTATTTTTGTTCATAAGAAACATTTAGGTCATTAAAATGGGAAAATGGAAAATCAAACTCGTGGGGTGTCATGCTTACTAGCTAAGCTGGAAAGACTTGACCATATGCTTTTGTTAAACTGAAAAATATACTGTGAAACATACTAACCTTAGTGCTACATTAGTTATTGTCTAATTAATGTTCACAATTGATCAAGCAATTACAAGGATTTGTTTAATCTTCTCAGCATAAAACTGCTACATAATGTTGGAATACCATTGTATTTGATTAAATGTAGTGCATGGTATGGGTATTGGCATATCAGATATAAAATCACTGCACTTTGTCTATAGATTTTTTTTAAGTACGTTAAAGTTGTTATTTTGAGCTGGACTATATATAGTTGCCTTTAAGAATAACTAGTTTAAACCTCGTGTCATGTATGAGCTAACTATTTTAAAGTTATATTAGGCATCGAATAAAAGAAAAAATTTGTATATAGCGAATGAATGTTACATAATTACAAATCAATGGGTACATAATTACATGACGTCAAGTATTATTTTGGGGCGAAAAGATCGGACGACCTAAATCGCCTTAGACGGGGTAACTAGTCGATCGAATGATAAAAAACAATCCAAACCAAGCAAGCAATAGATAAACAAAGAATAAATATGTAATAGCGTGATGGTTTTATTAGATGTCGTGTTTAATCAGACTGAATCGTGATACAACTTATCGTAATAAAACCAGAGATCGAGTGAGACTCGACCGGCGACTTGTGAGTGGCGACCGGCACGGATCTAGCGTAAGCAGCCGTTAGAGAGCTAGGTGGAGAGCGAGAGTGCTATTCTGGTGAGTTGTTTTTTATCCGAACGCCTGTCCTGTGTGTAATTGTGTAGTCTTCTTCTTATCTTCCTCGTCGTCCTGATATGGTAAGTCTTTTACTCTGGTGACCGTTTATGCTTCGGCCGAATATTCCATCTTCAATGCTCGGAGTGATGGTGAAGATTGCGCCATTTAATCTCTGCGTTTATGGTGGTTTGAAGGCAGTGGCCGTTGCGTGATCTGGCATTTAATGCTTGGCGAGAACCTCACGATCCTGTCGGAAGGCATTCGACCAGAGACGTCTCGTCGGATCCTCTGGGCTTTCTTCTTCGATCTTCCGATTGGCAATGGGCTTGGGCTCGACCGATTTGACCCATCTTCTCTGGAGAATCCAGGCCCAACAAGTATATTAGATTATACGGAAAAAGAGAAGAGATTAACATGTAGTTATGTTAGATTATTCTCAAGCATAGACAATCTATGGAAATGATCAAGGTGAATGAATTGATAAATATAAAACATTGCAGAGAAAAAGAGGTTTCACTCTAAATATGCAAAGAAATCAAGATTGAACATGTCATTACCAATTTTTCAAATGCCATTTATTTCATTGACGTACAACTTGTGATATTCAATTTTCTTACGGTCTAAGTTGACAAATAAATACTTCGAAAGATATTAGAAAAATAGAAAAGATAATAAACTTAAACTAAAATAATTAGTTTAATGTCCTTCCCAAGTAGAAGGAAGTGGAATTAAATTAATGAAATTTCTAATGAAAAAAATTGATTTTATATAGCACTAAATAAATTATAAATTATTACTATTATAGTTCTTATAATTGATGCACCTTTATCAAGAAAAATGACATAAACAAATGTTGGAATAAAGAGGTGGAGAGGAGAAGAGGTAACTACAAATGATGAAGAGCTATAAAATGAGGCTAAATCAAATAAGAAAGGAATGTTAGGGAAGTAAAACGCCCAGGCTTATGGGAAGAACTAAAACATATAAAAAAAAGTCTAGCAACTTAAATGTGTTTGTCCTAGCGAAAACAAAATGTAATATAGAACCAAATTTGAATGTAATTAGAAGCTTAGATTCCACGAGTAATTATTCATACCATCGACCAATACCAGAGGTGGTATTTGGATCTTTTGGAACCACAGTCTCGAAACTAGACAATGGCAGTTACAAAAAACAGAATCAAATATGATTATCTATAAAAAAAAACTTCATGCAACTAATCTCTATATTTGTATCTTTGTTTATGCACCATCCAGGAAGAAAACAAGGACAAACTCTAGTTACGAGTCGAAGAAGAAATTGTATCTTCTGGACTAGTAATTCTAGTAGGTGTTTAAATGAACTTGAGAATGATACTGAAAAACTAGGGGGAGCAACAACAAACATAAATAGGTTTAAGAGATTATTAGAGTTCCGAAATAACTTAGGACTAATAAATACTCGGACATGTGGCTTCCCATTTACCTGGCGAAAGAAAACAGATGGAATTAGTAATCTATATATATTTAAAAGTTAGCATTCTAGGTCATTGAATGCTAACTTTTAAAGATGAATTGTTTTTTTTTCATTTCTTGCCATATTCATTTAGCCCAAAATTTAAACAATTTCTCAAATCCGGAAATTACTAAAGTGACAATTTCATATATTAACAATTATATCTATAATATATAATCTTCTATATAATATAAAAAGTTTTTTATTCACAATTATATACAATTACTATATATTAATCAACTAATAAGTCTTCATTTTCATATCGTTGTATAACTCTTATATCTTCACGTTAAATTTTTAACATAGTTCAAATTTATATTTCTATTAAGCATGAAAAATAACCATCTATATATATATATTTAAAAGTTAGCATTCTATGTCATTGAATGCTAACTTTTAAAGATGAATTAGTTTTTTTTTTCAATTTCATGCCTTATTTATTTAGCCCAAAATTTAAACAATTTCTCAAATCCAAAAAGTACTAAAGTGACAATTTCATATATTAACAGTTATATTGATAATCTATAATCTTCTATATAATATAAAAAGTTTTTGATTCACAATTATATACAATTACTAAATATTAATCAATTGAAAAGTCTTCATTTTCATATCGTTGTAAAACTCTTATATGTTCACGTAAAATTTTCAACATAGTTTAATTTATATTTCTATTAAGCATGAAAAACAACCATCTATATATATTTAAAAGTTAGCATTCTAGGTCATTGAATGCTAACTTTTAAAGATGAATTGTTTTTTTTTCATTTCTTGCCATATTCATTTAGCCCAAAATTTAAACAATTTCTCAAATCCGAAAAGTACTAAAGTGACAATTTCATATATTAACAATTATATAAATAATATATAATCTTCTATATAATATAAAAAGTTTGTGATTCACAATTATATACAATTACTACATATTAATCAATTAATAAGTCTTCATTTTCATATCGTTGTATAACTCTTATATGTTCATGTTAAATTTTCAACATAGTTCAATTTATATTTCTATTAAGCATGAAAAATAACCATCTATATATATTTGAAAGTTAGCATTCTAGGTCATTGAATGCTACCTTTTAAAAATGAATTAGTTTTTTTTTTCCATTTCATGCCTTATTTATTTAGCCCAAAATTTAAACAATTTTCAAATCCAAAAAGTACTAAAGTGACAATTTCATATATTAATAATTATATTGATAATCTATAATCTTCTATATAATATAAAAAGTTTTTGATTCACAATTATATACAATTACTACATATTAATCAATTGAAAAGTCTTCATTTTCATATCGTTGTATAACTCTTATATCTTCACGTTAAATTTTCAACATAGTTCAATTTATATTTCTATTAAGCATGAAAAACAACTATATATCTATATATATTTAAAAGTTAGCATTCTAGGTCATTGAATGCTAACTTTTAAAGATGAATTGGTTTTTTTTTCATTCCTTGCCTTTATTATTTAGCCCCAAATTTAAATAATTTCCAAATCCAAAAAATACTAAAGTGACAATTTCATATATTAACAATTATATCAATAATATATAATCTTCTATATAATATAAAAAGTTTTTGATTCGCAATTATATACAATTATTATATATTAATTAATTAATAAGTCCTCATTTTCATATCGTTGTATAACTCTTATATCTTGACGTTAAATTTTCAACATAGTTCAAATTTATATTTCTATTAAGCATGAAAAACAACCATCTATATATCTATATCTAATAAAAAGTTAGCATTCTTGCACAATGAATGCTAACCTTTAAGACCTTAAAATGTTGAAATTGAAATGGAAAAACCGTATCCATCTTAAGATTACATGGGCCCAGCATATGAGGCCCAAAGGCTACCACAATAAGCATCAGTTGGTGTCCTTCCAACTACACAGTTGGGCCGTTTAATAGCCACTTAAATGCTAACTAAACACGCCCTTTGAGCTACACAAGTAGGCGTTGAAGATGGAAGAAATACATTGTAGGTTACGACGCCGATTAAGGAGTTTGGGGGGAAGCAGCGACCCTTTGCTCTGCGAGTGAGACGGAGAAGCAGGTACATGGCAGCAAGCTTCTCCGGCGCCGCTTTCTCCTTATCGGCGGCCGCCTCCCGTTCTACTGACAACTTCTCCTTCTCTTTCCAAACCTCAATTTTCTCTTCTCTCAACCACTTTTCGTCTCTCAGACACACTTCGAGGCTGCGGATTCTTTGTCAGGCCGCAGGCGCCACCTCCCAGGATGTATCCGCCGCTGATTCCTCCGTTAAAGCCGGCCAAGACCATCTGCTCAAGGTGCCTCTTCTTTTCTACTCGTCGCTTTCTTAAGTTTTGTTCATCTATAATGAATTGGGTTTATAGTTGATTTTAAGCTCCAGACGCCCTTCTATGTGGCTTTTAAAGGAATCCTAGAGTTTTTGGCTTCAATTTTCTCAATCTCTTGTGTGAACTCATCTTGCAGGTCCCAATTTCAAATTTAAGGAACTTTTGCATCATTGCGCATATTGACCACGAGAAATCAACTTTAGCAGATAAATTGCTTGAAATGACTGGTACTGTACAAAAGCGTGAGCTGAAAGAACAATACCTTGATAACATGGATTTGGAGAGGGGAAGAGGTATGACCATAAAGTTGCAGGTAAATGTTTCATTTCCATTGGTAGATATATACTCTTGAAATTACACACTGATTCTTTTACGAGACCTTCTTGATTTGAATTTATGAGTGGTGCTCTATGGATTACAGACTTATAGTGCATAAATTTAGTACACTACATATTTAGCTCACTGACAAATTCTACAACACTCATCTTGTCAAATGTTCTTGATCATTTGCAGTTGCATTCTTTCAAAAACTAGTGTAGGAAATTTATGATACAGAAACATTCTTCTTCTATAGATATTATTAAGATGATTAGTTTGTTTAACCTTTTGGTTGTATTTGTTTCAATGTGGGATAGGCAGCCCGCATGCGTTACCTTTACAAGAAGAAGCCCTATTGTCTAAATCTAATTGATACCCCAAGGCATGTGGACTTCTCATATGAGGTAGCCAAACTTTCTATATGTATTGTGTTGTAATTATTATAGTCGATAAGTATATTTCACCATAGTAACCATAACTGAGGAGTACATGAAAAGCAGACTTTATGACATTTGCGTTTTTCCATGTTTCCCTTAACAAGAAAACAGGCTCATAGCTTCGCCCAGGAACTTCTGCTTAGACAAGCCAATGTATATTTCTTAATAACAAAAATCCTTTTTGCCTAATCAACTAATGTGGAAGAAACACATTGTAGGTTTCACGCTCTCTGGAAGCATGTGAGGGTGCTCTTCTGGTTGTTGATGCTTCTCAGGTAACATTTCCCTTTTGTCAACATGGCATTTTATTAAATTGTCTTAAAGGTCTATTGATGACGGCGGGACTTATCGATATAATACATGAAAGGGACATTTCTTGGCCAAAGTTTTCATCATATTGTAAAATAGTTTTTCTAATATAGTAATGTTCATTATTGGGACTGGTAATACTGTAGGCTGATTTTTTATTTTTTATTGCCTTTTCAAATTGATTCTTATCCTATCATACTCCATCTGCTAATCGAGGAGTCCACAGCCATACAAGCATTTTGTATGCCTGTAATTCTTCTTTACAGGGAGTGGAAGCTCAGACACTAGCTAATGTTTATCTGGCGTTGGAGAACAACCTGGAAAATATTTTTGTAAGAGATTTATCGTTGTCATTCATTCGCCTTGTAAAATTTTTAGTATCTATTTTCTGGACTATTTATTTCTATGTATAGCTTTGGATTTGTCCTGTTTTATAGGTCGTTGATGATTACACTTACATGGTGGTATGAAATATGTGAATAAATGGCCAGTGCCTTCATTCTAACCGCGTTCAAGTTTCTCTTTCATTTTATGGGTAGACCATTAGAAAAGTTACACTTTGAGTCCCAACGTCCTTGCAGATGGCTATGCCTATGACCCTATGTGATTTCATCGTCCACCATTATAACCTCCTCCTTCTGTTTGGACTACCATATGCAATATCAACTTGCTTATTCAATCATTTTCTTTTGGCTGAGTTTTACTTGTGTATTATTGTTCTAGAATCTGCATTTTACCAGATTATAATAAATTATAATGAGAGAGTTTTAAACAATTGCCCATTGTTATAGGTTCTAAACAAAATAGATCTTCCGGGTGCTGATCCAGACCGTATTTCGAAGGAGATTGAGGCGATTAGTTAACAATGATGATTTATTTTTGAGTTTGTGAGCAATGTTGTTGTAAATCTGCTGAGGTTTTAATAAAACGGGTTCTTTTTGCTTACTTGTCCTGAAAACCTTTAGTTTGGGTTAATTTGCTTAGATGACTTTCTGTGTAGTTTCTGGAAATTTTGACATTTGATTTCTTTTTCCTGATTAGTGAAAGACGTCATCACCGACGCTGGGTAGAATCTCCCAAATCAATCTCAAATTAGGTCAGATGTGAAGAGGGCTTCAATGAAGAAGAACCCGCTCAAGAACTTGAACGTGATGTTAAAGTTGAATTCGTATGCTAAGACTGCTAGGAGGATGTCGCTGTTGGCTGAAGCGCAGAGGGTTAAGGCCAAGCAGGACAAGCTCTCCAAGAAGAGAACTGCTTTGTCAAAGGTAAAAAACTCATTTTCACATTCTACTGTGTTTGTGATACTTGTGGCAAGTTGTTTACATATTTTCTGCCTATAATATGCATTTATTGCTTGTCAATTGCCAACATTTTGTGTGATTTGGATTCCTAGAACTGTTGGATTATCGGGTGTTATATGCTTGTACGTATACTAATGACTTGTTAGATGTTGATTTGTATCTACTATACCTTTGGTGGTAAGAAATAATTGTGTGGCCTTTTGCATGATTTGATCTGTTGGATGCTATGATTAAGACTAAGTTCTGATCCTGCATGTTCTGTTTTGAGTTTATCTCAATTGACTTTCATTTGCAACTCATTCACACACTTGTATAGTTTGTCTATGGGGTTCTGGAGTGGTGTTGTATATTCAATTAATTAGTCAGCTGGATTCTGCTGTCACTCTCTATTTGATTTGTGGTGCTTATTTTGTGTGATTAGGAGGAACAAGCTGCGATTAAGGTGGCTGGGAAGTCTTTCTACAAGACTATGATTTCAGACTCAGATTACACCGAGTTTGAGAACTTCACCAAGTGGTTGGGAGTGTCACAGTAATTGTTTTCTCTGCTTTCGAAGTTGTAGAATAGCTTTTGGTTTGTGTCAGTTTGTTTCGTTTGTGATCCATATCGATTTTGTTCAAGACTACAATACAATTGCTTTTCTTTGAGCGTGCGTATTCTGATTGCCTACACATGGTTTTAGAAGCTTTCAAGATGAAATCAGACACCAGTTGAGCTTGCATCCATTAGAACATAGATTAGGGTTGAGCAAAGTTCAGCCAATTAATCTTTTGCCGAAGTTTAGTATGCCCTTGCTGCTGTTTTGATTGTTGAAACCAGAATTTGAGGAAAAGACTTGGGATCCATAATGCAATCGCTTTTTAACAAAGTATAATGTAGGGTTTACAGGATGGAGCAACATAAGGAAGATAACATTCGAAGGCAAAGGCGACGAGAAGCCAGGGTATCTTCCGACAGACATAATCTTCTTAATCCGGGAGAAGAGGCATTCTCTGTTCAAGAGATTAGGCGACAATTTGGAATTGGGAGTGTAAGTTCCATTGGTGAAGGCTCTAACGGGCTGCACCGTCGCAACATATTATTTATAAATCATGAAAATTATTGTCAATTCTATTACATGATGTGGTTCATTCTTGATTTGCATGCTAGAGTGTTGAAAACGCATAATATTTATGCCCTACAAATAGACTTCTTTTCGATAACACATGACATAACAAACGTTTCACTAACGCTTATTAGTAATACACCCCCTATACCCAAATCAACCAAAAAGAAAACCGCATGCCCGTGCGAAGCACGGGCTTAGGATTCTAGTTTAAATGAAAAACTAGATACACTAGTACACAAAGGGGGATTAAACGCACAATTATTGGAACGGGTTTTAAAAACCGAGGTAAAGAAAATATACGAACCACGGTTATAATGTAAAACGCGGTGCAAAATGTTTTTTTAATTAATTAAATTTGAACCACAGTTTATATTACTCGGACCACAGTTAAAATTTAAACAAGGTAAAAATTAAACTCGGACCACGGTTGTTCATAGCGAGGTAAAATATAAGCGAACTGAATTTTATTTTTTCATATTAGTTGAGGATAAAATTTCGTTGCCTCCCCAGAGTCGATCGCTTCAACACTGTACCGTACCGCTAAACCCTTCCTTGATCTGGCCACCTCTCCAATCACTTTTGCTCCGGCCACCTGCCCCTACACTCGATTCATTCAGACCACCTCTCCAGTCGCTCCAACGTCATCGTCGTCGTCACCGGTGTGGATAATTTGGTCTTTCTCCGCTGGCTGCTAGGTCGACGGTGCTTCTCCCTCACCGTTGGTTGCTTGGTCGGTGGTGCTTCACCTCTTCATTGGTTCTTAGGCCGTTCCAATTCGGAAGACAAAGCCGGTGTCTACTATACTATCGGCCTAAATCCCTAGCTAGACCTATGCCTTCAAGGTAGCGGAACAAGGTTCTCCTCTCTCTCGTGTTGTCTTAACTTCATTTTTGGGGGGTATTCGGTCTTCCCTTCTGTATCTCCTCTAATCTCCGACGTTCAGTATCCCTCTATTTTTGAATCTCCTTTTTTCTTGATATAGTATATTATTCCACATTAGGTTTGAATCTGTAGATGTCGATACCTTGTTCCAACTCTTGTTTTTTTCTTTCTAGCTTGTAGGTTGTGTTCCACGGTTGATGATTAAACCTTCTATTTGTCTTGTGCTATTGGCATTGTATGGACAATTCTTGGAGTTTTTTTTTGTGTATATATAGTTTTCACATAATAATATATGTCTATTGTATATGTTGGTTTATGGAAGACATGAATGTCACTTGCTATAAGTGCAACTCTGTTGGCACTTGTCTTGGTAGGAAGAGCAGCATTCGTTTTCCCGCTAGAAAACATTGCAAATTGTGTAAAGAAAACAGAAGGTGCAAAACTTCCGTTTTGTAAACAGGTAAATCCTCCCACTTGTACCAATAATTAGTTATTGTTACCAACCTCTAAAACCTCCAGTTGATTGAAAATAGAGTTCATAATATGGTGGGTGATGAAAGGTGCAATTATAGTGGCTTTGTCTTATGATCAGTTTTCGGATTCTGATGAATCAACTGAGGCAGAGAATTCACTGATGATTACAAGTACCATAATTGTTGTTCTGTTCAGTATTGTGGTATGTTCAATATCAAGTTAGTGTCATTTTTTCTGAATCATTTTCAATTTGAGTGTCCTATAACTTATGGCCTTACGTGACAGTTGTTTGGGTCAATAACAAAGCCTTTGATTGAGGCGTTGTTGGGGCACAATGTGCCTGCTGTTTCAGACTATTTGATTTTGAAGTATAGCATGAGACATTTTTCGGTTTTATATTCATACTAGTTTGCCATTTTAATTGGTGTCCTAGTCTGCAATGACTAGATATGTTCAGGTTTATTTCCAAACTTGTATGGCAACTCCTGGATTCGCTATGTATACATGCTTTAGGTTCTTGAAATGGTTTACTACTCTGTATTCATTTTTCAAGCTTCTTGACAAGGCACATATATCTGATATACAATACTTGATCAATGGTCATTGTGGACTATATAAAAAGCTATCAATGTTAATTATTAGCCAAATCCAAAAGCCAAATGCTTGCAACTATTGCCCTTTTGGAACTTGGGTGAATGTTCCCTTATTTGAATCACTCCACTTTGCATTTGAATAACAAAAGTATGTGAAGTGGTGATTCAAATTAACTAGAAGACATCTCTAGTTGTGATTTTGTTCATCACTCATGTTGTGCCTTTGATATTACAAAAGGACACCTATAGTTGTGCTTTTGTTTGTTCATCGCTCATGTTACTTCACATGCTTATTGAATTTTGTTACTCTATACAACCAACTAAAGCACCAGAAAGAGGTTGATAGTGTACACGGTTTTGGAGGACATGTTTTGTAATACCCCTGATTTGTAATCCTTTATAAGGATTAGAATGCTACTCATGTCAACAAGAGCTCTTCCTTTTTTCTGGTTCGAAATCGGAATGGATGATTCCAGAAAATGTGTTTTGTAGAACATGGAATGGGAATCACTTTGATTCCAGGGAATAGATCATTCCAACCCACAGACAAAATTTGATTCCCACGAAAAACACAAGGTATGGTTCATTCCAGTGAAAACCCCCTCTTGTTCATATTCCACCCATAACACAACGCCTTCCCAGTAGATTCATATATGTCTCCTCTTACTCTCTCTCTCTCTCTCTCAGATCCACCATCGCCTCCACGTCTGCTTGTCTCCCTTTCCATCTGCCTTAATGTGTGTACCATCCTTCACTCACCCCTCTTCGCTCCTCCCTGGCGGTTGTTTCAACCACTGGCCAACGTCCCTCGTCTAGATATGTTCATCATTTTCATTCACTCCTTTGTTGATAGTCTCCACCTGAACCCATTATTTCTCGCCTACAAGATCTGCTAGCTTGCTGGAATTTTGGGGTGTGGGAATTTCTTGATGAAATTTTGTGGGTTGTGCTAATTTATGCACATGTTCTGAACCTCCATTTTAGTTTGAATCACTACTACAGAAAAGCTCTTATAACCCGGGCGTTTTATGTAATATAACCCGGACGACGTCCGGGTTAAAGGTCAGCGTGGTATTTGGTGGTCACTTTATAACCCGGACCTTCAAAGTACACGCCCGGGTTATTTGGCTTGGTAAAAAAAATCGCCCATCTTCAAGCGCCCGGGTTATTTGACACTTTAGAACCTGGATTTGACAACAATCGGGTTATTTATGTTGCTGATTTATCTGGATTATTTGTGCATACGCATATAACCCGGAAAGCAACATCCGGGTTATAAAGTTAAATATATTTTCAAAAAAAATAAAACTGGAACTTTGTGGGTCCGATTATTCATACGTTTGCAACAAACAAAAATAAATTAGTAGGTTGCTACATCACTCAATCAAACATGATTCAACATCCATGTTTAGAACATCACTCAACATCTTCAGAAAAAATGTTTCTCGAAATTTATATCATGGCAACGAAGAAAAACTTAGTCAATAGTTCCTATTAAATGTACGGCTATTCTGTTGGTGGAAGTGAACATGCAAGTCTCAGCATCTATCTTCATCTAGCGTAATTACAACCATATTTTTGTCTACGTGCTTCTGAAATTTCAAAGAAAGCATGCTGAAAAATCTACATCCCAAGAACAAAATATTCAATTTTATCTAGTGGAAAGAACAAAAGTAGGAAACAAAACATAGATTCCTTCTAGAATGTAGGGGGAAATTACAAGAATTCTTGATTATGATTAGATATGAGAAAATATAGAACTTTCTCATTCTTGAAATATCAAATGCAAAAATGAAAGAGTAGAGAAAGTGGTGAGCACTTGCTGCCTACGACGGAGTGGAACTTGACAATGGTTTACTCCTCAGTGTCGATGAACTGGATGTGCTTAAGATCAGGGCGAAGGTAGTTGGTCCACCTTAGCCTGCAACTCTTTCCACACCTTTGAAGTCCTTTGACATGTGCACAAGAGAGAGCTTCAGAAGGCCATATCAAACATGGATGGCAATAAGAAATTTATCAACCAAAATTATGTGCAAGCTAAAAAACTAAAGACAATTAAGGCAAACATTAATGATGAAAATACAAACCAACAGTCTTAGGTATAAGGCGCGAATTGCGAGTGACGTGTTCAGCAATGTAAGAAGAGAGCTTGTTGTCTTCATCTGACGTCCATTGTCCCCTCTTCACATTGTCCTTCTCACAACACAGAAATATTCCCATTGCTTATATAAAACCCAAAATATGGAATATAGCTTAAGGACTTAATGTTTGGACAAACTCACAAATTGGAGTTGCAAAGGGCAACAGCCAAAGCCATCCTTTCTACCAGATCATGGTCATAGTCATTGCCCAAGCTTGTGTCTAGTAGATCAGATGTCTTTCCATCTTTCAAAATTGGAGTTGCCTGTATCCAGAAAGTATAAATTAGAAAACTAGATTCACATAGCATCTTCAAGGTCAATACAAGGACATTTTTGAAATTGGCAAGACATTTGCCTCAGTTTAGTTCATCAGAGCTTCTACTTTATATTATGCAACCCTTTGCAGTTGTAACCAGTATAATGCGAGGAACTCCAATATATTTTATATAGTACTTCAACAATATGGAAAATGAAGGTATGGGTATATGAAACTAACCCAAATGAAAAGGCTCTCCTGGCCTCTTGGATTATTATCATCAATTGGTTTTCTTCCCGAGAGAAGATCAAGTAGGACTACACCAAATACATACACATCAATCTTCTTAATCACCTTTCCGTTCATGAAGTATTTTGGAGCCATATACATGTTGTAACACAAAGAAAAAGTCAATAACAACTTCCAAACAGGTTGGATGATCAATAATCCAAAAGAAAAGAACATACCCAAAGGTTCCTGCAACATCCGTGCATTCTGTGATTTTCTTGATTCCTTCAGCTGGTTGTAGATTCGCTTGATTCCTTCAACCATCTGCGCTTTTCCATAGCATTGGACAAGGTTTAAGCTGGTGACAATGTCAAGGTTTACCCATCGTCTTGCATCCTCATGTACAGATTTAGTGTCTCGTTGATTTTCCCTGAGGCTCCATAAGTGTATATGGCAACATTGTAGATCACGGGGTCTGGGCCCAACTTTCCAACCTTTCTAAGCACATCACAATACTTGAGTGCAAAATCCTGCAATTCCACCACAGAGAATACATAGGTTAGAATAGCTTATTGACTATAAGGCTTCCTTATTCTATAAAATGTGCCCAACTGGTCTATAGCTTTGCTTGTTCGACCTCCCTTCTTCAACGGGATGAACAATATGATAAGCACTACTTTATAGGGCTTAAATAAGAGTCATTAGAGGTTTTATTGGTGTCATTCGGGTAGATTTAGACACATTCATGTGCATGGCGTGTGGGGGTGAAGTTTGGTAATTAATTAAATGCCACGTGATTGATGGGTCGAATTGGATGAATTAGGCCCAATAAAGGAGGAAAGGCCCAAATCGCATGAAGAAGCAGTAAGTGAAGCTCGCATGAATTGAAGCTGAAGCGGAGCGGGTATTCATGCGGATGATGACGGAGCATGACATAAGCGAGCATGTGTTTGTTGGAGTGGGCCGAGAAGAAGCCCACGTGAAATTAGGCCCATGAAGTCTGAAGCAGCGGAAATTGCAGCGGCAATTGAAGCGGGAAAGTGAGCTGGAAATTGGAGACGAAATTGATGACGTCAGCACGATGTCAGCGCAAGATGAATTGCTGGAATGTGCTGCTTGCCTTTGAATTGGGCCGTGTTGCTGCTGCGTGTGTTGGGCCGAGAGAGCTGCCTTGGAGTGGGCCGGTGACGCTTTTGCTGTGCCGAGAAAGCTGCAACGAAGTTGGGCCGAAGCTGGACAGGAGAAGCCGGGCAGCTGCTGGACGAGAAGATGGAGCGAAATTGCGGGATTAATTACCCGGATTTGATTTGCTTATTTTCGTTATTATTTTATTATTGTTATTATTATTATTTTTACACACTTTTAGAATTAGGTTAAAACAACTTTTAGTTAACCTAGTTGCCGTAATCAATTAAGTTAGACCTAGTTTCATTCATCGTTGTTTTTCCTTTTGCTCAGGCAGACAATTGAAACCTTTGGATTGATTGGATTGTGAGGTTATTCCTTTACTCTTTCTATGATTGTATTAATTTTCTCTCGTGCTTAATCTCATTGATCATATATCGATTCCCATTGATTTGTTGATTAGGAAATCAAATAGATTTTAATAGTAGTTCCCTCTAGATTGACAACCTAGAGAAATTAGTATTATGCTATTGGTTCCCCTTTTCCATACAACCTGTTGAGATTGTTATTGATCATACTACTAAGGATTAGAGGATACTGGTTGAGAATCTAAATCCCTTAGTTTGTGTAGAGAATTAATTGCATGCAATTGTATGACTGGTTGCTACACTTGCATGTACCTATCTATTCCTGAACTTCTTGCTGCTATTGAATTAAATCATGAAGGTTAGTAGGGATTTGTTTAATAGTTAGGGTTATCAGGACTGGTTGGACTGGTAACTAATTTAGAACAAGGATTTAGACTTTCATGAGTATTGAGGACTAGGAATAATCAATGATCGATCTATCAATCTGAAGTGTGAATATTTGTTTGGCTGAGTTATTTTCCCTATTTGATTTCAAGTCGTTGTTTTTATTTATTTATTTTATTTATTTTGTTTTTAATCATAAACCCCCCTTGGTTACTTGTTGGTATACAATTACATCGTTGGGATAGTATTTGATTCTCTGTGGAATTCGACCCTTACTTACCAGACTACATTAGTTAGGTTTGTTTAGGATTATTTTGTATAGGTGTCACGACAACGCCTATCAAATTAGCGTCGTTGCCGGGGAATCAATTTTACTATTCTAATTGTGTGTTTGTTTACCAACTGTTGTGTGGACCTATCTTACGGTCCACACCTGTGTTACTAATTGTTTTCATTGAGATCTCAATCCAGACAGATGGCAGCATTTGATTTTTACTATCAGCAGCAAGGCTGGCCCCATTACTACCCTGAACCTCATGAGACGAGCCAAAGTTCATATACGACAATGGAGGAGGGCTTCAAGTCACTTGTGCAGAGCATGATGACTATTCATCAGGCGACAAACTCCAACATCCAACTTTTAACAACTCAAGTTGGAAATTTGGCAACTCAGCTTGGAAGGTTGGCTCAAGTTATGGCAAATATGAAGGAGGATTTTGAAAGGCCACCACCCCAACCGACCCCAATGGCTAATGTGAGTGGCATATCACAACTGAAAGGAGAAAAGACAGAGGAGAAAGTCGAGAACCAGCGTCCACAGGCTTGGACAAAATTCTGCGGATCAGTTCTTGGAGTATACCCTTTGGAAGCGATTCCTGTTGATTACACTCCTCTACCTCGTGATCCTAGGAAGCCACCTCCTCACCTTCCTAATATGCTAAAAGTGAAGAAGAAGTCGGTGCTCAATATGGAGCCGCGCAGCTCCATAGGTGAGCATGAGGTAAATCTCCCTTTACTTGATCTGATGCATGTTGTGCCTAAATTTGCTAAATGCATGAAATGCTTATGCTGGCCTAGGAAGAGAAAGAAATTGATAGGAGAAATTAATTTGAATGAACATGTGTCTGCTGCATTCGGAAGACATTTGCCTGAAAAGTGTAGTGACCCTGACATGTTTAGTATTCCTTGTGATATAGGTTACTCCAGGTTTGATCATTGCATGTTAGACTTGGGCTCATCTATTAATGTGTTACCCTACTCTGTGTATAAATTGCTAGATCTTGGACCTTTGCTTGAAACTGATTTAGTTATTCAATTTGTGAATGGATCCAAAGTTTTTCCGAAAGGAATAGTTGAGGATGTTCTTGTAAAGGTTAATAAGATGGTTTTTTCTGTGGATTTTGTGGTGTTAGACATTGGTTATGATATGCATGTGCCCCCTATACTGTTAGGTAGGCCTTTTCTTAAGACTGCTAACATCCGAATCATTATGAGTAGAGGTATTGTGTCTGTAAAGTATGGGGGTGATAGGGTGACATTTAAGATATTTGATCATAAGAAACACCCTCCTGATAGTAAGTCTGTGCTGTGTTCTGGATTGAGTGATATCACATGATCATAGTAGCACAATGTCAAGCCATGACAATAACTAAGGCGCTATCCGGGAGGCAACCCGAGGTATGCTTTTCTTTTCTTGTTTTTCTTTCCTTGTTTTTGCATTTGTTTTGGTGTGTTTTGTTTTGTTTTGTTTTTGTTCTTGTTTTTGTTTCCGACTAACCTGCAGGGAGGAGACCCCATGCCTATTGAAGAAGGTGTTTATCACCATTGTAAGTCTTTCCTTCCCTGCACTAAGTCACCCCCCGAAAAAACCTTAAACGGGGGGCCAAAAAAAAAAAATCGAAAAAAAAAAAATCGAAAAAAAAAGTTTTACCGAATGCCAGCTGTCCAGAGTTTCCCATGGAGACGGTACACATCATGTTGTCAAGGAGGATACATTGCCCTACACTTGATTTGGCAATGATGATGGTCCTACAATTGACAGCTGAGGAGGAGGAACACTAGAGCCCACACCATGATTACATATGGGCTCCACCATGTGTTCCTAGAAGGCCGTGCAATCCTACTATCATTGTTTTACCACTATTCACCAAAGTGGTTCCCTTTTGGTTGCACGGTAAGAGAAGATTTTGGAGTTGATGAAGACACCCGCCCAACACCGGACCTGCGCATATGGAGTACACCGCCAGCGACACCTACAGTGTCCAAGCAGCTTGGCAACGTTTGTGAGTTATTTTTTGCTTTTCCCTGTGCTTTATTCTTTTGTCTTTCATTACATTGAGGACAATGCAATGTTTAAGCATGGGGGAGAGTTCTATACTTGCTACGTCGTTGAGGAGAAAAATGAAAAAATGAAAAGAGCCAAAAATTTGAAAAAAGGCTATCATTGAAATCCTGGGATAGGTCGAAAATCCGAAAGGACGGCCTAGGTAATAAGCAGGTGGCTTGGACCAGCATTAGGCTGGGGTAATATGAGGTCAAGAGTGATGTGAGCACATCTATGAAAAAATATGAGTGGCTTGGTGAAAACCCGAAAGGGCGCCTTGGCAAAATGAGCGAAAAAGAAGAAGAGTGATTTTAGGATTTCTCATTATTCTTGGCGAGGCGTCATAAGAAGAGGAGTCAAAGAAGGATTGTCGGGTAGGTCACTCTGGAGGGATAAGAAGATAGATGGGAGACTAGGATTAGAATTTATTCACTCTATGGTGTTTGGGATAAGCTTGGGGGAAGTACTCTGCTTTCCTTTTAGCTTGGTTGTGTGGGGTGTTGAGATTTTCTTGATTTGATGTTGTGTTGTGGTGTGCTTATTTTTGTATGGTTGTCTGGAGTTTATTGTGGGGTGTTATTCTTAGAGGGATTGATTTTTCTATGCTTCCTGAGACCTTGGGGATTGATTGGAGGAGTAGGTTGACTTTAGCTTACTCGAGGACGAACAAGGTTTAAGCATGGGGGATTTGATAAGCACTACTTTGTAGGGCTTAAATAAGAGTCATTAGAGGTTTTATTAGTGTCATTCGGATAGATTTAGACACATTCATGTGCATGGCGTATGGGGGCGAAGTTTGGTAATTAATTAAATGCCACGTGATTGATGGGTCGAATTGGATGAATTAGGCCCAATAAAGGAGGAAAGGCCCAAATCGCATGAAGAAGCAGTAAGTGAAGCTCGCATGAATTGAAGCTGAAGCAGAGCGGGTATTCATGCGGATGATGACGGAGCATGACATAAGCGGGCATGTGTTTGTTGGAGTGGGCCGAGAAGAAGCCCACGTGAAATTAGGCCCATGAAGTCTGAAGCAGCGGAAATTGCAGCGGCAATTGAAGCGGGAAAGTGAGCTGGAAATTGGAGACGGAATTGATGACGTCAGCACGATGTCAGCGCAAGATGAATTGCTGGAATGTGCTGCTTGCCTTTGAATTGGGCCGTGTTGCTGCTGCGTGTGTTGGGCCGAGAGAGCTGCCTTGGAGTGGGCCGGTGACGCTTTTGCTGTGCCGAGAAAGCTGCAACGAAGTTGGGCCGAAGCTGGACAGGAGAAGCCGGGCAGCTGTTGGATGAGAAGATGGAGCGAAATTGCGGGATTAATTACCCAGATTTGATTTGCTTATTTTCGTTATTATTTTATTATTGTTATTATTATTATTTTTACACACTTTTAGAATTAGGTTAAAACAACTTTTAGTTAACCTAGTTGCCGTAATCAATTAAGTTAGACCTAGTTTCATTCATCGTTGTTTTTCCTTTTGCTCAGGCAGACAATTGAAGCCTTTGGATTGATTGGATTGTGAGGTTATTCCTTTACTCTTTCTATGATTGTATTAATTTTCTCTCGTGCTTAATCTCATTGATCATATATCGATTCCCCTTGATTTGTTGATTAGGAAATCAAATAGATTTTAATAGTAGTTCCCTCTAGATTGACAACCTAGAGAAATTAGTATTATGCTATTGGTTCCCCTTTTCCATACAACCTGTTGAGATTGTTATTGATCATACTACTAAGGATTAGAGGATACTGGTTGAGAATCTAAATCCCTTAGTTTGTGTAGAGAATTAATTGCATGCAATTGTATGACTGGTTGCTACACTTGCATGTACCTATCTATTCCTGAACTTCTTGCTGCTATTGAATTAAATCGTGAAGGTTAGTAGGGATTTGTTTAATAGTTAGGATTATCAGGACTGGTTGGACTGGTAACTAATTCAGAACAAGGATTTGGACTTTCATGAGTATTGAGGACTAGGAATAATCAATGATCGATCTATCAATCTGAAGTGTGAATATTTGTTTGGCTGAGTTATTTTCCCTATTTGATTTCAAGTCGTTGTTTTTATTTATTTATTTTATTTATTTTGTTTTTAATCATAAACCCCCCTTGGTTACTTCTTGGTATACAATTACATCGTTGGGATAGTATTTGATTCTCTGTGGGATTCGACCCTTACTTACCAGACTACATTAGTTAGGTTTGTTTAGGATTATTTTGTATAGGTGTCACGACAACCCCTATCAAATTGGCGCCGTTGCCGGGGAATCAATTTTACTATTCTAATTGTGTGTTTGTTTACCAACTGTTGTGTGGACCTATCTTACGGTCCACACCTGTGTTACTAATTGTTTTCATTGAGATCTCAATCCAGACAGATGGCAGCATTTGATTTTTACTATCAGCAGCAAGGCTGGCCCCATTACTACCCTGAACCTCATGAGACGAGCCAAAGTTCATATACGTCAATGGAGGAGGGCTTCAAGTCACTTGTGCAGAGCATGATGACTATTCATCAGGCGACAAACTCCAACATCCAACTTTTAACAACTCAAGTTGGAAATTTGGCAACTCAGCTTGGAAGGTTGGCTCAAGTTGTGGCAAATATGAAGGAGGATTTTGAAAGGCCACCACCCCAACCGACCCCAATGGCTAATGTGAGTGGCATATCACAACTGAAAGGAGAAAAGACAGAGGAGAAAGTCGAGAACCAGCGTCCACAGGCTTGGACAAAATTCTACGGATCAGTTCTTGGAGTATACCCTTTGGAAGCGATTCCTGTTGATTACACTCCTCTACCTCGTGATCCTAGGAAGCCACCTCCTCACCTTCCTAAGATGCTAAAAGTGAAGAAGAAGCCGGTGCTCAATATGGAGCCGCGCAGCTCCATAGGTGAGCATGAGGTAAATCTCCTTTTACTTGATCTGATGCATGTTGTGCCTAAATTTGCTAAATACATGAAATGCTTATGCTGGCCTAGGAAGAGAAAGAAATTGACATGAGAAATTAATTTGAATGAACATGTGTCTGCTGCATTCGGAAGACATTTGCCTGAAAAGTGTAGTGACCCTGACATGTTTAGTATTCATTGTGATATAGGTTACTCCAGGTTTGATCATTGCATGTTAGACTTGGGCTCATCTATTAATGTGTTACCCTACTCTGTGTATAAATTGCTAGATCTTGGACCTTTGCTTGAAACTGATTTAGTTATTCAATTTGTGAATGGATCCAAAGTTTTTCCGAAAGGAATAGTTGAGGATGTTCTTGTAAAGGTTAATAAGATGATTTTTTCTGTGGATTTTGTGGTGTTAGACATTGGTTATGATATGCATGTGCCCCCTATACTGTTAGGTAGGCCTTTTCTTAAGACTGCTAACATCCGAATCATTATGAGTAGAGGTATTGTATCTGTAAAGTATGGGGGTGATAGGGTGACATTTAAGATATTTGATCATAAGAAACACCCTCCTGATAGTAAGTCTGTGCTGTGTTCTGGATTGAGTGATATCACATGATCATAGTAGCACAATGTCAAGCCATGACAATAACTAAGGCGCTATCCGGGAGGCAACCCGAGGTATGCTTTTCTTTTCTTGTTTTTCTTTCCTTGTTTTTGCATTTGTTTTGGTGTGTTTTGTTTTGTTTTTGTTCTTGTTTTTGTTTCCGACTAACCTGCAGGGAGGAGACCCCATGCCTATTGAAGAAGGTGTTTATCACCATTGTAAGTCTTTCCTTCCCTGCACTAAGTCACCCCCCGAAAAAACCTTAAACGGGGGGCCAAAAAAAAAATTCGAAAAAAAAAATTCAAAAAAAAAAAAAAATTCGAAAAAAAAAGTTTTACCGAAGGCCAGCTGTCCAGAGTTTCCCATGGAGACGGTGCACATCATGTTGTCAAGGAGGATACATTGCCCTACACTTGATTTGGCAACGATGATGGTCCTACAATTGACAGCTGAGGAGGAGGAACACTAGAGCCCACACCATGATTACATATGGGCTCCACCATGTGTTCCTAGAAGGCCGTGCAATCCTACTATCATTGTTTTACCACTATTCACCAAAGTGGTTCCCTTTTGGTTGCACGGTAAGAGAAGATTTTGGAGTTGATGAAGACACCCGCCCAACACCGGACCTGCGCATATGGAGTACACCGCCAGCGACACCTATAGTGTCCAAGCAGCTTGGCGACGTTTGTGAGTTATTTTTTGCTCTTCCCTGTGCTTTATTCTTTTGTCTTTCATTACATTGAGGACAATGCAATGTTTAAGCATGGGGGAGAGTTTTATACTTGCTACGTCGTTGAGGAGAAAAATGAAAAAATGAAAAGAGCCAAAAATTTGAAAAAAGGCTATCATTGAAATCCTGGGATAGGTCGAAAATCCGAAAGGACGGCCTAGTTAATAAGCAGGTGGCTTGGACCAGCATTAGGCTGGGGTAATATGAGGTCAAGAGTGATGTGAGCACATCTATGAAAAAATATGAGTGGCTTGGTGAAAACCTGAAAGGGCGCCTTGGCAAAATGAGCGAAAAAGAAGAAGAGTGATTTTAGGATTTCTCATTATTCTTGGCGAGGCGTCATAAGAAGAGGAGTCAAAGAAGGATTGTCGGGTAGGTCACTCTGGAGGCATAAGAAGATAGATGGGAGACTAGGATTAGAATTTATTCACTCTATGGTGTTTGGGATAAGCTTGGGAGAAGTACTCTGCTTTCCTTTTAGCTTGGTTGTGTGGGGTGTTGAGATTTTCTTGATTTGATGTTGTGTTGTGGTGTGCTTATTTTTGTATGGTTGTCTGGAGTTTATTGTGGGGTGTTATTCTTAGAGGGATTGATTTTTCTATGCTTCATGAGACCTTGGGGATTGATTGGAGGAGTAGGTTGACTTTAGCTTACTCGAGGACGAGCAAGGTTTAAGCATGGGGGATTTGATAAGCACTACTTTGTAGGGCTTAAATAAGAGTCATTAGAGGTTTTATTGGTGTCATTCGGGTAGATTTAGACACATTCATGTGCATGGCGTGTGGGGGCGAAGTTTGGTAATTAATTAAATGCCACGTGATTGATGGGTCGAATTGGATGAATTAGGCCCAATAAAGGAGGAAAGGCCCAAATCGCATGAAGAAGCAGTAAGTGAAGCTCGCATGAATTGAAGCTGAAGCGGAGCGGGTATTCATGCGGATGATGACGGAGCATGACATAAGCGGGCATGTGTTTGTTGGAGTGGGCCGAGAAGAAGCCCACGTGAAATTAGGCCCATGAAGTCTGAAGCAGCGGAAATTGCAGCGGCAATTGAAGCGGGAAAGTGAGCTGGAAATTGGAGACGGAATTGATGACGTCAGCACGATGTCAGCGCAAGATGAATTGCTGGAATGTGCTGCTTGCCTTTGAATTGGGCCGTGTTGCTGCTGCGTGTGTTGGGCCGAGAGAGCTGCCTTGGAGTGGGCCGGTGACGCTTTTGCTGTGCCGAGAAAGCTGCAACGAAGTTGGGCCGAAGCTGGACAGGAGAAGCCGGGCAGCTGCTGGACGAGAAGATGGAGCGAAATTGCGGGATTAATTACCCGGATTTGATTTGCTTATTTTCGTTATTATTTTATTATTGTTATTATTATTATTTTTACACACTTTTAGAATTAGGTTAAAACAACTTTTAGTTAACCTAGTTGCCGTAATCAATTAAGTTAGACCTAGTTTCATTCATCGTTGTTTTTCCTTTTGCTCAGGCAGACAATTGAAGCCTTTGGATTGATTGGATTGTGAGGTTATTCCTTTACTCTTTCTATGATTGTATTAATTTTCTCTCGTGCTTAATCTCATTGATCATATATCGATTCCCCTTGATTTGTTGATTAGGAAATCAAATAGATTTTAATAGTAGTTCCCTCTAGATTGACAACCTAGAGAAATTAGTATTATGCTATTGGTTCCCCTTTTCCATACAACATGTTGAGATTGTTATTGATCATACTACTAAGGATTAGAGGATACTGGTTGAGAATCTAAATCCCTTAGTTTGTGTAGAGAATTAATTGCATGCAATTGTATGACTGGTTGCTACACTTGCATGTACCTATCTATTCCTGAACTTCTTGCTGCTATTGAATTAAATCGTGAAGGTTAGTAGGGATTTGTTTAATAGTTAGGGTTATCAGGACTGGTTGGACTGGTAACTAATTCAGAACAAGGATTTGGACTTTCATGAGTATTGAGGACTAGGAATAATCAATGATCGATCTATCAATCTGAAGTGTGAATATTTGTTTGACTGAGTTATTTTCCCTATTTGATTTCAAGTCGTTGTTTTTATTTATTTATTTTGTTTTTAATCATAAACCCCCTCTTGGTTACTTGTTGGTATACAATTACATCGTTGGGGTAGTATTTGATTCTCTGTGGGATTCGACCTTACTTACCAGACTACATTAGTTAGGTTTGTTTAGGATTATTTTGTATAGGTGTCACGACAACGCCTATCACAATACGTTGAAGGTACTACTATGAAGTGCAATATTCTGGGTCATGCTACTTGCCAAGAGGATTAGATGCTCCTTCAGAACACCTCTTGCAACCATTGTGACTGATGTGGAAAGTCTTTAAACTGCTTGATCAAAAGCACATGAAAGTCTAACAAGTTTTTGGACCTGTTTAACTGCATATGGAATTGACCGCCTAATATCAATCAAATGAAAGACCGGAAGGCAGCAGTCCATCACAGTCCTTCAGGCATCACCACTCCTTCTCAGATGTCTTTCCATCTTTCAAAATTGGAGTTGCTTGTATCCAGAAAGTATAAATTAGAAAACTAGATTCACATAGTATCATCAAGGTCCATACAAGGACATTTTTGAAATTGGCAAGACATTTTCCTCAGTTTAGTTCATCAGAGCTTCTACTTTATATTATGCAACCCTTTGCAGTTATAACCAGTATAATGCGAGGAACTCTAATATATTTGATATAGTACTTCAACAATATGGAAAATAAAGGTATGGGTATATGAAACTAACCCAAATGACAAGGCTCTCCTGGCCTCTTGGATTATTATCATTAATTGGCTTTCTTCCCGAGAGAAGCTCAAGTAGGACTACATCAAATGCATACACATCAATCTTCTCAATCACCTTTCCATGCATGAAGTATTTTGGAGCCATATACATGTTGTAACACAAAGAAAAAGTCAATAACAACTTCCAAACAGGTTGGATGATCAGTAATCCAAAAGAAAAGAACATACCCAAAGGTTCATACAACATCCGTGCATTCTGTGATTCGCTTGATTCCTTCAGCTCGCTGTAGATTCGCTTGATTCCTTCAACCATATGCGCTTTTCCATAGCATTGGACAAGGTTTAAGTCGGTGACAATTTCAAGGTTTACCCCCTCATCTTGCATCCGCATGTACAAATTTAGTGCCTCGTTGATTTTCCCTGAGGCTCCATAAGCGTATATGGCAACATTGTAGATCACGGGGTCTGGGCCCAACTTTCCAACCTTTCTGAGCACATCACAATACTTGGGCCAAATCCTGCAATTCCACCACATAGAATACATAGATTAGAATAGCTTCTTGACTATAAGGCTTCCTTCTTCTGTAAAATGTAGCTTCGCTTGTTCGACCTCCCTTCTTCAACAAGATGAACAAAACCTTGAAGGTACTACTCTGAAGTGCAACATTCTGGGTCATGCTACTTGCCAAGAGGATTAGATGCTCCTTCAGAACACCTCTTACAACCATTGTGACTGATGTGGAAAGTCTTTGAACTGCTTGATCAAAAGCACATGAAAGTCCAAGAAGTTATTGGACTTGTTTAACTGCATATGGAATTGACCGCCTAGTATCAATCAAATGAAAGACCGGAAGGTAGTAGTCCATCACAGTCCTCTAGGCATCACCACTCCTTCTCACTGCTTTATTCTCTAAAACAACCTCAACTACCAACTCACCAATATCACGGTCACTAGAATTTCCAATCCATGTACTGGTGTTTGGATTAATCCAATTTACATTTACAGCTGCAATCCTAGGGTCACCTGAAATTCCATGGGAATAAAATTTACACTTAACATTCTAAAGTATTGCAACTCTTTCAATGTTCAGGGTCATATACACAATTCAGCAAAGTGACGACAAACAATTAATGTATCACTATCGAATTATGACAACAATTTACATGAAAAACAAAAATACAGGTCCCACAAATCCACAATGCCAACAGTCTCACGTACAAGTTGACATAAATCTTCAACAATGAAGTGAATTATTCATTCTAAGAAAAAATTATCTCAAATTTAATTTGTACACTAGAGTAAAGGTTCACTTTAAGAGGATAGCATTAGCAGCTATCACCATGACACTTCTTTGACCAGATTTCAATTATTGTGCCTTAGAGCATATTACAGGGGTACGGATCATCCAAGCATTTGCAATGATGAAGATGTGAAGCTATTTTGGGTATACTGAAGAAATATCACGCAACCAACATACAGAACTTCGTTAGATATGCTAAGATACTTAATTAGCTATTTCTTTTTAGTTTAGTCCTTATTTTATCTTGAATTAAATTGATTATAGTAGTTTCTGAACTCAAGAAAGAAAAAAAAAATGTTACATTTATACTATTTAAGAGACCGTTTACTCACACATCATCCTTTTATAATGACATTGGTCAAATCAGCACTAATATGATTAAAGGCTATTCTCCCTACAGCCTGAGATACAAAACCTTCCACTCCCCATCCACGAAGTAGTCAATAAATAGAATAATATAGGCAGAGAAGTGTAAAAAAGCAAAACCAGCTGTAGATTTTTTCAAAACCACAAAAGAGGCTAGAGATGATAACGAAAGAGCTCAACAACTAGGAACATATCACTATTATCACTACAAACTCTAAAACTTATTACTTTGGTCAGTCTAAAACATTGACAAACCTCAAGTGGACATAGCAAGACAATTCACAAGCATCAAAATTTTATAAATTTTGTCAACTACACTTCCACACATCAACGAGCAAGTTCAACACGTCATTTCTATTCTATCTGCAAAAGGGACATAAAAATGTTCCAATCAGGGATACCCGAGTAAACATGAAACAATACCTTTAACAGCAACGTCTAAGAGAACAGGGCAGATTACATCCACTAGCAAAGCTAACAAAAAGAACCACAAAATCTCATAAGAATTCAAGAAAATAAGTATTCTGAAAAATGACATAAAATCAAAAGGATATTACAGAGTATCAGAAGATGATTTAGGTTTGGACGGATGGAGATGGACAACAACAAGGAAGCGTAGAGCGGTAATCCTAAAAATCGGCATGAATGTAGATGGAGATGGGCAAAGGCCTTCAACGAGGAATCATACGACTCAAAGAGTCTACGATGGACCTAGAAAACAAAAAGGATGACGAAATAGAGAAGTAAACCTAGAAACCGACACGGACGACGAGTAGCATGAAAGACACCAGAAACCCCTTTAGGTTGTAGCTACTGAAATTGCGATGTGAGAGAGAATATCTGCAATAGAGAGATAGATTTGTGAGGTGAAAGATGAAGTTGTGAGGTTTATGGCATTTCGAAGTGTATTTCGCCTCCATAAGAGAACACAATTTTTGGTAGGTGGGGGGTGGAGAGAGGGTTTGGGTTATGCGTTGTATCTGGAAAAAATTAATAACTTTATAACTCGGGCGTTATTGTCTCATGTCATAACCAGGTTATAAAGTAAAAATAGATTCATTTTTACATGAAATACGCCGGCATGTAACCATCCGGGTTATATAGTCCTAATTTTTTTTCACAACGTCCTTATAACTCGTGATTGTAACGCCCGGGTTATATTTCACGGGTTATATTGACAAATTTGTAGTATTGAATTCAAATTAGGATTTGTATATAGTTTGTGCTAGAAAACGTATATGGGTGGTGTATATATACCCAATGTATAATAGTGAGGAGAGTTATGTCATGGTTGTTAAAATCAAACATCCTTTGATGATATTCCAGTATATCTGAAATCGATCTTTCTTCATGGATGGTGACAGATCGATGTATTTTGTGGAAATTGAGTTTGAGGTATGAATATGATAAAAGAAATCACAAGTTTTCATGTCTTTGAAGTGTTTGATGAAATGCCTAAATGAAAAAGGGAGTTAGGGGAATATATACTCATAGTGGGAGAATGATGCATGAAAAGTATGTCAATTCACAATTACAAGAGTTTATTGTAGCACAATTTACTTGTTGGAAAAGCTAAGTTATGCAGTAACCTTGATTAAGAAACTCCACCTTGCCTATAATTGAATATTTTGGTTGTGGAAAAATAAATCCTATTAACTAAAAAGTAGAGCGATGTGTGTATACATGAGTTTGAATCCTAAATAGGTTAATTGTTATTTGATTAATTGTATGAAAACATAAAAATTACATTTTAAAGCATCAATAGTGACTTGATTCTTCATTCTAGATTCCAAATTTTACCAAACAAGAAGTTCTAAGCATAACTCATTTTGACAACATACCAAACAACAAGCTACATGAATGGGATTGAGTCATTCCTGATTCCGATTTCAACCCAATTCCTGGGTCATACCAAACGAGCCCTTAGAACTATGAGATTACATTTCAAATCTATGCAAATTAGTCCTATCTAAAGTAGCAGCCAACAATTTTTTATACATATACGGACCAGTATTTTAAAATATAGAAGCACAAAGCACATTTCATTTTTTTTCAAAAAAAAAAACATATACGGACAACAGTTGTTTTTATAAACCGCTATTAATATTTGTACGCAGACCACGGTTTAAAAGCAATTGCGGTCTCTATTTTTCTACATAAAAAGAAAATGAAATTTAAAACAGACCACGATTACATTATAACTGCGGTCTGAGTTTTACACTGCGATTACAAAAATACGTTGTCCGAGAGTCTTACCGCGTCGAGAACAACCACATTTACAATACCATGGTCCGGTTCACAAAAAAAACTACGGTGCGCCCCCTATTCTGTACTAGTGCTAGTGTGATTATACACCCGGGTATCCTAGATATTTCACCCGATCTAAGCGTACAACATCATCCTTTTACGACACCTTATCACTTCCTGATTACATTTAGTTTGGGTAAAGCAACTAAACAAATTAATCCTCCATTTTGATTTGAAAATGCATGGACAGAATTTGCTGACTACGATAAACTCGTTAAGAAAGTATGGAAGTACAAGATGCGTGGATCTTATATGTACAATTCCAAAAAAAAAAGTTAAGACTTCTTAAAAAATATTCAAAAGAATGGGCAAAGGAAACATTCAATAACAATTTCCGATAATTGCAATTATCAGAAGAAAAATTATAGCAAGCACAAAACCAACTAGCATTTCCCCCAGATGTACTAAAACAAAGGAACTTCTACAGAGACTTGTACAAAGACATAACTGAATTTTAGATTTTCAACATAAATACTGAAAGCAAAGGGCAAAAGTTACACATACTATATTAGCAGATCGCAATACCAAGTATTACCAAATAATAGCTAAGATTAGATCCGTTAAACAGTCTATTACTAATTTTCAAAATAATGATTGTATAATGATTTTTTACACCAACCAAATTAAAAATGAAACTTCGAATGAACTTGGCTCCATGTATAAAACCATTGGTATGTAAGGAAACATTTTGTCCCTAGATATAATACAAAAGAAATAACAGATGTAGATAATGTTAGTCCGCTATGTATACCAACTCTAGGTAAACATAGAAAAGGAATCTGTGAAATGTCGTTGGACAAAACACCGGGACCTAATTGTTTTCCCATTGATTTCTTCAAAAAAATATTGGGCTACAGTCGGTACTTCAATTGTAAATGATGCTACAACTTTTTTCCATTCAGGCGGAATGCTAAAAGAACAAATCATGCCTACATTGCCCTCATACCCAAAGTGGAGGCTCCACTAAATATAAATTATTTTAGACCAATCAAAATGGACGAGATTGACAAGGTAAATAAAGCCTTCTTCTGGAACAAAATGGACTCTATAGGTTTCCACCCACTAATCAGTTGGGACCGTATCTGTACTCCCAAATCGATAGGAGGCCTTGGGTTACGAACGACAGAATTAAACAAGAAGTCACTACAAATGAAGTTAGTATGGAAAATTCTCACTGAACAGAATAATGCTTAGGTCAAAATTGTCAAAGAAAAATACATCAAGGATGATTGTGTTTTCACCCTCCAGAAGAAAAAAAATATCACGGCAGTTTACAAGACTCCTTAGCCTTAGAAAGGACTTCCTAAAGGAGATGCGATGACAAATAGGAAATGGTAAGAGCATAGACTTTTGGAACGATAAATGGATTGGAAACCTAAATGAGGCTTTGGGTATGAACTCTACCAGTAATACGGTCTCAGACTTTTCACTGAGAATAAAGAATGGAATTCTACACTCATGAGCGAAGTTATACCAAACGCAATGGTACTAAAAATTAAAAAGATACAAATTATGATCCACGAATTGATGATATATTAATATGGGAACCATCTCCTAATGGAAAATATTCAGTTAGCTCGGCTGCACAATCTCTTGATAAACTTAGAAATGAAATAAAACGAGATAATTTATCTTGGATTTGGAAACTTAACCTACCACCAAAAGTGAAACACTTCCTATGGAAATCTTGTTCAGACTCTCTAGCAACAACTGAGAGATTGAATAACCATTATAATAGAGTACATGCTGAATGTATCCTTTGTAAAGAAACAAATGAGGATATCAATCATTTATTTTTTAACTACAAATATACTAAGGTTATGTTTAATGAAACAAGGAGGCAATTAAATGAATGTTTGCATCCATCTTTATTATCAGCTGATTTTAATGATAATTTAACATACATCATAGGAGCAATGTCCAATTTTGGGCTTGCATGTTTTGCTTGGTGGCATATATGGAACCATAGAAATTCCAATGGTTTTTTGTAATCAACCAAATGATAAGCCAAGATGCACTGATATTTGTGCCTCTTATGGACTTTTCAAAATATTATAAGCGGAGAAGAAACAAGATAGAAAACAAAAGGAGGAGGAGGAGGAGGAAGAAGAAGAAGGAGGAGGAGGAGGAGATTAATTAGGAAGTAACCGACATGTGGGCATATCAATCTATATTTTGATGGATCCAGGATTGGAAATGGTGAAACCATCATTGGTTTTGTTTTTCGAGATAGGAATAGTAGGATTATTTTCATGGATAGTCAAAGTATTATATTCAACCAACAACTGTTCTACAAGCATAAGCCATTTCAATGTGGATTAGAATGGTTCATGCGTGTCGACTTGGAATTAAAAAGCTTATGATTGAAGGAGATAAACCGACTGTCATAAATGCTTTACAAGGCACTTGGGGTCCACCATGTGAAATCGAGATGATAATCAAAGACACACGGATATTCCTAGCTCACTTTGAGGACGTCAAAATTCAACACTACTATAGAGATAATAAAGTTGTTGATTTTCTCGCATCAAAAGACTGTAATTTAGATATCTTGCATAACCATTGAGTTAATGGTAGTGTTAGTCATACAGGGACCCTTCACCCTATGTTGAAGGATTTTCTTATGATCATCTGTAAAGATGAATTAGGTTGGACCTTCATGAGAAAGACAACTTAATTCTTAGGCAAAATTGTAGGAAACCACCTGTTATATAGGCCTATTTGACTACAACCACCCGTTATATAGCTATTTATTTACAACCATCCCTTACTGTCATTTTGTTAACAATTAACCACCCCTCGTCCAAATCCGTCAATTTTCGTCGTTATCCCATGGAAAGTTACCAAAATACCCCCAAATTTGAATTTTTTGCCGGTTTGTGAATTTTTTGGGTTTGGGTTTTGTTTGGGTTTGGATCGGGCGGTTCATGGTAAATAAAGCCACCGAGTTTACCCTCTCCTCACCTCAATTCTAGTTCATTTGGGGCGATTCCAATTTGGGGCGAATTGGGGTTCTCGAAATTAGGGTTTAGGGAATTCAAATTGGGGTTGGATTTCTAGGCATAATTGAAGGGCAACCGAAGGGTGACTTCTGGGCATAATCGAAGGGCAACTGAAGGGCGACTTCTGAGCATAATCGAAGGGCGGCTGAAGGGCGACATTATAAGGTAAGAAGTTTTCGGTATAATCAAAGGGCAATTTTAATTGTTATAATCGAAGGGCGACATTTATGTGTTTGATTTGATTCATTTTCGTTTTGTTAAGGTTTATGGTTGAGTAGATTTTGGGTTTGGGTTTTCGGGGTGTTTGATTTGGTTGATTTTTGGGTTATTGTGTAATGTTTATCTGTGGATGTTAGGGTTATGGTTTGGGATTCTCGGATTAAGGTTTAGTATTGGCTGAATTTTATACAAACTGTGGATGTTAGGAAGAGAGTTTAGGGGTAATGTCAACAAGTATGTTAGGAAGAGAGTTTATGGTTTATACAAACTGTAATGCCAGCAAGTATGATTAGAATTGGCTGAATTTTATACAAACTGTAATGCCAGCCAGTATGTTTAGTATTGGCTCACTGTTATACAAACTGTAATGCCAACAAGTATGTTTAGTATTGGCTCACTGACAATGAACACATTGTGCAGTTGTGATGTAATTATGTCGAGCTTCAGCTATCTGTCAAACAACTCTGGCACAGTTTGCAATTACAATTGCAACATGAGGGCAAGAATTTGTCACCGCTCATACTCGCTCAAATTATGGAAGAAGATTTTATGGCTGCACAAGGTATGAAGCCAATGGAGAAAGAGGTTGTAGCTTCTTCAACTGGCTAGATGGACCCTTTGATAGCCAAGCATCTAATGTCATCGGAAAGCTTGCTAAGCAAAAAAATGAGTTGAAAGAAAAGAATAGTGTTTTGGAGAAACAAGTTCAGCAAAACGATGCATAAATTGTCCAAATGAGAAATGCTTCTAGCTTGAACAATATAGTCATATTTGGTGTTATTGTTGTTGCTATGTTAATGGTACGTGTTGTAGTTAAGTAGTACAATTGTAAGTTTGGTGTTCTTGTTGTTGTGTTATGTTATTTAGTTATTTATGTAAGACATCAACTAAACCTAGTTTTACATGAATGTTGGAATGTTATTGTTGCACTTCAGCTATGCTTCAGTTGTTTAGCTATTTTGTTCTTATGTGCATTAATAAGCGTGTTGTTCTTGTTGTTAAGTTACTTAGCTATTTTTGTAGACAAATTAACGTCTTCATAAAGATATAAAGGTGTGCATCAACCAAATATCCTAAGCAGACAATGAACCTTCAGAGAACATAGATAGAAAGTTGTGCATATAGTCATACAAATCATAGAACATTGTCTTATGCACATCCATATGCAAGTCATGCCAAAACAGAGAACATTGTCTTGTGCACATCCATGTGTAAGTCATGCCATAATATAAAACATTATCTTGTGCACAACCATGTGCAAGTCATGCCAAAATACTGAACCATAGTTACATCAACATCACAGATGGATAATTGGAAACCTAAACTTTACAGCTTCCACCTCTTGCTTGACCTTGTCATAACTGTAGAGAGTTGGGCCCTGGTTGTCATCATATTCCCCTTAGGTGGTCGTCTTATAGGGTACAACTTACCCACTTTCCTTCTGTTTGAAGTTGATGTCATTGACTACACTTCATTGGCATCAGAAGTAGTCAAGTGGATAGGATCTTCAAGTTGTTACATTAGAGGACAAACATTAGGATACATTTACATAGTCATGCACATAAAAAGATTGCATGGTACAATTTTTACCCTATTATCAATTTATTATTGTATTTATAATGCCAATCGTTTTATAGGTAGAATATTTTTTTAAATATAAAGTGGGTTCAATTTTACATAGTACTTCGGGTGGTTAGAAAAAAATAATAATATAAAAAATAAATAGTTGCAAAAAGGAAGTTTCACAAAATTTTGAACATTTTTTTCATAATAACAAATTTTTGGGTGGAGATGGTGAGACAAATGGTGGTTGCAAAAAGTGCCACGAGACGCAATATATTGTGAAGACATGGACTCTCACCGCCTTTATATTGTATTAGGGTAGATGTTGGATTCTATTGTAAATTATAATATTTTTTCTTAGTATGCAACGTATATAGCTACCACTTATTTGTTTCAATCCATTGAATAATTTATTTATTTTTAACACAAGGCAAACACTAAGTTCCCTTCTTAAACGAAGCAGACAAGTCTGAATCATCGCAATGGATAATCTTAACAAATTGTTTACAAAAAAATGGCATATCTAGAGTTCATATGGTGAAGTTATGTCTAGCAGTAACCATATATATCTCGAGCTGAGACGTTTGTAGGTGTAAGCGAGCTAAGAATCCTCCTGACTGCAAACAGAGTGATGTCATGTGTGGCTAGGTGGTCGATCGCGCGATTTACCACCTTGTAACAATGAAAAATCTGAATTGATTCGAAATAATTGAACAAGGATTTAATATCAAGTATACTTATACGGATTTCCTAAGAAATTTTCCAAATGACTTTAATAAAGTTAATAAGGAGTAAATTATCTCCTCCTTTTTATCTATTTAATGTAGCGGTTGTTTGAATGTCATGAAAAACTACATAGACTTTTATTTACATAATTATCATATCAAATATCTGTTTATTTTTTTTATTTTTATTTTTTTTTGATGAGGAAAGAATTAGACGGGACCTAGCAACGATGCAAGGTCCGGCCTAGAGCATCCATCTGGATGAGAACACGAAGTTCTGGGTTCGAATCCAAGGCAAACCTCGAAGGTGATAAGCTGAGTTTAGCAATTTGATCAGCAGCGCGGTTCACCTCCCGAAATACATGCCTAATAAGGACTTCCTGAAAAGAACGGAGATCGATGAGGATGTCAGCGATGACCATTTCAATTTCCCAAGGCAAGTCCAAGTGCCTAAGATGGAGTTGATGAGGCACAAATTGTCCCCTTCGATTTCGATTTTATTAAGACGAAGGGAGACAACTTTTTTGATACTATTTTTCAGGGCTAGGGTTTCTGCCATTAGGACGGAGAGGCATCCGTATTGTTTGTTGGACACATGGATTGTTTCAGCATATTCATTTCTGATGATGAAACTCGTTCCTGTTATACCATTTGGTATTTTTGTATCGTTAAAATTTATTTTGCAAAATCCTGGTTTTGGTTTATCCCATTTAATGTTTTTAGTCTTTCATCTAATTGTTGGGTTGGGTTTTTTAGTTGTTTTTTCCTCTGTGTCTGATACCTTTGTTTTATTCCAATTTTGGATTAGGGTTTTGATGTATATTGTGAGATCTTTGATTCTGTCCGGGTTAGGTGTTTGGAAGATTACTTGGTTTCTATTGATCCAAGTGCCCCACCAGGTGGTAGCAAGACAAACCCATTCATTTTTAGTAAGTAAGGACTGCAGTTCACGGATTAAGTCGATAGGTTTTTTATTGTTAGTATTTAATCTTCTAATGATGAAATCAATAGGAAGATTTTGTTTCTTGATTTGTTCCAGCGTATTCGGGCACTTGAATAAGAAGTGGTTAAGGTCTTCATGCAGATTATTGCACGCGTCACATGCAAGTGGGACAGAGACATGTTTTTGTAATAGCCTAGCTTTCGTAGGTAGGCCATCATGGCATATTTTCCATAAAAAATTCTTCACTTTTGGGTAGGTATCAAGTTTCCAAATCCATGACAGGTCATTAGTTGGTGGGTTTGTTTGGTTGGTTATTAATTCGAAGGCTGTTTTAGTAGAGAACCATCCAGATTTATTTGGGGCCCAATAGAGTCGATTGGGGATGTTATTATGTGGTATTTGGATATTGTTAATAAACTCAACAGCTTCATCCTGAAGCACAGCTTTAAGTTTAGTAGTATCCCATTCTTTGTTAGTGATGAAATCACTCACCTTGGTTTGGTCATCAGGGTAAATGTTTAGGAGAATGTAATCTTTAAGGGTAAAGTTGGGGGTCCATGGATCCACCCAAAAGTTGATAGAGTGGCCATCGCCAATGAGCCATTGCAAACCACTTTTGAAGTCATTGCGAAGCTTGAGGAGGTGACCCCATTGCCAAGAATGGTTCGTTTTCCTAGTATAGTTAAGAATATTATCATTTTTTAGATATTTTTCTTTGATGATTTTGACCCAAATGTTATTTGGTTCTGCAAATATTTTCCAAATGAGTTTCATTTGAAGAGCTTTGTTCATGTCTTCCGTTTTACGGATTCCTATTCCCCCATTTGCTTTATTTTTACAAATTTTATCCCACCCGATAAGTGGTTTAAATGATGGATCTTTGTTCCATAAGAAATTTCTATTAGCTTTATCTAGTTTTTGGTGTAGGGAAGCTGGTAGCATAAAGCATTGCATGATATAATTAGGTTTTGCGGCTAAGTTTGATTTGATAAGGGTAGCTCTTCCTTCAAGGGAAAGAGAACTAGCTTTCCATTTGGAAAGTTGATTATTTGTTGCAATAATAGTGTCTTGGAAGGTATCTTGATTAACTTTCCCATTTATGATTGGACAGCCGAGATATTTGTCTAGTGAGACCGAACTGGGAATATTTAGTATTGATTGGATCAATGATTTGGTATTGTTCGATGTATTGGGGGTTGTTTGAAATGCTGATTTATGGTAGTTTACACATTGCCCCGATATGGAGCAGTATTCTTCGATTATGGTCTTGACCTTTTGGCAAGATGTTTGGTTTGCTTTGGCAAAAATGAGAATATCATCAGCAAAGGCCAGGAAGGGGATATTAGTGCCCAATCGACTAATTTTAAAGCCTAGTTGTTTGGTGTTAGAGTTGGCTTCATGTTGAAGTTGCCTAGCAAGGACTTCAGCACCTAGGATAAAGAGAAAAGGGGATAGAGGATCACCCTGTCGGAGTCCTCTTTTAGGAAAGAAGATATCGGTTGGTCTGTTGTTTACTAGTACTTAGAAAAATACGGTTTCGATGCACTCTTTAATCCAGGCAACGAAAGTTGGAGAGAAGCCAAAATTGTTGAGTACATTCAGAATGAACTCCCATTCTATTTTGTCATAAGCTTTTTCCATATCCAGTTTAATAGCAATCCATCCTTCTTTTCCTTTCTTAGCCCGAAAAGAGTGAAAAATTTCATGTGCTATGAGGATATTGTCTTGTATGGCACGATCTGCAACAAAGGCACCTTGTAGTGGGTGAATGAGTTTATTTAAAATGGGTTTTAATCTTTCTGTTAAGATTTTAGAGATGACCTTGTAAATTGTGGAGCAGAGGCTAATCGGTCGGTAATGGTTAGTTGAGTTGGGATTATCACACTTGGGTATTAGAGTAATGAAGGTGTGGTTTATTTGTTTGAGAAGTTTACCTGAATGAAAAAAGCTTTTAATCGCTTTAATGACGAGTGGTCCAACAATGTGCCAATATTTTTGGTAAAAAAGAGCAGACATTCCATCTGGTCCTGGTGATTTATCGCTGCCAATGTTAAAGATAGCGTTCTTGACTTCATCATTTGTCACATTCCTTATCAGAGATAGGTTATCTTGATCCGTGACCTCTTTGGTTATGTTCCCAAGCAACCTTTGAAGGTTGTGATTATTAATTGTTCCCTTTTTAAATCTTTTTTCGAAGTCTGAGCGGATTTCATTTCTAATATTTTCAAGACCAATAATGATCGTTCCTTCTTGAGTTCTAATCTCACGTATGATTTTACGGCTTCTTTTTCCATTCGCGATGCGATGGAAATAGTTTGTGTTTGTGTCAATAGATTTAATATGCTTGGTTTTGGCTCTCTGACTCCAATATTTTTTGTGAAAGGAGAGTAGACAATCCCTTTTGTTGATAAGTCTATTTTGTTTGTTAATTAAGGTTTGATTTGTGTTAGAAATGATTTCTTTTTGGATCTCTAGGAGCTCCAATTCAGTTTCTTTGATTTGGTTGAAGATGTTGCCAAATGTGGTTTTATTCCACTTTTTAGTAGAGACTTTAAGAGCAAAAGTTTTTTTGACAAGATTAAACATGTGAGAACCTTAGGATTCAATTCGCCATGCTTGTTTAACTAAGTTTTCGAAGTCTTTCCTAGTTGTCCACATTCTTTCGAATTTAAAAGGTTGTGCCTTTATAGGGTTAGGATTTTCAAGCTCCATCGAGATAGAACAGTGATCCGATGAAGTAAAAACATGATTTTTGGTGAAAATGCCAGGAAACCATTGTATGATTTGGTCGTGAACAAGGACCCGGTCTAATTTCTCATAAATATTGTTAATTTCGGTATGATTTTTGCGCCAGGTGAATTCACCTCCTTTAGTGGGGATATTAAGGAGGTCACAACTGTTTCGAAAGTTGTGCAGTCTTTCGAATTTTGAGTAGATATTGCCACTACCACCTTGTTTTTCCAAGGGAGACTCAATTTCATTGAGATCGCCAATGACGATGCACGGTAGGTGCGTTTGGGAGATAAAGTTAGTGAGTGTGTTCCAGAATTCATTTTTTTCATTCTCTTTTGGTGGTGCATAAGAGAAAATTATCATGATAGAGTAATTTTTATCAATGATTTTGTATTTGATTGCTATAAATCTTTTATCGATATGTGCTAGTTCGCAAATTTCATTATAGAATTGATATGATTTCCACATGACGCATAGTCCACCAGAGAACCCCATAGCAGGCGAAAAGTGGATGGTGTCAAACCCGGCTTTAAGCCAGAGACTTTTCATTGGTTCTTGGTTGGTCCTTGTTTCAACAAGTGCCATGATTTGGATATTTTCGATCTTACACAGTGCTTCAATCTCGGTCCAAAGGTTTTTACGACCGATTCCTCGGCAATTCCAGAGGCAGATCTTCATAAAAAACCAGGGAGATATTTTGCAAGTAAATTTGGTCTTGCTCTTGAGAATGTGAGATTTTTATCAAAAATTTGGTGTGGGCTTTGAAAGCCTTGTACGTATATCTTGTTCTTGAGAATGTGAGATTTACCAAGTAATAAGCAAGGATCGTTCCAACAACAGGTGAGTGTGGTTGATCTCTCTTTGAAGATAGGTAAATGGCAAGTAATACACCACAAAAGTTCTATTTTATGAGAGTTGTTACAATTGTTATTATAATTAAGTACCAATTGATGGTCGCAACATAGTGTGTTTAGTATCATAAGATTGGTACATAGTTTAGGGATTTGATCCCTTGATAATTCATTGTAGGGGGTGACCCTTTTGTTCCTGATAACAGGAAATATGTTCTCCAAGAGTTTGATTACAGAAACTTGGAAATAAAAGAGCCGTATGCAACTTCGCGAAGGCTTATTGTTGATTATAAGACGCCATTTCATGCAGGAAATGTCATGGGATGAGTCATACTGAGCTTGGTACCTGCACATGGTGAATAAGTAGGTCATTCTCTTGTTAATAATAGGTACAGGATCAGTAAGTTCAAGGCAGGAAGAAGCCTTCATATAATTAGTCAATTTGGTTTCAAAGGGGTTAAAAGGAGAAGACCATTGATCTTCATAATTATTCATAGAGTATTTGTAATATAGGTGGGTATTAAAGCTGAGGTTGTGCAATACACAGCAGGATAGTTCAGATATCAGATAATAGCTAAATGAAACAATCCAGAAATAGCTAGAATCTGGGTGGGTGTGACCAAAATACTTGTTAGGGTTGGTAGAAGTTTTTCTGTCACAAACCACATACGTCAAAGAGATCCTATTAGAGATAGAATTCAGACTGATTGAAGTCGTATTGTAAAGACCATGTGTAATCTTAATATGGAAGTTAACACCAATGTTAAGAGCAACATAATAGATTTGTAAATCCATATGGTCAGTTTTAACAGCAAGTAGTTTAATGTCATGATTCTCAAAGGCAGGGTGCAGGTTTATCAAATATCTGTTTATGATCTATATGTAAAGTATATCTGTTTAATCCATCGAATTATTGAAATTGTTAATGATCAATACGCTTTTATGTGTACACGATTTGACGTTGCATATTACATATAAATAATGCAATCACACCACTCAAAACCAAACACTAAGAGAGCGTCTCCCACAAGCAAACTCCTTAAAGAAAAGAATATTACGAAAACGCGTTAAACTTGGCGGTGAAATCACAGCCGTCCGATCTCTGAACGTGGATAGTTGTGGGGCTCTATGTGGGAACAAGTCCATCGGTGCCACGTGGGTCCATCTGACAGGGCAGATCTCAACTGTCTATTTTTTAAAATTTCTTCAAATCCTTTCCTTCTTTGCATTGGAATTCCATAGCGGCTCGTCGGGCACGACGGCGACCCGGAAGTTGGCCCAGACCCGGGCCCACGAAGGTCAGGGCTGTGTGGCCTAGCCCATTTCACGTGATTAGAAAATTAAATTATTAAAATTTATTGGATTTAGGTTAGGACTAAATAAATAGAACATTATTAACACATTAAAGACGTAAATACGTGTAATCAACAATTAACATTTTTTAAACCACTAATGATCCACTTTGCAATAGATAAACCAATAAGAAAATTACTCCGTAATAGTTAAGAAAGGAAAGTTCATTACTCACCTCATCCACCTTAAAATTAATATTTAAGATCTCTGATAAAGTCAGGTAGGATTTCATTCTAAAACAATTTGATAATATGAGGAGTAATCCACTATGCTTATATACTAGGTCTTTTATTTTCAAGTTTTCAATATATGATGTTATTTCTCACACGCCCCCTCAAGTGCAATTGATCTGGCCCAGTTGACACTTGATGACATGTCTTAAGACCGACAAGTCAAACAGGCTAGCTCATATCACGCCCTCATGGTGGGCTAATCCTAAACAATGTCTTAAGGCCGATAAGCCAAACGAGCTAGTCCATATCACACCATCATGGCATGATAAGCTCATATAGACCAGGAAATAAACCCAGACCCGAAACCTGGCTCTGATACCATGAGAAAGTTCGGTGGACTAGTAGACGGAGGACGTGGTCCGTGCGCACATATGCATTAAAGTCCAACACATAAGCTCAGTGGAGTTTCATCCTAAAATCAATTGATAATAAAAAGAGTTATTCACTATGCTTATATAATAGATCTTTTATTTATAAGTTTTATTTCCAAGTTTCAAATGTGTGATGTTATTTCTCACACTCTAAAAAAAAAACCTTCCTAAAATAACACAAGACTTATTGATGAGATTTGTATATAAAGTGAAGATTTGTTAACACCACAGTTTCTTCACTTTCTGAACTCCATTATCGTTTTTCAGGAAAATGCAATATAGCATTTAGAACACCAGAAAAATTAGACTTATGCAAAGTGAAGGTCCCCATGCAAGCTTATGTGTTACTTCATGCATTTAAATATTTAATCCTTAATTTTTACTATAAAAATAACTTGGATTAATGAAATTAAATCGCTCTCATGATCATGCAAGTGTACTATCTCATTGTTTGGATGTTCCCCACGTAGCATGTCTTAGATCCTCGTTTAAATTAGCATAATACGGTAATAATAAAAACAGGCAAATATCTTACGAGAATTAGGATCAAGTGCATAGTATTTCTAGGATAAATAGTAGGAAGAAATTATAATCATTTGATCATTATAATCTAATGGTACAGATTAAATGACAATTACAATTACAATTATGGGGAAACATACATGTGATTACTACTCTCTCTAAGCAAATCCCATGATTTTAACAAAAGTTTTAATTCCAAATATAACATAAATATCTCCCTCTCTCCCATCCAATTATATTTGGATCCCCTCTTGCTGTGCCAATGAAATGGTGTCACTATCTCCATATCAATCCTTAGATAAGTTGTACTTGCACCACTACACCAACAATATGGGATCTATGTCCACACCAACCTAATCAAAGCAATATATATCCTCATCGACACATCCCTGATTCCCTAGATCTCGTTGCCAAGTCCTCGCGCGCAAGAAAATATTTCTACGTCTTTGTGCATCAAGATCAATTGGAGTGATTGTGTGTGCTGGTTGAATCGCGCAAAGAATCCATACTAACGTGAATTCGTCAAACGACTGGTGTGGTCTCATTGGTTGTCCTCACCTCTAAGCACCTTTTCGGGAAAGATGAACATAACAAACTTTATATTCCTACTTCATTTTATTTGATTGAACAACTACATGTTGTAAGTTAATTGAACAAAAAGACTATTCTATTATATATGAACAAGTAATCAAGGTACAATAAACAATTAACATCAATTATATATAGCATGTTGTTCAATTGAACAACTACATGTTATCTAATTGAACAACTACATTTTACTAATTGAACAAGAAGCTACTCTATGAACAAATAATCAAAAAAATAACAACAAATCGACATCAATTACCAAGCAACTTAGTTGTTCAATTAAGTAAATATATTTATTTAGTTGAACAACTATAAAATAAATATTTCAAACAAGTAACCAAAACCAACTAAACATCGCTTATGATTCAAAATAATGAACAATGAAGTATTGTAAAAAACGAGATATGAGAGGTAGTGTTAAAAACGAGAGTTTTATTGGATTTTAGGAAAGAAAAAGATAACAATCTAGTTTGTTTCCCTTTTAGTTAACTTTTTTACTATGTTTTTTTTATTTTTTTGATCTGGTTTATATATTTCATTAAGGAACGCTCCGGTAAAACGACAATTGTGGTAAAACGGATGTATTAATCTGGGACGTTGAATGGAGGGTGTGATGGATGGATGAATGAGTCATATAGTGGATATGGTATGGGTGAAACTACCATATCTTCTCAAATAAGGTAGTTAATATATATTTTAATTAAAATAAGATAATTAAGGATATTGTTAGAGGAGAGAGAAAATCACATCTTTCTTCCAAAACCGCTCTATTCCGCTGATACATTTTCTTCTTGTTCAACGATTTTTCAGCGTTCATGAATATCGATCACGTCTTTATGAATATCGTTCATGCATTTATGAATATCGATGGACGTGAATATCTCCACTTAAAACATGAATATCATCACTTCATTTTTTCAGCTTTTGCAAATTCGTAGATTTGTAAATTTGTTCTTGTTGCTTTTGTCATTGTTTCTTGAATATTGTTCATGTTTGTATCAATTACACGAATATCATAATCACTTACATGAATATCACACTCAAGTACATGAATAACATAACTCAATTCATGAATATCGATCACTACCAATTATATTAATATTACCACCCAATTACATGAATATTAACACATATTACACGAACATCATCCCCGATATCGTGAATATTACATGAATATCACCATTCAATTCATGAATATCGATCACTACCCAATTATTAATATTACCACCCAATTACATGAATATCAACACATATTACACGAATATCACCCCCGATATCATGAATATTACATGAATATCACCAATCAATTTATGAATATTGATCACTACCCAATTATATTAATATTACCACCTAATTACATGAATATCAACAAATATTACACGAATATCACCCTCGATATCGTGAATATTACATGAATATCATCACTCAATTCATGAATATCGATCACTATCCAATTACATTAATATTAAACCCAATTACATGAATATCAACACATATTGCACGAATATCACCACCCGTGAATATCACCCCCGGTCGAATCTTCGATTCCTGGCGGTTACTTTTTGTTTCTAGAGACATTTTCTCTCTATTCAACGACCATCGAACCATCCACTAACCCTAAAATCAAATCAACATTGATGTCAAAATCAAAAACAACATCAACATTAATCAATGAAATCGAACAAATAAAAACATAAGTTTTTTGTGATTACAAAACGTAAATTTCAATGAGACAAGCCTTAAAATCAAAGTTTTTTGCGAATTTGGGGAACCTGAAGACAATAACCCTAAATATCAAACAAATAAATTGAAGGGGGAGATGAACTAATAAACAAGGATTGAAGAAGAAATCACCAAGATCCAAGACAGAGAAAAAAACCACTGAGGCGGAGTCGCGGGGGCGGAGGCGGAGTCGCGGATCCGGAGGCGGAGTCGTGGAGCCGGAGGCGAAGTCGCGGATCCGGAGGCCGCGGCGGAGTGGCGGAGCCGGAGGTGGAGGCACGGAGCTTCAATGGAGGTTTAGGGAGATTTGGCAGAGACGGTTTTGGAACAGTATTTTGGGAGAGAATGAAAATAACCGTATATGTGAGATTTGAGAGATTTTAGATGGAAATAAAATCCCATGAAATTAGGATTTGGTATAATCTGGTACACCCAATTCAATTTCTCAAATTTGCACTCATTAAGATTAAATCTGAGCCATTAATTCTTTCCTCATCCGACGCCCCTGATTAGTACCTCTGTTTTACCGTAAGAGCTTGTTTCACCAGAACCTAAGTATATATATATATATATATATATATATATATATCGACATTGTTCATTAGTCCATTGGTTGTATGAACAATTAGGCTAGTAATTGTATGAAGAATTAGGAAATACGTGTAGTATTTTGATATGGTTCATCTTGTTCATTACATATATCGAAATTGTTCATAGGTCATCGATTGTATGCACAATTAGGAAATATGTGTAATAATTCGATCTGGTTCATATTGTGCATTATATATATCGACATTGTTCATTAGGGCATTGTTTGTATGAAAAATTAGGCTAGTATTTGTATAAACAATTAGGAAATATGTGTAATATTTCGATATGACTTATCTTGTTCATTGTATCTATATCTTGTTTATCTTGAACAATTGCAGAAGCACCAACTATGGTGAAATCCAAAGAAGATGAGAAGATGAGAGTAAGAGTTTTTTTGGGTGAAAAGTTTGAGAGTTAAAACAAATCTATAAAGTATGGGAGTGATTTTAGGAAATCACATTAATATTAACTTAGTGAATAATATTATTAATAGTAACTTACTTAATAATATTTTTGTATTTTGTTACAGATTTTGTAACTTCACTTTTATGAACAAGTTCTATTGTAAGTTATATGTTCTCTATTATATTATCCGTAGAATTTAAAAGATCAACGCTCAATAAAGCTCATCACTATTTACTACTCCCTCTGTATGAAAAAGATTGTCATTCTAGAGTTTGACATACTTATTAAGAAATACAATAATTATTCTATATTCTCATTATTTTTTCTTAAAAATTTACAATTATTTAATAATTCAGCTCAATTGTAGTCAATAAATATAAAGAATTTGTATAAAAAGAGCAAAAAAATATAATTTCCGATGTCAAACCTCATAACTCACCAATAAATTATTACCTAAACACTTAAAATGACATTAAAATGACAAATACAAAAATTATAGACTAAAATGATAACTTTTTTCATACGGAAGAAGTATAAAAAATCTCCTCACTACAATCTGACTCTATATTACTGAGTACTACTCCCTCCGTCGCATAATATAAGCCCCATTTGACTGAAATACACTGTTCATAGTTGAAGAGAATCTTCGAGATTTCTTTCAATATATAAGAAAAAACATAGTCATGTGGAGTCTTGTTTGATTCGTCTTAACGAGTACTTTAATAATATCAAAAATTTATAATTTTTAGGATTATATTATGAGATATTAACGATATAAAACTCGTATCGATATTTGAACCGGATCAAAATGTTGCTTATATATTGGGACAAATGAAGTACTATTATTTTGTTGAAACCAAAACTTAGGCGGGTAATTAGAAAAATGAAAACGGTCAAAGCTTGAAAGCAGCGTATGTGAAAGGGGCGACCAACTCCCACTACTCGCATTAAATGCTACCGGCTAAACACGTCCCTAGCCCCCCCTCTCACTGCCACGTGTCGGTCGACCGCCCTTCACTTTTTATCCATTTTGTGATTCATCCTTGCTCTCCAAGCTGTGTCTCTTTGCTTCTTCCTCCTCTTCACAGTTCACATCTCTCTCTCATTCTTCAGAAGACCTCTTTGAGTTTTCAGTAATATAGAGATATATAGTTTTGATGGTGATTTAGCCTTGAATATTTCTTGTGAAGGACTACTAGCTATCTATATCCTATACTACATAAAATTGATCTGAAAATGGAGGGTAATTGTTTGTCTCCTCTGCTAACCCCTCCTTTCTCCGGCCAATACACCCTACAATCGCCGCTTCCACCTCCGCCGGGGTTAGGGTTTATGGAGTTGCTGGGGCTGCAAGGTTTCTCCTCACTTGTTGATGGAATGAGCACTACTACTACTACTACTACTACTAGTATGAGTAGCATGAGTGTTGCGCCGGCGAGTAACATTAGCGATAAGGATAAGAATAAGAAGAGTTGCTGTGGGTTTCCAGAAGGTTCTGAGGCCTTGAATCATCCGCCCGCCACTCCGAACTCCTCTTCCATTTCCTCTGCTTCCATTGATGAGCAGAAGGGCCCAGCTGCCAAGGAGGAGGCTGACCAGTCTAATTGGGAGGTCCAACAGGATGGACACCTGCACATCAACACTCCTAACAAACAGTTACGTCTCTAATACTCTTCAGAAATTATTTCTCTTTCTATATGTTTTAGGGCCCCTATGTCTTACTGCTTATATATATATACATATTGATGAATGCAAAAATTGTTTTTATTTTTTTGCTTTGTGGGTAATTTATGGTGTTCATGTAGTTTTTCTTTGATGGGTGTGAAACTTTGGCATGACCCATGTGAGCAAATGCAGTGAACTCCAATATTTTTAAAAAAAAAAAGATTTTCAGTACGTTAAACAGCTTATATATATATACTACAGTAGTACATACGTTGAGTTCATATGTATATACATATATATGGTCAGGTTGAAGCCGAAGAAGGCACACCAGAAGAAGCAGAGGGAAGCAAGATTTGCTTTCATGACAAAGAGCGAGGTTGACCACCTTGAAGATGGCTACAGATGGAGGAAGTACGGCCAAAAAGCCGTCAAGAACAGCCCTTTCCCGAGGTATATCTACATAAATATCTTTCCCTTTATACTATACTGCAACTACACTAGCTAGACATGCATTGTGTTTCTTGTTGATTTGATTACTCCATCATGTTGGTTTTGCAGGAGCTACTACCGCTGCACTGCTGCTGCGTGTAATGTGAAGAAGAGGGTGGAGAGATGCTTGGACGACCCCTCCGTGGTGATCACCACGTACGAAGGCCAACACATCCACACAAGCCCCGCCATGGCCCGCGGCTTCTCAACCATCCCCGCAGGGCTCTTCCACCTGCCATGTCATCAAATGGCTTGCCTACCCGCCACCCGTATTTCCAATGCTCCTAGCAGTTCTACTCATCACCAAAGCAGCTCCCTTGTTGCACCTGCACTAAGAGACAATGGGCTTCTGCAAGACATTGTGGCTTCACATATGACTATATGAATTAAGACTGCAGACTAGTTAGGTATAGGAGAAGAGCTAGGTAGAACAAGGCATGAGCTAGCGACAATGGGCTTCTCCAATCCCCACCTCTTGATATCTTAGTTTGTACTGTATATTGTAAGATCTAACTAGGAGTGTTTTTAAGGTTGCACTAAATGTACAAGTGGTTTGTGTAATTGCATCCTCTATCTTCTGCGGATTCATTAAATTCGCCAAGATGTGTTGTAAGATAAGTTTGAATTGCGCATGACATGACCTTGTTGGCTTATCCCTAATCAGTAATCACCACTTCCTTGTACTTATCTATTACTTGCACTAAATTAATTAGTTGCTCGATCAACGCTTAATCATTATAGTTGCTTTAGAGCCATTAGATTACATAATTAGTAATATATACTAATGTTTTTGATCATGGGTTCATGCCTATCTTCCAAGTCATGGCCTCATAATACTCAATCTCATGGGGTACGAATCTCCTTTTTATGGAGGGGTGAGGGGACCAGTGAAATGACATAAACTAAGATTTTGCATTTATAACGTATCTTTGTTTGTGCTGAACAAGGAATGTCCAAAGTTGAACACTAATGCATTGAAGAAGGGGAAAGAGTGGGGGACTGCAATATACTGTATCAAGAAACTCCACGTAAAGAAACCCTAGAACAACGCCTTTCTCTTTTGTCTTGGAAAATGGACTAAATGTGTTTGAAGAACCCTAAAAGGAACTTGTGCTATCATATTGGCAATCCCTAAAAAGAACTGGATCTATAAGTGGGAAAAGAGAGTAAAAGTAAAAGCAATAAATGGAAACAGTGTATTCTTTAGAAAACAATTAGTAAATGTATGTGATGGCCTTTCATCTCTCTCCTACAATACGTATACAATTAGGCTACCTGAGACTGTTGTACAAGTACATAGTGATATTGATAGTGGCAATTCGAGTTATGAAAATGACACTATTTTAGCAAGAATTGTTTACGGAATAACTAAAGTATAAAATGCATAACTGCAAAATATTAACCTCCTCGTATTACCGAGCTTGTGCGTAAATTGTTACAGACTTGCATAAACTTGTGCAATTTGTCAGCAACTGTCACGTTTGCTGTATACCCAATACACACCCAAAAAGGTATAGTTGCATGCTATCATAGAAACAGAGAAATAAAAGCATAGCGAAAAGTGAGACCCCACCATTCCACGCTCAGGATTTTTTTATTTTATTTTAATATAAGACAAATATTAGAACCAACCTAAACAGATGACCGTCCTAAATCATCCGAATGGATGATTTTTATAAATTGAGTTCTAAAAGATTGAAAAGAGGAGTTCAACTGCAAGAACTCGTATCTGTCTCCAATAATGGATGGAGTATGGGTAGTAGAGTGACACAGAAGCCGTTGGAACTGTTGAGCTGCATGTGACGAAAGAGGATGTATTGCTAAGAAATCGGCTGCGCGATTGGCTTTACAAAAACAGTGAAAAACCTGCATAGAAAGAAAAGAAGATAGAAGGCCCCAAATGTCCATAATAATTGAGTGAATTCCCACGCTCAGGATTTGAAGCTTGGCTTTTGCCACTTTTGGATTTTACCTATTTCTCTTCTCTTATTGGGTTTGGTTCAATGAATGATTCTGCAAGTAACCTAAACTACACAGAACTGGAAGAACACAAGACATGAAGGAATTAAAAAAAACACGAAAATGGCATTCAATCGAAGAACACATGCACAACTTGGTACACAACTACAGTACATGCATCCACACAGAAGATAGAGAATCATATATTTAGAGGCTACTTAAGTGTGCAGAATATCGAAAATGAATGTCAGCTGAATTACTGCCCTAGCCTGAATGGCCGGGCCACATCTATCGTTTCCAATCACCAGTAGATTCGTCTACATTGCCTATACCGCAAGTTGGTTGTACCTAATCAGAGTTCCTGTTATGATTGATGGAGACGAGAGGACTGCTTGACAGCTTCTGGGACACACTTGATGCATATGAAGTGCAAAACCGGATTTGGTGGGAACGTATAGCTCAGTTTGGACATGATAAGGTTTTCTTTGTCTCTCACACTCTGGTTAACTGCACAGTTGCTGAAATCAAAGCTAGATAAGTGTCGATTGATTGGGCTTCCAGCAGAATGTTAGTATGCGATAAATTTCATCTGTAAACAAGATATACGATGATTGATATGGCAATTTTTCTCCTAGTAAACAAAGCCATTACCTATACATTGCTGGGCTTCTTTCCAGTTGTACTTTATCATAATTATATTCCTGCAATATAACAGAACGCATGAATGATTAATGCTCAGTCAACTAAACATTTTTCTCTAAACACTTTCAAGTAGCTCAGTTTAGTGAAAAGTGTGGGTTGCTAGGTCAGTTGTAGTTTCCCACCAATAATATAAAAAAATTGAAGGAAGAATTCCAAACAGATCAGAAGTAATGATGTGCATGGATTTTGTTTGTTTGCTTTAATTACTAAAAGAAAATGAGTAGAGCAAAATACTGGTACAACCCGTGCAGTCCATCATGTATGCAGACTACCATAGAAAGGCTAATAAACAACACATCACTGACCGAAGCACAAGACACCTGGCCTATCAGATTTCTCCTGGTAGGAGGATTGTCTCTTACACTGGATAGCTAGTGCATGATACATAGATGGAGGCTGCAGACCAGAGAGATTCTGAAACTTCTGTTCATGGAGGGCAAGCTCCTCTGGCTTTTCCCACTGCAGGAAAGCCTCTCGGAAGTTAGCACCTTCAGACAGTCGAAAAATCCTAAGAACAAAATAAAAGCAAAGGATCTTACCCAACTTTCAAACGTCATACAATTATAGTAGTACTTGTGTCCATCAGGGCAAACATGCTCACTCCAGTCACAATTTGGAATTCCTTCCACTACAGCAGTTCCTGGTGCTCCATCAGAAGCCAATTGAGACGTTGATAAAATTGCATTCTTCTTAGCAGATGTAATACCAGCTAACTGAGGTTTACTTGCAGACCTTGAAGACTGCAAAAGTTAGAAGAATTATGAAACTTTAACAGCAGTCCGACGACAAATCAATTCAAACTTAAGTTGGCCTAGCTTGTTTCTGCTGCAATAAGTTCCACAATGATAGGGTCAAGATAGCAATTCAGATCATACCAATATTGGGACCTCCTGTTTGCTTCAATAACTAGCAGAACCAAATATAATTTTATAAAGAGGTCTTGCCGTTCAATATTTTCTGAAATTCAAGTTACTACTGAAGCATCTTTAGAAATGTAACTGTTAAGTATTATAATATGAACTGATCTTGTTCAGATAAAATTACTGCAAGCATTAGAGCAAGAAACCATCTGTCAGTTCCCTTCATAAGATTTTTCACTCTGTTTAGCTGTACAAAAACAACTCATGAATTCATATACAACTAGTAAATCACAAGACACTCAGTTCTCTTTGGTTTAGATAGAATTTGACTCTTGAAATTATAGTCTCTTCATTCTGCCTCTGTTCTCCACTTAGTCCACAACTCCACATAGACAAAACAGTAGGAAGTTCTGAGTATATCTGTTGACAATACTACCTGATTTATGGCTTGAGAATCCTGAGGTTGTATACGTTGATAATAAGGTTCATGTAGTGCATTATGATGTGACTGGATTTTAACAGGGGTCCCACCACGTGTGTTAGCAACATTCTCAGCTGAAGGACATTGATTATCCTGTAAAAGCAAGAAAAAGAAGAACCAAGTATGGAATTGATTAATTAATCTTAGCAATAAAACACTGGAATGTAGAGAGAGTAGCCAAAAAAGCAACAAGAAGGAATTGCCATATGGTTCAGAAGACAAAAGGAATGACCATCATTACACAGCCAACGGATAGCTCATCAAGCACATGCTAGCAGAGATCAATGTTAACATTGTTTGGCAGTCCATAAACTATATTATCTATCCAGAGGTCTATTTGCAAGGATTTCCTGGACTCACCATATGTGAAGCAGCTGGTGAGGTACCTGTGTTCCCAAAATTAGGACCTGGCCTGCAGGAAATAGTCATAGAGAGCATAGTGGAGAGGAAGTTGAAAAGTTAAAAATATTCTGCTTGATAAGACTGCAAATCAAGGAACCAGAATATAGCAGCAACATAAGAACAGGTGTCCCTAACATGAACTCATCAATTCCCTCACAGAATCTAATATATTTCTTCGACCAAAAAAAATGATATATTTCATTGCACCAAACATGTCCTGATGATCAGGAAAACTCATGCAGCACAAATCTTCTATAATAAAAGATCCCATCCAATATAACGAGTTGGGAGAATCACATGAAACCCCCTTTGCAATTCATGTAGCTTTCATTGTTTATCTTGGGGCTTTTGTAAATAAACCACCACTTAATTTAATCCCCTTTGCAATAAAGTAATGAACAATCCCTCCCCTCTTCTGTTAACCCTTCTGTTAAACAATGAAAACATGACATTACAAAATCAAAACAACCAGAAGCAATAGACCATTCTAAGAATAGATCTGGAGAAGAATTATGGGTTGAAGTCAAGGATTGGGTATTTGATTTCATCCATTAGCCCGCTATAATAGCCACACTTCTCAATTGGTTAGAAGTTAGAACTCCCTTCACCAGTTCCTCAAATTCTGCATCAACCAATGAATCCAAAGAAATCAACCTCCTAAAAAGTTTAGTTCATATTAGATGTGAAGTTCAAATTAGATGTGTTTAGGCTTTGCGAAGCATTTGATTTTGCTATTAATGATATGCTCAAATTAGATATGTTTAGGCTTTGTGTTTTAGGGTTTTGATTTTTAGGGGATTTTTGAGAATTTTTATTTTTTTCCAAATATGAAGAGGGCAGAGTACATGGTGGCAGTGGATGAGAGCACTACCAACCTCAGCGCAGCAGTCAAATTGGAGTAGCCAGCATCATCTTCCTCGTTATTATCCTGGCAATAGCTATCGAGCTCAACAGCGGCAAGGTAGGTGTACCAAGTGAATAGAAAGCAGGCTGTTGGTGGGGTTGTCGTTGCACTGCAGCAAGACCTGGAGCTACGGTGGAATTTACTGGATGTTTTTGTTCAGGGATTTGCTGGTTTTGTTTTTAGGAAAAAGGAAGGTGGTTCAGTGCAAACTGAATTCATTTAAGGGGTGATTTTTTATAGAATCCCCAAGATAAAGGATGGTTTTGTGCAATTTATCCTTCCGAGATTCCAATTGGGGGTTTGTCAGAAATCAAGTGCAAGACACAGCAGTGACAATACCATCAACTTCATCATGTAGAGGGAAATTTTTTTTACCCCATTCACAGGAAAAGGCAAGCTTTGCTTTTAGCAAGTAATAACTTACTGAAATTAGCTAAAGGACGCAAATACATTAACTTATTGAAAGGAGCATTACAATATTACATCTTTTCATATTAAAGCAGTAACAAGAAGAAAAAAAACCTTAGGTCTCCTTGCCTAGGCTTCTTATTCTTAGGGTCTGCAAAGCGAACAACCAACGGTCGGTCACAACCCTGGAAATTAAGGAAAATCAGTATTAAGTGCATTGAACTTGAGTGGTCCAATGGTCAAAGTATGTAGAAGTGTAAAACAAGCAGGACTTACTCTCATCACATAAGATCCATTTAGTCCCTCAATAGCTGCCAATGCCATATCTCTGTGAGGATACCCCACAAATCCACATCCTTCATCACATCAAAAGGCTCAAGGAATTATAGAAGGAAGAAGGGGGGGGAAATCAAGTCCTTGAATAGATGCATGCTTCAATTTTTCAACAGGAAGACAGTATCACAAGCAATCAGCATACCACGACTTTGTCTGAATTCATCGAGCATGAGGTATACATCTTCAACAGCACCATAATGGGAGAATATCTACCACCAACGACAACCCAAAAGGAAAAACACAGACAAAAAATTGAAAACTTCATTGGCAGAAAGGCTTGAGAATAAAAGATAGAAAAATAAAAAGACCGAATGACTCAGACCAAAGCTAATGGCTAATGCAAGCAAAAGTCAGTCTGTAGTGGAGGTTCAGCTTCTGTAGGAGTTATGTGCCCATATAATCCTACCCAAAATGTCACATTAGCCCTTTTAAGGTCAACATCATAGGCATAATATTAGTTGAATCTGTAGAAGTTAGTTCTTCCAAAAGCTCAGAAAGTTAATTCCAGCTGTGATAAGCAATTCCCTGATCAGTTGACGATCCTACTTTCAGGAGTATACTTATCTCACTCCATTTTTATCTATCAGAACTTTGTGATTATTGTCTCTTCCACAATATGAATTTGATTCAATAGTTCTACTAAATTGTCATTTAAAGCTCCTTTTGCAAAATAAAAAAGGTCAGCAACAGATAAAGATGAAACCTCTGCAATTTCTTCTTTAGAAGCTTGCTTGTTCATGTTATTGACATATACTTTTTGCTTCTCAGATCCTACAAAAGCAACAAAATAATAAATGGCAATGCTAGCACTATGAAATTAGAACTATGCAGGAGGATATCTTAAAGTTAAGAAAGAATTTATATATGTCACCGGTAGAAACATTGAAACAACAAAGTTTCTCGCCGGGAAAAAGAACATTATTGCTTTACATTGCACACCACAAAGGGTATTTATTTCTATATTTGGGTTTTACTCTTGGTAACACTCTAGATTTGCAAAATAATGAGAGTTGAGAAAGTACCTAAGCGTTCTCTTTCTCCATCAGCATATTTGACTCTCAATGGAACCGTAGTCTACGAAAAACATCAATGAGTAACTATGCATACGGATTAAACAAATCTGCTAGTTATATTGACAAAAGAACCTACACCAGGCCATATGTATTGATCATGTAGAGCTTTTATAGCATTGTCAGCCTCCTCAAAAGATGCATACTTCACGAAAGTATATTCTGCAGAACACCATCAGAAATTTCATTATAGCGTAGCAAAAATTAAACCTCATCATTGTTGCTTTAAGAAATATTCCAAGGAGCTCATCAAGCAGAAAAAAAAGAAGGTAATGATATATCAATATTAATATGCTGAACAGCATCAAGAATCACATAATACCAAAACTTATGATGGCTACAAGTTCAAACCAGAACAACAAAACAGAAATGCATCTATAAATTGATACAAACAAGTAACAGTTGATTATTCAGAAAAATGTGTTGCATGTCCTTATCACTTTATCAGATAACATGTTTCTTGAAAATAAGAACATATATCAATTTAAGAAGGCCTACAAACACAATCAGCCATCACAAATGATCCTACATCATCAATTACTCCAAAAAACTGAGAATTTTGCATATATATTCCATGATAGTAATGTTACTGTATACCTTTTTGATGGCCTGTCCATTTATCCCTGCACAGAACAACCTCAACTACAGAACCATATTCTTCAAACAAGAGGCGAACCTGGCAAGCATGGAACAAGCCAATCTACTGTGAAACAAGAGCTGCATGAAACCTGAGGCACTAAGGGAGATGCAAGTGTAAAACACAAACTAAGGAAAGATCAATTTATTCATATAGGCCAACATATATATAGAACTAGAAGTGCAACCATTAAATGCACAGAGACAAAGCGCTACTAAGAAAATAGATGATCAGCTACCTGACTACATCTCCATAGGAGCCAAAAATTATAAAAAAGAAAGAAAGAAACTAACAAAGTCATGCGACTTTTGACCCCAAAAACTAAGAAAAATGAACATGCCATATACTGTTTATTAACCCAATAAGTGTCACAGCTGAACTAGTTAAGCAAAATAGCCTGAACTATAAGTTCACACAACAGTCCTCTAACATGCAGCTGGCTAGTACCTAGTAATACATGGTTCAAACAATGTAGTTAGTATCGCACTAGACTAAAGCAGTGTGCAGGTGAGAACTCAACGCTTAAATTTCAGTCAGCAAGAGTATAATTTTGGATCAAAACCCTACCTTTGATAAGCTTATAACTCACCTATCTATGAACATAAACCATTGCCAAACTCGTATTACAAAAGACCTGGAAAGTATATACTACAACTTACATCTTCTTCTGTTACTGTATTCGGAACTCCCCCGACAAAGAGCTTGACAAAGTTCCCACCGTCGGGATGATCTAGCAAAAAAAAAATAGAAAATTAATGACCTGAATCGCAACTTCGTCTTAAATTCGGAAAGGAAATGTATAAATTCTCACCATAATTTGGAGCTCTTCTCTTCCTCGGTAGGTGGTGCGGCCTCGAGTGACCATGACCTAATTCGCCATTAGTCTCAAACCACTCGTCCGGAGGACCGTTGTAGTTGTGGTACTGCTCGTCATCGGCGCATCGAAAATCGTCCCCATGATTGTATTCGTGACGGCGACTCTGACGGTTGTGGTGGTTGAAGTGGCGGTGGCTTTCGCCGGGATTAAATCCGCCGCTGTGAGGAGGAGGATAGTCCCTGTCCAGAAACTGGTGAGGAGGGGGCATCCCCCATTGATGGTCGTCGAATGTATCGAATTCGGATGCGGGTCGATCCATTCGGATTCGGAAAATTAGGGCGTGTTTGAATCAAGAATCGAATGGCGAAAATCCAGATTCCGAGTTATCAGTTTTGAAATTTTGAACTGTTGATGGCAATACTTATGGGGATTAATGGCCAGAAATACCAAGTTTTTTGAAGAGCCGTTTGCAAAAATACTAAATTTTAAAAAGTATACTAAAAATGTCATAAAATTGTAAAAAAAAAAAATTAGAAAAAAATAAATTTATATTTATTTTTATCTTTTTTTTTTATATAAAAACTCTACTTTTAAAAAGCCATAATTACACTTATAAATTAATAACCTCGTTTAATTCTGAAATCCTCTACAAATGTCAAAAACTCCATTTGCAAGAGGTTCTAAATGAAAAGGGAAAAAAAATCCTAGATCTGTTTAACACAAGAACAGAAAGAAATTGACAATCAATTTTACAGAGCAGCCCAATCGATCTCAACCGAAGGGAATTTGTCAAGAGAGAAGATCTCCGATTCATCACACACTGTCTCCCCGAAATCAAAGAACGGGATCTCCGGCTCCGAGAAGCAGGATCCGCCTGAACCGGAACAAGACTCCTCATCCGACAAAATAGGGGACGAGGAGTTCTCCGATTTCGGAACCAGCAGATCGGAGTCTGAAACATCCATCGTTGGAGATCCGATCTCCGATTTCGGTGGCTCGACCTTAAGGGGAGGATGTTTGTTGGATTTGTCGAGGTTCTGGCAGATGGCTTCGAGCTTGGTGTGAATAGAGGAGTGGAGGGGCTTGTAATCGCCGACCATATCTCCGTCGTGCTTGAGATTCGGGAAATTGAGCCTGGCGAAGTCTCCCTGGAGCTTATACACCGCCTTGTCGTAAGCCATGGCGGCTTCCTCTGCGGTGTCGAAGGTGCCGAGCCAGAGCCTCGTCCTGTTCTTACGGAGTCTAATCTCCGCCACCCACTTCCCCCAGTGGCGCTGCTCACTCCCTTGTACAGCTTGGGCTTCGCCGGAGCTTCGACTTGCTTCATCGCCACGGGCTTCGGGGAGAGGAAGTTGAGACGTTGCGGATTGGGCAATGGGATTGCGATTTGCTGCTGCTGGAATTGGAGTCGGAGTTGGATCTGGAGCATCTGAGATGGTGTTAGCTGGTTGAGCCCGATCGGGCCCGTCGTGAAGCACGAGAACCCGATTTGGGTTGATGGAGGCGATGTCGTTTGCAAGAAATGAGAAGGGTAGAAAGAGGGATTGGGAAAGAGAGAAGAAGGCATGAAGTTTGGTTGAAGTACTCTGGCGAAATCCTCGCTCAGAGGATGATCTGAGAAAACCGGTTCACTACTGTTGCTTCTGTAAATACCGACAGCTGTAGCCATGGCTTCTCAAAAAGAAAAAAAAACTAAAATTATACCAAAGATTTGATGCGAGAAAGATAAAGAAGCAAAACTTGTATAAAATGAAACCTTGCCTCTTCTTAAAAATGTCTATAAAAAAACTAACTTTAGAAAACTGAAATTTGGATCTCTGTTCTAACCAACTGGCTTTCGGAAAGATGAAAATTTAACTTACCCTGATTTTGAAAATCAAAACATTCAAAACCACGGAAATTCGAGTGAAATGTTAACCAATTTCAAAGTTCTGTTATATCAGAAAATCAAAACATTTGTACGAAGTCATGTCACATTTATACGAAGTCAGGTCAATGCTCTGTTATATCAGAAAAATTCAAATGTTAGCCAATTTCAAAGTTCAGAACAATATTTACTTTGTCAGACCACATTTGTACATAGTCAGGTCATTACTCTGTGTTATATTCAAGCCAAGCGCATACAAATTCTCAGGTGAATAAACTCCTTGAGACCATGGCCGAGTGGTATAGATACGCCGATAACCGCAAGAAAGTTGCTACCTCTTCAATTCTTGTAATTTATCATGATGAAAAGATATTTCAATGCACACCCTGAACAAGATGTTTATCATTAAAATTGCTACCTTTTCAATTCTTGTAATTTTACCTTTTCCTTGGGGTCAAAATTATATTTTTAACAAGTACTAATTATACTTAACAACTGATAACAGGTTTAAGCTTCTTCACACAAATGCAAAACCCTAGCTCGAGATCTCGCCCAAATCGCTACCCCCAAATCCGATCCAGTGCGGGTTGTGGGACCAAATCGTCGCCATTTTCGTCCTCTGTTCGATCGAGTTCGGAGAAGGCTCGTCCTCTGTTCAATCGAGTTCGATTCATTAAATTCAAAATTTGACCACACCATCGTCTTCGCCATGCTCAAGTTACTTAAACCCGCCTCTTGAATCATTTGAAATCATCTCCGAACGACATCGAATCACCTCCGTATTGGCCCGCTTTGTGCATGGAAAACCTGAACTCTTAAATCATAGATCCCTCCCTCATTTATGTACTTTATCTGTGAAGTCAGGTCAATGCTCTCTTATATCACAAAATTTCAAATGTTAGCCGATTTCAAATTTCAGAGCAATATTCACTTTATTAGACCACATTTATACGAAGTCAGGTCAATGCTCTGTTATATCACAAAATTTCAAATGTTAGCCAATTTTAAAAGTCAGAGCAATATTTACTTTATCAGACCACATTTGTACGTAGTCATGTCATTACTCTGTTATATTAACTTTAAATTTGAAACACTTAAATTTGCATTTATTAGTTGTGATTTTCGTTGAATTGATAACAACTACTAATTACACTTAATAAGATAAATTCTAATTACGCTCCAAAACCCCTAACACACCGCCTATGATTGTTACATAGATGAGCTGAGATGATCGTGCTTCCCATGATTTTCTCTTTTAAATTTATTAAAACTCATGTAGCAACATAGCAAGAGCAGGAAGTAGAACCCTTTACTCATCTGCACAGAAAGGATCCAGTAAAAGAGTAATAACCTGACTACGTACAAATATGGCCTGATAAAGTCAATATTGGTCTGAAATGTGAAACCGACTAAAATTTAAAACTTTATTTTCGTAAATTGAACGCAACAGAACTACATGGAGGGAAATCTTGTATACTCCTGTAAGCCTCTTTGCTGGGTTGCTTTTGTTTTGGCATAACTCTAAAGCTAAGTGTGTAACACTTGACTTTTCCATAGTAGCTTATCAATCTTGGGTTAATTTAATCTTGTCTACTCTTGTAACACTTGATTTTTCATCTCCTCTTTGTTTATATATAGAGAGTGTGTAACTTCTACAAAATTCTCATCAAATGACCAAAATGTGTGTTTGCAACTTGGATCACAAGTTTAAATTATTTAGTCAACTATGCAGGCATCCCTCATCTGATATAGAGATCTCATAAGACATCTGTTGGATAACCAGTTGATAGTCTCACAAATTGAAGGTGATACTGAAAGCATTAGCTAAAGGGTTGTTTATGATTATACATTTTTATAAGTTGTATTCACCACTTATAAGATCTCCACACTAAAGGAAAAAAATAACCTAAGATTGATAAGCTCTTGACTATGGAAAAGGAAAGAGATAGGAAGTTCAAAAACTTCAACCATACCAATAAACTCAAACTATGAAAGCAATGCCTACAGATCAGAACATGAAGTAAGGATGTACATGTCATTTACTCTGTTTATTCACAACAACATAGTTTTAAACACCAGTGAAGATTTCGAATCCATTACCAGAAACAGAAAAGCTACAACCCAAGCTAGGAAAACCTCAAGAAACCCAAATGTGACTGGAATGTCGCCCGAGAAGCCATTGTTGTTGATATTCAAACTCTGCAAACTCACCAAGCTACTAAAACCTTTAGGAACATCCCCATGCAAGTTGTTCTCTTGCAAGGCAACAACCAACAAACTAGGCAACCCAAAGAGCTCAGCTGGAATCTCCCCAGACAAACTCTGCTTGCTCAAATCCAGGCTTTGAAGCTTCATTAGACTCCCAATGCTGGTTGGGATTGAGCCAAAAAACCCACAGTTGCTCAGATTCAGCACTTCCAAGCTCTTCAAATACCTTATGTTCTCTGCAATGAAGCCTGAAAATTTGTTATGGCTTAGATTCAGAGTAGTCAAATTACCTAGCGCAAGTATCTCTTCTGGCACAGTTCCGTTTAATTGATTCTCACTCAGATTCAGCAGCTCTAATTCATGGAGGTTGCCCAAGCTACTATCATGGAGGGGCGAGGCCGAGAGCGTCGTCGTCGAGGAACTCCAGTCGGTTGTGGAAACTGTAATTCAAGGCTCCATCTCTGGCCCTCGCTCCGCCTCCTTTGTCGTCGACACTGTCCGCGGTCGGAAGAGCGACGGTCGGAAGGGAGCACAGCGGCGGCGGTGGTCGGAAGAAACGGCTGCCTTCGAGGAAGACAGAAGCAGAGGAGGGAGACGAGGAAGGGTTTAGGATTTGGGATTGATTAGGGTTAATATTTGGGATTGATTAATAAGATTAAGATTTTTTTTACCTTTTCTTTTCAAAAGTTTTAATGATTTATCTGATTTTTGTATTTAAAAGAAAAGTTAAATTTTATCCTTAACAATAACAAAAATACCAGAAAAAGTACAAAAAATTGGTATTTTTGCAATACTTTTCAAAAGATGGGTTTTTTGCAAGTTACCTTTGAAAATCTGGTATTCTTGCTATTGGGCCTACTTATGGTAGGGTCTTTTTTATTCTTAAGTAAGAATTCGAGGTTCTAGGAAAAATCAAACCTGTTCTGAGAGGTGGATAAATTGGCATTCGGAACAAATGACAACAAACAACAAAAGGAACAAAAACAACAAATATAACAAAAACAAGAAATGCAAAACAAAACCCGAAAGGAGAGTCGAGGAGGCATGATCGATGAGAATGGCTCAAAGCCTCAAACATGGGTTGGAAAATACCAACGTGACTTTGATGCAGCCGGAAAGCAGATACAAGACACAATCTAGAAGCACTTTGTCAATAGAAGCCACCAGGGATCACACGACCACTATCTCGATCCTTAAGCTGGAACAACAATCTCAAACCATACAGAAGAACAAACTCTCGAATCAGGTCGGATTCGTAGCGGTGAGCCGACACAGATCTAGGATCAGGTCGGGCGCGCGGTTTGGCGCGGTGGTAGTCGGGATAGATGAGCGACGGAAAGGCTCTACCGCTCTGGATCTAGATGATGGTTCATGGGCATGGCTCGCTCAGACGGACTGCTCACAACAAGCACAAGCCGACTGCGCGTGGAACCGTTGGGATGTGGGTCTGGTGTTGTGTGGGTGAACTGTTGTGGGTTGCGAGCAGGTCTCCGTGGTGGCTCAGAGGTTCAGTTTGGGTGCGTTGAGAAGGAGAGGTACCATGGGCAACACCAATACACATCGCCCAAGCTCTAATCCGCACCAGATCCAGCCGAGTATATCGACGATAAGCCATGCTCGCAAGCTTTGGCAGAACTTTTGGGGATTTGAGAATTATATATATATATATGAGATTAGGTAGGATTTTGACCAAAACAAATAATCTAACTTGAAAATAAGCCAAATCAAAGCAAGAAAGCAAGGAAATGGCTAATTTCAGCCAAGATTCAAGGAGATGTAGAGGTTGGAAAGATGGGTTTTCGAGCGGCGGCGTGAAAAGTGACGGGCTAAAAGTGCACAAGCAAATGTCGCTGAATAGCCAAATCAAAGTAAATATCCTAACGGACCTACTAAACAGATGTATAGTAAGCAAGTAAGGGTCGAACCCACAGGGAAGATCGAATGAAGTATGCAGTCGTGATTGACAAGTAACAAGCAAGGGGGGTTTAGTTATCACGAGAAAGCAAAGTAAGCAAAGCAAACAAGTTTGGTTGAATTGAGAAAATATAATGGGGAAAGTAGTCCTACTAGAGCGAGATCCACAATACAGAGATATAATTTGATCACAAAAATCTATTTAATCCAAGTTCTTTTACTATCCTTATAGTTGTTCCCACCCTAATCTTAAGTACTATCGATTCTCACAGTTGTCGATAGACTTATCACTATGTCACTGGTAAAGTACCTCCGATTCTCACAGTTGTCGGTATACTTTACCACTAACGCAGCAATATCAATGAACACAAGGATATAGGATACATGCAAATAGAAGACGCCTTACTATTTAACATGCAAATAATTCTCACTCACGATTGTATGCTCGGAACCCCTATACGCACAATCGTGTATGCCACTAGATATGCACTCGGAACCCCTATATGCAATCCTAGCAATTGATAAAAAGTATTCAACCTAGTTGATCAGGCTATGAAGAACAACAAGAAATCAATATTCAATATAACCAAGAGAATCAAACCAACACTTATAAGGATAAGAACAAGGAATAGAAATCTCACAAACACATCAACTGTATTGCTTCAAACGTCTAGTAGAACAAAGGGAAATTAGTGCTCCATCAAAGGGGGATGAAACTCTAAGGGAAAAATAACGTATGAAATAAAGTAGTAACGAGTGTCTCTCCTCTTAACCTAGAAAGAGGGCTTAAATAGTCTTAAGAAAACTAGGTTAAACTAATGTCAACAATAAAGGAAACAAAATAATAAAATAATAAAGTCTGAACGAAATAAATGTCTCTGGGCGTGCGGAATTTAATACGGCCACCGCGGGGCGTCAGGCTCTCCACCGCGGGGCGGTGGCTTCCTCTGGCGCGGGGCTTCAGTCTTCTCTGGGAGTCACCGCCGGGCCGCGGTGATTCTGGCGCGGGGCGGTGAACTCGCTCACTCTCTTCTCCAGCTCTTCTTCTCTTCTTCTACTGCTCTTTATTACTACCAAGTGTTGGTAGTCTTCTCCAAGTATGCTCCAACAGCTCCATCTCCATCCTCATGTCTCCATCTAAGCTGCAAATCCTGGGATATCTTCACTTCTCTCCATAACTTCAGGGATCACAGACTTAGCTCCAAAACTCATCCAAAACTCCTCCAAATCATGCTAATAATTGCTAGTAAAGGTGTATGAAATAACATCTATCAAATTCCCTCATACTTAGACCTTTACTCGTTCCGAGTAAGCTAAAGAAAAACCTACTCTCTCAATCAACACCAAGGTCTTAGGAAGTACAAGAAAATATGACACCAGCAATTACAATATATCAACAATAAGCTCTAGACAACCAAAACAAGTGATGCAAAGATAATTCTAATCCTAACTCCAAACTAGCTCCTTATTGCTCCAGAGTGGCCTACCCGAACTCCTTATACCACCTCTTCTTATGACGCCTCGCCAAGAAATAGAGAGAAATCCTAGAATCACTCTTCTTCTTTTACGCTCATCTTGCCTAGGCGCCCTTTCGGGTTTTCACCTAGCCACTCATTTCATTTTGCTAGATATCTCACATATACTCACATCACTCCAGTCCAATATTGCCCTGGTCTATACCAGCCGGACTACCTGCTTTTTACCTGAATTGCCCTTTCGGGTTTTCAGCTCATCCTAGGATTTTGGTTGTCTTTTTACTTCTTTTTGGCTTTTTCGATTTTTTTTAACCAAGAAAATAAAAAACCCGAATGGGAAATACAACACACGAAAAGAAAACAATATGTACAAAGGATAGACAGATAGCAAGTCTAATTCCCTCCCCCATACTTAAACCGAACATTGTCCTCAATGTAGAAAAGAGAACATCAAATGAAATAAGGGAAGGGAAAACAAACTCACTATGGGCTTGATGGTGTCGGTGGGAACCTCCCAAAGTAGTCCCTCAGATGAGCGTCCATACCGTCCAGACGCTCATCTACGTCAGTGCGGAACTGGGCCTGCCAAGTCTACAGACTGATCTCTACTCGGGTGTTCCAGTGCGTCTGATGTACTGAGAATGCATCAAATCTCGAATACAACTCCTGCCAAGGTGTGGTAGGACCGTAAGAAGATGAGGGCGCGTTATAAAGTGTAGGCATAAGAGTGTCCTCGCCCGCACACTCAACAGCAGCAGCATCACCACTAGGGCCCTCTCCATACGGGCCTGAAGGAGCAGCAGCAGGGGTATCATCAGTCGTCATCCTGCTATCACTGGAGATCCACCAATCCGCAAATGAAGGGGAATAAGCGAACTCCCGTGGAAGAATCAGAATGTGGCCATCATATGACGACCAGACCAAATCATCATCCTTTCCCAATGGCTTCAGCATCGAGCACACCTTCATGTGCGCCATATCATACACCACGTAGGCAACAGGACGAGGAATCTGATCGCAAGCTATCACTCCAGCACAAAGGAGGGTGATCAGGCCACCCCCACAAATATCACGTGGCTCACCATCACGAATCCTCTTCAAGGAACCCAAAAAGAGGGTAGCCCAACACGGCGTGTACGTAACAACCTCCAAGATGCTCATAAACCACTGGAAATCCTTCAGAGGAACCTTTCCATCATCAACATGGCCAAAGAAGTCTCTCATCATCACCTTGTGGATCAACCATAGACACGGGTTCACCAGCTTCGAATTTACCTCCTGACCCTTCCTGAATGTCCTGCCCGTAGCAGCCGTCCAGAAATCCATCATATCAGACTCTAGAATGCCACCAGACCACCCATCAGTTGGCAGCTTTGTAATGCCTAGGGCATCACACACCACCTTAGGGGACAACGAATAATCACGCCCATTGTAAGTGAACGTGACCCTCATCATCCTCTTATTGTCGGAACCATCAAAATACCGCTTGAAAGAGGCGATGAACTGGTAGCAAAACTCGGGATACGCAGGGGCAACCTTGTTCAGAAACGTCCCCAACCCACACTGTGCCAGACACAGGGACACACACGCCAACAAACCCATCTCAGACAACGTAGGCTTGTGAAAGAACTTAGTCTCCAACACCTTCCTCTCCTTCACCACATTGTAGACCTCATTCTCATCCCCCGTAGACACTTGCTTCTTACCCTTAGGTGCCATAAGTAATGAATGTAGAATTTCAAAACGAAGGGCAACCAAGAGAACTTACAAACGAGCAAACACGCAGCCAAGAGGTCTCGCCGCGGGGCGGTGAACGAGTCGCCGGGTCGCGGTGGGACAACTGGGAGCTTTGGCCGGGTCGCGGTGAAGTCGGCGCAGGGCGGTGGCAGCAGCGACGCAAAGCGGGGCAGCGCGAGGCGGGACTGAAGCGACGCGGTGGGGTTGTGTTTGGCTTGTTTGTGAGGCTAGACTTCCAATTGGTGAATTGGGGGCTAGATTTGGATCAAGGTCGAGAGAGATGTGAGGGAGAATGGGGCAAATTCTTTGGGGGCTTGAGAGTGATGTTGGGAATGGAGTGTTTGTGAGTATGGGGGCTAGGTCAGGGAAGAGAGAGGGAAAGAAAGGGATGATGGGGCCGGATATGTACCATGGCCCAAAGAAAAATCTTGGCCCCAAAGGGGGGGCCCAATCCGTCAAATCCTTCGTAACAACTCAAGAAATAAAAATTTTACTCACCCGTTTAAGGTTTTTTCGGGGCCCTTTATTCTTGTTTTTTTTTTCAGAGTTGAGAAAGTATACCAGCATCCACCGCGGGGCGGTGGAACGAACTGGACACACCGTCTCCTCTCCATTTACTTTCGTACTTGAAATGTTAGTGACAGGCGAATGAAATAAAAGAAATTATGAAATTAATCTAAGGGAAAGGAAAAATCAAAGAAAAACTACCTCGGGTTGCCTCCCGGACATCGCCTTGGTTAACGTCGTTGGCTCGACGTACTGCAGATCAACTACCACTTGGAATAGGATCCCCTCGGAATCCTCTTACTCATCTCTTCCTGTTGAGATTTCCCATGGAAAGGTTGAGATCTTAGACCATGTTCCCTTTTTGCCATCGACTCCATGCTTACCTCCTTTGGAGTATCTCCCCCATACTTAGAGCGATGTGGGGGCTGATATGGCTCAATCTGAATATGCTGCACGTCACTGGATAAAGGCTTACAACCTTGTATGGTTAGTGTAGGGGGGCAATTGCCCAAAGTAGAGGGAATGGAATCTCCTATATCATCCAGCAAGACATCACCAACATGCAACTCATGCAACTTAATAGGTCCAACAATAGTAGAACACTCAACTACGGTCTCTACTGTACCAGTTTTAACATTTTCATGCACATGGTTATCAATATCACTAATGCAGCAAGAAGCAAGCAATTCAATGGAGTTGGCCTTATGAATATTGTGTTCAAAAATTATTCCATCAAATTCCATAGTTAAAGTTCCACTATCTACATCAATCTTTGTCATGAATGTTTTCATAAAAGGTCGCCCTAGCATAACTGGAGCCATCTGCTCATCATAGTCCATATCCATAACAAAGAAATCAGCAGGAAAAATCAAAGAACCTATCCTGACAAGAACATCCTCCACAATACCCTTAGGGGGCACACAAGAACCATCAGCAAGTTGTATCACAATGTTAGAATCATGCAAGGGTTCTATTCCTAAATCTTAAATCAGTGAATAAGGTAACACATTAATTGAGGCACCCAAGTCTAATAGGGCTTTCTCAAATCGATACCCACCTATAGTAATAGGAATAGTAAATATACCTGGATCCTTGCACTTCTCAGGCATGCGTCTCTGAACTACCGCTGACACATGTTCACTCACTGGAATCTTCTTTTGAACCTTCTTCTTCTGAGCCCTCTTCACGGTGCACAACTCCTTCAAGAACTTGGCATATCGTGGGATAGCCTTGATAAGCCTGATCAGGGGAATATTCACCTTACAGTCCCGAAATGTCTCGAACAGATCACTGTCATCGGCTACTCTCTTGGCCTTCAGCGCCTTAGGGAAAGGTGCTGGTGGCTTCTCAGAACCTAGAGGGGGAAACACGGGGCGAACGTAGTCATTAACACAGGTTTCTTCAGCGGAGTTGGGTTCTCGAAGGCCAGGTCGCGGCAAGCCCACCGCGGGGCGTTGATCATCACCGCGGGGCGGTGGGGTCGCGGTGTGTTTACTGAGATCAGCCGCTGGGTCGCGGTGAGAGTCGCCGCGGGGCGGTGGCTTCAACTCTTCTTTCCTGGCTCCTTCTTCCATTTCTGGCCGGGTCGCGGTGGTGTCTACCGCGGGGCGGTGGGTGATTTCTGCCTTCTCGACTTCGTTCTCCTCTTCAGCAATAGGAGCAACGACCAACTTCTTACCACTTCTGAGGGTAATAGAACTCACGTTCTCCCTTGGGTTCACAGTAGTCTGAGATGGCAGGGAGTTAGATGTCCTCTGGTCAATCTTGGTCACAACATCAGCAAGCTGACCAATCTGTCTCTCCATGTTCTTTATACTTGACTCAGTAGCCTGCACATGCGTGGCGAAATGCTGAGTCATTGTCTTTAGCATCTCTTCAGTAGAAGCACCAGAGCTTTGGCCTTGAGGTCTCTATTGGTATGGGACTCTCTGCTGGTACTGTGGTTTTGCCGGCTGTTGACCACCTTGAGGGTCACTCCATCTAAAACCTGGGTGATATCGCCCTCTCGGATTATAATTGGGCTGTCCACCAAACTGCGGTCTAGGGGGTCCATAACCTCCTATAGCATTAACTTCAGCAACACCCTCCTCCTACAGCTGAGGACAAGTGTCGGTGGGGTGGTATTGATTAGAGCAAAGCCCACATGCTTTAACTTGTTGAGGGGCGTTCTAGTTCGCCATCCTCTTCACCATCTCTTTCAGCTCGGCTAACTCAGTCAACATTGGGCTTGGTCCTGCAGGGGTCACGACATTGACCGCCTTCCTCTGGTATGTCTTTCCAAAACTCCTGGTACTCTCACTCATCTCCTGGAATCTCTCCATGGATGCATCCGGTGTCAAATTCAGAATGCTTCCACCGCATGCAACGTCAACCATCCTCCTCTCTTGATCTAGCAGACCATTGTGTAAGTAGAGAACAAGGTCCTGCTTGGCGTATCCATGGAACGGGCAGCTGGAGCAAAGTCTCTTGTACCGCTCAAGATAGTCATACAGCGTCTCATCACCAGCCTGCTCAATGTTAGCAATTGCCTTTTTCAAAGCATTCGCCTTCTTCGTTGGAAAGTACTTGTCCAGAAATGCCTTGTGCAGGCTATTCCAGGTATCTATGGTTCCTGGCGGCAAGTGATAGTACCAGTCGCTAGCAGAGTCTAACAGGGAGAAACCAAAAGCTCTCATCTTGATTTGGTCCAAAGTCACATTCCTGGGCTTCATAGTCATGCAGACATTGTGGAACTTGCCCATGTGAGAGATCGGGTCCTCTCCACTCAAACCATGGAACTTTGGTAGGTAAGCAATAACTCCAGATTTCAGCTCAAAGTTCACCCCTTCGCCGAGTGCAGGGATGATAACAGCCAGAGGTTGCACTCTAATATTCGGCTCAGTAAGATCTCTCAGAGTGCCAGCCATTGCAAAAGCAGGGATGTCAACTGGCTCAGTCGGCTCAACGATCTCAACCTCTACTTCTTCTTCTCCTTGATCGCGTAGGTTCGCACGGAACGATCTGTCGACTTCTGGATCAAAAGCAGCCAGAGGGGAGTCAGTAGAACGAGTTTCGACCATAAGATAGGTCTCCACCAAAAATCAATCACAAAAACACACAACAAAACAAAAATCTTCCCCGGCAACGGCGTCAAATTTTACGGGCTAAAAGTGCACAAGCAAATGTCACTGAATAGCCAAATCAAAGTAAATATCCTAACGGACCTACTAAACAGATGTATAGTAAGCAAGTAAGGGTCGAACCCACAGGGAAGATCGAATGAAGTATGCAGTCGTGATTGACAAGTAACAAGCAAGGGGGGTTTAGTTATCACGAGAAAGCAAAGTAAGCAAAGCAAACAAGTTTGGTTGAATTGGGAAAATATAATGGGGAAAGTAGTCCTACTAGAGCGAGATCCACAATACAGAGATATAATTTGATCACAGAAATCTATTTAATCCAAGTTCTTTTACTATCCTTATAGTTGTTCCCACCCTGATCTGAAGTACTATCGATTCTCACAGTTGTCGATAGACTTATCACTATGTCACTGGTAAAGTACCTCTGATTCTCACAGTTGTCGGTATACTTTACCATTAACGCAGCAATAGCAATGCACACAAGGATATAGGATACATGCAAATAGAAGACGCCTTACTATTTAACATGCAAATAATTCTCACTCACGATTGTACGCTCGGAACCCCTATACGCACAATCGTGTATGCCACTAGATATGCACTCAGAACCCCTATATGCAATCCTAGCAATTGATAAAAAGTATTCAACCTAGTTGATCAGGCTATGAAGAACAACAAGAAATCAATATTCAATATAACCAAGAGAATCAAACCAACACTTATAAGGATAAGAACAAGGAATAGAAATCTCACAAACACATCAACTGTATTGCTTCAAACGTTTAGTAGAACAAAGGGAAATTAGTGCTCCATCAAAGGGGGATGAAACTCTAAGGGAAAAATAACGTCTGAAATAAAGTAGTAACGAGTGTCTCTCCTCTTAACCTAGAAAGAGGGCTTAAATAGTCTTAAGAAAACTAGGTTAAACTAATGTCAACAATAAAGGAAACAGAATAATAAAATAACAAAGTCTGAACGAAATAAATGTCTCTGGGCGCGCAGAATTTAATACGGCCACCACGGGGCGTCAGGCTCTCCACCGCGGGGCGGTGGCTTCCTCTGGCGCGGGGCTTCAGTCTTCTCTGGGAGTCACCGCCGGGCCACGGTGATTCTGGCGCGGGGCGGTGAACTCGCTCACTCTCTTCTCCAGCTCCTCTTCTCTTCTTCTGCTGCTCTTCATTACTAACAAGTGTTGGTAGTCTTCTCCAAGTATGCTCCAGCAGCTCCATCTCCATCTAAGCTGCAAATTCTGGGATATCTTCACTTCTCTCCATAACTTCAGGGATCACAGACTTAGCTCCAAAACTCATCCAAAACTCCTCCAAATCATGGTAATAATTGCTAGTAAAGGTGTATGAAATAACACCTATCAAAAAGCTTAGGAGCAATTTTAGATTTTTTCATGGGTTCTTTTTTTGCTTATGGTAGGGTATTTTTACTAAAGGACAATAAGGTTGAGTACATCTTCAAAATCCAATTATTTCTTGAAATAAGAATAAAATTAGGAATTATGATAATTTATTTTTTTAGTTTGGTAATTGATATGCTATTGGAATGAATCATATTTGTAATTGGTTATTTTTTACATATATAAAATTTGGAATAAATGTATTTTTCACAATTAGTTCGAACCATTTATTTTAATTTTTTTCTATAAATCTATTTATTAACCGATTTAATCTATAATCTTCATTAATTTTATGTTATTTAACACTAGTTTACCCATTTTAACATGAGATTCTATAATTACAGCCTCCATAAAAATCGGACAATAGAACCCCTATTACAAAATTAGACCAAAACATCATTCTTCTATTCACATGCTTTACAAAAAAATCAAACGACCCCGATTTATGTATTTCCTTCTTCCTCTTCTCGATTGGAGTCGTCACAAAATCCACCAGGTCGTCACATTGACCCAAATAAAGATGGTTTCTCCAGGCCTTATGGTGTACGGAGGATCCATTGAAGCAAAGACGGCTCATGCAACTCACAAGATAGTCAAGGATGGTCGAGCACGAGAGCCATCATTCTCCCTTCCCTTCTTGGCTTCAAATTATCCCCAATTTGGCCTCATCATGAAGTAAGTATGGTAAGAGGAACAACCAACAAGCCAATCTCCAAGTGATCAAACTCCTCCATGTGCCAAGGAAGCTCCCAAAAGTCCTCATAAGTGATTCATATCCATAAAAATCAAAAGACACGCATGAATGCACACAAAGAAGCACGTGGAACGTCTCTTCAACACAAGCCGAGCCTAGTAATGCCAAGATCCTTGCAGATGACTCAATGAGGTGATGGAACTACGCAAATAAGACCTCCTAAGGTCTGGAGTGAACGCCTAAGAAGCCCAAGATACTAAAATGTACGATGATTCATGCAACAACGCTCCTGGGTCACAATCAGCGGTGACAAAATAGGGCACGACGAAACCACGACATAGGAGAAATTCCTATGGCCCACCAAGTTCATAGCTTCCAAAAAAATTCCCCAACATGTTGACCATAGGAGGTGGAAGTGGTAGAGCTGGTGGCGTTGAGATCGTCGATGAAGAGTAGAAGTGATCGTCGGCTGTGTGCGTGCAAGAGTAGGGCATAAGAAAGCTTGCGGCGGTGACCCACATGCAACAACTATCATGGGGTGTGGGACCTTCAGGGGATGTGTCTAGGTGGTAGACACCATCGGACGACGACATAGTGGCTGACGACGTGGAAAACATCATGAAGGTGTATATGTGGATGTCGCGCCTGAGCATTGCAAAGAGGAGCAGTTTGTCTCCATGGAAGGCAATCAAAATGCGTCAGCTACTAGGGCTTGTACATTTACCAAATAAACTAAAAACTATGCAACCAAGAAATGGCGGCCAAGAGTCGTCGGGGGCCAGAAACACCGAGAAGGCTTCAAAAACGTCATTGTTGGTGCGAGAGAATGTGAAGCACGGTGACCTACCTGGATTTGGAGAAGTTCCCCGATCACCAAGTTGCGCGGAGACATCATATGGTAGTGTGGTGTTGGAGAAGAGGTTGTGGCGCAGTAGAAGGATCACACGCCGATGGCCACTTGTCTTGGCGCCGACGGGTGTGTTGGGGGTTGGCTTGGTCTCCTTCGCCTCCAACTTCTTCTTTTCCAACTCGATGGCTTTCCTTTGTTTCCTAGAATTTTGTTCTTACAAAATAGCATAGGGTGATAGTGGGAGAAATGTCACTCTCTTTCCGTTATGTATAAAAGAATATGTATTAAGGAAGTCATCATGTATAGACCTCTTGTCAAATAACCACGAAATACCTAATAAAATATGAGTAGCATCCATGGAGATAACATCAAAAGGAATAGTGCCATGGTAGTGACCCATAATCAAAGTGACATGGCATTGCCCAGTTACCATCTTGTCACTTTTACCATCGCGCGAGCCATTGGAGTCCATAAGGTTGGGAGTATGGTTTGGTCTCGAAGTTAATGTGGTTAACCACTTTTCTCCCACAGTATTATAGCAGCTTCCCCCATCAATGATCACTATAAAAGTGACGTCTCGAATGATGCATCACCCATGGAAAAGGTTCTTCCTTTGGTCAATGTTCACGTGCTCTTGCACGGTTAGCGCACGACAAGTTACTATCATTGGGGCTCCAAAGCCATGTTGATGCACACGTTCCGAGTCATATTTTTCCTCGTCCTCCCTTTCTTGAGGTATCCTCCTCCCCATTTATTTCCTCACAAGACTCTAAACCTATAATGGCAAGTGATGAATACCTTATTGTTGTTGGGGCAATCACGTTGGATGTGACTATGCCCTTGGCAGTTGAAGCACACTTGTTCACGAGCTCTTTCTCTTTTTTTTTTTGGGGGGGGGGGGGGGGGGGGGCTGTTTTGCGTGCCTTTGGGGAAGGTGGAGATTCAGTGGTGGTGCTAGGAGGTCGCGAAGAAGAAAAATTAGTATAAAGATAAGGATTAGTGTTAGAAGTGTACCTCTTTTGGCCATTAATTAGGTGACCAAGTGTACTTATTCTTCCTTAGTTCTTGCATGTAGGTCATCATTACTTTATGCACCAAGGTATTCACGTCTTTGATGTCTTGCAACTTGAGCTTATCTATTATGGAGACGTTGAGGCCCGAAAAGTGACGTGTGTGCATGGCTCTAGATGATTGATGTACCTCAGCTCTATAGGACAAGGCCTCTAGCTCGTTTTAGTACTCAATAGGTGATGCATCCTTGGCCTTGGGTGCGGTCAAGAGCGTCGACGATGAGCGGATCTAGGTCTCGTACTGAGTCACGGCAGCCTTGATAGAGGTTTGCGAGGGCGGAAGCAGTCGGTTTGACGCGGCGATAGTGAAGCGAACGCAACGAAGGAGAGGCGAGTAGCCACAAGACTTGGCACTCGAATGGTTGGAAGTAACCAGCGGCAAGATGATCGAAGCGACGATCAGCGAAGGTAGTAGCGACTGTCGATGAGATGTAACGAACGATGGAATTGAGAAGTGTTTGACGTCAAAACTCAAGAAGGAGGAATTAACACTCAATACTTAACTTGAATTAAATTATGACGTAAACTTACAAATGGAGGCCGAAATGGCCTTATAAAGGCATGCATGGCTCGGATGGGCCGAGTCCCGCCTAATAGGCTAGCCCACTCGACACAAGTGGAGCGCATGCCCGAAATAGAAAATTACAAAAATGGAAAGTCTAAAAATAGAAATGTCTAAAAGAATAAATAACCTCTAAATAGCTAAACTAGGTGATAGGCGCCGTCTTGGATGCTGGCGAGGCGTGGCGCAGTGGCACGGTGTTGGCAAAGGCCATGGCGCGGTGCGAGTGAGGCAACGGCGAGGCCCGACCTTTAGCTAGTCTGGAATGGGCTATTTGAGTAGCACGCCAAGCTCGGAGGGCAGAGAGCTCGACTGAGCCTCGACAGTGTCCCTAACGGTGGCAAGGAGCACAAGCGGAGGCACAGCTTCGGGCGCGCCTTAGCTGGCGACGAGGCGCATGACCAGTGACTGGATGGCACGGGATCTGGTGATAGGCCCAAGGGACTGGAGGCTCATGGCTTGCTCCTCTTCAACGACGGTCATGGAGGGTAGGGTCGCATCACCCTCCCTCACTTGGCTGTGAAGCGTCCCCGCTTCACCCTCATCAAACTCAGGCTCCACATAAGGCTGGAGGTCAGCCACGTTGAATGTTGCATGGACACCAAAGTTAGGGGGTAGGTCGACCTCGTAGGCGTTGTCGCCGATGACTTTGACAACCTTGAAAGGGCCATCGCTGCGCTGGGCAAGCTTGGATTTGCGCTTGGCGGGGAAGAGATCCTTGCGAAGGTGGACCTAGACTAGGGATGGCAATTTCACCCGCACCCGATGGGCACCCGAAAAATCAGACAAAAAAAAAAACGGGCGAAAATCCGGAAAAAAATGGGTGAAAATCGGGTTTCGGGTGATCGGGTGATGAATCGGGTCGGATTCGGGTGGATGATTTCATCCACCCGACCCGACCCAATCACCCGACCCGGCCACCCGCTATTTATGTATTTTAATTTTAATATTTTTAAACCCTATAGAATCTAGTATAAAAATAAACCCTAATCTTTATCTTCTTCTATCTATCAGCCGCTCCTCCATCTGGTAACTCCTTCATTCCCAACTCCTTCATCTGCAGGCCTGTAACTCTCCATTCAAACTCCAGCTTTCCTCCTTGCATCACCGTCGGTTCGGGATCTCCGGCTTCTCCCCGTCCATCGCGCCTCCTCACAGCGCCGTCGGGTTCGGGATCTCCGGCTTCTCCCCAGCCCTCGTGCCTCCTCACAACGCCGTCAGGTTCAGGATCTTCAGCTTCTCCTCGGCCCCCGCACCTCCTCGCAACAATCCCTCGTCTCTCCAAATCTTTGGCTTCTCCGAGCTCCAGAACCTGACGAGCTTCAGATCTTCGGCTTCCCCATCTGCCTTCTCCGAGCTCCGTCGGTGTCATCTCTCCTCCGGCGTGGCTCTCTAGCTCCTTCCCCAGCCTCTGCGCATCGCCGCCACTTACACTTATCGAAAATCCGATCCTTTCAAGATTGGCAAGTGGAACTGGTGAGTGTTTTGGGGCGAAAAGATCGAACCGACCTGGATCGCCTTAAGAAGGGCAACTAGGCAATTGCAGAATTAATTATATCTGAATGATCCAAATCAAGCAAGGAACTAAATGAAATAAGATTAAACAGACACAAAAGTAAGCTTATCTCCCTTGAATGAGAGATCGGTCGAATCAGACAATCTTAGCGTCGGTCGCTTTAAGATCGTAGTGAAGGATCGAACTTAGAATGCAATTGTAACAGAGCAAGAGAATCGTAGATGATAGCTGTTATTGATAGTAATGATCGTCCCCCTACAAAAGAAAGAACCACTCCTTTTATACATAATTTACATAAATGAACTAATAAATCCGTTGAAGTCCGATATTTCAGGGATCCGTCGAGTCGTTGCTCTAGGCGTCCGAGATTCGCTCAACTGCTTCAACGTCTCTCTTTCTCCAGATCGTGGCCCAATTTGATTACCTATCTGGGTCGGCTTCGATGGATAACAAATATTTTCTGAGCCCAACAATTGCCCCAAGACCAAAGTGGGCCGGAGGAAATGAAGTGGCTTCTTGACGGGACAGTTTGATCTTCAGTCCGGCGATGTAATCTTCTCTTGATTCTTCTGTAAACTGCAGGCTAACATGGCATTTCATGAGTGGCCCATCGTTTTGACCATAAGAGAAGCGGTTTTACTGCGTTAAATAGCCCTCAATCGGCTATCCTATCACCACAGAGTTTCACGTCTCTATCAAGGTAACTTCTTTTTTTCAAAATTTACTCTTCTTCTCCTTTCTCTGTTTCCATGGCGTCTTCAAGGTCTAGGAGTAGAATAGTGTCTAGTGATCCTTCCGAAGACGATAATGTTTTCATCCCCTTAGGACTCCTTAGCGATTCCGACTCTGTGGGTGGAACCCTAACTCAGGCTGAGTTAGACAAAGTTCTTGAAATCGGTCAATTCCCCATAGGCACTGTGGCTCGTCTACCTCTTCCTCATGAGCGAGCCGACTGGTTCCACAAAGATTGGGTTTGCTTCTTTGAGTATCCCTTTAGGATTGGCCACTCATTTCCGTTTTCCAATTTGGTTAGGAATTTTCTCTCGGTCATGAGACTCGCCCCTTGTCAGGTTATGCCCCATACTTGGCGTTTGCTTAGGGTAGTCGATCTTGTCACCGCCGGTGTCAAATTCGACTTTGACTTCGACGCTTTTTGGTACTCTTACTATCTGAGTAGTCGAGGTTCCTCTAGATTTCAGTTACGCCTTCGTCGTGATAGAAAGCCTCTAGCTTTGAACTTGGATGTTAACGATCGTGGGTGGAGAACCCGTTTCTTCTTCGTAGAGCGCGCGTCGCTTGAAAGGAGGGTTGATTGTTCCTTTTTGCTCTCAGATTGGAGGAAGACAGGTATTGTATTCTTCCTTTGATTTTTCTTTGTTGGGAATCTTCTAAACCTTTGCTTATATGTTTTTTGTCGCAGTGCCTGATCCATAGGAACCCGAAGATTTTGAGGCAGCGACCAAGGCTTTACTCAAGCTTCCTGAGTCGGAAAGACATTTTAAAAATATCAACTTCTTGATACCTGATTCTGTTGAGATGTCGACCCCTTCCGCGTCTATTTCCAAAGGCACTTGTTCATTCCTACAGGTATGCGTGTGGTTGGTCTTCAGAGTTTTCATATTCTTATGGTGTTGTGCTATTTTATCAGCGTCTCGCAGCGGTCGGTCTAGTGCGCGTCTGTCGGGAAAAAGTCTCTTAGAGTAGAAGTTGTCGGCCGCCAATGCGTCTTCTTCGAGGGCTAATGTTAAGACTCGACCGTCTGCTGGAGTAATCGCTTTAGACTCTCTGTCGTCTAAGACATCAGGTGCGAAGAGAAATGCGTCCGTCGCTTTAGGTACTCTGCCAGGGATGCTGAAAGAAAGGGCGGCGAGTGACTTGACTCGATTTATGGATCCGAAAGCCAAGAAAGAAATTGGCGACCTCTCCCCCATCGATTGTATGGATGAAGCCGCTGTCGGTGCTTGGAAGGTGAGTAGTAGGAGATTTGAATTATGTTTTTTTTTACACTGATCACATGTTGTGTAAGGTACATGCCTTTTAGTACTCGATGGTCGCCTACTCTACTATACAAGAATTGAGTGACAAGTCTGACAAGCGAATCGCACAGGCGAAGAGTCAAGCGAAGACTGCCAAGGATCGTGTGAGAGTTGTCGAGAAGGAGCTGGCATTGGTCAAGGAGGAACTCCAGTCTCAAGTCGAGGAAGCATAGAAGCGTCGTGAAAAAGATGCTCGGACTGTTGGCGACGTAGGGACTTACTATTGTCTGAAGTCCCGTATCGAGATGATGGAGGAGTTTGCCGCTGGTACTCACGTGGATTGGGACGTTGAAGGGGAGAGAGCCAATTTGGACCTCCTGTATCCTGATGGCAATCCTGGTGAAGAGCTTTTTAAGTTAGCTGGCTTGGAGGTAGGAGAAGACGACCAAAAAGATGATTCCGATTCTGAGGCGGTTGAGGAGGTTGAGAAGGTTGAATACGTGCCGAAGATTCTCCCCGAAGCGACTACTGACAAGGAAGTTGATCATGTGCAAGCCAAGGAGAAGTCAGACGAGTCTTAGTTTGTATCAAGATCGTGTCGTGTGTCTCAAAACATTCTGACTATTTTAAATACTTTTATCGTGACATTTGGTGCCCCATCGTGGAGATGGGATGGATAATGTTTGGCGACCCATCTACCATCGCGGGTCGCGTATTTCGTAAGTTATTTTAGTGCTTGTTGCGTACCTTGTGTTTGTGTGTTTCTTTGCAGGTGGATTTTGTCGATTGCGTTGTGGCCGTAATGCGGATTGTTTGGTCAAAGCGACCTGTAATTTATAGTTGTCAGTGTAGCATGGTTTGTGTGTTAGGGAAGAGTAGTTTGTATCATATAGCAAGGACGAGTACCTTGGATAGGACAAGCCTTTAGCGTAAGGTGATGTTTTTGTGTTGTTTCCTCCATTCCCTATGTATCGATCAATTTTGGATGTTGTAAGCGCTTGTGTTGTAAATGATAAGGATATTCGTTTGAATGGCAAGTTTTGTCTTCGAGGCCTCTTTGATAGCTCCATGAACCCTTCAATGACGGCAAAGGACGAAGAGGGAACAATGGGAGTGCACTCGAAGAGAGCCAGATGCCAAGGAGAGCCAGACAAACAAAGACCCATCTGGTTCTACGGAAATTCGGCACGGTTTGCTAAATATGCCATTAACCGGGCAAGAAAGTCGAGAGCAACTACGGAAGTTCGGCAGGGTTTGCTAACCGTGCCATTAACCGTGCTGAACATCAGGATTTGGCTTCGTGAATTTTGCACGGTTAGCTAACCGTGCGGTTAACCGTGCCAGACTCATGCGGAAATTCCGAACATTCTTATTATTTTATTATTATCTTTTGTCGGTATTTAAACTTGGAAAACCCTAGTTTGTAACCTTACGTTGAATTTGAGTAGTAAAGTTGAGTACGCTTCTTCCCTTGAGTTCTAACGTCAACTCTTCGATCCTACGGATCGTCTATCCCGTAGCTCGTCGCTTCGAGCAATTCATACATCGTCTCTTCGGTGTTTCAAGATCATCTCTTTGATCTCTCCGTCATCTCTTTGACGCGTTTGAAGGCTATCTCTTTAGCCCTAGGAAAGCCATCACTTTGGCTACGGAAGAGGAGAATCGAATTCAAGCTTGAGGAATCAAAGATCCTGCGTTGCAGACAATACTTCGGGGGTTGTTCGCATCAATTGGCATCAGAGCCTATCCAAGCTAAGTTTGTTTCTTTTCTCTTATTGTGATTCTTGAAATTTTTCCGCTTCCAAACCCTAGAATTTTTTTTCTCCCCACCATTACCGGATTTTTACCACCACCACCCCACCACCACCGTTCGCCACCACCACCACTGTCTGCCACCACCACCACCGTCCGCCACCATCACCCCGTTCCGCCACCTCTCATGGCTGAAACCCTAATTTCCCTTAGGTTTTGGTTACTTTTCCAACAGCCCTAAACCTTATCCTCTAGCAAATCTTGTTTCCTTAATTGCATATTTGATTTCCTTGTTTCTTGTTGATCAAGTTTTGCTTCATCCTTGGATTAATTGCTAGATTAGTTGTTAGATTTTATTCTCTCATAGTTTCTTTGTCTCTTCTTTCTTTTCCTTCACTTGCTTGTGTGGTTCTTTCTCCTTTGATTCACAATCAAATAAAAAAAAAGAGGTGTGACCGTACAAAACAAAAAAAAAACAGACGAAAACAAACATACTATTCTCACCTTCCATCAAACAAAAAAAAGGTTTGGGAAGACGGAAGCCTCAAAAACAAAAGAAACAAAAGAAAAGGCAGAGAACGCACCATACGGTCATACTCCATCTTCTCTTCTTTCATGTCTCTATGCAACTCTCATTAAAAAGGGCAAAGAAAAAATTTCAACTCTCTTGTGATTAATTCTTAGAAACTTGACTTGATCTACTTGACCTTGGAAATTTTGTGTGTTGTTTGGGACGTGATTTGCTAGTTTTTGCTTTGTTGCCTTCCGTTCAAGCCTCTCCCTCCTCACGAGCAACCAAAATTAGTATGCGCAACGGAAAATTTCTTGGTTCACTTTTGAGACAAGGACTTGGCTTGGACTTGTTCTTTTGCTTGGTGCACCTTACTCCTTGTGTTATATGCTTCGTATAGGTACGATGGAGGTTCCTCCGACAAGCTACTTTCCTTCTACTGGCAACCGCAGCCCCGGACAGATGGACTCCGTCTCTGAGCGAATTGTCGCACTTTATGCACTGAGTGAAGACATAGACCGCCAACTCGCCGCGTAGGCTGCCGAGTTTGCCCACCTTCGTCGGACCATAAGTGACATGAACTCTACGGGCCAACGCAGCCCCCAACACATGGCCTCCGTCTGTGCGCGAATTGACCAACTTCAAGCTTCGCATGTCGCGCTGGCTACCAAGCTTGCGCAATATCGTCTGGCCATGAGTGACTTCAGGTTGACCACGGTTGACCCAATGTCGAACACCTCCGGCTACGAGTCTTTTGACGAGGACACCTACGAAGCCGGACTGGTATTTGACACCTACGACAATGAGGAGGAGGAGGAGATGGACGAATACATATGCATCTCTATGGACGAGCAAGACAACGTGCCTCTTGGCTTGGTTCCACGCAGTGTTATTACCGCCAACGAAGATGGTGGGAGTTACCACGACATCATCAATACAAAGGTGATCCAGTACTTCACGTTTGAGACGCCTCCACAACCCAACATTCACGGCAAATGCGAGAACCGGCTTCCCTTAGCCCGGTCCCGTGATGTCTCCCCAATAATTCAGGGACGTCTTCCTTGCTTTTTACTTGAACCTTTTGCATGTCTCTTAAATGTTAAGGCTTTGGTTGATTTACCCCCTACGATGTCTACTCTTTTGCAGGAACGCAACGCAGACCGGCGTGCTGTGGAGTTTGAGCCCAGAGGCTTGGTATGGCTGCACTTGCATCGCGATCTCTTTCCATTAAAGCGACGCCGCAAGTGGGATGCTAGCGGTATTGGTCCATTTCAGGTGCTACAACGCCTTGGTGCCGACGCCTACTGCTTGATTTTACCCGATGACTATGGTGCGCATCCTACGTTCAACGTCGCTGCTCCCTCTCCTTATACGCCTCATGCTTCTGCCGACGAGGCTGAAGCGGGGACGCTTTGCAGCCAAGAAGGGGAGATTGATAGCTCCATGAACCCCTCAATGACGGCGAAGGACGAAGAGGGAACAATGAGAGTGCACTCGAAGAGAGCCAGACGCCAAGGAGAGCCAGACGAACAAAGACCCAGCTGGTTCTACGGAAATTCGGCACGGTTTGCTAAATGTGCCATTAACCAGGCAAGAAAGTCGAGAGCAACTACGGAAGTTCGGTAGGGTTTGCTAACCGTGCCATTAACCCTACTGAACATTAGGATTTGGCTTCGTGAATTTTGCACGGTTAGCTAACCGTGCGGTTAACCGTGCCAGACTCACGCGGAAATTCCGAACATTCTTATTATTTTATTATTATCTTTTGTCGGTATTTAAACTTGGAAAACCCTAGTTTGTAACCTTACGTTGAATTTGAGTAGTAAAGTTGAGTATGCTCCTTCCCTTGAGTTCTAACGTCAACTCTTCGATCCCATGGATCGTCTATCCCGTAGCTCATCGCTTCGAGCAATTCATACATCGTCTCTTCGGTGTTTCAAGATCATCTCTTTGATCTCTCCGTCATCTCTTTGACGCGTTTGAAGGCTATCTCTTTAGCCATAGGAAAGCCATCACTTTGGCTACGGAAGAGGAGAATCGAATTCAAGCTTGAGGAATCAAAGATTCTGCGTTGCAGACAACACTTCGGGGGTTGTTCGCATCACTCTTGTTCCTGCTCAGATTACGTTAAGAGTATGAAAAAGAGAGGTCTTTTGGGCGACCGTTGGGGGGTGACCCAACGGCCCTCCGATGCTTAAGTCAGTGATCGTAATTCAAGCGAACATAATTTGAAAAGATGTATAAAATGCAAAGTAAAAGTGAGAGAGAGTTTAGAAGTGATACGACTTTAGGTGGACTGCGTTCCAACTTCGAGGGATAGGTTGTCTGTCCTTTGTTTCCAGTCGATATGCTCCTTGCCCGACGACCTCCTTGATGAGGTAGGGTCCTTCCCATTAGGGTGCCAATTTTCCGTCGGTCGGATCTCTAGTGTTTTGGAATGTTTTCCTTAGGACCCAATCTCCTAACTTGAAGACTTTAGCTCAGACATTCTTGTTGTAGCTCCGGGCGACTTGCTGTTGGTATCGGACCATTCAGATTATGGCTTTCTCTCTAGTCTCGTCGATAGTGTCGAGGTTGTGAGCTAACTCGACGTCGTTTTGTTCTGGAGTTTGGAGTCCGTATCTGGCAGTTGGGACGAGTAGCTCAGTGGGGATGACTTCCTCGCTTCCATATACCAATGAGAAAGGGCTTTGCCCTGTTGCCTTTTTGGCGTCATCCTATCAGACCATAATATCAAAGAGAGCTCGTCGGCCCATTTGCCTTTTGCCCCTGTGAGGCATTTTTTGAGATTGTTGATGATGATTTTGTTGCTGGATTCTGCTTGACTATTATACTGTGGGTATCTTGGTGTGGATGTGACTAATGTGATGTTCCACTGCTTACAGAAAGATCGCGTCTTGCTACCGATGAATTGGGAGCCATTGTCGCATACGATTTTTGAAGGGACGCCAAATCTTGAGTCTTTTAGCTTCTGCTTTATCTGTCGGGAGTGTTCCATCCCCGAGCCATTTGATGTAGGGGATGGTCCAATCATCTTGGTCGCCTACCAAATCTTCTTTTGTGTGGTCGCCTACCTCTGCTGAGACGACTTCTTCTAGGGGTAATTCGTCTATTGTCTGAATGTTGTCTGGATTGAGTGTTTTGAAGATCTTGGGGACAGCTGGTGTGGTGATATGTGCTAAGGTTTGTGGAAGTCATTGGGATGTAAGGCCGAACCGAGATTTGCTAGGGCATCAGTATGTGTGTTGAGGTCGCGTGGGACTTGTCGGATAATGAAGTTCTGGAATTTGCTTACCAACTTTTTGACGATGTCTAGATATGCCATCATTCTGTCGTCTTTGGCAGCATATGAACCTTGTACCTGGTTAACAATTAGGAGAGAGTCGCATGTTACCTCTATGCTTAGAATTACGAGGTCATGTGCAAGTGTTAATCCAAATACGAGGGCTTCATATTCTGCTTCATTGTTGGTCGCGTCCCATTCGCATCTCATAACTTGGGCTATATGGTCCCCTTGTGGTGATTTTAGCACGACACCTAGGCCGAATCCTCTTACGTTTGATGCTCCGTCTGTATGGAGTTGCCATGTTCCCTTGTCTTCTTCGACTTTTAGCTGTTCGACCTCCCTTGTGGCTTCTTGTTCTAGTGTCGGGCTGAAATCGGCCATAAAGTCGGATAAAGCTTGAGATTTGATTGTTGTCCTCGGTTCGTACTCGATGTCGAATCCGCTGAGGTGTATGGCCTACTTGGCCATTCGTCCTATAAATTCTGGTTTCCTCATGACTGCTTTCATGGGATGGTTAGTTCTCACAATAATAGCATGTGACTCGAAATAGGGTCGTAACTTATTTGAAGCCATAACCAATGCCAAGACTAATTTTTCAAGTGATGTGTACCTGGTCTCCGCGGGAAGTAAGGAACGACTTACATAGTAGACTGGTGACTGTTTACCATCTTTCTCCCTTGTTAGGACTATGCCGACGGCTGATTCGGATACGACTAGGTATAATGGCAATGGTTCGTCGTTTTTTGGTTTAGCCAATAGGAGTGGGCTTGCCAGATATGTCTTTTGATCCTAGAAGGCTTGTTCGTGTGCAGTTGTCCAATCGAATGATTTGTTCTTCTTCAAAGCTTCGTAGAAGAGCTTGCATTTATCCGATGACTTGGATATGAATCTATTTAGTGCCTCTATCCGTCCTGTTAGTTTCTAGACGTCCTTGACGCATCGAGGGGATCTGAGGTTGACAATAGCCTTGATCTGGTCGGGACTAGCTTCTATCCCTCTTTGAGTGACCATGTATCCCAGTAATTTTCCTGAAGACACTCCGAAAGAGCATTTAGTCGGATTTAACTTCATGTTATATCTTTTCAATACCTCGAAGGCTTCTTTCAGGTGTTCGATGTGGTCCCCTGCTACTTTGGATTTGACGAGCATGTCATCAATGTAAACTTCCATGGTATCTCTGATTTGATCTTTGAACATCTTGTTCACTAGCCTTTGATACGTGGCCCCTGCATTTTTTAGTCCAAAGGGCATTACTTTGTAACAATAGATACCTTGGCTCGTTATGAAATCCATTTTTTCTTGGTCGTCAGGGTCCATGAGGATCTGGTTGTACCCACTGAACGTGTCCATGAATGTCAGCATTTCGTGTCCGGCAGTCGCGTCAACCATGGCATCGATATGTTATAGTGGGAAGGAGTCTTTTAGACAGGCCTTGTTTAAGTCTGTGAAGTCGATGCATACTCTCCATTTCCCATTCTTCTTTTGAACCACCACGACATTTGCTAACCAGTCGGGGTACTTGACTTCTCTTATTTTGCATGTCTCAATTAAAATTTTTACCTCGTCTTCTACAATTTTGTTGCGTTCTGGTGCGAACTTTCTCCTTTTTTTGCTTAACCGAGGGGTATGTGGGATCTACATTCAATTTGTGAGTAATAATATCTGGGGAGATCCCCACCATGTCTTTGTGTGACCAAGCAAAACAGTTAGAGTTGGATCGTAAAAAAGAAATTAAATCTGATCTGGTCGAATCGTTTAGATCCGATCTGACCCTTATTATTTGTGTTGGCTTTGAGGGATCCAGCGCGATCTCGTTGAGTCGTTCCATCTCTGGTTCGACGTATCGTGTGGTTCCTTCGCCATACTGTGATTGTTATGCGGAAGATTTATGGACTGCCCCTTTCATTGAAGTGACATAGCATTCCTTGGCGGCTCGCTGGTCTCCTTTTATTTCTTGTACCCCCACTTAGTAGGAAACTTTATTGTCTGATGGTAAGTGGAAGGTACAACTTTTATGGCATGGATCCAGGGTCTGGCAAGGATTGCATTGTATGGAGATGGGCAGTCGAGTATTAAGAATTTTACCTATTGGTTGACTCCACCAGCGTACGTTGTTAACACGATTTTGCCTTGGGTATACTTAACTCCCCCACTGAATCCGACCAATGGGGTAGAGTTTATGGTTAAGTCGTCCTCGCTTAAACCCATATCCTTTAAGGCATCTAGTGTCAACAAGTTGGTGGAGCTACCTGTGTCGATTAGAACACGACGGATAAGGCAATTGCTAATTGAAAGTGAGATTACCAGACCGTCATGATGATTGCCTAACTCTTGAGCCTCTGAATTGTCGAAGGTGATGGCTGGAGTGTCGGAGATCTGTAACTGTCTTGTCTCTGTCTGAATCGGTTTGTTGTCTTTGCTTTCTCGAGCGTGTCTTTTGGCGGCCGAGTACGTGTTTCCACACACGTTCGACCCTCCTGAAATGGTGTTAATAATTTTAGTAGGAACCGGAGAGGATGGTTTGTCGGATGTTACCTGATCTCTTCGATCGAGGGTCGCTTTGGCCCTATCTGAGATGACGTCGCGTAATAGCCCCTGCGCGAGGAGCCTTGCGACCTCTTTACAAAGGGCTATGCATTCGTCCGTCGAGTGTCCGTGGTCTCCGTGAAACTCGCACCACCTGTTCATGTCCTTCTTGACGTCTGGTTTATCGCTCTTTCGAGGCCACCTCACTTCTTTCCCATATTTGTCGAAACTCTTTACGAGTTCCGATATGGAAACATTGAAGTTGTAAGAGTGGAGCTTCGGAGGGAGAGCGGGGTTGTTTCGCCAATCTTGGTTCCTGTCATAAGAGTTGTTTACCTGACCGGGATCGTTTCGTCCCTTAGGGTATGGCTGGGGTCGTCGATCGCATCGATAATCCGAGGAAGCCTTTCGGTCGACTCGATCGGGACTTTTGTTTGCCTTGGAGGGTTCCTTGTCTTCTTCGAGTCTGACCTGTGCCATGGTTTTGGCTTGAACGTCTTCAAAGCTTCGACACATATATTTGGTCAGTTTGCGGTATAGTTCACTACCTCTGACCAGGCCCCGGCGAAACGCTTCGATCGATGTCGGAATGTCGCAGTGTGGGATTGTGACCTTCTCTTTGTTGTACCTGTTAAGATAATCTCTTAGAGGTTTGCCATACCATTGCACGATCCTATACAGATCGCTTGATTGCTTTTCCAATCGTCGACTACTAGCGAATTGGATTTTGAATGAATTGATCAAGTCGGCGAAGGAAGTGATGGAACCCTGTGGTAAATGCATAAGCCAAGTTAGTGCAGGTCCCGCGAGGGTCGTGCCAAAGCTTTTGCACATGACTGCCTCACGGTTCCCTTTTGGGATCGAAATAGTCATTAATTTTTGCTTATAAATTGAAACATGGTCGTCGGGGTCCCCGGTCCCGTCATAATTGGGCATGTTGGGGACGTGGAATTTTTTAGGAATCTCGACGCGTGCTATCGCCTCTGTGAAAGGTGAATCCTCATATCCATCGATTGCCTCTTTCTCGATTGGTTGAGGGACTCCTGAGATTCGTGCGATATGATCGTCCAGGGTCTTCATGTGCTCGTTGATAGCCTATTGTATGAGGGTCTGGAGGTCGGCTGGAGCTGTTACCTGTGGATGGATCACACGAGCCTCTGGAGGCTCGGTTATAAAGCTTGGCACGCTAGTTGTAGCGAAAGTGAATGAAGGAGTTTGGAACATACCAGAAGGTAGGGAGGCATTAGTTGCCGTCACAAGAGTTACGTCTATCCCGTCTAGATTGAGTCTAGTAGACAGTCCTTCTGTGTTGACCACACGCCTTGGACCTCCGGGGATCGATGCGGCCGAATGTATCTGCGATTTCAACAATTCATTCTCACGGGTTAGTCGAGCAATTTCAGATTCAGATTGGGTACTTAGCGTTTCTGTTCTGGCACGTTGTTGGGCCAATTCTTTTTGGAGGACATTCATGGCTTTCGCGAGCTCTTGAATTTGTGAGTTTGCGATCGACTGATTACTGGCGTCCTCTGCCTGGTTCGCGACTGGGGTGTCGCCTTGAGCTTGGTCTTCGACGAGGATTGCTGGGTTTTTGATTTCGGCCAAGATGGGATGAATGTTGGACTTGATGATTGGATCGCTTGATTGACTCGATGCCCCACGGTGGGCGCCAATTTATTTTGGGGCGAAAAGATCGAACTGACCTGGATCGCCTTAAGAAGAGCAACTAGGCAATTATAGAATTAATTATATATGAATGATCCAAATCAAGCAAGGAACTAAACGAAATAAGATTAAACAGACACAAAAGTAAGCTTATCTCTCTTGAATGAGAGATCGGTCGAATCGGACAATCTAAGCGTCGGTCGCTTTAAGATCGTAGTAAAGGATCGAACTTAAAATGCAATTGTAACAGAGCAAGAGAATCGTAGATGATAGCTGTTATTGATAGTAATGATCGTCCCCCTATAAAAGAAAGAACCACTCCTTTTATACATAATTTACATAAATGAACTAATAAATCCGTTCAAGTCCGATATTTCAGGGATTCGTCGAGTCGTTGCTCCAAGCGTCCGAGATTCGCTCAACTGTTTCAACGTCTCTCTTTCTCCAGATCGTGGCCCAATTTGATTACCTATCTGGGCCGGCTTCAATGGATAACAAATATTTTCTGAGCCCAACAGTGAGTACTCAAAATTTACCAACAAATTTATGCTTTTGATTAATTTTCTCCTGTTATAATTATGTGTTTTGGGGGGAAGAAGGCACTTGGGTGTGGAGAGAAGCAAAGCTCTATTCGTGAAGCTGTTCCCGGAGGTGTCGAGTTTTACGAGGGAGAATCCGCCGATTGCGAGTTTCGTGATTAGGGTGCTCTGTTCCGCCGGTGACCAAAAACCCTGGCGTCACCCTGGTAACTATCTTCACTTTCCTATTTGTCTGCAGTTACAATGGCATACTTGTTAACTCACTTGAAGCAAAGGGTGTCATTTCCTGTAAGTGTACTCATTTGATCTTGATGAGAACTTTCATATCCAGACTCTAGAAATCCAGATGAATTTTAAGATAGCATTATGTATTATGTGCTTCCCGTGATATAATGCAATTTTAAGATATCTACTGGTGGTTTTTGTTTGCTATCTATCTGCTTTAGTGACATTGAATGGTTTCATGCTAACTTCTTTGGATATTTATTTTTCAGTTTAAGAATATGATTGCAAGATGGTACATATTTTTGTTGGAACTCATTTTAACATGTGGCGCCGGGCTCTTTTCCGGGCACAATTCCGGTGGGCTCCGGCCATTGTCAACACCGGAAAGTGGGAGCATTGGCTTCATCTACGCGAGCACACTCTCGTAGTGTACTCATACGACAAAAATGATTTCCGTTTGAATGAGAAATGGAGGCCCAATGTAGCTTGCATGAAGTGCAAAACTTGGGCAAATGTGGGGGCAAGAACTTGTCCCACATTGAAAGTTTGGAGATAAATCTCCTAGCATATATAGAGGAGAAATGGACTCAAGGTTGTGGCCTTGGGTCATTACCCATTTTCAATGGGGAGAGGACCTAGCTCATCACGCGCGCCGAGCCGAGCCGAGTCGGGTCGGGTCGGGTGGGCGGGCGGGCGAGCCGAGCTCGGGTTGGGTTGGGTTGGATCGGATCGGATCGGGCTTGGGCTGGCCAGCCAACGCCCTATCCTTTTGGGCCGATCCAAAAGGCCCATTAGTGGGCTTTGACCCAGCTTTAACTCCCTCAATAAATTCTCTCCGTTAACTCCATAAGTTACATTTTTTACAAATGTGTAACTCCAGCAAGAAGAGACTTTTCGTTAACAACGAAGTAATCTCTAATAGAAGAACCTCTCGGGTTTCCTCATACAAGTAGACATTCTCCCACAAAAGCTCTCGTTTTTTCACTTCTCCTTCTCTTTTTCGTGTCTGAGAGTACACGCAGATCCGTGGGTTCGTTAGCTCTTGTTACTGGGTTGTGCGGTTCAAGAGATCGTCGCAGTTGTATCCTGGGATTCGGAACGTCAACAACCGTCACACTACGGGGCTTTTTCAGAATTAAGGAAAGAGATTTTGGTCTCGACTCTGCATCCGTTCTTCGTTCGGTATTTCTAAACTTCAGATTTCCTTAATTCATGTTCGTATATTTACAGTTTAAAGCTTTTGTATGCATATAGGAAATTATGTTCCTACAACCTTAATTCTGAATCTTGCTCTGTTTGACTGCTTATACGGACTAACCGATTACATTGTCTGAAGTATTTTTTTCTTTTCGATGTTCGTCATTTCAGTTGCTGTCTGGATTATATTGTACCGTTCGTGATTTAAATCTGCATCTTAATTAATTTGCTGATTTCGGTGTTTGATGATTTCGGCCTTGTAATTTGATTTGCCGTTAGTGCATTTAATTTGCCGTCATTTAATTTGTCATTAGTGCTTTGTCTTATGGTTTCGGCATTTACGAATTTCGGTCTTGCATATATTAATTTGCTAATTTGCTAATTCGTGAATTAATTCGTGTATCCCTTTAATTAATTTGCATTATGTTTTCGATGTTTGCTAATTAATTTGATGTCCGAGCATGATTCTTGTATGTAATATATATTCCATGCTTGCTGTTTTTGGTCTTCTAGACCTGAATCTTTTCGGCCATCTGTACTGATGTACAGAAAAATCAAACAAAAACAACATATATCATATACGCGTATGAAACTGCAATTTATTGTTTAAATTGCTTCGTTTGAGAATTTGCTCATTGAACTTATTGTTGCAATCGTACTCAATCTGGTTTAATTTTTGTAAAATTATGAGATGTATGATTAACCAAACTGAGAATGCTAATTCTGGTTCTGGTGCTCGTGTTGGAGCCAATAGTGGAAATCGTGTTGAGCCGACACCCCAGATTTGATCTGGGAGTGGTCTGCCAGCAGTGAATTTGCCAGTCATGAGGTTCGGAAACGCTGTCAAATCAGATTGTCCAAACCGATAACCTATCAGACTAGAAAAGTTATTGAAAGAGGATAAGCATGTGCTTTGACCTCAGAATTCATATCTTTTCTCCCTAGCCAGCGTTGAGGCCTGGACTAATGGGGATGGTCTGTGCAAATGTTGGGTTCAAAACCGTCTAATAGATCCACTGTACACTGGTACAGTGAGATCAAGACCTCTAAGGAATACTGAATTGCCTTGGAAAGAAATACAAGTCTGAGGACGCAAGCTCTAAGAAGTTCGCAGTGGCGAAATTTCTGGACTTCAAAATGGTGGACTCCAAGCCCATCATGGAACAAGTTGAAGAGCTGCCATTGCTTACGCATGAGATTATTGCGAAAGGAATGTCGATCTATGAGACGTTCCGGGTAGCTTCTTTCATAGAGAAACTCCCTCCAGGTTGGAAGGATTTCAAGAACTATCTAAAGCACAAGCGAATGGCTATGACCGTTGAAGACTTGATTGTCAGGCTACGGACTGAGTCAACCTACCACAAAACACACAGGGTGGTCAGGTACTGAACCCGAAGGCCAACTTGGCCAAACACAAGGACAAGGGGAAGAAACGAAAGTTTCAACCCTAAGGCTCCAACAACTTCAATAAGCAACTAGCTAAGAAGTTCAGTGGAAAATGCCACAAGTGTGGTAAAATGGGTCACAAGGCTACCGAATGTCGTAGCAAGGTTGATCCGCGTAAGGACAAGGGAAATCCCAAGTCAACATGACTGAAGACAGGCTCACGGATGCAGATCTGTGTGCTGTGACGTCTAAAGTCAATATGGTTGGAAGCAATCCAATGGAATGGTGGTACGATACCGGTGCTACCAGATATATCTGCTCTGATAGGGGAATGTTTACCACTTATCTGAAGAGCAAGAGTGACGAGCATCTATTTATGGGGAACTCGTTCACTACCAATGTCAATGGTCACGTCAAAATGGTGGTAAAGCTGACTTCCGAGAAGGAGTTGACTCTCACCAATGTCATGCATGTGCAAGAACGGCTTCGTTGTGAAGTTCGTGTCTGAAATGCTAGTTCTTTCAAAGAATGGGGTGTACTTGGACAAGGGTTATGTAAAGGATGGACTGGTCAAACTGAATGTAATGACAGTCATCCCAAACTCTATTATATCCAATGTTTCAATGAATAAGAATAATCATATTGCTTATGTCATTGAGTATTTTAATATGTGGCATGAACGGTAAGGGCATGTGAATAACAAGTCTATTCAAAGACTAAAGAACATGAACCTGCTTTCGAAATGCAAATCGATTAAAGACAAATGTGAAGTATGCATACAGGCCAAACTCACAAACACACCATCCCCACGTGTAGAGAGAACAACCGAACCTCTAGGTTTAATACACACAGATTTGTGTGATTTAAAATATGTGCAAACTAGAGGCGATAAAAAGTATTTCGTGACCTTTATCGACGATTGCACAAAATACTGTTATGTACACTTGCTAAGAAGCAAGCATGCGGCCTTGGAAAAATTCAAGGAATACAAGTTGGAAATTCAAACCAACTTAGTAAAACCATAAAAATTATCTGAAGTGATAGAGGAGGCGAGTATGATGAACCTTTCAACGCGTTCTGTAGAGAACACGGGATTATTCATCAAACAACTGCTCCCTACTCACCAGAATCTAACGGAGTTGCGGAACGAAAATACCGAACTCTGAAAGAGATGATGAATGCAATGTTGCAAGAATCTGGGTTACCCTACTCACCAGAATCTAACGGGAAGCGCTGCTTACCACCAACTATATCCTGAACAAGATACCGCATAAGGTTACTGGCAATACGCCATACGAACTTTGGAAAGGTAACGTACCATCGTACAAATACCTCAAAGTGTGGGGGTGCCTAGCAAGAGTGGTAGTGCCACCTCCTAAAAAGGTCACAATTGGACCTAAAACCGTTGATTGTATTTTCATAGGATATGCACATAACATTAGTGCTTATCGGTTTCTGGTACATAAATCTGATATACCAGATATACATGTCAATACAATAATGGAATCAAGGAATGCGTCTGTCTTTGAAAACGTGTTTCCGTGCAAGGATAAAGAACATCCGAGCGAACTCGTGAACAAAGTGACACAACCACTTCTGTAAATGAAACATAAGCTGAACCTAGACAGAGCAAGAGTGCTTGAAATGAACCAGAGGTTGAACCTAGACGAAGCAAAAGAGCTCGAAAGGAAAAAACCTATGGGTAAGAGTTCATAACGGCCTTTCTCTTAGAGAATGAGCCTAGAACTTTCAAAGAACCAAAGTCTACACCTGATGCACCTTCATGGAAGGAAGCAGTTAAAAACGAAATCGACTCCATTATGCAGAACCATACATGGGAGTTAGGTGAGTTGCCACAAGGGTGTAAAGCACTTGGGTGCAAATGGATTTTCAAAACCAAATTGAAAACCGATGGCTCAATAGACGAGCACAAGGCAAGGCTTATGGTGCAAGAATTCCGGCAAAACGAGGGCCAGGATTTCCTTAACACTTATTCTCTAGTTACGAGAATAACTTCAAAAATAATGCTAATAGCAATAGCTGCATTACGAAAGCTCGAAATCCATCAAATGGATGTAAAAACTGCCTTTCTAAATGGAGAATTAGAAGAGGAGATACACATGAAACAACCTGAGGGTCATGTGGTTCCTGGATAGGAACACAAAGTGTGCAGACTTGTGAAGTCTCTATATGGACTCAAACAAGCTCCAAAGCAGTGGCAGGAAAAATTTGACAATGTCATGATGTCAAATGGCTTCAACATCAATGCATGTGACAAATGCATCTATTTCAAAGACACACCAAATGGTTACATCTGGTTGTGTTTGTACGTAGATGACATGCTCATTATTGGAAGCAATAAGGACATGATCAACCGAACTAAGAAGATGCTTAGTGGGAAGTCTGACATGAAAGACTTGGGATTAGCAGATGTCATACTAGGGATTAAAATCACTAGACATTCTGAAGGAGTAATCCTATCTCAAGCTCATTTGTTGGAAGATATCCCAATGTGGGACAAAACCAGTGCCAGCAGTTAGTGTACACTGTGATAGCCTATCGGCTATAGCTCGGGCACTGAGTCATTTGTACAATGGTAAGTCACGAAGATGACATAAAACCATTACACAACTACTCTCGCACGGTATAATCTCAAACGATTACATCAAGTCGGTTGACAACCTAGCGGATCCATTTACTAAAGGTGTGTCACGAGATCAAGTTGTTAAATCATCAAGAGGAATGGGTTTAAAGCCTATGATTAAAGAGGATGCTTAATGGCTAACCCTACCTACCTGACTGGAGATCCCAAGAAGTAGGTTCAAAGGGAAAACTAAATCAAGCTGAATCAAGATGAGCACTGGGAGACTTAAGTCTCATCCCAGTTCCTAGGATGATGAACAGTGCTACCTGTATGAGTTAAGGTTAAGCTTGTCTTTTAATGATTCCATAGCTTTAAAATAAAAGTGGGGTATGACAGGATACTCTTCATGGCAATCACCTTATGAGTGTGAAATGGGGCCGTTTCTAGGAGAATTAAGAGAGGCTGAATTCTCCAAGTTCACTCATGAATAACCAGGGATGTTCAAGGCCAAAATGAACACAACAAAGAACCTAGTTCTGTGAGAAGATGAAACTGTGTGATAGTTATTGTCTCGGTTTACATCAAAGCCCGGGTGGTTCAAGACATCATGTTCACTACCTGGTCGAGTAAATCCGATAGCTACTCACTATGGGTGGTTCAAGGCTGAAACACGCTACCAGCCCAGATGCAGTGATTTTTCGACTGTACTCTCAAAAGTCTTTCTGTTTTTAAAACCAATGTTTAGAATCATTTCTATTCATGTGGGGGATTGTTGGAACTCATTTTAACATGTGGCGCCGGGCTCTTTTCCGGGCACAATTCCGGTGGGCTCCGGCCATTGTCAACACCGGAAAGTGGGAGCATTGGCTTCATCTACGCGAGCACACTCTCGTAGTGTACTCATACGACAAAAATGATTTCCGTTTGAATGAGAAATGGAGGCCCAATGTAGCTTGCATGAAGTGCAAAACTTGGGCAAATGTGGGGGCAAGAACTTGTCCCACATTGAAAGTTTGGAGATAAATCTCCTAGCATATATAGAGGAGAAATGGACTCAAGGTTGTGGCCTTGGGTCATTACCCATTTTCAATGGGGAGAGGACCTAGCTCATCACGCGCGCCGAGCCGAGTCGAGTCGGGTCGGGTCGGGTGGGCGGGCGGGCGAGCCGAGCTCGGGTTGGATCGGATCGGATCGGGCTTGGGCTGGCCAGCCAACGCCCTATCCTTTTGGGCCGATCCAAAAGGCCCATTAGTGGGCTTTGACCCAGCTTTAACTCCCTCAATAAATTCTCTCCGTTAACTCCATAAGTTACATTTTTTACAAATGTGTAACTCCAGCAAGAAGAGACTTTTCGTTAACAACGAAGTAATCTCTAATAGAAGAACCTCTTGGGTTTCCTCATACAAGTAGACATTCTCCCACAAAAGCTCTCGTTTTTTCACTTCTCCTTCTCTTTTTCGTGTCTGAGAGTACACGCAGATCCGTGGGTTCGTTAGCTCTTGTTACTGGGTTGTGCGGTTCAAGAGATCGTCGCAGTTGTATCCTGGGATTCGGAACGTCAACAACCGTCACACTACGGGGCGTTTTCAGAATTAAGGAAATAGATTTTGGTCTCGACTCTGCATCCGTTCTTCGTTCGGTATTTCTAAACTTCAGATTTCCTTAATTCATGTTCGTATATTTGCAGTTTAAAGCTTTTGTATGCATATAGGAAATTATGTTCCTACAATTTTTTCATAAAAAACTATTTTAATTGACTGTTTTTATATGCTTTCTGGTAGGATTATATTTTTGACAAAATGCTTTATGGTGTTGAAATTATATAGTATAATAATTTTGAACCAAAATGTAAGAAATAGCCAAACGCCAGAGGATAATTGTAGGCAATAGGCTGCTGCTAATGGTTTGTGAATTTTGAGTGTAAGATCTTCATTATGTATGTATAATAGTATCATTATGTACGTAATTAATTATATGTCTTTCAATGGCGATCTTGCTTTATATATTATAGTTGGCTATGGCGGAAGTTCTTACAAAATCTAAATATGTGAAAACTTGTCACTGAATTAGGGAAATATTATTGATAAGTTTATTGTCACTCAGTTGTCAATGTAATTTAATTATTTTATTTTCTTTTTAGATGTCATATATTTTATTTGACCTTAAACTTGAACTAATAATGTCCTTTTTTTGTGGGGTAGGATTTGCTTTTCTAAGGAGTAAAGAGCAATATCATGTATGAATAGTGGATGAAGATTGATGAAGTTGAAGACATGTCTTATGGTTGTTTTGTCAACTTAATTTTCTAGATGGACTGTCTTAATCTTGAATGAAGACCAAAGACTTTAGACTTTTATTATGATTGTCTTATCGACTTGTGATTTTATATGTGGTGTACTGTTGGGCCTGACATCCCCGGAGAAGATGGATCAAGTGAATCGAGCCCAAGCCCATTGCAGATCGGAAGAACAAAGGAGAAGGCCCAGAGGAGGCGACAATGCTTCTCTGGTCGAATGCCCTCCGACAGGAGCGCGAGAATCTCGCCATACATTTAATGCCCAGATCACGCAACGTCCACAACATTCAAACCACTATAATTGCAGCAATTAAATGGCATAATCCTTGCCATTGCTCCCGGCATTGAAGACGAAGATATTAGAAAAACACAACGGTCACAATGGAAAATAACTTACCATATTTGGACGACGAAGAAGATAAGAAGATACGAACACATTAAACGCTAGACACACAAGCATCCTGGCTCACAAACAAATCAGAACAACACTTACGCTGCCCGCTTAGCTCTCTAGCAATCATCTGCGCTTACTCTCCACCGGTCGTCACCTAAAAGTCATCGGTCGAGTCCTATACGACCACTCGGTCTAAACTACGATAAGTTGTATCTCGATTCGATCCGATCAATACATTATCTAATAAAATCATCTCACTATTCTACATTTATTCTTTGCTTGTCAGTTATCTGCTTGGTTTGGATTGTTCTCTATCACCCGATCGACTAGTTACCCCGTCTAAGGCAATTTAGGTCGTCCGATCCTTTCGCCCCAAAACAATTTGGCGCCCACCGTGGGGCAACTTGCCGATCACCCTTCCGAAACTTTCCAACCATGACTATTGACCCACCTATCGACAACCAAGAACCACGTCTCGAAGACGGAACCCAAGATGCAGTAATCACAATCAAAAATCCTACTCCAACCCAGTTCCAAGAACTTTCCCAAAAAATGGCCACCCTTCAAGAGGAACTAGCCTAGCAACGCCAAAAGACCGAGGCCCTAGCCGCTTTGTCAACCCAATCCAAAGCTGAGATCGCGCAACTAACCCGTGAAAATGAGTCTCTTAAGTCGCAGGTACAGTCAGTGGCTTCAGGATCTAGGAACGTGCCCGTCCACGGTGGCGTCCGAACACGCCTCGACATGGACAACATCGAGCCGACGCCTCCGAGCATACGACGTCCCAGACACACTGAGGGTACGTCTCGAACTCCTTTCGCTAGTCCATTTTCGACTAACCATGTCACCTTTTCCACACCGATCGGGTCTACTGGGGCCCGAATCGATGAACCGCAAGTTACCAATCCGCCAGATGTCCTGGCTCTTTTCCAGCAGACGCTCGACAAACACATGAAGACGATCGACGATCGCTTTAACAGGCTCCCAGGAGTCCTGCAACCAATCGAGAGGGAAACGTCCGACGGATTCGAAGAATCCCCGTTCGTCGAAGAAATCGCAAGGGTCGAGATCCCCAAGAAGTTCCATCTCCCCAACATGGCGACGTTCGACGGCACCACCGATCCAGATGACCATATCTCTCTCTATAAACAAAAACTAATGGTCGCATCTGTTTCAAGGGAGAGCCGCAAGGCTGTCATGTGCAAAAGCTTTGGCATAACCCTCGCGGGTCCCGCACTAACGTGGTTTATGCGTTTGCCTCAGGGAATGATTACATCCTTTGCGAATCTGGTCAACTCTTTCAAGAGTCAATTTGCTAGCAGTCGAAGGCTCGAAAGACAATCAAGCGACCTCTACCGAGTCACACAAAGGTATAACGAACCCCTTCGGAATTATCTTAACGTGTACAATAAGGAAAAAGTGGCGATCCCCCACTGCGATGTCACAACCTCCATTGAGGCCTTCCGACAAGGTCTGGTCAAAGACAGCAATCTCTACGACGAGATTACCAAGTACCCGTGTAAAAGTTTTGAAGATGTCCAAGCCAAAACCATGGCCGAGGTAAGATTGGAAGAAGACCGAGAGTCACGTAAAGCCTCACGCGGACCCGATCCATCCGACCGTAAAAATCCCCCCGACAACCGTCGAGACAGACGATCTCATCCCTATTCTCGTAATCGAAACGAACCAAATCAGGTAAACTCTTTTCAAGACAGGTCACATGAATGGAGAGACAGTCCGACGTTGCCTCCTAGGGTCCAGTCTTATAATTTCAATGTTTCCGTGTCGGATCTTGTCAAGAGTTTCGACAAATATGGAAAAGAGGTAAGATGGCCCCGAAAGAGCGACCGACCGGATGTTAAGAAGGACATGAGTCGATGGTGCGAATTCCACGGCGACCACGGTCATTCGACCGACGAGTGCATCACCCTGCGGAAGGAAGTCTCTAGGCTGCTCTCACAGGGGCTCCTGCGCAACGCAATCTCGGAGCGGGCAAAGGCCACCATGGAACGTCGAGATAAGGTAAAACAGAACAAACCCCCATCTCCCGTCCATACAAAAGTTGTCAATACCATTTCAGGTGGATCGGATATATGTGGAAACACATACTCCGCAGCTAAGCGACACGCTAGGGAAAGCAAGGGCGACAAGCCCGAGGCATCGGAATTCAAGCCAAGGAGGACATCTGACCTTCCGACGGTCACATTCGACGAATCCGATTCCGACGGGTAGGATAGTCACCACGATGGTCTGGTAATCTTTTTGTCTATTGGTAATTGTTTAATACGGAGAGTACTAATCGATACAGGGAGTTCGACAAACCTCTTGACCCTTGACGCTCTTAAAGAAATGGGTCTGACTGAGAACGACCTAATCAAGAAGTCGACCCCACTGGTCGGGTTCAGTGGTGAGGTTAAGCATACGACTGGTGAAATCATTCTAACCACATACGCTGGAGGAATCAACCAACAGGTGAAATTCTTAGTCCTAGATTGTCCGTCTCCCTATAATTGTATTCTTGGCAGGCCATGGATACACGCTATGAAGGCAGTACCTTCAACGTATCATCAAGTCATCAAATTCCCCACTGAATGGGGAGTCCGAGAGATCAAAGGAGATCAAAGGACCGCAAAAGAATGCTATGTCGCTTCCATGAAGAGCACATTCGAACACAAGACCGCATAGCAACCACAGAGTGGCGAAGGGCCTAGTCGGTACGTCGAACCAGAAATGGAAAAACTCGATGAAATCGCACTAGACCCTTCAAAGCCAAACCAAACGGTAAGGGTCGGGTCGGACTTGGACGATTCGACCAGACAACAACTTCTTGACTTTCTCAGGGCCAATGCTGACTGTTTCGCATGGTCGCATGAGGATATGGTCGGAATATCTCCAAACGTTATTACTCATAAATTAAATGTGGATCCATCTCATCCCTCTGTCAAGCAAAAACGCAGGAAGTTTGCCCCCGAGCGGAACAAGATAGTCGATGACGAAGTCAAGAGCTTATTGGAAACGGGAAAGATCAGGGAGGTCCACTATCCTGAATGGCTAGCCAACGTGGTCGTAGTCCAGAAAAAGAATGGCAAATGGAGAGTCTGCATCGACTTCACAGACCTTAACAAGGCTTGTCCCAAGGACTCGTTCCCTTTACCCCATATCGACGCCATGGTCGATGCCACAGCGGGGCACGAAATGCTTACCTTCATGGACGCTTTTAGCGGTTACAATCAAATCCTTATGGAACCCGACGATCAAGAAAAAACAGCGTTCATCACCAGCCAAGGTATCTATTGTTACCGAGTAATGCCCTTTGGTCTGAAAAATGCAGGGGATACGTATCAACGACTAGTCAACAAAATGTTCAAAGACCAAATCGGAGACACGATGGAAGTCTACATCGACGACATGTTGGTCAAGTCCAAAAAGAAAGAAGATCACATAGACCACCTATGCGACAACTTCGAGGTGCTTAAAAGGTACAACATGAAACTAAACCCTACTAAATGCTCCTTCGGAGTGTCGTTAGGGAAGTTCTTAGGATACATGGTGACACAAAGAGGAGTAGAGGCTAGCCCAGAACAGATCAAGGCTCTCATCAACCTTCGATCCCCCTGATGCGTCAAAGATGTACAGAAGCTCACATGTCGGATAGCAGCTCTGAGCAGATTCATCTCCAAATCATCCGACAAATGCAAACCCTTCCACGACGCACTCAAGAAGAACAAGTCCTTTCAATGGACGGAAGAACACGAAGTAGTGTTCCAAAACCTCAAGGAGTACCTGGCCAGTCCCATGTTACTGACCAAACCTAAAGGCGACGAGCCCTTATTTCTTTATCTTGCAGTGTCAGAATCAACCGTAAGCGCAGTACTGATCAGGGAGAAGGATGGCAAACAGTCGCCAATATATTACGTCAGTCGGACGCTGTTACCGGCCGAAACAAGGTATTCGTCACTTGAAAAGCTCGTGCTATCACTGGTAATGGCTTCGAACAAACTCAAACCATATTTCGAATTCCATACTATTACTGTTCGCACTAATCATCCCATGAGAGCTATCATGAGGAAACCTGAGTTCACAGGACGAATGACCAAATGGGCCATACACCTCAGTGGTTACGATATCGAGTATAAGCCCAGGACAGCGATCAAGTCGCAAGCCTTAGCCGACTTTGTGGTCGATTTCAATTCAACCCTAGAGCAAGAAGCCACAAAAGAAGCAACACAATTACTCGCGACGGATGAGGCAGGTACATGGGAGCTCCACACAGACGGGGCATCGAATGCCAGAGGATCGGGGCTAGGGGTCGTGCTAAAATCGCCACAAGGGGACAAGATAGCTCAAGTTGTCAGATGTGAGTGGGATGCAACTAACAACGAAGCTGAATACGAGGCACTCATATTCGGACTCATCCTAGCTCGCGACCTAGGGGTCCGAGAGATCGAAGTCGTTTGCGACTCCCTACTGGTCGTAAACCAGATACAAGGGTCGTATAGTGCCAAGGATACCAGAATGATAGCCTACCTGGAGGTAGCCAAGAAACTGATCGGACAATTCCAAACATTCAACATCAGACAGGTGCCCAGGGATCTTAACTCCCAAGCTGACGCACTCGCTAATCTGGGATCCGTCCTAGACCCGAAGGAATTTCCACACATACCATTGGCCCACATCACCACGCCAGCCGTCCCAAGGACATCCGTCGAGTCAACAACATCACTTGAAGATCTCGTCGCCATGGAAATAGGCGACCGATCAGAAGAAGACATCGTCGACACAAATGATGACTAGATGCTGCCTTACATTAGATGGTTAAAAGACGGTATCCTACCCGACGACAAGACGGAAGTAAAAAGGCTCAAGGTACAAGCACTCTCTTACGATATCGTAGATAACATCTTGTACAAAAGATCTGTTACAAGACTACTACTACGATGCCTCAAGACTCCAGAAGTCGGACGTATCTTACAATCGTTGCACGAAGGGGAGTGTGGCAATCACACCGGCGGATGAAGCCTCTCGGGAAAAGCCCTACGAAACGGGTACTATTGGCCAACGATGAACAAAGACGCCATGGAATACACCAAGAGATGCGACGCCTGTCAGCGGCACGCACCCGTCCATCATCAGCCTTCGGAGCTCCTCCATCCGACCCTAGCTCCATGGCCCTTTATGAGATGGGGAATGGACATCGTCGGAAAGCTCCCCCCGCGTCGGGTCAAAGAGTCTTCTTCCTTGCCATGACGGACTACTTCTCTAAATGGATCGAAGTCGAAGCCTACAGAGAGGTAAAAGATCAACACGTCATTTCATTCGTAAAACGCAATATCTTGTGCAGATTTGGCATCCCATCAGAAATCGTGTGCGACAATGGCTCCCAATTCATCAGTCATAAGACTCGAACCTTCTGTGACCAGCGGAACATCAAGTTGGTCACATCCACACCTCGGTATCCGCAATCCAACAGACAAGCCGAATCCAGCAACAAGATCATTATCAATAACCTCAAGAAACGCCTCACAAGGGCTAAAGGCAAATGGGCAGACGAACTCCCACTTATTCTCTGGTATGACATGACTACTCTAAAGAATGCGACCGGACAATCGCCTTTCTCTCTCGTCTATGGGAGTGAGGTGGTCATCCCGACTGAGTTACTGGTTCCGACCGCTCGCTGCAACCTTCAGACAAATGAACAAAACGACATCGAGCTAGCACACAATCTGGACAGAGCGGACGAAATCAGAGAGAAAGCCCGAATCAGGATGGTCAGGTTCCAACAACAAGTCGCAAGGAGCTACAACAAGAACGTCCGAATCAAGGCATTCAAGGTCGGAGACTGGGTCCTCAGGAAAACTTTCCAGAACACTAAGAACCCATCCAACGAAAAGCTAGCACCACAGTGGGAAGGACCTTACTTGATCACCGAAGTGGTCGGACAGAGAGCATATCAGCTAAAGGATAAAGACGGACGATCGATCCCGAGGAGTTGGAACGCAGCACATCTAAAACTCTACCATTTCTGAACCAATGAGGTAAAACATCACACAAATCTTATACATCGCATATACATTACTATCTGTCGCATACAAATCGCATGCAAATCGCATGCTATCGCATATACATTACTATCTGTCGCATACAAATCGCATGCTATCGCATATACATTGCTACCTGTCGCATATATACCGCATGTTGTCGCATGTACATCGCTATTTCCTTTTACATATCATCATCTGACACTAAGCGAATAATTTCTCCTTACAAAAACACAAATGCAGAACAATATTTATATTGGATCCTGTCATCCGCAAAAAAAAGCGCTTACATTACATTACACAATCGATCGGAACACGGGGAGATGACAACACAAGCACGTTGGCACACCGCCTGCCTTAGACAAAACATAAGGTATAACACCTTATTACATTTACGCAATAAAACATATTGCTTACCTCCCCGGCATAATGTCATGACTAACACATACACAAACACATCGCAGGCCTGCTCTATGTTTTGGGGCGAAAAGACCTAACGAATCCAAATCGCCTTAAGGAGGGCAACTAGACAATTTGTTAGACAAATTATATCTAAATAATCCAAATCAACTAATCAATCAAGAGAATGAGAGTAAATGAATATAATATAAACTTATCTCCCTTGAATGAGAGGCGAATCAAATACAGAAATTAAGCCGTCGGTCGCTTTAATGTTGGAGTAACGGACTGAGTACAAGAATGATCTCGTATGCGAGTAGAACAACAGTAGAACAATGATAGAAAGCTGCTTAAATTGAGTAATAATGAGCATGTGTGGTTGTGTGTCGTTACAGAATTGATCCGGGCCCTTACAAGAGAGTTTTCTCTACAATTTATACTACTTCTAGTCTTCAATCGGTTGGCAGATCCGCCGAGATTCATGGAAGTTGTTGTAGGTCGGTTGAGATTGTCCGAGATCTGCGGGAGACGTTCAGATGTGTACTGGTTGCTCCGAAATCCGCGGAGGTCGTCGCTTTAACCACTGGTCGCCCCGATATCTCTGATAGGCTGAACTGACCGGACCGAGATCTCTGGTGGCTTTAACTGACCGGACCTAGATTTGTGGAGGTTGTTGTTGACCGGATCTTCTAGAAGGCATCTTTGGGCTGATCCGGTGGGCCGTTCTGATGGGCTAAAAATCAAGGCCCAACACTCTACATACATACACAGGGTGAAACCCCACTCGACGGAGCATACGGGTGAAACCAACATACACGAAATACAAAACGTCGTCGACAACTTGCTTGAAGGTCCGACGAACATGTATGAAACGAACTAGCATACGACTCTATATGTAAAAATACAATTGCATCGAAATAAAAGCATCTTTATACAAATACGTGACATGCGATGGTGGACGGGTCGCCAAAACACATTGTCTGCCTACACATTTATAGGACTTTTAACGACGGTCATTCAGAAATATCATGCGACCCGCGATGGTGGACGGGTCGCCAAAACATATAATATTCAAACCCACACACAGATGGGGCAAAGAAAGTCATACTACGCGGAGAAAACAAATCAAGCGTCGGGAGCAATGGCATTACCTTCCGCAGGGGCTGGATCCAGATAAGCTATCTCATCAGTCGGCTCGACATCACCAAGATGGGCCTCGTCCTCATCGGCGCCTTCATCCACGGCCTCCTCTCTGACGCCGGCTAAGCAAAACAGCTCCTGACCAGGATCGCCCTTTGGGAACATGGAGTCCAGAGTCTCCTTCTCCGCTTTCAGGTCCCAGAGCTCATGCTTGCCCTCGTTGAACTCCTCGATCATTTCGATGCGCGACTTCACCGCATAAAAAGCCCCAACGTCACCAGTAATTTGGCCATCGGCAATGCGAGCCCGCCTCACCTCCTCCTCAACGCCTGATCGGCACTCTTCAAACTCCCTCCGACTTGCGACCATCTCTTCTTGACTGCTCTTCAGCTCCCTGGTGAGGCGACGCTCAGTCTCACGGCAGCGACTCTCCGCTTCCTCCAGCTTGGTCCTCAAAGATGCAAGGTCGGACTCTGACCTAGCAACCCTGTCCTCGGCCTTGACAAGCATCGTCTGAACACCAGAGTAAGCTCCTAAGAAATACTGGAAGGCCTGACAGAAAGACACACGACAACACAAAAACACAATCAAGAAACGCAGTCGAGCAAAAAGAAACATAAAAACAAGAACAAAGGGCAACTCACCCTCCACGCGGAGCATCCCGCTTCACCAATGCAGTCTAGAGGGGAGACATCCTTAACTTTCGACTTCAAAGTCGGGTCCTGAGCGCGAAAAAGGTCGGCGATCGACTGTCCGACGGCACCGATCTTGCCGACCCCCTCAGCAGTCACACTCTTTTTCCTAGGGATGTCCTCCACCTTGACATCTTCAGGGCGAGCGCTCGCCTTCCTCTTAGAGCCAGTCTTGACTGGAACCGTCAGATCCACCAGATCTGGTTTGCTTGACGCGGCTTTGGCCGCCGCCTTCCTCTGCTCGATCAGACTTTTCCCTGACGCCACCCTCAAACGAGCACTCGATCAACCACCAGGGGAACCTGACACGACAGAACAACAAAAAGGGAGAAATCCTAAAGTACACGACAAAACGAAAAATAGTAAAAGACGCCTGGAGTCAAGAATCTACCTTTTGCACGAGACGATGAGACATTCGACATGTCGTCTTGAGAGGCAAGAGTCGTCGACAGCAGGTTGACGTTCACAAACTTTCTTTCAGACACGGGAATTTCAAGGACAATCTTCGACAAGCCTTCCGACCGGCTACTCACTTCTAGATCTTCTGGTTCGGGGACTACAAAAAAGAAAAGTTAAGGCAAGAGTTAAGACACATAAAATACGCGAAAGAGAAGACAAATACATACTATCGATCCGCCACTCCGTCAACAAAAACGGATACTCTCCCTCCTTCTCCAAAGAAGAACGTTCAACGAAAAAGAACTTCGACCCCCATCCGCGGTCGTTGACATCAGGGCTCTGCACCAAAGGCTTCCGACCATGTCGGATACGCAAATGAACGCGACATGAACTCTTCGACCCAATAAAGTAGTTATACCACATAGCATCAAAATCAAAATCGGCCCCAGTTTGAACATTCACAGGGTCTAAAACCCTAAGAACTCTCCACGCCTGAGGCATTACTTGACATGGCGCCAGCGTCAAAGTGGCTAAAAAATCCCTGACAAGGGGAGAGAAAGGAAATTTGTGCCCTATTCTAAACGGGTATGCATAGAAGCAAATCCATCCTTCGTAACGCGCATCGGCCCTCTCGTCTGGATGAGGCAACCTGGCAACCGTCTCCGATGGAAAGCCTCCGACTTGGAGAACTTGATCCAGCTCCGCTTGGGACAAAGTGCTAGTCAATGCATCCGACTCCTTCAAAATGAAACGAGGAGGAGTTTCGCCTTCATGAGAATCGGAAAGAGTCTTCGACGACTCGGAAGCCTCGATGGAAACCATTTCGAGAATGGAAAGTGAGAGAGATCAAGAGCTATGACTAGAGAAATCAGAAAACTATGGCGAAAGAGACCGAGAAGCTTACCGGAAGAAACTTGCAAAGGAAGATGGGATGAAGACTAATCGATTCCCTCTGCTATGAATTTATGGAGGGAAGCGAAGATTTGCAGAGGCGTCGCATCATGCCCCGATCACGCGCCACGTAGCCCTGAGCAAACGCGCCAAAAAAGGATGGTGAAGATCGTATCTAGAGAAGTTGCCACGGATTCCGTTTTACTTGCCTAAACCGAAAACCCAAGGCAACTTGGGGCTATTGTTGGGCCTGGCATCCCCGGAGAAGATGGATCAAGTGAATCGAGCCCAAGCCCATTGCAGATCGGAAGAACAAAGGAGAAGGCCCAGAGGAGGCGACAAGGCTTCTCTGGTTGAATGCCCTCCGACAGGATTGCAAGAATCTCGCCATACATTTAATGCCCAGATCACGCAACGTCCACAACATTCAAACCACTATAATTGCAGCAATTAAATGGCATAATCCTTGCCATTGCTCCCGGCATTGAAGACGAAGATATTAGAAAAACACAACGGTCACAATGGAAAAGAACTTACCATATTTGGACGACAAAGAAGATAAGAAGATATGAACACATTAAACGCTAGACACACAAGCATCCTGACTCACAAACGAATCAGAACAACACTTACGCTGCCCGCTTAGCTCTCTAGCAATCATCTACGCTTACTCTCCACCGGTCGCCACCTAAAAGTTATCGGTCGAGTCCTACACGACCACTCGGTCTAAACTACGATAAGTTGTATCTCGATTCGATCCGATCAATACATTATCTAATAAAATCATCTCACTATTCTACTTTATTCTTTGCTTGTCAATTATCTGCTTGGTTTGGATTGTTCTCTATCACCCGATCGACTAGTTACCCCGTCTAAGGCGATTTAGGTCGTCCGATCCTTTCGCCCCAAAACATGTACCGTGTACTAGAGGTCTTAATTGCATTTCCTTTGAGAAAAATTTGATTTACCAATTTTTATAATTAAATTTTAAAAAATGATAAAGTTCATCTGAAAATCACCCGATCCACCCGATCACCCGTGGGTGATCAAGTGGATCGGGTACGGATGATGGCCCATCGGGTGCGGGTCGGGTGGCCAAATGAAAAAATCGGGCCGGGTGATGGATGTGGTCCACTTGTCCGTCACCCGACCCATTGCCATCCCTAACTCAGACCAAGTCACATGGGGCGAAGACGAGCTTGCGGTGGCCCTTGTTGTGTTGCGCGGCATACTGGGCAGCCTGACGCTTTAGCTGGGCTCGCGTTCGGCGGTGTAGCTCTTGTACGTGTTCGGCGCGGTTGGCAGCGGCGACATGCTCCTCGTCAGTCATGGGGCGCAGCAACATGTCTAGAGGCGTCAAAGGATTGCGGCCATAGACCACCTCGAACGACATCAACCTGGTTGCCGAGTGATTGGACCTGTTATAAGAAAACTCAACAATAGAAAGTAAGTCCTCCCAACGTCTGGGATTGGCTCTGAGCATGGTCCTAAGAAGGGCTCTTAATGTGCAGTTGGTGACCTCAGTTTGACCATCCGTCTGGGGGTGATAGCTAGTAGAGAATAATAGTTTGGTATTGATGCGCTCTGGGCTAGTCCTGAACCAGTGCTCGACGAGCCCCCGAAGACCAAGACCGTGGCGTCCCCCTTGGCATAGGACTTAGTCTAGTTTAGTCATATTAGTTCATATTTCCGTTATTTCCTATTTTGGCATGTTGCCACTTTTAGTACTTTCTATTTTTGCACTTTCTATTTCGGGCGTGTGTCTTCTCTTGCTAGAAAAGCCGGCCTATTAGTGTGTCTTGCGGCCCAAGCCCATTAGGGCTCTTGGCCGAGCATAAAGGCTATAAATAGCCTTCGTTGTAATTATTGTTCCTTACGTTGAAATTTATGCCTAAGCTTCGTAGTTGAGTTGAAGTCCTCCCCTTAGGCCTCAGCGTCACAAAACTGGTTAGACCCGATTGAACCACGTCACGGTTCACAAACACAACCTTCACTCTCGCCCCACCCTCACCCAAGCAAGCATAAGAGAGCCGCGGACCAACCTTCCCGGTGGTTCATATTTATCCGGTTACCAAGAGAAGAATCCGAGACCATTTCCTACCTAGATCCGGCTTCAGACGAGATCTGAGCCATCAGATTCGTATCAATTGGTATCAGAGCGCCAAGGGTACGAGGTGTGTCTTTCCTTCTCTTTCCTTTCTCCCTACCCATCATCACCATTAAAACTCCCAAAACCGAACTCGACTTCTGTCCAGATTTCGCCCAAATTGTTTTTCTATTTTCTTAAATTTTCTTCCATAACCCTGTAGATCATCTCGATACGAGTCCGGGCATATAAAATTCGCCCAAAATGGACATCATTTGACCCCTAAAAAGGCCAAAATACGAACCCTTCCCTGCTGCCCAAACCCTACCCGCAAGCCGCGACCGCGGCCACATGCCGAAGATCTTATCCATATCTTTCCCAAATCTCCCAACCATATCTTGGCCGATCTCCTTTTTGAATTTCAAATTCAAAATTCAAAACCAATTTCCCTCTCTCTCCTTAACCACCCAATCTTATCCCATTTACCATATCTTTCCCCTGCACCGCCTCCATGACTTGTCGACGATCGGACTGGCGCCCTCCCGAGCACTATGACATCGACAACCACCACATGGTCCAAGACCGACGGGATACTAGTCAGCGGCCCCGAACCGACATGCAGTTATGCCTTAGGCGTTTCGCCGGGTATGACAACTCCGACACGTTCTTGGAGTGGGACCGCTATATGGCTTACTACTTTAGCCATCGAGACTACAACAAGTATGAGCAATGCGACGTTGCCATTCATTGCTTCACCAGCTATTCCCTCGACTGGTGGTATCGCGACGAGGATGATTGATGGGACCGTGGTCGGTCTCCTATTGAGACTTGGAAGCATCTCGTGCGTGTCATGACGCGACACTTTGCCCCGGAGCTTGATGCCGAGGCTCACGCAGTGCGCACACATCGACTGTCTCGACCCCAGCTCGTGTACCAAACAGAGCGCGTCCCAGTGCACTCCCCTGAGTGCCCCAGAGCACGCTACTCCGATCGCCCTAGCCGGCCCATCCCCGAGCATGCTCCAATGCGCACCATGGAGCCCATGCCGGTAGTGCCGATCGCAGCACCGACCCCACCTCTCCAAGATACGCCAATGCAACAACTCTCGGCAGAACAAAGAGAAATACAGGAGTTGTGCTGCCAGGTGGCTCATCTCCAAAGCCTACACCGCGCTACGCCTGTGCTTCCTGTACCGACTTCCAGCGCATCGCCCACACCAACGCCGCTACCCATGGCAGCCTTACCTGCACGCGTGCCATACTTGCCCCAGGCACTAGTGCCAACACCCACCTTCAGCGAGCCAGCACCCCTGCCCAGCACGTTAATGTTCAAGTCACTTGCCGCCAAGACTGCTCCCGCACCCATGCCATACTTGCTGATCTTTGAGGTGCCTCGAGTCGGTCCCGAGCCCCATTTTGGTGCAACGCTATCGCTGGCTGCCACGCGCATTCTTTCCCTTGCCCCAACCAGTTCAAAGCGAGGACGCTTCGATTCTAAGGGAGGGAGAATGATGCGCTCCTGGCTAGTCCTGAACCGGTGCCCGACGAGCCCCCGAAGACCAAGACCGTGGCGTCCCGCTTGGCATAGGACTTAGTCTAGTTTAGTCATATTAGTTCATATTTCCGTTATTTCCTGTTTTGGCATGTTGCCACTTTTAGTACTTTCTATTTTTGCACTTTCTATTTCGGGCGTGTGTCTTCTCTTGCTAGAGAAGCCGACCCAAGCCCATTAGGGCTCTTGGCCGAGCATAAAGGCTATAAATAGCCTTCGTTGTAATTATTGTTCCTTACGTTGAAATTTATGCCTAAGCTTTGTAGTTGAGTTGAACTCCTCCCCTTAGGCCTCGGCGTCACAAAACTGGTTAGACCCGATTGAACCATGTCATGGTTCACAAACACAACCTTTACTCTCGCCCCACCCTCGCCCAAGCGAGCATAAGAGAGCCACAGACCAACCTTCCCGATGGTTCCTACTTATTCAGTTACCAAGAGAAGGATCCGAGACCATTTCCTACCTAGATCCGGCTTCAGACGAGATCTGAGCCATCGGATTCGTATCAGGTACCTAGCTTTCTTCAAAGTGTCCTCCAAAAATGTCCAACAAATTTTGTGTCCCTATCACTCACAATAGTCTTAGGAATCCCATGTAAGCGAACCACATTATCAAAGAAAAGATCGGCTATGTCAGTGGCATTGTGGGTCGTCTTACAAGCTACAAAGTGGGCCATCTTAGAAAACCTGTCCACAACAACAAAAATAGAATCCTTACCTCTACGAGAGAGAGGCAAACCTGTGATGAAATCCATGGACAAATCTTCCCAAGGGGCGGCCAGAATGGGCAATGGAGTGTAAAGGCCGTAAGGGCTTGAGCTAGCCTTAGCTCGTTGGCACACCACACAACTCTTGCAATACCTAGTGATATGTGTAGTCATGTGAGGCCAATAGAAATGTTATCTTAGAGCGGCTAGAATCTTAGCAATCCCAAAGTGGCCTCGGCCATCATGTGCCTCTTGAATGAGGAGGGTCCTAACGGAGGAGCTAGGGATGCATAGTCGACCTGCCTTGTATAGATACCCCTCATGGATGAAGAACGTGTCAAACTCTCGGTCCCTAAGGCATTGCTCAAAAATAGGCTTAAAATAGGCATCAACCAAATATAAGTCCTTAATCAAAGCAAACCCCAAAACCTTAGTTTGAAGATGAGTAAGGAGGTTATACCTGCGAGAAAGGGCGTCTGCTACCACAATATCCTTACCTCTCTTGTGGACGACCACATAAGGAAAGGTCTCCATGAATTCCACCCATCGAGCATGGCGGCGGGTGAGAGTGGCTTGGCTATTCAAGTAGCTAAGTACCGCATGGTCGGAGTGAATGGCAGACTCACGTGGCCAAAGGTAGTGCTGCCATGTCTTGAGCACTCGAACAGGGGCGTAGAGCTCCTTATCATACGTGGGGTAGTTCAAGGTGGCCTCTATGAGCTTCTCACTGAAATAGGCTATCGGCCTCTTGTCTTGCTGGAGGACGCCGCCAATGCCGACGTTGGAAGCGTCACACTCGACTTCAAACCGCTTGTTGAAGTCTGGAAGATGTAGGAGAGGCGCGTTGCAAAGGGCTTCCTTCAAAGCTTGGAAGGCCCGCTCATGGATCTCTAGCCACACCACCGTGGATCCTTTCTTGGTGAGTTCGTGGAGTGGGGCGGCGATAGAGCTGAAGTCGTGCACAAATCTCCTATAAAAACCAGCTAACCCTAGGAAAGAGCGAACCATGGTTGGGTTGGTAGGCATTGGCCAATCTTTGATGGCCTTGACCTTGTCTTCATCCACTCGCAAGCCTGCCTTAGACACGATAAAGCCAAGAAAAACAGTGGTGTCAGAGCATAAATGACATTTGCCAAAGTTGGCACATATCTGCTCTGTCCTCAAGCACTCTAACACAAGCATAAGGTGATGGACATGATCATCAAGGGAATGTGAATACACAAGAATGTCATCAAAATAAACCACTACAAATTTACCCAAAAATTGTCTCAAAACGTGGTTCATCAAGCGCATGAAAGTGCTGGGGGCATTGGTGAGCCCAAATGGCATGACAAGCCACTCATAAAAACCATACTTGGTCTTAAACGCCGTCTTTCACTCATCTCCCTCCTTCATCCGAATATGGTGATAGCCACTCTTCAAGTTAATCTTTGAAAACAGCGTGGCACCATGGAGCTCATCCAACATATCATCAAGGCGAGGGATGGGATGGCGGTACTTCATTGTGATCTGGTTGATGGCGCGGCAGTCAACACACATTCTTCACGAGCCATCCTTCTTGGGCACCAGAACCTGCTTTGCCTGTTGTAGACGCGTGTACATCAGTAGGAAAAGTGGATTGAGAAGGTCTAGAGTCATACATGCGTTGGGTAGTAGATTGCCAAGAGGATTGCTTCCTATGCACTAGTTGATTATGAATTTTCATGGCCGTATGCGTGAGGGTGTTAAGATATTTGATTGGCAAAATCTCCAATTGGTCACGGATTGAAGGATTCAACCACTCAAAAATTTCATCCTTAATGTGGACGGAGCTGCACTTACACCAACTTTGTAGTATATGTCGTCAAGCTACGAAAAGAACTCAATCGGCGATTTGGAGCCTTGGTGAGCCATGGCGATCTCCAATCTCATCTGGTTCTTGTAGTCTTGGGGAACATACTTCTGAGTCATCACATAGACCAGTTGGTGCCACTCGGTGAGAGGCTCAAGGTTGCGCCGAATGCGGTTACTCACAAACCGATACCACCAAACCCTGACGGCGCTGCGGAAGTGGAGCGTGGTGGCGGCGACCTTTTCCTCTTCGGCCAATTGGCAATAGCAAAGTGTGTACTCTGTGGCCTGCACCCACTCAAGAAAAACAGCGGGATCATATTCACCAAAAAATAATTCATTTTTTACCTTTACCTCAGAACGCGTGAGCCTTGCGTTGCCGGGCGCGGGCTGGCATTGGATGTCAAGGCGCTGATCGATGAAGGCGCGATCGTCATAGCCGTGGGCGTGGCCCAATTGTCGGTGGCCGCGGTCTTCGATGGCATGATGCTTAGCGTAAGCGGCGTGGACATCGCGAGCGTCGTCGCGTCTACGGTGGCGGTGAGGCTGGCCGTCTTCATGCGCGTGGCGACGGGCATCACGTGGCATTTCTCATGGTGGATATCCCTGTTGTGCGCACCCCTCATCACCATGGCGGTCAAGTGGAGGACCGCCGGTGTGAAGGCGTGGGGGAATGTAATCCGTATGCCGGTCCTGGAGCTCAATGGGGTCGCCGAGAGATGGATGGAAGGACCCCCGGTTTACCATGCCCGAATCCTCTATCTCTTCATCGTCAAACTCCTCGAACTCATCGTGGAATGAGGGTGTGGAAGAGCCATAGCCATTAGATCCATAGCGTGGAATCCGAGCACTCTAGTGGACAAGGTGTTCGTTGATTTCGAACGGCACGGGTGTAGGCGCTGGATGGCACGAGCGGTGCCGATAACCAGGCCTGGAGCCGTGCCTGTTGCGCCGGCTTGGGCATCGTCGTTGGCTGGAGCCAGACGGGTCTCGGCGCGCGCGGAGGTCACGTGACCCATGGGCGTCATCATGGCGGCGCCGTTCTTCATGAGCACCGTACCTGTCATCAAAATTATAGGGATCATAAAACTCACCTTGAGAGTGGTTGTCATGATCGGAGCCGTTGTCATCGTCACTGGGTGCCGCTTGCGGGTTGTAGCGGATGCGCGGAGAGACGTAGCCTTACCGACTCTCAATGACGGACTGGATGCGCTGCAGGCATGGCTGTTGGTGAGACGTCGAGGGCATTGCGTTCTTGCCTTTGTCCAAGCGAGGGTTACTTGGGCCAGCCACGGTAGGGCGGTGTTGGCCCGCGACATCCATCTCAATGAGCGGCGTTGGCGCTTGACGACCTTGTTGTCTTTGGAGTTAGGCTACTTGACGATGCAACTCTTGGATCTCTCATTGCTCAGCCGAGAGCTCTTGTATCATTGGCGAATCCTGGAGTGGGGGATTGACTTGTTGCGGTTGTGGATTTGGTGGGTTGTTGCCAGAACCAGTGTTGTCTCTACCCGTGTTCGTGGGCGCCGTCATGCTACCTATGACAATATGGCCAGACATGCGAGTAAATGCGAACAAGAGGTATAAAGCAACAATAATCAAGCAAGCACCACACTGAAGCACACAAGTTCACACAAGGGAGCAATTTGGCAAGTCATGAGGGCGGCATAAGCAATCTTAGCAACAAACACACGAATGACCTAAGCAAATCACTACTAGATTCACACTTGATCAAGCAATTAATTATCGAACACAAAAGACAGTCAATAATGCAATATGACACATGACCTACCTCCCTAGATGCAATCCTAGATGGTAGAGGGGCGGCATAATGGACTACGACCGAGTGGTGGAAAGAAATCTCGAAGCCTTGCCTTATTTTGGCTTTTGCTTCAAGTAAAAAATAATTCGGATTTGCCTCTTTTTTTTTAGAAATTTGAATCTGTTTTTTTTAACGACTAAAATCTAAGTCAATCTTTGACTTTGACTTAAATTTGAAATTGAAATAACTAACAAGATCGGCCGTAGTTGGTTAAGAAAGAAATCACAAGTTTGTTAAGATCTCGTGATAGGAGAGAGAGGGAGAAGATTTGATGCAGTTTTGTGGTTAACAAATAAGGCAATGAATCACGGAAATAATGCAAATATCCCATGAATTATATCAAATAATTAATCACAAAATCAAGCAAAATCTAGAAGATACTCGGCCAAGATCACAAGTGTGAATGTAGGGATCGGTAGCGATTTTTTGTAGGGGGTGGATCGGCCAAGCACTTGGCTTAAGGAAACCGAATGGGCGAGAATCTCAGACACAATCTTCTTGTTAGGAAAGAAAAAAAATTGACCAAAATTCAAGCCGAGGGAATGGAGATGGAGGAAAATTTCCTGTGGTGGCAGAAGGAGGTGGTGGTGGTTGATGGGATGTACGTGAACAAATGAACTCAAGGGTAAGCGACTTACAAGACCACTGGCGCTCTGATACCAGTTGATGCGTCCTTGGCCTCGGGTGCGATCAAGAGCGTAGACGATGAGCGGATCTAGGTCTCGTACTGAGTCACGACAACCTTGATAGAGGTTTACGAGGGCGGAAGCGGTCAGTTTGACGCGACAGCAGCAAAGTGAACGCAACGAATGAGAGGCGATTAGCCACAAGACTTGGCACTCGAATGGCTGGAAGTGACCAACGGAAAGATGATCGAAGCGATGATTGGCGAAGGCTAGCGACTGCCGATGAGATGTAACGAACGATAGAATTGAGAAGTGTTTGACGTCAAAACTCAAGAAGGAAGAATTAACACTCAATACTTAATCTGAATTAAATTATGACGTAAACTTACAAATGGAGGCTGAAATGGCCTTATAAAGGCACGCGGGGCTCGGATGAGCCGAGTCCCGCCTAATGGGCTAACCCACTCGACACAAGTGGAGCGCACACTCGAAATAGAAAAACACAAAAATGGAAAGTCTAAAATTAGAAATGTCTAAAAGGAGAAATAACCTCTAAATAGCTAAACTAGGTGATAGGCGCCGTCTTGGATGCTGGCGAGGCATGGCGCGGTGGCACGACATTGGCGAAGGCCATGGCATGGCGCGAGTGAGGCGATGCCCGACCTTCAGCTAGGCTGGAATGGACTCCGTGAGTAGCGCGCCAAGTTCGGCGGGCAGAGAGCTCGACTGGGCCTCGTGTTAGGAAACGGAACTTAGGAACCTCGGTTCCCATGAGAGTTCCTTTCCTCAGTTTCTCTACTTTTGAAGATGACAAATACTTTGATACTAATGTTTTATTTCAAAGATGTGTTTAAAGGAACCACAAGACAGTTGTTGAAACCATGGAAGCCAAACAAGATAAAGAAACCAAACAAGCAAGCCAAAGGAACCCAAAAGTGCCCAGAAATGCAACACGTGACTTTGCTCTTCCCGATGAAGCTGGGAACACAGAACCTCGGACAAAAGATGGTGAAAGCGACTTGAGCAAAGCTTCTAAAAGTCTGCCACCATCCAAAGGAAAGCTCCAAGATGTCTAGAACGCTGAACCTCAGACAAAGGTTGCTGAAAGCGACGTGACACAAGGCTGTCACCATCCAGAGGATAGTTCCAAAGTGTCTAGGTTGCTGAACCTCGGACGAAAGGAGTTGGACAACGACATGATAGACTTGTCTAAAGCAGTTGGCCAACCAATGTGGATTCTGAGTTGCTTAGGTTGTTGGTACATGTCTAAGTTAGCGTGAATCAAGGATTACCACACAACCTAGGTCAAACTTGCTCTGTGGGAACCAAGAGAAGATCCAACCTCGAGGATCCACTATATAAGGAAGATAAGCTCCGCTGTTATCTACAAGCATCACAACAGAATCACACTCCATAGCAAGCATCAAAGTGTGAAGCTTCAAACAGATCGTCAACTCAAACAAAGATCGAGAGGAACCAGTCAAGGAATCTGAGAGATGTGTGCTAGTTCCTGTGACTGTAAGTGAGTTAGTTCCTTAGTGGTTAGGACTGCTTCTGTGATTGATTATACTTGCTGTTAAGTTTACCTAGGATTGTCTAACTGTGTGTAAGACAAAGAAACTGTGTGTTTGTTCCTAGGGTAATCTGTAACCGAAGTGATAAGAAATCAAGAAGTAGACCTTGAAATCCTTTCGAAAGAAAGGTAGTGGTTTTTATCCTAGATTGCTAGTTGGCAATCGAAGGTTTCCACTATAAGGAACTTGTTCATTTATTTTGATTGTTTATTTCCGTTGCGAAGGGAACTAAATATCTGTATTCTTAGTTCCCTTGTTATTACTCTAACAATCACGATCCTACAATTGGTATCAGAGCAGGAAATGCTCTAGATCTTTGTTTAAGTTTGCAGATCTAAGATGTCTCAGTCAAGCAAGTTCGAGCTCGAAATCTCCACCAACAAACCACATCTCCGAAAGAAGGGAGAAGAAACATGGTGGACCAAGTGCATGGAAAGCCACATAAAGACCAATGACTACCAATGTTGGAGGATAGTCGAGAATGGAGATGGCCATGTCGATCTCAACCAAAAGGAAGAAGATTGGAAACCTGAGCACTATGTCATCATGAAAAAGAACGCCAAGGCTAGACAGTTCATTCTCAATGGACTGGATAGAGAAGATATGGACAAAGTCATAGGAATCAAGACGGCGAAAGAAATGTGGCAAGCACTCAAGGACATGCATGAAGGAAGTGAGGAACTAAAGCAAAGCCGGAAGTTTTCTTTAGAAGGAGAATACCACACATTCAAAGTGATGGAAACTGAAACCATCTTTGAGTATTACTCTCGCTTCAACAGGCTCATTGGAAAGCTAACAGCGGCTGAGGTCACCCTTGATGAAGTCTCCAAATCACTGGTGGTCATCAATGGACTTAACTTTAAGTTCACCATCATCAAAGGAATCATGAAGAACACCCCAGGCATTCAATCCCTTCCCTTGACTCAAATCATAGGGAAACTGGAGGTTAAAGAAGGAGAACACACCAAGGTCAATGCTGACAAGAAACTGGAGAAAAGAATTGTCCTCAAAATCTCCAAAGCCTTCACAAGGCTTGAAATGGAGCAGGAGAACTCAGACCTAGAAGATAAGGAGGACGAACTTACAGCTCTCTTCACAAAGAACATCAAAAAATTCTTTGTGAAGGGAAAGTTCCAAAAGGGCAGTTCCTCTCACAATGGACCGAGGAGAGATCTCAAAGATGTCTCTTGCTATGAATGTAAAGAAAAGGGGCACTATGCTAAGAGCTGTCCCAACAAAGAAGACTCCAAAGAAGATGAAAGACCTCAAAGGAAGAAGGCTCTTGTGGCCTCATGGGGAGAAGACTCAGATGAGGAACTAGATCTGAGTGGATTCTCTGGAGGAAGATGTCTCATGGAAAAAGGAGATTCAAGCGACTCAGAAGAACTTGAGGTAACTTCTGATGACTTCCTAAAATCTCTTGTTGATTGTGATAAGAAACAACTTCTAAAAATCATAAAGAAACTAGGAAAGGAAACGAGTGCTCTTCAACAAAAACTTGATGATTGTGAAGATGAGATTACTTGCCTGACTGTTGAGAACTCTGTGTGGAGTAAGAAACTTGATGAAACTGAGAAAGATCTAGCTGAAACCCACTCCAAACTCATTGATATTAGGAATGTACATGCTAGTCACCTTAAAATTTGCCAATCCTGTAGTGAGACTAAGATAGAATCTGTTACAGTTCCTATGCATGATAATCTATCTAGAAATGATTTGCTTCAATCTATAATTGATAGGTTAGATACTCTCACTGACTCTATAAATGAAAAAACGATCAATCAAACTGTCTTTGTGAAACAACGTCATGAAGTTGGATACATTGACAACAAGATCAATGATGATGCTGAAAATGAAAAGGTTAGACGTGAACTTGTTGAGATGAATGAGAACCTCAGTACTTCTCTTGCGACTTCTCGAGATAGGAATCAGTTCCTATTAGAGAAGATCATGGTGCTTGAGAACAAGGCTGAGGTTGCCAAGCGTCTCAAAGAAAGTTCTTAAAGTCCAAAAAGGGACCCTAAGGCCTTTAAATGGGAACCTAAGGGAAAAGAAAAAGAGTCTCCTAAAGACAAGTGGTTCACTAACTCCTTTGCTCACAAAAGGTACGTGGACATGGCCCATGGTAAGGTTAGAAATAATGTTGATTTCAATAAAAGAAAAAATGAAAAACCTTTTAGGCCAGGAAAGGGAAAATATGGACATGTTGTGTACAATCGTCTGTGTTTCTATTGTGGTATGAATGGTCATTACAACACTGAGTGTCCTAAGAAAAGAAACTATGATAATGAGAAAAGTGCTTATTACCGTGAAAGGAATCAGTTCCCTGGTCATTCACAGACTCGCAATGATAATTCACATGCTAATCCCCCCAGTAAAGCCAAGCTTCACTGGGTTCAGAAATCTTAGTTTCCCTATGTGCAAAAAGAAGAGAGGCAACCTCAACTATGGTACATTGACAGTGGTTGCTCGTGCCATATGACCGGAAGAAGAAATCAAATGACTTCTCTTCAACCTCTCCAAGGAGGGAACATCTCTTTTGGAGACAAAAGCAAAGGGAAAATTTGTGGAATAGGAACTGTGAATCTCAATGACCACATTAAGGTAAACAAAGTCCACCTTGTTGATAATCTCGCTTTTGATCTAATTAGTGTGTCACAGCTGTGTGATCAAGGAGACAATAAAGTTAGATTCAAATCAAACGAATGCACTGTCCTTGACTCCTCGGGACAAATCATCTTAAAAGGTAAAAGGTTCAACAATGTGTATGTTGTTGACCCATCCTTTGTTCCCAAGGAGAAACTCTGTCTCTCAACTGTGAATGATCAAACGGACTTGTGGCATCAACGTCTTGGTCATGCTAGCACTAAATTGATCCAAAAGCTACACTCAAAGGAGCTAGTCAGAGGCCTCCCAAAGTTAAGTGGCAAATCTGAGGAACCATGCTCAGACTGTGTAAAAGGGAAACAAGCTCGAAGTTCCTTCAAATCCAAAAATATGGTAAGTTCCTCAAGGCCCCTTGAACTCATCCACATGGACCTTCGTGGACCCATGAGAGTTCAAAGCCTAGGAGGAAACAGGTATATCTTTGTTCTTGTCGATGACTTCTCTCGTTTCACTTGGACAATTTTTATAAAATCTAAGAGTGAAGTCATTGGACGATTTAAGGATCTGGTTCCCATGTTAGAAAAATCTCTCGATTGCCCCATCAATTCTATTCGTTCTGACCATGGTACTGAGTTCGAAAATGGAGAATTTCTAACCTTTTGCAGTGAGCATGGCATTGATCACAACTTCTCTGCACCATACACTCCTCAACAAAATGGAGTAGTGGAAAGGAAGAATAGAACCTTAGAAGACATGGCTCGAACTATGCTCATCTCAAGTGGACTCTCTTAATCATTATGGGCTGAGGCAATCAACACAGCCTGCTACATCATCAATCGAGCTATGCTTCGCCCAATCACAAAGAAGACTCCCTATGAACTTCTAAGAGGGAGAGTTCCCAACATCTCACATCTTAGGGTGTTCGGATGCAAATGCTTTGTGCATAACAATGGAAAATATAATCTTGGTAAATTCGACCCAAGGAGTGATGAAGGGATCTTCATTGGATATGCCTCAAGCAGCAAAGCATACAAGGTCTTCAACAAAAGGACTAAAAAGGTAGAAGAAAGTGTTCATGTTGTTTTTAATGAGAAATCACTTGGTAGAAATATGCAGAACACCACCAGTCCCTTTGAAGATCCATTTCCCAAGCCACCTCAAGAAGATCCAGATGAAGATATCACACCTCCCAGTTCCTTCCCAACCGCACAAGTTGTTCCGCCAGTTCCTCCACCAGTTCCCATGGACAATCAACAACAATCCATCTCTGGGAACCATGAACATGAAGATAATACCTGTGGAGACATCAATGATTCATCCTCTCACATGTTCTTGAATGGAGAAGGTGATCCCAACATAGAAGTTGAGGCTGAATGTTCAAATCAAAATGCCTCCACATCAAATGCTCTAGCTCCCAACAGAGAAAGAAGAACCATCAAGCCTCTAGTCAGGTACGAACATCTAACCTTCTTTGCTTTCAATGCTTTCTTATCTATCGTGGAACCAAAGAACATAGGTGAAGCACTGAAGGATGTAGACTGGATCCAAGCCATGCAAGAAGAACTTCATCAGTTTGAAAGGAACAAAGTGTGGCATCTAGTTCCCCACCCCAAGGATAAGCATATTATAGGAACTAGATGGGTTTTCAGAAACAAGCTCGATGACTCAGGAGCTGTAATTAGGAACAAAGCAAGGCTTGTTGCTCAGGGATACAATCAACAAGAAGGAATCGACTATGATGAAACCTATGCTCCAGTGGCAAGGATTGAAGCAATAAGGCTGTTGATTGCCTTCGCATCACACAAGGGTTTCAAACTATTCCAAATGGATATAAAGACCGCCTTCCTAAATGGCATTATTCAAGGGGAAGTCTATGTCAAGCAACCATCCGGTTTTGAAGACAGTGATCATCCATACCATGTCTATTTCCTAGACAAAGCCTTGTATGGTCTCAAGCAAGCTCCTAGAGCTTGGTATGATCGTCTTGCCCAGTTCCTACTCTCCAATGGTTACAGGCGTGGAATCATTGACAAGACTCTCTTCATTCTAGAGGAAGAAGGTAACATCTTAGTGGTTCAAATTTATCTTGATGATATCATTTTTGGTTCCACTAACCTGTCCCTTGTAGATAAGTTCAAAGACTTGATGAGCAGTGAATTTGAAATGAGTCTAATAGGGGAACTCACTTTCTTCCTCGGATTGCAAATAACCCAAAAGAAAGATGGCATACAAATTCACCAACAAAAATATGTCAGGGAACTGTTGAAAAAGTTCAAAATGGATTCATGCAAGCCTCTCTTCACACCTATCTCTACAATTGCTCATTTGGACAAAGATCACTCAAGTCCTCTTGTGGAAGAAAAACTCTATAGAGGTATGATATGCTCTCTCATGTATCTAACAGCTAGTCGTCCAGACATTGTGTTTGTTATTTGCTTGTGTGCTAGGTTTCAATCATGTCCAAGAGAAACACATTTAGCTGCTGTGAAAAGGATATTTCGATATCTCAAGGGAACTGACTCACTCTGCATTTGGTACCCCAAAGATTGTCCCTTTGAGCTGATGGATTTCACTAATGCTGATTATGCTGGATACTTGGTGGATAGGAAGAGTACTGCTGGAATGGCATAGTTCCTAGGCCCTTGCCTTGTGTCATGGGGCTCAAAGAAACAAATCTCAATCTCCCTCTCTACCACAGAATCTGAGTACATCGCAGCCGCCTCTTGCTGTTCCCAACTCTTATGGCTAAAGCAACAACTCGCGGATTTCGGTATGTCTTATGGTCCTCTTACTATTCTTTGTGATAACACCAGTGCTATAAACATTTCTAAGAATCATGTGCATCATACTAGGACCAAGCATATAGATATAAGGCATCATTTCCTTAGAGATCATGTTGAGAAAGGGAACAACATTATGAAATTTTGTAGAACTGAAGATCAGGTTGCAGATATATTCACCAAAGCCTTGAATAGAGCTCCCTTCGAGAACCTTAGATTAGAACTGAGAATGATTCCTATAAACTAGCAATTCCTTTAGTTTAAAGTTCCTCTCCAGTTCCCTTGATTGACTAGTTCAGATCTCTTTACTTGTCTTTGTCTTGGAATCTTCGTGTTATTTCTCTTGCGTTAGACCCTCATATCCATAATGGTTACTCAAAAGGCTTTGACAAATTTTTCTAGTTCTTCCCCTTGGATGTTCACTTCTTATTAAAATTCAATCATTGTCCAAGTTTCTTTGTTGGCCCAAAAGTCACAATCTGATCACATTCTAACCCCACAATACAAGCCGAAATGATGATTGTGTACTATGACCCTCCCTTGCCTCATTGCACAATCTAATTCCCTATGATCCTTCTCTTAACCCTCTCTGGGAATTAGTGTGTGATGCGATAAATGGCCTTCCCCGATTTATTTTATGGGAACGTACTTTCAGGTCCTATGTATTAAAACCCCACATCAAAGGTTCCCATATATCCCTCTAGCACACTGAAAAAATCGCCAGAAAGGAACTAGGTCAGGCTGTTCTTCAAACGGCTCGTAGAAACTCGCTCCTCCCAAGACAACATTTATGGCAATTTCACAGCGTCAGAGATGTCTTCTCAGCTTTGAACAGTTGCCATTTCTGAGTATTTGATTTTTGAATCTGTGACTGTTTCACCGCCGATAAAGCTATAAGAAAATTAGCCGTTTCAATTCTTCAGAGTTCCCAGAATCTCTCTCGCCAACGGCTTGATTTCTCCAACGGCTCCAACAATGCTCAAGGGTTATTTAAGGTCTCCTGTTTAATTGAGCCGAGCACTCTGCTTTCTCTCGCTTTCTCTCAATCTCTTGTTCACCTTTTCTCTCAAAACACAAAGCTCCTCAAATGGCCAAGAAAAACCTCAATCTTAACCTTGCCCAAGACGAGGAGGAAGCTGCCCTCCTAAGAGCCTTCAAAGAGAAGAAAGCATCCTCTTCCTCCAAATCCCCTGATCTCACACCCACAAAAGAACCCTTACCCAAGCATACATAAGAGGTGGAAAAGGAACTCCACCATGGATCTGCATCAACTACTCATACTGTCTATGAGGGCGGTTCCCACGACTCTTCTCCAGACAAGGAAACCATGGAGATTCACAGCTCTGACCCCTCACCGGTTAGCACCAAATCCAAGGTTGCTCCCTCAGTTTCTACCAGGCTCAAACTCCGAAAGAGGAGTTCCTAGGCCTTGGTTCCCTACAACCCTGCCTCCAAAGAGCCGACCCCCTCCAAAAAGGCCAAATCAGCTGTCCTGTCTTCCTTGTCCACCAGAGCCATAACCTCCACTCTGGGGCAAGTGTCTTCCTCATTCGCTAAGAGGAAGATACTCAAGCCCCTCATCATTGGTGAGGAGTTCTGGACCCAACCCCTAGAAGAAAAAGATGAAGCTCAATTCAGTGAAGCCCTCAGTGAATTCCATTCTCTGCTCCAGTTTCAAGGGTGGGACCAGCTCTTGGTGGAACCCTTCTCAGTATCCAACGAAGTGGTACGTCTCTTCTATCAGTCCATGACCTTTGTGCCAGCCAAGGAGAACTCTCCCTGTAATGATGCCATCCTTCAATGGAAGGGAACCATGTTCCCCTTGTCCCCAAGCATCATCGCCTCAGCTCTAGGGATTGAGCACAGATCAGGTTTTGACATTCTGTATCAAAAGAAGACTTGGCCCAAAGGCAAAGGGTATAAAACCAAAACTGAGGTGCTCGGCAAGCTCTATGATGGCGACAATCTAAAGAATCCGCTGACAAAGGGGCTCTCTCTGTCCAACAAGCTCCTGCACTTCTGGATCATAAGGAACTTGGTTCCCAGGCAGGAGCACTGAGCCACAGTTCTCATCACCGATGCCATCCTTATGGATAAAATCTTATCTGGTGACCAAGTTGATCACCCCAAGCTAGTGTTAGCTCATATGCAGTTCTGTCAATCCCATGAATCCCATGCCTTGCCCTTCCCTCACCTCATAAAAAATATTCTCTCCATGCTTAGCCAGTACCCATCAGACCTCAGGGAAACAACCTACAACAAGTTCCTAACCATGGCCACTGTCAAGAAGCTCAAAACCAAAGATCATCTGGATGCTCCTTCTGATATGCACGCAGAATTGCCTAAGGAAAAGGCAAGTTCCCAAGCCACTCCAAGCTCCTTGCCTCCGCTCTACCCCGTTCAAGACTCCTCTGTGATCCTAGCTTCACTGGGTCGTATTGAAAAAGTCATCACGGAAGGAACCACTGCTATCTCTGGTGCCATCCGTGATCAAGTAACTGAAATGGGAAAGACCAGAAAGGCTGTATCTGGTCTAGTGGATGTGATTCAACAGACCTTGGAGGCTGCAATTGGAGGCAACCAGGCCGCTGAGATGGCTACAGGCCAAGATGAAGGAACTGCAGAAAAGAAGGAAACTGAAGAGAAGGCCACTACGTTGCCATAGGAACGTCTCTCCTAGTTCTCAGTGTTATAACATCACAGTGTGCTAGTAGTTCCCTAGGGTCCTACTCCCCTCTTCTATCCTTATTTTGTCTATGTCAAGCTGCTTGTGATCTTTTGTTCCTCTTTCCACTTTGCATCTCTGGACAATGTATTGACCTTAATGATTAATGAACTCTTTTGGTAATGTTTCTACTGCATCATTTGTCTTTGCCTTAAGTTTCTATTATGGTGACTGTCATGGGTTTAACGAAATTGTTTATTTCACATTGATATCCTATACTTGATAAGTAAATTAATCTTTTCGATGATGTCAAAAGGGGGAAGAATGGATAGGAACCTTGAACTCTTGGAACTACTGGACTTATAGGAAATCTAAACCCGTTCTACTTCTGAGGGGGAACTCGAATAACTTAGTTCATTTGCTTATGGGGAATTTGCAACTATTGAATGTTCTCTCATTACTTTATAAAGTTGTAAATCTCTTAGCTCAACTGTTCTCATGAATCTCATGTCCTTATTATGTTGCCAGGTTCCTTATATTTGTCATCATCAAAAAGGGGGAAATTGTTAGGAAACAGAACTCAGGAACCTCAGTTCCCATGAGAGTTCTTTTCATCAGTTTCTCTACTTTTGAAGATGGCAAATACTTTGATACTAATGTTTTATTTCAAAGATGTGTTTAAAGGAACCATAGGACAGTTGTTGAAACCATGGAAGTCAAACAAGATAAAGAAACCAAACAAGCAAGCCAAAGGAACCCAAAAGTGCCCAGAAATGCAACACGTGACTTTGCTCTTCCCGATGAAGCTGGGAACACAGAACCTCGGACAAAAGATGGTGAAAGCGACTTGAGCAAAGCTTCTAAAAGTCCGCCACCATCCAAAGGAAAGCTCCAAGATGTCTAGAACGCTGAACCTCAGACAAAGGTTGCTGAAAGCGACGTGACACAAGGCTGTCACCATCTAGAGGATAGTTCCAAAGTGTCTAGGTTGCTGAACCTCGGATGAAAGGAGTTGGACAACGACATGACAGACTTGTCTGAAGCAGTTGACCAACCAATGTGGATTCTGAGTTGCCTAGGTTGTTGGTACATGTCTAAGTCAGCGTGAATCAATGATTACCACACAACCTAGGTCAAGCTTGCTCTGTGGGAACCAAGAGAAGATCCAACCTCGAGGATCCACTATATAAGGAAGATAAGCTCCACTGTTATCTTCAAGCATCACAACAGAATCACACTCCATAGCAAACATCAAAGTGTGAAACTTCAAACAGATCGTCAACTCAAACCAAGATCGAGAGGAACCAATCAAGGAATCTGAGAGCTGTGTGCTAGTTCCTGTAATTGTAAGTGAGTTAGTTCCTTAGTGGTTAGGACTGCTTCTGTGATTGATTATACTTGCTGTTAAGTTTACCTAGGATTGTCTAACTATGTGTAAGACAAAGAAACTGTGTATTTGTTCCTAGGGTAATCTGTAACCGAAGTGATAAGAAATCAAGAAGTAGACCTTGAAATCCTTTCGAAAGAAAGGTAGTGGTTTTTATCCTAGATTGCTAGTTGGCAATCAAAGGTTTCCATTATAAGGAACTTGTTCATTTATTTTGATTGTGTATTTCCGCTGCGAAGGGAAATAAATATCTGTATTCTTAGTTCCCTTGTTATTACTCTAACAATCACGATCCTACACCTCGGCAGTGTCCTTGACGGTGGCGAGGAGCACAAGCGGGGGCGCGGCTTTGGGCGTGCCTTGGCTGGCGACGAGGCGGATGACCAGTGACTGGGTGGCCTGGCTGTTGGCCCTGGCACGGGACCTGGTGACATGCCCAAAGGACTGGAGGCTCATGGATTGCTCTTCTTCAGCCGCGGTCATGGAGGGCAGGGTCGCATCAATAGGTGACCGTGTCCCTTGCTTGATGAGAGCCTCTTGGTACCTCAAGTTCTCATCATAGTCCCCCAGAACAAATTTCTTATGCATGACATAGGTAAGTTGATTCCAAGTTGTGATTAGACGACACTATAGAATCGTGATTGTTAGATTAATAATCAGGGAAATGAGAATACAGTTTACAGTTCCCTTCGCAGCGGAAATAAACAATCAACTAAATGAACAAGTTCCTTATAGTGGAAACCTTCGATTTCCAACTAGCAATCTAGGATAAAAATCACTACCTTTCTTCCAAAAGGATTTCAAGGTCTACTTCTTGATTTCTTATCACTTCGGTTACAGCTTATCCTAGGAACAAACACACAGTTTCTTTGTCTTACACATAGTTAGACAATCCTAGATAACTTAACAGAAAGTATAATCAATCCAAGAAGCAGTCCTAAGCACTAAGGAACTAACTCACTTACAGTCACATGAACTAGCACACAACTCTTTGATTCCTTGACTGGTTCCTCTTGATCTTGTTCTGATTTGATGATCTTGTTGAGAACTTCACACTATGATATTTGCTATGGAGTGTGATTCTAGTAGTTGTGCTTAAAGATAACAGCAGAGCTTATCTTTCTTATATAGTGGATTCTCGAGGTTGGATCTTCTCTTGGTTCCCACAGATCAAGCTTGCCCTAGGATGTGTGGTAATCCTTGATTCATGCTATCTTTGACATGTACCAACAACCTAGGCAGCTCAGAATCCACTTTGGTTGGTCAACTGCTTCAGCCAAGTCTGCCAAGTTGTTGTCCAACTCCTTTCGTCCAAGGTTCAACAATCTGGACACTTTGGAACTGTCCTCTGGATGGTGACAGCTTTATGACAGGTCGCTTTCAACAACCTTTGTCCGAGGTTCGGCATTCTAGGCATCTTGGAGTTTTGCTCTGGATGGTGGCAGACTTTTGGAAGCTTCGCTCAAGTCGCTTTCACCATCTTTTGTCCAAGGTTTGGTGTTCCCAGATTTCTCGGGAAATCAACATCACGTGTTGGATTTCTGGGCACACCTGGGTTCCTTTGGCTTGCTTGTTTGGTTTTTTTATCTTGTTTGGCTTCCATGGTTCCAACAACTGTCCTGTGGTTCCTCTAAACACATCTTTGAGATAAAACATTAGTATCAAAATATTTGTCATCTTCAAAAGTAGAGAAACTGAGGAAAGGAACTCTCAGAGGAACCGAAGTTTCAGAGTTCCGTTTCCTAACAATTTCCCCATTTTTGATGATGACAAATATAAGGAACCTGGCAACATAATAAAGACATAATATTCATGAGAACGGTTGAGCTTAGAGATTTACAACTTTATAAAATAATGAGAGAACATTCAATAGTTGCAAATTCCCCCTAAGCAGATGAACTAAGTTATTCAAGTTCCCCCTCAGAAATAGAACGGGTTCAGATTTCCTATAAGTCCAGTAGTTTCAATAGTTCAAGGTTCCTATCCATTCTTCCCCATTTTGACATCATCGAAAAGATCAATTAACGTATCAAGTAAAGGATATCAAAGGGAAATAAACAATTGCGCTAAACCCATGACAGAGACCATAATAGAAACTTAAGACAGAGACAAATAATGCATTATAAACGTAGCCAAAAGAGTCCATTAGTCATGAGAGCTTAATACATTGTTCAGACACAGAGTAGAGAGAGAGACACACAAGATCACAAAAGAAAACTTTAAAGCAGACAAAAGAAAGGATAGAAGAGGGGAGTAGGATCCTAGGGAACTACTAGCACACTGTGGCGTTATAGCACTGGGAACTAGGAGAGACGTTCCTATGGCATGTCAGTGGCCTCCTCTTCATCATCCTTCTTGTCTTCAGTTCCTTCATCCTAGCCTGTGGCCTGATTTGCTCCAGTTGCATCCTCCCATGTTTTCTGAAGCACCTCCACCAGACTGGAAACATCAACTCTAGTTTCCCCAGTTCATTTACTTGATCACGGAGGGCAACTGATATAGCACGGGAACCATCCGTGATAACTTTTTCAATACGACCTAGAGAAGTTAGGATCACAGAGGAGTCTTGATAGGTGTTATTTCATACACCTTTACTAGCAATTATTATCATGATTTGGAGGAGTTTTGGAGCTAAGTCTGTGATCCCTGAAGTTATGGAGAGAAGTGAAGATATCCCAGGATTTGCAGCTTAGATGGAGACATGAGGATGGAAATGGAGCTGCTGGAACATACTTGGAGAAGACTACCAACACTTGGTAGTAATGAAGAGCAGCAGAAGAAGAGAAGAGGAGCTAGAGAAGAGAGTGAGCGAGTTCACCGCCCCGCGCCAGAATCACCGCGGCCCGGCGGTAACTCCCAGAGAAGACTGAAGCCCCTCGCCAGAGGAAGCCACCGCCCCGCGGTGGAAAGCCTGATGCCCCGCGGTGGTTGTATTAAATGCCGTGCGCCCAGAGACATTTATTTCCTTTTATTTCGTTCAGACTTTGTTATTTTATTATTCTGTTTCCTTTATTGTTGACATTAGTTTAACCTAGTTTTCTTAAGACTATATAAGCCCTCTTTCTAGGTTAAGAGGGGAGACACTCGTTACTACTTTATTTCAGACGTTATTTTTCCCTTAGAGTTTCATCCCCCTTTGATGGAGCACTAATTTCCCTTTGTTCTACTAGACGTTTGAAGCAATACAGTTGATGTGTTTGTGAGATTTCTATTCCTTGTTCTTATCCTTATAAGTGTTGGTTTGATTCTCTTGGTTATATTGAATATTGATTTCTGGTTATTCTTCATAGCCTGATCAACTAGGTTGAATACTTTTTTTTATCAATTGCTAGGATTGCATATAGGGGTTCCGAGTGCATATCTAGTGGCATACATGATTGTGCGTATAGGGGTTCCGAGCATACAATCGTGAGTGAGAATTATTTGCATGTTAAATAGTAAGACGTCTTCTATTTGCATGTATCCTATATCCTTGTGTGCATTGCTATTGCTGTGTTAGTGGTAAAGTATACCGACAACTGTGAGAATCGGAGGTACTTTACCAGTGACATAGTGATAAGTCTATCGACAACTGTGAGAATCGATAGTACTTAAGATCAGGGTGGGAACAACTATAAGGATAGTAAAAGAACTTGGATTAAATAGATTTCTGTGATCAAATTATATCTCTGTATTGTGGATCTCGCTCTAGTAGGACTACTTTCCCCATTATATTTTCTCAATTCAACCAAACTTGTTTGCTTTTCTTACTTTGCTTTCTCGTGATAACTAAACCCCCCTTGCTTGTTACTTGTCAATCACGACTGCATACTTCATTCGATCTTCCCTGTGGGTTCGACCCTTACTTGCTTACTATACATCTGTTTAGTAGGTCCGTTAGGATATTTACTTTGATTTGGCTATTCAGCGACATTTGCTTGTGCACTTTTAGCCACGTCAAGTCTTGAGTGGGGTAGAGCGGTGGCAGAGAGCTTGGGGAGGCTTGGGAACTGGCCTTTTCCTTAGGCGGATCAGCTTGAGTTTCAGAGGGAGCGGCCTGGTGATCTTTGGTTTTGAGTTTTCTTACTCTGGCGATGGTGAGGAACTTGTTGTAGGCGGTTTCAAGGAAGTCACCAGGATATTGGTTGAGCATGGAGAGAAGTTGTTTGATGAGGTGAGGGAAGGGCAGTGCATGGGATTCATGAGACTTACAGAACTGCATATGAGACAATACTATCCTGGGGAGATCAACTTGGTCACCAGACAAAATCTTATCCATGAGAATTACATCAGTAATGAGAACCGTGGCTCTGTGCTCCTGCCTGGGAACCAAATTTCTAATGAGCCAGAAGTGCAACACTTTGTTGGAGATGGAGAGTCCCTTAGTTTGCAGGTGAGTTCCCCTATTAGAAAATTCACTACTCATCAAGTCTTTGAACTTATCTACAAGGGACAGGTTAGTGGAACCAAAAATGATATCATCAACATAGATTTGAACCACTAAGATGTTACCTTCTTCTTCTAGAATGAAGAGAGTCTTGTCAATGATGCCACGCCTGTAACCATTGGAGAGTAGGAACTGGGCGAGACGATCATACCAAGCTCTAGGGGCTTGCTTGAGACCATACAGTGCTTTGTCTAGGAAGTAGACATGGTCTGGATGATCATCATCTTCGAAACCAGGTGGTTGCTTGACATAGACTTCTTCTTGAAGAATACCATTGAGGAAGGCGGTTTTTACATCCATTTGGAATAGCTTGAACCCTTTGTGTGATGCGAAGACAATCAACAATCTTATTGCTTCAATCCTTACCACCGGAGCATAGGTTTCATCATAGTCAATGCCTTCTTGTTGATTGTACCCTTGAGCAACAAGTCTTGCTTTGTTCCTTATCACAGCTCCTGAATCATCGAACTTGTTTCTGAAGACCCATCTAGTTCCTATGATATGCTTATCCTTGGGGCGGGGAACTAGATGCCACACTTTATTCCTTTCAAACTGATGAAGTCTTGCATGGCTAGGATCCAGTCTACATCCTTCAGTGCGTCACCTATATTCTTTGGTTCCACAATAGACAAAAAGGCATTGAAGGCAAAGAAGGTTAGATGTTCGAACCTGACGGGAGGCTTTATGGTTCTTCTTTCTCTATTGGGGGCTAAAGCATTTGATGTGGAGGCATTTTGATTTGAACATTCAGCTTCAACTTCTATGTTGGGATCACCTTCTCCATTGAAGAACATGTGAGAGGATGAATCATTGATGTCTCCACAGGTATTATCTTCATGTTCATGGTTCCCAGAGATGGATTGTTGTTGATTGTCCATGGAAACTGGTGGAGGAACTGGCGGAACAATTTGTGCAGCTAGGTAGGAACTGGGAGGTGTGATGTCTTCATCTGGATCTTCTTGAGGTGGCTTGGGAAATGGATCTTCAAAGGGACTGGTGGTGTTCTGCATATTTCTACCAAGTGATTTCTCATTAAAAATAACATGGACACTTTCTTCTACCTTTTTAGTTCTTTTGTTGAAGACCTTGTATGCTTTGCTGCTTGAGGCATATCCAATGAAGATCCCTTCATCACTCCTTGGGTCGAATTTGCCAAGATTCCTTTCCATTGTTATGCACAAAGCATTTGCATCCGAACACCCTAAGATGTGAAATGTTGGGAACTCTTTCTCTTAGAAGTTCATAGGGTGTTTTCTCTGTGATTGGGCGAAGCATAGCTCGATTGATGATGTAGCAGGCTATGTTGATTGCCTCAGCCTAGAATGATTGAGAGAGTCCACTTGAGATGAGAATAGTTCGAGCCATGTCTTCTAAGGTTCTATTCTTCCTTTCCACTACTCCATTTTGTTGAGGAGTGTATGGTGCAGAGAAGTTGTGATCAATGTCATGCTCACTGCAAAAGGTTAGAAATTCTCCATTTTCGAACTCAGTACCATGGTCAGAATGAATAGATTTCTTCTTCCGGTCATATGGCATGAGCAACCACTATCAATGTGTGATACCCCGTAATTTTGTAAGGTTATATTGGGAATTATGGAATTTTCCCGGGTACCCATTGTGTACGTCGGATTTAATTCAGGGAGTTTGAGACATTCTGTAATGTGCTCTGTATCTGTAATATTTTTCTCAGTGAAATAATATACAGACATCATGCCTTGGATTTTAAATTGTCGTTCGCGTATGATAATTTTTATCCCGGTTTATCGTCAAGCTCGTTCAAAGCTGAATGGGCGGGAAAAGGGAGAAACGGCGACCGCCGTGGTTGGGCCCGAGAAGTCAGCATGTCAGCTTCTAGCTGGCCGTGATAGGCCTAGCGACGGCGACCGCCGCATTTACGGCGACCGCCGCGTGCCCGCCGCAGGTAAAATGACGGCGACTGCCGTGATTGTCCAGTGGGCATTGCCCGTCGGTCGCCGACGTCGTTCGAGGCGTGCCGTTGTGTCGTTTGCCGCATCTTAGGGTTTGCTGGGTACTCCTTGGGGTTTGCCTATATATAGAGGAGCTTGGGCATGGGTTTTGGGTCATCTACAATCCCGAATCGCTGCCAAAATTCTCCCTCAAAGTGAGTTGAGTTTCGTCGGTTTTCTTGTGCTCGCCGGAGGTGTTGTGGTGTGTTTCCAGAGTGCCTTTGTGAAGCTTTTGGTTAGCCTTGGAGGTTATAAGCCAAAGCAAGTCGAGGGAGGCCGAACCGCTCGTGTTTTGGGGTGAGATTTCTCTCGTTTCAGTCGCCTGTGTTCTTCACGGCGACCGCCGCCAAGAACGGCGACCGCCGCCAGTGCCCAGAATGCCTTCGTGGCTTTGGCTTGGTTGGTTGTCGTCGTGGCGTCTTTCCTTTCGTATTCTTTCGCCGTGTTTAGATTCGTACTGTTTATGTCGGATCTAACTTAGGGTTCCTTTTATGGGTCGACTCGAAGGTTGTTGTGCTGTCGGAACTATACCGTATCGAGCCCGGAATCCAGTTGACGTCTTTCGACTATTCTGCGGATTAAGGCAAGTGGCGGTTCGCTCTTGCTCATTCGTTCCATATTTACATTAATTATTAGTAGTTTATCTGAGTAATTAATTTGGAATGAATATTCTATTTGTATGGAAACGGTTTTGATAAACTCTTTTGAAAATCATATAATAGGTTGTATATCTGTTAGAACAATGCTATTATCTGTGATCGCCTTTCGGGCCTTTATGTGGATTTATCCTGTAACTGTTGTTGTGCTGTAACTGTTTAGTTAGCACTGTTAGATAGGAACGTTACTCGGACTCTGTCCAGTCGTTTCTTTATAATCTGGTATCGGGATGGCTCGTCCCCATCTGGTACTATTCTAAGATCATGATCGGTCTCTTACACATGTGTGTAGAGACAGGATACTTAGCTGGTGTCACAAACCTTTCGGTATACGTCACTCTCGACGAAACGTATACTAAGATGTGTCGTCCCATTGGTGGGGTACACATGTAAAAGTCTATAATGTGATGTGTGTTTTGAAACATAATCAGATAAGTGCTACCTTGACGCACATAATTAACGAACGCTCAGCGAGTAGGGCAGCTAGGTAATAGTGCCGCTAGGAAGACTCGTGTTGACTTGAATGTAGTACGTCTTCTTTCCGATCTGGATTCGCTGAAGGGCGGTGAGGTTGGTCGTTGACTGAAGCATCTCAGTTAGTTTTAAATCATTGTTGTATGATTCTGTAACATTCCAGATTTGTCATACTTCCTTAAAGACTTAATCTCTTGGAGTCTCTTTTCGAGTTGATTTCTGTGAAGATTCAGTCTTCCAGAATCTTCTCCTGTGCATACCTCTTGTTTATTCCAGTAGGAATATGATGGTTGACTACCGTTATCGGTTATTATCCGAGAAGCGATGAGTCTAACCTAATATGACTGCTTCGAACCAGTCTGCTTTTTACCCTTGCTAGTCTATTCATTTAGACTAACCAACCAATATTTTCCCTTGCATGGTTGGCTGGTGTCATCCGTTCGATTCGGCACATCAGATAAGAAGTAGCTCAGAAGATTAGAAGGACTATGGAGTCGGCGGTGGTTTTTGAATGTTTTAATTATTTCTTTAATCAGGTTATGATCCTTTGGACAATAACTCCGATTGTAATGTACTTTCTTAGTCTTCCGCTGTGTTTGGTTTAAACTATGTTTTGACCTATTCGGGATTGGGTTGTAATCCCGTAACTCTTGTTTCCTTGACAATGATATGTTTTGGAATTGATTACGTTGATCATTATGCATCAATTGTATTTCATGTTCGTTTTTAACCGGTAAAGCCTGGGGTGATCTCGGTAAGGAACACTGTGATCACTGGCGGTAATACCTTTCCAAAAGGGTTAAGTTTTGGGGGTGTTACAGTTGTGGTATCAGAGCCAAAAGTTTTAAAACGGGTTTGGAATTTTATAAACCATTTATCCGTTTTCGAAATGCTTTAAAAAGGGCTCTAAATTTTCGTTCTGAAAAGAATTTAAAAACACCGTTCATAGTCGTGTCTTCTTTATAGTTTGATATAGTAAGCTTGCTTCTATGTCTAGAAAGACTAATTCCTTCCTTATTGTTCGATAGGATGGGTGTCTGCTTTTCAGTTGGTAGGAGGACGGAAGACGCCAAGTCGGACCAGCCGAGGCTAGATTTTCCGTTACCTCAGCGACGTTTCGAGGTTGGAGGCCCGAGTAGCCCACCCGAAGACGTCAAGCACGTTCTCCCCGAGTCAGTTGTCCTTGTAGCCAGGAATGCTATGGTCCCTAGACCTGTACCTGTGCCGCCACCAAGGGTGGAGGGAGTACAGGAATGGGAGCAGGAAGACGAGTTGTCGAGGTTTGAACAAGGGGTTTACCAAGATGACTTTCTGTTGGGACCAATTCCAGAGGAGATCGAGTACGAGGACGAGGAAGAGGAGATGCTGGAGGTGGATCCTGTCGAGGACGAGGATATGGTTGAGGATGATTCCGAGGATGTGGATCCCATCGAGGATGATTCCGAGGATGAGGATCCCATCGAGGATGATCCCGAGGAGGAGGATCCCATAGAGGAGGATCCAGAGGAGGACCTGGATTTGGACCTTGGAGGGTAGAATCAGGAGCCCGGTACAGAATTGTCACCAGTGTTAGAGTACGCACCCATGTCAGAAGCTGATTGTGAGGCATTGTATACCGAGTACGGTATTGGGATAAGTGACAGGGAATCTCAGCCTATCCCTACTCCAAGGAGATGGAGGTCGGAATCCGAGCTGTAGGAGATTCTCCGCCAGAGCGAGGTTATCTCCGCAGAACAGCAGCGTCAGTGGAATGAGTTGACCGCCAGTACTCAGAGGAGGGCTGGAATAGGAGGACCAGTCATGGACGACCCATACTTTACCATGACTGAGCTAGGACTATGTGCTTCAGGGTCAGGCAGGGTGCGAAACCCATCGCCAGAGCTCGATGGTGAGCCTAGCCCGAAAAGACCATGCACGAGTAGCCAGTCGTATGGGACACATTTTGGAACGCCTTGATGAGATGTGGCGTTGCCTATCGTAGTAGTTTCGTTTCTTAGTATTCCAAGTTGTACTTTGTGTAATATTTCAGTATTGCGGCAAGTACTCTGTGAAACACTTATATCTTCGTGCAATGTTGTCCAAACGCTCGAATGATAAACTTAGGTGTAACTTGTGTAAGAGTTCGAAGGTTCATCTATAAAATACCAAGTTGATCTATTCTGAGTAATTTATTTACGTTGGTATATTTCATAAGTATATTGCATAATATTAATGTATTGAATGCTTGGAATTTGATCGGTAAATAGATGGTGAACCCAAGAAGCACGAGGAACTCGACTCGAGCCGGTGCTGGGACTAGCCAAAACCCCAGGCCAGTAGGAAGAGGTGTTCAGGATGAACACGAATCAGAGTCTCGCGTCCAGCAGAGGCGTGAAGGTCAAGATCAGACCCAAGCGCCGACGCTGTTTGACGCTGCAGCTGTTGAGGTGATCCGTGGGATCGTGATGCAGGCAATTGCAGATGTGTTGAGACCAAGTGCGCCTCAAGCACAAGAAGTGCCTATTCACGCAGCGATTCCTGATGTTGTGGAACCCAGAAACCCTGTGATTCAGGAGACTGCCGTCAGAGCGAGAGACAGCTATGGTCACGCCCTTAAGACCATTACTTCCATGAGACCCGACTGCTATAACGGGAAATGGGAGCCAGTGGCAGTGACTCATTGGTTCTCCCATATGGAGAGGCTGTTCAGGAACGTGGAGTGTACGGAGGCCGAGAAGGTCCATATCGCTTCTCTTCAGCTGAAGGAGGAGGCTAGCGAGTGGTGGGAGAGCACTGGTTTGGCTGAGAGCCCAGTGTTGACTTGGTCGATGTTCAAGACCAAGATGGTTGATTGCTTTTTCTCTCGTGCTATGAGAGAGGAGAAGCATAAAGAGTTTTTGTACCCAAAGACTGATGGTCTGAAAGTGACCGAGTTGGCGTCTAAGTTCAATCATCTTTTACAGTACGCCACTGTCGAGATTACCAGCGAGGCCCAAAAGATCTGGTACTTCCACGAGTGGATGAGTCCGGATATCAAGCCATTAATGGTGCATCACACATGCTCTACCTTGGAGCAGTATGTCGATTGTGCCTATAAGCTGGAAGTAACTCTTGAGGAGTCGACCAAGAGGCACAACCGACAAAGGTCGATGCAGAACCAGAACCAGGGAGGTGGTTTTAAGCGCCTTGCGCCACCGTCTAACTTTGCCAAGTCTGGCCGAGCTAAGACGGATATGACGCAAGGAGGATCGACTCACCAGTCAGGGCAGACCTGGAGTTCAGTTAAGTGTTATAACTGTGGTACTATTGGGCACAAGAGCAATGAATGTCTGAAGGAGAAGAGGCCATGCTTTGGGTGTGGACGTGACGGTCATCTGCAAAAGTTCTACAAGCAAGGGAAGCAGAAGGGAGTAGAGTCGCAGCAAGGATCAGTTCATCAGAGCAACCGACCTAGGTTTAAGCCTGCCGAGACTCCTAGCCCTTCAGTGTAGACGACTGCCCAAAACAGGGGAAAGGCCCCAGCTGTTTCTGGAAGTCAGGGACAACGCTTGTATGAGATGCGTGAAGCGGATGAACCCAATGCTCCAATTGCTCAAGGTACTCTATACCTTCACTCTACTTCAGTGTGCATTCTGTTTGATTCTGGTGCTACGCATTCCTTTATTTCGGATAGCTGTGTTAGCAAGTTAGATTTAGTGTGCAACGATTCGTGCGACCCTTTTGTCGTTAATCTTCCTAATGGAGAACGTTTGGTGGGAACCAAGCATCTGTCCGACTTTCCGATTACCATTCAGGGTAAGGAATTCGAAGCAGATTTAATCTATATAGCCATGGCTCCATACGACATTATCCTCGGTATGGATTGGCTAACGCGTCACAAGGCGGTGATCGACTTCAATTCAAGAACGGTGACGGTGTCATCCGGGGGCCAGTTCGTGTGCAAGTTCAAAGGTCGAAATGACGCTGATAACGGCAAGCTGATCAATGCGATGACTGCGTTTAAGCTACTATGACAAGGATGTGTCGGGTACCTTTGCTACTTGGATTCGCCCGCGAAGGATGAACCTGAGGTTCTTGATATTCCTATAGTTAGGGAGTTTTCGGATGTCTTTCCGGAAGAAATTCCTGGATTACCCCCGAACCGCGACGTAGAGTTTTCAATTGATCTCGAGCCTGGTACGGCGCCGATTTCCAAATCCCCGTATCGGATGGCTCCAGCTGAGATGCAAGAATTGAAGAATCAACTTGAAGATCTTCTTGACAAAGGTTATGTCAGGCCGAGTGCATCGCCGTGGGGTGCTCCGGTATTATTCGTCAAAAAGAAGGACGGATCGTTCCGACTTTGTATCGACTACCGAGAGTTGAACAAGGTGACGATCAAGAACAAGTATCATTTGCCTAGGATTGATGACTTGTTGGACCAATTGCAGGGAGCAAAGGTTTTCTCCAAGATCGACCTGAGATTTGGATATCATCAACTCAGGATTCGTGAGCAGGACATTCCTAGAACTGCGTTCAGGACCAGATATGGTCATTACGAGTTTGTAGTGATGCCTTTTGGGCTTACAAATGCTCCAACTGTCTTTATGGACTTGATGAACCGATGTTTTCACTAGTACTTGGATAAGTTCTTGGTGGTCTTCATCGACGACATTCTGATCTACTCTCCGAGTGAAGAAGTCCATGAGGAACATCTGCGGATTGCCTTGTCAATCCTTAGACAACATCAGCTTTATGCTAAATTGTCTAAATGTGAATTCTGGATGAAAGAGGTGGCTTTCTTAGGCCACGTGATCAATAAAAATGGGGTTATGGTTGATCCCCAAAAGATTGAAGCGGTGGCTAAGTGGACACAGCCCCAGAACGTAAAAGAGGTGCGCAACTTTCTTGGACTTGCCGGGTATTATAGAAGGTTCGTAGAAGGATTTTCAAAGATCGCTCTACCTATGACCAATCTACTCCGCAAGGTCCACAAGAAGTTTGTCTGGAATGACAAGTGCGAGGCCAATTTCCAAGAGTTGAAACGACGGTTGACCTCGGCACCCGTGTTAGCACTCCCAGAGGGGAATGACGATTATGTGGTCTATAGTGATGCTTCCAAGTGTGGTCTTGGTTGTGTTTTGATGCAAAGGGGCAGAGTCATTACTTACGCATCTAGACAACTCAAGACTTACGAAGAAAACTATTCGACCCATGATCTTGAGTTAGCAGCGGTTGTCTTTGCGCTGGAGATTTGGAGGCATTACCTCTACGGTATAAGATGCCAAGTCTTCACTGACCACAAAAGTCTCAAGTATATATTTACTCAAAAGGAGTTAAATATGAGACAACGCCGCTGGCTAGAGTTGCTCAAGGACTACGACATGGAGTTGTTGTATCATCCGGGCAAGGCTAATGTAGTAGCTGATGCACTAAGCCGGAAGACAACGCATGAGACTGTAGTTGCTCTACTTACTGCTCAGACCAAGCTAAACCAAGAGTCATGCGACATTGAAGTCTTGTATGACCAGCGTAGAGGGTACCTGAGTATGATGGAGATTCAGGCTACACTGCTGGATCAAATCAAAGAAAAGCAAGTCGATGACATCATCTTGGTAAAGTTAAGCAGCGAAGTGATGGATGGGAAAGCTCCCAGTTTTGTGGTTCAGGATGATGGATCACTTTGGTTTCAGGATCGGATCTGTGTGCCTGACACAGAAGGTCTTCGTCAGTTGGTGATGAGAGAAGCTCATTCATCTGCTTACTCTGTGCATCCTGGCTCTAGCAAGATGTACAAGGATCTCAGGAAGAAGTTTTGGTGGCCAAATATGAAGTGAGACGTAGCAGACTTTGTGGCAAAGTGCTTAACTTGCCAGAAGGTCAAGATCGAACACCGCAGGCCAGGTGGTGAGATGCTACCTCTCCCCGTGCCAGAATGGAAATGAGAGGACATTTCCATGGACTTCATCACTGGGCTACCCAAGACTCAAAGTCAAAGAGATGCTATCTGGGTAATTGTGGATAGGCTTATGAAGAGTGCTCATTTCATAGCCATCAAGACCACATGGGAAACCCAGAAGCTAGCCGAAGTTTACCAGAAGGAGATTGTCCGCTTACATGGCATTCCTAAGACCATTGTATCGGACCGAGATGGCCGTTTCATGTCAAGATTCTGGAAGGAACTTCATAAGGCTATGGGAACTGAGTTGAGGTTCAGTACAACGTTTCATCCTCAGACAGATGGCCAGTCTGAAAGGACCATCCAGACTCTGGAGGATATGCTTAGAGCTTGTGTGCTCGATCGTCCGACTAGCTGGGAGGACAGCTTGAGTCTGATTGAGTTCACGTACAACAATAGCTGGCATGCTACAATCAAGATGGCTCCGTTTGAAGCTTTGTATGGTCACAGATACAGATCTCCGATTTGTTGGGATGATAATGCCGACAAAATTCTGCTTGGACCAGAGTTGGTCGAAAGGACGGCTTCAGACATTGCTTTGATCAGACAAAGGATGTTGACCGCTCAGAGTCGACAGAAGTCCTACGCAGATCGGAAGCGCAGGACTGTCGAGTTCGAGGTCGGTGACAAGGTTTTTGTCAAGGTATCGCCATCCAAAGGAGTTTTCAGATTTGGTAAGCGTGGGAAGCTTAACCCTCGCTACGTGGGACCATTCGAGATTCTGGATAGAGTGGGATCTCTAGCGTACCGCTTGGCGTTGCCGCCATCGGCTCACCCGGTGCATAACGTGTTCCACGTATCTTTACTCAGAAAGTATGTACCAGATGAGTCTCATGTGATTAGTTATGAAGACATCGAGATTCAAGCTAATGGTACTTATGAAGAGTTGCCCGTGCGCATTTTGGAGCGTCGAGAGAAGCATTTGTGCAACAAGATCGTACCATTGGTACGAGTGCTGTGGTCCAAGTCAGGGACCGCAGAAGTTACTTGGGAGACGTGGGAAACCGAGTCAGATATGCTCAGGCATTTTCCCGAGTTATTCTCGACCTAAGTTTCGGGGTTGAAACTTCTTGTAAGGGGGAGGAGATATGATACCCCGTAATTTTGTAAGGTTATATTGGGAATTATGGAATTTTCCCGGGTATCCGTTGTGTACGTCGGATTTAATTCAGGGAGTTTGAGACATTCTGTAATGTGCTCTATATCTGTAATATTTTTCTCAGTGAAATAATATACAGACATCATGCCTTGGATTTTAAATTGTCATTCGCGTACGATAATTTTTATCCCGGTTTATCGTCAAGCTCGTTCAAAGCTGAATGGGCGGGAAAAGGGAGAAACGGCGACCGCCGTGGTTGGGCCCGAGAAGTCAGCGTGTCAGCTTCTAGCTGGTCGCGACGGGCCTAGCGACGGAGACCGCCGCATTTACAGCGACCGCCGCGTGCCCGCCGCAGGCAAAATCACGGCGACCGCCGTGATTGTCCAGTGGGCATTGCCCGTCGGTCGTCGGCGTCGTTCGAGGTGCGCCGTTGCGTCGTTTGCCGCGTCTTAGGGTTTGCTGGGTACTCCTTGGGGTTTGCCTATATATAGAGGAGGTTGGGCATGGGTTTTGGGTCATCTACAACCCCGAATCGCTGCCAAAATTCTCCCTCAAAGTGAGTTGAGTTTCGTCGGTTTTCTTGTGCTCGCCGGAGGTGTTGTGGTGTGTTTCCAGAGTGCCTTTGTGAAGCTTTTGGTTAGCCTTGGAGGTTATAAGCCAAAGCAAGTCGAGGGAGGCCGAACCGCTCGTGTTTTGGGGTGAGATTTCTCTCGTTTCAGTCGGCCATGTTCTTCATGGCGACCGTCGTGTTCTTCACGGCGACCGCCGTGATGAATACGGCGACCGCCGCCAAGAACGGCGACCGCCGCCAGTGCCCAGAATGCCTTCGTGGCTTTGGCTTGGTTGGTTGTCGTCGTGGCGTCTTTCCTTTCGTATTCTTTCGCCATGTTTAGATTCGTACTGTTTATGTCGGATCTAACTTAGTGTTCCTTTTATGGGTCGACTCGAAGGTTGTTGTGCTGTCGGAACTATACCGTGTCGAGCCCGGAATCCAGTTGATGTCTTTAGACTAATCTGCGGATTAAGGCAAGTGGCGGTTCGCTCTTGCTCATTCGTTCCATATTTACATTAATTATCAGTAGTTTATCTGAGTAATTAATTTGGAATGAATATTCTGTTTGTCTGGAAACGGTTTTGATAAACTCTTTTGAAAATCATATAATAGGTTGTATATCTGTTAGAACAACGCTATTATCTGTGATCGCCTTTCGGGCCTTTATGTGGATTTATCCTGTAACTGTTGTTGTGTTGTAACTGTTTAGTTAGCACTGTTAGATAGGAACGTTACTCGGACTCTGTCCAGTCGTTTCTTTATAATCTGGTATCGGGATGGCTCGTCCCCATCTGGTACTATTCTAAGATCATGATCGGTCTCTTACACATGTGTGTAGAGATAGGACACTTAGCTGGTGTCACAAACCTTTCGGTATACGTCACTCTCGACGAAACGTATACTAAGATGTGTCGTCCCATTGGTGGGGTACACATGTAAAAGTCTATAATGTGATGTGTGTTTTGAAACATAATCAGATAAGTGCTACCTTGACGCACATAATTAACGAACGCTCAGCGAGTAGGGCAGTTAGGTAATAGTGCCGCTAGGAAGACTCGTGTTGACTTGAATGTAGTACGTCTTCTTTCCGATCTGGATTCGCTGAAAGGCGGTGAGGTTGGTCGTTGACTGAAGCATCTCAGTCAGTTTTAAATCATTGTTGTATGATTCTGTAACATTCCAGATTTGTCATACTTCCTTAAAGACTCAATCTCTTGGAGTCTCTTTTCGAGTTGATTTCTGTGAAGATTCAGTCTTCCAGAATCTTCTCCTGTGCATACCTCTTGTTTATTCCAGTAGGAATATGATGGTTGACTACCGTTATCGGTTATTATCCGAGAAGCGATGAGTCTAACCTAATATGACTGCTTCGAACCAGCCTGCTTTTTACCCTTGCTAGTCTATTCAGTTAGACTAACCAACCAATATTTTCCCTTGCATGGTTGGCTGGTGTCATCCGTTCGATTCAGCACATCAGATAAGAAGTAGCTCAGAAGATTAGAAGGACTATGGAGTCGGCGGTGGTTTTTGAATGTTTTAATTATTTCTTTAATCAGGTTATGATCCTTTGGACAATAACTCCGATTGTAATGTACTTTCTTAGTCTTCCGCTGTGTTTGGTTTAAACTATGTTTTGACCTATTCGGGATTGGGTTGTAATCCCGTAACTCTTGTTTCCTTGACAATGTTATGTTTTGGAATTGATTACGTTGATCATTATGCATCAATTGTATTTCATGTTCGTTTTTAACCGGTAAAGCCTGGGGTGATCTCGGTAAGGAATACTGGGATCACTGGCAGTAATACATTTCCAAAAGGGTTAAGTTTTGGGGGTGTTACACAATGTACCATAGTCGAGGTTGCCTCTCTTCTTTCTGCACACAAGGGAACTAAGACTTTTGAACCCAGTGAAGCTTGGCTTTACTGGGGGGATTAGCATATGAATTATCATTGTGTGTTTGTGAGCTACAAGGGAACTGGTTTCTTTCACAGTAGTAAGCTCTTTTCTCATTATCGTAGTTCCTTCTTTTAGGACACTTAGTGCTGTAATGACCATTCTTTCCACAATAGTAACACAAACGATTGTAAATAACATGACCATATTTTCCCTTTCCTTTAGGTTCCCTAATTGGACTTTGAGAACTTTCTTTGAGACGCTTGCCAACCTCAGCCTTGTTCTCAAGAACCATGATCTTCTCTAATAGGAATTGATTCCTATCTTGAGAAGTGGCACGAGCAGTACTGAGGTTCTCATTCATCTCAACAAGTTCACGTCTAGCCTTTATATCTTCAGCATCATCATTGACCTTGTTATCAATATATCCAATTCCATGACGTTGTCTCACAAAGACAGTTTGATTGATCATTTTTTCATTTATAGAGTCAGTGAGAATGTCTAACCTATCAATTATAGATTGAAGCATATCATTTCCAGGTAGGTTATCATACATAGGAACTTTAACAGAGTCTGTACTAGTCTCATCACAAGATTTGCAGATTTTAAGGTGACTAGCATGCACATTTCTAATATCAATGAGTTTGGAGTGGGTTTCAGCTAAGTCTTTCTCAGTTTCATCAAGTTTCTTACTCCACACAGAATTCTCAACAGTCAAGCAAGCAATTTCATCTTCACAATCATCAAGTTTTTGTTGAAGGGAACTGGTTTCCTTTCCTAGTTTCTTTATGATCTTTAGAAGTTGTTTCTTATCACAATCAACTAGAGTTTTTAGGAAGTCGTCAGAAGTTACCTCAAGGTCTTCTGAGTCGCTTGAATCTCCTTTTGCCATGAGACATCTTCCTTCAGAGAAACCACTCAGATCCAGTTTCTCATCTGAGTCTTCTCCCCATGAGGCCACTAAAGCCTTCTTCCTCTGAGGTCTTTCATCTTCTTTGGAGTCTTCCTTGTTGGGACAGTTCTTAGCGTAGTGTCCCTTTTCTTTGCACTCATAACAGGAGACTTCTTTGAGATCTCTCCTTGGTCCATTGTGAGAGGAACTGCCCTTTTGGAACCTTCCCTTCACAAAGAATTTTTTGATATTCTTTGTGAAGAGAGCTGTAAGTTCGTCTTCCTCTTCTTCTAGGTCTGAGTTCTCCTGCTCCATCTCAAGCCTTGAGAAGGCTTTGGAGATCTTGAGGGCAATTGCCTTCTCCAGTTTCTTGTCGGCATTGGCTTTGATGTGTTCTCCTTCTTCAACCTCCAGTTTCCCTATGACCTGAGTCAAGGGAAGAGATTGGATGCCTGGAGTATTCTTCATGATTCCCTTGATGAGGGTGAACTTAGAGTTGAGTCCATTGATAACCACCAGTGACTTGGAGACTTAATCGAGGTTGACTCCAGCCGCTGTTAGCTTTCCAATCAGCCTGTTGAACCGAGAGTAGTATTCTGAGATGGTTTCAGTTTCCATCATTTTGAAGGTGTGGTATTCTCCTTCCAAAGCAAACTTCCTACTTTGCTTTAGTTCATCACTTCCTTCATGCATATCTTTGAGTGCTCTCCACATCTCCTTTGCCGTCTTGATTCCTATGACTTTGTCCATGTCTTCTCTATCCAGTCCATTGAGAATGAACTATCTAGCCTTGGCATTCTTTTCCATTATGACATAGAGCTCAGGTTTCCAGTCTTCTTCCTTCTGGTTGAGATCGACATAGCCATCTCTATTTTCGACTATCCTCCAGCATTGGTAGTCGTTGGTCTTTATGTGGCTTTCCATGCACTTTTCCCACCATGTTTCTTCTCCCTTCTTTCGGAGATGTGGCTTCTTGGTGGAGATTCTGAGGTCAAACTTGCTTGGCTGAGACATGATCTGCAAACTTAACAAAGATCTAGAGCTTTTCATGCTCTGATACCAATTGTAGGATCGTGATTGTTAGATTAATAATCAGGGAACTGAGAATACAGTTTGTAGTTCCCTTCGCAGCGGAAATAAACAATCAACTAAATGAACAAGTTCCTTATAGTGGAAACCTTCGATTGCCAACTAGCAATCTAGGATAAAAACCACTACCTTTCTTCCGAAAGGATTTCAAGGTCTACTTCTTGATTTCTTATCACTTCGGTTACAACTTATCCTAGGAACAAACACACAGTTTCTTTGTCCTACACACAGTTAGACAATCCTAGATAACTTAACAGAAATTATAATCAATCCAAGAAGCAGTCCTAAGCACTAAGGAACTAACTCACTTACAGTCACATGAACTAGCACACAGCTCTTTGATTCCTTGACTGGTTCCTCTTGATCTTGTTCTGATTTGATGATCTTGTTGAGAACTTCACACTATGATATTTACTATGGAGTGTGATTCTAGTAGTTGTGCTTGAAGATAACAGCACAGCTTATCTTTCTTATATAGTGGATTCTCGAGGTTGGATCTTCTCTTGGTTCCCACAGATCAAACTTGCCCTAAGATGTGTGGTAATCCTTGATTCACGCTGTCTTTGACATGTACCAACAACCTAGGTAGCTCAGAATCCACTTTGGTTGGTCAACTACTTCAGCCAAGTCTGCCAAGTCGTTGTCCAACTCCTTCCGTCCGAGGTTCAACAATCTGGACACTTTGGAACTGTCCTCTGGATGGTGACAACCTTATGACAGGTCGCTTTCAACAACCTTTGTCCGAGGTTCGGCATTCTAGGCATCTTGGAGTTTTGCTCTGGATGGTGGCAGACTTTTGGAAGCTTCGCTCAAGTCGCTTTCACCATCTTTTGTCCAAGGTTTGGTGTTCCCAGATTTCTCGGGAAAATCAACATCACGTGTTGGATTTCTGGGTACACCTGGGTTCCTTTGGCTTGCTTGTTTGGTTTCTTTATCTTGTTTGGCTTCCATGGTTCCAACAACTGTCCTATGGTTCCTCTAAACACATCTTTGAGATAAAACATTAGTATTAAAATATTTGTCATCTTCAAAAGTAGAGAAACTGAGGAAAGGAACTCTCAGGGGAACCGAAGTTCCAGAGTTCCGTTTCCTAACAGACACCCTCTTCTCTCCCTCTCGACCTTGGTCCTAAACCACCAAGATCTTGCATTGTTGGTAGGGATGACAATCTTACCTGCACCTATTGGATACCCGATTCACTTGACCCAAAACATCGAGCGAAAACTCGAAGAAAGTTTGGTGATGGATGGGTACGAATGAAGATCTTTCACCCGTCACCCGACCCGTTACACCTGAAATATATACAACCGTGTATCCGTAGTGTAAAAATCATGAACATTTAACGCTTACTTTGTCGGTATTATTCTCATTTTGCATACAAATGTTTCAATAATATTAAAAACCTATTTTATATCTTATATACTCAATATTACTGGTAATACAAACAAGAATGTTTGTTAAAAATACATAAAAACGTACGTTATAAGTTATATTAAGTTGTAATTTTTAATCACCTATGGAGGACCATACTCATCCGGATCACTTGACATATGACAAGTGGATGCACCTGAAAAGGCTAACTAAGGGGTGACGGATGTGCTTTACCCATCCATCACCCGACCCATTGCCATCAGTGAAGTGGAGGATGACATCGTCGACTTTCTCCCAATCCTTATAGCAGAAATGGTCCAACACGTACTCGGTGGCTTGATCCCATTCTAAGTACGTAATGAGATCATGCTCTCCGATGAAAGGCTCGATCTTCACTTAATGTAACACCTATTTGTATTGTTGTTGATTGGGGGCGACGCAAATCAAGGTGGAGATTGCACTCTTTCTCATGACGGTGGTGGAAACAATGTGGTGGAGGGAAGTAGTCATCCTTCTCATCACTAAAGTTCTCTTGAAGGAGATGGTGATTAGGGCATCGGTATGCCATGGCTCTAGCCTGCAAGCCGTCGTCACTTGATGTGTCACCATCCTCATTAAAGTCAAGTCGGGGCGACGCTCACCGTTGTCACAATGGGATTATGACCGAGAATTATGGTGTCGTCGATCATGACCATGATGGAAATTGTTGTGCACTTGAGGCCGATATCTATCCTCCTAACGCTCCTAATCTGAAGTGCTGTGCTTTGTCTTAGAATGGTAGCAATGTCGGCTCAAGCTCAACAAGGGAATCTAGGTCAAGTGCATCTTTATCATGACGTCGAACATCCCTAGGGGCCACCATGATTTTAGTGGAACTCTAATGGTCCCACGAGTGTCTTTCCCTTGTCTTGCGCGACAACCTTGCTCAGACCTTCCTTGTCGCCGGTGTCAGCCTCCTTAGGCGTGGGTGGGGTGTCGTTGTCGACACAAGAAGAGGTGGCAGTGCCCTTGTCCTTGAGTTTGAAATCTATTCGGTCCTCAAATTGTGTAAACATTTGATGCATAAGTTCTTGTATTGCGGTCATGTCTATGTCCAAGGTGTTGGCGGGATGGTTTTGACAAGAATGAAATGCACAAGAGGATAGCTCTCTTTAGTCTTAGACAAGAACTCGTAGACACAATCAAACACTTAAAATTTCAGCAATGGTTGGCTTAAAATAAGGTAGACAGTGATGAGATCTTGGGTAAGAAAAAGAAGAGAGAGAGAAAGGCGAGCGAAGGTAAGATCATGTAATCCAAGTATAGTGTTGAATAAACATAGAATCCCTAGGTATGATCAACTATATGAATGGAAAGTATCAAGAGAAAATAGCATGCAAGATTCAAGCAAAAATCAAGGATAAATACACAAACCCTATATTGCCGAAATGGTAGAAGGTAGTGTATTGTGGAAAAAAGTATTAAGGCTTTGCCTCTTTTGTTCATTTTTTATTTATGTTGCAAGATATATTTGTTTTTTTCAATTAAATTGTTGTTAGAACAAGAAAATCACACAAAACACACAAATGCAAGAGGGGGGGGGGGGGGGGGGGGGGGCAACACGTGGGGCGGGGGATAAGTGTGGTGGAAATGCAAAAATCTATAAAGCTATATAATCTATCTACTCAGGAAACAAATAATTGTATCAATACTAAAATATTGAAAGAAAATTTGCAAAACCAAGAAATATACGAAAAAGGAAAGACAAGATGGGGTGATGTGGTTTTGTGCGTTTTAGGTGCACAAAGATGGGGTGGATAAAGTTTTTAATGATAGGTTGCTGAAAAATTAAGAATAAGACAGCGTGAACAAAGTTTTAAACTTGCCTCTAAACCTTGACAACTGATACCACTTCATACGTGAGGATTCTCTTTGATCTTCACTTGTTGTGTTGGTCCCGTCTTGGAGTCAAGTTCCTTGGCTTTGTTCTCTATCCTAAGATACCTAAAACTCAACTTGTTCAAACCCTTGTCAAGGTTGCTTAAGTTTGGCCCTACACCTTCTTGTAAAAATCGCACAATTGCTCAATCAAAAATGAAAGAAGCATAAACACTCAAACTATATCGCAAGGTAGATAACGAAGGCTTTGGTGTAATGATATTCTCGACCAAGCAACGTCACCTTGATCAAAATGTCAAAACTAATTTTTTAATGCAAAACGAGTGTTGAAAAAGACATAAGATTGGCCTTGCTAATCAATCAACTGAGAATTATATCTTTAAGTTGACTTAAACAACATAAAGATAATGTTTAGAATGCTTAAATAACTCAGAAATAATCTAGCTAAGATAGAGTGTCCACGAGTGGCACGTGAATGACTCGCTTGCCGATTAGAATGGTTGTGCGAACTCGCTCTAGCCAAGTCACGAATCCCCATGCGCTCTTTGGGCCAACCATTAAGACTAGATGACTGGTTCATACTGGCTCAATGGTGTGCGGAGAAAGTGGTAATGCTGCGAACAAAATCATGAGCCTTTGTTTTTTGCCGGCGAACCCATCACACACGCTAGAAGAAGTGTCTCAGCCATTCGAGCCACAATCAAGTTGAACCAACTTAAGATGGTCTCTCAAGGCCTAATAGAGTGTATAGACCCATTGATGCAAAGATGGCTCGTGCAACTCCAAAGATGATCATGGATGATCGGGCACGAGTGGTGTGGCTATGTCTCGGGGCCCTCGTCGTTGCACTAGTTAGGGAGTCATCATCATTCTGACCTTCTTGGCTTTGAATAATCCTCGTTCGATGTTTAGTAAGTGATAGAGTTGAGCGTGGGTCACGAGACTCTTCATGTATCATGTTGTCTTCCTCGTCCTCGTGGGTGATAATCTCCATTGATATTTTGTTGTCTTTCATGGTGTGTTGAGCTAGTACGTTAACAAGTCGTGGTCACCCAGAAGTGGACAATGAATATACTGTTAGGAAACGGAACTCTGGAACTTCGGTTCCCCTGAGAGTTCCTTTCCTCAGTTTCTCTACTTTTGAAGATGACAAATATTTTGATACTAATGTTTTATCTCAAAGATGTGTTTAGAGGAACCGCAGGACAGTTGTTGGAACCATGGAAGCCAAACAAGATAAAGAAACCAAACAAGCAAGCCAAAGGAACCCAGGTGTGCCCAGAAATGCAACACATGACTTTGCGTTTCCTGAGAAATCTGGGAACACCAAACCTCGGACAAAAGGAAGTCGAAAACGACTTGTGCGAAGCTTCCAAAAGCCTGCCAATGTCCAGAGCAAAACAACAAGACACCTAGAACGCCGAAACTCGGACAGAGAAAGGTGAAAGCGACAGGACATGGAACCTGTCGCTGTCCAGAAGTCAGTTCCCAAGCGCCCAGAGTGTCGAACCTCGGACAAAGGAAGTTGGAGAATGACTTGGTTGAAGAGGTTGACTAACCTAGAAGGATTCTGAGCTGCCTAGGTTGTTTGTATATGTCAAAGACAACGTGGATCAAGGACAACCGCACATCCTAGGGCAAGCTAGATCTGTGGGAACCAAGAGAAGATCAAGCTGCGAAGAATCCACTATAAAAGGAAGACTAACTCAAAGGTTATCTTCAAGCACTGAAATACAACTCACACACATTAGCAAATATCCAGTGTGAACCTTCAAACAAGATCATCAAAGCAAACCGAGATCAAGAGGAACCGGTCAAGGAATAGAAGAGCTGAGTGCTAAGTTCCTGTGACTGTAAGTGATAGATCCTAGGTGCGAAGGTCTGTTTCTTGGATTAATTATTGATTGTGTTAAGTTATCTAGGATTGCCTAACTGTGTGTAAGGTAAAGAAACTGTGTGTTTGTTCCTAGGATAAGCTGTAACCAAAAGAGATAAGAAATCAAGAAGTAGACCTTGAAATCCTTTCAAAAGAAAGGTAGTGGTTTTTATCCTGGATTGCTAGTTGGCAATCAAAGGTTTCCACTATAAGGAACTTGTCATTTGTTTGATTGTTTATTTCCGCTGCGAAGGGAACTTAGAATCCATATTCTGAGTTCCTTAAGTTATTATCTAACAATCACGATCCTACAATTGGTATCAGAGCAGGAAAAGCTCTAGATCTTTGTTAAGTTTGCAGATCATGTCTCAACCAAGCAAGTTTGAGCTCGAAATCTCCACCAACAAGCCACATCTCTGAAAGAAAGGAGAATAAACATGGTGGAAAAAGTGCATGGAAAGCCACATCAAAACCAACGACTACCAATGCTGGAGGATAGTAAAAAATGGAGATGGCTATGTCGACCTCACCATGAAGGAAGAAGATTGGAAACCAGAACACTATGTTATCATGGAGAAGAATGCCAAGGCCAGGCAGTTCATCCTCAATGGATTGGATAGAGAGGACATGGACAAGGTCATAGGCATCAAGACGGCCAATGAAATGTGGAAAGCTCTCAAGGAGATGCATGAAGGAAGTGAGAAACTAAAGCAAAGCAGAAAATTTGCTTTGGAAGGAGAATACCACACCTTCAAAATGATGGAAACTGAGACCATCTCAGAATACTACTCCCGCTTCAACAGATTGATTGGAAAGTTAACAGCAGCGGGAGTCGACCTTGATGAAGTTTCCAAGTCCCTAGTGGTCATCAACGGACTCAACTCCAAGTTCACCCTTCTCAAGGGAATCATGAAGAACACTCCAGGCATCCAATCCCTTCCCTTGACCCAAGTCATAGGGAAACTGGAAGTTGAAGAAGGAGAGCACACCAAAGCCAATGCCGACAATAAACTAGAGAAAAGAATCGCCCTTAAAATCTCCAAAGCCTTCTCCAGGCTCGAGATGGAACAAGAGAACTCAGACCTGGAAGAAGAAGAAGAGGACGAACTAACCGCTCTCTTCTCAAAGAACATCAAAAAATTCTTTGTGAAGGGAAGGTTCCAAAAGGGCAGTTCCTCCCACAATGGACCTAGAAGGGATTTTAAGGAAGTCTCCTGTTACGAGTGCAAGGAAAATGGACACTATGGTAAGAACTGTCCCAACAAGGAAGACTCCAAGGAAGAAGAAAGACCTCAAAGAAAGAAGGCTCTCGTAGCCTCATGGGGAGAAGACTCAGATGAGGAACTGGATCTGAGTGGATTCTCTGGAGGAAGATGTCTCATGGAAAAAGGAGACTCAAGCGACTCAGAAGACCTTGAGGTAACTTCTGACGATCTCTCAAAATCCCTAGTTGACTGTGATAAGAAACAACTTCTTAAGATCATAACGAAACTAGGAAAGGAAACCAGTTTCCTTCAACAGAAACTTGATGATTGTGAAGATGAAATTACTTGCTTGACTGTTGAGAATTCTGTTTGGAGTAAGAAACTTGATGAAACTGAGAAAGACCTAGCTGAAACTCACTCCAAACTCATTGATATTAGGAATGTGCATTCTAGTCACCTTAAAACTTGCAAATCTTGTGATGAAACTAGCATAGATTCTGTCAAAGTTCCCTTGCATGCTAACTTACCTGGAAATGACATGCTTCAATCCATAATTGATAGATTGGACATTCTCACTGATTCTATTAATGAAAAAACGATAAATCAAACTGTTTTTGTGAGACAACGTCATGGAATAGGATATGTCAACAACAAAGGGAACAATGATGCTGAAAATGAAAAGGCTAGGCGAGAACTTGTTGAGATGAATGAGAACCTCAGTACTGCTCTTGCCACTTCTCGTGATAGGAATCAATTCCTATCAGAAAAGATCATGGTTCTTGAGAACAAGGCTGAGGTTGCCAAACGTCTAAATGAAAGTTCTCAAAGTCCTAAGAAAGAACCTAAGGGAAAAGAAAAGATGGTTCTTGAAAACCAATGGTTCACCAATTCCTTTGCTCACAAAAGATATATTGACATGGCCCATAGCAAGGTTAGAAACAATGTTGATTTTAACAAAAGGAAAACTGAAAAACCTTTTAGGCCAGGAAAAGGAAAATATGGACATGTTGTTTACAATCATTTGTGTACCTACTGTGGTAAGAATGGTCATTATAACACTGATTGTGCTAAGAAAAGGAACTTTGAAAAGGAGAAAAGTACTCATTACCATGAAAGGAACCAGTTCCCTGGTTATTCACAGACTCGCAATGCTAATCCCCCCAGTAAAGCCAAGCTTCGCTGGGTTCAGAAATCTTAGTTCCCGTATGTGCAGAAAGAAGAGAGGCAACCTCAACTATGGTACATCGACAGTGGTTGCTCATGCCATATGACTGAAAGAAGAAATCAAATGACCTCTCTTCAACCTCTCCAAGGAGGGAACATATCATTTGGAGACAAAAGCAAAGGGAAAATCTGTGGAATAGGAACTGTGAAACTCAACGATCACATTCAGGTAAACAAAGTTCACCTTGTTGATAATCTTGGTTTTGACCTAATAAGTGTGTCACAGCTGTGTGATCAAGGAGACAATGAAGTCAGATTCAGATCAAACGAATGTTCAGTCCTTGACTCCTCGGGACAAATCATCCTAAAAGGGAAAAGATTCAACAATGTCTACATAATTGATCCATCCTTTGTTCCCAAGGAGAAACTTTGTCTCTCAACTGTGAATGACCAAGCTGATTTGTGGCATCAACGCCTCGGTCATGCTAGCACCAAGCTGATTCAAAAGCTACACTCAAAGGAGCTAGTCAGAGGGCTGCCAAAGCTAAGTGGCACATCTAAGGAACTGTGCTCTGACTGTGTAAAAGGGAAACATGCTCGTAGTTCCTTCAAGTCCAAAAACATGGTAAGCACCTCAAGGCCTCTTGAACTCATCCACATGGATCTGTGTGGACCCATGAGAGTTCAGAGCCTAGGAGGGAACAAGTATATCTTTGTTCTTGTAGATGACTTCTCTCGCTTTACTTGGACCATCTTTATTAAATCTAAGAGTGAAGTTATTGACCGCTTTAAAGATCTGGTTCCTTTGTTAGAAAAATCTCTTGATTGTTCACTCAATGCCATTCGGTCTGACCATGGTACCGAATTCGAAAATGGAGAATTTCTAATCTTTTGCAGTGGGCATGGAATTGATCATAACTTCTCTGCACCATACACTCCTCAATAAAATGGAGTAGTGGAAAGGAAGAACAGAACTTTGGAAGACATGGATCGGACTATGCTGATCTCAAGTGGACTCTCTCAATCATTTTGGGCTGAGGCGATCAACACAGCTTGCTACATCATCAATCGAGCCATGATTCGCCCAATCACAGAAAAGACACCCTATGAGCTCCTAAGAGGAAGAGTTCCCAACATCTCACATCTGAGGGTGTTCGGATATAAGTGCTTTGTGCACAACAATGGGAAGGACAATCTTGGCAAATTCGACCCAAGAAGTGATGAAGGAATCTTCATTGGATACGCCTCGGGTAGCAAGGCGTACAAAGTCTTCAACAAAAGGACTAAAAAGGTAGAAGAAAGTGTTCATGTTATTTTTAATGAAAAATCACTTGGAAAGATTGTGCAGAACACCACCAATTCCTTTGAAGACCCATTTCCCAAGTCATATCAAGAAGATCCAAATGAAGATGTCACTACACCCAGTTCCTGTCCTGCTGCTCGGAACCCTCCAATGGCTCCTCCACCAGTTCCCATGGATAATGAACAACAATCCATCTCTGGGAACCATGAGCATGACGACAACATCTGTGGAGACTTCAATGATTCATTTTCCTACATGATCTTCAATGGAGAAGGTGATCCCAACCAGGAAGCTGAATGCTCAACTCAGAATGTCTCCACATCAAATGCACTAGCTCCTAACAGAGAAAGAAGAGTCATCAAGCCTCCAGTCATGTTCGAACATCTAACCTTCTTTGCCTTCAATGCCTTTCTATCTATTGTGGAACCAAAGAACATAGGTGAGGCACTGAAGGATGTGGACTGGATCCAAGCTATGCAAGAAGAGCTTCATCAGTTTGAAAGAAATAAAGTATGGCATCTAGTTCCCCGCCCTAAGGATAAACACATCATAGAAACTAGATGGGTTTTCAGAAACAAGCTAGATGATACATGAGCTGTGATAAGGAACAAAGCTAGACTCGTTTCTCAAGGATACAATCAACAAGAAGGCATCGACTATGATGAAACTTATGCTCCAGTGGCAAGGATCGAAGCAATAAGATTGTTGATTGCCTTCGCATCTCACAAAGGGTTCAAGTTGTTCCAAATGGATGTAAAGACGACCTTCCTTAATGAAATTCTTCAAGAAGAAGTCTATGTCAAGCAACCACCTGGTTTTGAAGACGACGATCATCCAGATCATGTCTACTTTCTAGACAAGGCACTCTATGGCCTCAAGCAAGCTCCCAGAGCTTGGTATGATCGTCTTGCCCAGTTCCTACTCTCAAATGGCTACAAGCGTTGAGTCATTGATAAGACCCTCTTCATCCTAGAAGAAGAAGGTAACATCTTAGTGGTTCAAATTTATGTTGATGATATCATTTTTTGTTCCACTAACCTGTCCCTTGTAGATAAGTTCAAAGACTTGATGAGCAGTGAATTTGAAATGAGCCTAATAGGGGAACTCACTTTCTTCCTCGGATTACAAATCACTCAAAAGGAAGATGGTATTCAAATTCACCAACAGAAGTATGTTAGGGAACTACTAAAGAAGTTCAAAATGGATTCAAGCAAGCCTCTCTCCACTCTCATCTCCACCATTGCTCATTTGGACAAGGACCACTCCAGTCCTCTAGTGGAAGAGAAACTCTATAGAGGTATGATAGGCTCACTCATGTACCTAACCGCTAGTCGCTCAGACATTATTTTTGATGTTGGTTTGTGTGCTAGGTTCCAATCTTGTCCAAGAGAAACCCACTTGGCTGCTGTAAAGAGAATACTTCGCTATCTCAAGGGAACTGACTCTCTCTGCATTTGGTATCCCAAAGAGTGTCCCTTTGAGCTAATGGGTTTCACTGATGCTGATTATGCTGGATACTTAGTGGATAGGAAGAACACCTCTGGAATGGCACAGTTCCTAGGCCCTTGCCTTGTGTCATGGGGATCAAAGAAACAAGTCTCAGTCTCCCTCTCCACCACAGAATCCGAGTACATTGCGGCTGCCTTATGCTGTTCCCAACTTCTCTGGCTAAAGCAACAACTCGCGGACTTTGGTTTGTCTTATGGCCCTCTTACTATTCTTTGTGATAACACTAGTGCCATAAACATTTCTAAGAATCATGTGCATCATACTCGTACCAAGCATATAAACATAAGACATCATTTTCTTAGAGATCATGTTGAGAAGGGAAACATCATTATGAAATTTTATAGAACTGAAGATCAAGTTGCAGATATATTCACCAAAGTCTTGAATAGAGTTCCTTTCGAGAACCTTAGATTGGAACTGGGAATGATTCCTATAACCTAGTAGTGACCTTAGTTTAAAGGCTCCTTTCCAGTTCCCCTGTTTGACTAGTTTAAGATTTTTCACTTGTTGAGTCTTGATATCTATGTGTTATATTTTTTGCTACAAACCCTCTTTTCCATAATGGTTTCTTAAAAAGGCTTAGATAAATTTTTCTAGTTCGTATCTTTTGGTCTTCATTATTCTTTCAACTCTGTCTTTGTTCAAGTTTCTTTGTTGGCCCAAAAGTCACAATCTGATCATATTCTAACCCAACAATACAAGCCGAAATGATGATTGTGTACTATGACCCTCCCTTGCCTCATTACACAATCTATTTCCCTTTGATCCTCGTCTTTACCCTCTCTGGGAATTATTGTGTGATGCGATAAATGTCCTTCCCCGATTTATTTAATGGGAACGTACTTTTTGGTCCTATGTTTTAAAACCCACATCAAAGGTTCCCATATATCCCTCTAGCACACTGAAAATATCGCCAGAAAGGAACTAGGATGGGCTACCCCTTAAACGGCTAGTAAGAGAATTGCTCCTCCCAAGACAGTATATATGGCAAATCTCACAGCGTCAGAGACGTCTTCTCAGCCTTGAACAGTTGCCATTTTTGAGCATCTAATCTTTGAATTTGTGACCGTTGCAAAGGCGCAAAAGCTTCAAGAAAATTAGCCGTTTCAACTCTTCAGAGTTCCCAGAAATATCTCCAATGGCTTGATTCTCAACGACTCCAAAATTGCTCAAGGGTTATTTAAGGTTTCCTATTTGATTGAGCCGAGCACTCTGTTCTCTCACGCCTTCTCTCAATCTCATGTTCACCCGTCTCTCTCAAAACACAAAGCTCCTCAAATGGCCACGAAAAAACTTCAATCTTAACCTTGCTCAATTGGAGGTAATTAGGCCGATAAGATAACAACAGGCCAAGATGAAGGAACTGCAGAAAAGAAGGAAACTGAAGAGGAGGCCACTACGCTGCCATAGGAACGTCTCTCCTAGTTCCCAGTGCTATAACATCACAGTGTGCTAGTAGTTCCCTAGGGTCCTACTCCCCTCTTCTATCCTTATTTTGTCTAATGTCAAGTTGGTTGTGCTCTTTTGTTTCTCTTTCCACTATGCATCTTTGGGCAATGTTCTTGACTTTAATGATTAATGAACTCTTATGGTAATGTTTCTAATGCATCATTTGTCTTTGCCTTAAGTTTCTATTATGGTCACTGTCATGGGTTTAACGCAAATTGTTTATTTCACATTGATTTCCTATACTTGATAAGTAACTTGATCTTTTCGATGATGTCAAAAGGGGGAAGAATGGATAGGAACCTTGAATTATTGGAACTACTGGACTTATAGGAACTCTGAACTCATTCTACTTCTAAGGGGGAACTTGAATAACTTAGTTCATTTGCTTAGGGGGAATTTGCAACTATTGAATGTTCTATCAATATTTTTTAAAGTTGAAAATCCTTTAGCTCAACTGTTCTCATGAATTTCATGTTCCTATTATACTGCCAGGTTCCTTATATTTGTCATCATCAAAAAGGGGGAAATTGTTAGGAAACGGAACTCTGGAACTTCGGTTCCCCTGAGAGTTCATTTCCTCAGTTTCTCTACTTTTGAAGATGACAAATATTTTGATACTAATGTTTTATCTCAAAGATGTGTTTAGAGGAACCGCAGGACAGTTGTTGGAACCATGGAAGCCAAACAAGATAAAGAAACCAAACAAGCAAGCCAAAGGAACCCAGGTGTGCCCAGAAATGCAACACGTGACTTTGCGTTTCCTGAGAAATCTGGGAACACCAAACCTCGGACAAAAGGAAGTCGAAAACGACTTGTGCGAAGCTTCCAAAAGCCTGCCAATGTCCAGAGAAAAACAACAAGACACCTAGAACGCCGAACCTCGAACAGAGAAAGGTGAAAGCGACAGGACATGGAACCTGTCGCTGTCCAGAAGTCAGTTCCCAAGCGCCCAGAGTGTCGAACCTCGGACAAAGGAAGCTGGAGAATGACTTGGCTGAAGAGGTTGACTAACCTAGAAGGATTCTGAGTTGCCTAGGTTGTTTGTATATGTCAAAGACAACGTGGATCAAGGACAACCGCACATCCTAGGGCAAGCTGGATCTGTGGGAACCAAGAGAAGATCAAGCTGCGAAGAATCCACTATAAAAGGAAGACTAACTCAAAGGTTATCTTCAAGCACTGAAATACGACTCACACACATTAGCAAATATCCAGTGTGAACCTTCAAACAAGATCATCAAAGCAAACCGAGATCAAGAGGAACCAGTCAAGGAATAGAAGAGCTGAGTGCTAAGTTCCTGTGACTGTAAGTGATAGTTCCTAGGTGCGAAGGTCTGTTTCTTGGATTAATTATTGATTGTGTTAAGTTATCTAGGATTGCCTAACTGTGTGTAAGGCAAAGAAACTGTGTGTTTGTTCCTAGGATAAGCTGTAACCAAAAGAGATAAGAAATCAAGAAGTAGACCTTGAAATCCTTTCGAAAGAAAGGTAGTGGTTTTTATCCTGGATTGCTAGTTGGCAATCAAAGGTTTCCACTATAAGGAACTTGTCATTTGTTTGATTGTTTATTTCCGCTGCGAAGGGAACTTAGAATCCATATTCTGAGTTCCTTAAGTTATTATCTAACAATCACGATCCTACATATACTATATGTGTTGCTTCCATTTCAGCATTTGTCGCGCCATTAACTTATCCATCTTGTGACACTTATCAAATTCTTGGTTAATGAATTGGACCAAATCAATTGCGTTCAACCTCAAAATAAAAGCATGAAGACATACGAACATATGAATCATGTAAGCAAAGGAAACAAAAATCTTGCCTTTCAACTTAGATATCTTATACCAATTGATACTTACGGCTCTCGCTAGGCTCGCCACACAATTGTTTTGGTCCCGTCTTCAAGACCATATGCAAACATTGTTAGTTTGGTGTGAAATTATGGAATTCCTACCTTAAGGAACGCGGGAATAAACCATCAACGTTTCGTGGAATTCATAGTAGAAACACTTGGTCAAAAGTATCGAACAAGAACTAGTCCCTAAAAGGTAAAAAGATGTCGGTTTGGGCATATCTGTCTTATTTACGTTTTTTCCACTCCATGCCTTTTAATCCTAACTATTGATATCAATTGAGGTTTTAGTGGTCACGTTTACTTCTCACTATTCATATCTGCTCTCATCCTCATATAATTCAAACTCTTATATTTCATAGCTTTTCGAGGAAGGAAGTTAATAATTCTAGGGGTTGTGTTCGGTGCGAACGATCGTTCTAGTGCGAACCAAGTTAAAGTGCGAACATAGGTGTAGAATTCGTTGTGATGTGGTGCACATTTTATGCATAATGTGGTGCATAAATATATTGGTGCATAACTGGTCTCCGACGTTGATCACCATTGACCGGTCAACTGTTGATCGACATTGACAGACCATTGACCAACGTTTACCAATCGTTAACCGGCATGGACCGATCGTTGACCGGTCAGTGCACCAAAGTTTTATATAATTGTGCACCGCTTTTGAATGTGCACCATATTACAAATAAATGTGCACCATGTTGAAATTGTACAATGAGATAAAAGTATACCATATTGAAATAAAATGTGCATTGAGATGGATGTGCACTATGTTATAACAAAATATGCACTGGGTTACAAATAAGTATGCACAATTATAAGAATGTGCACTATGTTACAAATAAATGTACACTGAGATTAATGTGTACCATGTTACAACAAAAATGTGCACCGAGTTACACAAAATTGGATATGCACCAATACAGACTAAATTATGCACATCCTTTCACACGTTCGTACGAGAACGGCGTGCCTTTCACACCATATCGCTCCACATAGTTCTAATTGTTAGAGAATCGACCCTCCCCAAGACCCTTGTACACTCACCGACACCCACCGACACAAAGACTAGTGAAAATGTACAAGAGATATCATACGAGTAACTCACTACACTCTTTTATATGTGACACACTCTCACTCACACTCAACTTCACCCGCACACGAGCTAGCTCACACCCTCTTTATTGAGCTCTCTTGCTCGATTCTACACTCGACTATATGTTCAAAATGTGCTACACCTAAGCATATATATATATAGGCGGATTTATATTTACACAATCTTCCTAGATTATTTTAGATATTGCACTTAGTAACAACTTATTCTAGACTTTTTCACTTACTTTTTTAAAAACCAACATATGCCATTTCTAGAGTATTTTTTGCTTGGGTTAACATTCACTAGCCCAATTTTCTTTATTAATGGGCCTCCATTTAGTTAAGTTTGCGCTTGGAAATAAAACATGAATTGGAAGGTGCCGATTACGTGGATGTCCACCTCCCAACTCCGGTCAACTTCTCCCTCACCAACCTAACATCCTTCTTGATCGTCACTTGTAAAAAATCCCCTTAATCAGCTAGCAAAAGGTATTAATTCAGCGATCAGTACGTACGTTTACAAATTAAAGTAATTAAGAAAATGGAGAACCAGGAGTTGGGTGTTCCATCGGCGGGGGGCGGCGGCAACAACAACATGGTGATCCACGCAGCCTCCACAATCCTGGTGATCCTGGTGGTGGTACTCCTACTCACCTGCTACCTCCTCGTGTACTTCCGCCACGCCTTCGCCGTCGCCTGCTTCGGGATTGGCCCCATGGTTGGCGGGCCCTACCACCAACCAGGCAGCCCCCACCAAGACAGAACAAATGCCGGCCTCAGCCGCGCCGTCATTCACACCTTTCCCACCTACCTCTACTCTGATGTAAAGGTGCACCGGCTTGGCAACGCAGAGCTTGAGTGCGCCGTTTGCTTGAATGAATTCAAAGACCATGAGGTATATATCTATATTCAAGCTACCTATTCATTATTTCATTATATGCATGATTTTTTCCCCTTTTATGTTTTTGACTTTTTCTACCTGATCATAAAACCACTAATTTGATGAAGTTAATTATACCCAAGATAAATACAATTTGGATCTTAGAATTAAGATGGTCATTTACATGTTATGAAGAGCGTTGAATCGTAGTGTGTTAGAAAAGGAACGATGTGACTGTTACCTAGTCAGCGGAAATAATATAGATTCAAGAGTAATAATCAAGATAGTTTCTTATAGAGAAAACTCTATCAACCAACTAGTTGAAAAAAGAAAAACCTCTACCTCTAGGTGTTATCTTAGGAGGATTTCAAACGTTGTATACTTGTATTATTAATAAGTTGTACAATCTCACAAGTCTTCTCTCCACTTATTCTCACACAGATCCTAGATTTCTAGACTTTGAGTACAATCAACTCACAATGACACAAGAACACAACAAGACTCTAAGCAAGTACTCACAACACTAGTTCATACCTTGCCTTTGAATCTTCGATCTCAACTTGTAGTAGCTCATTGGTATGCTTCGATGGTTGTAGCTGAGATACCTTTTCCTAAGGCAAACTCATCTATTTATAGTGGTGGATAAAATCCTCTTACCAAATACCTAAATAATCTATCAATTGTTATACAAGATAATAGTGTAAGATTTTCTTTCCAACTAAATAATTCAACTTGTAATCTCATAGTTTCCATATAAAAACTTTCCTAAGACCGCTATCTATCACTTCTCTCTCCAAGTAAATCTTCAAATCTTGTTTCCTTGTGTAGCGATCTTCACCTGGTAACAACTGACAACTTCTGCTTCCACACATTGTTCCTGAAATGTTGTTTCCATGTATAAAAGTTTCCTTTTATGAAATCTATGCGCTTTTCATATTTCTAATTTGCTTCCGCGTAACCGTTCCTTGTTTTCACAACGTTCTGTTGCACCCCTCTGCTTTCTCTTCTTCACATGATTTTCATTGTTCCCTAATTCTTTCATAAAACCTGAAACTCATAGGAACAACAAAAACCATAAAACCTAATGGTGTTTATCATCATCAAAACCAGAAGGGATGTCAAGGTTCCAACAATTTCCCCTTTTTTGGTGATGACAAACCCATTCAAAAATTGGTCGATCAAAACAGAGAGTAATAAACAAGTCAATATAACTCATCATGCATCTAAGATCAAGTGTTAATCAAAATTTTATATCAAAAGAATAATTGCAATTCATACCTTCAAGTTGCATCATCGTTCCCCCTCAACACTAGCATCGCTCAAAAATTCATACAGAATTAGGAACAATAAGACTGATACCTCTCTTTACTGAGCTCATCGCACAATTTTCCACACTTCCCCCTTTTGGCATCATCAAAAGATCAAAAGTAACCGGTGGAATAACAAGAGCTAATACAACAAATTACTAGCAAAATATAAGTTCATTAAACTAGCAGAGAATTGATTACAAAACATCAGAAGTAACTTAACAAACAACACAAAAGATCAAAGAGCAAACAACCTAACAAAATAACATAGTAAAGTCAATAGAAGAGGTTATAACGGGCTAGGATAGAAAATGGGTCCACTCTAGACTGAAAATCCTCCTTCTGGTCCTTGTCCTTGTTGAGGAAGTGCTCAAGAAGCAGCGACAAAATATTCTTGATCTCACACAGCTCAGCCAACATCTGGCCTTGCACAGAGCTGCTCCTCGATATTCCTTCACCAACTTGTCGCTTGATAATCTCGGATGCGGGAAGAGTTCCCTTATCATCACCCTGATACTTCATCTTGTTGATGTTCACCATGTCTAACTCAGTGACCATGTGAACCTCACTTTCTGCTCTGTTAACCTTTTCATTCTGCAAAATCAACTTGATCACATTGGGGTAGGCTAGGGAGTGAGTCTTGGCAGTGCACTTCGCCATGTGTTGCAGGATGACCCTAGGAAGGTCAATCTTCTCTTTGTGCCAAAACTTGTCCAACAATAGCATATCGGTATTGGTGATCACATTCCTCTTCTCTTGCCTAGGAACGACAGTCTTCATGATGATTTGATGCGCTATTCGCTGAGGCAGAGTAAGAGTGGACACATGAGTGGCTCCAAATTTAGCCTTGAAGAGCCTTTGAGCACTGTCCTCCTTGGCCTTTTTCTGAGCATCAGTGACCTTGTCACCTGGAATGTCGTAAAAACCTTTACTAGTAACACCCAGCAGACCCGCAAGCTTGGAAATAGTGAAAGACAGATCTTCCCCAGACACAGACGATGTTCCCAGCATAGTCAAAGAAGAATTGAGACGGAAGGAAATGTAAAACTCACAAACCTGATCGGGGTTGAGCAAACCTGTTCCTCAGTGCATTGGACGTCTGAATCCTCTTCTATGTCATCGGAGCCAATTGTGTGTTTGCACTTCTTGCTTGGGGGGACAACTTCGAGTAGGCGATTTCCCAACTCCTTTTCCACCTCAGCCATAGCATCATCCTCATCGTATTCTTTGTCCTTGGGAGGAGAGGTGACTTCCTGATCAACGGCAACCACCAGGTCTCGGGACGACACCAAATATTTTTCTTTTGTAGGTGATATCACCGTTCCCTGAGGTTGTTCCTCTTGAGGATGGTCCTCTCTGCCACGGCGGCGATGGAGGAGGTGATTTCTTTGGCAATCTCTGTCACGGCGGCGATGGAGGTGGTCGGCTTGGAGGATGGGGTGCGAGTAGCCTTATGTGCCTCAATGGTTTGCTGGAGAGTGGCCAACTGCTTGTCGTTAAGGGCGAAGACATCAATGGAAGGGACATAGGTTGAGCTTGTGTCGGCCATTGGGTTGTGTTTGAGAAATGGAGATATAGAGGTGTGTAGGGTTTGAGGCAGCAGAAAGCAAAGAAAGGCGGTGAAGGATTTGGAAGCGAGAGAGAATTGGGAGTAAGAGATCAGAGGTGGTTTGGGTTAAGGAAAGGATAAATATATAAAGGAAGGGGAGATAATTGGTAAAGGGAAACAATGGAAATCAGAAGATATTCTTACAAAAAAATCTCGCCGAAAAGATCATCCAATTCGTCAACTCAATTTGTTCTCTCTCCTCTAGTAACGGCTCTTTTTCTCTCGGTTCTACAAAAACTGGCTGTTCCTCTCTGTAGAGCCATCAAAGCAACATTCAATTTCTCTTTCTCAGTGAAGCAACGTTCACTTGCAAATCTCAACGTTCCTCAGACTGTTCTCAAAACTGATGTTCCTATCTCTGTTCCCCCTGAGGCCAAGTTCCATCCAGATGACCCCGAGACACTTGAGTGGATGAAAAGGCTAGTTTGGATATTTAATTGGGTTCACACAAAATAGCAAAGATAAATCCAAACAAAAAAGTAGGGTAGGGAACAAAAAAGATCCAAGTAATTATACCCAATAAAAATTGGGAAACAAAGAAGAGTTCATAGGGAACGTTTACCTGGATCATGGCTTAGGACGGCAGTGCAACAGATTATCCTTTTGGCTTATAATGAGGGTACAGATAATCAAATCGATCGCTTTGGGCTTGAAAGAAGATGTTATCATGTAAAGTTGAAGCACATAAGATCAAGAATAGAAGTTGCAAGAGATTATGTAACACAAAGCACATAGCAAGAATGAACAAACAAACATTTTGCAAATAACATGCTGCATAGAAGATGTTCCCTGATTAATTTGATCGATCTAGTCAATCATGGAGGGAATAGTGGACAAGGAGTTCCTCAATTCAGAGAGATCATCCCAAGGAGCATTCGCAAATGCTCAAAGGGTTTTCTATCCAGTGCTTTGGTAAAGATATCTGCAACTTGATCTTCTGTTCTGCAATGATCCATTCTAATGAAAAATTTCTCAACATTATCACATAGAAAATGATGACGAATATTGATATGCTTAGTAAGTGAGTGATGAACATGATTTTTGGAAATGTTAATAGCACTAGTATTATCACACATAATGGGAACAGTGCTAAGAGACATACCAAAATCCTCCAATTGTTGTTTGAGCCACAATACATGGGCACAACATGATGCAACAGCTACATACTCAGCTTCAACTGTGGAAAGAGCAACAGAGTTTTGATCCCCAAGAGATAAGGCATGGGCCTAGGAACTGTGTCATCCCCGAAGTGCTTTTATGATCCACAAGGTTACCCGCAAAATCAGCGTCAGTGAAGCCCATGAGTTCAAACCCACTGTTCCTTGGATACCAAAGACAGAGATGTTCGTTCCCTTTTAGGTACCGTAGAATCCGATTGACTTCAGTTAGGTGTGACTTCTTAGGATTTGCCTGAAATCTTGCACAAAGACACACACTAAACATAATATCAGGCCTACTTGCCATTAGATAGAGTAATGAGCCAATCATTCCTCTATACATTGTAGCATCCACATCTTTGCCATTCAAGTCTGCATCAAGGAGAGTGTTAGGAGAAATAGGGGTATCAATAGGTCTAAATTTATCCATACCATACTTCTTCAACAATTTTTTGATGTATTTTTGTTGATGCACTTTTGTTCCCTCAAAAGATTGAGAGACTTGTAATCCAAGGAAAAGGGATAATCCCCCTATCATACTCATCTCAAACTCACTGCTCATGAGATTTTTTAACTTTTATACAAGTGCAAGGTTAGTGAAACCAAAAATAATATCATCAACATAGACTTGAACTACAAGAATCTCACCTTTGTGTTACAAGAGGAACATTGTCATGTCGATCGCACCACGTCTATATCCATTGGAGAGTAGGAACTGTGCCAGCCTATCATACCAAGCACGAGGTGCTTGCTTAAGACCATACAATGCCTTGTCCAATGCATACACATGGTCAGGACGATCTAAATCTTCAAAGCCAGAGGGTTGTTTCACATAGACTTCTTCTTGAAGGTAGCCATTGAGAAAGGTTATTTTGACATCCATTTGGTACAATGTGAAATCTTTGAAGGCAGCGTAGGCGATGAGAAGTCGAATGGCTTTGATGCGAGCTACCGGAGCATATGTCTCATCATAATATATTCCTTCTTATTGGTTGTATCCTTGAGCAACCAGTCTCGCCTTGTTCCTTGTCACAGTTCCATAGTCATCGAACTTGTTCCTGAATACCCAGCGAGTGCCAATAGCATGCTTGTTCTTGGGCAAGGGAACCAGTCTCCATACCTTTTTCCTCTCAAATTGGTGCAACTCTTCTTGTATGGCAACGATCCAATCTAGTTCCTTCAGTGCTTCCTTGATGTTCTTTGGTTCTACAAAAGGTATAAATGCATAGAAGGCACATAAGTTATGGAGTTGAGAGTGTGTACCTCTGTGATCGTAAGGTGTGAGAAGAGCATCGACTAGATGGCTCTTTTGAATCTTGGAACTTTTGGACACATGAAGTGGAGGGATAGGAGGAAAGGGAGGCATTAGTCGTTGCAGTTGAAGATGAAGGCAGAGGAACATCAACAGCTTCCAAAGCGATTTCTTGAGTGACTGTTCCTACAACATCATCCGTAGTTTCTTCCTTAGTAACTATTACCACAACATCACTCACTTGGCCATCTTGCACGAGGTGTGTATCTGAAGTATCACCACCAGTAGTCCTATTGGGAACAGTGGTGACATCAACATCTATCGCTTGAGTGGATGTAGTGGGAACATCAGGTGCTGGTATAGTAGTGGTATTAGCAGTTCCACTGTTTGTGGTAAATCCTAATGAACCAGTAGTGCTCCCACCAGCATTTAGGGCACTATTCCCTGTATGTGGATTACAATGATGATTTCTATCATCACCATCATCATCTGAGTCTTCGCATTGCATTCGTGGAAGATCATTATCAGGGAACGGTGTGTTAGAACCATCACTCACAGACTTTGAGTATTCATCGAAGATGACATGGATGCTTTCTTCGATTTTCTAGGTTCTCTTGTTATAGACTTGATAGAGGCTAAAGTCGTGATGCCTAATCAAAATAAATCCTTAAAACCCTAAACAAGTAAAGTAGGCAAGCAAGGGTCGAATCCCACATGGAGGAAGTAATCTTTCTAAGTGCACAAATGTATGTCAAAGGTAACAAGGTTTTTTTTTGGTTTGTTTGCAATTAAACTAAATAAAGTAAAGCAAAGGTGGTAATCAATTGGGGAAAAGTACTTAGCCAGACAAATATATACCATTCATTTGCTTGGTTGATCCTAGATTATCTCTATTCCTTCCTAGGAATGCTCTACTCCTTTTCTTAAGTTATAAATAGGACAAACAGACCTTGAGAATACTAACTATCAAATAACCAGGAAAACCTCTAGATTCAATTCAACAACAACAATGAGCATAGGAATTTCAATAGATACATGCAAGTGTAGCAAACAGTCTTACAATTGCATGCAATTAATTCTCTCTACAATAAACCAGTCCAAACAGTTCTTAGAATATCGTAGTTGCTACTCTGAATTAGGTAATTCAAACAGTAATTACCAAACCCTAGCAATAGACAATTACTAATATCAACTAGGTGATCAGGTCAGTCAAATCAGCAAGAATCAATGGGATGAAGCACAAGAGAATCAATACATTCAAAGGAAAAGGAATAGAATTATAACCTCACAACCAAATACAAACGAAGGCTTCAATCGTCGGACTAAGAAAAAGTTGCTTAGTTCTTCATAGTCTTGAAACATAAAACTCAAAGGGAAAAACTGATGTAAACTGAGATAATGAAAAGGCTTCTAGCTAACTAGGTTATAAACCCTAGCCAAAACCTAAAACTAAAGATAACAAATAACATCTAAAAGGAAATAAAATAAACTAACGAAATAAAAGAAATAAAAGAAAAGGAAGTAAAGTAAAAAGTAAATCTTCAACGACCGCGGAAACGAAAATAATCTCGTGCGTGTCTGATGACCGATTTCCGCGATCGCGGCTCTTTCTTCCATGACCGCGGAAATATCTCTATAAGGCTCGCGCTGTCTTGTGTTGCCGCGATCGCGGCTTTGGCCCCCGCAACCGCGGATTCTTCGCTGTAGCTCTCGTCTTCTTCTGATCTTTGTCTTCTCTGGTGGCTTTCTTCTCCATCTTCTTAAGTCTTCATTTAAGCTCTTTCAAACCATCAAAACCACACTTCTTCCCCTCAACTCCATACTCCACAATAACGCTCTAAACACATCCAAATGGTACCTAAAACTCCAGTAACAACTCCTAGTTAAACCCTACAAAGTAGCGCTGATCAAATTCGCCCATGCTTAAACCTTGCTCGTCCTCGAGTAAGCTAATAGAAACCTACTCCTCCAATGAAATACCCCAGGTCTCAGGAAGCACAGAAAAACCATCTCCACTAAGAATTGCACCTAATCATGAAACTCCAAGGTACCAACACAATCAACACAACACACACATACAAGCTTAAAGGAAAGCAAAGTACTTCCCCCAAGCTTATCCCGAACACCATAGAGTGAAAAAAACATCTAATCTTAGCCTCAATCTATCTTCTTATGCCTCCCTGAGTGACCTACCCGAATCCTCCTTATATCACCTCTTCTTATGTCACCACGCCAGGAAAAATGAGGAATCCTAAAAATCACTCTTCTTCTTTTCACTCATTTTGTCAAGGCGCCCTCTCGGGTTTTCACCAAGCCACTCATTTCATTTTTCAATAGATGGGCTCACATAAAACTCACATCACTCTTGACCAATTATTACCCCAGCCTAATGCTGGTCCAAGCCACCTGCTTATTGCCTAAGCCGCCCTTTCGGGTTTTCGACTTATCCCAAGATTTATTTTTGTCTTTTTTTTCATTTTTTTTCTTTTTCTCCTTAAACGATTAGAAAGTATAAAACACTCCCCCATGCTTAAACATTGCATTGTCCTCAATGTAATGAAAGACAAAAATGATGAAGCACAGGGAAGAGAAAAAAAGCACTCACAACCGTCATCGAGTCGGCTCGAACGTGGAAGTTGTTGCTGGCGGTAAATCAATAAAATCACAAGTCGCTGGTGTTGCGGCGGTCTTCAAACTTGAACTCTACCGTGCAACCAAATAAATCCATTGTAAGGTGTACATCAAAGGAATCGGGGTTGCACAACCTTCAACGAACACGGAAGTGTAGCCTAGATGTAATTGTGTAATGGGCTATGGTGTTCCTCCTCTTCAGCTGTCGAATGTCGGGCCATCATCGGTGCCAAATAAAATGTGGGGCGAACGTATCCTCCTTGGCAGCATGACGCGCACCTCTTCTCAAAATAAAACGCAGACAGTTGGGCCGCGATCGCGGAAAAGCGTCAAACTTTTTTTTTTGTAGGTAGGCAGACTTACAGTGGTTTTTCCGCGGTCGCGGAAATTTTTCCGCGCCTGCGGAAAAGTTTCTGGGGCGAGACGAACACCGTCTTCGAATTTGCTCGAGTCTCCTACTTGCAAGTTAGTCTAAAAACAAAACGAAACAAAAACAAAACAATGAAAAACATGAAACGAAAGGACATGAAAAGAAAGACATACCTCGGGTTGCCTCCCGAGCAACGCCTTAGTTATTGTCGTGGCTCGACATGGTGCTCAATTGTCAACTTCGGGTTCTGTAAGGAAGGTCTCATAAGTAGCGAAGAGCTGCATGATCCGTATAGATAATCACTTTTGGTACCAAGTAAGTATTGCCTAAATTTCTCCAAGGCAAACACAACAGCTAGCAATTCTTTTTTGGTGGTGGAGTAGTTCCGCTGCGCTCCATTCAGGGTCATGGATGCATAGTGAATCACATGAGAAGCTCTTGCTTCTTTTTGCCCCAGAACTGCTCCCACAGCATAATCACTAGCATCGCACATTATCTCAAAGGGACGAGACCAATCCGGTTCTTGAATAATTGGTGCACTAGTGAGACAAGCTTTCAATTCATCGAATGCCTTCTTGCACTCGTCAGTAAGCTCAAACTTTACCTCCTTCTTCAGCAGCTCGCATAGGGGTGATGAGATCTTGAAAAAGTCTTTAATAAATCTACGGTAGAAACCTGCATGACCTAGAAAAGAACGCACTTCACGCATATTAGTAGGATAAGGAAAAGACTAAATTACATCAATCTTTGCCTTATCGACCTCAATACCTCTAGATGACACTATATGCCCTAGCACAATTCCTTGTTCAACCATAAAATTACACTTTTCAGAATTAAGAACCGAGTTGGTTTCTACACATCTTTTAAGCACAAGTGATAAATGGTCCAAACATGCATCAAAACTGTCACCATGGACTGTGAAATCATCCATAAAGACCTCAATAAACTTCTCCACATACTCATAAAAAATGCTTACCATACACCTTTGAAATGTCCCGGGTGCGTTACACAACCCGAATGGCATCCTGCGATATGCAAAAGTACTAAAAGGGCATGTAAATGTCGTCTTCTCTTGATCCTCTGGTGCTATGGCAACCTGAAAATAACCTGAGTATCCATCCAGAAAACAGTAATAGGGGCGACCAGCAAGTCGCTCAAGCATTTGATCAATAAAGGGTAAAGGAAAGTGGTCCTTTCTAGTCACCGCATTCAGCTTACGGTAATCAATGCATACTCTCCACCATGTTTGCACTCAGGTGGGAACCAACTCTCCTTGCTGATTCTCCACAACTGTTATGCCTCCCTTCTTAGGAACAACCTGCGTAGGACTCACCCATTTACTATCTGAAATAGGGTAAATCATACCTGCTTGTAGGAGCTTCATCACCTCCTTCTTTACCACCTCCATCATTGGTGGGTTGAGTCTTCTCTATGGTTGCCTAGATGGTTTGGCTTCTTCCTCCAGCAGAATCCTATGCATACATGTAGTGGGACTAATCCCATTGATGTCGGCGATGGTCCATCCCAAGGTTGTCTTGTGCTCCTGAAGCACTACCACCAATTTCTCCTCTTGATCCTTGGAAAGCTTGTTAGAGATAATGACCGGTAATGTGTCACCCTTTCCCAGAAAGGCATGCTTGAGGTGGTCTGGCAGCGGCTTGAGTTCAATCTCCGGTGCCTGCACAATGGAAGGTAAAAGCCTATCGCTTGGCATTGTTAGTGGAATGGGGCCAACACCCAAAGGATTGAGATGAGGCTTACCGTAGGCATCCAAGTGAGCCACAGTTTCCTACAGGTTAGTAGACAAAGCAAAATCTTCTTGTGGATCTACTATTTCATTCTCTAAAACAGATTGTAACTCATCCGAGCCAGTAGTCTCAAAGATATCTTGTACAATAGGATCAATCACATCAATAGCACACGGAGAATGATCATCAATGGGGTGTTTCATAGCATCATATATGTTGTACTCCACCTTTTTCCCATCAAATTCCATAGTAAGGGTTCCACTACTTACATCAATCTTTGTCTAGGATGTTTTCAAAAATGGCCTACCTAACAGTATAGGGGCTGCATGTCTATCGTGATCCATATCCAGTACAAAGAAGTCAGCATGAAAAATCAAATTATCAACCATTACAAGGACATCTTCAACTACCCCTTTCGGGTACACATTAGATCTATCAACCAATTGGACAACTATTCCTGTCTCATGCAATGGTCCTAGATCTATCATAGCTTTCTCAAATTTAGTGTCACCTATTACACATGGAATACTAAACATGCCTGGATCACCACACTTTTTAGGCATACGTCTTTGAAAAACAGCAGAAACATGTTCGCTCACCTTAACCTTTTGCTTTCCCTTCAATTTCTGATTTCTTTTGATGGTACACAGTTCTTTCAGAAATTTAGCATAGCGAGGAATACTCTTGACAAATTTGAGTAAGGGAATGTTTATCTCGCATTTACTAAAGGTCTCGAAGATCTCCTTGTCGTTCTCCGACCTTCTCGTGTCGTTCAGCGCCTCAGGGAATGGCGCGGGTGGCTTCAGCGAACCGAGCGGAGGGAAGTCAGGCCGAACATAATCATCATGGACTTCAGCAGGTGAGCCGCGGTCGCGGATTGGGTCCCGCGATCACGGGATTTCTTCGAGATTTTCTGGGATGCCAGGAAGTTTTCCGCGGTCGCGGATTTCTGTCCGCGATCGCGGAAATGCTTTGACAATTTCTTCTGCTCCAGAATCTTTTCCGCGATCGCGGAAATCTGGCCGCGGTCGCGGAAAATCGCCGATTTTTTCTTCTTCAGTGATGATTCCGCGATCGCGGATTTCGGGCGCGGTCGCGGTTCTCCTCAGCGGATTTCCTCTGTAGCATCCGTCACTTCTTTTTTTGGGTTCCACTCCTCAGCGTCATCGCACAGACGTTCTCCCTCGGGTTCTCTATCATTTGAGATGGTAGTTTCCCCGAATCCCTGGCCTCCATCTTACTCAATGTTTGAGCGACTTGTCCAAACTTATTTTCCAAGTTCTGAATGCTAGACTTTGTCTCTTGATTTTGTTGGACCATAGTGGTGGCCAACGTTGTAACACTATGAGCGAGAGATCGAAACATGTCCTCAGTAGACATTGCGGAACTCGGATTTGGTACTGGTGGTCTATGCGCGTATGGCTGGCCGTACTGTTGCTAATTGCCATACAGATGGAACTGTTGTTGGCTTGGATTTAACTCCTGGTTATCATGGCCTCAGGGAGGATATTGCTGATTCCCGTATCTCGGATTCGGGTGATCCCTCCACCCTGGATTGTAGGTGTTTGAGTACGGGTCATATCTCGGCCTCTACGGACCAAAACCTCTTACAACGTTTACTTCAGCTGCAGGTTCAGGAAGTGTTGGGCACTCGTCAGTGAGATGCAGCGGATCATAACAGATTCTGCAGGACTTAACTGCCCTTGCTGTATAGGGGCTCGCCCTTTTGTTGAATTGTCTTAAGCCGTCCGATAGCTCAAAGAATAACTCGAATGCTGCAGCTGGCATCTTGTTTAGAATGCTACCGCCACAGGCTGCGTTTACCATTCTGCGCTCATTCTCAAGAAGCCTGCCATATAGATAAAGAACAAGATCTTGGTCAGAATAACCATGGTAGGGGCAACTAGATATCAACCTCCTGAATCTCTCATAATATTCATACAACGTCTCAGTAGCATGTTGTTCGATGTTGCTGATGCTTCTCTTCAGGCTATTGAGTTTCGTTGCAGGGAAGTACTTCTCAAGAAAGGATTTCTTCATCTTTGCCCATGTATCTATGCTTCCCTGATCCAAATAATAGAACCAATCATTGGCCGCATCCTTCAGAGAGAAAGGAAAGGCCCTCAGCTTGATTTGGTCCTCAGTGACGTTCCTCGGCTTCATGCTAGAGCAGACAACGTGGAAGTTAGAAAGATGCTTGTTGGGGTCTTCTCCATTCAGCCCATGGAAGTGGGGTAATAAATGAATCAACCCAGATTTTAGCTCAAAATTCACGCCATCCGCAAGCTATGGAAACTGCACAGCAAGCGGTTGCTGTTCGAAGTTCGGGGCAGTCAACTCCCTCAAAGTCGGTGTTTCTTCAGCCATTTCTTTATCAAAATAAAAAAGGGAAGAGTCAGTAGCACGGGTGTGGACCATAAAATAGGTCCACACAAAAGTTGGCACACAAACAAGCACAAAGAAAAATTAAAACTTGCTCCCCGGCAACGGCGCCAATTTGATAGAGGCTAAAGTCGTGATGCCTAATCAAAATAAATCCTTAAAAATCTAACCAAGTAAAGTAGGCAAGCAAGGGTCGAATCCCACAGGGAGGAAGTTATCTTTCTAAGTGCACAAATGTATGTCAAAGGTAACAAGGGGGGTTTTTGGTTTGTTTGCAATTAACTAAATAAAGTAAAGCAAAGGTGGTAATCAATTGGGGAAAAGTACTTAGCCAGACAAATATCCACCATTCATTTGCTTGGTTGATCCTAGATTATCTATATTCCTTCCTAGGAATGTTCTACTCCTTTTCTTAAGTTATAAACAGGACAAATAGACCCTGAGAATACTAACTATCAAATATCCAGGAAAACCTCCAGATTCAATTCAACAGCAGCAATGAGCACAATAATTTCAATAGATACATGCAAGTGTAGCAAACAGTCTTACAATTGCATGCAATTAATTCTCTCTATAATAAACCAGTCCAAACAGTTCTTAGAATATCGTAGTTGCTACTCTGAATTAGGTAATTCAAACAGTAATTACCAAACCCTAGCAATAGACAATTACTAATATCAACTAGGTGATCAGGCCAGTCAAATCAGCAAGAATCAATGGGATGAAGCACAAGAGAATCAATACATTCAAAGGAAAAGGAATAGAATTATAACCTCACAACCAAATACAAACGAAGGCTTCAATCGTCGGACTAAGCAAAAGTTGCTTAGTTCTTCATAGTCTTGAAACGTAAAACTCAAAGGGAAAAACTAATGTAAACTGAGATAATGAAAATGCTGCTAGCTAACTAGGTTATAAACCCTAGCCAAAACCTAAAACTAAAGATAACAAATAACATCTAAAAGGAAATAAAATAAACTAACGAAATAAAAGAAATAAAAGAAAAGGAAGTAAAGTAAAAAGTAAATCTTCGGACGAAAGGAAACGAAAATAATCCCGTGCGCGTCTGATGACCGATTTCCGCGATCGCGGCTCTTTCTTCCGCGACCGCGGAAATATATCTGTAAGGCTCGCGCTGTCTTGTGTTGCCGCGATAGCGGCTTTGGCCCCCGCGACCGCGAATTCTTCGCTGTAGCTCTCGTCTTCTTCTGATCTTTGTCTTCTCTGGTGGCTTTCTTCTCCATCTTCTTAAGTCTTCATTTAAGTTCTTTCAAACCACCAAAACCACACTTCTTCCCCTCAACTCCATACTCCACAATAACGCTCTAAACACATCCAAATGGTACCTAAAACTCCAGTAACAACTCCTAGTTAAACCCTACAAAGTAGCGCTGATCAAGACTGTACAAGCCTTGCTTGTTTTAGCATACCCCAGAAATATCCCTTCATCACTTCGTGCATCAAACTTCCCTAATTTGTCTTTCCCATTATTGTGAATGAAACATCTATAACCAAAAGCACGCAAATGGGAAATATTGGGCTTGCGATCCCTAATTAGTTCATAAGCAGTTTTATTGAGCAAGGGTCTAAGCATAGCGCTATTGAGGATATAGCAGGACATGTTGATTGCTTTAGCCCAGAATATTCGAGGGAGATTGCTAGCGATGAGCAATGTTCTAGCCATGTCCTCTAAGGTTCTGTTCTTCCGTTCAACCACTCCATTCTGCTGCGGTGTCCTAGAAGCCGAAAAGTTATGAGAAATACCATGTTCCTTGCAGAAATCAAGGAACATTGCATTCTCAAACTTCGTTCCATGGTCGGATCGAATGGAGCTTAACTTTTGACCCAAATTTGTCTCCAAATTCTTGATGAAAGACTCAAATGTCTCGAATACCTGTTCCTTAGAAGAGAGAAAAATTGTCCATGTAAATCTAGAATAATCATCAACAATACTTGTTCCCTGCATGACTTCTTATCCTCATGGGACCATAGAGATCCATATGGATCAGTTCCAGAGGGCGAGAAGTAGTAACATCAGGCTTGCTCTTGAAAGAGGAACGTGTTTGTTTCCCTCTCACACAGGCTTCGCAAACTCCATGGGTCTCAGGTTTGACATTTGGAAGGCCACGAACAAGTTCCTTCTTGTGGAGTTTGTGGATGAGTTGAAGATTAGCGTGTCCAAGCCATCTGTGTCACAGTTCCGTCTCTTCAGCTAGAGACGCAAAGCACAGTTCCCTTGTAGGCTTGAAGGTTGTGTCAATAGTGTACACATCATTGAATCGGACACCCTTCAACACAATCTCCTTGGTTTTTCTATTCCTTATGTAGAAATCTTTAGACGTGAAGACAGTCTCGTTGTCTCCTTGATCACACAACTGAGCTACACTTAACAAATTAAAACCAAGTTGATGAACCAAACTGTCCTCTTTTATCTTGATGTTTGAATTCAAAGTAGCTTCTCATGTTCCTACTATCTCTCTGCATCGTTTGTCTCCAAGGGAAACGGTTCCCTTAGAGTGTCGTTGAAGTGAGGTGAGGTGATCTCTATTCCGGTCATATGGCATAAGCATGCGCTATCAATGAACCACTTGTTGTTCCCCCTCACTTCATCCTACATTTAAGATAGTTAGTGTTTAGTGACCCAGGCAAGCTTGGCCTTACCTGGTCATTTAGAAACAAAGTGGTATTCTCTAGGCTTAGCATGAAACATATCAGGAGATGCATTATAATCACTCAAATCCACTTTGTTACTTCTAATGTTCCTTCGCTGTGTGTGCTCTTCAGTGAAGTTTTGTTTCTTAGCACAGTTTCTCACAACATGACCGTTGCTCCCACAATGCCAACAAATCTTGTAATAATCCCCCAAGGTGTACTTACAGTTGGGAACAAGGATCCTACGCTGTTTGGCTCTAACTGGGTCAGGTGTACTAGGTAGGTTTCCCTGGGATTGGATAAGATACATCTTATGGGCAGGTTGACCTATGTACCAGGATTGGTTTGCATTCAACCCATTCTCTAGAGTTTTCACACACTCTTCTCAGTAAATGTTCCTATCCTTGGTATTCTGGAGATCTCTATCATTTAACTCTCTAAGCTCAGGTATAGTTAACTCATGTTCATCACTCTCATTTTTTTCACCTTTGTACCCTACACCATACTTGGACTCAACAAAGGTAATCTCTTTCTCCTTAAGCTTTTACTCAACTAGAATAGAGTGAATTTTGTCAATCTGAGCTTTCATCTGAGACAATTCCCTCTCCGTGTTAGAGGAACTAAGTTCAATGCGAGTAGCAACACATTTAACACAAGGAAAGACAAAGGAACTAGCAATTCTAGATAAAGATTCATTCAATTCAATACATTTATCCTCAGCATTACTCAGATCATTTCGAGTTTTAAAGTTCTCATTATGCATGCTTTTGATAAGAGAAATCAATGACTTTTTATCATAATTAACAAGAGATTTGAAGAAAGTTTCAGGATCTACCTCTTGTTCCTCACTTGATGACCTTAGAGTCATTGCACACATTTTGTGGTTGTCCTGTGCCTTTGGCTCATCATCATCAGTCTTGATATCTCCACCTTGGATGATCTTCCAACTGTCTTTATTGACATCCTTTATCCAGGATATAAATTGATCTTTCCATTGCTTGTGTTGTTCTTGGATGAGGAACGGTGGATTTTGTTCTTCGCTAGATGACTGTAGAGTCATGGCACACATTTATTGTTACCCCATGCCTCGTGCTCATCATCATTAGAGTTGGCACAATCATCACCCCAGACAACAACGAAAGCTTTCTTCTTGTCGTTCCCAGTATTGTCACCATTAGTGTTGTCTGAGTTGTTCCCCTTGGGACACTTGTTAGCATAGTGACCCTTGTCCTTGCAGTTGTAGCATGTAACATCCTTGATATCACGTTTCTCACCATTATTCCCATCATTCCTGAATGATCTACCATTGCGATAGAGAGATCGCATGGCCTTGGTGAGAAGGGCAGTTTCTGGATCTACACAATCCAAGTTATCATCTCTGTTGCTTTCTATCATCTCAACATTTTTCTCAACCATCAAGGCTATGCCTTTAGGTTTAACATATTTGTCTTCTTCATCATACTTTTTGATTTTTCCAAACACCTCATGAAGTATGAGAGTGAGAGTATTGGGATTCTCCTTGAGAATAGCTTTGGTCATCTTGTGCCTTGGAGGAAGTCCATCGATAATGATGAGGACTTTCTCCTTGGGAAGAATTTCTTCATCTTTGATTTCATGAGCAGTAAGTCGAGCAATAATTTCCTCAAACCTAGATTGGTATGAGGAAACAGTCTCACCGTCGATCATGGCAAAGTTGTAGAAGTCTTTCTTGGCTTGAAAGCGATCGATCTCTCGAAGATCGAAACTTCCCATGTACATCTGCTCCAAAGCGTCCCACATGTCTTTAGCAGTTGCACATGACTACAATTTAGATGCATCTTCAGCACTGATGGCGTTGTTGATGAACATTTGTGCCTTTGAGTTTTTCTCCATGATTCTGAAATCATCTTGACTCCAAGGCGTTGTTCCCTTGAGCACTACTTCAACAACTTTCTCATCACCAACTTCAATGACTCTCCAACATTGATAGTCATTACTCTTCATCCATACGGTGAAGAGATCCTTACAGTGTTAAAACTTTCCACCGATGGGCAGGAATAATGGTTTGTTGTTCCCAATTCCGACTTCATGAGTTGACGACATTGTTACATGTGAATCTGAAAAGAAAACACACAATCTAGAGCGAACTTGCTCTAATACCAATTGTTGAATCGCAATGTGTTAGACAGGAAACGATGTGACTGTTCCCTGGGCAGCGGAAATAATATATATTCAAGAGTAACAATCAAGACAGTTCCTTATAGAGGAAACTCTATCAACCAACTAGTTGAAAAGAGAAAAACCTCTACCTCTAGGTGTTACCTTAGGATGATTTCAAACCTTGTATACTTGTATTATTAATAAGTTATACAATCTCACAAGTCTTCTGTCCACCTATTCTCACACAGATCCTAGGTTTCTAGACTTTGAGTGTAATCAACTCACAATGACACAAGAACACAACAAGACTCTAAGCAAGTACTGACAACACCAGTTCGTACCTTGCCTTTGAATCTTCGATCTCAACTTGTAGTAGCTCCTTGGTATGCTTCGATGGTTGTAGCTGAGATACATTTCCCTAAGGCAAACTCATCTATTTATAGTGGTGGACAAGACCCTCTTACCAAATACCTAAATAATCTATCAATCGTTATACAAGGTAACAGTGTAAGATTTTCTTTCCAACTAAACAATTCAGCTTGTAATCTCATAGTTTCCATATAAAAACTTTCCTAAGACAAGCGATCTTCACCTTGTAACAGCTGGCAACTTCTGATTCCACACATTGTTTCTGAAATGCTGTTTCCATGTATAAAAGTTTCCTTCTATGAAATCTATGCGCTTTTCATATTTCCAATTTGCTTTCGCGTAACAGTTCCTTGTTTTCACAATGTTCCATTACACTCCTCTGCTTTCTCTTCTTCACATGATTTCCATTGTTCTCTAATTCTTTCATAAAACCTGAAACTCATAGGAATAACAAAAATCATAAAACCTAATGGTGTTTATCATCATCAAAACAAGAGGAACGTCAAGGTTCTAACAAAGAGTATTACTATATATTATGGGAGCTAGACTAATCAACTCATACGTTATTATTTGAACTAAGACATAAGCTAGTGCCAAGCTAGCTAACATGAAGTAGAAAAGGATATAGGATATATCTATTATCTTGAATTAAATGTACATGTGATCATGAATTTTGGGTTATATGTGCATGTTGCGCTTCTATGTAAACGACCCTCGTGTTTATCGGCTTACTAGATTTTCAATGATATCAAAGCAGGTTCGGTTTAGAGGCCTTTTTTGGGTTGTTTGAGTTTGGTTATAAAGTGATCGATATTGTCCACCTATACCCGTTTGTCTAAGTGTTAAGTTGGTCAGACCTGTTGCACTTGCGGGAGATTGTTGGAATGTAAAAGTGTATCTCATTGGAAGTGAGTGAATATTAATGCCTAGTATATACATAAGAATGATGGGTTTCTCCTCCTATTGCAAATTGATTTAGGATATAACCCCGGCCCACTGGACTTATGTATTGGACTTATCTGCGAATGTGCATTTGTATGTGTATCAGCCCATGGACTTTCACATGATATAATGACAAATGTAATTGCAACATAAAAACATGATAGGGTTAAAACTACACGAAAATATGTATTCATTCTAGATTCCGTATACATAACAACACATTTATAAGTATAAAAACAAATTTGACTACTTTGTGAGAAATAACATCCCACGATGAAAACTTGTGAATAAAAGACGTAGTATATAAGCTTAGTAGACTCCTCCTCCTATTGTCAACTGAGTTTAGGATGAAACTCCACTGGACTTATATGTTGTACTTTAACGCACATGTGCGTACGGACTGATACATCCCCGTCTATCAGCCTACTGGACTTTGTCACACTTAAATTAAAGAAGTCATATTGTGTATGGTTGCACAGATATTGCGACTATTACCAAGTTGCCAGCACGTGTTCCATCAGCATTGCATCGACAAGTGGTTGGTCTGTCGAGCCACATGCCCTGTGTGTAGGTCAAGCATAGGACCATGCAACCACCTCACCGATTTTCAAGACTGCCCTGACGTCGTTTCTGAAGATGACATCTCTATCGTCGTCGAGCCTTGTTTGAACCAGCTCACAAGCAACGCTGTGGAGACAAGTCCAGCAGTTAGATTAGGAGACGTCCCCAAGTCACATTCCACCGGCCACTCCCCTGCGTGGATGGTAACTGACAGATTTACTCTTAGGTTACCCGAGGGGGAACGAACCAAGCTGGCGATGACGAATGATAGTCGACCCCCTAGTAACGGTAACAGTCTGGCTTTGATTAGTAGTCCAAGATGTTTGTATCGGCTACCCAGTGGTGCGTGGTGCAATAGGATGAAGACCCAGGGAGAATATTCTGACCGGTTTAATACGGGGCATAAGCTGGACCGGTTTGGAAAAACCGAGACCTTCACGCAGTTTGTTCCACTCTCCGGTTCGCCTAGATCAGATGGACCGGTTGATTACTCCTCACTGGTTAGCAATGGGGTTGGGACCACATCTGGTCAATTGTGAAAATGAAGGGCTATAATGTGTATATTGCAATTTATTATCAGTTTTTAGTTAGTAAGGGACTGTATTTGGTGAATTTTTATTAGATTTTGATAAAATTAAGGCATCAAATCGTGTGCGTGTGAATGTCGTTATTTTTCTTCACCAAGTCCTAGGATTTTTTACTTGGTTTCCGGTTTCATTGCTATCTCTAATAATAATTAGAGAATTGATCAAATGACAAAGATCACTTACAACGAGAACTAGGGGTAGGGGCGGCCGGGCGGCCGTCCCTGCTTATAGTATTGTGTTCCTGTCAAGTAATTAATTTTTTCCTTATCAAGAAAAAATTGTATGTGCTTTAAAGTCTTAATTTTTCCGATGTGTTTCTGTGAAATTGTGCCATTGCTGAGCTTGCTAGATACTCCCTACTTAATTTACCCCCTCTTGTGTTTCAAATCCCTATCTACATGTGTGATATTAATAACTGGATCTTTATTCTCAACCATGCCTCCGGTTTTATGCGATGATGTTGTTGTCTTGATTACTCTGGAACTGAAAGTGGCTTTATTTCTCATACATTCCTCACTCTCTATGGTTTTATTTTTAAAGCTTATGCTAAGAAACTTGATACCATTTACTATATGCTCTGTGCCGATTCTTGGTTCCATATATACCTTTGTTCTCCTCTCTCTTGTAATGAATCCATATACCTCATCATTACTGTACAGTTGCATGGCTAGTAAAATCATTACTACTGGCACTAAGATTACGTGCTTATCTTTACTTAATTTTTGCATGCAATATGGTTGGTAAGAATTAGAGGCTGATAATCATTACTCTCATCCTAACCTTCTACTTAACCCCCTAATCTACATGACCCTAAACCACAACCTCCATCATCTCTCCATTCTCTTCCCACATGTTTCTCTCCTGGATACCCCTTACTGCTCTTTGCTTCCTTTCTATTCTCCTGTGCTCCTCATCATATCTCCATCCAAAAGCTACAAGAATGCCCTCATCCATCACCAAGCTAGTCACTCTAACTTTGATCAATACCTTCCTCTTCCCCACATGCTCCCCATGCCAAACATTGCATCCAGTTCTGTGCAACCTCCTACACAACCACCCCACATTAATGACCTTACCCGGCTACCCCCATCTCCTACCACTGTCCTTTCACAATCCACCAACAACCATGATTCCCACCCCCATTGACCCTTATGCTTCTCATGCATCCCTTGAAGACCTGCCCCATGTTAGGAGGGAAAGGCTGGGCCTTATCCATTTTTGGAACATGGTAAAAATGGTGGAGGATCCCTTTGACTCCAAAATCATCACTGGTAAAATGAAACTTGATTGGAAGAGTATCAAAGGAGTGATCCATTATCAAGAGCTTGCTAACAATTGGATTCTCTTTAAATTCGCAAACCAAGAGGATATGGATTAGATGTGGACTAACAGGCCCTATCATGTCCAAGATAAACTTCTGCTCTTCTTCCTTTGGTTGAATTCTTCCAGCCCTTCATGGAGGAAGTTACCTCTACTGATATGTTGATCAATATCCCATTTCTTCCCCACCACCTTTACAATCCCTCTGCCATTGATTTTCTTTTGAGAGATAACCATATGGGCTAGTTCACTAGACTTGACCAAGCTGCCACCTCCGGAAACAAAACAAAGTTTGCTAGAATTTGTGTGAATATTGATCTTACCGATCCCTTAACCTCTATTGCTAGGATGAATGCCCTTGATGGCACTGTCGTGGCTCTTAAAGTTTGGTATGAAGATTTTTCTAGTGGTTGTTGTGCTAAGCTTGACCACTCCTATGATGCATTCCCTCTCAATAATGCTCAACCTAGAAGGCTTACTATCACCATTGCATCAGTCCCTGAGCATGAGGCTCTTGACAACAAACCAAGAGGAGAATCTTGGGTGATCACCCTCCTTTTTCTTCCAGAATCTATCCTATTAAGGGTCATACTTTTGTCAAAACTCAGTTTGGGTCTGGTGAATCCTCTCTTAAGGACAAGGGCAAGGCCATTGTCACTGACCTTGATGCTTACTCTGCTCCCCAAGGACCTGGACTCCACAATGGTATCACTCTTCTCAGTCTCCCACCCCACCTCAAGTCTCTCATCAACACTGAGCTTCTTGCCCAGTTGCATCCTAACCTTCCTCTTGAACTCACCAAACTATTTATGATGACTACTATGCCTTGAGCCCCATGCCTACACCCCCTCCTGAGACTATGATGATTGTTGGGCCACGTTTTGTTCAGACTGGATCGGCCCATAAGCAGTTGAAGACCAAGGCCCAACACGCAGAGGAGGTGATATGTCCAGTGATATGACCAACGGCTCTATTTGTAACGACCAAAGCGAGAATCATGGGAAAGATCGTAGCATTGAAGTGGCCGAGCGATCTTCGGAAATCCAGCATTAATTCCTTTCATTTTAAATAGATTAAGGATGGATTCATTGTAGGCTCTCTCGGAACAGACTACTCACTAGCATTTTCGGGCTTCCATTGTAATTTGAAGCACAATTTCTCTAAGCAATGCCGCATTTGATTGTCCTGCGCATTCGTTCGACACTAGTCAATCTCATTCGACCCATTGCGATTCTTCGTAGCTAAGCTTTATTATTCTCATTTCGTTTCATTATTCTTGATCTACTATTTTGTCTGAAGTTGTGAATTGATTCGTTCGACTAATAGCACCACATCGAAGGCAATTTAGGTTTGATATCTTTTTGCCCAAAACAATTTGGCGCCCACCGTGGGGCATTTAGCCGATTCGTATTCAAAAGCTTCATCAAAAGTTATCCAAGGATGGTGAACGACGCTCCTCCCAACACTTCCGAGGATGGGACAATCCTGGGAGCAACCGCTAACGACACCGTCGTCGCTACAGCGGAGGTTTCTACTCAAGAGCAGATCCGTCAAATGGCGCAAACTCTGTCGTCACTACAAGAAGAGTTAGCCGATCAGCGTCGGACTAACGAGTCAATCCGTGCTACTTCCGTTACTGTAATTAATCGTTTGACTTATGAAAATGAATTTCTTAGAGCGTAGGTCCAATCTACAGCACCCGCGCCAGCCGGAAGCAGACGTCCAATCGACCTCGAAGGAATCCGAACCCAACTGGACATGGATGCTGTAGTCGTAACGCCAGCAAGCGAGCGAAACCAAACCCATACGACCGATATTCCTAAAGCCTCTCGTGTTAACCCTGTTATGCCTAACAACGTTTCTCTTACCGGCTCCGAAGGGACTCGAGTAAATAATCCACAGGTTACGGCGACGCCGGATATCCAGACGCTCATTCAACAGGCTATCAACGAGCACATGAAGTCTTTCGATGAACATCTTGCAAAGATTCCAGGCGTTCCCCAGCCCATCGAGAAGGAGGCGTTAGACGGCTTCGAAGAGTCTCCCTTCGTGGAAGATATCGCACGAGTAGAGATCTCGAAGAAGTTTCATCTCCCAAGCATGTCTAGCTACAATGGGACGAGCGATCCGGACGATCACATCTCCCTTTACAAGCAAAAGCTCATGACAATTTCCGTCTCTAGAACCAATCATGAGGCAGTTATGTGTAAAAGCTTCAGCACTTCCCTCGCGGGGCCGGCGCTTACTTGGTTCATGCATCTGCCACAAAGATCGATCGCATCCTTCGCAGAATTAGTCAATGCTTTTAAAATTCAATTCGCTAGTAGCCGAAGGCTAGAAAAGCAATCTAGCGACCTATATCGTGTTGTCCAAAAGAATAACGACCTCTGCGCACTTATCTTAATAGGTATAATAAGGAAAATTTTGCCATACCCCCTTGCGATGTCCCTACATCCATCAAAGCTTTTCGATGGGGCCTGGTCCGTGGCAGCGAATTATACCGAGAACTGACGAAGTATCCCTGCAGAACCTTCAAAGATGTCCAGGCCAAGGCAATGGCTCAAGTCAGGCTAGAAGAGGACGAGGAACCCTTCAGGGTAGAACCAAGTCCGGATCGAGTCAACCGCAGATCAACCTCTGACAATCTCAGAGACAGGCGTCAATTGCCGTATCCCCGGGGACGCGACGATCAGAATCGAGACAGGGGACACGAATGGAAGGAAAATCCTTCACTACCCCCCAAGTTACAATCGTATAACTTATGTGTTTCCATTGCAAAGTTAGTTAGGATGTTCGACAAGTACGGTAAGGACGTGAGATGGCCATGAAAGAACGACAAACCGGACTCCCGGAAGGACACGACAAGGTGGTGCGACTTCCATGGTGACCACGGGCATAAGACTGACGAATGTGTCGCACTGCGGAAGGAGGTCGCAAGGTTACTATCGCAAGGATTCTTGCGAGAAGTCATTTCAGACAAAGCCAAAGCCACCATGGAACGAAGAAATGAGGTACAAGACAAACGCCCCTCTTCTCCTATACCTGCCAAAATTATCAACTCCATTTCAAGTGGGTCCGATATATGTGGGATCTCATACTCCGCGGCAAAACGCCACGCCAAACAAAGCATAGGCAATGTGCCTTCGCCCTCTGAGCCAAGGCCTAAGAAGAAAAGCGACTTGCCCACAATCACTTTCGACGAGACCGATGCCAGCGGATGGGCAGAGCATCACGACAGTCTGGTAATATCCTTGTCCATTGGAAATTGTCTTATACGCAGGGTACTAATTGACACAAGTAGTTCCACCGACCTGATCACCCTGGACACCCTAAAAGAGATGGGCCTTAGCGAAGAAGACGTGACTAAAAGGAGACTACTCCTGGTCGGGTTCAACAGCGAAGTCCGATACTCACTCAGCGAGATTACTCTCACCACTTATGCGGGAGGAATCAACCAACATGTAAAATTCGTAGTAAAAGACTGTGAATCTCCTTACAATTGCATCATTGACAGGCCTTGGATACACTCGATGAAGGCAGTCCCTTCCACCTATCATCAAACGATCAAATTCCCAACCAAGTGGGGGGTCCAAGAAATCAAGGGAGAGCAAAGACTCGCTAGGGAATGCTACGTGACTTCCATGAAGAAAGCAGTCGAGAGCGACACAGCATAGCAATTACAGAACGGGGAAGGGTCGAGCAAATACATTGAGCCAGAAACAGAAAAACTAATCGAAGTTACTATCGACCCTACCTCGCCAAGTCAAACGGTCAGAATCGGATCCGATCTCGATGATACAACCCGTGAAAGACTGATAGAATTCCTCCGGTCGAACTCCAACTGTTTTGTGTGGTCTCATGAAGACATGGTAGGTATCTCCCCTGACATTATAACTCATAAACTAAATGTGGATGCAAGTTTTCCCCCTGTCAAACAGAAACGCAGGAAATTCGCCGCCGAACGAAACAAAATAGTTGACGACGAAGTCAAGAAACTACTAGAGACATGCAAGATTAGGGAAGTCAAGTATCCCGAATAGCTGGCCAACGTAGTGGTGGTCGAAAAGAAGAACGGAAAATGGAGAGTCTGCATAGATTTCAAGGATCTCAACAAAGCATGCCCAAAGGATTCGTTCCCTTTACCGCACATCGATGCGATGATCGACGCAACGGCAGGCCACGAGATGCTCTCTTTCATGGATGCATTCAACGACTATAACCAGATACTGATGGACCCCCAAGACCAAGAGAAGACAACCTTCATCACTAGTCAGGGGACCTACTGCTACAAGGTAATGCCCTTCGGCCTAAAGAATGCGGGGGCGACATACCAGAGACTAGTGAACAAAATGTTCAAGGACCAGATTGGGGACACCATGGAGGTCTACATCGACGACATGCTAGTCAAGTCGAAGAAAAAAGGAGATCACGTCGAACACCTGAAAGAAGCATTCGAGGTACTCAAACGCTATAATATGAAACTAAATCCCACTAAATGTTCTTTCGGAGTCTCTTCAGGGAAATTCTTAGGATACATGGTGACCCAAAGAGGGATCGAGGCGAGCCCCGAACAAATAAAAGCAATTATCAATCTAAGGCCGCCCAGATGCGTCAAAGATGTTCAAAAACTCACAGGACGAATAGCAACGCTGAACCGTTTCATTTTGAAATCGTCCGACAAGTGCAAACCGTTCTACGACATACTTAAAAAGAACAAATCATTCCAGTGGGGGGCAGAGCACGAGGCAGCATTCTAGGAATTGAAAAAGTATATGTCGAATCCATTGTTGCTCGCCAAGCCAAAGGATGACGAACCTTTGCCCATCTATTTGGCCGTGTCAGACACATCGGTAAGCGCCATCTTGGTAAGGGAAGAAGATGGCAAGCAATCCCCGATTTATTACATAAGTCGGTCACTACTTCCCGCTGAAACAAGGTATACCTCATTGGAAAAGTTAGTTTTGGCATTAGTCATGACCTCTCACAAGTTAAAACCTTACTTTGAGTCACACACTATTATTGTAAAGACTAATCATCCCATGAAAGCAATCATGAGGAAAACTGAGTTCACAGGTCAAATGGCTAAGTGGGTTGTGCAACTGGGCGGTTACGAGATCGAATATGAGCCCAGAACAGCTATCAAATCTCAGGCGTTAGCAGATTTTGTGGTAGATTTCAGCCCAACACTGGAACATGAGGCCATAAACAAGGCGATAGAACTACCCTCGACAGACAAACAGGGTACTTGGGAGCTACACACCGACGGAGCATCAAACGTCAGGGGCACAGGTTTGGGTGTCGTACTCAAATCACCACAAGGGGACAAGATAGCCCAAGCCGTAAGATGCGAATGGGACGCGACAAATAACGAGGCGGAGTACGAGGCACTCGTATTCGGCCTCAGCCTAGCTCGAGATCTAGGGATCGACGACATAAAAGTGATCTGCGACTCACTGCTGGTCGTGAACCAGGTCCATGGATCATACATCGCCAAAGACGACAGAATGGTCGCTTATCTAAGCATCGTTCAAGGGTTGGTCACGCAATTCAAAACGTTTGACATCAGTCAAGTGCCAAGAGAACTGAATACGCAGGCGGATGCGTTTGCCAACCTGGGGTCAGCGCTAGATCAAAGAGAGTTTCCTAACATTCCCATAGCTCATGTCACGACACCCGCAGTATCAAGAACAGCTAAAGATACAAGGCAACAAGACGAACTGCAAGAGGTCGTCGCCATAACGCAGGACGATTCCAAAACTCATTTGGCAAGTGATTCTGAAGACTGGACAAAACCATTCTTCGATTGGATAGCACACGGCACCTTACCGGACGATAAATCCGCGGCTAAACGTCTAAAGGTACAAGCTTTATCCTTCGAAATGAAAGAATGTTTTATTTTCAAACGATCTGTCACAGGCTTGCTACTGAAGTGCCTCACGCCCATCGAAGCCCAAAAACTTCTTCAATCTTTGCACGATGGGGAATGCGGCAATCACGCCGGAGGACGAAGCCTAGCTTGTAAAGCTCGATGCATGGGATACTACTGGCCAACGATGAACACAGATGCATTAGACTATGCCAAGAGATGCGACGCTTGCCAACGACACGCTCCGGTCGCACACCAACCATCTGAACCCCTACATCCAACACTCGCGCCTTGGCCGTTCATGAGATGGGGAATGGACATTGTCGGCAAGTTACCACCAGCACAGGGGCAACGCGTCTTCTTCCTAGCCATGATAGATTACTTCTCCAAATGGATCGAAGCCGAAGCCTATCGAGAGGTAAAAGAAACTCAAGTCATTTCATTCATCAAACGAAACATTTTGTGCAGATTCGGCGTGCCATCAGAGATCATATGCGACAATGGTTCCCAATTCATCGGTCGTAAGACTAGGGCCTTCTGTGAACAATGGAACATCAACTTAGTCACATCCACCCCCAGATACCCACAGTCGAATGGACATGCAGAGTCCAGTAACAAAATCATCATCAACAACCTAAAAAAGAGGCTAGAAGGCGCCAAAGGCAAGTGGGCAGATGAACTCCCGTACATCCTCTGGTCCGATAGAACCACACCAAAGAATGCGACAGGACAGTCACCCTTCTCGCTCGTCTACGGATGTGAAGCGGTCATCCCCGCCGAAATACTTATCCCTACAGCCCGATACGGCCTACAGACTCCAGAGCAGAACGACGAAGAGTTGTCGCATAACATCGACACGATTAACGAAGTCAGAGAAAAGGCCAGGCTTAGGATGGTCCAATATCAACAACAGGTCACAAGGAGCTACAACAAAAATGTACGTGTCAGAGTTTTCAGAAAAGGTGATTGGGTTCTAAGGAAGACATTTCAGAACACTAGGGACCCCAAGGACGGTAAACTGGCCCCGCAATGGGAAGGACCCTACCTGGATCACAGACATCGTTGGACAAGGCGCCTACAGATTGCAAGATATGGAAGGACGCGTGATAACAGGTTTTCGTCGTGTAAAACTGCTATGCAAAATATCCAAACAAACCTTAAACCGTAGTCCTAGGTAAGTAAAGGTCGAACCCACAGGGAGGCGAATTCTATCTAAATATGCAATTCGTATGTCAATCAAACGTAACCAAAGGGGGGTTTTGTGAGTTTTGTAAGTTCTAAACATGCAAAAGGTAAACAAGCTAAAAGTTGATGAAATCAGTGATGGGAAAAGCACTTAGTCAAACAACATCCACTATTCGTATGACAAGTTGATCCTAGATACTCATTCAAAATCTCATGGAATGGAAATTCCAATTCCTTTTCAGATATAACTAATAGCACAACCAGATACTATTAGCACTAACTAATTAAACAACCCTGAAACTATCAAGATTCAGTTTAACAGCAGCGTTACGGATAAGAATATAGTTGGATACAATTCTAGCATAAAACAACCAGCTTTTATCCTAGAATGTAAATCAGTTCTCTTCTGCATAAGACTAGCACAACCAGTTACTAGTACGATACAGTTGCTACTCTGAAATAGATATGCTCAACCAGTAACAATCTAAATCTAGCAATCAATCAATAGAAACAAACCCTAGTTGCGTAGGCTAGAGATTATCAATATTAATCATAAGCAATCAAGCAAGAGAATAGATAAAATCCATGCACTAGATAAGGAACGAGAATCTCACAACTTAATCAAAACGAAAGCTTCAGCGTCTGACTAAGCCAAGGGAGGCTTAGTTCTTCATAGCAAAATACGTAGAAATAAATTAGGGTTCAAGAGAGTTGATAAGGGAGGCTTAGCTCCCTTCTAACCCTTAAATACTAAAAAGAAATAAAATCTGAAATTAACCTAAAACGAAATAATAAAGCGTAATAAAATAATGCAAAATAAAGCAAATAAGGAAACGGCTCGGCGGTGCATCCAACAGCGGCGGCGGGCGCTGCAACCTCCACGGCGGGCGCCGCATTTCCACGGCGGGCGCCGTGGCCAAGTCGTAGCCAAGGTTGCTGGAACTCCTTTGGCGGCGGGCGCCGTAAGGTGGGCGGCGGTCGCCGTAATTGCGGCGGTCGCCGCCAGATTTCTTCGGTTCAGCTCCTGCGACACTTCCGTAAAAACGCCATAACTTTTGATTCCCAACTCGGATTGCGCTCATATTTTGAGGACTTGTAGTAGACTCCAAGATCTAACTCCTCGAATTGGAATCACTCAATTTGGACATCTGAGTAGAGATAACTTACCAATTGAATTCAGCCTACCGTTCTTCTACTCTTCATTGCACTCCCTTGGCGTCTACTACTGGTGGCTTCCTCCTCAGTGTCTCATATGATCTCCAAAACTGCTCAAACACCTCCAAAAACACCAACTTCGCCCCCAAACACCATGCACATGAATGTGTCTAAATCTACCCGAATGGCACCAATAAATCATCTAATGACTCTTAGTTAAGCCCTACAAAGTAGTGCTTATCAACGAGTCATCCCAAGAAGCTAGAACGCGACACACCTAAAGCAGTATCATTTCTGAAAACCTTTTTGTTATTCGTCAAGTTATCAATCACATTCTTTTTCATTTGACTGTCCGGATGCGTTCATTGACTTAAGCATCGGAGGCCGTTGGGTTCGTCCCCAACAACCATCCCTTAGCGACCCTTCGTTTTGTCTCGTTCCAACACAGGCACAACAAGTTCAAACAAAGCAGTGGATCCACTCAAGACATACAAAAGCGCTTACAACTTACACAACACGATCGATTGACACACATGGAGTTGAACAACAAAGGCACTTCGGCACACCGCCTGCCTTATTACAAAAAAAAGGTACACAAAGCCTTAGACAAAATACCTAACACAAGACACATTTGCTTACCTCCCTGGATTACAATATACAAACTGTCATGACTAAACTCAACACAACTCACAGGCCTCCCCTCGGAAAATGCATCCATAGAAGCATGCATCAAACGCAAACAGGTGCCAGAAACCAACAAGTGCTATTTAAAAACAGAAAGAGGCAGAATGCCAATTACCAGTGTCTTACAAACATGTGACCCGCGATGGTGGACGGGTCGCCAAAACACAAGAGTTTGCCCACACGACGGAGGGACTTTCAACATAATTAGTCAGAATGCCCGAAGAGACGAATTAACAAGTCGAAGGGTAAAAAGATTCAAACTTCAACATCTTTACCTTGGGCATCATCAGGGACAGGATCGGGTGCCGTTTCTGTTCGTCCAGAACTCACTTCAGCCCCTTCTTCCGCTACGACTCCAATAGTCCCGCACGCTTGAAGATAGTCGACGCCGGGGCAACCATTGGGAAATTGTTCATCCAAGTAGGCCTGCTCCTTCTCCAAATCCCATGATTCGTGGCGACCAGCCTTGAGATCCTCCATCATCTCGATCCTGGACTTCAATGTGAAGTAGGCTCCGACATCGGTGGCGACTTCTCCGCCTTCCTTCTTGGCATTCTCGAGCCGAGCCTCCAATCCGCTGATCCGTTGCTCAGAAACCTTTAGGCTAGTCTCGACGACGCAACGCATTCCAACGCCTTCACCAACGCCTCTGCTTCCTTTGCCCTGCTCTCAGCTTGGGAGATCTTCGACTGAGCATCATCCCACATCTGTTTAGTCTTCAAATGACTAGACCTAAGATGATGGAAAACCTGCACACACAGATAGCAAGTCAGCAAACTCGTCACAAACGCAAAAGAACAAGAGAAAGAGAAGTTTGAGTTCAACCGTCCAAGAACCCGTAGCGGCCATTTCCAGGTTCTCCAAAGCATGAAGATCTTCGATGTCGTCAGGCACTGGCAAAGTAAAAAGTTCAGGGAAGTTGATGCTCTTTTTCACCGACTTGCCTTTCGACAAATCATCCGAGACACGAACAGACTTTCTCTTATGGCCAGACGATTTCGGAGGAAGCAACTTCGAGGGACACCCTTTAGGGGGAGCCTTGGAACGAATCCTCTGCTCCAATAGATCTTTCGCCGAGAGATGAGCACTAGATCTTTCACTATGAGACAAGGCTGCATTCAATAAAGAAAGAGTCAAGGGTAGTAGATAAAAGAAATAAAACAGAGCAAACTTGACTAGAACTCACGTTTGGAGGAGGACGACATCGGTGAAACTGCTTCAACTAGGAGAGGCTGAGCGGACGAAAAGACATTGTTGTTCACAAAAGTCCTTTCAATCTTCGAAAGCTTCAAAACCGCTTGTGTCTTCGACTCCATGACGAGATCTTCCTCTGGTTCTTCAATCTTAGGTTCTGCAAAAAGTTACATGTAAGCCAAAGTTAAAAGCCATGCGATCTACTTCAAACATAGGAGAGAACACAAACCTCTCCACATCCAATCAGTCAACAAGAACGGACAATCGCCCCCCAAGCCCAACGACGCGATATTCACAAAAAAGAACCGCTTTTTCCATCCAAGGTCGTTCACATTCAGCTTCAGAACCAAGGGTTGACGATCGGAGCGGCTTCGAAGGTTATATTGGTACGATCGCTTGGACCCTAGACAATAGTTATAATCCAGAACCCTAAAGTCTATACCAACAGCGAAGTCTCTGTTCAAACGGTCCAAGGCCTTAAGCAAGCGCCATGCGTGAGGCATTATTTGGCAATGGGCAAATGAAAAAGAAGAAAGCATAGATTGAACCAATTCAGAAAAAGGAAAGGTATGACCTATTTTGAAGGGATACTCGTAAAAACACACCCAACCTGGACACCTAGAGTCAGCCCGTTCGTCTGGATAAGGGAGACGAGCTCTAGTGCCCTTGGGGAAGCCCCCAACTTGCAAAACCCTGTCGAGTTCAGACTGGGTCATGACATTTACAACGCTTTCCTGCTCGCTAAGGAGGAAGAGAGGGGGGCGATCTTCAGAACTTGACTCCGAATTGGAAGCGGCCATGGACGAGACGATGAAAAAGATTCGAATTTGGGAAGAAGAAGAGTTACCTAGGGGGAAGAAGTTACAGACGGTGAAGGTAAGAAGAGAGGGCAGAGGTCAAATCAATTTATTGACAAAGTCTGAAATCCAACTCTGCAGTGGAGTCGTCCGATCCGGTACACGTGTTCATGATCCACGAAGGAAATAAAACCGCCCAAATCCAACGAGTTACTCGTCTGGTTTCCTTTGGGGCAATTGTTGGGCCACGTTTTGTTCAGACTAGATCGGCCCATAAGCAGTTGAAGACCAAGGCCCAACACGCAGAGGAGGTGATCTGTCCAGTGATACGACCAACGGCTCTATTTGTAATGACCAAAGCGAGAATCATGGGAAAGATCATAGCATTGAAGTGGCCGAGCAATCTTCGGAAATCCAGCATTAATTCCTTTCATTTTAAATAGATTAAGGATGGATTCATTGTAGGCTCTCTCGGAACAGACTACTCACTAGCATTTTCGGGCTTCCATTGTAATTTGAAGCACAATTTCTCTAAGCAAGGCCGCATTCGATTGTTCTACGCATTCGTTCGACACTAGTCAATCTCATTCGACCCATTGCGATTCTTCATAGCTAAGCTTTATTATTCTTGTTTCGTTTCATTATTCTTGATCTACTATTTTGTCTGAAGTTGTGAATTGATTTGTTCGACTAATAGCACCACATCGAAGGCAATTTAGGTTTGATATCTTTTTGCCCAAAACAATGACCCTCCTTCTGTAGTTACCACCCTTGCCCTCCAAGGTTGGATGGCACTATTATTGATGTGGTGACATCAACTATGGTGCAACCCCTAGAGGCTGTAGGGGGCATGGCAGTTGAAAGAGGGTACGAGTCCTCTAACTCAACCATCCTCAGGCAGATTGAAGGCATTGATATTGAGAGGCATGAGGAGTCCCAATCCCCTGTCTTTAAGAGCACTAAACGTAAGTAGGATGACCCAACACCTCAACAGCTCCAAAAGTTCAAAAGAAGAAGAATAACTATTATTAACGATTAATTGTCCCATGTTGGCTTTTATTGTTGCTGGTTCTTGCACCCATCACTATGCTCAGACCCCTACTTCTTGTCTTGAGGGTCTTATCTATGATATATCTTCTTCACAGTTATTGCTCAGTTTCCCTAATTGACTCCTTAGTGACACCATTTTGAGATCACTTGCTTGCAAGTTGGTGATAGTGTGTCATTTAATATGCATTGTAATTTGTGCCATGTACTTGATGAACAAGCCAACTATTTGAACTTTACTCTCTTATGTGTGATAATCTACCTAATTCTTGATACTCTCAGATATCCATATATATGTAGGAGTGCTATAGCAAATATTATATACTAAGTTTGGCCATTAGTTACTGGTGTCATCAACTTTATATTCACTATGATTATACTATTGTTCTTCTTCTTTTTCATGCTTGTTGTGCTTTTGTTATTTGGCAGCTCGTAGCATTTTAAACCTCCCAGACTGCTCACTGTTGTCTTTTCTACTATAATGAAACTAAGCTTATGCATCATTTGAGTTGTTGGTCATTGAGTTTTCCTTCGTATCTAAGTGGGAATGAACTCGCCAACCCTAGCATCACACATACATAAATCTCTTACTAGCACGTACAAATGCCATTATACTCTTAATGACTGTTATTGATGTTATACCTTCTTGTAGTATGTCATTGGTTGTCTCTGGATATGATAATATCACTAGTAATTCTTGTAAAAGTCTTCCTGGTTACTCCCACCACTTTTGTAGCAGATACTTGGATGATAAGTATGACATCAATATTGGACCTAAACTATATGCTCCTAATACATGTTCCTATCCTGATTCACTCACTTCTGTCATTATGCTTGTTTATTACCTGGTTGTTACACCCATGTTGTTTGATATGGATGAGGTCGATACTCTTACTATTATTCTTATTATTAATCTCTATGACGATAACATTTGGATACATGAGGGAGTCATTACCTCTCATCTATGCATCATCTTGGATGTCTTTCTTTACAATTAACCCCGGGGCATATCTAGGCTTGAAATTCTTCTCAGAAAAGATCATGAAGCAACCAAAGTCATAAAAAAACCCTAAATATCTTGGGGGTTGGTCTTACATTTCATAGATAAGGCACCTCTTTCCCCTTACAAGCTCTATTTAAGTAATTTCTATAATATATATGCATACTATATTATGAGAAATGTAACCCTCTCCATTGCCTGGTTTACAGGTTTTGCTATCTTGGACCTGTGTTAAGCTTCTTGCTTGGGACTGCAAGCTGCACAATTTCTATACCACTCTGAGACAGTGTCGACAAATGTGCACACTCTGAGACAGTGTCGACAAAGGTTTCGAATTATGATATGGGGGGTGTCAATACCTACCCACATATCATAATTCAAAACCTTACTTTGCTTAGTCAATCATGGGCATTCTTATGCCTGATGACTGAACACCTAGCCTACAATTGTTTATGCCCAACTACATGCACAACACACTTGTTTATTTCCATGAAAATATGTGTTATATATATGAATATAAGATATTGGAACATACATGTGTTAGACGCCCTGGTTTCTGGGAATAAATCAACTATAACAAAAAGTCAAAATAGTTGAATATTCTGGTCGATGTAGAAACAAAATCTCTTCAGGAACCAAACCCTAACTCAGTTAAAAAAGGCGGGTTTTAATGACTATCTACATATCCCGTCACAAACTAGAGGTGGCTTGTGGAATTTTGTGGCACCATAATGAAGTCACAAGACAACTTATACTAGCAAAACATACTAACAATATGATTTATCTTCAAAGCAGATCATAATTCCAAACCCTTTGTCTTAATCTTTGTCTATGCACCATCTAGAGAGCAAAATAAAATAGAGTTTTGGCATAACCTTGAAGGCGATATCATATCCCTTGGATTGCATGTCTTACTTATTGCCGACCTTAATGAATTAGAAAATAATACTGAGAAACTAGGTGGTGTGGGGTTATGCCCAACCAGATTAAACGTCTTATTGATTTCCGACAAAATTTAGGACTCATTAACACCCGTACATTAGGGTTCCCATTCACCTGGTGTAGGCGTATGTATGGAACGAATATTTTTTATGAAAAACTAGATCGAGTAATAATTCACCCAGATATCCTAGACAATAACCCCTCATTGACTGTCAAACATCATCCCTTCACAACCTCAGACCATTGTCTCATCACTTTCACGCTTGGCGATACTCACCATAAGATTAATCTGCCCTTTAAATATGAGAATGCATGGTCATCCTTTCTGGAATATGAAAACTAGTTTCAAAAGTTTGGAGTTACTCTATGCATGGTTCCTATATGTTTTGCCTGCAAAAAAAAACTGTCTTTACTAAAAAAATAGTCTAAATCATGGGCCAAGAAAACTTTTCACCACAACTTTCACACTCTAGAAAAATCAAAAAACCAACTGCAAGATGCCCAAGCACAACTTCTTCAGACACCTAGATGTGAAGCTACAATCATGAGGCTTAAGAATTTAACAATAAGACACAATAAAATTCTTAACATCCAACATACCTATTGGAAAAAACGAGCAAAGGTCAATCACTGTATGTTATCTGACCAAAACACTAAGTACTATCAAACAGTGGATAAGAAGAGCTACACTAATATGAAAGGAACAAGGTGTAGAGACTGGTCCCTAAGCCCAAACGCTCACATGCTATTGGTACTCGATGGGTGTTTAGGAACAAGATTGATGATTCTGGTGTTGTAACAAAGAACAAAGCCAGGTTGGTTGCCAAAAGGTACAACCAATAAGAAGGGATAGACTATGACAAGACATATGCTGCAGTTGCAAGACTTTAACCCATATGTCTTCTCATAGCATACGCTGCTCACAAGGGATTTAAGATGTTTCAAATGGATGTAAAGACTGCCTATTTGAATGGATATCTTCAAGAAGAGGTTGATGTATGTTGACCAACCTCCATGCTTTGAAGATGTCGATCGTCCTGACCATTGGTACGTGGTGGATAAAGCTTTGTATTGTCTTAAGCATGCACCCCGTTCTTGGTATGATAGACTTGCACAGTTCCTTCTATCCAATGGGGATAGACGTGGTGCTATTTGTAGGATCGTGATTGTTAGATAATAACTTAAGGAACTTAGAATATGGATTCTAAGTTCCCTTCACAGCGGAAATAAACAATCAAACAAATGACAAGTTCCTTATAGTGGAAACCTTTGATTGCCAACTAGCAATCCAGGATAAAAACCACTACCTTTCTTTCGAAAGGATTTCAAGGTCTACTTCTTGATTTCTTATCTCTTTTGGTTACAGCTTATCCTAGGAACAAACACACAGTTTCTTTGCCTTACACACATTTAGGCAATCCTAGATAACTTAACACAATCAATAATTAATCCAAGAAACAGACCTTCGCACCTAGGAACTATCACTTACAGTCACAGGAACTTAGCACTCAGCTCTTCTATTCCTTGACTGGTTCCTCTTGATCTCGGTTTGCTTTGATGATCTTGTTTGAAGGTTCACACTGGATATTTGCTAATGTGTGTGAGTCGTATTTCAGTGCTTGAAGATAACTCTTGAGTTAGTCTTCCTTTTATAGAGGATTCTTCGCAGCTTCTTCTTCTCTTGGTTCCACAGATTGAGCTTGCCCTAGGATAAGTGGTTCTCCTTGGTCCACGTTGTTCTTGGCATGTGAAAACAACCTAGGCAGCTCAGAATCCTTCTAGGTTAGTCAACCTCTTCAGCCAAGTCGTTCTCCAGCTTCCTTTGTCTGAGGTTCAACACTCTGGGCGCTTGGGAACTGACTTCTGGACAGCGACAGGTTCCATGTCCTGTCGCTTTCACCTTTCTTTATCTGAGGTTCGGCATTCTAGGTGTCTTGGAGTCTTGCTCTTGGATGGTGGCATGCTTTTGGAAGCTTCTCTCAAGTCGCTTTCGACTTCCTTTTGTCCGAGGTTGGTGTTCCCAGATTTCTCGGGAATCGCAATCTTGCGTGCTTCATTTCTGGGCACATCTGGGTTCCTTTCTTTGTTTTGTTCCTTGGTTCTCTTGTCCTGTTTGGCATTCATACCTTCAGTATTTGTCCTGTGGTTCCTTAAGCACATCTTTGAGATAAAAACATTAGTAACATAATATTTGTCATCTTCAAAAGTAGAGAAACTGAGGAAAGGAACTCTCAGGGGAACCGAAGTTCCAGAGTTCCGTTTCCTAACAATTTCCCCCTTTTTGATGATGACAAATATAAGGAACCTGGAAGTATAATAAGGACATGAAATTCATGAGAACAGTTGAGCTAAGAGATTTACAACTTTATAAAATAATGATAGAACATTCAATAGTTGCAAATTACCCCTAAGCAGATGAACTAAGTTATTCAAGTTCTCCCTCAGAAATAGAACGGGTTCAGATTTCCTATAGGTCCAGTAGTTCCAATAGTTCAAGGTTCCTATCCCTTCTTCCCCCTTTTGACATCATCGAAAAGATCAAGTTACTTATCAAGTATAGGATATCAATGTGAAATAAACAATTTGCGTTAAACCCATGACAGTGACCATAATAGAAACTTAAGGCAAAGACAAATGATGCATTAGAAACATTACCATAAGAGTTCATTAATCATTAAAGTCAAGAACATTGCCCAGAGATGCATAGTGGAAAGAGAAACAAAAGAGCATAACCAACTTGACATTAGACAAAATAAGGATAAAAGAGGGGAGTAGGACCCTAGGGAACTACTAGCACACTGTGATGTTATAGCACTGGGAACTAGGAGAGACGTTCCTATGGCAGCTTAGTGGCCTCCTCTTCAGTTTCCTTCTTTTATGCAGTTCCTTCATCTTGGCTTGTTGTCATCTTATCGGCCTGATTACCTCCAATTGAGCAAGGTTAAGATTGAGGTTTTTTTTTTTTTGGGCCATTTGAGGAGCTTTGTGTTTTGAGAGAGACAGGTGAACATGAGATTGAGAGAAGGCGTGAGAGAATAGAGTGCTCGGCTCAATCAAACAAGAAACCTTAAATAACCCTTGAGCAATTTTGGAGCCGTTGAGAATCAAGCCATTGGAGATATTTCTGGGAACTCTGAAGAGTTGAAACGGCTAATTTTCTTGAAGCTTTTGTGCCTTTGCAATGGTCACAAATTCAAAGATTAGATGCTCAAAAATGGCAACTGTTCAAGGCTGAGAAGACGTCTCTGACACTGTGAGATTTGCCATAAATACTGTCTTGGGAGGAGCAATTCTCTTACTAGCCGTTTAAGGGGTAGCCCATCCTAGTTCCTTTCTGGCGATATTTTCAGTATGCTAGAGGGATATATGAGAACCTTTGATGTGGGTTTTAAAACATAGGACCTAAAAGTACGTTCCCATAAAAGAAATCGGGGAAGACCATTTATCGCATTACATACTAGTTCCCAGAGAGGGTTAAGAAGAGGATCATAGGGAAATAGATTGTGTAATGAGGCAAGGGAGGGTCATAGTACACAATCATCATTTCGGCTTGTATTGTTGGGTTAGAAAGATGATCAGATTGTGACTTTTGGGCCAACAAAGAGACTTGGACAATGATTGAATTTTAATAAGAGATGAACAACCAAGGAGAAGAACTAGGAAAATTTGTCAAATCCTTTTGAGAAACCATTATGAATATGAGGGTCTAACGCAAGAGAAATGACACAAAGATTCCAAGATAAAGACAAGTAAAGAGTTCTGAACTAGTCAATCAAGGGAACTGGAGAGAAACTTTAAACTAAAGGAACTGCTAGTTTATAGGAATCATTCCCAGTTCTAATCTAAGGTTCTCGAAGGGAACTCTATTCAAGGCTTTGGTGAATATATCTGCAATTTGATCTTCAGTTCTACAAAATTCCATAATGATGTTTCCTTTCTCAACATGATCTCTAAGAAAATGATGTCTTATGTCGATATGTTTGGTCCTAGTATGATGCACAGGATTCTTTGAAATGTTTATGGCACTAGTGTTATCACAAAGAATTGTAAGAGGGCCATAAGACATACCAAAATCCGCGAGTTGTTGCTTTAGCCAGAGAAGTTGGGAACAGCAGGAGGTAGCCGCAATGTACTCGGATTCTGTGGTGGAGAGGGAGACTGAGACTTGTTTCTTTAATCCCTATGACACAAGGCAAGGGCCTAAGAACTGTGCCATTCCAGAGGTGCTCTTCCTATCCACCAAGTATCCAGCATAATCAGCATCAGTGAAACCCATTAGCTCAAAGGGACACTCTTTGGGGTACAAAATGTAGAGAGAGTCAGTTCCCTTAAGATAGCGAAGTATTCTCTTCACAGCAGCCAAGTGGGTTTCTCTTGGACAAGATTGGAACCTAGCACACAAGCCAACAGCAAAAACAATGTCTGGTCGACTAGCAGTTAGGTACATGAGTGAGCCTATCATACCTCTATAGAGCTTCTCCTCCACTAGAGGACTCGAATGGTCCTTATCCAAATGGGCAATGGTGGATATGGGAGTGGAGAGAGGCTTGCATGAATCCATTTTGAACTTCTTCAGTAGTTCCCTGACATACTTCTGTTGGTGAATTTGTATGCCATCTTTCTTTTGAGTGATTTGTAATCCGAGGAAGAAAGTGAGTTCCCCTATTAGGCTCATTTCAAATTCACTGCTCATCAAGTCTTTGAACTTATCTACAAGGGACATGTTAGTGGAACCAAAAATGATATCATCAACATAAATTTGAACCACTAAGATATTACCTTCTTCTTCTAGGATGAAGAGAGTCTTATCAATGACTCCACGCCTGTAGCCATTTGAGAGTAGGAACTGGGCAAGACAATCATACCAAGCTCTGGGAGCTTGCTTGAGGCCATAGAGTGCCTTGTCTAGAAAGTAGACATGATCTGGATGATTGTCGTCTTCAAAACCAGGTGGTTGCTTGACATAGACTTCTTCTTGAAGAATTCCATTGAGGAAGGTCGTATTTACATCCATTTGGAACAACTTGAACCCTTTGTGAGATGCGAAGGCAATCAACAATCTTATTGCTTCGATCCTTGCCACTGGAGCATAAGTTTCATCATAGTCGATGCCTTCTTGTTGATTGTATCCTTGAGCAATGAGTCTAGCTTTGTTCCTTATCACAGCTCCTGTATCATCTAGTTTGTTTCTGAAAACCCATCTAGTTTCTATGATGTGTTTATCCTTGGGGCGGGGAACTAGATGCCATTCTTTGTTTCTTTCAAACTAATGAAGCTCTTCTTGCATAGCTTGGATCCAGTCCGCATCCTTCAGTGCCTCACCTATGTTCTTTGGTTCCACAATGGATAGAAAGGCATTGAAGGCAAAGAAGGTTAGATGTTCGAACCTGACTGGAGGCTTGATGACTCTTCTTTCTCTGTTAGGAGCTAGAGCATTTGATGTGGAGACATTCTGAGTTGAGCATTCAGCTTCCTGGTTGGGATCACCTTCTCCATTGAAGATCATGTGGGAAGATGAATCATTAAAGTCTCCACAGATGTTGTCGTCATGCTCCTGGTTCCCAGAGATGGATTGTTGTTCATTATCCATGGGAACTGGTGGAGGAGCCATTGGAGGGTTCCGAGCAGCAGGACAGGAACTGGGTGTAGTGACATCTTCATCTGGATCTTCTTGATATGACTTGGGAAACGGGTCTTCAAAGGAATTGGTGGTGTTCTGCACAATCTTTCCAAGTGATTTTTCATTAAAAATAACATGAACACTTTCTTCTACCTTTTTAGTCCTTTTGTTGAAGACTTTGTACGCCTTGCTACCCGAGGCGTATCCAATGAAGATTCCTTCATCACTTCTTGGGTCGAATTTGCCAAGATTGTCCTTCCCATTGTTGTGCACAAAGCACTTGCATCCGAACACCCTCATATGTGAGATGTTGGGAACTCTTCCTCTTAGGAGCTCATAGGGTGTCTTTTCTGTGATTGGGCAAAGCATGGCTCGATTGATGATGTAGCAAGCTGTGTTGATCGCCTCAGCCCAGAATGATTGAGAGAGTCCACTTGAGATCAGCATAGTCCGAGCCATGTCTTCCAAAGTTCTGTTCTTCCTTTCCACTACTCCATTTTGTTGAGGAGTGTATGGTGCAGAGAAGTTGTGATCAATTCCATGCTCACTGCAAAAGATTAGAAATTCTCCATTTTCGAATTCGGTATCATGGTCAGACCGAATGGCATTGAGTGAACAATCAAGAGATTTTTCTAACAAAGGAACCAGATCTTTAAAGCGGTCAATAACTTCACTCTTAGATTTAATAAAGATGGTCCAAGTAAAGCGAGAGAAGTCATCGACAAGAACAAAGATATACATGTTCCCTCCTAGGCTCTGAACTCTCATGGGTCCACACAGATCCATGTGAATGAGTTCAAGAGGCCTTGAGGTGCTTACCATGTTTTTGGACTTGAAGGAACTACGAGCCTGTTTCCCTTTTACACAGTCAGAGCACAGTTCCTTAGATGTGCCACTTAGCTTTGGCAGCCCTCTGACTAGCTCCTTTGAGTGTAGCTTTTGAATCAGCTTGGTGCTAGCATGACTGAGGCGTTGATGCCACAAATCAGCTTGGTCATTCACAGTTGAGAGACAAAGTTTCTCCTTGGGAACAAAGGATGGATCAATTATGTAGACATTGTTGAATCTTTTCCCTTTTAGGATGATTTGTCCCGAGGAGTCAAGGACTGAACATTCGTTGGATCTGAATCTAACTTCATTTTCTCCTTGATCACACAGCTGTGACACACTTATTATATCAAAACCAAGGTTATCAACAAGGTGAACTTTGTTTACCTGAATGTGGTCGTTGAGTTTCACAGTTCCTATTCCACAAATTTTCCCTTTGCTTTTGTCTCCAAAGGATATGTTCCCTCCTTGGAGAGGTTGAAGAGAGGTCATTTGATTTCTTCTTCCAGTCATATGGCATGAGCAACCACTGTCGATGTACCATAGTTGAGGTTGCCTCTCTTCTTTCTGCACATAAGGGAACTAAGATTTATGAACCCAGCGAAGCTTGGCTTTACTGGGGGGATTAGCATTGCGAGTCTGTGAATAACCAGGGAACTGGTTCCTTTCATGGTAATGAGTACTTTTCTCCTTTTCAAAGTTCCTTTTCTTAGCACAATCAGTGTTGTAATGACCATTCTTACCACAGTAGGTACACAAACGATTGTAAACAACATGTCCATATTTTCCTTTTCCTGGCCTAAAAGGTTTTTCAGTTTTCCTTTTGTTAAAATCAACAGTGTTTCTAACCTTGTTATGGGCCATGTCAATATATCTTTTGTGAGCAAAGGAATTGGTGAACCATTGGTTTTCAGGAATCATCTTTTCTTTTCCCTTAGGTTCCTTCTTAGGACTTTGAGAACTTTCATTTAGACGTTTGGCAACCTCAGCCTTGTTCTCAAGAACCATGATCTTTTCTGATAGGAATTGATTCCTATCACGAGAAGTGGCAAGAGTAGTACTGAGGTTCTCATTCATCTCAACAAGTTCTCGCCTAGCCTTTTCATTTCCAGCATCATTGTTCCCTTTGTTGTTGACATATCCTATTCCATGACGTTGTCTCACAAAAACAGTTTGATTTATCATTTTTTCATTAATAGAATCAGTGAGAATGTCCAATCTATCAATTATGGATTGAAGCATGTCATTTCCAGGTAAGTTAGCATGCAAGGGAACTTTGACAGAATCTATGCTAGTTTCATCACAAGATTTGCAAGTTTTAAGGTGACTAGCATGCACATTCCTAATATCAATGAGTTTGGAGAGAGTTTCAGCTAGGTCTTTCTTAGTTTCATCGAGTTTCTTACTCCAAACAGAATTCTCAACAGTCAAGCAAGCAATTTTATCTTCACAATCATCAAGTTTCTGTTGAAGGGAACTGGTTTCCTTTCCTAGTTTCTTTATGATCTTAAGAAGTTATTTCTTATCACAGTCAACTAGGGATTTTAAGAGATCGTCAGAAGTTACCTCAAGGTCTTCTGAGTCGCTTGAGTTTCCTTTTGCCATGAGACATCTTCCTCCAGAGAATCCACTCAGATCCAGTTCCTCGTCTGAGTCTTCTCCCCATGAGGCTACGAGAGCCTTCTTTCTTTGAGGTCTTTCTTCTTCCTTGGAGTCTTCCTTGTTGGGACAGTTCTTAGCATAGTGTCCCTTTTCCTTGCACTCGTAACAGGAGACTTCCTTGAGATCCCTTCTGGGTCCATTGTTGGAGGAACTGCCCTTTTGGAACCTTCCCTTCACAAAGAATTTTTTGATGTTCTTTGAGAAGAGGGCGGTTAGTTCGTCCTCTTCTTCTTCTTCCAGGTCTGAGTTCTCTTGTTCTATCTCGAGCCTGGAGAAGGCTTTGGAGATTTTAAGGGTGATTCATTTCTCCAGTTTCTTGTCGGCATTGGCTTTGGTGTGCTCTCCTTCTTCAACTTCCAGTTTCCCTATGACTTGGGTCAAGGGAAGGGATTGGATGCCTGGAGTGTTCTTCATGATTCCCTTGAGAAGGGTGAACTTGGAGTTGAGTCCGTTGATGACCACTAGGGACTTGGAAACTTCATCAAGGTCGACTCTCGCCGCTGTTAACTTTCCAATCAATCTGTTGAAGCGGGAGTAGTATTCTGAGATGGTCTCAGTTTCCATCATTTTGAAGGTGTGGTATTCTCCTTCCAAAGCAAATTTTCTGATTTGATTTAGTTCCTCACTTCCTTCATGCATCTCCTTGAGAGCTTTCCACATTTCCTTGGCCGTCTTGATGCCTATGACCTTGTCCATGTCCTCTCTGTCCAATCCATTGAGGATGAACTGCCTGGCCTTGGCATTCTTCTCCATGATAACATAGTGTTCTGGTTTCCAATCTTCTTCCTTCATGGTGAGGTCGACATAGCCATCTCCATTTTTGACTATCCTCCAGCATTGGTAGTCGTTGGTTTTGATGTGGCTTTCCATGCACTTTTCCCACCATGTTTCTTCTCCTTTATTTCGGAGATGTGGCTTGTTGGTGGAGATTCTGAGCTCAAACTTGCTTGGTTGAGACATGATCTGCAAACTTAACAAAGATCTAGAGCTTTTCCTGCTCTGATACCAATTGTAGGATCGTGATTGTTAGATAATAACTTAAGGAACTCAGAATATGGATTCTAAGTTCCCTTCGCAGCGGAAATAAACAATCAAACAAATGACAAGTTCCTTATAGTGAAAACCTTTGATTGCAAACTAGCAATCCAGGATAAAAACCACTACCTTTCTTTCGAAAGGATTTCAAGGTCTACTTCTTGATTTCTTATCTCTTTTGGTTACAGCTTATCCTAGGAACAAACACATAGTTTCTTTACCTTACACACAGTTAGGCAATCCTAGATAACTTAACACAATCAATAATTAATCCAAGAAACAGACATTCGCACCTAGGAACTATCACTTACAGTCACAGGAACTTAGCACTCAGCTCTTATATTCCTTGACTGGTTCCTCTTGATCTCGGTTTGCTTTGATGATCTTGTTTGAAGGTTCACACTGGATATTTGCTAATGTGTGTGAGTCGTATTTCAGTGCTTGAAGATAACTCTTGAGTTAGTCTTCCTTTTATAGAGGATTCTTCACGGCTTCTTCTTCTCTTGGTTCCACAAATTGAGCTTGCCCTAGGATAAGTGGTTCTCCTTGGTCCACGTTGTTCTTGGCATGTGCAAACAATCTAGGCAGCTCAGAATCCTTCTAGGTTAGTCAACCTCTTCAGCCAAGTCGTTCTCCAGCTTCCTTTGTCCGAGGTTCAACACTTTGGGCGCTTGGGAACTGACTTCTGGACAGCGACAGGTTCCATGTCCTGTCGCTTTCACCTTTCTTGTCCGAGGTTCGGCATTCTAGGTGTCTTGGAGTCTTGCTCTTGGATGGTGGCAGGCTTTTAGAAGCTTCTCTCAAGTCGCTTTCGACTTCCTTTTGTCCGAGGTTGGTGTTCCCAGATTTCTCGGGAATCGCAATCTTGCGTGCTTCATTTCTGGGCACATTTGGGTTCCTCTGGGTTCCTTCCTTTGTTTTGTTCCTTGGTTCTCTTGTCCCGTTTGGCATTCATACCTTCGATATTTGTCCTGTGGTTCCTTGAGCACATCTTTGAGATAAAAACATTAGTAACATAATATTTGTCATCTTTAAAAGTAGAGAAACTGAGGAAAGGAACTCTCAGGGGAACCGAAGTTCCAGAGTTCCATTTCCTAATACTATTGATAAAACATCATTTTTCTTGGAACATAAAGGTGAGATTCTTGTCGTTCAAGTATATGTTGATAAAATTATATTTGGTTCCACTAACCCTGCCCTTGTAGATAAGTTCAAGAATCTAAGGAGCGGTGAATTCGATATGAGTATGATAGGGAAACTTTTGATCTCTCTGGGATTACAAGTCTCACAATATTATGAGAAAACAAGATTACATCAACAAAAGTACATAAAGGAATTTTGAAGTATGGTATGGATAGCTCTAAACCAATTGAAACTCCTATTTCTCCTAACACTCGCTTAGATGCAGACTTGGATGGTAAGCATGTGGACCAGACAATGTATAAAGGAATGATTGGATCACTTCTCTATCTCACGACAAGTAGGCTAGATATCATGTTTAGTGTGTGCCTATGTGCTAGATTTCAGGCAAAACCAAAGGAGTTACACTTGAAGGAAGTAAAGAGAATTCTTAGGTACTTGAAGGGAAATGACAACTTGTGTCTCTGGTACCCAAGGAACAATGGAATCAAACTAGTTGGCTTCACATATGCTGATTTTGCTGGACACTTAGTGGATAGGAAGAGCACGTCTAGGATGACACATTTCCTTGGTCCTTGTTTGGTGTCTTGGGGATCGAAGAAACAAAACATTGTTGCCCTTTCCACCGCTAAGGCTGAGTACGTGGCCATCGATTCATGTTGTGCCCAGGTATTGTGGCTTAAGCAAAAACTGGAGGATTTTCAAATGTCTCTTAGCACCGTTCCCATTATATGTGATAATACTAGTGCTTTTAACATTTCAAATAATCCAGTTCATCACTCTCGTACTACTCATATTGACATACGTCATCACTTCCTATGTGAAAACGTTGACAAAGGTACCATTAGAATGGATCATTGTAGGACATAAGATCAAGTTGCAGATATTTTCACCAAAGCACTAGATAGAAAGCCATTCAAAAATCTAAGGATGCTTTTGGCGTGATCTCTCTAAAGTGAGGAATTCCATGTCCAGTATTCCTTCAATGATTGGCTAAACTAATCTTAATTAAACAAGGAACTACTCCTCAGTCACCTATTATTTGATAAATCTTGATTTGTGATGATTTGCTATGTGCTTTGTGTTACATGATATTCTGGTTATTTGCAATTTATTCTATGGAACGATGATAACTTTACGATGAATGATTACATGTTATTTGAAGCCTAGGAAACCAATTTGATTTTTGAACCCTCTTCATAAGCTAACATGATAATTGGTAGCAAGCATACCATAAGCCGTGATCTAGGTAAACGTTTCCTATGATCTTACTCTTGTTTGCCTTTTACTTTGTTTAATTATCTAGATCTTATTTTTTCCCTACCATGATACTTGTTTGAATGTAACACCCCCGAATTATGTCGGTAGTGCCACACGCCAGTACCTCAAACTTTAATGTCCAAAGTCACCCTAGGCTTTAGTCGAAACAATTATTCTTAAATAAATAAATAAACATTAAATAGTAAAAGAGTAGCGGAAGACTTGTATAACGAATACTCCATTCATTTATTAAAATTCCACTCATAAATTGAGAAGGATAGTTTTACAAACAATGTGAAATTACAGTAGAAGACTTTTTAAATAAATCCTAAATACATGACTAATTTATCTAAGTATTACATTTATTTAAGAATATTAAATCGATATTAAACATATTCAAATAATATTACTTTATAACACAACCTTCAACTACAAGCCTTCGTCTTTGATTTGTTACTTCAATGTTGTCTGGGACCAACCACTGATATGCCTTATAGGACAGATGACATTAGCCAACCATACAAGGAAAGAGAAAGGTTGGTTAGTCAAATGAAAGACTAAACAAGGGTATGCAAGGAAAGGTTCTGTGTGATTGTATCCAGTTACTATCATTGTCTCCCGAATAAAATTTGATAGACGATACATAACTAAGATACTCTCACTGAAACAATAAAAGAGATATGATCCAAAAGAAGACTCCAATAGAATTGAGTCTTACGGGAATTAAATGAATTTGTTTGGGAACATTTATAATTATCACATCAAAGTTTTGAAAACGACTACTTGACTATTTGGGTCCTCGACTAACCTCACCGCATAATGCGAATCCATATTGGAAAGGGGACTTACTTTAGACAAGATTTCGGGCGGGTTCCACATTGTACTTCTCTCCCGACGTATATTAATTATGTGCATAAAGCAATTATCTTATTTAAGTTCAAAACGTGCATTTACGTTAAACCTTTTAATCCACATCAATCTCGATACGAGATATATAAAGGGACAAATCCCGAATAACGGTACTAGCTAAGTGCACCACCACTTATATTCGAATAAGTGTAGGTCATGACCAAAAAGTATTAGGAGAATAATCCTCCTAATACCAAGTTATAAGGAAACAGCTAAACCTCACAAGGTAAATAGCGTTCCTACGAATACTCGTGCTAACTAAGCATACAAGTCCACACCAAATCCACACCAAAGTTCATCTAGCACCCTGTGATAATAAATACATATATACGAGGGTCATTGCTAGAAAAATATACAACCTAATATATAAGATTCATTTTCCACACCAATTTATCACATTAGTTCCCAAACACAAATTAAGAATATTTATCACAACTTAATAGTAACAATCGATTACTTGTAAATTAATAAAAATATGGAATAAATTGCAAGAGCGGAGCGCCACTTGCCTTGAGTTACGGAGAAATTTGAACGGTGTAACAGGAGCACTGGCCTTCGAATAGCAAATTGACTTCTTGCTTTAATTCTGTTCCGAGACGCACCCAAATCACACAAAATAAATAAATTATAATTAGATAACTCATTCAATATTGAAATTTGAAGGATATACGTCTCAGTTTTTAATTGAATTTATTTAACTCTAAATAAATCAATTTTTAAGGCTTTTCGATAAAACGATTACTTATACCATACTAAAAATCATGTAGTCGTATATTCTAAACAATCATAACATAAATGTTGGAACGATGATGTTCCCTCTAGTTTTGATGATGATTAACTCAATGACATTTGATGGTTTTTAGTGTGACTATGAGTTTTAAGAATCAGATGAATTAAAGGAACGATGAAAACCATGTGATGAATCAAAACAGAGATTGAAAGGAACAGAGAAGTCAACAATGGAACAACGCGCTGGAACAAACGAGAAATGAAGACACGTGGTTGTGAACAGGAAAGGAAGGGAACAATGCCAAGGAACGCAGAGACGCGCGCGTTGTCGCCCTTTGCAATTGCCGAATCTCATATTTATGGAAAGAGATCTTGAAGAAACAACTTGGGTCACAAGAGATAAAGTTGTTGAAGATCTTATTGTTAGAAAAGATAAGAAAATATTGTATAGGATTATTTTATCTTATTTTCCTGAAGTAAAACTAGGGTAAATTAGATAGAATTCCTAGACTATAAGAAAGGAAGTCGTCCACTTCATTTCAAAGAGAAATTACGGCATTTCCACAGAGCTTTGAGCATTCGGTGAAGAAGAAGAACTTACAAGACGAGACTTTGGTGAGTTGAGTATTTGTTAGGATTTTGATTGTCTTAGGTGTTGTTAGGAATGTTACAATAAGAAGTCTAGATATCTAGGAGTAAACTAGATTGAGATACGACTTGCTTGATTGTAATTCCAAGATTAATAACACAAGTAGACTTTTGAAATCCTACTAGGGAAACCTAGAGGTAGAGGTTTTTCTCAGTCAACTAGTTGGTTGATTGAGTTTTCCTCTCTAAGAAACTTTGTCTGTTACTCTGTTATTCTGTTACGATATTGCGCTGCCCAAGGAACAGTTCTACCGTTCCTTATACTAACACACTCGATTCTACAATTGGTATCAGAGCAGTCTTGTTCTAGATTGTGTGTTACTTACAGATTTTCAGGTAACGGTGACTGCTACCACTGTCGAAGTTGGTTTGAACTCTTCAAGGCCTCCCTTGTTGCTCGCTGGACAATACCAACATTGGAAGGCTATCTTCATCAAGTGGGTCCAAAATAATGATTATCAATACTGGTGGTCATCTCCCTTAGAGATCTTGACATTGCTGATCTTGAGAGAAAAAAAGCTAAAGAAATGGCATCAAGAGGATCTCCAAATCATGGAGAAGAAGTGCAAGGCTGCCATGCTCATCAACAATGCTCTTAATCAGCAAGATGTGCAAAAACTTCAATCTTGTGAATATGCAAATGCTAAATGGCTTTCCCTGGAACAGATGTACATGGGAAGCAAGGACCTTTGTGAAATTGATTGTTTCACTACCAAGAAGGACTTCTACAACTTCAAGATGGAAGAGAATGAAGATGTGAGTTCTTACCAGGCCAGGTTTGAGAAACTCACTGCAAACTTGACTGCTCACTCTATCAAGGATGAAGAAATCCTCCCTGATGAGAAGATCCTTATCATCATTGATGGGCTTTATCATCGTCATGCGATGACCAAGGCCATTCTGAAAGAGAATCCTAACACTGTCAAACTGACGTTCCATGAAGTCTTTAGCAAGATTCAGAAGTATGACAATGAAGAAAAGGCTGGAAGAAACAAAGATTCCAAGAACAAAGGAATTGCTTTGATGGTTAGAAAGGTTGTCGATAGAATTGAAAATGATCTTGATGACAATGATGGCTCCGATGATCCTGAGGTGGTGTTACTAAATAAAGTCATGCGTTCCCTTTACAACAAAGGTAGGAACAACAGAGGTGGGAACCATGGTGAGACTCGTGACATCAAAGACATTACTTGCTACAACTGTAATAAGAAGGGTCACTATTCTAGCTCATGCCCAAAGCCCAAGAAACCAAGCAAACCTTCTGGGAACGATGAGAAGAAATCTTTCGTTGCTGTGTGGAGCAATGAGGATGACTCAGATGGTGAAGACCCTGAAGCCTGGGGTGGTAAGATGTGTGTAATGACTCTCAATGACTTTACTACTTCGCTTGAGGATCTCGAGGTAAATCCTAAAACATTTTTGAAATCTCTTGTGAACTATGATAAGAAATCACTGATTGCTCTCATAAGGGAAATGTATTCTGAAAATTTGAAAACACAAGAGGAACTTGCTAATTCTGAAGATGAGTGTAGTAGTTTAAAAGAAAACTTATCTAACACTGCTAGTAGTTCAACTATTCATTGTTCTTCATGTGATGCTAATCATGAGGAACTTTAGAGGTTAAGAAACGAAAAGGTATCTTTGCTTATGAATGAAGTCTCTAACAATACTGATGCAAGTGGTGTAGCTGAATCAACTAAGTTTGAGGAACAGATGTCAGAGATGAAAGCCTATCTTCACAAAATTCACTCCATGCTAGTGGAACAGAAAGTTGAAATTGACAACATTTAGTTTGTCGAAGCAAGGTATCGTATTGGTTACACAGGTTCTAAGCAGAAGGAAGATGATCCATCCATTCTGGAACTTCGTGAAGCAAGAGATAGGGAACTACATGATGCTAGAGAAAAGAATCGCAATCTTGAGGAACGTGTCAAGGTTCTTGAGAGTGGACTGGATGAGAACCAGTCGTGGTACATTGGACAACCCGCCTACAAGATCTTCCTCAAGCAGTCTCAAGGGAAGCAATCCAACGTTCCTTGTCCAGAACGTGCTAAGCAACGCAAGAGTGTTGTTTCCAACAGAAAGTATGTTCAAATGGATCAATTCAAGTTGTGTTGGTATTGTGGGGACAACAGACATTTGCAGAGAGACTGTGAAAAGAAAAAGAAGTTCTCCGAAGAGAACACAAAGAGAAGGAACAGTAGGAGCAATAATGTGAACTTGAATGACTTCTATGATGATTCACATGTGCATAATCATAATCATGCTAGATCTAGGAAGAAAACTGTTGTCATTGATTGGGCTATTCCTAAGGAACAATTGCATTATGTGTCTCGACCAGGTAAGGCTAAGCTTGCCTGGGTCGCCAAACCTTAACTTTTTCTGTGCATGTTTAAATGAGGGGGAACGAGAAGTGGTACATTGACAGTGCTTGTTCGTGCCACATGATCGGAAAAGAAGATCAACTCACCTCACTTCACAAACACTCGAGAGGGAGTATTGCTCTTAGAGACAAGAGATGCAGAGAAATCATTGGAACAGGCGAAACAAAACTAAACTCCAGCATCACAGTAAGAGAGGTAAGTTTAGTTCATGAACTTGGTTTTAGTTTGTTGAGTGTTGCACAACTTTGCAACCAAGGGAACAACAAGACGGTCTTTACTTCACAAGAATGCTATGTCAAAGATCGTGAAACCAAGAATATCATTCTTAGAGGAGTCAGATTCAAGGATGTGTACATTGTGGACAAGAATTTCAAGACAAAGGAAGTTCTATGCTTTGTGTCTATAGCTGATGAGATGGAACTATGGCATAGAAGGCTTGGATATGCTAATCTTCGACTCATTCATAAGCTGTATGCAAAGGAACATGTTCGTGGTCTCCCAAATGTTCGATCAGAGTTCCATGGCGTCTGTGATGCCTGTGTGAAAGGGAAACAGACCCGTTCCTCCTTCAAGTTAAAACCTGATGTAACAACTTCTCAGCCTCTGGAACTGATTCACATGGATCTCTGTGGTCCCATGAGGATAAGAAGTCATGGTGGGAACATGTATGTTTTCGTAATTGTCGATGATTATTCTAGATTCACTTGGACATTTTTTTGTCTTCGAAGGATGAAGTCTTCTCCGCATTCGAGACGTTCATCAAGAAGGTGGAAACCAGCTTGGGAAAGAAGCTGAAAGCTATAATGATGTGACCCTGCCATCCTTGTCACATCTGCCTTGAGACTCCCCTACAGTTACATCCAGTACGATCGAGACATTAATTGCTTAGCACATTTTATGAATAATATTTCTATTTTTAGTAGCTGCTATTTCTGGGTGGTTGCCATTTATGTTAAATGGGCCGCCAGAATTAGTAACTAGAGAGTCTGGCCCATTAGGTCAACTCTCTAGTATAAATACTCTCTTTTGTCTTCATTTTCAACCACGTCGAAATAGAGCTTATTTTCCAGTCGAGTAATCTCCTGCAAACCCAGGCCCTGACGTCACACAAATTAACGCGTTTTTAGTTGAATTATCCTGGCGCATTAATTCGGTTCCAACTATCCGGTTACTATCTACAATCCCAAGACAATAACTAACCCTAGTTCTCGTCTCTCCCCAAACACAAACCCTAGGGCTGCCGCCGCCCCCTCCACTCCTCATTCCGCTGCCTCCTTCGTCGCCACCGCACCACCACCACCACTTCCGCCGTATCACCACCAGCCGCCGGTCACCCCCATCCGCCGGTCATCATTCCGACCACCCCACAGTCCATCTTCTCCTTGCTTCCGCCAATCTATCCTTTCCGAAGAGTTGCCTTCGCCCCAATACGCATTCAAGCGATCCTAGACATCGATTTGTGGTCTTTCCATCGGACAAGGTCACATCATATAAGGTCCGACCATAGAACGGAGTTTGAAAACTCTATGTTCTTCGACTTTTGTGAAGAAAATGGAGTGTCATATGATTTCTCCGCGTCTAGGACACCACAACAGAATGGAGTTGTGGAACGAAAGAACAGGACTCTAGAAGACATGGCTAGAACTCTCCTCATTGCAAGCAATCTTCCAAGAATTTTCTGGGCAGAAGCTATCAACACTGCTTGTTATATCCTCAATCGTGCCATGCTTCGTCCCTTATTGAATAAAACTGCTTATGAACTAATAAGGGATCGCAAGCCCAATATTTCCCACTTGCGTGCTTTTGGATACAGGTGTTACATTCACAACAATGGGAAGGATAACTTAGGGAAGTTTGACCCACGAAGTGATGAAGGCATTTTCCTGGGATATGCAAAGGCAAGCAAGGCTTACAGAGTCTACAACAAAAAGTTACGCAAAATCGATGAAAGCATCCATGTTGTGTTTGATGAGAACTCCAAAGGTGCCAGTGGCGAGTTAGAGACCACGTTCCCTGAGGAAAGTTATCCAAGAATGCAACGAGAGGATTCTAATGATGATGATGACCATGGTCCTTCATCTCGACCTAGTCCAGGTCGTGGGAATGATGCTCCTAATGCTGATAGTGTCTCCTCATCCTCTCCAGAATCTTCTAGTCATGATGACTCTCACAATGCTGATACTCCAACCGGTTCTGCACAAGACGCAGATGTTCCATCAACATCCACTGATGATTCAATAAAAGTTGCAGCTCCAACTAACTCAGAAGTTGTTGTCACTATTCCATATGGAACTTTTGGTGATGATATTGTTGATGATCCTCAGAGTGATGTTGAATCCAATTGAAGATGCGCCATTGCCTTCATCTTCGACGAACAATTCTAAGACACAACCTGACGATCCATCTCTACTCGTGTCAAAGAGTGTTCGAATTCAAAAGGCTCACCCCACTCATAATCTAGTCATACCTTTTGGTGAAAGAGGTTTGCGTTCTAAATTGAATATGTTCTATGCTTTCCATGCTTTTATCTCTCTTGTAGAACCCAAGACTATCAAGGAAGCATTGAAGGAACTTGACTGGATCGTAGCTATGCAAGAAGAGCTACATCAATTTGAAAGGAACAAAGTCTGGCGTCTTGTTCCTTTACCTCACAACAAGCATGCTATTGGCACTCGCTGGGTGTTTAGGAACAATCTCGATGACTCAGGGGTGGTCACAAGGAACAAGGCAAGGTTGGTTGCTCAAGGCTACAATCAACAAGAGGGGATTGACTATGATGAGACTTATGCTCCAGTGGCTCGCATTAAAGCGATTCGTCTTCTTATCGCCTATGCCGCTCACAAGGGATTCACATTATACCAAATGGACGTCAAGACTGTATTCTTGAATGGATATCTCCAAGAAGAGGTATATGTGAAGCATCCCCCTGGTTTTGAGGATGCCAATTTTCTCTCGCATGTGCATGCTTTGGATAAGGCATTGTATGGTCTTAAGCAAGCTCCTTGTGCTTGGTATGATAGACTTGTACAATTCCTTCTCTCCAATGGATATCGTCGAGGAACGATTGATAAAACTCTGTTCCTTCTGGAACAAGAAGGTAAGATTCTGGTGGTTCAAGTCTATATTGATGATATTATTTTTGGTTCCACTAACCCTGCTCTTGTAGAGAAGTTCAAAAATCTTGTGAGTATTGAGTTTGAGATGAGTATGATTGGGGAACTGTCCTTTTTTCCTCGGACTACAAGTAACTCAAACTAAGGAAGGAACGAAGATCCATCAACAAAAGTACATCAAAGAGCTGTTGAAGAAGTATGGTATGGATTCTGCAAAACCCATCGTTACCCCTATTTCTCCTAACACTCACTTGGATGCAGATTTGAATGGAACAGTTGTTGATCCCACCATGTATAGAGGAATGATTGGCTCTCTTCTCTATCTCACGGCCAGTCGGCCAGATATTTTGTTTAGTGTGTGTCTCTGTGCTAGATTTCAGGCCAACCCTAAGGACTCACACTTAAAGGAAGTAAAGCGAATCTTTTGATACCTCAAAGGAATGGACCATCTATGTCTATGGTATCCCAAGAACTATGATTTCAATCTTGTTGGATTCACTGACGCTGACTTTGCTGGGCACATTGTGGATCGCAAAAGCACCTTTGGAACGGCACAGTTTCTTGGTCCATGTCTTGTCTCATGGGGTTCCAAGAAGCAAAACTCTGTGGCCCTTTCCACTGCGAGTTGTTGTGCTCAGGTATTGTGGCTCAAACAACAACTGGAAGACTTTGGTGTATCTCTTAGCATCGTTCCTATTATGTGTGATAATACTAGTGCCATTAACATTTCGAAAAATCCAGTTTATCATTCACGTACCAAGCACATTGACATTCGTCATCATTTTCTACGTGATAATGTTGACATGAGCTTCATTAGAATGGAACATTATAAGACTGAAAATCAGGTAGCCGACATCTTCACCAAAGCACTAGACAAAGGTCCATTCGAGTATCTTCGGTTGCTCCTTGGCATGATCTCTCTGAATTGAGGACCTTTACACCCATTATTCCCGCAATGCTTGACTAATTTGATTCATGGATATCATGAAGTATCTTGCTTACATTGTCTTTCTTGATCTTACTATTTCATGATTTTTGTATGCTTGAATTGCTTAGTCTTAGGGTATAGCTTCTTTGTCTTTTGATTTGTGTTGAATTACTTGATTGCATGCTAACATCTTATTTGAAACCCAAAACAACCGATTTGATGATTGAATCCTCATTACAAGCCCACATGATAATCGGTTGTACAGCCTACCATTGCCTTGATTCAGGTAAACGTTCCCTATGATCCTTCTTTGATAACCATTTTTACTGGGAATAATTATCTGAGTTGTATTTCTCCCTACCATATGTTTGGATATACTATATTTTGTGTGAACCCAACTTTGAAATATCCAGACAAGCCTCGCAAACACTCTTGGTCTTAGGGGGAACGAAGATTGTTGCTCAGATTAAGGGGGAACAGATGTGAATGGAATGTGGAATTTGAATCAGTGGCTGGCATTTATTGGGGTGCAGGTGAACGTTGGAACGTCTCTTTGTGATATTTGACTGCTTTGTGGCATGAACAGTGACGTGGTAAACGAAGTGAAAAGTGGTTGTTATCAGAGGAAAGAGAAACGATCTCATGATGGATTTTTGGCAAGTCGATTGAGATTATTTGGAAAGATTTTATCTTCTAAAGATTTTATCATTCCTATAAATACTTGCCTTTCCATTCTAAGTCCTTCACCGCCACTCTCTCTTGCTCTTTGCTCTCTCAAATCTCTCAAACTTGTGCAAACTCTCCAAGCTTATTCTCTTTCATGGATTCTCCAAGTAAGATGCTCTCCACTGAAAAACATGTCTAACGCCGAGATGGATGCCTTCATCCTCCAACTCCAATAGGCCAAGGCCACCCGTGCTACACCGACAACCACTGGAGTGCCGACTTCTGTTCTAGAGATTGCACATGCCGTAATCCATCGAAGATTGCGGCATGTGCAATCTCTATGGAGGAACAACCAAATCCTCAACCCATCGAAGAAGAAGAGGTTTCTTCCCCCTCCAAGGACACAATTGAGGAAGAGGAACAGTCTCTGAAGTCTTTGGAGGAGGAACTTGGAGTCAAGACTGCTCCTTTGGCGCCGCCTCCACCTCGCAAGTGCAAACTAGCCGATCTTGCTGTCACTGCTCACGATGAGGAGGAAGAGGAGGAAGTTGAGTTCTTGGAACATCGGATGGCTCCAACGGCACGGTCGACACCATCAAAGTCTGGTGGTGATGAAACTGCTCCTAGACCGCTGAAGGCATGGCTCCGTTCTGCTGTGCAAACTGAGAAGAACAAGGCAAAAACTATTGGCAAAGCAAAATTGGAGCTTTCCGTCTCCACTACAATTGTTCCAAATTTTTTAGAAGGTAAAAAGATTCTTCCGCCGCTTTTGATTCAAGAAAGTTTCTTGCTAAACACAATGTGAGAGAGATTCTGGATCTGTTGCGTTTCCAAGGATGAGAACGACTCTGTTCCAACAGAGCCACTGTGAATGAAGTGCAGATGCGTGAGTTCTACCATTACTACCATCTCTCTAAGGCTGATGCTATGTGTGGGTCTACCAAAATTAGTGGTGAAGACTTGTCTTTCATGCCCAAGGTAATCTCCTCGCTCCTCTCTGTTCCTTTGGGTGGCTTCTTTGCGGTTCCAACGAGTGAGGTCAATGACGAAAAGCTGGCGTGTATGGAACGGTTGTTTGGTTCAACCACTGGGGAGTTGCACACTGAAAGGCTGACGTTGGCTCAGTGAGTGGCTTTCCACATTATCTCCAGGGTTGTGGCACCTCGCCAAGAGAAGCGCAACACCATCACCCTCTGTGACTTGTTTTTGCTTGACCGTTTTCTGAGAAGGGAGAAGATTGACCTCCCTCGAGTGATTTTGTGCCACATGGAACGTTGCAAAGCAAAGTCCCACTCTTTGGCCTATCTAGGCTTGGTGAAAATGTTGTTGCTCCGAGATGAATCTTATCTCGAGGAAAATGAAGTGTCTTTGGGAAGTGAATTGGATTCTGCTACTATGGAGAAGATGAAGTTTAAGGGTGACTGGAAGGGAACGGGCACTGTGACTGCAAAGAAAGCAGCTGGAGAAGGAACGTCTAAGGGTGGCTCAATTCAGCATCAAATTCTGGCTGAGCTTAAACGGCTAAACATCACCATGAACCTGCTCTTGGATCACTTTCTGAGCAAAGATGAAGATGATGCTAATGACCCTGAGACTTGAGTGTTCCCTGTCACTATCTATCACGTCTGACCCTCTGTTCTTGTCTTTTTATGTTTTTATGTCTTTTGTGTGATTGTTCCTTGTCTTTTGATGATAGTTGTCTAGGTTCCTTAGCTTTGTACTTCTTTCTACTTAATGAATGAAATATTTTGATCATGATTTGCATGCGAGTCAAGCCTTTGTGTTATTTCTGTGATCTTTTGATGATGCCAAAAGGGGGAAGTATGGAAAATGTGAAACCCAAGGAAGGGTTGATAACAGAAGCTAGTGCTAAGAAGAATGACGATGCTACTTGAAGGTAATTCTTTCTATGAACTTTCTGAGGGGGGGACTTTGTCAATATCTTGATCATTGTATATGTTTGACTACATGTGATTGACTTCTTACTTGAATGTTTTGAACGTACACATTTTGAAGGAGTTTGTCATCACCAAAAATGGGGAAATTGTTGGAACGGTGATGTTTCCTCTAGTTTTGATGATTATAAACTCAATGGCATTTGATGGTTTTTAGTGTGACTATGAGTTTCAGGAATCAGATGAATTAAAGGAACGATGAAAACCATGTGATGAATCAAAACAGATATTGAAAGGAACGGAGAAGTCAACAATGGAACAACGCACTGGAACAAACGAGAAATGAAGACACGCGGTTGTGAACAAGAAAGGAAGGGAACAACGCCAAGGAACGCAGAGACGCGCGCGCTATCGCCCTTGCAATTGCCGAATATCATATTTATGGAAAGAGATCTTGAAGAAACAACTTGGGCCGCAAGAGATAAAGTTGTTGAAGATCTTATTGTTAGGAAAGATAAGAAAAGATTGTATAGGATTATTTTATCTTATTTTCCTTAAGTAAAACTAGGGTAAATTAGATAGAATTCCTAGACTATAAGAAAGGAAGTCGTCCACTTCTTTTCAAATAGAAATTACGGCATTTCCACAGAGCTTTGAGCATTCGGTGAAGAAGAAGAACTTACAAGCACGAGACTTTGGTGAGTTGAGTACTTGTTAGGATTTTGATTGTCTTAGGTGTTGTTAGGAACGTTACAATAAGAAGTCTAGATATCTAGGAGTAAACTAGATTGAGATACGACTTGATTGATTGTAATTCCAGGATTAATAACACAAGTAGACTTTTGAAATCCTACTAGGGAAACCTAGAGGTAGAGGTTTTTCTCAGTCAACTAGTTGGTTGATTGAGTTTTCCTCTCTAAGGAAATTTGTCTGTTACTCTGTTATTCTGTTATGATATTCCGCTGCCCAATGAACAGTTCTACCATTCCTTGTACTAACACATTCGATTCTACAATAAATAAATTTATCAAATAATTTATTTGCAACTCTAATAAATCTATATCCCATCATAATATTTAGATGAAATGTTATAATGTAACAATTCATAAATAAGATAATACCAAAAAAAATATTTAATTAAATTTTAATACAAACAAAATTAAATTAGCCTAACATAATTTTTAATTAATCCAGATTAACCTAATTAGTCAAGATTAATCAAAATAAAAATTAACCCACAACCGAATTGAAGAAAAAGGCTATCGGAAACACGCGCAAGACACCGACTGGAAAACGGTAAAATTGCGCCTCGTCGGAGAACCACCGGGGCTGAGGTTAGGGGGCTTTTGAAGAGGACGAGTTGACGGAGCTAGGGGTGGCGCCAATTGCGACGGTGGAGCCTCATGGTGGTCATAAATACTTGATGAACAATCGCGACTTGCGTTTTAGGGTTCGAAGGTTTTCGGTTGAAAGTGGATGAAATTACTCCAGGGGTAAATTAGTATTTATAGGGGTTGGATTGGTCTTCGAAAACCCTACACAATCGTGTCAAGTTTGGGCCAAAACGATCCCGAATCGGAATAAATTTGCCAAAAAAACGTAATGATGCGTTCATGAAATTTTCTTTCCTTTGGGGGGAAATTCGATTTTGTTTTGGGATAATACTTGCTGATTCTAGGGAGATTTCACGCATCTAGAAGTAACCTACAAAGCCCAATGGGATTTTGATGGTTTTTAGTGTGACTATGAGTTTCAGGAATCAGATGAATTAAAGGAACGATGAAAACCATGTGATGAATCAAAACATATATTGAAAGGAACAGAGAAGTCAACAATGGAACAACGCGCTGGAACAAACGAGAAATGAAGACACGCGGTTGTGAACAGGAAAGGAAGGGAACAACGCCAAGGAAAGCAGAGACGCGCGCGCTGTCACCCTTGTAATTGTCGAATCTCATATTTATGGAAAGAGATCTTGAAGAAACAACTTGGGCCGCAAGAGATAAAGTTGTTGAAGATCTTATTGTTAGGAAAGATAAGAAAAGATTGTATAGGATTATTTTATCTTATTTTCCTTAAGTAAAACTAGGGTAAATTAGATAGAATTCCTAGACTATAAGAAAAGAAGTCGTCCACTTCATTTCAAAGTGAAATTACGGCATTTCCATAGAGCTTTGAGCATTCGGTGAAGAAGAAGAACTTACAAGCACGAGACTTTGGTGAGTTGAATACTTGTTAGGGTTTTGATTGTCTTAGGTGTTGTTAGGAACGTTACAATAAGAGATCTAGATATCTAGGAGTAAACTAGATTGAGATACGACTTGCTTGATTGTAATTCCAGGATTAATAACACAAGTAGACTTTTGAAATCCTACTAGGGAAACCTAGAGGTAGAGGTTTTTCTCAGTCAACTAGTTGGTTGATTGAGTTTTCCTCTCTAAGAAACTTTGTCTGTTACTCTTTTATTCTGTTATGATATTCCGCTATCCATTGAACAGTTCTACCATTCCTTGTACTAACACACTCGATTCTACAATAAATAAATTTATCAAATAATTTATTTACAACTCTAATAAATGTATATCCCATCATAATATTTAGATGAAATGTTATAATGTAACAATTCATAAATAAGATAATACCCAAAAAATATATTTAATTTAATTTTAATACAAAAAAATTAAATTAGCCTAACATAGTTTTTAATTAATCCAGATTAACCTAATTAGACAAGATTAATCAAAATAAAAATTAACCCACAACCGAATTGAAGAAAAAGGCTACCGGAAACACGCGCAAGACACCGGCTGTAAAACGGTAAAATTGTGCCTCGTCGGAGCACCACCGAGGCTAAGGTTAGGGGGATTTTGAAGAGGACGAGTTGACAGAGCTAGGGGTGGCGCCAATTGCGACGGTGGAGCCTCATGGTGGTCAGAAATACTTGATGAACAACCGCGACTTGTGTTTTAGGGTTCGATGGTTTTCGGTTGAAAGTGGATGAAATTACTCCAGGGGTAAATTAGTATTTATAGGGGTTGGATTGGTCTTCGAAAACCCTACACAATCGTGTCAAGTTTGGGCCAAAACGATCCCGAATCGGAATAAATTTGCCAAAAAAATGTAATGACGCGTTCGTGAAATTTTCTTTCCTTTGGGGGAAAATTCGATTTTGTTTTGGGATAATACTTGCTGATTCTAGGGAGATTTCACGCGTCTAGAAGTAACCTACAAAGCCCAATGTCCAATTGCCAAAATCGTACTCGACCATGGGCCGAAATTAGCCATGGACGAGAGCTCTACACCCGTGGCTCGACTGGAGGTTGAAAATGACCAATTTACGCATGGCCCTCCAACTTTTAGGTCTAATTGCAACTTTTTGCCCAACTTTTTAAGTTGTGGAAAAAATGCTCTTATTTAACTTTTCAAAAATTACAAAATTTACCCAAACTTATTTATTTTATTATTCTAAGTTTATATAATTTGTTTAACCCAAATTTAAAATGTAAGAAAATTTAAATTAGGCTAAACTTAAACTTAAGTCACACTTTCTTATAAAATCAACCATATATAAATCTTAATCAACATTTTGTTAATCTTAATTCAAATAAGCTAGGTTAAAATTGATAAGTTTATTTAAATTTAAATTAACATAATGTTAGCGTAAATTTAAATAACCCATAACTTAAAAGGGTCACATACTTAGTAATTTATTATTTTATCCCTACATGGAATAAACATAATAAATCATATGACCTTTATTATAACATTTAAAATTCCAAAATTATATTCAAGGTTATGCTTATTTTTTTTATTTTCCACACCATACTATTATATACCATTTGATAATTTGTACAAAAATTATCTTAACCTAGCTTTTGAACTTTAGTTAATGAAAATTTAAAGTATTCCTCTAAAAGAAATAAATTAATTTCAAAACTTTTATTATTATTAACATAAAATTACCTTATTATCCTTCTCATTTAAGTGGGATATTACATTGAATATGTTATTATTTTTGTGTGAACCTTGTACTATTCAAATTGGCCTTTTGAGTTCACTCATGATATTCAGAGAAGGGACCAAGGTGCTACAGATTCAGGGGATAGAGTATGGAACGTTGACTTTGGGAGCAAAGAATGGCGTTGAGGTTGAATTAGATGAACATTGATTAACGACTAAGTGTGATAAGTGTGATTTGACAGTGTTGCAGAGAGAGGAACGTTGTGCATATGACATCGGATAAAAAGTAAAAAAAAAATGTGATACCAGAGGAACGAGAAAAGATTTGGTTCAGAAATTTTATGGCAAGTCCTCTGCGAGATCTTTGGTAATCCTTATCTAAAATCTTTTGAAATTATCTTTACCAAATATTTCCTATCTACAAATACCCCATATCCCCATTTCCTAAATCTTCTCGGACTCTCATTATATCAATTCGCTTGCACTCCAATCTTGCCAACTACTCTCTCGCTCTCTGCCTAATTTTCTCAACTTCCAAATCACCAATAACAAATCCACCCAATGGACACCTCAAGCAACATATTTGTCCCCCACCTTGAACGTCAAGGAGATGAACCCAGAGCAGTTTGACGCTCATAGTGCTCAAGCACAAGCCAATAAGGTTGACCTTACTCCAAACTCCAAGATGATGCATTTCCCCCTAAGGATCCTTGCTCTGGTTCAAGGAAAAGTCACCTCCAATGCCTCATTCTTGACAATCTTGATTTGTCGACAAGATAGTGACGAAGATGATTCTTTTTGTCGGGTTCCGTGTTTTATAATGCAAGATAGAATAAAGGGATAGGCAAATTGGATCTATTGGATATTACGCACCAATAGATTCAAACTGAAGTATCGATGATCCACCACAGATATGACTCACCTAGGTTTCACACCGGTTTTGGAAATGACTCACCAAAATCGAGTAAGTTGACTTGGATATGACTCACCAAGACAAAACACTCAAAGACCGGGAAGATCACAGTTAATTCAAGAAACTCAATGTTCTGTATTCAAATTAATCAAAGCTTAAGTTCAAAATGAAAGCAACACAACATATAAATAACCAAAATGATTCACCGAAAAACCCTAAATGAAAAAGTACTGAAAACCTCTCCTCCTATCCTCAGTTGGGCTCGGAATTTGGACACGAGTTAGATATGTCCAAGAACTCAGACATATCCAAAATCGAGCCCAAATGCTCGAGTAAATCATGATTGGGCCTTTGGACCAAGTTGGGGCCCGCATGCTGAATTCCTGGTGCCGCCGCTGGGTTTGGTGGGCTTGAATTCTCTGAGCCCACTTTCACTTATCTCGGCCATGTGGGGTTGCATAGACTCCTTGGCATCTCTCCTGGCCTGTGGCTAAGGCTTGTGTGTGCCAAGTGGTTCGGATCGTCATCTTGACTGAAGCTCCCTCCTCTTAGCCTTGGCGGCGCCGCTTGCATGACGCTCATGGGGCGTCCTCCAGGCACTTCTCCTTCAAATGGCCTCATATTTGGTAAATGTCCCTCAAATTACCCCTTTTGAAGATTGGAACATGTAGGGCTTAAATTGGATGAAGTTTGCTTGGTGGACTTGAGAAACCCTAAATTGAAGCACATCGACGGCCGCGTAGGTGCTCCCTTAGGTTTGGCTCATCTCTTGGCTTGACCTTGCAGATTGATGTGAGCTCGGATCACATCACAAGCCCTCCAAATCCATATCTTCGAATGTTTTGGAAAATTCCAAGGAGGCAACTACATCAGTGGCTCACATTAGTGAAGAAGAACCACTAGTAGAGAAGGTCATGTCCCCTGCTAAGGAACAATCACCGGAAAAGCATAAATCTACAGTGAAGTTGATGGAGATGATGGTGGCATCAGTAGCTGAAGCAACGTCCGCTTCCTAGGAACATGGCGAGGAAGATGAAGTCTTTTCTCCCTCCAACGCAATGTTCTAAAAGTCGCTAGGTGGAAGCTTGGCGGTGAGGGGGCCTGGGCGGATTAAAAATTAATGCGTGATCCATATGATTATTTGACTTTGTTCTTCCAAATCCATTAATGTTTATAAAACTATGTTGGGATGAGGTTTGATTTATTATAATATGCCTTATTTTACAAAGCCTCACCCAAAACTATGTTCTATGCATTCGTCATCTCCTAAGATATTGCTGCTTCTACAACATCTGAGACTTCATCTTGCATAGGCGGCCCTAGGTGGGGTCCTAGGAGGTGGATGACCGCCTAGCGCCTAGACGGGGCCTAGGCGGCCCTAGGCGGGGATTTTTAGAACACTACTCCAAGGATAGAGAGGTCGTAGAGGATGCATTAATGGCCTCTCTAGAAAAGGATTTCGGAGTCCAACCCTTGTAATCCGTTTCTCCACCAAAGATTCACAAGAGGAAGGCTCACCTGATCTTGGGGAATAATGAGGAGGACACTGATCTGATGGTCATTGGTGAGCACTGGGCGTCTACTGAGTTCTTGATGCCAACGAAGTCTGGCGCCGATGAGACCACTCATGCACCACTCAAAGGTCGCCTTCGATTGGCTAACAAAACGGAGAAGGTGAAGGCAAAAGTAGATGAACGGTCCATTGTTCCATCCTTTTACGAGGGGAAGAGGATACTCTCACTCTGTTCATCCAGGAAGATTTCTTCACCTCCAATGGATTTGAAGAGATCAACGATGTGCTCCGCTTCCAAGGATGGGAGCAACTGTGTTCAAGAAAAGTGGCATGAACCAAGAACAGGTTAGAGTGTTCTATTTCAAGTTTGAGCTTACAAAGGTTCCTCATCTGGTGGAAACAAAGATTGTTACTGGAGAAGAACTCTCCTTCATGGACAAGAATTTGTGATACGAATCGAAGGGTCGACTCGTCTCGCGCACGGATCTAGATCGAGCAATTCACCGGGATTGCCAATGGGTTGTGTTTCGGATAGATTTTAACAAGTAACAAGGGTGACGTTGAAGGCTTAAGGGAGGAGATGATCTCAACTGAGGCTTAAGCTTTATAAATTCAACGTAGGGAATAATGAATACAACGAAGGCTATTTAAAGCCACAAGGCTCGACCAAGAACCCTAATGGGCTTGGGCCAAAAACATACTAATGGGCTAGCCCACTCTACAAGAGTGGAGCACTCGCCCGAAATAAAAATGACTGAAATGGAAATACTAAAAAGGGAAATATGCTAAAACGGGAAATAACATAACATAGACTAAACTAGACTAAGTCTTGAACCAAGGGGGACGCCACGGTCTTGCTCATCTTGGGCTCGTCGCTACCCGGCTTGAGTCGAGCCTGGAACGCATCATTCTCCCTCCCTTAGAATCGAAGCGTCCCCGCTTCGAACATGTAGGCGCAAGGGTGAACAGTCGATCAACACATGTAAAGGACCATATACATTGGAATTGGTAATGCGTAATGTCCATTGAAGGAGCCAAATTGAAAGACTCACAAGTCGTGGGCACGGGAACGAGGGGAGGCACATCTAACACCATGGGACCATCGAAGTGGGTGTCGAGATGATCAAAGGGGGAGGCCTGGTGGGCGCTGGCTCCGGAGGCACGATGGTTGGAGTTGGAGTGATCTCAGGATCGGGTGCTGGTGCGGAAGCGGTTGGTGCGGTTGGCGTCGTAACAGGGACGAGCGCCACAGGGGGTACCGGAGCTGGGGGCAGGAGCACCGTGACGCACGCTGGGGTGCGTGCAGGGAATCCTTCAGAAGAGCGCACTGGGGTACGTGCAGAGACGTGCTCAAGGTACGGTCTGGTCCGTTGCTTTGAGTGGGTGGCGTAGGCTACTGGATCAACACTCGGAGCAAAGTGGCGGGTCATAACATAAACAATTTGCTCCCAAGTGATGATGGGTTGCCAACCACGGGTTCGGCGATAATCCTCTACAAGAAACCACCAGTCAAGGGCGTAGCCAGTGAGACAACTGATTGCGACGTCACACTGCTCGTCTTGGTCGTAGTCTCGTTGGCTAAAGTAGTAAGCCATGTGCCGGGACCACTCCAGGAACTCTCCTTCATATCCAGCAAAACGTCGACGACGCAAGGGGGTATCAGGTGGGCGCCAATCTGAGAGTCGACATGCCATGTCGAATTTTGGCTGATTTTTGTTTTTTATATCAGCCCACAACTTCTTCTTTTTTGTAACAGCAGCAGTTTTTTTTTTTTTTTAACCCTAGGGCTGCTTGTGCAAGCAGCCACTCAACACATACGCAACACAGCAGGAGCAGTGGCGGCGGCTGGGCGTGGCCGGCGGTGGGTCTGACGCCGGGAAGCCAGCGGTGGCAGGGTGGAGACGAAGGTGGCAGATCTGGTCGAGCGGGAGCGGAGTGGAGACGAAGGCGAAGTGAGGCCGACAGTGGCGACGCAGATCGCAACACAGCAGGGGCAGTGGCGGCGCCTGGGCGTGGCCGGCGGTGGGAAGCGAGCAGCCGGAGCGACGGCTGGAGGCCGCAGATCTGGCAGATTGGAGACGAAGAATAGCGTCGTCGGGTCTGCTACTGTGAAGGCGGCGAGGCAGATCTGAGAATTCCTGGGCGTTGGTCCGACTTGAAAAAATCCGTTCTCCCTGCTCAGGAATCCAAATGCGATGATTCCAACTCGAGGAGTTAGATCTACGAGTCTAGTTTGCCTCCTCAACATTTCAGACCAAAATATTGAGTGAGCAGAAGGTTATGGCAGTTATCCTGAAGTGTCGCAGATATGAGAAGACCGAGGGCGGCGCAGGAAGAATTCCTGGGCGTTGGTCCGTCTTATAAAAATTCGTTCTCCCTGATCAGGAATCCAAATGCGATGATTCCAACTCGAGGAGTTAGATCTACGAGTCTAGTTTTCCTCCTCAAACTTTCAGACCAAAATATTGAGTGAGCAGAAGGTTATGGAAATTCTCCTGAGGTGTCGCAGATGGAGGTGTAGAGGACGAACTGGTTTGGTGTGGCGGAGATGGCGACTTGGGTGGCTCGATCGACTGGCGCTCTGATACCAGTTGATATGAATCGAAGGGTCGACTCGTCTCGCGCACGGATCTAGATCGAGCAATTCACCGGGATCTCCAATGGGTTGTGTTTGGGATAGATTTTAACAAGTAACAAGGGTGACGTTGAAGGATTAAGGGAGGAGATGATCTCAACTGAGGCTTAAGCTTTATAAATTCAACGTAGTAAATAATGAATACAACAAAGGCTATTTAAAGCCATAAGGCTCGACCAAGAACCCTAATGGGCTTGGGCCGAAAACATACTAATGGGCTAGCCCACTCTACAAGAGTGGAGCACTCGCCCGAAATAGAAATGACTGAAATGGAAATACTAAAAAGGGAAATATGCTAAAACGGGAAATAACATAACATAGACTAAACTAGACTAAGTCTTGAACCAAGGGGGACGCCACGGTCTTGCTCGTCTTGGGCTCGTCGCTACCCGGCTTGAGTCGAGCCTGGAACGCATCAATGTGGCCTCGCTGCTAGGTGTCCCTGGTGTGCGTTTCTCTAATATTCCAACTGATAAGGTTTTAGATGTCCAGAAAGAGTAGAAGGCTGATTGTGCCAATAGATTGTTTGGATCGGTAACGGTTGGGACCAGTACATCAAAGCTGAATTTGGTTCAGCGCCTTGCTCATCAAATCATCATCAAGGCGACCGTTCCTCGCCAAGAGAAAAGGACAACTATCACTCTTATTGATATGATTTTGGTAGATCATTTTCCCTACACGGAGAAGATTGATATTCCTAAGGTTATCTATTGTACATGGCAAACTGCAGAAGCAAGACACATTTGTTGCCTTACCCCGGTTTGGTAAGGCTGATCTTAGAGAAGGAACAAGTGTACAAGGCTGAGGTTCCCCTGATCACTGAGCTGGAAATGAACAATATCCAAAAGATGAAGTATTAGGGTGACGACAAGGGAACCGTACCTCCCTCTCTGACGGAGAAGAAGGATCTAGGCGAAGGAACATCTAGAGGAAGATCTATGCAACATCAGATTTTGGTTGATCAAAAGCATTTCTACACAACTGCCAAGTTGTTGCTCGATTGCTTCTTGAACAATGATGAGAAGAAGGATGATCCAGAGTCATGAGTGGATTCCCCTTATGTTCCCTAGCCTCCATCATCTGTTTCTCTTTGTTTTTCATGTTTTTATTCTTTTTTTGTTTGTCTTAGTTTTTATACATTTTTTTTGCATTGTTCATGATGTTTTGTAATCAATTCCATGTTAACCGAATGAATTATCTTTTTGATATAATTTGCGACTTCATGCATTGTTCCTTATTTAATTTTGATCTTTTGATGATGCCAAAATGGGGAAATGTGGAAAATTGTGCGATGAACTCACAAAAAAGAGGTAATAGTTTTCATTATTCCTAAATCTTGAATCTTTTGAACAATGCTAGTATTAAGGGGGAACATGATGCGACATGAAGGCATATGTTTCTGCAATATATTTCTAAAGGGGAACTTTGCTTGATTTTTGTACTTTAGGTTTATATTGACTGATGTTGATCGACTCATTACTTATATGTTTTTCATCGAACAATTTTGAAATGGGTTTATCATCACCAAAAAGAGGGAAGTTGTTAGAACTATGATTTTCCCTCTAGTTTTGATGATTATAAATACCATTAGGTTTATGGTTTACATGTTCCTATGAGTTTCAAGTTTGATGAATGAAGTTGGGAACGATGGAAACCAAGAGAAAGAAAAACAGAGAAGTAAGGAACTCAAAGTGAACAAGGAACAACGACATTGAGAAAAATGAAAGAAATGATGTACGTTCGTTATGAGAAGATAGAAAAAAGGGAATGACACAAGGAACAATATATTTATAGAAAGAGACCAACTTTGGGAAGTTCCAAAAGAGAACAACTAAATTTGAAAAGAAATTTTCAAGAATTCTTCGGCTATAAGGCACGTGGAAGATGGAAGATTTAGTTAGTTCTAGGATAATTTATCTTTGGAAAGAGCATTGAATATATATATTTATATATGAAAATAGGTAATGTTTTCTTAAGTATCTTAGTAGGCACTTCATGAGCCGATATAGGTTAGTTAGTGGACTTTGTCTAGGACTATATATATACTTGATGAGTTACCTAGGAGAGGTAAGGCAGCCATAGCTTTCTAAGGAGATATAGAGAAATAGAAGAAGCTACAAGGTATGAACTTTGTGAGTACTTTGTTAGGATTTTGTGTGTTCTTGTGTTGTTGGATGTTTTCACTTGCTTAGAAGTATAGAGTCTACGAACTGTGTGTGACTAGAGTAAGTCTTCACTTGCTTGATTGTAACCATCAGAATTAATAACACAAGTATACCATTGAAATTCTACTAGGGTAAAACCTAGAGGTAGAGAAATAGAAAAAGCTACAAGGTATGAACTTTGTGAGTACTTTGTTAGGATTTTGTGTGTTCTTGTGTTGTTGGATGTTTTCACTTGCTTAGAAGTATAGAGTCTACGAACTGTGTGTGACTAGAGTAAGTCTTCACTTGCTTGATTGTAAACATCAGAATTAATAACACAAGTATACCATTGAAATCCTACTAGGGTAAAACCTAGAGGTAGAAGTTTTTTTTAATTAACTAGTTGGTTAGTTGAGTTTTCCTCTCTAAGGAACTATGTGATTATAATTTGTCTGAATTCCTTTATTCTGCTGTCCAGGGAATAGTGTAACTGCTCCCTGACTAACACATTGTGATTCAACACTAAAGTAAACTAGAGATTCATTGAGTATATCAAGTATGTACCTCTTTTGTGTTAAAAATGAACCTTAAGCATAGTCTATAGTTATTAACACATCACCATTTACGTTTAACTCTTTTTATTGGGTCTTTGAGATTCATATGTAACATGTACATGTTCATATATTAGTTCTTTAAGGTTTATAAGTAAAATGAACATGTTCATATTTGAAATTCTTTTTACTTGGTCTTTCAGGTTCATATGTAACATGTACATGTTCATATATTAGTTCTCTAATATTCATATGTAACATGCACATGTTCATATATTTGAATTTGTGTACTATGTTTTTGTGTGTTAATATTCATATATTGTCATTTATTGTTCATACATGATTACGTCAATGTTCATAAAACTAGAGGTTCATATATTATGTGTTGATGTTCATTTATTGTCATATAATTTTCATATATGATAATATCAAGGTTCATAATAGGGATGTTTTAAAATTGTAAGGAAAAGGAGGACAGAACATTAAAAAATAGTATGCTAAAAGTTGTAATTATTTTGGACAAAAAATGAAAAATTAAAAGATTTGTTCTTAAATTGTAAATTTGTTCTTTCAATAATTAAGAGAAAGGTAGAAATAATTAAATAAATAAAAAGTACTAAGGGGGCATGTTGTTGGGTGGAGTTCAACCCACAACCTCTCCTTTTTCACACACTCCGAAACTAGTTGGGTCAAATGCCTTTTCGATTTTATTTAGGAAAAAAATAAAAATAATATCACAAAGAGTTGTTGCTGGACACGCACGCTTGATCATAAACAGACAACAACTCTTCGTATTTCACATAGGGATGCGACTTCATATGCGATCCTGTCTCCACACACACATATATATATGTATGCATACTTAAGGAACGTAGAGTAGACTAGTGTAGTACCCGTGCCTTGTACGAGATTTGTTTATCGTTATCACATTTAGACAAAAATAATTATACAAAAATTATATATTTAATTAATATATAAATAATTATATGGTGAATGACAATTAATTAATATAGAAATATGTATAAAGTGAATGACAATGTAAATGAGATGTCGGACATTGAGGTATGCTGACTAATTATCAGATTATGATTAACTCCAAGCATGAATCATGCATAAAGTGTATTTATATATACACTTATTGCTATAACAATTTCGCAATATAGAATGACAAAATAGGGAAGCATATTTGTTAATCTCAACAATGTGAAGGTGTTTGTTGTCTAGTTAAGTCGTCAATAATACAGTGACTCAAAATTTTGTGGTACAATATATGTATAGTGGAAAATAAATATACTAATCATTCATTAATCTTATTGTTATATAAAAAACAAAGTTATTTTAGATAACCGATAACATGGTGACTCAAAAATTTGAGGTACAATATATATATATATATATATATATATATAGTGGAAAATAAATATACTAATCATTCATTATCTTATTTTTAAAATAAAAAACAATGTTGTTTTAGATAAATTTAATAAATCTACTAAACAATTGGTAGAAAAAATATAATATGCATTATTCAACAACCAAATAATCAATTGATAAAATAGTTTTTATGATCATGTTGTAGCTAAATAATCAATTGGTCGTATACATAGTTCACATTTTACGGATCCGGTTCTGGTGAGAACCAAATTCTAGGAGAGAACTGAGAATGTACGTATCAGCAGCGTTTCCTCCCTCGCGCGCGTGTCTGTTCCCAGTTAACACGGATGTTCACTGTTTTGTTCGTATATGTTCATCGTAGTATACAACGATGTTCACCACTTTACACTAAAAAATATTGAATTTTCTAGTGTTTTTATTCTTTTTTTTTCCTTTCTAAACTCTCAAATCTTTATAAAAATAATTATTTAATGTTCACTGCATGTTTATATGACGCAATATTAGTAATCTTTAATATAAAATCAAGTTTAAAGTAAGTAAAATGTACTTTTTTCTTGTATGTATTTTGTGATGCACATGTAGGCATAGTTGTTCACATGTTTGTGTAAAACAAATGATGGGCATCAACAAAATATTCACAACCCCTCAGTGAGCACAAATGTTCGTTATTTTATTCGTAAATGTTCATCACAATATAGTGAGCATCTAGAATGAAAGTGGTGAAAAATTATGGACAAAGTGATGAACAAAAATTTGTTCACAACCCTTCAGTGAACATAGATGTTCACTGTTTTGCTCGTAGATGTTCATCACAGTATACTAGTATAAAACATCTGGATTAAAAGTGGTGAACATTTATGGATAAAGTGATGAATATCAAAAATATGTTCACAACGAGTGAAAGCGTTTTTCCAAAAAAAAATGCGCTTAATAAAAATTTGGGTAAAATTGGGGGAAAATACGGGTAAAATTCGACTGAAACAGTGAACATATTGTATAAAAGTGGTGAACATTTATGGAAAAAGTGATGAACATCGAAAATATGTGCACAACGAGTGAAAAATATTTTCCCCCCAAAACACGTATAATACGGAAAAATTTCGGTCAAAATTGGGGGGAAATACGGGTAAAATTCGGCTAGAATATTGAACATCTTGTATGAAAGTGATGAACATTTATGAGAACAGCGATGAACATCAAAAATATGTTCAAGGCGTTGTTCAATGACAGCGAACAAAAAAAGTGCCCAACAAAAAAATAAGCAAAATCACAAGTGTTCAAGGCTTGAAACATCAGTGTTCATGGTCCTGGATGCAAGTGTTCAAGGCGTTGAACATAATTGTTCAATGCCAGCGAACAAAAAAAGTACCCAGCAAAAAAAAAAGCCAAAATCCGTATTATTCGCCAATAAAATGCGAATAATACGGCCGAAAAATTCGGCACGCCCGAATTATACGGCTTTTAATGAAAGTCTAATCTGGAGCGTTGATTCCACTCCGATCCGACGGCCTCCTTTTATTCTCATTTCTCTCCTATTTTACTATTCTCATTTGATGCTTCTCCTAATATATATATATATATATATATATATATGTTTTTATGGATGCAGTTCTGGTGAGAACCAATTGATAGAAGAGAACAGAGAATAACTAAGGAGCTGCCACGTAGCAACCTAATTACAGCACCCGCGTACGCGTTTCCTCTTCTCTGTACGTCTTCCTCTTTCTCCTCCTTCCTTCACTCTTCTTCCCATGGCTTCCTCCTCCTCCTCCAGGTTCCTACCGAATCGAAACGCCGTCGCCGCCAACAAGCTCTCCTCCACCTCTCTTTCAAGCCCCAATCCTCCAGAACCCTACCGAATCGAAACGCCGCCGTCAATTTCAAGCCCTAATTCCACAATGAGGAACCAAACCACAACAAGACTTCTCACTCCTTTTCTCTTCCTCTTCACACCAGATCTGTCTTGTTTCTCTATTTTCCTCATTCATAGATCTAGGTTTTCGATTCTCTTTCCCAGATCTATTTTTCTAATTCCTAGATCTAGGTTTTTCGATCCTCCGCATCTTCACCGCCAAATTCGAGCAAAACTTGTAAATGGAGGGGCAAATCGAGGAGCAAATCTTGTCAATGGACGCCATTGTTGCTGGATTTGAGAAATCGAGATTGAAAGGAAAAGAAAGACGAAATGAGATTTGACAATGAACGATTTTGATTCCATCAATGAACTGTTTCAGTCATGACCATGAACAATTCTTATCATTGCCATGAACTAGTATTTTCAAGGTCAAGAACTCTATGCTCAAATGAACCATGAACCTTTAGATTCAAGTCCATGAATGTTCTTGTTATATGCCATGAACGTCTCTGTTAAATGTCATGAATGTCCATGTTAATCGTCATAAAAGTCTCTACTAATTGCCTTGAACGTTTCGGTAAATTACCACGAACGTCAATGTTCATCGCCATGAACGTCCATGTTCATGGTCATGGCTTGAAACATCAGTGTTCATGGTCCTGGATGCAAGTGTTCAAGGCGTTGTTCAATGACAGCGAACAAAAAAAGTGTTTAGCAAAAAAATAAGCCAAAATCACAAGTGTTCAAGGCTTGAAACATCAGTGTTCATGGTCCTGGATGCAAGTGTTCAAGGCGTTGTTCAATGACAGCGAACAAAAAAAGTGTTCAGCAAAAAAATAAGCCAAAATCACAAGTGTTCAAGGCTTGAAACATCAGTGTTCATGGTCCTGGATGCAAGTGTTCAAGGCGTTGAACATAACTGTTCATGGTATTGTTCACTGGCATTGAACATAATTGTTCAATGCCAATGAACAATACCATGAACAGTTCTGATCAATGCCATGAACTAGTTTTTTCAAGGCCAAGAACAAATATGTAAACTGCCATGAACGTCAATGTTCATCGCCATGAACGAACCTGTAAACTGCCTTACACATTCCTGGAAATTGCCTTGAACATTCCTGAAAATTGCCTTGAACGTCAATGTTTATCGCCATGAACGAACCTGAAAATTGCCTTGAACATTCATGAAAATTGGCTTGAACATTCCTGAAATATGCCTTGAACATTCCTGAAAATTGCCATGAACGGACTTGTAAACTGCCTTGAACAAACATGTAAACTGTAATAAAATTCTTTGTTGATTGCCTTGAACATTCCTGAAAATTACCATGAAGGTCAATGTTCATCGCCATGAACGTCCATGTTCATGGCTTGAAACATCAGTGTTCATGATCCTGGATGCAAGTGTTCAAGGCGTTGTTCAATGACAGCGAACAAAAAAAATGCCCAGCAAAAGAATAAGCCAAAATCACAAGTGTTCAAGGCTTGAAACATCAGTGTTCATGGTCCTAGATGCAAGTGTTCAAGGCGTTGAACATAATTGTTCAATGCCAGCGAACAAAAAAAGTGCCCAGCAAAAAAACAAGCCAAAATTCGTATTATTCGCCAATAAAACGCGAATAATACGGTCGAAAAATTCGGCACGCCCGAATTATACGGCTTTTAATGAAATTCTAATCTGGAGCGTTAATTCCACTCCGATCTGGCGGTCCTCCCGCGTTCTATGTTCTCTCCTAATCCCATGTTCTCATTTGATGCTTTTCCCACATTTTACATATACATAGTTACTATTTTCAAAACTATTACCCTATATACATAGTTACCATTTTGTGAAATATGATTATTTTATATATGTTAAAATTTGAAATATAGATCAATAGTTTAAAAAACGATAACTATATATAATAGTATATTATTACTTACACATAAAAAAATGAAGATAACATTGAGTTTAAAAGTAAAATAAATGAAGTGAAAAAAGTTGGAGGTGACATCTGATATGTAATTAGGTTTCTTAAAACTTGTGCATTGCGGGCTAGTGATTTGTTATTGTTTTCACATTTAGAAAAAGATATACATAAACTATATATTTAATAGATATAAATATGTATTTAGTTTCTAACATTGTAAATACCACTATAACTTAAGCATGAAAATATAAATAATTATAATTTAATAAGAAATTGACACAGAACTAACCTTTGTATTTGAAATCAAATCTCTACACCTAGAAAAAAATAGATGCATGTTAAAATAAAAGAAATAGTTGAACAAAATAAACTAAGGGAGAATAGTAAAAAATTATCGGAAGAGAGGTCACTCGTCATAGCTTTATTATTAGTAAAAAGTGACTAAATAGTCATCAAACGGGTTGAATAATAACCATTCGACAAATTAAGTGCATTATTTTATTCCTTAGATTTTGCAAACTGAATGATCACAAAGACCATATTGTAGGTTAAACCACCATCAAATGGATGATGCAATTTAGCATAATGATGAGGGATTTGTCGTAGACACCTATCAAATAACCTCAAAAACCTAACTAACGTAGTAGGGTAAATAAGGATCGATCCCATAGGGAGGTAAGCAATCTTCCTATATGCAAAGGTTGTATGCCAATAGTAACAAAAGGGAGGATTTTGGTTTGTATCAAGTAACAAAGTAAATCAATGCAAAAGATGTAATCAATGGGTGAGAAGTAACTTATCCAGACAAACATCCACACTTCAGTTTGATTGGTTGATCCTAGATTATCTCAAATTCCTACCAATGAATATTCCTATTCCGATCTTATGTATATAGACAGGTCAACCAGCCCTGAAAATACTTACCATTAAACAATCAAGAGACCATCAAGATTCAATCTAACGACAGCAGTAAGCATAGGAATTAAGCAGGATACATGCAATACTTAACAACTAGTCAGTACTCGACATGTAATCAATTATCTTCACAATAAACATTCACAACCAGTTCCTATAAATTGTGGTTGCTACACAAGATAAGGGATTTCAACCAGAAATATCCAAACCCTAGCAATAGAAAATCACTAATATCAACTAGATGATCAGGCTAGTCAAATCAGCAAGAATCAATGGGATGAAGCACAAATAGAATCAATATAATCAAAGGAAAGGAAATAGAGTTATAATCTCACAACCAAATACAAACGAAGGCTTCAATCGTCGGACTAAGCAATAGTTGCTTAGTTCTTCATAGTCTTCAAAGCATAAAACTCTAAGGGAAAAACTGAACGATAAAGTGTGATTGATGAAAAAGGTTGCTAACAAAGAGAGGTAAATAACCTAGCAAAACCTAATTCCTAAGATAAGAAATAATATTTTCCTAAAAGGAAATTAAATAATAAAGAAATAAAATAAAAACAAATAAAACAAAACAAATCGCGGACGAAATCCCAAACTCGCTCTTCGCTCCTGGGAAAGGATCCGCGACCGCGGAAATACTTTCGCGCCTGCGGAAATGCTCTTTGCTGACTCTTGCTTATGTCGTCCAATCCACGCCCGCGGCTCGTCCTTCCACGCCCGTGGAAATGCTTCTGCTGCGTCTTCTACTTCTCGCTTGCGGTCTTCTCTTGTGGTGGCTTCGCCTTATCTTCAATGTCTTCACAATATGCACTAAAATCCTCCGTTCCACCACTTCTTCTCTACAACTCCATTCTCCTCAAATATCTTCTAAACCCACACAAAATGGTACCTAATATCGAGTAACAACTCCTAGTTATGCACTACAAAGTAGAGCGGATCACATAAATATTTCATAGTGTATGATTGTTGACATTATTTCTTAAACAATTTTAAAATAGAGTTAGTGCTTGGTAGGAATATATTTAATTATGACTATAAATGAAAAATAAAAAGTAATTTAAAAGAGAGTAATTGGAGTAGCATGCAAGTAACATTGTTACTTGTGATATTATGACAAAGAATTAAACTCCACCTATATATATATAATCAGAAGTTCTATATTATTATGACAAAGAGCAAAAGGATAAAGTAGCTTATCAAATTTCAAATTAGATTGAATATACTGATATACATGAACTAAAATCATTTATATTAATGTACAACCATCAACATTATTAGTTATATCCATATTAACTTCAATGGTGTGATATATAATATATATATTTTATTAATAAATCAATTACCAACCTAGTATTTTGCTCAAAATAAAAATAATAACATATATATCATCAACAAATTTACTATACACATAAGACTTTAAGTAATGCAATAAAAAAAAGCTCTTGCTAGGTCAAACAATTTTAACCATCAATAACCTATTTGATACGAGTGATTAATTATAATCCAACGATGTTGATACATAACCGATAGTGGGACAATGTACAAATATAAAAATGATTACATGTTTTCCAAGCAAACAATAGTTATTTTGTAATATAAAATTTATCAATTATATATTACTCATCAAAGATTACAAATCAGTCGCCTGAAGGTTGATTCTTTTAGTCTCCTTATTAATGTGGTTTGATATGACAATTTTATCACTAATTCTAACCAATATACCAATAATAGGGGCGGAGGGAAGTGGGGCCTAGTGAGAGTTGAAATCCCCATTAGGGATTTATTTATTATATTTATTTATTTTTAATTAAACTTTTATGTACATTTGTTTTCAAAATTCTTCTTTGAAATTTTTCAAAATGAATTACGTATTTTCAAATTTTTAGTATAGAATTTGTTAGGTATAATGCTCAAAAATATTAAAAAATACAACTTTATTTAAATTTACATACAATTTTTAAAAAAAAACACTATTTTTTCTATATCTATATTTATTTGTGTTAAAAAAAATTAAAACTTAGGGTTTATGGACTTGTAAAATATTTTAAATTATTATTTTATACATATGTGTTGAAGTTATGTAGTAAAGTAGTATGTAATGATGAAATTTGAATTTTTTGATCAATTTTGAGCAAAATTTATTTGCGGTTTGCATATAGATTTTCTTGTTTGAAATTGAGGTTTGTTGTAAAAAAAAGGACGGTGGACTTTAAATTGGGATTTTGTGTAAGATAGACGATAGACTTTACTTTTAGGTCTTTAGCCCCTACTGGATAAAATCTTGCGTCCACCCCTGACCAATAACATCTAAAAACATAATATACGATAAAATAAAAAAATATGTCAAAAAATAAATTGAATTTTGAAATCGTAATGATAGAAAACATTTCATATAAAATATCTATAAATATACTATCCGATTACATGATCTTCATTTAATGATTGATCGAGAATTTTATCATATTAATGAAATTAAATCCATGAATAGTCCCACGATACATAAATAAGCTTGTACTTATGATAAGTGAATTTATACGACATTTTTAAAAAGTAACAGTATAAAGTGTAATAATATTTTCTTAATTATATATTTATGAAATATGATAATTACATTAGGTTAATAACTTTAAAAATGTTAATTAAATATTTTTGAAATATGGTGGCCATAATATGATAATCACGTATGGAAGGAAACAAAATAAAATCAAAGCATCATAACAAATTCACAATGATCATCTCAATATCTATCAAACAAAAAATAAAATATGGAAATTTGTCAATACTTGAATTTGGAAATTTTGAACTATCACAACCGAGACAATTAAATTAAATTAAATTCAAATATGTAGTGAAATTCATTACAAAAAAAAAGAATTTGGAACCCTAGCTTCAAAATACTATGCAAAAGACTACATTCCATTTGATCACATGCTCTTCCTCCTTCTCCATAACAATCTCGTCCTCCAACAACTGCATGAAGTCTTCCACTTCATCCATCGTGTTACTTTTGGAAAGAAGGGTCAGTTCAGATCATGTGCCTTTATTCTTTCATGTTTAATTATGGAAATAGGATAATATATATAAGTTATATGCTTTTGATTGACATGTTTAGTTTTGAAAATAGAATAATTTTGTATATAATTCTTGTGATTGACATGTTTAGTTTAGGAAATAGGAGAATATGATATATACCTATTATATTGATTTTTATAAAAAAAATTGATGAAATGACATGTGATAGAAAGAATAGGAGGATGCCATGTGACATAAAAAGCGAGTGTGTTTGATAGAGGGATGTCATGTGGCATAAGGAGAGAGTGAGTTTAATAGAGGGATGTCATGTCGCTTAGAGGGGATGTGATTTAGTAGATATATAGTAGATTGAATCGTCAAAGGTTTTGCAAGCATCACGAATTGGATAAAAAATATAATAACAATATGAAAGAAAATTAAAATCTTAAATTAGAAAAGATAAACTTCCCTAAAAATATTTTATAAAATCTTAAATAAAAATTACTTTACATATTATGTATACACTAACATAGGAAATAATAATAGGTACATCGCAATTAGTTGAGATCCATATGATTTAAAATTATACTTTTCATAAATTATAAAGTTACGGAACATATGAAAATATATTATAATTATAATTAAGTTAGGTAGTATATTGCAAAAAAACAAAGTATTTGGCTTAAGTAAATATGGAAAATTATGTAGACATGAGCAAACACGGGTTGGCCCGCCCGGCCCGCCCGCCTAATAATACGGGCTCGGATAAGGATTGAAGCCCTAATGAGCCGTTTGACTCGGCCCGTACGGGTAACCAGGTCGGGTACGATTACATGTTTAGGCCCTAATGGGCCGTTCGGCCCAACCCGCATATTTTTTTAGATATAAAAAATATATATGAAAATATATAATAAAAAACCCTAACATAAGATTACTTAACATTTTCTTATTATTGATGTTAAATCATTAGTTTGAAGAATAAAAAATAGTTATATAAAAAATAGTTATTCTCGGAAATGACTAACCACGCCGCCCGTGGGCCGGCCCGACCTGGACTTCTGGGCGGGTTCGGTTAAGGGCTATGGCGTGGCCCGGACCCGACCCGCTTAAACGGGTTGAAAAAAATGGGTTCGGCCCAGCCCAGACTCGTGTTTGATCAAGTCTAAAATTATGAAGGATAAGCTGATAAATGACAAATAAAATATGCCTATGTGTCATAGCTAACTGCATGATACGTAGGAAAGAGACTTTTGACTTTAGTATTAGTATATAGATTGTATATTTCTTGCACAAGTTTACTGGAGATTTAGATATAGACTTCCAGGTAATTGTGTTATGTCTTTAAATATATGTTTGTAGAAAGACTACAATCCTTATTTTTTATTTTCAAATCTAATTTTCGTTACATTAGCATACTTTATACATTCAAACCAAAAGATGAATATCATCAATGTAAAAAACAAAATGTGATTATTCGTACACATTAGTCTTTTCTAATGTGCATGCTTTTATGTTTTAATTGAGTGAGATCAAATCTTCCGACTCTAAATTTGGATATATATATATATATAAATCAAAGGTGATGCAATTATTTTAGAAATAATATTAAATAGGTGATTATTTTGATAATGACATGTGGCATATAATAATGTGTTTAATTGTAGGGAGGACAAGTGTCTTAATAAGGTTCTACTTTGGTAGATATGTAGTAGATTTGTAGGTTTAGTTTTTGGAAACAAATTATTGTTTTCAACGCATTTGTTATTGAAATGCAGATTTACTTAATATCCTTTGGTCCATTTTGAAAAGAATTCATGTTAATAATATCACAGATTTATTTAAGTGCATACAAAATATATGGCAGAGAATATTTTGTGCTACGTTTTGGAAAGAATGGATTATAAAAATATCCGTACGGTATGCATAGCCTGTTAATTAGGGCAAAGATTTGATTTGATATTTGATTTTCAAAATAAAAATGAAAAAAGGATAGTTTGCCACGTGGCAAAATTAATGGCGTGCGTGATGCCACGTGACATTAGAGAGGGTTGATTTATTTTGGGGACGCCATGTGGCGTAGTAGGTATTCTGCTTTAGTATATATATAGACTAATATAATAGATTAGAATCAATAATATATAACACCTATGTCGTTTTGAAATGACATAACGATTATGATCCCATATTATTTAGATGTCATTCTATTGTTAATTCTTTTTTCTATTTTATTTAAATTTATCAAATTTTCACTCAAAATCTAACAACTAACTTTTGAATTTAGCCAATTTGTTTATCTTAGTTTTGAAAATAAAGATTATTATATAATTTTGAAATAATTTCGAACTTGCGATGAAATCAAATATATCATCCGCATTCAATCTACACTTATGTGTTTTAAATAAATCTCTAACAATTTTTGTTCTTATTAAGTAAACTTGTGATTCATTATATTCTATTAATTCTATTAGATTTAAAAACAATTAAGTTATACACATGTTTCATCTATATACTACTACTAAAGTCGCAATTATCTCTCATACGTGTCATTCATCTAAGTATTTTACGTCATCAAATAGTTATGTACATTTAACTATTCACCCTTATTCTATTTACAATTTATTTTATCTTTTATTTATACAATTTTCCAAAATTACCACCCCAAAATATTTCTCATTGTACATGATAATTCTGCACTTATCAAAAATATTATTATCATACTTAATTAGTGTCCATACTATAATATGTACGTTAATGGTCCGTAAACTTCATTATAAAGATATGTATATAGATATATGGTCCATAAAAATAAATAAATAATATGCTAGATCATGGTTGGGGTGGTGTACTATCAAACTATTTACTTTGGATCTACGTATTAAACAAGTTAGATCATGTTTGATATTTTTTTAATCAAAATTAATTTATTATATGTATATAGATACCACATCGAATTAGTATGTAGTTATCAAAATTATATTAATATACCTTAGTATATAGATTAATGTTATATATAAAAGAAAAGATATATTATAAACTTATTAATGTGTACTTACCTTAATTTTTGATCATGTGTATATTTATAATATGGATGTGGATTTCACTTTATATAGATGTACGTATACGTACATCTCTTTCAAATTGTTTTAGTGTTAAGTAATATATATGGTTATTTTTTATCATGTTTAATTATTACAATTTATTGATATATGATTTAAATAGGTAGTTTGACCTATATTACCTTTTCACTCATATGCAAAAGAATACCAGACATTGCTATAACTTAGAGAAGGAAGAGTTACATGTCTATTCTTATATTCAATCTTCCAGAAATAATTGATCTATAAGGTTATGTATCTTATCTACATGTTTTTTTTATGACTTTTATCATATGAAAGTGTATACATATTGGTTTAGATCTTGAGAGTAATATGTTTTTGAATCTATGTCATACAAAGGCTTATTGTATTCGAATCAATTGTTATAGTTCATTTCGATATTATTGTTAGGGCTATGTGAAAGTGATTAATTAGTTTAATTAAAAAGGTCATCTCCTTGGAAAAGCTACAATTAGCAGTATGCATATTCTACAATTCGTTTTATTTTCATAGGGTTAGATGCTAAGTCTTTATGACACATACTCTAAAGCTTTCGTAGTGTTAGATGCTAAGTCATTTGAATGCAAATCAGCAGTTTAATTTAAGTCATTAATTTCACCCAAAAAAAACAATTTATGTCATATATAACCTTCGTCAAGTTAAATGTTACTGTTTATTTCGTAGGCATTTGATTCAAAATTAAGTAGTTCGATATCATTGGTTCATTTTGAGAAGAGAAGGAAGAGAATGATTTTCTCACATATTTTCTTTTATGTAAATTAATAACACCATACATCTCAGGATGCCTGAACACGGTAATTTTGCCTGCACTAATGGAGTACGATACACAAAATGGACAAGGTATAAGCTCATTTTTATAAGCTACATGTTTTACACTATAATTTATTTGCTGACAAATTATATATATTACATATCTTAAACTATTTCTCCTTTTTTTATAAGGATCAACTCAATCACCCTACGGATCACGTTCTAATAGTAGAATACCGTTCAGAGACATTTTTGACACAATTTAGTTGCCCTCTCACGGTGAAGTTCATCGTTCCAATTGTGATAATGCATGCAGAGAAAAGCGAAGAAGGGTGACACAACAAAACACAAGTATTTTTTTTACCAACACAACATAGTGCTTATGTATTAGATATTTCCAATTTAAATAATTTATATATGTGAATGATAAATAGATGTTGTCAAGCAACCAAATGTTATTTTAGTTTCTGATCAAAGATCAACTTTCACAAGCATATCTAACAGTAGGTGTATTATGTACTATTATATTATGTTCAAACATATATTGCTATATATATTAATCTATTTGTCACTTCATTTACAATTGCTAGGTTTGTACGAGGAGGAGCATTTTGCGTCGATGGTTATTAATAATGGTACAAGCATATATAAAAAAAATCACTTTAATGTACATTTCAACTACACACTAATATATTATTATCTTATTCTTAGATTATTGGGATATTGGTGATCGTACATGTGTTTGTAAATTCTGTAATCCTACATGTGTTTGTACATATAATATTTGATTATTTGGTCATATTATATACTATTAACTGGGATATTGGATGATCTTTCTATGTTGATTATGATCAATATTAAATTGATTATTTCGTTATTTAATGGTAAGTGCAGAATTATATGTAGGTTGGTGGATGAACCGTATAACTTATATTGTTAACTATTATAGGTTTATTTCATCTGTACATATAATCTTTGATTATTTGGTCAAATAAAAAATTAACATAATTTATTTGTTTTATGATCAATAATATTTGATTATTTGGTTAACTATTATAATCTTGAACACTCCACTGTGTCGTCTAATAAAATGCTCACTTCTTCCAAGCGCTCCAGTGACAGCCTATTGCTTGAAGATGATAATAAAGAAGATGGTGCTGAAGACCAACTTTGTATTTCACGTACCAAGAAATTGATGAAGAAATTGGTGAAGAAATAGAAGGAGGAGTAAGTGTGTTGTACATGACATACAAGTTATTAATTCTTACATAAAACTTATTCTATGGTTTCCACTTTATCAACATTATTATCATACAATGTTTTCTTATTTTGGGGGATTTATTTGATATTCATCGTTATTATTATATGACATTAATGGTGTTAAATTTTATTGATTTTAATTATAATAGTTAATTACCATTATTTATTTAATATTATTACATACACTTTTTTATTACAAAAACCCGTGCAAGGCACGAGTCAATCTACTAGTTTTATACTACTTCACATAATCATCAATGTAAAAAACCCGTACATAACAGAGAATTGAACACAGGAAATAAAGTAATTAAAAAAGCAAAGAAGATGAGTAGCGATAATTGGCAATTACATAAATAATTAATGAAAACTATGGAGGTAAATATACGTTATTTATTTTTATCATTATTATCTAATTAATGATATTAGAGAAAGAGATTAATAAAGAGACCCATTAAATAGAGGAGAGGCTCATTTAATGTGTTTCCACTATAAAGGAGGTAATCCTAACCCTAGTCTGATATGGAATTCTCATTCTAAAAAACCCTAGCCTATATCTCTATGAAAGGAGATCTGACTTGAGCGTCGGAGGGTCTTCCGGGGGAGAAAGTCCCGCCCTTTGGTATTTCTCTATGTTCACAGGGCACTAGAAGGATGATCGGAAGGGGTCGTGTAGCGTCAGAATTGCGGATTCTCTTTGTCGTCACAACTATTATTATTGTACAAATTTATGCTACCACAATTGGCGTCGTCTGTGGGGACCGATGGCGACGAAGGACGAAACCTATCGACCTCCGATCAAACGGCGAAACCTCACCGCCACATAAACAAAGCGCCGAAGCACAACAATTATTCTTCTTGGCACTAGAAACTCGCCTCGAATCCATGTTGTTGCTACACGGCCGTTCCCTTCTGAAAAGCAACGAAGTCAAATCCACCCATTACAGTCGAGCATCGGACCATCGTCGTCGTCGTTCGACGCCTCTCCCCAATCTGCCACCGACCCACCACCATTCGCCATATCGAGATTAATTGTGGAACTATCTCGACGCCGCCGGTCGCATTCTCCGACACTACTAGGAGCTTGATCGTACCGTCGTAGCCACACACCGGTAAAATTCATCGCTCAGACCCGGCGACCGCCCCTGCCCGCACATAGTGTCATGGTGCTGCTACCATGGTGCTCGTTGTCGGCGATGTCCATCAAACTTGGAGGTGGCGCGGCAACTTCATCTTCAACACGCTATAGGAGGATTACAAATTTAGAAGTGAAAAAGTGTTATCGGCCTAAATTGTTGATGGGCCTTAATGAAGTTAATGGGTCGAGAGTGTTGAAGAACAAAAAATGGCAAGTGGAGTTCGAACAATCAAGGCCCACATGCAGGAAAATTTGCAACGGATAACAAGTATCAGGCGGTCCACTGTCGAAACACTCCCGTCTTCCACAAAAATTACCCACCCGAAACCCTAGCCGCCAACCACCCCTGCCCTTGCCTATCTCGCCGGAATCCCTTCGGCGTGATGGGTAAGCAGAAGGGTAAGTCTAAGTCCAAGGCTCGCACCATAAAGCTCTCTTCCATCATTCCCCCAAAACCTTCTTCTTCCCCACTCCCTGTCGATGGAGTCGAGTCTTCGTCGGAGCCAGTCTCTGATCAGTCCTTCGTTTCCGGCAACTTGCGCCATCTTCGCTCCTGCCCTCCGCTTCACTATACGCTCAACCCCCCCCCCCCCCCCCCGCTCAACCCTTCTTTTGTCCCTCCCGTCTTCCCCAAACTATTGTACCTTACCCTCTTCCCGGATTGAAGAATTTCCGATGTTCTCTCGATCGAGCCTAGCAGCTGGTGTGTCGTCCCCTTGTATCCTGGCACCGCTGCCGCACTCCCTTCCCCCTTCTCCTGATATAGCCCCTAACCATGCTTCTGATGTGCCAGCTGGACACATCCCTCAGTTTAAGGGAGTTCTGCAGCATGCTCAGGCCTTGGAGCCCGAAATGGATGCTGCTAATCTGCTGGCCCTTCTTCCTACTCCGTCGCCGAGCCATGCCATTGCGGCTGCTGGATATGCTAATAGGAGAAACCCGGTGGGGCTTACTCCCTCTGACCAGCCTGTCAAGCGCTCCTACTCTGCAGATGTAGCTGGAAATCGTGATTCTACTACCCTCTTTCCGCTCTCATTTGTTAAAGGTTATAAGAGTGGAATTATTGACTATAATGATGAGGACATTGCTGAGCAGGTGAAAAGGTGTAGACTCTGTCTTATTGGTGCTGCTATGGGTGTTAAAATCCCTTTTCATGCAATGAAAAAATTTGTGGATGCTAGATGGTCAGGTTGCTCTACTCTTCCCAGAGTTTTTCTGAATGAAGTTGGCTTATTTGTGTTCAGATTTCATTCGGAGGAAGACATGAATCTGATTTTGAAAAGGGGGCCATGGTTGATTGGTGGCTCCCGTCCTCTTATGCTTAGGAGATGGGAGAGGGGGATCTGATGGTAGCATTGTAGTGCAGAGAATACACTACGAATGGCTACCTCGGGATTGCTCTTCTTGCAAGGCTTTTGGTCACTCTCTCAATCAGTGCTTGAATGTTGTGCAGGCGGCATCGACAACTTCTCCTGATGAGCCTCCACCGCCTGCTCCCTCTTCTGATGTGCAAGTGCCTACGACTGTATCTATAGATCAGCCCCATCCCCTCCCATCCACCACTGATGTCCCGCCTGATCAGGCTGCTCCCTTGGCTGCTGCATCCTCTCCCTTGCTTCCCTCATCTATCTTGAGCTCTCTCCGCAGAACTTCCCATGCCCCTGGTCATTCTCACCATTGAAACCAAGTGTGCGGGAGATTCTACAAGCCGTATCGCCGATACTCTAGGAGAGCTGCGCATCCTAGTGGGAAGCATCTACAGGCTTTGCTGCCCTCGCAATCCGCCCATGGTCCCTCGCAATCGAAGCAGCCTGTGCTCCTGCCCTCTCCTCTTGTCACCCTGCAGCAACGCAATCCCTCTGATCCTCTTGTTCTTAATCATGTACCAAGGATTAATTCTTCTTCTCAACCCCTTGCTCATCAAGACAGCTCAAGGAGCACTGTCTTGCCACAACCTCCGTTCCTTTATGGATAGTATCCGCATTGGATGCTGGAACGTCAGGGGACTCCACCAGTCCTCTCGACAATATGAGGTTAGGAACATTGTACAAAAACACTCCTTGAATGTTATGGGTTTGCTTGAGACTAGAGTTCGTCTGCACAGGGAAAAATGCATTGCTAGTTCCCTTTTAAAAGGCTGGAACTTCTCCTCTAATGGCCATCTTGCGCATAATGGGCGTATCTGGGTACTTTGGAATTCTTCTTTGGTTGATGTTACTGTTCTTGAGACATCGCAGTAGCTAGGGGTATTCATCCGGTCCGGTCCGATGGACCGGATTTTTTCAAAAGTCTGGACCGGAGACCGGAACGGTTCGGTTCCGGTCCGGTCTAGGACCGGTTTAGACCGGTCCTTATTAAAAATAAATTAATTAATTAAAATCTTATTTAAAATCTAAAAAAAAATATCTAAAAACATTTATACTCCTAACTTATTAAATTAAGAAAAATATCTATAAAAAAACATATAAATCTCCAAAAAACATATAAATTAAGAAAAATATTTATTTTTTTTTAAATCCGGTCCACCGGTCCAGACCGGTTTTTTTCCGGGTTTGGACCGGACCGGACCCGGATTAAGGGGAAAACCTGGACCGGAGACCGGGCCGTAATTTCACCGGTCCGGTCCGGTTTTCCGGTCTGGTCCCATTTTGAACAGCCCTAGCAGCAGCATATCCACTGTCATGTGAGATCATCTCGATCAACGGACTCAGTGCTGATCACCTTTGTTTATGGATACAATGACAGACCAAGCCGCCAGCTCCTTTGGTCTGGTATCCTACAGCTCCATGCAGCCATTTTTTCCCCTTGGATGGTGTTGGGTGATTTTAACACTATTCTTTGCTCTTCCGAAAAGACCATTGCTGGTCAGCTCAGTACTAGGCCTTGCTCGGATGAACTGTAGTCTCTTCTTGACTCTACGGGTTTATTTGACTTGAAATACAGCGGTTGCTTCTTCACTTGGAATAACTGTCAGACTAGTAATGATCGCATCTGGTGCAAGCTTGATTGGATCCTTGTTAATAGCCAATGGCTGCTTTCTCTTCATCGCTCTGTTGCATTCTTCCATACGGCCTTATACTCTGATCATTCTCTTGTTACTGTGAGTTTGGGGGCGCCTTTGCCTGCTATGCGTATTCCCTTCAGATTCATTAATAGCTGGGCCAACCATGAATCGCTCTCTACTACTGTTGCTGACGTCTGAAATGATGTTGTGTCGGGCTTCCACATGTTCCAGGTGATTTCTAAACTTAATGTTTTCAAAAATCGTCTTAAGCAATTTGGCTCAACTAAAATTGAAGTCCTTTTTGAGCGTATGGTGGAGGGTCGTAAATTGCTTGAAGCGGCCCAACTTGCTTCTCAATCTCGGCCTTTTGATGACAGTTGTCATAACATTGAGAAAGAGCGCAAGATGTCCCTCAAGAAAGACATGGATTCCATGGCTTCTATAACTACTCAATTGGCGAAACTTAAATGGATGCGTTATGATGACCACTTGTCCTCCTACTTTTATAATCAGATTCGATGCAGGCGCTTTGGAAACTCCATCCCTCTCTTAGTTGATTCTGAGGGGAGGCATTTGTCCTCGCATCAAGACATATCCTCCCACCTGGTAGAGTATTTTGAGAAGCTCATTGGCTCTTCTATACAGCCATATGGTTTCTATGCAGATTACCTTGCAAGGGGCCCTAGCCTTTCTCCCGCTGAGAGCTCCTCCCTTGCTCGGCGTGTAAGCGGTGAGGAAATTCATCGAGCTTTCTTCGGTATGGGGAATACCAAAGCGCCTGGCCCAGATGGGTATAATACTATAATCCATTCTTTTTTAAGAAGGCTTGGAGTATTATCGGTGGCGATGTTACTCGTGTTGTCATGGACTTCTTCAGAACTGGCTCTTTGCTTAAGCAGGTTAATCATACAGCTATCACTCTTGTCCCTAAGAAGTCGAATCCCACAAGTGTTGCTGACTTTCGCCTGATTTCTTGTTGCTCCACTATTTATAGAGCTATTTCCAGTATTCTTGCTTCTAGGCTGAAAGCTGTTATGAATTCTATTGTTGATAATAAGAAAGTTGCTTTATTCCTGGGCAGTCTCTTTAGCATAATATTCTGCTTTGTGGGGTATTTTGAAGCATTATGGCTGGAAGTCTACTCCCTCGTGTTGCGCTATTAAGGTTGACTTCCATAAAGCGTTTGATTCTTTGGACTGGTCTTTCATTCTTAACATTCTTGTCCATATGGGATTCCCGCCTATTTTTGTTCACTGGATCACCAGCTGCATTACTACCCCCTCTTTCTCTCTGGTTGTTAATGGTAGCCTTGAGGGACACTTTAGGTGTGGTAGAGGTATTCGGCAAGGGGACCCCATGTCGCCCTATCTCTTCTGCCTTGCAATGGAATACTTATCTCGCAAGCTCAAGAGGGTTTTTGAGAACCCTCTCTTCAGGCATCACCTACACTGTAAGTCCCAGAACATCACTCACCTTAGTTTTGTTGATGACCTTATTGTGTTCAGTTATGGTGACAATGACTCGGTTATGGCGGTTAAGAATATTATTGATGAGTTTGGGCGTCTTTCTGGGCTCATTGCTAATCCGAGCAAAACTCGGATCTATTTTGGGGGCAGTTATGAGCACCATAAGCTTGCCATTCTGAGCAACTCTTCTTTCTTTGAAGGAACCCTGCCCATGACTTACTTAGGGGTTCATGTGGGTTCAAAAAAGCCTAAGCTGAATGAGTTTGCTCCTCTTATTGATAAAATGACCTCAAGGGTCAAGTCCTGGACGGCCAGACAACTTTCTTATACAGGTCGTATCGAGTTGATTTGTGATGTCTTGTATGGGCTGTAGAATTTCTGGTGCAAGGCCATGGCCTTCCCTGCCAATGTTCTCAAGCGTTTCCAGTATATTCTGAGATCCTTCCTTTGGTCTGGTGGGCTTGACTCCCGGCGCTGCCTTGTCTCCTAGAAAAGGATTTGTCGGCCTAAAGGTGACGGTGGTCTGGGCTTCAAGGAGCTTCTGTCATGGAACAAGGCCTCCATGGCTAAGTCACTCTTTGATATTGCTACTCCTAATAGCAATATTTGGTACTTTTGGGGCACTAACAAGCTTTTACTGGGCACCTCTATTTGGGAATGCGAGGCGAGAGTCACTGACAGTTGGAGCGGGAAATCCTTACTTAGGATTAGAGATGACTTGCTCTCTCATGGGCAGCCGCAACAGCTGGCTTCTTTGCTTATCTCCCTTCTGGCAAGTTCAACTCCACAGCTGCTTATGATCTTTTGTGGCCTAGAGGTGATCTTGTCAACTGGAGTCCGATTATCTTGAAAGGTCTGCACACCCCCAAGTCGTCCTTCATCTCTTGGCTTGCACTCAATGAACGGCTCCCTACTAAGGACCGTGTGAAGAAGTGGACTCCAATCTCTGATGAAACATGCCCTTTATGCTTGCATGATAATGAATCAAATGCGCACTTTTGGAGCCAATGTAGGTATGTTTCTCTCTGCCTTCGTAAGCTTCTTTACTAGCTGCATTGGGTTCCTGGAAACAACACCTTTAACATCGATCAGTGCATTGTTGAACTCGCCCTCACTCCTGGTTACAAGTGTGTTGAATTTGAAACACGCAAAATGGCTATTACCACCTTTATTTATAGCATCTGAAGCAGCAGAAATAGTGCCATCTTCAATGGTATTCAGGTAAATGTGAACTCCCTTTTTGACAGAGTTACTGACACAGTAACTAAGGAAATACTCGCCAAATGGAAGAAGTTTGACAACAAGACGATGCTTTGGCTTAGACGTCTTTATATCATGTAATCTTGTGATCTTGCAGTTTCGAGCTTGTTTGTTTGGCTCATTTTGGTCTGGTTCTTTATTTGGATGTGTTTCCTTATAACTCTAACCACTGCGGAATGCAGTGCTTTTGTAATTATGTTGCGTGCGCAGGCTGTATCTCCTCCTCTGATTTATTTAATGATTTACCTTCTTCAAAAAAAAAGTATCAGACGGTCCACTCGTTCATACATATTAATGTGGGATATTTGGCCCATAGAGCTAACAGATTTCAAATTCAACTCGATCGGTAATTTGTGACATTTAATATTATTCGTTTAAATTAACGTCAATTATTTTTTGCAAATAGTATATGCAAAATAATTTTATATAATTATGATGTGATTATTACATGTTCATGATGGTACAAATGCGGGAGCAAACCGCTAATTAAAGCGAGATATGAGATCTATCGACAAAAACGGACGATTTCTTGGAAGCTGGATCAAATGCTGACTATGAATGACCGATAATTATGGCGCTGAATTCAATGCATAGGCAACCAAGACCCTCATAAGGCAGCTTTACATCGACAATAGGAACACCTTACAAGTTGAATGAAGGTTGTCCAATGAATTTGCCTATCACGACAGATCGATGGGCTCAACCCAAACACAAGCAAATTGTGAACTTGCTCTCCAACTAAGTTTTCATGCTTTTTCTCTTGAAATAAATGATAAATCATCTAATCAATTGGGAAATCGTTTTATTTATGTGAGAGTAACTTGGACATCTTAGTCCAACATGAAATACTAGATTCAATTTCGAAAAATTAATCCTCATTGAATTTACAAAATTACAAGTTCAATCATGAACTAGAGTATGTGCTAGTTTGGTGTTAGCTTTTATGCATCTTTTCTACAGGCATAGGGGCACGAGTTGTCATCTTATTCTATTAGCATGCAGGCCGCACGGGCACAGGTTGTCATCTTATTCTATTAGCGGCCGTAGGGGCACAGGCTGTCATCTTATTAGCATACGGGTTGTAGGGGCACGAGCTGCCATCTTATTAGCCTACAAGCTGTAGGGGCACGAGCTGCCATCTTATTAGCCTATAGGTTGCAGGGGAACGAGCTGTCATCTTATTAGCATACAGTCGCAGAGGCACAAGCTACCATCTTATTATATTAGCCTACGGGTAGCAGGGCACGAACGTCATCAATATCAATTTCATTAGCCTTGGGCTACAAAGGCACGAGCTGTTGCGCAAGACCAGCTCAGAAAAAATAAATTATACTAGCTTTCACGCCAGCTGCAACACTATGTTAAATGACACTAGCTTCTACGCTAGCTGCAACGCTAAGAAAGCACAGAGCAGAACTCCTAAGTACGGGAAGCGAGCGTGGGTCATGGCGAGTCAGTGAGTGCTGCATTCTCGCGACCTCCACGACCAACCATGAAGTCGAGCCGACAAGCGTCGCTCAAATAGCCCGAGCCGGTGAGTGCCGCTCAAATAGGCTAGTCGGTGAGCCATAGCGAGTCAATGAGTGCTGCTCTCCTGTGACCACCCCGGATTGCAACTAGCCCGAGCCGGTGAGTGCCGCTCAAATAGGCCGGTCGGTGGGCCATAGCGAGTCAGTGAGTGTTGCTCTCATGTGACCACCCCAGAATAGACTACGGGCATTGTGCAAGAACGCATATGGTATAAGAATGCACCTAAGAGTAGCCTACAGGCATTGTGCAAGAACGCACATGGTGTAAGAAGGCACCTAAGAATAGCCTACGGGCATTGTGCAAGAACGCACATGGTGTAAGAACGCACCTAAGAGTAGCCTATGGGCATTGTGCAAGATCGCACCTAAGAGTAGCCTACGAGAATTGTACAAGAACGCACACGGTGTAAGAACGCACCTAAGAGTAGCCTACGGGCATTGTGCAAGAATGCACATGGTGTAAGAACGCACCTAAGAGTAGCCTATTGGCATTGTGCAAGAACGCATACGGTGTAAGAATGCACCTAAGAGTAGCCTATGGGCATTGTGCAAGAACACACACAGTGTAAGAACGCACCTAAGAGTAGCCTACGGGCATTGTGCAAGAACACACATGGTGTAAGAACACACCTAAGAGTAGCCTACGGGCATCGTGCAAGAACGCACATGGTGTAAGAACGCACCTAAGAGTAGCCTACGGGTATTGTGCAAGAACGACCCTAAAATCTACGGGCATTTTGCAAGAACACACCCTAGAATTGCATACGGATATTGTGCAAGAACGCACCCTTCAAGAAAACAAGACGCGTATATCAAGACATAGACCGCGCAAGCCATTCAGGCTCTCAACAAGCTACTGTTCGAATCCTCTAACCTTTACTCAACTTAAAGGATCCGAGGGGCATTTGTGGAGGTAAAAATATGTTATGTATTTTTATCATTATTATCTAATTAATGATATTAGAGAAAGAGATTAATTAAGAGGCTCATTAAAAAGAGGAGAGACCCATTTAATGTGCTTCCACTATAAAAGAGGTAATCCTAACCCTAGCCTGATATGAAAACCTCATTCTAAGAAACCCTAGCCTCCATCTCTACGAAAGGAGATCTGACTTGAGCGTCGGAGGGTCTTCCGGGAGAGAAAGCCCCGCCCTTTAATCTTTCTCTATGTTTGCAGGCACCAAAAGGATGATCGGAAGAGGTCGTGTAGCGTCGGAATTGCAGATTCTCTTCGTCGTCAACAACTATTATTATGGTATAAATTTATGCTACAACAAAAACCTCTCACTAGATATAGATAAGCCTTACATAATTGAAGATTGAATGTATGGGCGCAGAAGAAACACAAAATTGAGATGGCGAGGCCGGTTACTTATTTATTGAAGTGAGAATTAAACAGGTACGTACGTACATGATGCAACACATTTAGGATGAAGTAAATCTCATGCAAAGTGTACATGTACACGCGCGTACAGAAGCACGGGACCGATGGACATGCATACAATACAACGTAGGTAAGGCAGAAAGAAATGGAAAAAGGAAATTAAATATATGTACTACGTACGTATACTACGTATTAGGGTGTACGTGGATGGGAATATGGGATGGCGATAGATAGATAAGGATTAATTATAGGTCCCGGACACGGAAGACGTTAGGGTTCTTGATGACGATGTCATACATATGGACGGAGTTGAACTTGGAGAAGTCCCTGGGAAGCGAGATGAGGTCAATGGAGGAGTGCTTGTGGTACTGGATGAGGTCGGCGGTGTCGCCGCCGTGGTACTTCTCCCAGCCCAAGCCCTTGAGGATCCGGGCGAGGGCGGAGTAGGAGGCCACCACCTCCCCCGTCGGCAGGTACACAAGCGACTTCCTCCTCCCCTGGTCCCCCTGCGGGTTCTCCACCAGCTGGATCACGCCGTTCTGCTTGAACACCCACACTCCCGACATTATTATATATAACAGCCCGCTGGCGATATAATTACTGGCCCGTCGATGAATCCGACGCCGTTGCTGGTGATTGGTATTGATCGAAGAGGATATGGAAAAGGAGAGGAGCGGAGGAGGGGTATTTATATATATGCATCCGCCGTTGGGGATATGGACGATGGTGAAAGGCCGGGCTTCGATTCTCTTGATTTAGATATGTGGGCCCCATGCATGACCTGATGTCCGCTCCGCTGGGGGCTCAGCTCGCTCATATTCCCCGACTTTCTATACCTACACATCATGGTTTAATCGGAGAATCTTAAGCTGGAATCTCAATTTAATTTTCAAAATACATTTATTGCTTGTTTGGTTGAACCTTGATAAGTAAAATCTTTATGAAGTTCTTTCATGTGAAATCAAATATTTTAAGTTTATATAGCAAAGTTTCGTACATGTTTAATAAAAAATGAATTGTTTCATATATGGATCATTCTTACATAGCAATTATGCACTTGTTTATACATATTTTGGGGTATCATTTTTCTGTCCGCATTTATATATATGCACTCTAATCCTACTCTCATATATCCTAATATACTATTAAGTTAGCTTTTATAAGTAATTAATCATGTCTTTCAATACCAAAATAATCCAAATTCCCAAAGCAAAATGTTCATTTTTCAATTAATTATTAAAAACCTATATTCATTTTGAAATCCTAATATCTTATAAGAAAAAAAGTAATTAATAATAAATAATAGTAATATATATTCATTGCATTTGCATATCTATGTACAAAATAAATTCTTATAGTCAATAATATAGAGACAATAATATAACTAAGTATGATACTATGTGGATTGACAAAAATATAAATATAAATATAAAACTGTTGTACAATATTTGCAATGATGAATATAAGGTAAGTTAAGATTGATAAAATAATAATTCTCAAGCAGGGAAAGAAAAAACACACACAAACTTTATTCTAACCATGCATTATTAACATCATAATTCAGCCGTGAACATATCATAAACTACAAAACTCTTTTGTAAAAAGTTATAACTTGAAATTTCGACCAAAAAAAAGTTATAACTTGAAAAGAGAAAGAATTTGCAAATGTTCAAAATAGATATAAATTAAGGAAATATTGTATAAAATCAATAAATTGTACCCTTTGCTGCTATGAATTAATAAATGTGAATATGAAAAGGTTATAAAATGTACTAACATACTTAAGTCTCTCTGTTAAAAACTATACACCCTTCAACTCCTCAACCTCTCGGTTACCCCAAAGCCTATTTACAATAGCATCCTATTAACAACAGGAAATAAATTGTGCAAAACACGACCTTCAACTCCTCAGCATGTCGGTTACCCTCAGTTCCTTTTAAATAGACCAATGTGTAGCCCCATATCAACCACTCTAATAAATAACCAGCCACATCAAAAATGGACTCATGTGCTGGCCTCCAAACCATTCTTGTTGCCGCCCATGCACAAACAAAAGGAGTGAATGACACCCATAGCAGGCCGACATTCCCCGCATCTAAGGCCACACAGGAAAAGAACTCATCTCATGCCATGGTGTCCCAAGATGAAGAGACTTACATCGTGTTTGAGAAGTTGCGCCAAGGGTTGGATTGCAAAATCAAGGTGATGGTATGTTGCAAATAGGATGCAACAAATATTTTAGGAAAATACATCAACATCGATTTCATCATGTCCAATCTGACGGTACACTCCAAATGATTTCTAGCATGGATATTTTCCCCTTCGCTTTACTTATTCCGTACATAATCCTCCCATTTGTTGTCTATGATAGGGAAGTGCTATCCACTGTACGACTAGGAGCTCCATCTCTCACTGTTTTGTGGCTAAGCTTGAAGAAGGCCAAATGTACAACAATATAAAAGGGAAGAGAAGGTTCCCTGCAACAATATAAAAATGCACGATGTTAGTGGAAAACTTCACCCGATCCTTTCTTTTTCCCTATTAATGTGACCACCTATTTCTGTAAGGAGAGGTCAACATAATTATATACCTTTGTTCAAAATCACCTTACTAACCCAAGATTCATTTGTATATGATCTACCACAACTGCAAGCAAGAAAAGATGCGGGTATATGAAGTGTATATAATTTTTTACCTTCTAGAGTTATTTAGAATACTTGAGGGAAAAGAGACTTGAAATAATTATATCTACAATGTAGAAATGACTACTTTCTGCCTAATTAGAAAATATAGATGATTATAGAGGCTATATAGGAGAGAATTTTAATTATCCTAACATTTATATAATACAACCTAATGATCTTTTGTATTCAGTTTCATCATTGTTCTTCAATTATTGCAAATTGAATGATTCTATATAAAAACATGTACATGGACAAAAGAATTACACTTATATGTGTTGAATTTTTTTTTATTCATGGATATAAACAAGAAAAGTATAGGCAGTATACTTAACAACTTAATTAGAGATGTGCGTTTTATAATGCAAAAAACACAAGAAAAATATATATATGAAGTTGTCATGCAGATTCAATGAGGGCTTCACTCATTGAAAACTTTTTGAATGGGAAAACAGATGGAGGAGGGGCAAAGAGAGGTAAAACTCTCTTGAAATACATCAATCTTAATAGGATTTAACAACAAATTTGTGGAGGTAAAACTCTCTTGAAATCTATCCATACATTCCCTACAAATGCTATCTACGAAAGTGAAACAAAGGCACTTTTTTAACTTTATTCTGAAAACCAAGCTATGTATAAAGAAGAATAAAGAACTTCAACAAAGTAAGTTGTACATTCTTTAGAAGTTTCAAGCTACTTAAAACCGAATATCAATCTAAATATTATATTTGTGAAGGAATTACACTATCGAAATGTATGTGTTAGGGAAAACTTTCTGATTGAGCAATTCTCGCAGTAAAACATAGAAACAACTTCAATTAATATATGCTTCTGGTCCTAAATATAAATATTAATCATAAGTATAAAGGGATTGGAAAAGCATTTGAAGTTGAGGCATAAAACTCAAAACATAAGGATCATTTGGTTAGGGTTCATAACTGAAAGAATGAAGTCGAGCTTGGAGGTGAGGTGCGAGAACTCACCGGCATTGGAGGGGACAAAGAGGTTGAATTCAGAGATCTTGACGGAGGTGACGGAGAACGTCGGGAGTTTGGGGTTGTAGAGGACGTTGAACACGCACGCAGCGATGTCGTCGAGGAGGAGCATCGAGAAGATGAAAATTAGGATGTAGATGAAGCACATGCAACAGAATCGGCAACAAGAGCAACTACGCCGGCGAGAGCGGTTCGCTTGCTGGGAGCGGAACGCCTTCTGTGGTTCCTTTTCCTAAATCTACCCAACAACTCGTACCTATTTCAACGGACCATACACAAATCTGACGAATTCCTTTGAATAGGACCACCAATATCACCACGGCTCTTCTTCCACTACAGAGTTACACCGGGGAAAACAGATGGAAATTTAGGGGCCAGACATTCGAACGCAGAGAAGGGTAAGGAAAGCATAGGGTTTCCTAAGCGTGTGGAACATGTCCTACCTAAAAGGAATTCTTAATCTTACGCATAAAAGAAACTGGCATACTAATATTACTAGATTGGTTACTTTATTGCTCATTTACATTAAAAGAAAATGATAGCTCAGTTCAACTTAAAAAACATTTAACGAGAATTTTTACTATAATTTACCTAAATTTAATATGTAACATAATTCTTTCCTTAAAAATACAACAATATAACATTATCTTTTTAAATCAATCAATCCTACTACAATAGATTAAGCCTAGCCAAACAACAATATCAATTTATGATTACATATAAATCCACCCGCACGTTTAAAATAAATCTAGTTTACAAAATGTGTGGTTACACTTCAAAGTTTTCCATGAAGAAAATTAATGTATGTTCCAAACGAATATAAATTTAAGCTTCCACATTAATTCCCATTTTTGGGGATTTTAAGTACATAGTTTAAAATAAAATGTCATTTAAATATAACGTACTTTTTTAAACGGGTCTAATAACTAATCTTACGACTTTAACATGTAAAACTATCAACTAAGAATACTACGTTCCGTTAATATAATCATACCTTATTACATGCCAAATACTTTCACTTTATTACCTCTTTTGAAATTCACAAGCTTACAATTTCATATCAACGTAAACTACAACAAGATTTATCACTTCGCATGGGGTCGGACTACTAGTGTATATGTATTATAGAACTCTAACTCGGTCATCAATCTGCATCCACTTATTTTATGTATTATATTCTAGGTTGGTTATATGTTTAATTGCAATTGGATGAAGATTAGGGAATGTTATCGTGTATACCTAAATTAACGTAGGATTGGTACAGGGTAGGAACATTGAGAAAAGGAGACGTGGACGTGGGCGGAATCTTGAGGGCATGCCTTTTCGGGGAATCAAGCGAGCATGAAACGCAGGAGGGTGATGGAGAAAGGCATCGAGCTTGTTTGGGAAAGGCAGCGAGAGATTTTGAAAAGTAAAATAAAGCCGCGCCCACTTCATCGGATCCATCCATCCATAATCCATATCACGTGAAGAGAATGAAGAAATGCACATTAGTTGTAACGCACAAAACCCTATTTTTATTCTTCCATTCTTATTTGATACGAGCTAGCTATGATCGTCGATTATCATGTATTATTTATATATAATGCAGTTGTCGGCGCCTCAAAGGCTGGGAATCAGGATCACGAAAAAACAAAGTGTGATTTTGCGTTGTACGTGACGTAATATAGATTGCATCACTCATGATACTTTTAATTAACCAATATTCATACCCATGCCACAGTTTTAGATACTCACTTTGTCTATGATATAACAGCCCTGCCAAAAATGATTTTAACGTGTGTTTTGTTGAAAGACATATTTTGACGGTAATATAATTCTCACAACATTATTGAATTGATTGTGCATGGAAATTTATCACTTAAATGGACTATACAATACACAATATGGAAATAGAGCGATTCTAGTCGATCGAACCGATTAAAAATCCAAAAAATATGTGTATCTTATTAATTCACTTTTTCATAATCGATGTTAAACTAAGCATGCTTTCATCCATAAGTAAAATATTGAATATGAATATAATCAATCAAAAAGGTTGGACAATAAGACATATATACATATGGTGTTATGAATTGAAGATGTGCTTGGACGGGGTTAACATATGTCGGGTAATTTTAATAATGAACGTAATTCATCGATTGGTTATAGAACTCATACTAGACTTATATTACCTAAGTCGGGAAAATTTAGTAAGAGGATAATGTGATTTGTCATGAGTTATAAATTTCTATATTTTTACAGTTTGATTGAATTCGACACTACTATTTAAGAAACCACGCATTGATTTATTATCAAGTAGTAGAAATTGTAAGCATACATTCATGGCTCCGTTGATGATAGCCCGCCTCTGAGAAAATCTCAGAGATCTTGGATTCGAGACCAAGGAATGACCATTATACATTTACATGGTGGGGGATCGATGCATCATCCATGAGAATAGTTAGGACCCATAAAGTGGGGCCCAGAAACCCATGTTAATATAAAAGAAGTCAGAAATATGGGACTCAATATATGACTGGTAGAGTATTTAATTATTAACAATTGTACAACTTAATTCGTAACTAGTGTGATTGCACAACTAATAATGAGGAAACAAGCTAGGCTTATCATTACCAACTATGTAGGAGTATATAATTAAGGGGTCCACTTTCACTCTTTCAGATGGACACGAAAAGACACACGATTGGAGAAAAGAAAGGCGGGGGTTGGCAATTTCATGTGGGAGAAGTATAAAAGAAGTGGTTTACCCACCTGAATCTCACATGGGTTATGGTGGTCCTTCCAACTACACAAAGGCCCCCCCACTTTCCCTTTTCTCATTCCTAATGTCTCCATATATCCATTTCCGTATATCCAGAGGTGGAGCTGAGGGGGTGCCGGAGGGTCCGGTGCCCACCTTTCCTTCTTTGTTTTTCGTCGGTTCGTTATATTAATATTTTAGGGAAATTATGATGGGTATATTTAAGTTTTGGGCTATCCAGTTTAAGGTTACAATCGTGTTTTTTACCTTCAAATTAGTAGGATTTGATTTATAATAAAGTCAAATCTATATCCAAAGCATTTCAATTCCAAAACAACAATTCATTTTCGTTCAAACGAATTCAAATCGTGATGGGTCGGGTATAGATTTAATTGAATGAATTTGTTTATAGATCAAACTTAACTCTATTTGATTGACGTTTAAAATTGAACTTGTGTTAAATTGAATTATTCTGAGTAGGAATATGGACAAATTTGTTGTGCGGAGTAAGAGATTGTCGGTTTCAAATGTTGAGTCTTCGACTATTTCTAATAAATTTGAAAATGTTGATGGAGATCAATGTCGGTATTACAGGAAAAAAAGTTCAAAGTGAAAATGCATGTGAGATGGATATTGATATTATTTATAGTTATATTTATTTAATATTAATATAATATAACATTAATTTCATGCTCCCTTTTTCGGAATTCTATGGCTTGGTCAGTGCATATATCTACTTCTCAACTCACATGTCTACTAGCTACATCTCCATCATTCCATCTCCTTCCCTTCCCCTTTGGATATTTTTTTAAATTAGCACGTGTCTAATTAACCTTGTGTAGTAGGCGTTCAGGTCAGAACAAGTCTCTGAGCACGGACTAAGAACACATTTTGTGCGTTGATTTTGAAGCCACCCAACAACTGTATGAGGATACGCGTGCTACACTGCATATCCTCTATATACGAGCGAGTGCAATGTTCCCCATCAAAGGCAACCCGGTTTATTCATTTTCTTACGGAAATATGAATCTCATGCGATTCAAACATTGCTCAATAGAAAAGTCTTAGATCTCAAATAGAAATACAAAACCTAACATTGTTGATCTCGTCTCCCCGCATGTTTGTCGTTTCAAAAATACGATGCACAACTAATCTCTATTGCATTTACTTGTTATTGCTCCTTCAAATCGTTCGAGATCTTTAAATCCAATCAATACCCAACACAAAAGTGTATAGAATCATCTTTTCTTGATAAGGAAAAAATTAGCATGTTCCCTAACACCCGTTAAATGATCAACCTAGAGCATTTTTGCGGAAGAGAAACCGAAGTTTTGGATTTTTCTGAAGAGCGGTTACGGAGGAGGAGTGCCCTAGGAACGCAATCTGATCAACAATGTGATTCATCTCATTGAAAACGCACCTTCGAGAAGAAATACATGTCGTGGTGGATGTCTGAAACAATCATCTCAATATCCAAAGGGCAAGACCAAAAGTACATGTAACAAAATTAGTAACACACATGTTGTGCCCTTTCAAATCTGCTCAATAATTCTAGAAATATTAGTCCATCTTTCATTTTTTATTATAAAGCCAGGTGAGATGAGGCTTCACCACTTTGTAATTTAGTTCCATCAAAGTTAATTTTGCAAGTGTTTGTTGCTGGCTTTTGCCATTTAATTTGTCTAATTGTCCTTGTTTGGCCTCCTCTTGTTTTCTTAATAATTCCATCATCTTCCAGAGTTTGATTTGTTGTCTTCTTGTTTTGAAGTTGTACTGATAAATCTAACAATATAATAGATCATATCATTTGGGTTTTGACCAAAGATTATCTAGTTAGGCTGATACCATATAAACCATAGGTAACAATTAGTCTTGAGAATTCTTGTTTGTTCATGTTTATTGCAATATCATTGATTATTTGAATTCATATTTTCTTTCATGGGTCAACATTTTTAAGGGTCTGGTATGTTTTTCCATTTAATGCTATCAATAACATTCCTTGAATGTGGACAATTATTAAGAACGTGAGTTAGATCTTCATGTAAATTATCACATGATTTGCATTGTAGTAGGATTGCAAATCGTTTGTTACTCAATCTTGTTTTAGTGGGGAGTCCACTATTAATGATTTTCAACACAAAGCTTTTAACCATAGGAGAGGTATCTATTTTTCAGATCCATGCACAATTATCTTGGTTGTTTGTGTTCTTATTTGTGACAAAATCAAATGTTGACTTAGTTGAAAACCATCCATTCTTGCTTGATTTCTAGTACAGACGGTCTTGGATATCATGTTTTGGTAATGGAATATCTTCAATTATTGAAGCAATGTGGTGAGGTAGGATACTCCTTAATTCATGGATCTTGCATGTCTTATAATCAGTGATATACTCACTAATATTTTTGTCTAATTTCGAGTTTGGGATATCCCTTGCTTCATCGACTAGTTTAGACGAAAGGGCTCAACAGTCAGTCCAAAATTTTATTTTTAGGCCATTACCGACTAACCATGAAAAACCTTTTATGAATTCGTCTGTGAGATTCATAAGTCTACGCCATTTCCATGAGATGTTGGATTATCAATAATAATCAAGAACATGCATGTTCTTTAGATATTTCTCATTGACGATTTTCACCCATAGGTTTTTTGGGTTCAACAATGATTTTCCATAGGGTTTGGTTCATGTTTTGACTTTCTAATTCCCAATCTTGTATTCGAACTAGGTAGGTTTACAAATTTTATCTCACCCAATAAGTGAGGAGTATTTATTTTCCTTGTTTCAGAAGAGATCCCTATTGAATTCATCAAGTTCTTTATGGATTGATTCATGCATCATTAAGCTTTGCATTGTATAAATTGGTTTATTATAGAGGTTTGATTGGATAAGGACGAAACATCCAACTTGTGATAAAGACTTAGCTTTCATTTTTATGTTGATTTTGTGAGTTAAGGATAATGTCTTAGAAGATTTCTATGTTAACTTTTCCATTTATGATTGGATAACCCAGTTACTTTTCAAGAGCTAGAGTTAGTATTGGTGATGTTCAGGATATGTTGGAGATGTGTTTTTTAGTATTTGTGATATTGCTTGTCACTTGAAAAGTGGATTTGTGATAGCTAATAGTTTACCCTGAAAGAGAGCAAAACTCTTCAATGGTCTTTTTTTTACTTTAGTACATATGACATGTGAATGCAAAAAAAGGAAAATTAATCCCTTCTCTTGCCACATTGAAGCCTAAGAGGCTTTTTATTTCATTTTTCTCTCATTGTAGTTTATTAGCCATGATTTCAGCTCAGAGTATTAATAGGTATGTAGATATAGTGTCACTCTACCTAAGTCCTCTTTCAGGGGTGAAGATTTTAGTTGGTCCATTATGAACCAAGACAAAGAAAGAAACAATTTTCACACATTCCTCTATCCAAGATATAAATTATTTGCAAACTAGTACAGAATGACCTTGGCATAACGTTTTTTTTTATTATACGGATAGCGGCTAAGCGTCCGTGATAATATAATGTTATAGCTGCTACAAAGAGAACGCTATAATAAATACACGCATAGCGCCTTTTTTACAAACGCTATGTTTTAAGTGTTTTTTTTTTAAATAACTTCAACACTCTTAGGGCCCGTTTGGTACAATTCTGATGGGAATGAGGAATCAGAATCGTTCATTCCAATATTTCTGTTTAGTTAGGTAAAAACTAGGAATCGCTTTCATTGTTTGGAATGACTTATTCTAAATTTTATGAAAGTCTTCATTCCTCTAAAAAATCCAGGGTATCATCCATTCCCACATAAAAAAAATCTCGTTCTTTTTTTAAGTCATATCTATTGCCTCCTTCCTACCTCCTTCGTTGCTAGCGAGAAGCACCAGCAACCAACAGAACTCTTCCCGTCGTCGTCCTTCGTCGGTTGGTCGACGTCCACCATCATATTCTTTCCCTCTCCAATCCGACCCAAGGTATTTCAGATCTCTAATTTTTTTTTAGTCTTCCCTTTAACTCTTAGCGTTTTTTAAAGAAAAGTGCTAAGAGTGGTAGATTCAACTCTTAGCGCTTTTTAAAGAAAAGTACAAAGAGTGGTAGTTTCAACTCTTAGCGCTTTTTAAAAAAAAGTACTAAGAGTGGTAGATTTAACTCTTAACGCTTTTCTTAAAAAAACACTAAGAGTGGTAGTTTCAAATCTTAGAAAAAGCACTGTTTTTTGTATGTTTTTTTAAATTCCATATTTTCATATTATCCTACACCAACCTGCTAGCAAATTTACAGCAACAAACTTTCATCGGAATCATATCAAACCCATATAATTAGCTCAAATATCCAACATCCATAATACTTTAAGTGTCTAGTAAAAATCAGTATCGTATCCACAAAATCAGTATCAGTACTTAAGTCAATTGAGCACAATATCCACAAAATCAGTCTAGTCTCCCTAAAAAAATGAAGCATCATATATATCCACAAAATTGAGCACCTAGTCTCCCTTAACAAAATCAGTCTAGTCTCCCTAACTTCCATTTTTTGACGATCGAAAGACATGCATGCCCAATCCCAAGTTACCTTCTCAAAGCTCCGTAGTTCTTTGTTACCTGCAGAAGGGGAAGGTAGATATTAGGTCCGTGGAGGCTTTATTAGCGAGAATAGAAGGCATCAACTAAAGCTGATGCTGATGAGCCAGTTTTTATTATCAATGCTCTTACTGAGATTTCAACTACACAACATTTTTCAGAATGAAGAAAATTTGCTACCAAATTGGACACCCATGAATGAATTCATGATTTGCTCCCATATTTGAAGATAATAGTTCCCATATGAAACTTCTTTTTCATTATTTAGAATGAAGAAAAGTTGCTACCAAATGGCACACCCATGAAAAGCAGCACCACATAAAAACAATACTATCAACCTCAAAATTCTGAATATCGAAAGAGGGAACAACAAACCTTTGGTTGAGACTTGCTAAACTTTTTGGGTATGTCATCATCGTCATCTTCGTCATCTTTACTCATGAGCCTTCTGTGAATTAAAGAGTTGTCTGATTTCCTTCCCCTCTTAGAAGTGGTGGCTGCAGAGCCTCTACCCCTTGGAGCTGCAGTTTTACGCCCTTTGGCTTGAGGCCGCTTGTCCTCCTGGAAAAAAAATCACCCATTTCTACTGTTTCAGCAAGTAGGTCACCCATATATATCCTATAACCCAATGCCTCCAGCAGATGATACTACTATAATAATTTGGTAAACTTTACAAGAAAATTACATACTGAGCTGTCATTGACCTCATTAATTTCAGGCTGCTCTGCCTCGTCACTAGAAGCAGAATCCACATTTTCGTCCTCATTAGCGAGATTCCGCCTAGATTGCAAGGCGGAAACAGATGGGGACCTGCAGTCAAGCATGGACTGCTGAGATGGAGTTTCTCAATGATTTAATGCTAACAGTTCCCAAAAGCATGAGATTCACATTTGAGATTGTCGAAGTATTACTAAACACTATAGTGCTGCTTTCATGCAATGTCTAACAAGGAGAATATATGACAAACCCCAAGAAAGATAAAATTGTGACACTCAAATTAAATGCAGAAATACCAGATTACTCTTAGCAACTAATGCCTCAATATTCTGTTGATTAAGTTCTTCTGGTCGGAGCTTCTCTAAATCATCAATTTTGCCTGCAGCCAAGAGCTTAATATATAATACAATTCTTAATAGCTAAAATAAATAAGTAGAGACTAATAAGAAGGTTTATATTTTTCATTGATCTATTTACTCGTTGTTTAAACCAAAGTGGGGTATATTTATTGTTTGATTCACATAAATGGAAAACGAAAATTCTTATTAATCGCTATTTCGATACTAAACAAAAAAAAAGGTTTATATGAATTAGTTGTTATGAATATGGATTTACCTTCAGAGCGACCTCCCCTCTTTGAATCCTTCGAGAATATCAGAATGTCTTGGGGATTTGCAACCTACACAGTCTAAGAATCATCATGCATAACAGTAAAATAGAGGATGTACCAATCTAGCTAGAGTAGCTTGGAAAGTTCATAATCATACCTTACCCACATAATTCTGCCCAAAACGTTGAGGATTTATTGTCATAAATTCCGAGTAATCTACCTGTCCATTAGAAAAAGCTGACACTTAACGATTGCAAATCAAGATTCCACATGACAACAACAGGAGAAAAACAAACAGTTGTAATCACAACTTTCCAGCAAAATCGTAAAACGGCTTAGAGACCTCATCATGTTCACATAATTTTACCACTTACAAATAAAAAACAATATGTAAGACTAAAAGCTGTCGAAAACAGATAATGGAGTTCATCACATCCCAATGCTTTCCCAGGAATTACAGAAGGAACTCAAAAAATCAATATATCAAGGAATATAGAGCGATTGCAGATAAATTTTGGGAAAACACGTCAAAAGTATGTATTATTACAGGTGAATCCATCATCAACTAGATTACTGTAAAGAACTTCTTCCAACATTTCCAAGTAAAGTGGCAATTTCAAGTACAAATGCTTCATATTATCTCAAACTCATCAGACAACATTTGAGTGTGTTGAAAGTAATACTAACCTGTTGACAACCCCTTAAGAACATAAAACCATTACCAAATCCTACCACTCATAAGCAACACTAACCTTAACTCGAACCAATGGAAGCTTCAACTCCTTATGGTTGGAAACCTTTTTGCTAGATTTTTCAATAAGACTTGTTACCTAAAGCAACAGTCTTATCAGTTATATTATTTAAATAACCGCAGTTGACCATCACCAAAACAATATTACCAACATGCAATAATCAGAAGTAGCAGATTGCCAAGTTCTTTACCTGAAACCGAGATAACTAGGAAAAAAGTAAAAGGAACTTACAACTTTATCCAAGTGCTCAAGAATTGAATTCTAATCATTAGGATCAATATCACTTTCATCCTTCAGCACAACCTAGAGAATGAACTTAGTTGGTACTAGAGTTTGATTCCTCAAAAAAACAAACAAAATTACCATACATGTGCATTTACCTCAGCATATTCAAATGGCCTCACTGATTTCAAAGGTATCTTGGTTGGATGATATTGGTTTCCCTATAGAAAGCACATCACAGGAAGAAAAGACAATAATAAGATGATAAATCAGGATTAAAAAAATGGATTCAATAAAAAAAAGTGAATAAGGCATTTCCTGAATACCTTAATTTCCAACAGAAGAACATGCTTTGATTTTGACTCTCCCTCAATAAGAGAAGTGGCAACAGATGAACCAGGTTGAGTTATGTGAAAGCCCATTCCAGCAGCCTCCTAAAAAAGATTACTCATCATTAGTAAAGGTGAAAGAAAATTGAATGTTTTTGAGGAGATAGAACATCAAGTTGCACCTGAGGATCAACGAGACATTCATGTTCATGCCCCCAAACAACGAAATCCAAAAAACGTGGTAAAAAGTGCTCACTTATTGCATTTTTGGAATTTGATTTTACCTTGGATCACAAGCAAGAAGAAACCAGAATTTATATAAATAACTATGAAAACCACAAACATACTCCCCACATCATTATTATTCTCAACTCATCAAGTAAAGATGGAAAGACCAAGTAAGAAATATGACAGAAGCACCTATTTTGATGAAGAACTAAAATATTCAGCAAAACCTTGCTGAATGTTCAGCAAAACCGGTGTGAATGTTCTATAAAACCAGTGTGAAATAGAGGTTATTAAACTGCACCGCAAATTCAGCGCTTAGACCTCTAATCTGCTGTAAAGTTAATGTAAATTTGATCATATTGTACTGAGATAACACTATACTTCTGTATCAAGCTTTTCTTTTAATGTATATATCTTAATGGTGATTCTTGTGACTGTATTTTTTTCTCACCAAAACTTCTATCTTGCACTCATCTATTTTAATGTTTTGCAGCTGCAATATCAAACTTATACTTAAACTACTTTTTGTACTGGAATCCCAATAATAAGAATGCTGGAAAACTCGTATCTCTGGCCGATTTTCTAGGCATAGCAGAAAATGCAACCACGCTTTCTGGTGTTGTAATTCGCATAGAGGTGAGTCTACATTAGACTTCATTTGGATTTCTATATGCCATCTTAATTCTGCTTTCAACTCCCATTAGCAAATTATATGATAACATAATTGCTCAGTTAGGTTCTTAGGAAATGTCAACCACTAATATGAAGGAAGCTATTTAATCACGTAGAATTGCAATTTATGGTTATCGCTCACAACTAAAATTGTTTGATAATTTTTCTCAAAAAAATAGATTGTTTGATAAAGCAGAGGCTAGTATCTCAATCTGACCAGAAAAGGCTTAAAAAATTAACAATAGCCAACACTAAGAAGAAGATCATACGTCAACATGCTTACCAATCCGAAAATTCAGCGCAATATACAATCAATTCAAGCAAGAACCGACGAAGTATATATACAAACAAAACCCTAACTACAGTAGCTCAAACAACAAGCATCACAAAATTTGACATATCCCATAATTAAAAACCAGAGTTGATGGGTTGCGAAGAAGATGCAACAAAGTGTCATACCGTGCCCAGCCGGAGACGATGGGTTGCGAAGACGCCACCGAGAGAAGCTTCTGCGAAGACGCACCCGAGAGAGCGCTTCCGGCAGAGGAGACCAACTGGAAGCCGCCGACAGAGAAAAACCGAAGGTAGGGCGCGGGGGATAGAAGGGAAACGGCGGGAGAGGTATGCACATTAGAGGATGAAGTTAGGTTACGAGAGATAGAAGAACGCTCGCGCGAAATGTAAGGCAAACATCTGTTACATCTTATAGCGCTAAGAGTATATCATAAATCTTAGCATTTTTTAGTAAAAAATACTATTTTTTTTAAATATTTTTAAAATTAAAAAGCATAAAATATTATAGCGTTTTTTTTAGCTAAGAGTATATCATAACTCTTAGCGCGTTAAGAAATTTTTAATATTTTTAAAAATAAAAAGTAGAAAATAATCTCGCTAAATTGATATTTCTAAATTAAAAAAAAGGATTAATACATCTTAGCATTTTTTTCAAAAAATCGCCAAGTGTTTTTGTTTCTTATTGCGCTTTTTTTATGACACCCTAATTTTAGTGTTATCTTAGCTAAATTATGTACTAGTGGCATAATCGATATATTTTCAGGGTCATAAGGATGAAGTTCCAATCAAGGCGATAATATGCCTTCTACATATCTTTTTTAATAGCAATCCATCATTTCTTCCCTCTAAACCAATGGAAAATTTCATGGGCAATTGATATATTATATTGGATTGCTCGGTTGGGAACGAAAGCCCCTTAAAGAGGGTGGATAACTTTTGAAAATATAGTTTTCAACCTGCCCATTATGATTTTAGAGATTGTTTTATAAAATTGTCGAGTATAGACTGAAAGGTCTGTAATCACTAGTGGATTTCAGATTATCACATTTTGATATTAAGGTGATGAAGGTATGATTGATTTGTTTCAAAATTCTTCCTGAGTGGAAGAAGTGTTTGACAACTTTAATTATAGTTGGACCAACTATATGCCAATACTTTCGGTAGAAGTTGACTAACATTGCATCTGCTTCAGGCGCCTTATCACTTCCAATGTTAAGGATTGATGTTTTAATTTCAGCATTGGTTATTGGTTTAGTAAGAAATATGATGTTCTCATGTGTTAGTTTGTTGTTCGCGTGATTGAGATATTTTGCAACCGTATTAAGGTTAATATATATTTCCCTTCTTGTATCTCTTTGATAAGTTATTTCTTATCTCTGATTTAATGTTTTCTTCTCCAATAATTGTAGCTTTGCTCTATGTTCGAATTTCCATGATTATCTTGTTACTTCTTCTTCCAATCGCAGTCCAATGAAAATAATTTGTGGTTATGTATGCAGTTTTAAGATGATTGATTTTTGCTCTTTGGCCCCAATAGCAATTATGAAAGGTTAGGAGGTTTTCCTTTTTATTTAGCAATCTTTGTTGTTTTTGTATTAGTGTTAAGTTGGGTGATTGTAATATATTTGCTTGAAGGTTGTATAATTCTTTTAATTGTTTAAAAACATTTTTTAAAGTTGTTTTATTCAATTTTGTAGCATTGATTTTCAATGCTAGTGTTTTCTCTAGCAAGTTGGAACATATTGTATCCCAAAAATAGAAACTCTCCAAGCTAGTAAAATAATATTTTCAAAGTCTTTCCTCCTCATCCGTATTTTTAAAATTGAAATTGTTGATCCTTTATTGGTTGGTTATCTAGTTCTACAAAAAATGAGACAGTGATTAGAACATGTAAAAGAACAGATCTTAATAATTATCCCCGAAAACCATTGGTTAATATGATAATGGATAAGGTTTTGTCAAGTGTCATAAACATTGTTTTCTTCTGTGTTTTTTTCTTTAGGTAAAATCTTTACCTTGAGATGGAATAACCATTAGATCGCAATTTTCTTTCAATTTAATAAGTCATTCGAATCTTAAGATAATTGGGTGGCTCCCACCCAGTTTTATCCGAGGGCGTTGGATATCATTAAAGTTACCCATAATGAGACAAATGATTTGCACTTATTGAACATATTGGGTTAAATGATGTCAAAAGTAACTTTTGTTGCATTCTGATGCGTCCTTGTCTCCGGATGCGGCCAATTGTCTCGACAACAGTGGATCTAGGTCTTGTACTGAGTCACTCGTCTCGGAGGTGGCCGTGGAATCCTTGGCGAAGAGCCTTGATGTCTTGCACGAAAGCCACGAGATGGGAACGTAGGAGTTCACACACGGAAGCGGGGGAGGAAGGACGCGGCTACGGGCGTGGCTACGAGAAGGACTCGACGCGATGATGGGAGCACGACCTCAGGACTAGGCGTGCAAGCGACGGAAGTGCGGCCTCAGGACTAGGCTCGCAACGACTTGTAGCGACAAGCGGCGATGGTGGATCGAAGCGACGAGTGAAGGGTTGGTGCCGTAGCGTCGGCGGCAGAGTGAAAGGGGAAAAGATGAGAGATAGGGTGATGTCGGGCCTAAGGAAGGAGGCAAAGCTCTCAACTTAAACTTAGGTTAATTTTGACGTAAAGCTTACAAGGGAGGCCAAAGTGGCCTTATAAAGGGGTGTGAGGCTCGGATGGGCCGAGACACACACTAATGGGCTAGCCCACTCGACATGAGTGGAGCATACACCCAAAAATAAAAACTTTCTAAAAATAGTAATGTCTAACAATAGAAAGTGCCAAAAGTGTAAACTTTCTAATAATAGAAAGTCCAAAAAATAGCAATGCCAAAAATAGAAAGTCTAGGTTAGGCAATAAACCTCTAAAATATGGCTAAGTAAAGGATAGGCTTCGAGGAAGACGTTGGCGAGGCGTTGTGGGTGCGGCGACGCGGCAATGGGGCCATTGACGCGGCGCGCTGTGGCTGGGCGCGAGCCTGGGCTAGGCCTATGTGGGCTCCTAGAGTGTCGCGCCTTGGTCAGGGGGCAAGGTGCCCGGCTGGATCTCCTCTGGGTCGCTGATGGTGGCGAGGAGACGAAGTGGCGGCACGGTCTCAGGCGCGCCCTGGCTTGCGAGTAGGCGCGCGACCAGAGAGTGTGTGGCCTTGGCAATGGCCTTGGCACGAGACCTTGTCACAGGCCCTGTGGACTGTAAGCTCATGGAGGTCTCCTCCTCCGCAACAGTCATGGAAGGCAGGGGCATATCACATTCCTTATGGGCATATGCATAGATACTGATGAATGTATATTTTTTGTCCAAAATTTTAATTTTTTATGCAATGAGGCGGTTTGTCTCTAACACTGGTTCAATTATCGCGTTGATCAGTTCCCACATTACAATTATTCTAGCCGAGAATCAATAGCAAGTGAAGCTAAAAAGTTATCCAAACTTGCTTTCTTTATTTTCCTTTCACAAGGTAACTTGTTATAGTTTGTTTCAACAATTGTCATTATTTGGATCCGTTCGATTTTACAAAAGTTTTCTATGTCGATCTAGAAGTTCTTCCGTCCGAATCTCCGACAATTCAAAAGGCATATCTTCTTTAAAAAAAGTCCAATGTGAGGGGGTGTAAATACATTATTCTTGTGAATATATAGTTTAAATTTGATTTAATAGGTTTTATGGTGTTAACAATTATGATGATAGTTCGATATTTAGTTCACATTCAAAAAAGGTTGTTGGAAAGTGACATTCTGGAACTCAATTCCCTTTAGAGTTGACTTTTTAGAACCTAATTTCCTTGCAAGTTCCTTTCCTACATTTCTTCTATTTTGACGATGACAAACACATTTACTTCTAATGTTTCTATGAGTTTAATGGTGTAGTGTCATTAGCTTGATGAAACAAGGGAAGTATACCATGGAACTGACGAAGGAACTAAAGTTAGGAACTAAATAGTGATGGCAACAAAATGTAAAAGAAAGGAACCAGATCAAGCCGGTTCCCTTAAAGTGTGCTTAACACGACAACAATGAAATTAGGTTCAAGTTTGTTATAAAAATTGTTGTGAAGATTATGTAAAGATACCGTTTGTTATAATTCTAGACAACAAACATTATCTTTATTTGAATTAATTTTTATTTATTTATATTAACAACCAGCTGTTGAGATCTAGCAAGAAGCTTCCTCAACACTCTTTCGTTGATTTAAATAACAAAGTTTCTTTCAGATAATACTAATGTTTTTTGATGAGTTAAAAGAACATCAAGAGAAGAGTGAAAGCAAGTGTTCTTCATTAGAGTGTTTATTGAGGATCATGTGGTTGAGTAAGTGTAATTTGAGATTATTGATTGTTTACTTTTGTTAATTAGGACGATGTTCATAGGAGTGTTTGAGATAATTACTATGTGACATCTTAATTGTTCATATTGTAATCGAATAATTAATAATACAAGTAGACCTATTTAAAATTATTTTTAAGGGAAAGGTAGTGAGTTTTCTCCTAGATAACTTGTTGGTTATCAAAGGTTCCCGCTGTAAGGAACTCATCTATGTATTTGTCTTGTTAATTTGTTATTATTCCGATGCGTAAGGAACTAAACCTCTTTTAGGCTCAACTCCCTTTAATTCTAACACATCTTCAATCCTACAAAGGCTTTGTCATACTCATCTCTTAGACCACTTAGATAGAAGAAGTTGTAGACATGAGTTTCCCAATAATACATAGACCAATACAACCTTTTATTCCAAAGAAGTTGTAGAAGCAACATAGCAAGTAGTATTTCAAAATCAAATTATAGTTTGATAAATAAGTCTGCTCTAGACTTACCAAGAGATAAATTTTTATAGGGGGAAGCAAAAATACTTTGGCCTTCCCTGTCAACTTAAGGTTAGGGACAAATTGGTTTGAGTTTGAGCTAGAGACTCGGTTGTTTTAGTGATATGTCCCTTGATAGGTGTCATTTCATACACCTTTACTAGCAATTATTAGCATGATTTGGAGGAGTTTATGAGTAGTTTTGAGGCTAAGTCTGTAATCCGAAAGTTGTGGAGAGAATTGAAGATATCAAGGGTTTTACAGCTTAGATGGAGATGATGAGGATCTGTTGGAGTTTATTGGAGAAGACTACCAACACTTGGTAGTAATAAAGAGCTGAAGAGAAGAGTGGGCAGAAATTGACGCCCCACGCCAGAGCGACCGCGACCCGACGGTGGGTCTCAGAGAAGGATGCCGCCCCGTGGTGGAAATCACCGCCCTGCGGTGGGAGCTGGCGCCCCGCGGCCATCACGTGAGGCGAAGAGCTTAATTAAATAATTCACGTGATGTTTGGAATTGAAGAGATGGGCCCATGAGGAAATTAGGCCCAAAAGGAAGATCTCGGCCCAATTGAGAAGCGCTGAAGCGGTAATTAAAGCCACGCGTGAAAGAGATGCCGCGTTGAAGCCGAAGAATTGAAAGCGTGTTGAATCGGAGGCGTGACGTCAGCAGCGACGTCATCGAAGCTGATGATATTAGAGATTTGGGCCGTGCCGAGAAGTGGGCCGACGCTGCATTGGGTTGGGCCGAGGATCAGCTGGAATTGGAGATGGGCAGACGAGAGGCTTGCACGAGAATTCGGGATTAAGTTCCGCCGTTCGTTTGTTTTATTTTTGGTTATTATCTTTATTATTATTTCCTTTTATTATTTTTATTACTTTTAGGATTTAGGTTAAATACTCTTTGTTAACCTAGATTTCAGAATTCAGTTTTTTACAGAAGTTTAGTTTTAGTTTTGCCAGTTCGTAGTTTTTCATCCCCTTGGATGGAGAACTAACTTCACCCTTGTTCTGCTAGACGATTGAAGCAGTACAGTTGATGTGTTTGTGAGATTTCTATTCCTTGTTCTTATCCTTATAAGTGTTGGATTGATTCTCTTGGTTATATTGATATTGATTTCTTGTTGTTCTTCTTAGCCTGATCAACTAGGTTGAATGCTTTTTTTTATCAATTGCTAGGATTGCATATAGGGGTTCCGAGTGCATATCTAGTGGCAAACACAATTGTGCGTATAGGGGTTCCGAGCATACAATTGTGAGTGAGAATCAGTTGCATGTTAAGTAGGGGAGTGAGTACTTGTACGTCTTTCTACTTGCATGTATCATATATCCTTGTGTGCATTGCTATTGCTTTATTGGTGGTAAAATACCCCGGTCTGGTACCGCGTGACAGGCGTGACTGGTGGTATTTTATCATTGGCATAGTAATAAGTCTATCGACAACTGTGAGAATCGGTAGTGCTTAAGATCAGGGTGGGAACAACTATAAGGATAATTAAAGAACTTGGATTGAATAGATTTCCGTGATCAAACTCTATCTCTGTACTGTGGATTTCGCTCTAGTAGAACTACTTTCCCTCATTATATTTTCTCAACTCAACTCAACTTGTTTGCTTTGGTTTGCTTTGCTTCCTCTTGATAACTAAACCCCCCGTTCGTGTCACTTGTCATTCACACTTTCACACTGCATCGATCTTCCCTGTGGGTTCGACCCTTACTTGTCTGCTATACTTCTGTTTAGTAGGTCTGTTAGGAAACTTTACTTTGATTGAGGCTAATCAACGACATTTACTTGTGCATCTTTTAGCCACCGTCATCCCTTCGAAGGAAGAGCTTCAAAGTTGTTTGAGTTAGTTATTAGAGACACACTACAATGAGCTTATGAAGCTCTAGTACGAAGGATTTCAGACAAGGGTTTTTTTACCTTTATCCATGGATAAACGGAAGTTTTTGACATACATAATTCCACATGAATAACAAACAAAATGAGAATAACTAAAGCATCAAAAAGAAAAAGTTAGACATATAGGAAGAGCACTAGTGGCCTCCTTGAATGAATTAATGACTTTTAGAGATGTTAAATTGTTGCGCGCCTTCCCTCATGAAACACGTGGGTGCACTTCATCTTAAGTTTTTGACTATATGTGCGTGACTTTGTTTACATTCGAAAAGTGCATATATTTTTGTCTGTATATACATGACTTCTAGAGTTGCATACATTTTTTGCATGTATATGAATAAATTTTTGTTTGTGTGTACACCATTCTTATTTCTCAACTCGACGTCCACTCTCACGAGATCCATACCCTTTTCCAATATTATATATTGATGTGATATATTCTAAACATATCACCTCATCATAACATTTTTTCTTTAGTATAATTTTGTTATAGTATGTGTAAACAATATTGTTATCATTTTCTTCTATTTTACTAATATTTTGGATTTGTGAGTAATATTGTTTAATATTAAAATACATAAATAAGATAAATATTTTGACCTAATATAATATAATATAATTGTATTGTAGATAGATAATATATGATATTAAAGCTACACTAAAACACAACCGAAATCAAAATATTTTGTGCATGGCACGGGTAGTACACTAGTATGTGTAAAAGTTTTTATATTTGCTCAAAAAATCTTTTGTTATATAGACAACCAATAGCCTAAAACTCATTCCCAAAGTCCTTATATATTATTTTTACAAACTCAAGTCATACTTATAACTTTATATAACATCCTTTCTGTCTTTTTTAACTAAAATTTATTGCTATTGTTTAATGTACAATTTCATTAACTTAAAATGTTGGAGTATACAGAATATAGTAATATATTTTACATAGATTGTATTTCTATAGCTTAATTCATGGTTTGTTCAAATTTGTTAAGAAACGTGATTTGTTCCTTTTTTTTTCTTCGTATGTCATAACATAACATATTTTTACTAACCCGTGCATGACATGGGAGATTGCGTTAGTTATAACTGAAATCTAAACTATAAGGTAATTTTAGAGTATGATATGGGTCATGTCAAAAGAACAAGTCTAATTGTGTCGCAACTCAATCTTACATGTACCAAAGTAATATCGACAAACTTTACTTATAATACATCCCTTAATAAACATTCTCTTCTATTCAAATTGAGATACAAACTTCTAATAAGACCATAAAATTGTAGGATAAAGTTTCAATAATCCTTGGAAGATGGATCACGACCAAAGTGATCGATCGACCGTGCATAGGAATGGTGGGGACCGAGCGTGTGTTGGGCGCGGCTTGCCTATTGGCAATCTTGTGGTTAAGATTTGTCATGAGAGATGGCTCCAAAGGTGCATCAATGGTTGCAACTAGACATATAGCAAGAGCACTAGTGTCCTCCTTGATCCTTTTATCCCCTTACCTAGTAATAAGAACTTCACTAGAAACCCGAATCATATTCTCAACGTCACTCGTAGTCCCAGGTAGATGCTTTTCATCAATAAAGGGAAGGCGCATAACACTATAACATCTCTTGAAAAACCTTGGCGTTGAGTAGTGTAATAGAGTCCCAAAAAGGTTTTCACATTTTTTATGAGGTTCTTCTGATGGTAGACCTCCAAATTTCTTTTGCTGAACCATATTCAGTGGATATGTTTGCATTTCAATGTTTCAACCTTTAACAAGTGGCCAACCAATGAAGGAATAAGATCCATGAGTATTTGAGAACACATAATCGCTCAACGTCTTCGATTGAGGATGCAGAAGGAGTTGGTGTGGTGGTGGTAGCTCCATGTTCAACTTTTTCTTTCCCTTTTTTTATCGCTTGTCTAATAGTTTCACGTTGTTGTCTCCTTCTAATGCAAATAGTACAATCAATTTCGGAACCGCAGTCGTTGAGTTCTTGGTCGTGTAGAGATTTTCACATTGAAAAGAAAGAAAACATGAGATAAAAGATAAAAAGATGGAAATATCATAAACAAAAGAAATACTTAATCCAACTAGTTGTGGGATACAATTGATATTAGTAATAATCCCCGAAAACCGTGCAAAAAACATGATGGTACTAAAACCAACCCACAAATATACAAGATCAGTTGTAGTAATCAAGTGTCGTATCACAAAGACTATGTAATATCAATTGAGACTTTAACCACTTGACTAAGTCCTAAGAGTTTTGTTTGGAAATAATGGTGAAGTATGCCAAAAACGCTGATTTAATTGGAGAAAAGCTTCTAAAGCAAAGGATCCTTCACAACAATGCCTTTCTAAACACAACTAAATATCCACCTGCAAATCACTTAATCTCATTTGAAGGGAAGCTATCGAATGTAATCTACTATATTTTGTCACATGATAGTAAATGTTTTTGTATTCCAACTAACAATCGCTATCACGTAGAATTAATCAAGTCCAAACCCATTGGACACTTAAATTCTAAGTGTAGATTAAATTACCATTTGTTGTAGTGTTTTTCTAAATCCAACTCAACCCTATAAGATCTACGGTAGCTTGTTATTCCACTGGAATATTTATTTTTTTGTCACATAAATAATACTTATGTTCAACTCCTAAAGATTTGGTAAAAGTAATATCTTGTATGTCTCATACCTTATATGGGTGTTTTTACTTATTGTTATCTCTTGTAATCTCAACCCATAATAGGAATTTAATCAATTTTCATCAAGTTTACCTATGCGTGGTTGGGATCATCCAAATCCATTATCAAATTAGCTAGACATATGTAGGGAACCAGTTAAAGAAACCAAACAAACATGGAAAACATTCAATTAGATTAGAGATTGGAATACTTAGTAAAATCTAGACGATCCAAACAAGCTAAACTTCAATGATAGTTTAAAACGATCGTCTAAAATAATAACCTAGGAAGCTACTTTTTTTTTTTAAATATCGTGTGTTGAGGCCCAAAACTCGGTAGAAATGAACAATGCATGGACCACATCACCTTCATGCAATTAACATGCACATAACAATTTGTATTATTGAGAGCATTGTACGATATATGCACTAGGATGCACAAACCTCTTCACCTCTGTGCAATCACATACACAATAAAATTTCCTTCCTATAAAGAGTCATGCATAGACCGTTTCTGAAGACGCACAGTCCAACAATCATTGTGTTGTTGGACAAAATTCATTTGCGGTGATTTTCTTAGTTCATAGTCCGTGAGATGCATCCCATGGAGTAGATCACTTGCATGCATCCTTATTTCATTCAATGTTGTGCTTGTTCATCAGTGCTTTTCCACACAAGTTTGTGTAGGTCCACTTCTAGGCTCATAATTCGCTCACAAGGACTCGAATAACATCTCTAATCATGCTCGACACATTCTTGACTCTAGATGCTTTGATCCAAGACCCTAGACTCCTCCATACTATTTGAAAGTGGACAACACCTAGACTCATCCATATGAACTAACCATGGCAAACATGTTTTTAATTTTTTTTTGAACAAACCATGTGTAACACCCCCGATTTATACCGATTGTGCCATATGCCAGTGACCTCAGACGTTGCTGTCCGATGTCACCCTAGGCTTGGTCGGAACAATTAAACTTAAATACATAAACATATTAAATGAAAGATTAAACAGCGGAATACATTTGTACATGAAACTCAATCCTTTTATTAAAAGATCTCTCTTCCAACGAGGAGATTATTTTACAATAGAGTGTTAATACAGCGGAAGACTTTAAAGAATCTTAATAACTTAAAACACTGACAACTTAAAACACTGACACTTAAATCTTCGTCTGCAAGCCTCTTATCCTTCAACAGGTTACTTTGACTTCGGGCATCAACCACTGATGTGCCGAATCGAACGGATGACATCAGCCAACCATGCAGAGAACAATTACGGTTGGTTAGTCTAATGAAAGACTAAGCAAGGTTACAAGCAGAGTGGTTCGAGTGATCGTAACCGTTTACGATCACTATCCCTCGAATAATAACCAAAGGAACGATATATAACCCGATACTTTCACTGAATGATTATTAATTAGATATGCACTGAAGAGAAGACTCCAAAGGAAGTGAGTCTTATAGGAAATTATGACAACTGTTTGGGAACATTAAAGTTTCACACAAACTTTTAATTAAAACAAGACGAGCTTTCCTAACTATACTACAGCCTAGTTGCACTACTCGTCTGAAGGTATATTAATCATGTGCGACAACGACACTTAACTTATTACTTACAACACTCACATTAACGTTAAGACTTTTAATATTATTATGAGCAGCTATAAAGCTTTAAACCTCAGGGTGACAATTATGTCCACCCATATTAATACAACGCTTAAGGTTTATTAATTATGTGCTTAACCGCACTTATCTTATTAATTTACAACACACACATACACGTTATAGGCTTTTAATATTATTCCGAGTAACAACGGAAGTTTAATACACAGGGTGACCTTACGTCCACCCAGATTGCACTTACAAGGTGCTTAAACATTAACTCACAGGGTGACAATTATGCCCACCCAGATTGCACTAGCTAAGTGCTTAACACACAGGGTGACAATTATGCCCACCCAATTGCGCTAGCAAGGCGCTTAAACACCTCCTACCTTAACGGGGGTAAGAAGCAAATGTCATGACCCTTAAATTATTCGGAAAGTATCCCGATGAGTACCAAGTTATAAAGAAACGACTAATCCTTAACTGGATTAGCGTTCCTACGAATATTAAGTTATAAAGAAACGACTAATCCTTATCTGGACTTAGCGTTCCTACGAACCCACGTGCTATTCTAGCATTAAGTTCACATTAAATCCACAACAATATCATCACGGTGATTAACAAATATAATAGCGTTGTTCTAACAGATATACAACCTATTATAACATCACCTTTTAATCACGTTATTTATGAAATTAGTTCCGAAACGAAACCAACTGTTCACTCCAATTTAATTAACAATTAAACAATTGATAATTAATGGAAACATGTAATGATTAAGCAAGAGCGAACCACCACTTACCTTAGATCCGACGAAAGCTTGAACAAGCTTAGAGACGACAAGTTCCTGGGTCAGAAGCAGGGACATATCTCGAGTAACAGATCCCTAAGAACCAACCCATAACGAGACCCTAAGTTAGATTCAATATCCATATATATGAATCTAAAAGAATACGAAAGGAATCGAAGGAACCAAGCCTCGCCCAAGACCACAACACCCAAGAACACACCACGTCCCAATTCACCGCGGGTGCGGTGGGACGCTTGCCGCAGGTGCGGTGGCTGCACAGGGGCAGAGGACGAAGACAATGTCCATGGAGAAAACTCACCCAATCCGATTCGTTGGGCCTCGATTCGATTATGGTTCAATCTCCAAACACCTTAGGCCTTTGAATACCACTTGAGGGAACCTTTACCACTCAAAGGGAACTCCGGTGACACTTCGGCGAAGCTCCAAAACTTAGACAACAATGGAGTTTTTGGAAGAAAAAACAGAGGAGGAAGAAGGAGATCAGATATGCACTCTCCCCTTCTGATTTCTATCCCTTTTATAGGCTCAAGCAAGGAGGGGACAAGCCCTCGACCAGAAGGGATCAAGTGGGAGAGACGTGACAACCGGCGCTGCTGACAGGAGCAGAGGGGAAGAAGATAACGTTCAGAAAAGATCTCACCGCGGGGTGCGGTAGGGTGTGGTGGCCGACTCAGAAGTTGGCCTTCACCGCGGGTGCGGCAAAGGTGCGGTCAATGCCATTTTTGCCTTCTCTTGACCGGTTTACTTTTGGGTTAATTATCTTAACCCCAGGTTAAATATATTCGTACACGAACGACTATTTAACCCTGAAAATACATCAACTGTATTTTATATTATTTAGAAAAATATTACAGAGATCAAACATATTACCGAATGTCTGAACTTCTCTGAAATTAATCCGACTTGTAATACGGGAGTTGGAAAATTTCCAAAATACCCTTACTAAAATTAAGGGGTATTACATTACTACCCCCTTAAGAAAAGTTTCGACCCCGAAACTTGGTTAGACCAAAGAGGAAACTGTCTCGCTACTAATCTTATTATCTGAACTCAATAACCTTAACCATTTTATCCTTAAAATTATTCTTTAAGAAGTTAATCTGATTCCTCAATCACGATATCATCTCACTACTCTATTCCCATACATCATACCATGTAATAACTCTTACTACATCCACATAATCATGGTTACCTTAAAATAGTGATCTCCAAAATCATCATAACGACATTAATGTACCTTTTAAATAGGAGACCACACACTTCCTATTTTCTTATATGAGCAATCCCGAGCTCACACATTAACTTCTTATAACCAAACGTTAAACCTTAATAACCTCGAATCTTACGACCTCAATTTCCTTAAAGATACCTCCCACAATTCCATTACTCATTAACATCAGATTTGGCCCTTATGCCAAATTCCAACTTGGGATCCTTTCGGTAATGACTTAACTTATTCCTTTAATCACTTTATAACTTAAACCTTCAATGTTCCTTAATTTTCTCCAACATAATCACCACATTTTATATTCCTCGAAATGGATCACACGAGATATTACTCTTAATTCCTTAAGATATCATTCTGAAAATGATTCATCCACATTTATCCTTATAACACGAATTCACATATGGGAGATAACTCTTAATCTCTTAGAACATCAACTCCACACATTCATTCCTACACCTTAAGGAATTTCGGAAGAACTCAGCTTACGAGATACACTTACCACTTTACTCCTTAGACGTACATAGACAATTCTCTTTACTGAATCTTTATTACATCGGGATTATTAACATATCCCATCCTTAAACTGTAACCTTTCCTCTTAACACAATAACTTTACAACTTAATCTTCTTCAAAGAGTTGCATCATAAACCTTATAGATGACATACTCCAGTTATGAAGAAGAATCTTAGGAATGGATTTAGATTTAAACCATAGAGTCGACCCTGGGGTTAACCACATAGGGAACGAACATCTAAGTCACATATGATACCTTTTCCCACCATAAGTCCGACAGTCTCTGTCCTTACATGGCATATACTGGTTCCGGCACTTACGGGGTTTCGTATGAACGATTAATTTGTAATGACAATGAATTCAAAAAATTTCCGAAACAAGGAAACACTTCTTTATCATTCGAAAATTACATTAAAACAACTGACAAAAGTCGAACAGACAGATTACTACACTACGGAGATTATCGACACACGTCGTTACTCTTAATCTTAAAGAAAGACTTAACACAATTACAACTTAATCGATCAGGGTTCTTCTCCGTTGGCTTGACTCATTATGAAGAGTCGTTGCCCTTGGCCTGAAGACCCCATAGGCGCCTTGCCTTTATTACGAGTCATAGACTGCTTAGGAGAAGATACCTTTGGCTTTGGGTTCTGCCCACTGCCAACATTTGATGCTTGATAAGACTGCATTGGTCCTTGACCCTTCAGTCTGCAGTATGTTTGCATGTGGCCTTCTCTTCCACAATTATGACATACTCGCTTATCCTTTTGGCAATTAAAACTTTTATGCCCAACTTCACCACAGTTGTGGCACTGAATTACTCCGCTACTCCAACCTGAGCCTCTGGCGGGGTCAGACTGAGTCATCTCGGTCTTAGCACGACCAGACCTCTCAAACTTGGTAGGCGATGCCGGTCGTTTGAACGAACCAACCTGGCGATCCTGTTGCCCACCCTTTCCCTTAACTTGTTTTTCCCATTTTTGGGTGGATTCTTCCAGCGTGACCTCTGTCTTGTAGGCCGCATCCACATATTGCTCTAACGTAGAACAATCGTGATGCAACATTAGAGGTTTGATTTCTGGATTCATCCATCCATGGAAGTACCAAATCTTTTGTTCTTCGCTCGACACCTCTAGCCCAGCGTATTGCAACAAGTGATTAAACTTAGCTGCAAGCTCAGTCACCTTTAACCCATCAGTCTTAGGGTACAAAAATTCCTTATGCTTCTCGTCCCTCATAGCACGGGAAAAGAAACGGTCAGTCATTTTTGTTTTAAACATGCTCCAATTCAGCTCGGGATGATCAACTAGACCAGTGCTCTCCCACCATTCGCTAGCCACATCCTTGAGTTGAAGGGAGGTGATGTGCACTTTCTCAGCCTCAATGCAAATAACGTTCCGGAACAACCGTTCCATATGCGAGAACCAATACGTCACTCTGACCGGTTCTCCAGTACCGTCGTAGCTGTCAGGCCTCATTGAACTCACGGCTTTCAACGCTTGACCGTAATTTCCTCTGTTCCTGACAACATTAATCTGAGGCACGTGTCCCACTGGCTCCTCAACTTCAGGAATAGCCTGAGTAACCGGAATACCTTGTGCTTGCGGTGCATTCGACCGAATTACGTCGGTAATCGTCTGCACAACAATTTCACGAATGGCTTCCTTAATAGCGTCATTCAACACTATCGGAGGATTAGCCTGAGCTTGGCCAACGCCTGCGGGGTTATTGTGAAAGACAGATTCACGTTCCTCCCCTTGATTAGCGGCGCTCCTCAGATTCAATCTTGGGTCATTACTTGGTTCTGTACCAGCACGAGCTGTGTTTCGTGTGTTCACCATCTGTTGGTGAATCATAACGTTACTTTAGAACTTTTCCAACTTGATCATGACACTTAAGTCAAATACGTTATGATACAGATTATAAGGGTCCAAACTAATAACTTTATATTAGTCTGATTAACCCCCTACTGTTAACCACAAAAACGACCTTCTTCTCTTAACTTGAGAATATGTATTCTAGGAGAAATGTCAACCTTTAAATGACATTAATCCTAAGAAGAGACAATATTCCTAAGAATGAATCTAAGGAATAAGTAACACTTGAAGCTTGCAGAAGTTTGAAACCATTTATTAATAACCTTATACTTTCAAACTTTATACTTTATACTATCACAAAACTTGTACCGAGACCAAAATCACACCTTTAAAGTTACAACCATGAACTTATTTTGACTGCGTATAACACGCCTTTTATAAACCAATTATAAATAGCCTTTGAAATTCAAATGACTAAATCATTATTTTTAAACTCCAAGGAGTAAGGAAACTTTTTAAATCAACAGTTAAATCTTCAAAGTTCTCTTTACTAGAGAATATGTTGAAAACAGTTTCGAAATTAATTTTTCAAAAATTTTCAAACCTAACAACAAACCAAAAATTTTAAAACCATTGCTCTGATACCATATCTGTAACACCCCCCGATTTATACCGGTTGTGCCACATGCCAATGACCTCAGACGTTGCTGTCCGATGTCACCCTAGGCTTGGTCGGAACAATTAAACTTAAATACATAAACATATTAAATGAAAGATTAAACAGCGGAAGACATTTGTACATGAAACTCAATCCTTTTATTAAAAGATCTCTCTTCCAACAAGGAGATTATTTTACAACAGAGTGTTAATACAGCGGAAGACTTTAAAGAATCTTAATAACTTAAAACACTGACAACTTAAAACACTGATACTTAAATTTTCGTCTGCAAGCCTCTTATCCTTCAACAGGTTACTTTGACTTCGGGCATCAACCATTGATGTGCCGAATCGAACGGATGACACCAGCCAACCATGCAGAGAACAATTACGGTTGGTTAGTCTAATGAAAGACTAAGCAAGGGTACAAGCAGAGTGGTTCGAGTGATCGTAACTGTTTACGATCATTGTCCCTCGAATAATAACCGAAGGAACGATATATAATCCGGTACTTTCACTGAATGATTATTAATTAGATATGCACTGAAGAGAAGACTCCAAAGGAAGTGAGTCTTATAGGAAATTATGACAACTAATTGGGAACATTAAAGTTTCACACAAACTTTTAATTAAAACAAGACGAGCTTTCCTAACTGTACTACAACCTAGTTGCACTACTCGTCTGAAGGTATATTAATCATGTGCGACAACGACACTTAACTTATTACTTACAACACTCACATTAACGTTAAGACTTTTAATATTATTATGAGCAGCTACAAAGCTTTAAACCTCAGGGTGACAATTATGTCCACCCATATTAATACAACGCTTAAGGTTTATTAATTATGTGCTTAACCGCACTTATCTTATTAATTTACAACACATACATACACGTTATAGGCTTTTAATATTATTCCGAGTAACAACGGAAGTTTAATACACAGGGTGACCTTACGTCCACCCAGATTGCACTTACAAAGTGCTTAAACTTTAACTCATAGGGTGACAATTATGCCCATCCAGATTGCACTAGCTAAGTGCTTAACACACAGGGTGACAATTATGCCGACCCAATTGCGCTAACAAGGCGCTTAAACACCTCCTACCTTAACGGGGGTAGGAAGCAAAGGTCATGACCCTTAAATTATTCGGAAATTATCCCGATGAGTACCAAGTTATAAAGAAACGACTAATCCTTAACTGGATTAGCGTTCCTACGAATATTAAGTTATAAAGAAACGACTAATCCTTATCTGGACTTAGCGTTCCTACGAACCCACGTGCTATTCTAGCATTAAGTTCACATTAAATCCACAACAATACCATCACGGTGATTAACAAATATAATAACGTTGTTCTAACAGATATACAACCTATTATAACATCACAATTTAATCACGTTATTTATGAAATTAGTTCCCAAATGAAACCAACAGTTCACTCCAATTTAATTAACAATTAAACAATTGATAATTAATGGAAACATGTAATGATTAAGCAAGAGCGAACCGCCACTTGCCTTAGATCCGACGAAAGCTTGTACAAGCTTAGAGACGACAAGTTCCTAGGTCAGAAGCAGGGACAGATCTCGAGTAACAGATCCCTAAGAACCGACCCATAACGAGACCCTAAGTTAGATTCAATATCCATATATATGAATCTAAAAGAATACAAAAGGAATCGAAGGAACCAAGCCTCGCCCAAGACCACAACACCCAAGAACACACCACGTCCCAGCTCACCGCGGGTGCGGTGGGACGCTTGCCGCGGGTGCGGTGGCTGCACATGGGGAGAGGACGAAGATAGCGTCCATGGAGAAAACTCACCCAATCCGATTCGTTGGGCCTCGATTCGATTATGGTTCAATCTCCAAACACCTTAGGCCTTTGAATACCACTTGAGGGAACCTTTACCACTCAAAGGGAACTCCGGTGACACTCCGGCGAAGCTCCAAAACTCAGACAACAATGGAGTTTTTGGAAGAAAAAATAGAGGAGGAAGAGGGAGATCAGATATGCACTCTCCCCTTCTGATTTCTATCCCTTTTATAGGCTCAAGCAAGGAGGGGACAAGCCCTCGACCAGAAGGGATCAAGTGGGTGAGACGTGATAACCGGTGCTGCTGACAGGAGCAGAGGGGAAGAAGATAACGTTCAGAAAAGATCTCACCGCGGGGTGCGGCAGGGTGCGGTGGCTGACTCAGAAGTTGGCCTTCACCGCGGGTGCGGCAAAGGTGCGGTCAGGGCCATTTTTGCCTTCTCTTGACCGGTTTACTTTTGGGTTAATTATCTTAACCCGGGGTTAAATATATTCGTACATGAACGACTATTTAACCCTGAAAATACATCAACTGTATTTTATATTATTCAGAAAAATATTACAGAGATCAAACATATTACCGAATGTCTGAACTTCTCTGAAATTAATCCGACTTGTAATACGGGAGTTGGAAAATTTCCAAAATAACCTTACTAAAATTAAGGGGTATTACACCATGAAATAACCTAGACTATGATACAAAATGCATGAAACGACCTAGAATATGACACAAAATGTATGACCTAAACATGTATAAAATAAGTGTTATCAACAAACACATGTTTTTATTAATGATGCACAAAAGAAATTTGTAAAAAACAAACAATATGTAAACTGGATCACTCCATGATGATTTTATAACCAATTGTGTTAAAGATAATGTTGCTGTATCCAAGAGATACAACCTATAAAAGTTGTTTGTTGAAAGCTATGCAAAGATAGGTGCATCGTTTTAGATTTTAAGAACTTCAAGAGAAATTTGGGTTCCTTTACAGTAGATTGTGATTTACAAATGGTGCTTGACAATTTCTTTAGAAAGAAGATAGGCAAGGCATTCTATTTTGCTTACGATATTGACAAACAACATTAATGATGATGCTTATTTTTGTGTGTCTATAAGTAGGAAAATCTTCTCTTTTTCTGGGTATGTATTTCCAACTGATGCTACACATAACACAAATAGGTACAACATTTCATTTACTTAGTGCACATTATTTATAATATACATACACACACAGTTGAAAACACAATGCACTTATAGTTTCATTGCATACACTTGAAATACAGGATTACCATGTAAATAAAAATGCTATGCACATTCTACTAAATAGTTAACACACATATACCTTGCATTAGAAGCACATATAACTTAGGGATTGGGTCTAACTTGTATATAAAGTATTTGCATGTTCAAGTATAATATGGTTTTGTACTTTTTACAATGGTTAGAAACACAAGAAGTTAATTACATTTTCTATGAAATATAGTTGAAGGAAGATGTTGAGTCAAAATTATTTCAAAACATGTAGAAGGAAATGTACCAAGAATTAAAGATTATTCTCATCGACCAAGATCCAACTCTAAAAATTACAGTGGCAAACAAATTTATAAGAAGTTATTCATAATTTTTGTACATGGCACATCATGTTGGTGATTTTAGTGAAATCATTGCCATTTAGTGTGATAGGGATTCATTCAACACTATGGGAACTCATTTCGTTATAACACAAGTTCAGGTGTGTGGATTACCCACTTGTGTAAGCGACTTGAGTTTCAGAGGGAAACAAAATGATATGTTACATGTAAGGTCAAGTTCCCTAAACAACTTTATAAAAGCTCAAGTTCCCTTAAAACAACTATAATAGTTTTTGTAAAGGGAACTAGACATTAGTTCATTTCTTGTGAAGGGAACTGGGCGTCATTTCCCTTCTAAGGGACTAGAAGCATGCTTATGGCTGATTGATCTTCTTGGCACGTGTTTCATGTGCTTGTAGCTGTTGGTAAAATCAATGATTTAACCGTTATAACCATCGTAACTACCTTGTAACTGATGGTAAATGTTAGTAACCGTTGTGAATCAGTTGTGAATGGTTGATAATCGCTGGAACCAGTTGGTAACTGCTTCCAACTGCCGCTGTAACTTCCCTAAACTTCCATAACCGTTTTGGAAGTGTTCTCCAATGCCTATATAAAAGGCTTTTGGGCTGTGGCGTTGGATAGTTCGAATAGTTTTTTGGAAGAGTGTCTCTCTTCATACTTGAACTTGATTTAAGTCTCAAATCCATCATTACATGAACTTTAAGGTTCAGTTCCTTTCAAGAGCCTTGTTAGGACTGGTTGGTTTGTCTTATCTCACTTCAAATTTCGTGAATTCCCTAAGGCTATGTAAGGGGCAAAATATTGATTTCGTAAAGTGATTCTCCACGATTCAAACCGATATCAAGATCTTGTTGCATATAATTGATCTACAGATGTTCCGTCATCTACATCAACATCCACGAGAGGAACTCAGTGCCTCCAGAGTACATTTTCCTCAATCTGCAGATTCAACATCTTAGAGGAACTGACCAAGAGAGAGTTTCCAACTCCTACACATCATGTGAAGATTCTTGCTAAGACAGATAAATAAATTTATAATAATTTGTAATTTATACGCAATTCAATAACGTCGTGTGAAACAATGAGTTGACACGAAAATAGTTTGAAGAGGCATGCATGTTTGTGATCTATGAGTTTCATCTTTAAACAAACCTTGGTTTGTATGGATGTTTGAGTTCCACAATTATTATATAGCATCATTATTCAATGATGTGAAGATGGGTAGATTACTTAGCAAAACATCTAAGTCTTAGAGCTATTGTATTTGTTTTGGACGTTCTTAGGGATGCAATCAAACCATGTAGAGTTCTCGATGAAATACGACAATGCAAAAATATGTATCTATAAAATATATAAAGTAGAGAGAAAGGCCAATTAATGCCTAAACATTTACTCTCCTGCAAAAGATTTACAATTTCACAAGAGTTACGTGTGCTTCCACTGGGCCAAGCCCATGTATTCCAATTTGTATGAAAAGGCCCAATAATTGGCCCAACCAAGTCCTAAGTAGTGCATGATCTCTTCCCTTACATGATATCTTCGGCCACATCTAAAAACAATAATTTAATCCCAGTAAAATTAATGCTCCAAATTTTAATGCTCCAAATTTGAAACAACTACAAGGCAGTAACGTGCTTCCACTGAAACAGTCCCTTCACCCTAGTCATCTGCACCTATTAACAGCCACAAATAGCAAAATTAATGCTCCAAATTTGAAACAGCTACAAGGCAGTAACGTGCTTCCACTAAAACAACCCCTTTACCCCAGTCATCTGCACCTATTAACAGCCACAAATTAAATTGACCCCAGCCAAAATCTATTACGTTTTTACCTTAATTACCGCCAACAAGTACTCCTTTAGAGCCAATTTGAAACAGGCAAATTTGAAACGTCTTCTTACCTCGGTAATCCACCTCAGTCATCCCCTATAAAACCCGCTCATTCAGGCATAGAACCCTATCCAACTTCCATCTTAGAGTATCCTACATTGATCAACACCTATTACCTTCGGTAGACGCCGCCAAAATTTGCAGCGTATTACCTCTTCGATCTGCACGGCAAGCAAAAAAAAAAGGGTATTCAATTCTAGGTCCAGCCTATTATCTACATATGTTTCTACTCTAACCTAATTTCACTACATATACACATTGTCTGCAGGATACTGTTTTCCACTGTCGAGTTAGGATTTCAGATATCACAACCCAAACACCTTGGTACTACTTTGCATGTACAAGCGGAAAATGCAAAAAAGGGGTGACTCGACGGGCTGTGAATTTTTTATGCACTTCATGTGAAGTGCCTATGAGCTTCCCAAAAGCAAGGTATTGATTGTCATTTATATTGAATTGTGAAACAATACCTAAACCTTTAGCCACATTTTCTAGCCTTTTCCATATGATTACAGATTTAAGCTTCGCCTAACCGTTGAAGACCCTATTGGGACTACTATAGTTACCCTTTTTGATGACACTGCTGAAAAATTGGTTGGGACAACAGCCGATTCCTTACTTAAAAATGTAATCCATCCATATAATGCAACTATTTTTTTCCCACCTCATTAACATAGGACATTACATCTGCACTATTAAAGCTTTTTCCCTCGACAAACAGGATGACAACGATGAAATTGTTCTACCTAATCGCTTATCCAATCTCATCAACACTTTACACATGTTGGAGATCAAGTCACATACCTATTACTCCATTGGTCCTGAGAGCTTCACGTGCACCAACATCCTTCCTGCAATTGACAATTCGAGCAAGGTAAATCAGTGCTTTCAAGTTCTGTAGTGAGAATAACAGAACTCATGTGGGTGTAATATATTTTGAACCTAATCCTATGCTTCAATGCACAGAGTGTTTTATCGCAGAAACGTCCAAGGGATGGGAGCACAAGCGCTTTGTCTCCTTTAACATATGCTGGACCTGAAAAAGCAATGTACGTATGAACTATTCTGATATTAGGAAAAAATTAACTGCCCTGCACCCTATTGTCTTTCAAAATGATAAAATACATTAACTCTTTTTAAAATGACCAGGATTGCTGATGAGGGTACTGAGGTGAAAAAAACCAGCAAAGGGAATGATGAACACCAACCTAAGCTTGTTGATATTTCGTCGCTTGATAACGCAAATGAGGATGCAGAATGTGATGTTGAAGATGACAATACATTGGAGGGCGTCACCACAACCACACCTCAAGGTGAAGGAGATGTGCTTCCACACCCAGTGATCGCAGACACAACTTAGGATCCCGGAAAAAAAAGTTCAGTATTAAGTTAGTAGTTTATGGAATCAAAGTGCTTCTTTTGATATTATGCAACTTCATAGCTGAATATTTTATGTTCTCATACGTTTAAACCTTTTATATTAATTATTGATCTTTTGCTTCAAAAGTTTCAATTGGTGAGCAAAAGATATTAACTGTCTAATAGATTAAGAGAAATCTCACTCAAAGACACTTCCAAAACAAGATCTATCATCATCAACCCTACCAAAAGCATTGATAGGAATAACAGCAACAAGAATTGGTTTTGATAAAAGAAGTAACCAAGTGCCAACAATAGGCAATGATTGATTTCCCCAGATGATGAAAGTACACCACACAAATACACAATACAAGGCTTAATGATGAATCTACATGCATGTGCTATCACATTAGCACTAGGAATATTTCACAAGGTCCACTCTGTGGATCTGAGATACAAAATCTTTTAAACAATCTTGAGTTTAAAGTTTTTTTACAATTTGATATAATCAAATGCCATTTACTTCAGACATTTCTATCATCTTCTACAACAGAACTAAGTTTCAAGTACCTGGGTCTATGGTTAAAAAAGGATTCATTCTGATTTAGATTTCTTCCAGCAATTATCCCATGGATTACGACTTTCTTTGCATGTTTTAGGATCGAACGATTCCCCAAAATGTCCAAGCAATACTTTCTTCCTACACTCATCCTAGAAATAGGATCATTTTAGTGCAAGTCATATGCTAAAAGAACCTACAACATAATGTGGTTTCTGTGGCAATGCATGTTTTAACAAACCTAAAGCTTAATACCAATTTGTGATTACAAACCTTAAGCTCGCAATATTCTCTCATTTTCTGAGCTTGTGCCATTGCCTTCTTAAATCTTTCACCTCTGAATCCTTCTTTACTTCGCAGCATGCATACAATTCGACTAAAGTCCTTCTTTTGGAACAGGACAATGTACGTCGCAGGAAGGTCGTCTCTTCCAGCCCTTCCAGATTCCTGATAATAGCTTTCGATTGATTTGGACATTGTGTTGTGGATGACAAAACGCTACACATGAGAAACACACATTGGTCAAATTACATATCAAAGATTACTAATATCACTATGACAAAAGGAATGGCACAAGCCACAACTAGCAGTTTATGCATTTAAGTGCATACCTCACACAACTTGCTTCATCAACAACAAATCCTACCAGTTGACCCTGCAATTGATAAGGCAGTTGGCCTCTTATTAGTTTGATCTTATAAACCAAAAGAAAAGAAACACTTCAGGAAGCATCGTTGAGCAGCAACAATTGTAACACAATGCCAGTACACAATATCAAAACTACACTCCAGAGCTAGAAGTGCCTAATTTAGGGCAATTTAAATTGATTCTGATTCTCCAGCTCTAACTTCAATTATTTCCAGATAAAGGCATGTGTTGCTGAATATAATCTAAGCTATAGGGCGGGAAATTGTGAAAACCAAAAAAATTCAATCATATGCTGGCTATGGAAGAGTATTATACTACATCATAAAGCCAAATATCAGACACACTTTGGTTGTGAAATTATTGTATTTTATCCTTCTTGAATTGCAATCTTGCCAATTAATTGGTCCAAAGGAATATTGGAAAAACAGTTACACCCTTAATGTCATTATTGTCCTATACACATTTAATGCACCTAGGCTATACCAAAAGGCAGCAGACAATACTTCTTTCCTTAATTGTATGCCTTCTTTTTAAAAAGATCAACGTATATTCATATTCTTCACATCAATTTTTTTTTGCCATTATACTTCTGACTGAAGCACCCAACCACATGAATCAAAGATGGTGAGAAAATCAGAGGAGACAAAGATGGCCAGAAAATCACCTCACACAACTGGTATCTGGGTTTACATTATTGATTAAAAAATATCTCAGCACATGACACATACTAACACTGCACATGTATCACATATTTGCTCAATTCCTTTACTCAACCATTAAACGGATCAATGTCCGGCATTGCGTTGGAATCAATATCCCAAATTAGAGCGGATGGAAGGGTGCAAAGTTATTGTGGGTTGCGCCTAACATAAACTACAAATAGCAGCACAAGTTTTACACTCAAGCATTTCAATTCAGTACACTGTACTCCAAATTAGAGCTAAGACATGTTTGTGGAACTTTAATGTTTACTCATTTCCTTGAAATTGTGGCCTCTAGATTAAGACATGGAAATAGAGGAAAATAGTATGCTCTCTAATATCTTAAGAGTGGACACATGCATTCCTTATAATTGAATAGGGTATTAAACAAATGAGCCACCTTAAAACAACTCCCTTTACTCGATTGCGGTCTTCCTATTTTTTCTTTTCTTTTCTTTTCTTCCTTTTAGCTCTCGAGCTGCACCACCTCCTTTCTCTTTCGACCTCTTAAAAAAAGTCTCCACACAAATTAAGATGGGTTTGGTGCCTAGAAAAATCCAAAGAAGGAAATAAAAGAAAGGAATTGGTTATGTTTTATTTGGAAATAAAATGGAAGCCTTGACGGTCACCAACTCTTTGTAAGGGTTTAATCCTAAACTTTCCTTCATAAACCATATTATTCGGTTCAATCATGTTTAAAGCATTTAGTCAAATGTATAGTTTCTAACTGGGGATAGAACAACAGAAATAGGTTGGCGACATGTAATAAAAACAAAAAACTCCAATCAAAATAATGTGTATACTAATGGTGTTATGAGATTTAACATACAAAATCATACCTGAGTTAGTCACATGCCAAAGGCATATTTGGCTAGAGCTTTCAGCCGTGCAGAGGGTAGTTCTAAGCCCATCTCAAACAACTGAAAACAGAAACTACTAATTGTGAGTTTTGAGATAATGCATGAATATGCGTAAGATGCAACACCAATATTCATAAGATGCCATCTGAAATAAACTACAAAGAGAATGACATGTCAAATATCCTCCCGCTGCAACTAATAGATTTGAGCATTTCAGCAAAGCAAGGGAAAATTCATCTATTTATCCAATTTTTATAAAATGACTCATCTCATTAAGTAAATAATAGTTTCCATTGATAAGTCTGGAACAAGAGTGCATGTATAATCTATGTCACATGTCCTTCAAGACTTAAAATCGGCTATCGTTTCAGGCTTTAACCCCTTTCCTTGATTACCAAACTATACATTTATTTTTGGGTGAAAACAAAACTCTTCATTTTGATAGGCATATTCTGTGTTGTAAAAAGCTGATACTTTCTGTCAACCTGCGTACCTCACTATAGAAATATTAGCCTAAAATAACAAAGCCAACAATAGGTTTCATTTACATAGGAAAACTCTGGATTGAATATTCATTTTCTAAATGAGACAGAATGCATCAGAAATTAATACTATAAGAACAATATCATACACTTGAGTTGATCCCTTGAGCTTACATTTACGGTACTTGAGTTGTGCACCTCTTTGTAGCTATTTGTTTAATGCATCACCACCTCATCAACATAGTAAATTTGAGTGGTCCTATAGTTTATAAGCCACAAGAACACTGTTTTAAGTACTACTATAGGAGAACTTGACAACTATCATCAACAAAAGGTCAAGTGCTTTTAATTTACATAATATGAACCAAAAAAAAATCCTTTTGGCATACAATTGAGCAGAACAGATCCATTAAATATGCACTTGGTTCCCAGTAAAATGTGCTTTTCTATTAGAAGGGATGGGTTAAAATATTCATGAATTAATCATAAAATCTTGATAACCAACATGCACTGAAGAGAATACTGACCATTCAATGCATTTACTATGAACGTGCCATACTTTAACTACACAGGAAACCCTCTTAATGTGAACACAAAATCAATAATCAGTGGAAAAGAATCATCCGAACAAAGGCAATAAAGTTGCATGAGCAAGAGATAGACAAAATTAAAGCGGAGCCTATACTTCTTTCTATGCATTATTGATTTTGTTTTACCCTCTTTCTTCTGAATTTACAATTCACTATATATTGTAGCTACTTATTCTGGCTTCAATCATTTTTCCCCTGGTAGGTTTACTGGTAGTTGCTAATTAGAATATAGCCAAAGCGCCCCTCAGTGCAAACATATGGACAAATTATGAGGTCGACATATAACCTTGCTTGCTGGACTAACTTTATGAACTTAACCAAATCATTTCTGCCTCAGAAATTATGCTGCAAGCTTACACAAATAACAAGTCAAATTAACTTGAAGTTTCAGATATTGATCGCAAAAAAAACCATAACCCCGAAACAAAAGAGCAAACATTTCCAAGAAAAGGCTCATGCCCATTCCAGAAAACCCAAGTATGAATAAAATCCAACCCCCCATCTTTGGCCTTCTTAATAAGATCAGGACACACCTGCAAACCCATGACGCATAAACTTAACCCAAAATAACCCAAATTCCTTCGAACAATTGCACATAAAATCAGTACAAATTACATATAAAATACTTCTGAGGTAGTGAATTGAACCAGTAACAAGAATCAGTAGACATTACATAAAATTTCTGCTACATTAAAACCTTTTGGACTATTACATAAAACCTTTTACTAGAAATTACATAAAACCTTTTGGCCTATTACCACTTTGGGGATAAAATTTCTTTGACGATACGAAAGTGCCTATTTGGCAACGTGATTTAAATTGTTTCTTTACGCTAACCATATTACGTTTCCTCTTTCATAGGTTCTACTTCTGCAACTGCTAAAGATGCAAGCACAAGACCAAACAAAAAAAGTAAGGCCACATATTTAATGGACTAACATATGCAAAACTCATTAATCATTCTACGTGATATTATAACATGTTAATCTTATTCTCCAGAAAGCCACAAAATAGGGGCAGCGATTGGCATGAACAGTAAGTGTATTTCACATATATGCATTAAATTATTTCACAACTAATCAAATCTAATTTGCATGCCATGCCTAGATGTGCAGGTCCTATATAAAAAACTAGATTACCCCAGGTATAGGTGCATGTTTTGTGATGCAATGTTCTGGTTTGAAGAAAAAAATGGTGACTGCAAAGTTGGTGAGCAGCACAAGTTCTCCATATGTTGTCAAGAAGGAAAAGTGCGATTGGATATATTGTGTGAAACACCTGCCCCATTGAACCTACTTCTGCAATATACCAGTGATCCGATTTCAGCAAAATTCAGGCAGTTGATACAGGTATATAATGGTATTTTCAGTTTTACTTCATTTGGAGGAAGAATTGACAACACAATCAATAAGACCAAAGGACCTTATACTTTTAGGATGTCGGGGCAAAACTACCACATTTTTGGCTCTCTATTACCACCTGAAGGGAATAGGCCAGTATTTGCTCAATTATACTTTCATGACACAACCAATGAGGTGTACAACAGAATGTCCTGCATAGATGAGGATGCCAAAGACCTTGATGAGTCAATAGTTAAATCTTTGATTACCATGTTAGATGATCATAGTTGTGTTGCTAAGGCTTTCAGAATGGCTCGGGATTGGTGCCAAACCAATGACTCCTACGATTTCAGACTTAAACTCCTTGGGGAAAGGCAAGAAGGCAGACAATATGACAAGCCCCAAGTTTCAGAAGTAGCAGCATTAATCGTAGGTGATTTTGGACAGAAAGACGGAAAGAGAGATGTTATAATACATAGCAAACTACATGGCTTGCAAAGAATTTCAGAACTACATCCACTCTACATGGCACTGCAATATCCAATTCTTTTTCCATATGGTGAAGACGGGTATCATGTCAAAATTCCATACCACACCAATGAAGGCAGGATAAAAACAAAGCGGAATTACATGACAATGAGAGAGTTTTACTGCTATAGAATTCAGCAGAGGTTATCTGAAGGAACCACTCTAATTCGAGGAGGGAGATTGTATCAACAATACTTAGTTGACGCCTATACTGCAGTTGAGGAAGAGAGGTTGAGGTGGATGCGACAGAACCAAAATAACTTAAGGGCAGATTTATATCAGAATGTATGTGATGCAGTTATAAAAGGCGATACCAATGCATCTGCCATTGGCAAAAGAATTGTGTTGCCATCAACTTTTACTGGTGGGCCACGATACATGGTTCAAAATTACCAAGATGCAATGGCTATTTGCATGGCTCTTGGCAACCCCTCGCTATTCATAACGTTTACAGCAAACCAGAAATGGCCAGAGGTTGAGGAGATGCTATCTCAAATACCAGGACAAACTCCAGCAGACAGACCAGATGTTATGACCAAGTTATTCAAAATCAAGCTCACATCTCTCATTCACGATATTCAGAAGGAGAAGATCTTTGGCAAGACCCAGGCTGATACAAACTTAACCTTTTTCCCTAGCAACTATATATACACTTGCAAAAATCTTGCATACCTTAATATGTGTATATTTGGAGTTGTATATACAATTGAATTCCAAAAATGAGGATTGCCTCATGCACATATTTTGATATGGGTTGAAAAAGAATTCCAATGTGACACTGGAAGTGATATTGACAAAATCATATGTGCTGAGATCCCAAGCAAAGAACATGATCCTCTTGGATATGAAGCTGTTAAAGAATTTATGTTGCATGGCCCATGTGGAAAGGATAACATGAAATCTTCGTGCATGAAAGATGGCAAATGTGGTAAGCACTTTCCAAAACCATTCTATTCGGAGACTACTATTGATGAGGACGGCTTTCCAGTTTATCGTCGCAGAAATAATGGAGTTCAAGTAGCAAAGGGAAAGAAGAACTTGGACAATAGATTTGTTGTACCTTATAATCGATTTCTCCTGCTCAGGTATCACCTTCAGTCCTTCCTGTTGGATGGATTAACCGTACATCACTCTTCTTCATCCCTTCTCCTTTTTATCAATACATGAAACTTGCGAAGAGGTAACACATTCCGACAAGTGCTGACATCTTATTCTAACAGGTATAATGCGCACATAAATGTCGAATGGTGCAACAGATCTGGCGCAATTAAGTATTTATTCAAATACATTAATAAAGGACCAGACCGTGCAACATTAGTCATACAAGAGAATGTCCTGTCATCAACGACTTTTGTAAGTGACACAATAATTGAGGTCAATGAGATAAAACAGTACTTGGACTGCCGTTATTTATCTCCATGTGAAGCATGTTGGCGCCTCTTCGCTTTTGACATCCACTATTCAAGCCCTACAGTCATGCGCCTTTCCTTAATTCTTGTATTGGAAATTTTAACATCTTTTCTCACATGTCTTATAGGGAAATATTATTCACTGCACTACCAAAAGCAACGTAGCCCATTGTTTCATAAACAAGCTAGAAGAGGGGTTTGTCTATAATGTAAAAGACTTCAATGTGCTGCTTAATAAGAAGGAATTTTGTATTGTTAGAAATAACAACAACATGATTGAACTTCATGGAGGCTCTATGGTCAAAAAAATCCAACATAGCACTCATGGTTTTCCCCTATATCCTTTTAATTTTACTGAAATCGAAGACATCCACCTTTCTGAAGAAAATAACCTCATTGGTAAATACCAACTAATTCCTACACCTTTGCTGAAAATTGCCTAATGCAACCGACTAATTTTCTTTGGGTTTTGCAGAGGTGATTGGCTATGTGACTGGTGTGGGCCTGCAGAAAACAGTTGGGACGCCAATTCGACAAAGAGGTGTCGCAAAGACTCTTGATTTTCATCTACAATCCAATACGTAAGCTTAATTGTTGCCATCTATAGTAGCTTTTTCTCTGCCATTCATCTCATTATCCAATTGCTACTGAATTTGTACTGCATGCTGATTGTAGGGGTGAACGTATCAAAGTAACACTCTGGGACAAACTAGGGGATGAACTACTGGAAAGGAAAGCAAATCAGGATGGGCTCTATGCTGTTATATTGGTTGCAATGCATGTGAAGGAATTCAAACGTGCGAGGGATTATACGACAATTCCATTTTCCTTCACATGTTAATGTAGTATGCTTGATTGCTAAACGTGCCTATGATTTGCATGCAGATGAAGTCTACATATCAAGCACTCCCTCTACACTAATTTATGATTCTACAGACATCCCTCAACTATTTGAATTTAGAAACCGCAACATGTAATTATACATACTAATAAATATATAAAGAGGGAAATGGATAAATACTCACCATTATTTCATGCTTGCGTGCGTATGCAGAAATGGTTTAGTCGTGGATGGCCTCCCTGCAGACCAAGGCCCGCCAACAATGAGCATGACAGTTTTACAAATGTTGGAGGGGTGTAGAGATAAAAAAAGGGTATTCAATTCTAGGTCCAGCCTATTATCTACATATGTTTCTACTCTAACCTAATTTCACTACATATACACATTGTCTGTAGGATACTGTTTTCCACTGTCGAGTTAGGATTTCAGATATCACAACCCAAACACCTTGGTACTATTTTGATATGGGTTGAAAAAGAATTCCAATGTGACACTGGAAGTGATATTGACAAAATCATATGTGCTGAGATCCCAAGCAAAGAACATGATCCTCTTGGATATGAAGCTGTTAAAGAATTTATGTTGCATGGCCCATGTGGAAAGGATAACATGAAATCTTCGTGCATGAAAGATGGCAAATGTGGTAAGCACTTTCCAAAACCATTCTATTCGGAGACTACTATTGATGAGGACGGCTTTCCAGTTTATCGCCGCAGAAACAATGGAGTTCAAGTAGCAAAGGGAAAGAAGAACTTGGACAATAGATTTGTTGTACCTTATAATCGATTTCTCCTGCTCAGGTATCACCTTCAGTCCTTCCTGTTGGATGGATTAACCGTACATCACTCTTCTTCATCCCTTCTCCTTTTTATCAATACATGAAACTTGCGAAGAGGTAACACATTCCGACAAGTGCTGACATCTTATTCTAACAGGTATAATGCGCATATAAATGTCGAATGGTGCAACAGATCTGGCGCAATTAAGTATTTATTCAAATACATTAATAAAGGACCAGACCGTGCAACATTAGTCATACAAGAGAATGTCCTGTCATCAACGACTTTTGTAAGTGACACAATAATTGAGGTCAATGAGATAAAACAGTACTTGGACTGCCGTTATTTATCTCCATGTGAAGCATGTTGGCGCCTCTTCGCTTTTGACATCCACTATTCAAGCCCTACAGTCATGCGCCTTTCCTTTCATTTGCCGAACCAAAATCCAGTTACATTAAGAGATTCAGAATAATTAACATCGCTGCAGTACACATATGTAGAGATACCCAAATATTATGTCTGGAATGCATCAGCAAAGAAGCGGACAAGGAGAAAACTAGGGAAAAGCATTGGAAGAATCACTTATTGTCATCCTACAGTAGGGAAAATATATTACCTAAGGATTTTATTAAATGTTGTCAAGGGGCCCACATCATTCAAGGATATCAGGAGTGTCAATGGAAAGGTGTACAACACTTTTAGAGAAACATGCTATGTTCTGGGCTTGGTCAATGATGACAAGGAATGGACGGCTGCTATTAAAGAGGCACAACAATGGGCTTCAGGAACTCAGCTTAGAGAGTTATTTGTTACAATTCTCTTATTTTGTGAAGTTAACAACCTAAGACAATTTTGGGAGAATAGTTGGGAAGCACTGTCGGAGGACATTCTATACCAAAAGAGGAAGCAGTTCAGGTATCCAGATTTAACACTGACAGATATACAAATACAGAATTACTGCCTCTTGCAAATAGAAGACATTCTCAACAGGAATGGGAAATCCATTGTTGATTTCCCGGACATGCCAATGCCTGATTCTTCCCTCCTCACAGCAGCAGACAATCGTTTACTTCAAGAAGAGTTGAACTACAACATAATAGAGCTCTCACTCCAACACCAGGTTTTGCATGCAACACTCAATTCACAACAGATGCTAATCTATCAAAGAGTCATACAATCAGTTCAGAATAGGAATGGAGGATTCTACTTTATTTATGGGGCAAGAGGAACAAGTAAAACATATTTGTACCAAGCTTTCATTGCACAGTTAAGATCAGAGAAGAAAATTGTTCTTGCAGTTGCATCATCTGGTGAGTTTTCCTAAACACATTTGTCAATACACTTATTAATAAGATTACTAAATTACTACTGAACCAATCCAAACAATGTCAAAAATTGCATCACTACTACTTCCAAATGGAAGAACCGCACATAGCAGATTCGTTATTCCGTTAGAACTAATGGAAAACGGCACGTGTGGTATCAAGCAGAACACACATTTAGCAGGGTTGGTGAATCAGACATATTTAATTATTTGGGATGAAGCACCCATGACACAGAGATTTGCCTTTGAAGCACTAGACAGGACATTAAGAGACATCTGTAGCAGCAAAGATGAATCTAACATGCAAAAAAAGTTTGGGGGGATAACAATTTTATTGGGAGGAGACTTTCGCCAAATCTTGCCGATCATCCCAAAAGGAAGGAGACATGAAATTGTTGAAGCGACCATCAACAATTCTAAACTATGGAAAGATTGCCAACTATTGACTCTTTCACAAAGGATGCGAGTCAATGACCTAGATTTAAATGGGGAGATAAATGAGGAAAAAAGAGAATTCAACAATTGGGTTTTAAGCATTGGAGAAGGGAAAGCACCAGCGAAGTCAAGAGAAGGAGAAGGTGAGGCAACTTGGATTTAAATTCCAACTAAATTCATTGTTGATGGAGCACATTGTCCTATAGAACGGATTGTGGAAGAGATATTCCCATCCTTCGCAGCAAACAGAAGTGATCTTGAGTATCTCAGGGAAAGGGCAATACTCACGCCTTTAAATGACGACGCTGATGCAATTAACGATTACATGTTTGACATGTTAAAGGGAGTGGTCAGGGAATACAGAAGCTCAGATGAAGTGTGTAAAGGATCAACTGATACATCAGAACAAGAAAACATGTATCCACCAGAATTCCTAAATTCTTTGAAATTTTCAGGTAACCATTTTTCTACATGCAGCAAACCACAAAAATATGTACACTAAAATCAAAGACTAACAACATTCTAATTTCTAGGCATGCCACCACATTTACTGAGGTTGAAAGAAGGCCTACCCGTCATGTTGCTAAGGAATGTCAATCCCAGTCATGGCCTATGAAATGGCACAAGAATGCTAATTTCTAAATTGGGTGAATGGATAATTGAGGCTATTATCATTACTGGGAGCAATATTGGCAAAAAAGTTTTGATCCCAAGAATTACAATGACATCTACAACCGGTAACTGGCCTTTCATTATGAAACGACGCCAATTTCCTATCAAGCCATGCTATGCAATGACAATTAATAAAAGCCAAGGACAATCCTTAAATCATGTTGGGGTGTACCTACCAAAGCCCGTTTTCAGCCATGGACAATTCTATGTGGCCATCTCTCGAGTTACAGATCCACAGGGTTTGAGAATTCTTTTAGTCCAAGAGGAGGAGAATAGCCATAACTATACAAGGAATATTGTATTCAAAGAAACTTTCAACAACCTCAACACCGAACACCAGGTACTACTATTGATTATTTTCCTAATTATTCATTAATACTAAAAACAAAGACAAACTAACATTTTATGCAATGCTTACACAGGAGCTGTAAAGTACAAGGCAACCCAAGAGATACAAAACACAGATATGCTAGCCTTCAATTCAGCCAATGAGTACATGTTAACCTAACTCCAATCCCATTTCATTTTATTCAAAATCTTATAAGTATTCTGACTTTTCAGTCGAAAAAAAAAGTATTGTGACTTCATCAATATCTCATTCTGCTTATTCAATATGCAGCGCAAGAGTATACTCAATTAATTAACTTGATGTCCTGATTTTCTCTTTTCTTCCCAAATTATAAACCATGTTCGTACTACACATGGGGTGACAGCAATAGGATCCTATTAGAAGCAACAAGAAAGTAATGTCAACCTCAAACCTGATCTTGATGACATCCAAAGGTGAGGTAACTGATCGAGAAACAGCTCCAGAAAATGCTCCTGCCGTGCCATCTACCAAAGCCCATTTTAGCTGGCCAGGTTCTCCCATAAACCGATGCTCCTCAGCTCAGGCTAATACCTCAAATCCAGTTCCCAGAATACCAGGGAAACACTACAAAATTAAAGGCCAGCCTGTCAAATTAGTAACATATCAACTAGCCGCAGCTCACAGCCTCACATCACCTATAACAAGGCAATCTGAAATAGATACAAAAAGGCTAGAAAACCCACAATATCTGACCATAAACAAGAAAAAGAGGGAAGTATATAAAAATATCATAAACAACGTGACATAATAAATACCATTAAAAAAGTAAGGTTGTAAAAAGCTAAAGACAACTGTCAACAAGTAGAAGCCAACCTTCAAGTTTAGAGTGGAACACTAATGCATCAAGTTCAAAGATGAACAAACTTTAGGAACAAAACTAACATTACGTTTATTATGCAAGACAATTATCAGGGAACTATATCTAGAGATGTCCATGAGATTTGATAAGCGGTAGAAATCCACGTGTAGAACAAAGGCTGAATAGGATAATGCATCTGGTAGTGAAACTCTAAGAAAACCAAGGGTTCCCTTTTTTAAAACACCTCAACTTTTAATTTCCCAAAAAACCACCATACCTTTAATTTATATCATAATCACACAAAATTTAGGCTTTAATCGAAATTTGTTTCAAATATTATGTGTGGCACACTAAAGAAGGCCCAACCATAAAACTACATCTCTTTAATGCAAGAATAGAAGAAGTAGCCTTCATATACAATGGGTTTCACAAGCATGAGATTGTGAACCATTTACCTTGATGGCAAGTTACTGAACGCCGGTTGGTTCATGTATGTCTGATATTGAAACCAAGTAATAAGTAATTCATCTCTTACACTAAATATTGTGGGAATCATAAGCTGGAAAGGAAGAAGTAAGCAAAATAATGACCTGGAGTGACAACAGTGGTGGCAATTGATGAGTTGCTGATGGATAGGCAGATGCCTGAGATGACATCCATGATGGTGTAGCTGTACCAAGGCTTGATGTACGCACCAAGCCCCTCGAAATTTCCCTGTTTGGTAGAGCAGCTTGCAAGGGCATCATGGATGGAAACCCTGCACAAGACAATAGAAAACCCAACACAAGACAAATGTACACTCTTAGAATGAGGCCTTAAGTTTGTTTATATAGAATATAGATATCACATAGTCAACAAGCTCACCTTACTGCCCTTACCAGACCTCTAGACCGTAGAAACCACAATAACTGGAATGAATTCTTCAATACTGGCAAGAAACACAAAAAAATCTGAGAATCCACTATAACTTTACAAATTACGATGTATGATAAATGGAACGAAAAGTTCAAACTAAGCAAGCAGATGATCCACCTGAATTGATCACCTTCTGTAACAATGTCCTGTCAAACTGAAGGTTAGAATCAAAAGTGCTAAAACCTCATTAGAACAACCAAAAGTGGCCTAATGAAAACACAAGGAAACACCTTCACAAGTCCATCTAAAAGATGAGCAACACTTTGTACATTGGCATCTGAATCTGCTGAGAGCTTGCATGATACATAAAAAATCGGATTGAAGAACACCATAAAATCTCCTCTCACAACCTGCAGAGAAGAAGATATGAGTAAGAATTAAAAGAAGTCTACCCACAAAGCAAGCATTCGACTCCCACCTTTGCGATATTATATAACGCTTCACAAGCATAATATCTAACTCTGCTATCTTCATAGCAAAGGCATGGGGGACTGGTGGAACCATTCGCTGGAAATTGCACCAAAAAAGGAAAGTGTCAATTGAGGTATAAAGAAAATTTACAGTGCTACAATCGAAAAAGATGCAACAAAGATTAAAAGAAGTTTGATGATTCTTACCAGATAAAATATATTTCAACTTTCAACTAACTAACACAATAAGCATGGACACAACGTTAACATTTATTAGAAAGTCACCTAGAATTCATGATACAGGAATCCTTACCTCGAGATGCTGAGCCGCTTCGGAAGTCAAACCAACCGTGGCAGCAGCTAATCCAATCAATCCACCCTAATTAAGCAATTTAAGAACAAACAACTCAACAACAAGCCAAAAGTAGACATTTTAGCAATGGATTTTAAAACCCACAGTCCTAAAAAGGAAAGTCTCATAGAAGATACCGAGCGGGAAGATGAAAGAAGATAATGTTCAACCTTTCATTGATTTGCTTGAGCCGAGTAGATGAATTCCTCACCCAACAGCTTCATCACAGCTGCTATCTTCGCATGATCTCCCTCCGCAACCAAATTCTTCGCTATTCCTTCAACTTGGAAACAATCAAAACAAGGTCTCAATCACCCAAATAACACGAAATTGAGGGGCAAAACGGAATAAATTGGCAGCGAATTCCTCTACAGACCTCAAATAAGGAGCATTCAAATCTCGAATTTCACAAGGGAGAAAAGGAAATAAGAAAAATCTAGACAAATATATCTCTCCGATAAATCTGCAATGAAACCCTAGAAAACGAAAATTGGCAAATTTACCAAAGGCTGCGATGGTAACCAGAAATCGTGCGTAAACGGAGCTGTAAAATCAATGAAATGGGTAAAGTCGAGAAGCTAACCGGGATCGCGAAGGGGGGCCTTGACGGTGTAGCCACGTTCAAGAAGAGCCTTGACGAGGCACGACGCAATGAACCCCAAATCGCCGGTAACGCACACAAATTCTCCCGTTCCACTCTTTCTCTCTCTCTGTCGTGCTCTGCCTGGGGGGGACCGCCAATCTGCTCGGTGCAGGCGGTGGAGTAAGGTGGAGACTGAAGAATTTTAGGTTGTGTAATATCGGAGAAGGGTAGTGTTGTGGGTAAACAGACAGCCTCACATGGGTTAGGAAACTCTTTTTTTTTTTCCTTTTTTAATTTGGAAAGGCAGATGAGTTAGGCAACTTCAGTTGCCTTAATGTAACTCAATTCACTTTAACTCCTTCACTTTAATATCATCGACTATTTGAGATAGGTGAATAGGAAACACAGTCTTGATAATCTAACTCCTCCACTTATTGCATCAATTTAAATTTAATATAAATACAAACAAATCATTGTAATTACTTTGTATTTTATATTTACACATATGTTAAATTTAATATAGATACAAACAAACCATTGTAAATACTTTGTATTTTATACTCACACTTATGTTAAGAAATATATACTATCTTCAATTATAAAATACATTTGCTTATAAAAATCATGAAGTCTCTACAAACTAAAATAAATTAAACAAAAAATAAATACATTTTACGAACGAAATCAAATGTGGTACACCGTACACGAAACTTAAAACGTCACTATTTACATTATTGTCGTAACAGGTCACCAAACACACAAAAAACATTACAAGCTGCATCTTAAATACTAAACACACTTGAAAAAACTAATGAATATATAATTAAAAAAAAAATACATTGTCCAACCAAAATAGATTGTATATAATATAATAAAACTTGCTCTAATTCAGGACGTCTTAATACAGGCTTTCAAACTTATATATAACATAAAATTATACCATACAGGTTCTCTGTAATCTACTTGATAAACCAATATTAATTAGTATACCACTTAACCTATGCACAACTTGATAAACAAATATTAATGGTTCACAAATATACGTATATATATATAAGACTAATTAGTATACAATTTATCTGAACAAACAAACCAAAAATCTCATTTTATAAATCTATCTATCTATCTATATAAAACATACTAAGGGTGCAATAAATGCCTAATAAGTATGTAAAAAAATCCCTGATTTCATCCTTAATCTTTCATTACAATCTATATCTTCTAATATAGCTCAATGGTTAAAAACACTCTCATAATACAAAAGGCCTAGGGTTCAACCGCCCTTCCTAACAACTTAGCTTTATTATTTGTTTCATCATGCTTTATCAGATAAAGATCAATTAAAGAAAAAAACAAAAAAACTGTGAACATAAACCAAACAGCAAAAACAATTAAAATTTAAATAAAGCCCAGATTCATAGTATTATTTTTTATTTTTTGACTACAAAAATAACATTGCAAAAGAAATGTCAAATAGGATCATTTTTTTTGGGGTATATTATCATTCGCTTTGTCAGACATATTCTGTCATTTCACGTCATTTATGTGTTGAGTTGCTTTAATTTGTCACTTACAAAAAACATAAAAAAAAACCCCATGTGAATATCAAAATAGATTTAATAGCCCATCATTCAATTTAAATTTAAAAATAATCAGGATACAAAACTAATAAAGTCATACGAAGTTTACAAGATCACAATGGAATGAGTTTAACATTTATAGCGAAGTTACATAGGTCAATTATCTAAAGTGCACACTTAATATCCACGCTTATAAACCGGATTCTGTTATTCATATGTTTTGCATGATTATGTTATGTAATGTACGAAAGTGTAAACTTACTATTGTGGTGCATTCTGAATTTTGGTCATTTATAGAATCAGAACAAAAAGTATTATGCACGAGAATAATGATATAATGTTCAAGAACAATTGTTAATTAGTGTAGCTCCTAAAAGACTAATTAACTTGCTTTATAAGGACTCAAGAAACTCTATTATGCCACAAAAGGAAACAACAACATATTATACTTTTTAATATTGTTAAAATATACACGAGCTAATTGCTACTAATTATTTGTGATGACGTCTTTCGTAATTTAAAAAAAAAACTCACTGCTTCCATCTGACCATCCTTGAAGCTATACAAAAATTGTAGTACTTTTAAAGAAAAAAATTGAAAAATAAAAAACACTATTTCAGAATTTCGCTTTAAAATTCATATATATAAAAACTAAACATTCTTTAATATAGAACTTCAAATTTTAATGTTCTTCCCTTCATCTATTTTGGCTAAATCTAATTTTAAATAGTATTTTTCTACTACGTTAACATTTAGTAATTCTTAAACTAATATTAAATTTTTTAACAAAAAATTTATATCGATATAAATAAAAACGATCTCGTGCGTAGCATGGGCATGAATTTCTAGTAAAGTAATAAAAAGGTATAAGTTCAATTTTCATTAATTGACTTGCTTGCCCTCTATTAAGACACAATTTAAAATGGAGATGGATGGTGTATCTATCTATTACTACCCAAATTTATTATTTTAGTTGTAAATTTATGCTTCCATCTACTTTTGTTCCCTTGTTGGTTAGACAAAGGATGGCAACGTTCATTACGTTGAGGTGTAATGTGCAAGTGGAAATAGCTATGTTGTGTGATATTTTTGTCCAATGGTAATATCTGGTGCACTTGCAACAAGTTGTCAAACATAGGAATCCCTTGCCAGCATATGTTTATTTTTTCAAAAAAATAGGCCTTAACGTGCCGCCAATAAGATTTAGTTTGGGGTGCAAATCCGGTGATGACATGTCTACACGTTAGGACTAAGGACAACTAATAACACTAGATTGAAATCCATCCAACGGGTACAAACGCATACGTATTGCTAGATGAGAAACATCCACACTCTCGGCCTCGCTTGCAGACACGCGCTTTTTAAATAAAAGGAATTCCAATCGACACAATCAGAAAACAGAGCGCGAGATGAGACAGTTAACGGGAGGGAAGGAGAGCGAAGCTAGGGCGATTTCAGATTTCGAGCGAAGCTAGGGCGATTTCGAGCGATTTCAAGAGAAACTTCCAAAAGCAAGGTAATGTATCGATTTCATCCTGTTTTGCAGTACATCTACGCGATTTCAACCGCTTCATCTCAGTTGTTTTCAGTTTTTTTTCGCTCGAATTTCAGTTTTTTTCCATGTTTGTTCTGTGCGATTTTGACTCCTTCAAACAGATTTCGTGTTCATCTTCTAAGATTTCTAGTGGATTTTTTAGGTATCGAAAGAAGAAAGAACAAAAACAAGACAAAAATGCGGTCATAAAAACATGTGTGTGCATATGGTTGTAACATGAGTGTGCTGATGATTTAATTATATTATTGTCTGTAAACTGTTAAAAGTGTTGTAAACTGTTAAAGTGTTGTGTGCATATGACAAATAGGATGTGCCTCATATGATAACAACATATTTGTGCATATGGTTAAAACATGTGTGTGCAAATGATTTAATTAAAACTTTTGTGTGCATACAATAATAATGTTTGTGTTCATATACTATGAGTTAATGTGTGTTCAAATTGTGTGTGCAAACAGTTAGGCAAGTGTATATGTTGTGTGCATGTGATATACCTTATGTGTGCATTAAATAAAATACAGGTTGTGCATATGAAATAAAATTAAAAATCTTGTGTACTATAATATTCTAATTATATCTGTGGGCTCTTGTTTTTATTGCTTGAATTCCAAAGGTGACGGAATTAAGATATGGAACAATGACAATTGATCCAGATCAAAGCCCAACATCATCTATGACAGATAGGGAGTTGAGGACAAAGCGAAGGAATGACAGATCTACACAGAACAAAACACCAACTTCATCACTAACACAAGGTATATTGTACATATGTGTGCATTTGAAAACATATTTATCTTTGAATATCTCTAACTTAATAGGTATGCATATGAAATGTACGTTTTGAATATATGTACTTAATAGGTGTGAAGGGAACAAACAATAAGAGAAAAAAAAGGTTGGCTATCAGACAAGTACAACATTGTAGTCCAGAATCTGAAGAAGAAGAAGAAGAGAGAGACTCCACAGATCTGAGAGGGATAGATCCATCAGATTCTATGATGATGGTTCTGTATGAAGAAGGACAAACATCTACACAACAACAAGATTCTAGTTGTGAATTCACTACCCCAACAAACACTCCCCCTGGTTAGTAGAATAGCTTTCCGTGTGCAGATGTCTTATAGCTGTGTGTGCATATGTGTTTAACTTGTGTGTGCATATGTAAATGTGTGGATGAGTCTTGTGTGTGCATATGCACACATGTACATGTGATTTTTAATTGTGTGCACATGACTTTTCATTGTGTGTGCATATGTGTTTAACTTGTGTGTGCATGTTTATTAACACTTGTGTGTGCACACACTTGTGTATACACACACTTGTGTGTGCATGTTTGAAGATGAACAGAATTTGCAAACATATCTATGCACGTTTGCAAACACACTTGTGTGTGCACAAGTGTGTGTGCATGTGCAAGTGGACATAAATGCGTGTGTCTGCACATGCACACACTAGTGTGTGCACACACAATGATAAGTGTATTGTGTACACCGTGTACAACACTTTAATACTTATGTGTTCATATGTTAAACACTCCCCCTGGTTAGTAGAATAGCTTTCCGTGTGCAAATGTCTTATAGCTGTGTGTGCATATGTGTTTAACTTGTGTGTGCATATGTGTTTAACTTGTGTGTGCATATGCAAATGTGTGGATGAGTCTTGTGTGTGCATATGCACACATGTACATGTGATTTTTAATTGTGTGCACATGACTTTTCATTGTGTGTGCATATGTGTTTAACTTGTGTGTGCATGTTTATTAACACTTGTGTGTACACACACTTGTGTGTGCATGTTTGAAGATGAACAAAGTTTGCAAACACATCTGTACACGTTTGCAAACACACTTGTGTGTGCATGTGCAAGTGGACATAAATGCGTGTGTCTGCACATGCACACACTAGTGTGTGCACACACAATGATAAGTGTATTGTGTACATCGTGTACAACACTTTAATACTTATGTGTTCATATGTTAAACACTCCCCCTGGTTAGTAGAATAGCTTTCCGTGTGCAGATGTCTTATAGCTGTATGTGCATATGTCTTTAACTTGTGTGTGCATATGTGTTTAACTTGTGTGTGCATATGCAAATGTGTGGATGAGTCTTGTGTGTGCATATGCACACATGTACATGTGATTTTTAATTGTGTGCACATGACTTTTCATTGTGTGTGCATATGTGTTTAACTTGTGTGTGCATGTTTATTAACACTTGTGTGTGCACACACTTGTGTGTGCATGTTTGAAGATGAACAGAATTTGCAAACACATCTGTGCACGTTTGCAAACACACTTGTGTGTGCACAAGTGTGTGTGCATGTGCAAGTGGACATAAATGCGTGTGTCTGCACATGCACACACTAGTGTGTGCACACACAATGATAAGTGTATTGTGTACACCGTGTACAACACTTTAATACTTATGTGTTCATATGTTAAACACTCCCCCTGGTTAGTAGAATAGCTTTCCGTGTGCAGATGTATTATAGTTGTGTGTGCATATGTGTTTAACTTGTGTGTGCATATGTGTTTAACTTGTGTGTGCATATGCAAATCTGTGGATGAGTCTTGTGTGTGCATATGCACACATGTACATGTGATTTTTAATTGTGTGCACATGACTTTTCATTGTGTGTGCATATGTGTTTGAGTTGTGTGTGCATGTTTATTAACACTTGTGTGTGCACACACAAGTGTGTGCATGTTTGAAGATGAACAGAATTTGCAAACACATGTGTATGCATATGATTTAACTGAAGCTTTTGTGTGCATACAATGATAATGTCTGTCTTCATATACTATGAGTTAGACAAGTGTATATGTTGTGTACACCGTATACAACACTTTAATACTTATGTGTTCATATGTTAAATATTATTGTGTTTCTTTTATTTTGCGCACAGAAACAAAGAGGAAGAAACAAAGATAAGGAACAAGAAAATCCCCCAGATATACAAACAAGTCAAAGCCAGCACAAATTGAGCCACACACTGAGCCAAAAGAGAAGGAAGTTACTGAAAAACACAAACAAAAAGGCAAGAGGAAGAAAAGCCCTACAGAACCAGAGGTATCTAGACAAAAGAAACAGAAAAAAGAGGACAAGGACACTGAGAAGGTGTCAAAGAGAGGGAAAAAGGAGGAGAAGGACACTAAGAAAGTATCAAAGAGAGGGAACATGGAGGAGAAGGACACTGGGAAGGTACCAAAGCAACAGTTGAACGTGAAGAAGGGGATAACTGAATCTAGGAATGATAACCCTCGGTTGTTATGTAGAAAATCCCCAAGAACACTAGTTTGAATGTTTGCTGATGAACAGAATTTCAGTGTTGCTCAGAGACAAGCTATTATAGACATGGGATTTGGAGCATTGCTTGCCTGGAAGGTCGAAGACTTGCCAGGGAGGCTACGCCTATATGTTGCTAGCAAATTTGATGAATGTAAATGCACCATCAAGTTAAATCGTTCTGCAGAGATTTTGGTTACTGAGAATGATGCACATGAGTATCTCGGCATTCCGAAGGGCAGCATCCAAATTGTGGCTCCCGATAAATTGCGCAACAAAGAAATCCTTGCCAAGTTAGCTGACGACTTCCCAAAAAAGACAACGAGGAGTATTGTGCTCAGTAATATCAAAGACAAGATGCTGACATATCAAGGGGATATTTGGTTCAAGAGGTACTTCATCCTCTTTTTTGTCAATTCGGTGGTGGATGGGCACGCCAATGGGAAGTTGAAGTTTGAGATACTTGATCTCCTAGATGATGTTGACAAGATAAGCCAATATAATTGGAATGCCTTTGTCTTTGACAAGCTTGTTGAGTGTGGAGGTAATTGGGAACCTAGTACAACAAAACCATACACGGGACCTTTGTTGCTACTACTGGTAAGAATCAAACTTTCATTTCTTTGAATTCATTATTTCTGAAATTTGTGTGCATATATGATAACTTATTTATGCATAGCCAGACACATGTGTGTGCACTTCACACACAAGTGTGTGCATGTTCACATATCACTTGTGTGTGCACACTTCATATAAATGGGTGTGTGCACATGCACACACATGTGTGTGTACTACACAAGTGATGTGTGTGCATGTGCACACACTTGTGTTTGTGCATTGCAAATGCACATGCACATAAATGGATGTGTGTGCATGTGAACACACAAGTGATGTGTGTGTGCATTTGCACACTCATGCACACACATTTTCACACACATGTGTGTGCATGTGCACATACTTGTGTGTGTGCATTGCACATGCACATAAATTGGTGTGTGTGCATTGCAAATGCACAATGACATAAATGGGTGTGTGTGCATGTGCACACACAAGTGATGTGTGTGCATTTGCACACACATGTGTGTGCATGTGCACACACTTGTGTGTGTGCGCATTGCAAATGCACATGCACATAAATGGGTGTGTGTGCATGTGCACACACAAGTGATGTGTGTGCATTGCAAATTCACAATGACATAAATGGGTGTGTGTGCATGTGCACACACAAGTGATGTGTGTGCATTTGCACACACAAGTGATGTGTGTGCATTTGCACACACTTGTGTGTGTGCATTGCAAATGCACATGGACATAAATGGGTGCATATATGTGTGCACACACATGTCTCGTGCTGTATGCATATGATTATGGTGTTGAGTGCATATGCCTACAGTGTTGTGTGCATATGTCTCCTACTATGTGTTTACCTCTTTGTTCACATCTTAATGTGTGCATAACACTTCTTTGCAGTTAATATATGTTGACCAAATGGTGTTTAAAGGAAAGCCTTCTGAGAGGAAATTTTCAATAATCAAGAACTGGAACACAAAGACACTAAAGGAAAGAGAAGACGAAGAGTTAATCCATGGTGGATTTGGGAGAGGGTTTGTTAGGGAAATGCCTCAGTTTCACGATCAAGATGAATCAACAAGGCATGGAGAGACAACTTCTGCCCAAGATAAACAGAATGATGCTGCTCCAAATGACGACGAACTCAAGACATTCATGAAGGGCTATCAACATGATGCTGAAGAAATGGTTGTAAAGATTAGAAAGTTTGTGAATAAGAACAAGGGGACACCACCACAGCTTGCTCACAATGGTTTACTGAACAAGGTCAACATTAGCTGTGAGAAGATTATAAATGTTAAGCTAAGATCGGAGTCCTTGTCACAAACTGAAGATAACGACTTTGACAACCAATCTGAATTCTGGGATGAAGCTGTAAAGTGCTTGGATGAAATTGATAAAACTTTGAAGGAAAAGGAGAAGCATGAGGGATCTATGTGGGTACCTGGACTGTCGGATTTTGTTCAACAAGTATCAAGGGATTACGGTGAAGTAAGTTAATAATGTGTATTTGTTTGCTATATATTTTGTTACAATATAACGAGTACTAATCCATGTGTTTACCTTCTAATGAAGAAGACCATGGATGAAGAAAACATGCACAAATCCCATATTGTTGGCAGTGATGATGATACGGAAGAACGAGGAAACATGGAAGAGCCACACACTTATGAAGAAAACATGGAGGAGGCCAGCAGAGTTGAAAAAGGGAGAAGAAATTGTACATGACAAGGAAAAAGAAAATAAGGAAGAATATAACCAGGTAAACATACAGGAGCATCATAATGAAGAAGAAATCATGGAGGAGGAAAATACTAATGACAAGGAAGAAGATGATGAAAATCAGGTAAGAAAATCTTTTAACAATAAATCTGTGTGCATATGTTGAGTCATTGTGTGTGCATATAAATAACTCCTGTGTGTGCATATGTTGTAGTTTAAGGGTCCAAGTGAAATGCCTGGCCAAAACATCGAAGAGCAAGATAAAGAGTCATCAAGGGAGAAACAGGTAAAAATAAAAAAAATCATTTGTGTGCATATGTTGATACTTGTGTGTGCATACTAATAACTATTGTTTGTGCATACCTCATAATTCTTGTGTGTGCATATTTTGAAGGTTGGTGGTTCAAGTACAATACTTGTCCAAATCATTGACGATAAAGATAAGGAGGCTTCAACAGACAAAGAGGTAAAAACCATGTGCATATCTAAAAACTTGTGTGTGCTTATAAAATGTTATTTGTGTGCATATGTTGATACTTTTGTGTGCATATAAATATCTCTTGTGTGTGCATATATTGAAGGTTGGTGGTTCAAGGGAGAACCTAATGTCTGCATATCTTGAAACTTGCGTGTGCATATGTTAAAACTTGTTTGTGCATATGTTGAAGGTTGTGTGCATATTGAAGGTTAGGGGTTCTACTGAAATGCAAGGACAAATGAATGAGGAAGAGGATGCATCAGGAAAGAAAGAGGTAAAAGTCAGAGAAAACCTACTGTGTGCATGTCGTAAAACTTGTATGTGCATATAAAATGATATGTGTGTGCAAATAATAATCATTGTGTGTGCATATTGAAGGTTGAGGGTTCTAGTGAAATGCAAGGCCAAATAAACGAGGAGGGAGATAAGGAAGCATCAGGAGAGAAAGTGATAAAAATCAGAATACCTACTGTGTGCATATCTTAAAACTTGTGTGTGCATATGATACTTGTGTATGCATATAAATAACTCTTTGTGTGCATATGTTGAAGGTTGAGAGTCCAAGGGACATGCCTTGTCAAATAATTGAGGAGGCCCAAATAATTGAGGATGCTGGGAAGGCAGGAGAAGAAAAGGCTGCTGAAAATAAAAAGGTAAAATCTGAATAGAATTTTGTGTGTGTGCATATGATAAAACTTGGGTGTTCATATGATAGTTAATGTATGTGCATATCTTGTTCCTTGTGTGTGCATATATTAAATCCTTTGTGTTCATATAACAATGCTTTTGTGTGCATACTGCAGATCATAATGGATTTTCATGAAGTTCCATCATTTGACTTGGGGGTCTCACCAATTTCTACTCAGGAGAAGGAAATATTGAGGAAACTGGAATCGAAGGAATCGACACCAGTTGAGGCAACAGAATCAACCATTCCAAAGAAGGTACATAGAAAGAAAATTTGGTTGAATTAGAACCTTTTATAATTTGCAAGACTACAACGGTTTGTGTGTATTATTAGGTAACATTTGTGGTTGGAAACTCTAATGTGACACCGGTGCAGAACGTACATAAAAGGATAACTAATCCTTCAGAATATGTGAAATCTCCATTCAAAGCAAGAGAGGTTGATATTAATGAGCATGCAACTACAGAGGAGAAAAATATCTACCATTGGCTGATGAACACAAGAATAAAAAATTGGTAAGTTGATATAAATTTATTTTCAAATATTATGTGTTCATATGATAGTTAGTGTGTGTGCATATATTAAAGCTTGTGTGTGCATATTAGAACTTGTGTGCATATATGATTCTTGTGTGTGCATATTTTGATTATTATGTGTGCATATTTTGATTTTTATGTGTGCGTATCTAATTTGATTATGTAAGTATGTTAAATCATATTTCTAATGAAAATAAGTTTCATGCAGCGATATGATTTTCAAGGTGAATGAATTCTCATACTACAAAAGTGACTTCTCCTCATTAAAGGAAGGACAATGCCTAGACAATGGTCTATTTGATGGATACACTGCAATATTAAATGAAAATGAAATATACAAAGATGCAGCGTCTCCATTGAGATTCTTCCTACCAACAGTGCATATGGTACATACTAAATATTGTAATAAATTATATCATTATTAACGAATTAAATTTTCTAACTTCATTTTTCTTTAACATGAAGATGTATACTGTGTTGGCAAAAGAAGTTGTAATGGAGGAAAGAACAATATTGTTCAACAAATGCTTAATGGAGAGCTTTAACTCTGTTCAAGGTTTCAAGAAAAAGAATTTGAAGATCCAAAACGTTGACCTAGTAAGTTGAAATTGTTCAACCATATACACATTGCATATTTGTCCATAATTCTTTTGTGTGCATATGATTAACACTGTTGTGTGCCTATGTGTACACTTATGTGTGCATATATATGTCTTGTCTTACATATGAAGACTTGTGTGCATGTGTGTGCATATGCACACACAGACAAAAGTACATGATGCATAACTGTCGTCATATTTTTTGGGTGCATATGCACACATAAGTGTTGATATGTTCTAACATACATTATTTTTATTGATTAAACAGTTCTTTTTCCCAATTACTGCCCATGCACACTATTATGTGATTGCAATCAATGTCAAGACACCCGTTGTCCACATAATTGACAACTCTTCCAACGGAGGTGATGACAAATATGGAGAAGTTCCCTGCGCATTGGTGAGTATAACTTGACTATAAATGATAAATTTATTACTATTGAATTGGAAAATTATTACTAACTTATGTTTGTTTGTTTTTTACACAGAGAACTTTATTTGTGAATTTTCTCTTGGAAAGTCAGATGTCAACGAAAGATCAAATCATAATGGATGTAAACAAAGTTCCGACTGAGAGACTACAGATGAGCTGGAGGGATGCAAATAACAAGATAGACTGTGACATTTTTGCAATGAGACACATGGAAACGTACAAAGGAAATGGGTTGTCAGAATGGCGCAACGGTCTGCTGAAGGAAAACCAAAAGCAGTTGAACAACTTAAGGGTGAAGTACTGCTCAACTTTCCTCAAATGTGAGCACAATGAGCACAAGAAAAAGTTTGAACAGTTACTTGAAGGCTATCTAAAGAGGAGAAGTTATGCAGCCAACAAGAAAAAGCTATGAATGTTGTAATGTTACACTGTGTTTGGAACAAAACAATTTAACGTTGTTGTAGCTTGAATGTTAGTATGACATGTACGGTAGAAGACAATTGAAGGTTTTATTTTGTTTTGTAGTGAATAACAATGTACTGCTTGTGTGAGTGAATGTATAAAATGCTAATATTTTTTGTGCATTTATTCAGTGTCTCGTGTGCAAATGCTAAGCTTACCGTGTGCATATATATAGCTAGTGTGTGCATATGTTGAATTCTTGTGTGTGCATATATGTATTCTTGTTTGTGCATTTAAAGAAAGTCTTCGAATAGTGTAATATTTTGTGTGCATATGTTGAAAGGCAGTGTGTGCATATGATGAGGTGCGCATATGATGGATTATTCTATGTGCATATGTTGAGTTCTTGTGTGGACATGTGATTATTGTTGTGTGTGCATATCATGAAAGCTCTTGTGAGCAAATGGTGAGAGCCAGTGTGTGCATATGACATACCTACTGTGTTCATATAATATATCTAGTTTCTGCACATGAAAACAAAAAGTGTGTAAAAGTTTCAATACAACTTGAATCAATATTCCGTTGAAATTTTGAATCTATAACAAGTGTTTCCTAATCCTCATATTGAGGGCAAGTCTTGTAATTGTGTCCAGACTTTTTGCAAATCACACATGTTCTCTTTTGCTTCTTTGAGTTTTCTATCCCAATCTCTTGTCCACTCCTAATGCGTCTCTTCTTGCCCTTGTTGTTTGCTCGTGGAGGAGGATGAACATTAACTTGATCTGGTAAACCACCTACATATTTTGAATAATTTCTTGTTGAGGTGGAAGCAGATGTCTCAGCTGTTGCTACACTCATAAAAGCTGCCTTTTGCTCCTTTATCACACACAGAAACTCCTTCATTTTGTCAACATTGTCACCCAAAATATCAACACAATAATGCATCTCTGACAAAAGTTCAGTCACCAATTTCTTCTTCTCATCAATCTGAGCACTACCATCGTAAACTGAACCATCCACTTCGAAAAGAGGTTGTAAAATTGATTGCTTCGTCCAACGAGTATTAATGAACTTTGTAGGTAATGACTTGATACCAAGGTTTTTAAATACCATGAAGATGTGACAGCAAGGAATACCTATACTGAGGAACTTGTTGCAGGAACAGTGGTAGTCATCACTAGCAATCACATGTTGAACTGTATGATTTTTCCCAACTGGAAAACTAACTTCATAGTGATGAATATCAGTTTCCTTCCTCAGATCAGCAAGCGAACACTGGTAAGTAGCACCACAAATCTCTTCTTGCACATCATAGAACATGTTGATGGTGCATATTGAAGCACAATGCCTTTCTATCTCCAACGACGTCTTCAGGCGTGGAGAGCAAGTGGAAGAATCCAAATCCAACTTCTTCTGATTATGCCTTTGTGACTCAATTGCACTATTAAACTGCATCATGAACACAACAAGAGTTGACTGCGACCCAAGAAAATTACCAAAGAAACTGTTTTGGCTTTCAGACCGAGACGTTGTCCTCAATAGGCCAGCCATCTTAACATCATGGAAGAATGAAGGTATCCAGTAACATCTTAGATCAAACATAACTCCCAACCACTCATTCATCTCTAGACCATATTCAGAAATAATAGTAGACCACTGCTCTTCAAACTGAATAGGAGTAAATTCCTCGCTCCAAACAATGCCATTAAACTTCTTATGGAATCCATCAATAGTAGTGGGACATGTCATATGAGGGAATCTCACTTTCAGATTGACCTTCTTCATGATATGCCACATGCATAACCGATGAACAAAACCACTAAAAACTTGCTCAACAACAGATTTTACAGCAGCATCTTGGTCAGTTATAATCACATACGGCTCACGACCTATTGCCCTTTTCAAATTATCAAATAACCACACATAAGAAGGTATATCTTCATTCAACAGCAAACCATCAGCAAACGTTATAGACTTTTTATGATTATCAACACCAGTAAATGGAACGAAAACCATGTTATACCTACAACATCAATAAAAAGTAAACACATCAATACTGTGTGCATTAAGTATTGATAATTTGTTCATATCAAATGCATTAATGTGTGCAGATGATATACAAATGTGTTCATGTGCAATGAAGAAATTTACAATTCAGTGTGTTCATATCATATACCTAGTGTGCATATCCCACGTCTCATGTGTGCATGTGTTAAATCATATATTTGCATATGTAATTGATTATTGTGTTCATATGTCTTCCTATTTCAGTGTGCATATGTAATAAACAGATTTAAAGGGTGATGGAAGAAAGTACATACGAATTCAGTTGATAGGTAGCATCAGCTGAAACAACGTCGCCAAAATAAGAGAAGCTCTTCCTACTAATAGCATCACACCAAAACAAGCGGCATAGTTGGTCCTCCTTGTTAACAAAATAGTCAAAGTAGAACGAATCAGATCGTTCTTTCCTCTTGTAGAAGTCATCAAGGACCATTTGTGCATCAGAGCCTACCATGTATGAATTGAGACCTCTCAGAAAATTCTTGAAATCAACAACAGTAGCACCTACATTAGCATATGAACCAACTAAATTCTTGTAGACTTTGTAACTCTTGCTAACACCGACATTTGATTTAATGCAGTTCATGATGAAGTCTTGGTGAAATGGTGTGACTTTCCTGCTGCTTTTAGAAAACTGCATTTCAGACTTCCGTAGCATGGGATGTGTATGTTCACTAACAAAATGTGTCACTCGGTAGCCATCATTTCCAGCGAATCTGAACCACATTTTAGCATCACATCCGCACTTGTTTGACATCGTCCTTCTTTTAACAAGATCTCCTTCAGCAGGATTGAACTCAGCATAAGGAGATACATGCTTGAACCCTTCTCTATTGCAAACTAGATACTTCCATATGATAACATTTGATCCATCCTTTGCTTTCTTTGATGAATTCAGACGTATAGAAAAACCACATGCTTCTGCATAGATTCGATAAAACTGAATGGCAGCTTCAACCGAAGGGAAAAGTTGTCCAACATGTGGCTTCAATTCATCATCACACACAGGAGAATGATACTCAATAGTACTGTATGGAGAAACAGTACCCTTCTTCTCCTCCATTTCACCCTTTCCTGAAAAAATGTGTCCAACATAATACAAAAATATAAGTTGCAGAATGTTGTGTGCATATATTATAACTCATGTGTGCATATTATTAACACTGTTGTGTGCAACTTAACTTCACTAGTGAAAAAAATCCTTACAGAGGCGGGCCTTTGGACACTTATTGAGGCGAATACCGTTCGCTTCAACTAAGGGGGTTGCAACAAGTAGGGACACTTTTTGAGGCGGGAATTTTACGCCTCTAAAAGGACATTATTGAGGCGGGCCTCATAAGCCCGCCTCAACAAGTCCCTCACTTTGGCGCCAAAATGAGGGACTTGTTGAGGCAGGCTTAGGAGGCCCGCCTCAATAAGTAAACACTTGTTGAGGTGGGCCTCTATAGGCCCGCCTCAACAAGTCGCGCGTATATACTTATAGAGGCGGGCGTATACAAGCCCGCCTCAACAAGTAGACGCTGACTCGGCCCAGAACTCGCCCGAGTTCTCGGCCGAGTCAGTCAGGTTCCTGATTTTATTCACAGAATAATATATAACAAACAATAGATTTCATTTGACCAAAAAAACAAACAACAGATTTCATCAAAGTACAGTCAGGTTCTCAACAATAGTTTACATGACAAGTAAAAACAAGTTCAATCCGATAATAAATACTTCGATGTAAAATACTGTGCCTATTGCTCACGAACAACATCCATTTCTTCATAAGTATACGATGTCTTCCTCTTAGGATATAGCTGCATAAAAAACACAGAAATTATTGACAAAAAACACAAATACTATCAATATATAGTTAGTTAAGTTACATACCTTATCTAGTCGGTCATGAAACTGATATCTAGTCGGTCATGAAACACAAATACTTCCCACCTTGATACTTGTACACTTGAAATGCCCTAGAAAATCAACATAATACACTCATGAAACTGATATTGTTAATATTCCAAAAAAACTAATTCGTAAGAAAAATAACTTACCTCATCTTATTCATTTATGATTTGTAACCCATATTTCTTCCCTATGATCTGTACGGATATGATTAGTATTATTTGTATCTTGCTCCTCCGGTAATGGTTGAACAACAGTTGATAACAACGGTGTGTCATCATACTCGTCATACTCATCTTCATCCACAACATCATCAATACCCAGAATATGTCTTTTGCCTTGGGCAACTGCACGCCATCTAGGATCAACATTGTTGCCAAATCAAATTAAACCTCAACTTTCAAACTAGTATAGTAAGCAAGCAAGGGTCGAAATCCCAAGAGAATCACAAGCGTTTATTTTCTTGTCAATAACCGAATACCAATCGAACAGTGTAACAAAAGGGGGGTTTTGAGGTTTGAATCAAATAAGAAATAAAACAGAATAAATAATATGCAATCAAATGTGAGAAAACACTTAGCCAGGTAATGTCCACATAAGTCATTCAAAGGTTGTTCATAGATTAAGTCCTATCTTCCTATTCGGTTATTCCTGTCCCGATCTTATGTAAATTCAGAGGGAAACCTTCCACAAAGAACCCTTACCAATGAATAACCCTAGTACCACTAAAGGTTCAACCCAAAGGCAACAATGCATATAAGAATTAACCAGGATACACAGAACGCTCGCTCAGATGAATTTACCATGTAATTATCTCTCCCTACAATAGAACAATTTCAACCAGAGCATGTAAATTGTAGTTGCTACAGCAGAATAGGACGTTAGCCCAACAGTTTCCTAATCCTAGCAATATGAAAATCACCAATAACAACTAGTTGCGCGGGCTAGTGCAATTAATGAAATCCAATGGAATAAGCTTAGAAGAGATAATATAACTCAATAGGAATAAATAGATAGGAACAAAACCTCACAACCAGATGAATAAACTCATGCTTCCATTATCGGACTAAGCCAAAGAGGCTTAGCTCCTCATAGACATGGTAGAAACTTCAAAGGAAAAGTAAACAACGATGAAAATTGCAACTAAAGTGGAATAAGAGTGTGGACCCTTAAACCTAATGCTAAAAGAAAGTATTTATAGGGCTCTAACAAATGACCTAGCCCATTAAGAAAATAACTAAATTAAAATGAGAAAAAGGGGAAAAAGAAATATGAAAAGATAAGCTCAGGAAAAGACGCAGCTTTCGGCGCTGATGACCCGCGATCGCAGGTGAACAGTACCCGCGATCGCGACTACTTCTCGATTTTCAACATCTGCAACACTTTTGTAAAAACGTCATAACTTTTGATTCTCAACTCGGATTGCGCCCAAATTTTGAGTACTTGTAGTAGACTTCAAGATCTAACTCCTAGAATTGGAATCACTTCATTTGGACATTTGAGTAGAGATAAAGAATCAATTGAATTCAGCACATTGTTCTTCTACTCTCGTGTGGACTCTCTCCTTGGTTCTTCTTCCTCTCCTCAGTGGTCAACTTCTCTTCCTCTGGATATCTTCAATTTGCTTCTCCAGACCACCAAATCCACACTTCTCCTCTCTAACTCCACACTCCTTGGTGGCTCCATAGCCCGAATCTTCAAATATACTCCAATAAGCTCAAAACACCACCAAAACACCAATCTTCGCCCCCAAACACCATGCACATGAATGTGTCTAAATCTACCCGAATGGCACCAATAAAACCCTCTAATAACTCTTAGTTAAGCCCTACAAAGTAATGCTTATCAATTGTCTACCACATAAAAAATCTGCTTAGCTTGTGATGCTAGGATGAATGGCTCGTCACTATCACTTAATCGGTCAAAGTTTACCAATGTCAAACCCGGATAAATTTCATCTTGCTTCACCCCGTTAGGGTTGTTGCCCCAGTTGCACCGGAAAACAGGGATTGTAAAATTGTTATAATCAAGCTCCCATATTTCTTCGATAACACCATAATACGATTGTGTCGCATCAACCGGTCTTTTGTCCTTAGCGCTCGCATAGACCCTAGATGATGCAACTACCTTCACTCCACTATTCTGCACCACACTCTTTTCATCTTGTATTCTAGTGTAGAATGTGAATCCATTGATATCATACCCTTCGTAAGACCGAACACATAGTCGAGGACCTCGAGATAACCACTTGACCGTATCAGAAACATCATGTTCTTTCCTTAGTTCCCCAGCTACTTCCTTCTTACACCAATCAACAAATGTGCGATTATGTTCCCGCATCAAAGCTCTTTCATTCAATTTAGCATTATTGTGTTGCAATTCAAGGCAATGCTTTTCTATGTAAGGATTGACCTCTGTAAGATGCTGCAACACACAAAGATGTGCCTTAATCTTCCTTTTAGATGGATGAGATATCACATTTTTACCAATTACTCCCTCTCCTTCAAGCCTCCCTACATGATGAGATTTTGGAAGACCTATTGGATGAAGTCTTGACAAAAACTCAGCTGCGTATTGAGATATCTCTTCATGAAGGACTCCACGAATGATACTACCCTCTGGATTCGCCCGATTCTTTGCTTTGTCCTTTAAACTGCCAAAAAATCTCTCAAAAGGATACATCCATCTTAAGAACACCGGACCACATAACTTGATTTCTCGAACCAAATGAACAATTAAGTGCACCATTATGTCAAAGAAAGACGACGGAAAGTACATTTCAAATCGACACAAAGTTTCAACAATATCATATTGGAGAGCATCCAATATTTCCAGATCAATAACCTTAGCACATATGGAACTAAAAAACACGCAAAGTTTTGTTATAACATGTCTCACGTGTTTCGGCAATATCCCACGAAGTGCGATCGGCAAGAAAACATTAATCAATACATGACAATCATGAGACTTCATACCAATCAACCGAAGGTCCGAAAGAGAAACTAGACGTTTTACATTTGACAAATATCCCGATGGAACCTTAATGCCATGTAAGCACTCACAAAACACCTTTTTCTCCTTTCTTGACATTGTGTAACACGCTGGAGGCAGAAAAGTCTTTTTACCATCCAGTTTTACCACGGGCCACAAATCTGGTCGAATATTCCTCTCTTTCATATCAAAACGAACTTTCTGATTGTCTTTCGTCTTTCCGAGTATATTTAGAAAAGTCCCAATTATAGCATCACAAACATTTTTTTCAATGTGCATCACATCGAGACAATGCCTAACCGACAAATCTTTCCAATAAGGAAGATCCCATAGTATAGACACTTTCTTCCATAAAACACCCTTTTTAGAGACGGACTTGAAGCCCTTGCCGTATTTGGTGTCAACATTTTTAATCCGTTCATAAACCTGTGATCCTGTCAAAGGTGTACGAGCTACTCCTTCCTCGGTGTACCCATTGAACTCCTTCTTCTTTTTATGGTAAGGGTGATATCGACTAAGGAACTTCCGGTACCCTAGATACACATTTTTCCTGTAATTTTTCAAGTAGGCAGGTTTCATGTCTTCTTCACATATAGGGCATGCTTGTTCTCCTTTGGTTTTGTACCCAGACAAGTTTCCATATGCCGGGAAATCATTTATGGTACAAAAAACCATAGCTCGCAAGGTAAAGTTTGAGTTGGTGTATGCATCGAACATTGGAACACATTCATTCCACAGTAATTTCAAATCATCAACAAGTGGAGCCAGATACACATCTATGTCATTCCGAGGTTGCTTAGGCCCGGAGATGAGGAGTGATAACATGATATACTTGCGCTTCATACACAACCATGGAGGAAGATTATAAATCGCTAGAAGAACCGGCCATGTGCTATGTTGACTGCTTAGAGTGCCATACGGATTCACACCATCTGTACATAAAGCAAGTCTCAGATTCCTAACCTCCTCACCAAATTCAGAATATTTCTTATCAATATTTCTCCATTGAGGAGAATCAGCAGGATGTCTAAGGAGTCCATCTTTCTTCCTCCCTTCCGCATGCCACCTCAGACTTTTTGCTTCCTTCTTTATCGAAAACAAACGCTGAAACCTAGGTATTATCGGAAGATACCACATAACCTTAGCTGATGGGCCCCTCTTAGCCGAATTTACCCCTTTACGCTTGTAACGAGATGCACCGCACTTTGGACACTCATCCAAATTTTCATGTTCGTTTCTGTAAAGCATACAATCATTTGGGCAAGCATCTATCTTGACAGCCTCTAAGCCTAAGAGACACATCAATTTCCTGGCATAATAAGTAGAGATAGGCATCTCATTGCCTTCTGGTAAAAATTCACCTAACCATTCCAATAAGGTGTTGAAACTTCCATCAGTCCAACCAGAAGCACATTTCGAGTTGTAAAGTATTGACACACCCTCTAACTTGCTAAATTTTGTACACCCGGGATACAAGGGAGTCTCTGCAGCCTTTGATACCTGTTCGAACATCTGAGGTCGTTCGTTCAAGTGATCTCTCACCCCATCCATCATCCCATTCATTTCATCATCTTCTTGGTCATCATCATCATCCATCTCATTATTCTCAGCAATATCATCATCACTATCATCAGTGTCTACCCGAACATCAAACTCATTGACACTAGAACTTGGACGATCAGGTATTTTCTCACCATGCCAAAACCAAACATGGTAATCTTCTTTGAAACCACGACGAAATAAATGATCCTCAATCTCATCAATATCAGCAAACCGCCTTATATTCTTACAATCACGGCATGGACAATAGATTTTTTCGGCTTTCGTACTCCGTTGGTGTGCTAAAGCATATCTAATGAACTCTTCAACCCCACTCAAGTATTGTGTCGTAGTATGGTCACCGTACATCCAAGGACGACTCATTTCTAGTAATAAATGCAAAATAACATGCAAGGAATTAAGATTAAATACTCATTTCTAGTAACTATCCCGCCAAGGGCCTAAATAGATAATAATACGCAACCAAGCAAGAAAAAATACAAACTCAACTATGCCGCCAAGGGCCTAAATTATGAATTATATCCCGCCAAGGGCCTAAATTATGAATTCTATCCCGCCAAGGGCCTAAGGAATTAGGGTAGAAGTATTACCTTGACCCAATATTGATCCTTCAAGGCAATGCCCTTATCAGCTTGTAGAATGTCATTTCACCAATTAAATAAAGAATGTGATTCTTTTCACTTTTGCTTTATTTATATAGCTTTTCTAAGACTAGTAAGAAGCTTCACTCATCAAAACTACTATGTATTTGTAGGAGCTAAAAAATATTAATCCATGTCACCCAAACTGGATATTATTGTAGCCTTATTCATTTACTTTTATTGCCTACCCGACTATCATAAATATCCAAAACCACAAGAGCATGTCCAAATACAATCAGTCTTCCCAAAACTCTACCATCATTGAAACTACTTCACATGCAAAATTAGCAAGATTGCCAGAACAATCATACTCGTTTGCATCAGTTCAAAGCAAAAGAAGCATGCATCCATCATTTCAAATACTGAAGTAAGAACCTAAAATTGAAAAACTAAAGCATTGAGAAGCGAACGGACAAGGAAAGGGGATGTGAACGTCGAGGGCGCAAAGGATGTTGATACCTGACTTGGGTTCGAGTGCGTTGAAGTATTAGATGGAGCTCGGCGAAGGGAGATGAAGTCGGAGCTCGGGAAGACGAAGCTCGGCGAAGACGGAGGAGATCGATGAAGTCGGGAAGACGGAGGAGATCGATGAAGTAGGGAAGACGGAGGAGATCGATGAAGTCGGAGATCGTCGTTGGAGCTCGGGACGAGAAGAGGAGGATATGAAGAGGAAAATGAAGGAAAGCAGCAGTTGTTTTTTTTTTTAATTAGGGTTGAGCTTATAGAGGCGGGCCTAACATGCCCGCCTCTATAAGTATTACGACTAATGGTCTAATAGAGGCGGGCCTTACATGCCCGCCTCTACTAGACATACTTGTTGAGGCGGGCTTTAAGAGGCCCGCCTCAACAAGCTTTAATTGAGGCGGGCTACTTGGCCCGCCTCAATTAGTTAGAATTAGAGGCGGGCCTTACCCTGGCACGCCTCTAATACTTTAGCGAGAAATGTTTTTTCGGATACTTGTTGAGGCGTATATTAATTTGGCCGCCTCAAAAAATGTTTTTGAGGTGTATAAATTAATTATCCGCCTCAAAAACCAAAAAAGTGATTGCCTAAGTCGTTATTGAGGCATTTTGTACTATGTACGCCTCTAAAAGGGAGCCTCAAAAAGTGTTTTTTCCACTAGTGCTTCCACTGTATGCATAGATAATATATGAAAGACTACCTAAATGGAAAGATGAATTAATATTGTATTCATGCCAGGTAAACACATGTGTGCATAGATAATATATAATTAACACTGTTGTGTGCACACCTCAACTTCCAGTGTGTGCATATATAATATATGAAGCACTAAAACTACATGGAAAGATGAAATTAAGATGTGTTCATAAGCTAAACACATGTGTTCATATGCTAAACACATTTGTGTGCATATGATTAACACTATTGTGTGCATACATCAACTTACACTTTGTGCATATACAGTATATGAAACACTAAAACTTTATTGTGTGCATATGCAAAATGTAAAGATAATATATAAAAGACTAAATACATGGAAAGATGAATTAATAATGTATTAATGACAGGTAAACACATGTGTGCATACATATAAAAAGATGTGTTCATATGCGAAAGCCAAGAGAATGTACGTAAACCTAAAACACAAAGAGAATATGTTCATATGAACCAGAAAACATGTTCATATCTGAAATACAAAGAGAATGTGTTCATATGTTAAAACAACAAGAAAAACAACAGAAACTATAGAGATTTAAAGCAATACGAAGCAAAATACGATATAATAAACTAAACAACAACACCGAGAACTTACCTAAATCCATCGAAAACGAGAAAGAAAAACCCCAATTTCAAGGGATCTACAGGCGAGACTAATTTGGCACGTCAAAATCAGTTGAAGCAGGTAATCAAAAACAAATTTATAGGGAATCAAAGGAAGAAGATGAATGCCAGATCAAAGAGGTGAATGCGCAATCAAACAGAAGACGATTTCATCAAATCGATGGAGTGTAGAAGACGGCGGCAACGATTTCAGCAGCTCGAGAAGAGCCATACTGTTGGATTGGAGAACAAGAAAGAAAAAGAAAGGGGCACGCGCCAAGGAACGCGCCGGAAAGAAACTTTAATAAAGAAGGGTGAAACGGACAGCCGAGATCCATCCGTATTCCTAACGGCCAATCACGTCCTCACGGGATCTTTTCCCTTTAGTTTGAGGCTATAAACAAAAATGAAGCAAAGTCAATAGTTAAAGTTAAAATTGATGGTTCCTTGTATAAAGAATTCACTCAATTGAATTAGAAGTATCATTTGTGATACGAAAATAAAATTTGGTTTAACTTTCAATTTATGCTTTACTAGAATTGTTATTTATTTTCATGTTTCGACGCCCAAACTTGTAAATGGGTATAATAAAAGATCGCAAAATTAGCATGTATTTTCTATTTTAATTTCCTAAATTGATTATCGTTTATATCCAAAAAAAGCATGATACTTTTTATTCTGAATTTGTATGTGTATTAACGATGTTAAGATTATTTTTGTAAGAGTAAAGTACTTCGTTAAAACCTCAATTATCTTTCTAAAGCTTACGTATAATGAGAAAAGAAACGGAAAAATTTACACGTAAATGTTTTGACGTAAGATACATAAATAGTATGTCAAGTAGGGGTGTTCATCCGGTCCGGACCAGATTTTTTCAAAATGCTGGACCGGACCTATTCGGTCCAGTCCGGTCTAGGACCGGTTTAGACCGGTCCTTATTAAAAAAAATAAAATAATTAAATTCTTATTTAATATCTAAGAAAAATATTAAAAAAACATTTATACTCCTAATTTATTAAATTAAGAAAAATATATATAAAAAAAACATTTAAACTCCTAATTTATTATTATTTTTTTTTTAAAAAAAATCCGATCCACCGGTCCGGACCGGTTAAAATCCCGGTTTGGACCGGACCGGACCGGACCGAACCCGGATTAATGGAAAAACATAGACCGAAGACCGGATCGTAATTTCACCGATCCGGTTCGGTCCGGTCCATTTTTCCGATCCGGGTTGTTTTTGAACAGCCCTAATGTCAAGTGTATCAAACCATGTAAAACACTTTGACCGCAACCCCAAACATTTATTTGTAACATGCATATTCATACGGCGATACACACTTATTTGTATTTTTGTGCACATTTTTTTTACTATGGTGCACATTTAAATGCAGTGTACAAGTATATATGTAACTCCAGTCCACTAATCGGTCAAAGCCGGTCAACACTAGTCTATGTCAGTCAACGACGATCAACGGTGGTCAACGATGATTAATGCCAAAGACCAGTGAGACAATGCCGGAGACTAATATAGTGGTGCACAAAACATACAATATGTATCACATCACACATCATTGTGCACCTCCGTTCGCAGGTTAACGTTGTCCGCACCTACGGAAGCATCCATACTAGAAACAACTCATCAAGTGCAGACAACGTTAACGTGTGAACAGAGGTGCACAATCCTATGTTATGTGGTGTATAAGGGTAATGCCACCACTATATTGGTCTCCGACGTTGACCCACTAGTATTTAGTGTTGACCATCGTTGACCGCTGTTTGTCGACTGTTGACCAACCGCTGACCTATATTGACTGTTTAGTGGACCAGAGTTACATATAACTGCGCATTGCTTTTGAATGTGTACCATGTTACAAATAAATATGCATAGAGGTACTCATAAGTGTGCACTGGTGTATGAACATTGGTACAAAGTTTGTGTTTTACAACACTAAATATACACCAGATTTTGATCATAATGTTGTAAAAGTCATTGCTCGTTTGGTTAAATACAGTAAGTTTAGTTCCTACTATATTATTTCATGTGATATGATATCCCATGAATTGTATTTCATGGGAATTGAAAAATATTGTTTCGTTAAATTACAAATCACGTGAATTATGAGGGAATAAAATCTTACTCACTTCCAACTAGGTAATTGGAATTCCTGTGTTTCGCAGGAATTCAAAATCCCAGGAAGTGAATTCGTTTGATTTGCTATCACTTTTTTTTTCTCCAACCAAACACATGTATTTGTTCTTACTTCCTGGGATATTCTAATTCATGGGAATTTAACTTCGAACCAAATAAGTCAATTCACATACTTCTTACACTGATTAAATCTTGAACCGATATATGAAGTATAGCACGCGTTTCTTACAACCCATGTACAAAGGTATCACTTCGGTTTTCAAATAGCAAGTGTTATATGGTTTTAAGGGGAAGGTTCAAGTGAGAACCATTAATTAGGAGAGAATCGAGAAGGCGTCAAAGGTGTTCCTGTGCTCGCGCGCGTGTTTGTTCCCAGTGAACACGGATGTTCACTGCTTTGTTCATAGATATTCATCACATTATATAAGGCATGTTGACCACTTTACAAAGGAAAATACAAAATTTGTTAGTATTTCCATGCTTGTGTTTTGGTTTTTTAATCTCTCAAATCTTATAAAAATGATCATTTAATGTTTATTAGACGCAATACTGGTAATCTGTAATTTGAAATCAAGTTTAAAGTAAGTAAAAGATATACTTTTCTTGTATGCATTTTGTGATGCAAATGATGACATAATGGTTGACATGTATGCCTAAACAAGTGATGCACATATAGACATGAATGAAATGAACATATAGGCATAAAGAGTGATAAACATATATGAAAAATGTGATAAACATGCATACATAAAAACATGATGAACATCTCAGAATAAGGTGATGAATATTTGAGCATAGAAGTGGTGAATATCTATCCACAAAAGTGATGAACATCAATGAGAAAAACGATGAACATGCATGCATAAAAAAGTGATGAACATCTAGGTAGAAAATTATTGAAATGGGCATGAAAGTGATGAACATCAAAGGACAAAAATGATGAACATCAAAAACATGTTCACACAAAAAGTGATGAATGTATAGGAGAAAAGCGATGAACATGCATGCATACAAATATGATGAACATCTAGGTACAAAAGTGGTGAACATCTGTGTATGAAAGTGATGAACATCAAAAACATGTTCACGCGAACAATGATGAACCTATTGGAGAAAAGCGATGAACATGCATATGTATAAAGAAGTGATGAGCATTTACAGACAAAAGTGATGAACATCAAAAACATGTTCGCAATGAAAAGTGATGAACATATAAGAGAAAAGTTGTTAGGGGTGCCTTCAACTCTGTTGGGCCTATTCTGTTAGGGTTTACATCAATACTATAAATAGTCTCTTTTGTTCATACCCTAGTTGTAATATGAATTCTGCCTCCATCAATAAAATCAATTCTTCTTCTGCCCGTGGATGTAGCTAACACCCTGTTAGTGAACCACGTAAATCAATGTCTCGTTCTTTGTGTTTTCTGTTTGTCTTTCTCATATCCGTTATAACAAACCTGTATTAGAGCTTTAGATTAATCAGGGTTTGTAATCTGGTGGGAAAGATGTCTGCTATGAATGTGAAGATCGACAAGTTCACAAGGAGAAAAAGTTTTAGTCTATGGCAGATCAAGATGCGAGCTTTATTGAAACAACAAGGCTTGTGGGCACCGTTGTTGAAGGATAAGAATGTCGACGCTGAGATGGCTACTCTAGAGGAAAAGGCAATTCAACGATCATGTTGTGTCTCGCAGATGATGTCATCACTGGTCTTAAACGAAGAGACCGCCGCTGGTTTGTGTTAAAGTTGGAGAGTCTATAACATGAAGAAGTCTTTACCCAACAAGTTGCTTCTGAAACAACGTCTGATCGGTCTGCGAATGTAGGAATGTACACAACTCAGGGATCATGTAGATCAACTGAACACAATATTATTAGAACTGTGTAATATTGATGTTAAAATTGAGGATGAGGACGCTGCTTTGATTTTGTTGGTATCTTTACCACTATCATACGAGAACTTTGTGCAATCGTTTATTGTTGGGAAATATATTGTGTGTCTAGAAGAGGTTAGATCATCTCTTCATACTAGGCCTCTGTGTTAGTCGCTAGTGGCGGTAAGGGATAAGGAAATATGAGGAAGAAGAAAGATAATAAATCTTTTACAAAAGGTCCTAAGCCGGATGATCTCTGTAACTACTTCAAAGAGAATGTGCATTGGAAGAATGAATGTCCAAAGAAGAAAAAGTAGAAAGAAAAGAAACCAGGATCTGCAACTGTAGCAGAAGGTGACTCCAACTCTAAAGAGGTTATTGCCCTAGTTGCTGATGAACATACTCATCAGTTTGATGTGTGGGTTCTAGATTCGGGGGCATCTTATTATATATGTCCAAGGAGTGAGTGGTTCGAAACCTACGAGCATATAGATGGTGGAAGCATTTCTATGGATAATAGTTCTGTCTACAAGGCGGTTGGAATTGGCTAGATCAAGATCCGAACACATGATGGTAAATTCTGCACACTGAACGAAGTCATGCATGTTCCACTTATGACAAATAATCTGATATCTTTGAGTCTGTTGGATAGTAAGGGTTTCAGTTTCAAAGGTGAAGGTGGAGTTCTGCGTGTCTGCAAGGGTTCTAATGTGGCTTTGAAAGGTGTCAAGCGAGGTACTTTTTATTTTCTGCAAGGTTCTACCGCTATAGGTTCAGCTGATGTTGCATCGTTAGAGGTTCACAAGGATGATATGACTGAGTTATGGCATATGAGACTTGGTCATATGGGTGAAAGAGGGATGCATATTTTTGTCAAAAGATGATCTCCTTGGTGGTCACAAGATCAAGAGCCTCACATTTTGCTAACATTGTGCCTTTGGGAAGCTTCATCACAGCAAGTTCCCTAAGACCATTCACAGAACTAAAGCCACGCTGGATTACATCCACTCTGATTGTTGGGATCTTTCTCTGGTTGAATCTTTGGGAGGCCACATGTACTTTGTGTTTATGATTGATGATTACTCTAGGAGGACTTGGGTAATCATGATGAAGCATAAAGGTGAAGCCTTCAAGAACTTCACGCAGTGGAAGGCATTAGTGGAAAATCAAACAAACAAGAAGATCAAGAGGTTGCGAACTGATAATGGTCCGAAATTCCACTCGTCTGAGTTTGTTGAATTTTGTAAAGATGAAGGGATTGCTTGACATCACATAGTCAAGGATACACCACAACAGAATGGTGTAGTTGAGTGGATGAATCAGACATTATTGGAGAGAGCTAGTGGATGCTGTATAATGCTGACTTAGATAGAAGGTTCTAGGCAGAAGCGATGAGTACAACATGTTACTTGATAAACCATGGACCACACACATGCATAAAGTGCAAGACACCTACTAAATTATGGTCAGATAAGTCCACTGATTACTAAAATGTGAATGTTTTTAGTTGTACAGTTTACTATCATGTAAATAAGGATAAACTAGAGCCACAAGCCAAGAAGGGAGTATTTGTGGGCTATAGGGATGGAGTTAAAGGATTCAGAATTTGGTCTCCGTCTGGAAAAGAGGGTTATTTCGAGCAGGAGTGCAGTCTCTAATGAAAACTCTTCACATCTACTTAAAAAGATGAGGGAGTGGACTTCAATGAGATTTTCATAAACCATCTACTTAAAAAGAAGTTGTTTCATGTGGGCTATGCACTGCAGGTTGCTGAATAGGTGGATCTTCATGAACCATCTACTTAAAAAGAAGATGTTTCATGTAATGAATCTGAGAAATGACTTGCTGCAATGGGTGATGAGATGGAGTCTCTTCACAAGAATCAGACATGGGAATTAGTCATATAGCCTCGAAGGAGAAAGATCATTACTTGCAAATGGGTTTTAAAGAATAAGGAAGGGATATCACAAGCAGAAGAGGTCAAGTATAAGGCTCGAGTAGTTGCAAGAGGGTTCCATCAACCAAAGGGAATGGACTACAATGAGATTTTCTCACCAGTAGTTAGAAACACTTCCATGAGAGTGCTACTAGCAATAGTTACACAGTAGGATTTGGAGCGTGAACAAATTTATGTGAATATAGCTTTCCTACAGGAAGGGCTAGATGAGGAAATATACATGGCTCAGCCAGATGATTTCCAAGTTTCTGGAAAAGAGAATTATGTCTGCAAGTTGAAGAAGTCCTTATATGGACTTAAGCAGTCTCCAAGGCAATGGTACAAAAGATTTGACAGCTATATGATGGAGTTGGGTTACACCAGGAGCCCATATGATTGTTGTGTCTACTACAACCAACTGAAAGATGACTCTCTCATCTTTTGGTGTTATATGTAGATGATATGTTGATAGCTGCAAAGAACAAGTATGACATTCAGAAGTTGAAGGGTCTTCTCAATGCTGAATTGGAGATGAAAGATCTGGGTGCAACTTTGAAAATTCTAGGAATAGAGATTCTTAAAGATATAGATCAAAAGAAGCTTTTCTTGTCACAGAAAGGTTACATTCAGAAGGTGTTGTCTAGGTTTGGTATGCCATCATCTAAACCTATTGACACTCCAAGTGATGCTAACATTCATCTCACCACTCTGTTTGCTCCTCAATCAAATGAGGAAAATGAGTATATGTCTCGAGTTCCTTATTCTAGCACTGTAGGAAGTTTGATGTATGTTATGGTATGCACAAGACCTGATCTAACACATGCAGTCAATGTTGTTAGCAGGTTCATGGGTCAACTGATAGGTGTCATTTCATGCACCTTTACTAGAAATTATTAGCATTATTTGGAGGAGTTTATGATCAGATTTGAGGCTAAGTCTGTAATCCAGAAGATGTGGAGAGAATTGAAGATATCCAGGGATTTACAACTTAGATGGAGATGATGAAGATGGATGAGGATCCGCTTGAAGACTAATTGGAGAAGGCTACCAACACTTGGTAGTATAGAAGAGCGGAAGAGAAGAAGAAGAGCTGAAGAAAGGAGTGGGCGAACTGCTACCGCCTCGCGCCAGAGCCACCGCGACCCGGCGGTGGGTCTCAGAGAAGAGCTGGTCGCGCCAGAAGAAGCCACCGCCCCACGGTGGATCTCACCGCCCCGCGGTGGGCACACGTAACGCCTCGCGGCCAGAAGACATTATTTCCTTTTATGCATTTTCAGATTTTCTTATTTCTATTATTTTTATTTCCCTTGCTATTTTCGTTAGGTTAAACTTATTTCCTAAGCCTATTTAAGACCTCTTTCTAGGTTAAGAGGCAGAGACTTTACATCAGACTTTTAGCATCGTTGTTTTCTTTCTCATTAGGGTTTCATTTGCATCTGAATGGAGCACTAATTTTCCTTTGTTCTACTAGATGTTTGAAGCAATACAGTTGATGTGTTTGTGAGATTTCTATTCCTTGTTCCTATTCTTATATGTGTTGGTTTGATTCTCTTGGTTATATTGAATATTGATTCATTGTTATTCTTCATAGCCTGGTCAACTAGGTTGAGTAATATTTATCAATTGCTAGGGTTTGCATATAGTGGAATACGAGTGCATATCTAGTAGCATACACGATTGTTGCATATAGTGGAATACGAGTGCGCAATTATGAGTGAGAATCATTTGCATGTTAAGTAGTAAGGTTTTCTTCTATTTGATTGTATCCTATATCCTTGTGTGCATTGCTATTGCTTTATTAGTGGTAAGGTTTTCTTCCATTGATATTGTAGTAAGTATTATTAACAACTGTCTGAATTGATAGTTAATCAAGATCAGGGTGGGAACAACCATAAGAATAGTGAAAGAACTTAGATTTAATAGATTTCTGTGATCAAATTACATCTCTGTATTGTGGATCTCGTTCTAGTGGAACTACTTCCCCCAATCATATTCTCAAGTCAACTAAACCTGTTTACTTTGCTCTGCTTGATAACCAAAACCCCCTTTCCTTGTTACTTGTTAATTGTAATTGCATACTTCATCAGATCTTCCCTGTGGGTTCGACCCTTACTTGCTATACATCTGTTTAGTAGGTTGTTAGGACTTTTACTTTGACTAGGCCATTCAACGATATTTGCATTGTATATTTCGGCCACGTCATCAACTGTGAAGAGAACACTGACAAGTTGTGAAGAGGATTTTTTGTTACCTTAGAGGTACGTTTGATGTTGGTCTCATTTATGGGAGTGATTCACAGTTCTTGGTTATAGGGTATTATGACTTTGATTATGCTGGAGATGTTGACATTAGGAGGTCTATGACTGGTTATGTTTTTACCCTGGGTGGTTCTGTTGTTAGTTGGAAGTTACTTGCAACCTACAATGACATTCTCAACTACGGAAGCATAGTACATGGCATTAACAAAAGCTGCCAAAGAGGGAATCTGGCTGAAAGGACTAGTTAGTGATCTTGGTCTACATCATGATCAGGCTACGGTATTGATGCGCCCCTGCCCACCATGACTGCCACAGAGGAAAAGCAAGCTATGAGCATTCGCTCAGAAGGGCCAATAACGCGATCGCGTGCCAAAGCAATCGCCAACGCGACACAATCCATGGTTGTTCGCATCGTCGCAAGCCAAGGAACGCAAGAGAGCGCGTTCTTCCTCAGAAACCTTCAACCCATACTAGAGAACGCGTTCTCTGTTAACATCCTCTCTACCATCAGTTGAACGCGTTCTTTGTATTATTTGGATTGTCAGAACATTATTATTTTAGTTATTTCTTTTGGGGCGTGTGTTCCACGCCTGTTGCATTGGCCGGCCCATTAAGCGAGACTCGGCCCATCCAAGTCCTGCGATCTAGTATAAAAGGACAACTCGTCCTTCTGTATTATGTTACGTTTATTTTTAATCAAAGCCTGAGTATTGAGAGCTAGTTGCCTCCTCCCCTTTGATCGAGCGTCAAACCCTAAATCTCCCTTCTCATCTCCATTCCTCCGATGCCGACGCTACAACCTCCACTCGATCTTCATCGAGATTATCCAACCCCGCTGCCGATGCTACGACCAAGCACTCGATCTCATTCGAGTCGATCTCCTCCATTACCGACACTACAATTCCAATCTCCCTCTCGATCCGTCTTCTAAACACCGCATTCCACCTTATCATCCTCAAACACGACGCGTGTGACTTCCCACCAAGATCAGAGATCCAGCATCACAAGCAGCAACGCATCATGAGGGTTACCTTTACAAAGCCGGCCGCTTATGCATTCCTAGCTCACCAATTAGGAAACTCTTCATCCAAGAAGCCGATGAAGGACGCGGTCATTTTGGGGTCACCAAGACTTTAGCTGCTCTTCGCGAGCATTTCTTTTGGCCGCGCATGACCACCCAGGTGACGCGATATTGCACCAGTTGTGTCACGTGTCAATGCGCTAAATCTACCTCCCATCCCTATGGTCTCTACACGCCTCTACCCATCCCCTTAGGCCCTAGGGAAGATTTGTCCATGGACTTCATCACAGGTTTGCCTCTCTGTCGAAAGGGTAAGGATTCAATCTTTGTCGTTGTGGACAGGTTTTCCAAAATGGCCCATTTTATCGCGTGTAAGACCACACATACTGCCAGCGAGATCGCCGCGTTGTTCTTTGACAACGTGGTCCGTTTACATGGGATACCTCGATCTGTCGTTAGTGATCGCGATACAAAATTTATGGGTCTTTTCTGGAGAACCATTTGGGGGAAGTTGGGCACCAAACGTTTGTATTCCACTAGCTACCATCCCCAAACTGATGGTCAAACTGAGGTGACCAATCGAACCCAAGGAGCCCTAGTTAGGACCATGCTCAAATCCAATCCAAAACGTTGGGAGGAGTTACTTGCCATTGTTGAGTTTTCTTACAACAGGTCCAGGCACTCCGCGACAAAGATCACTCCGTTCGAAGTGGTCTATGGAAGAAACCCACTGACTCCGCTGGACATGATGCCGCGTCCACTGAAGGATAATGAACACCCAAATACGGCCAACCACGCCACGATGATCCAGGAATTGCATCAACGAACGCGGGTACAGCTGGAATGCCGCGCTGAACAATATGCCACACAACACAACCGTGGGCGCCGCCGTGTTATATTTGCCCCATGGGATCTGGTCTGGGTGCATCTTCGCAAATGCCGTTTTCCAGCAAAGCGCAAATCAAAGCTGGCTCCACGCGGTGATGGACCTTTTCGTGTTGTGAAGGCCATGGGAGACAACGCTTATGAGATCGAGCTTCCTCCAGACTACGGTGTCCACACGACCTTCAACGTCGCCGAGTTGGAACCATATGTGGAGCCCGAATTCGATGATGGTGAAGCGGGGATGCTTCACAACCAAGTGGGGGAGGGTGATGCATCCCTGCCCACCATGACTGCCACAGAGGAAGAGCAAGCTATGTGCATTCGCTCAGAAGGGCCAATAACGCAATCGCGTGCCAAAGCAATCGCCAACGCGACACAATCCATGGTTGTTCGCGTCGTCGCAAGCCAAGGGACGCAAGAGAGCGCGTTCTTCCTCATAAACCTTCAACCCATACTAGAGAACGTGTTCTCTGTTAACATCCTCTCTACCATAAGTTGAACGCGTTCTTTGTATTATTTGGATTGTCAGAACATTATTATTTTAGTTATTTCTTTTGGAACGTGTGTTCCACGCCTGTTGCGTGGGCCAACCCATTAAGCGAGACTCAGCCCATCCGAGTCCCGCGATCTAGTATAAAAGGACAACTCGTCCTTCTGTATTAGGTTACATTCATTTTTAATCAAAGGCTGAGTATTGAGAGCTAATTGCCTCCTCCCCTTTGATCGAGCGTCAAAACCTAAATCTTCCTTCTCATCTCCATTCCTTCGATGCCGATGCTACGACCTTCACTCGATCTTCATCAAGATTATCCAACCCCGCTGCCGACGCTATGGCCAAGCACTCGATCTCATTCGAGTCGATCTCCTCCGCTGCCGACACTACAACTCCAATCTCCCTCTCGATCCGTCTTCTAAACACCGTGTTCTACCTTATCATCCTCAAACATGATGCGTGCGACTTCCCACCAAGATCAGAGATCCAACATCACAAGCAGGAACACATCATGAGGGTTACCTTTACAAAGCCGGCCGCTTATGCATTCCTAGCTCACCAATTAGGAAACTCCTCATCCAAGAACCCCATGAAGGACGCGGTCATTTTGGGGTCACCAAGACTTTAGCTGCTCTTCGCGAGCATTTCTTTTGGCCGCGCATGACCACCCAGGTGACGCGATATTGCACCAGTTGTGTCATGTGTAAACGCGCTAAATCTACCTCCCATCCCTATGGTGTCTACATGCCTCTACCCATCCCCTTAGGCCCTTGGGAAGATTTGTCCATGGACTTCATCACAGGTTTGCCTCTCTGTCGAAAGGGTAAGGATTCAATCTTTGTCGTTGTGGATAGGTTTTCCAAAATGGCCCATTTTATCGCGTGTAAGACCACACATACTGCCAGTGAGATCGCCGCGTTGTTCTTTGACAACGTGGTCCGTTTACATGGGATACCTCGATCTGTCGTGAGTGATCGCAATACAAAATTTGTGGGTCTTTTCTGGAGAACCCTTTGGGGGAAGTTGGGCACCAAAATTTTGTATTCCACTAGCTAATACCCCCAAACTGATGGTCAAACTGAGGTGACCAATCGAACCCTAGGAGCCCTACTTAGGACCATGCTCAAATCCAACCCAAAACGTTGGGAGGACTTACTTGCCATTGTTGAGTTTTCTTACAACAGGTCCAGGAACTCCGTGACAAAGCTCACTCCGTTCGAAGTGGTCTATGGAAGAAACCCACTGACTCCGCTGGACATGATGCCGTGTCCACTGAAGGATAATGAACACCCAAACGCGGCCAACCGCGGCACGATAATCTAGGAATTGCATCAACAAAAGCGGGCACAGTTGGAACGCCGTGCTGAATAATATGCCACACAACACAACCGTGGGCGCCGCCGTGTTATATTTTCCCCAGGGGATCTGGTCTGGGTGCATCTCCGCAAAGGCCGTTTTCCAGCAAAGCGCAAATCAAAGCTGGCTCCACGCGGTGATGGACCTTTTCGTGTTGTGAAGGCCATGGGAGACAATGCTTACGATATCAAGCTTCCTCCAGACTACGGTGTCCACGCGACCTTCAACATCGCTGACTTGGAACCATATGTGGAGCCCGAATTTGATGATGGTGAAGCGGGGACGCTTCACAGCCAAGTGGGGATGGATGATGCGCCCCTGCCCACCATGACTGCCACAGAGGAAGAGCAAGCTATGAGCATTCGCTCAGAAGGGCCAATAACACAATCGCGTGCCAAAGCAATCGCCAACGCGACACAATCCATGGTTGTTCGCGTCGTCGCAAGCCAAGAGACGCAAGAGAGCGCGCTCTTCCTCAGAAACCTTCAACCCATACTAGAGAACGCGTTCTCTGTTAACATCCTCTCTACCATCAGTTGAACGCGTTCTTTGTATTATTTGGATTGTCAGAACATTGTTATTTTAGTTATTTCTTTTGGGACGTGTGTTCCACGCCTGTTGCATGGGCCGGCCCATTGAGCGAGACTCGGCCCATCCGAGTCCCGCGATCTAGTATAAAAGGACAACTCGTTCTTCTGTATTAGGTTACATTCATTTTTAATCAAAGCCTGAGTATTGAGAGCTAATTGCCTCCTCCCCTTTGATCGAGCGTCAAACCCTAAATCTTCATTCTCATCTCCATTCCTCCGCTGTCGACGCTATGGCCTCCACTCGATCTTCATCGAGATTATCCAACCCCGCTACCGACGCTACGACCAAGCACTCGATCTCATTCGAGTCGATCTCCTCCGCTGCCGACATTACAACTCCAATCTCCCTCTCGATCCGTCTTCTAAACATCGCGTTCCACCTTATCATCCTCAAACACGACGCGTGCGACTTTCCACCAAGATCAGAGATCCAGCATCACAAGCAGGAACGCATCAGGTATACTATGACAGTTTGAGCATAATTTGTTTAGCCAAGGATCAGGTCCATCATGAGAGGACTAAGCACATTGTTTAGCCAAGGATCAAGTCCATCATGAGAGGACTAAGCACATTGATGTGAGCTATCATTTTACCCTGGGTGGTTCTGTTGTTAGCTGGAAGGTACTCTACAACCTACAATGACATTCTCTACTACAGAAGTAGAGTACATGGCATTGACAGAAGCTGCCAAAGAGGGAATCTGGCTGAAAGGACTAGTTAGTGATCTTGGTCTACATCGTGATCAAGCTACGGTATACTGTGACAGTTTAAGCACAATTTGTTTAGCCAAGGATCAGGTCCATCATGAAAGGACTAAACACATTGATGTAAGCTATCATTTTCTGACGGGTGAGAAGAGGATCAAGGTGAAGAAAATAGATACCGTTGATAATCCTGTTTATATGTTCACCAAGCCGGTTCCTCATAGCAAGTTTCAACATTATTTGGACTTGTTAAATATCACAAGTTGTTAATTGCCCTGTGGGGCAAATATGAGGTAGAGGAAAAGTTTTTACAATTTGGCATTGTCACGATGCATCTGGTACATATGTGTTTGGATGATTCAAGTCAAGGTACTCTACAACCTACAATGACAGTCTCTACTATGGAAGCAAAGTACATGGCATTGACATAAGCTGACAAAGAGGGAATCTGGCTGAAAGGACTAGTTAGTGATCTTGGTCTACATCATGATCAGGCTACGGTATACTGTGACAGTTTGAGCACAATTTGTTTAGCCAAGGATTAGGTCCATCATGAGAGGACTAAGCACATTGATGTGAGCTATCATTTTCTAATGGGTGAGAAGAGGATCAAGGTGAAGAAAGTAGGTACCGTTGATAATCCTTTTGATATGTTCACCAAGCCGGTTTCTCATATCAAGTTTCAACATTGTTTGGACTTGTTAAATATCACAAGTTGTTAATTGCCTTGTGGGGCAAATATGAGGTAGAGGAAAAGTTTGTAAAATTTGGCATTGTCACGATGCATCTGGTACATTTGTGTTTGGATGATTCAAGTCAAGGTGGAGATTTGTTGGGATGCCTTGAACTCTGTTGGGACTAGTCTTATGGGCCTAGTCTGTTAGGGTTTACATGAGTACACTAAATAGTCTCTTTTGTTCATACCCTAGTTGTAATCTGAATTCTGGCCCCATCAATAAAATCAGTTCTCCTTCTATCCGTGGATATAGCTAACACCCTATTAGTGAACCACATAAATCTCTGTGTCGTTCTTTGTATTTTCTGTTTGTCTTTCATATATACGTTATAACAAAAACGATGAACATGTATATATAAAAAAGTGATTTACATTTAAGTACAAAAGTGGTGAGCATTTGTGTATGAAAGTGGTAAACATTTTAAGAAAAAAAGTGATGAACATCAAAAATATGTTCACAGCGAGGTGCAAATGAATATTTCCAAAAAAATACGTATAGTATGTGAAAAATTCAACACATCCGAATTTTTACCCTTTTAATGAAAGTCTAATCTGAACCCTTATTTCTCTCAAATCTAATGGTCCAACATGATTCTTATTTCTCTCATAAATAATTTTTCTCATATGAATCATCCTTTGGTTTTTAAACCGTAATTTTTTGTATGCTCTCAGTTCCAGTGCACTTCCCTCTCTTAACTCCCTTTTGAATTCATATTTTGAAAAGTTCTCTCTTTGAACATCTTCCTCTCCAAACTTCCTCCATCTTGGCTTCATCCATTGCTTTGACAATTGATTTCATTGCCCAGTATACCGCTTATACAGTCCATTTGTATGCCTTCCGCGTGGCGCATTGTCCAACCATCGACCCTACCTCTTCTCGTTGCCTATGTCGATCCTTGCCTCTAATTTCGCTCGAGCACGCCGCCGTACACCATTATTGATAGTGAAGCAAATAAGGTTAGGGTTAATTTATTTTCATGTTCTTTGTATGTTTCGTTGGATAGGGTAAATGGTGTGTTTTCAGGGCTTGTCCAAATGTTTAGTGAGCCCTAGAGCGGAATAAAATTTATGGTCCTAATAAGTATAAAAATAACACTTGATTTTTTTTTTTTTTGGTTCAAAATTAAGGTGGATATATAAAATAACTGGAAAATATTATATAAAATAATTACATAAAGTATGTCTAAATTAAACTTTTGTGTTTAAAAAAATAATTAACAAAAATCAAATCTCTTCCTCATGTCCAAATTAATTTTTTTTTTTTTTTTCCAAAAAAGATTTATAATATATAAGTAATATAAGAAGAAATCAAAATTAACAACATTAATATAAAAAAATCATTTATATCCAAACTAAAAAAGTTAAAAAGTTTGCTTAATTTTACCCCAAAGTTGAGAAGTTAAAAAGTTTGCTTAATTTTCTAGGCCTATCCAAAAGTTAAAAACTCCCACACAAAATATAAGGAAGAACTATATAGAAATCCAAATTGAAAAGAAATTGACTCACATATCAAATGAAATTAAATTGAAAAAATTAAATTTAGAGTATAAGAAAAAAAATTAAAAAGTTTGAGTTTCTTACTTTGCAAAAAAATAGAGAAAATGCTTCACGTACTAAAACTAGTATATGGAATAAAATTAAAAGATTCAACTAAAAGAGAAACGAGCACCACATATTAAAGAAAAAAAAGTAAAGTTATTGAGATTTGAACCCAAAACCGTAAATTTTAAGTGTTAAAAATCTAATTTTTTGCTTAATTTTACCCCAAAGTTTATTCATTTGTTTGATTTATTCAGGAGATATGATTTATACAATCACACATAAAATACTAGATTTTTCATGGTGGTGAAAATTGATTCAAACCCTAGAAATTTAGAATTTCATGCATTGAATGCCCAAACTCGTTTACTTTTATATGAAGTTGTTTCATACATTAATTTTTCATAAACCCTAATTTTCTGAAAATTACACCATACATTCTTTAAAACCTTCAAAAATTTGTAATTGTTACAAAATTTGAGTGGGAGAAGGGATAAAACCGAGGCTGGGTGGCCGTACGTGATCACGGGAGTCTGATGGTAGTTCGGGGATGGTCCGAACGGTGGGCGGGTGGTGCGACAACGGTGGCTAGTGGCTGGTGGTGGCGCGTGGTGGCTGCATGGTGCGGCTGTTGGGGCTTAGTTAAGGTTAGGGTTAGGGTTTCCTAGTGTAGGCTTGCCTAAGATCCTAATTGCCTAAAATAGATATGATAATAGATATCTTATCTATTGAGTTTATTTTATCAAATTACATGGTATTGATTAATATTGTTATTAACTCCAAATATGATTTTAATTTAATTAAGATAATAAGAAGATTGAATTAATTATTTTATGAGATAATTTAATTATTTTAATCTTAAGTAGTCTATTAATATGATTAATAGTCTATTCTTGTATTTAATATTTGATATTATAAAATGTGTGTATGATTTTATTATTGTGATATTATTATTGCATCCGATGATTGGTATGGCAAAAAATAAGATAGAAAATACGATATGTGTATCGTTATTGTTTTCTTGTACACGACATAGGTATCATTATGTATTTTTGTAATTTAATTTTCAAGGAATTAGATTAGATTTACATTATATGAAACAAGAGAAGAAGATCATATGAAGAATCTGAGATGGAGATCCAAAGGAGTGTCAAGGATGGAGATCCAAGAGACAAGAAGAATTTATGTCGACGATTAGATCTTATAGGTTTTACGGGCCATACTAAGATCACATTTATTTATTGCATTTTATTTTGCTTTATTATCTCCAAGTTTATGCTTGTTTTTATATTTATGCGATTTTGTTCACTAGTAAATAGACCTACATGATAAACTTAGGTCCCTTAAAAGAAAATTGTGATTTTGCCTTTCCAAATCATAACCTATGAGTCCCTTGAAATTTGATGGATAGGTTTTACCAAAGCAAGGTTTCCTTCTTTGACCTTAGGATAGTACGGGGAAATCTATAGCAGGGGTTTACAAACTTGATTTGGTTATAGTCAACAAAAAGGCCAAAAAATTAAGTTTTGGATTTTGAGGCATGGGGATAGATTTGGCATAAGATGCAATCTATCAACCAAGAGTTATAAATGTTATAGTTAGCAAAAGTTACTTACCTTGATCACATAAGAATTAGGAAAGTGCCAAAGTACGCCTAAAGTCTTATCTGAAATAAGATCTTGGAATCATTTTATTCAAAGGGACAAATTTTATGTGAATAAAATGTGCGTTAGTTTATTTATGTTTAAAGTATGTTTACATTTTTTTTTAGCTTTTGCATGACAAGCAAGATTTTTATTTTGCATGCGATAACCCAACAATCATCAACCTACGTTCGATTCTTGAGAAGAATAAGCTAAATGGAAACAACTTCCTCGATTGGAAAGAAACTTGAGAATTGTTCTCTAATCTAAAGGAAGAGAGAATGTTCTTGGCACCCTTATCCTAAAACTGACTACTAGGTCTCATCCACAAGAGATGGAGGAGGAAAAGCAGATGAAAGATAAGTTAGTGATCATCACTTGTCTTATGTTTGCTTTTATGGAATCGAACCTTCAAAAGAGGTTTGAGAGGATGGACGCCTACACCATCTTTCACAACCTGAAATTTATGTTTCAGGAGAAAGCTAGGATGGTGAGATATGAGACTCATAAAGCAATTCTTGATTGCAAGCTTGAGAAAGGCAAGCCATTCAGTGATCATGTGTTCAATATGATTGGACATTTTGAAAATATGGAAATAAGACTTGGTTTCCCCTATAGTCACGAGTTGGCTACAAACATCATATTCTATTCTCTACATGATGGATTTGCTCAATTCAGGATGAACTTCAATATGAATGGAGTTGGAAAAACACTTGAAGAGTTACATGGGATGCTCAAAACTACTGAGCATAATCTCTCTATTGACTCTAAGAAAGAGATTCTAATGGTCAAAAAAGGGAATGAGTTCAAGAAAAGGTCACATGGAAAGCAGAAGAAGCACGTGCAAGGGAAGGGCAAGCAAGTTGCACAACCCAAGCCGACTTTTGAAAAGGCTATAGTAGTTGTTGACCATGATTGTTTCTACTGTACAAAATGGTATTGGAAGAGGAACTGCCCGAAATACTTGGAAGACAAGAAGAATGGGACTATGAGTTCCACTTCAGGTACGGATGTTATAGAAGTCCTAACAATAAAACCTTCAACTTAGGTATCATATATTGGATGTGGTTCTCACATTATTTTGAATGTGCATAGACTAAGAAGAAGTAAGCTTAGCTAGGGTAGAGGTGGACCTGCGTGTTGGAAATGGAGCAATGGTTGTTGCACTGCCATAGGAGATTATAGTATGCCTTTATCTTCTAGTTTACTATTAAAACTTATTAATTGTTATTTTGTCCCTTCTATTACTATTTACCTTATAGCGACTTGTGTTTTGAATAATGAAGGCTATGATTTTAGAATCAAGAATGGATGTTTTTCTATTTATAAGGATGACATCTTTTATGCCAATGCACTACTGAGTAATGGACTCGATCTGTGTGGTGGAGTTAGATTCCAAAATGATGCGTCCGTGACTCCGAATGCCGGCCAAAGTGCCTGGGCGGCGAGGATCTAGGCCTTGATGTGAGTCGCTGGTCTTGCCTTCGGATGTCGGCCGTGGAAGCCTTGGCCTAGGGCCTTGATGAATTGCATGAAAGACTCCGAAGAGGGGCACATGATCGACGTGGACGCGGGGGAACACGGAGGCGAGAAGCGAGGAGTGTCACGACTCGATAGCGGAAGTGATGGCGGTGGTGATGGATCTAGATCGCGGCCTCAGGACTAGGCGCGATGGAGAGATAGGACTCGATGACTCGAGCGTGGCCGTAGCGTCGGCGGCGGAGTGAAAGAGATGAGAGGATAGATTGAGAGTTTGTGACGTCCGATCAAAGGAAAGAGGCGATTAGGGCTCTCAACTTAAGCTTTGATTAAAATAAGACGTAAACCATTACAAGTAGCCAAAATGGCTTTATATAGAGGCGCGGACTTGGATGGGCCGAGTCGCGCCTATGGGCTAACCCACTCAACATGAGTGGAACGTACGCCCGAAATAGAAAATACCAAAACAAGCCACTTACTAAAAATAGAAATACTAAAACTAAAAAGTCTTAAAATAGAATGTCAAAATGCATCACATGAACCTCTAAACCCAAAATAGCCTAAGTCTTGAACATGGCGGCATGGGCGCGACGGAGCAAGCATGGAGGCTGCGCGCTTGGGCGCGAGTGAGGCGCGGGCCTGGACTAAGCTTGTAGAGGTTCACCAGGTGGCATGCCATGCACAAGAGGCGAAGTGCCCGACTGGATCTTATCGGGGCCTTGGACAGTGGCGAGGAGCCGGAGTAGAGGCTCGGCCTCTGGCGCGCCTTGGCTGGCAACGAGGCGCGCGACCAGGGATTGGGTGGCCTTGGCAATGGCCTTGGCGCAAGACCTGGTCACGGGCCCAGTAGCTTGTATGCTCATGGAGGTCTCCTCCTCGGCGGCAGTCATGGTAGGCAGGGTTGCATCACCCTCCCCCACTTGGCTGTGAAGCGTTCCCGCTTCACCCTCATCGAACTCTGGGTCCACGTATGGCTTTAGGTCAGCGACGTTGAAGGTCGCATGTACACCAAAATCCGGAGGCAAGGCGACCTCATAGGCATTGTCGCCAATAGCCTTGACAACCCGAAATGGGCCATCTCCACGCGGTGAGAGTTTCGATTTTCGCCGGCTAGGAAAGCGGTCATTGCATAGATGCACCCAAACCATGTCTCTAGGTGCAAAGATGAGCTTGCGCCGGCCCTTGTTATGTTGGGCCTCATACTGGGTGGTCCTATGCTCCAGTTGTTGCCTGGTGCGACGGTGAAGCTCCTGGATGTGCTCGGCGCGGTTGGCCGCGGTGATGTGCTCAGTGTCCTGCAACGGGCGCGACGACATGTCCAATGGTGTCAAAGGGTTGATGCCATAGACAACCTCGAATGGGGTGAGCCTTGTCGCCGAGTGCCTGGACCTGTTGTAAGAAAACTCGATAATAGGAAGTAAGTCCTCCCAATGCCTAGGATTGGCCTTGAGCATGGTGCGGAGGAGGGCCCCTAGGGTTCGGTTTGTGACCTCAGTTTGGCCATCGGTTTAGGGATGGTAGCTAGTGGAGAATAAGAGTTTGGTACCTAGCTTTCCCCAAAGTGTCCTCCAAAAATGTCCAACAAACTTGGTGTCCCTATCACTCACGATTGTCCTAGGCACACCATGCAATCTAACACATGCTCAAAGAACAACTCCGTAATCTCACTAGTACTATGTGTGGTCCGGCAGGCTATAAAATGTGCCATTTTGGAAAACCTATCCACTACCACAAAGATAGAATCATTGCCTCTCCTAGATTGAGGCAGCCCGGTGATGAAATCCATGGACAAGTCCTCCCAAGGGCCATGGGGAATGGGTAGGGGTGTGTAAAGGCCATGTTGGCTAGATCTCACCTTCCCTCGCTGACAACTCACACAACTCCTACAATACCGACGGACCTGCGTAGCCATGTGTGGCCAAAAGAAATGCTCCCTCAAAGCTGCTAAGGTCCTAGCGATCCCAAAGTGGCCTCGGCCATCATGTGCCTCTTGAATGAGGAGGTACCTAATGGAAGAGCTAGGGATACACAATCGACCAACCTTATATAGATACCCCTCATGCACAAATAAGGACTCAAACTCACGACTCTCAAGGTATCGCTCAAAGATAGGCTTGAAAAAGGCATCAACCAAATACAAGTGTTTTATCAAAGAAAAACCAAGAACCTTAGTTTGGAGATGAGTCAAGAGAGTATACCTACGAGAAAGGGCATCCGCTACAACATTCTCTTTCCCCTTCTTGTGGATCACGACATAAGGGATTGTCTCCATGAACTCTACCCATCGAGCATGGCGGCGGTTGAGGGTAGTCTGGCCCTTGAGGAAGCTTAGTGCCGCGTGATCTGAGTGAATCACGAATTCTCTAGGCCAGAGGGAGTGTTGCCATGTCTTAAGAACACAGATCAAGGCATACAACTCCTTGTCATAGGTGGGGTAGGTCAAAGTGGCCCCCGTCAACTTCTCGCTGAAGAAGGCAGAAGGCTATGGGCCTTCTGACCATGGTAGGGTTGGTCGGCGTGGGCCACTCATGGATGACCTTGACCTTCTCTTCATCCACACGCAACCCATCCTTGGAGACAACAAAGCCAAGAAAATTGGTTGTGTCCGAGCAAAAGGAACACTTTCTAATGTTGGCATAGAGCTTGTCCTTGCGTAGTGTCTCCAACACTTGGCGAAGGTGTTATGTGTGATCCTGCAAGCTGCGTGAGTACACCAATATATCATCGAAATAAACTACAACAAATTTTCCAAGAAAATCCCTCAAAACATGGTTCATCAAACGCATAAAAGTGCTCGGGGCATTGGTGAGCCCGAATGGCATTACAAGCCACTCATATAAACTATACTTGGTCTTAAAAGCAGTTTTCCACTCATCTCATTCCTTCATCCGGATCTGGTGATAGCCACTTTTTAAATCAATTTTGGAGAACAAGGTGGCTCCATGAAGCTAATCCAGCATGTCATCCAAGCGAGGGATGGGGTGGCGGTACTTCACCATTTTCTCGTTGATGCCGCGACAGTCCACACACATCCTCCACGAGCCATCCTTCTTGGGCACTAGGATAACGGGCACTGCACAAGGGCTAAGACTCTCCTTGACATACCCCTTGTCGAGCAACTCCTGGACCTGGCGCTGTAATTCCTTGGTCTCTTCAGGCCCGGCTTTGTATGCGGTGCGGTTGAGTAAGGATGCCCCCGACACCAAATAAATCTGGTATTCGATGCCCCGGATTGGTAGAAGTCCATGTGCTAGCTCTTCGGGTAAGACGTCGGCGAACTCCAACAACAAAGCCACAACAGGCGGCGATAACGGCGTGGCTGTAGTGTGATCAGGGCTGGGTGTTGGCACCAGTAAGAAACAAGGTATGTGACCCTTCAGTGGCTTGGTCATGTCACTTGGCCTTGCCAGAAGCAGTCTGTGCTCACAGCGCCCTTGCAAGGTCGGCGCTGGCGGCGTCTTTGGGGCCAACTGTGGAGATGGCGAGGCACTGGGCGCGAAATGGTTGGCACTAGAGTTGGGTAGCCCATTGCTCGAGCCAGAATGGGTCGCGCTTGGCCAGAACTCCGTTGGCCGTTGTTTGGCCTTTCGCGCTATAGGACTCGTGACACTATTAGGCTGCAGAGCGGCACTGGTCTGGCCTGGGATGGCGTTAAGCTTTTTGGTGCCAGTGCCCGAGCCAGAAACAGTATGGCCAGGATTGGGGTCGAGGCGCGTCGGTGGGCCTTGTGGTGACGCGTTTGGCCGTGCTGCGGCGGCTTCGATGGCCTTCTGGCGGTCGCGCTCTACCTGGTCTTGCAAAATCTCATGGGGAGACATAGGTAAGAGAGTCACACGCTTCCCGTGGTAAGTAAACACATAAGTGTTTAAATAGCCATCGTGAAGCATGCGTCGGTCAAATTGCCATGGGCACCCAAGAAAGAGATGCGTGGCGTCCATCGCAATGACATCACATAAAATAGAGTCACAATATTGACCAATAGAGAAAGAGATGAGGCACTGTCAAGTGACTGTGTTACCAGAATTGGACGAAATCCATTGGAGGCCGTAGGGCTGCGGGTGAGGCGTGGTTAGCAAGTTGAAGTGCGTGACCATTTTTTCGTTGATGATGTTGCAGCAGCTACCGCCATCAATGATGACACTCAAGGAGGCTGTCTTGACCAGGCATCGCGTGTGAAATAGGTTCTCGTGCTGGTCGACTAGATTGGCCTCCTTGACAGTGAGGATTCGGCGCGTGACAAGGCTCAGCGGCATCCTAGGATGGAGCACGGCAGCCTCACACGCGTAGGCCTCCTCCGTGTCCTCCTTAAAATCTTCCTCAATTGTCTTTAATGGGGCCTCCTCCTCATCGACGGACTCATAGACGGCGGCGGCGGCGGAGAAGAAGACCTTCTTGGCATTTGGGCAATCCCTCTTGTAATGGCCTCGCCTGCCACACTTGAAGCATTCCAGGTCGCGCGCACGTTCAATGCCTTGTGAGGGCCCTATGGGCGCGGGGGCACAGCCTGCTGTTGAGCCCTGCAGCGCGGCCTTGGTTGAGTGCTGTGGAACCTGTGGCTGCAACACGCACATTAGTTGAAAGGGATTGACCAGAGTTAGTGTCATACTTGCGTTGGCCTGGTTGCCAAGTGTATTGCCTGCGGTGAGCCTGTTGGTTGTAGAGCTGCATCACCGTGTGGGTCAAAGTGTTGAGATCTTTGATAGGCAAGATCTCAAGCTGGTCACGGATTGGCACGTTGAGGCTACTCAAGAATTTTGTCCTTAGCGTGGACGGGGCAACACTAATGCTGGCCTTGTAATACATGTCCTCGAGTTGTGAAAAGAACTCAAGAGGCGTCTTGGTGCCTTGGCGAACCATGGCAATCTCCATTCACATTTGGTTCCTATAGTCGGAGGGGACATTTTTCTTGGTCATGACATAGACCAACTGGTGCCATTCGGTGAGAGGCTCAAGGTGGTGCCGAATTCGATCATCCACAAACCCGTGATACTAGACGCGCGCCGTGCCATGGAAATGTAGCATGGCCGCATTGACATGCTCCTTTGGCGGCACATGGCAATACCTCAATGTATATTCTGTGGCCTGCACCCACTCAAGAAAAACTATAGGGTCATAATCACTAAAGAAATGCTCAATTTTTACCTTAACCTCATGTCGCTGGGAACGGGGCACTGCTTGGCCTTACTAAGGTGCGTAGAGGCGCACGACAACAAACTGTGGCTCCATGTAGGCGTGCGCTGCAGGATGTGGGGCGCGGCCTAGCTGGTGGCGATCGCGGCCTGCCTGGGCATCGTCATCGGCGAGCTCGTCTGGCCGCGCGTTGGCATCGGCATGGCGTCGTTGTCGCGGCAGTACCTCGGCATCCTCGCGACAATGAAAGTCACGCGGCATGTCCTCTCGGCGCGCGCCACGAGTGTCACGCTCAGCATGTCCCTGGAGTGGCTGTTGTGGCTCAGCGAGTAAGCGCGGTGGCGAAATCCAATCGGAGGGCCTATCCTGCAATTCAATAGGGTCACCAAGAGGGGGGTGATAAGAGGCGGGGTTGATCATACCTGAATCCTCCATTTATTCATCATCAAACTCATCAAAATCGTCATGGATGGAGGGCGTCGGCGAACCATAGCCATCTGAGCCATATCGCGGCGTTGGCGCACTTTGGTGGCTGAGATGGTCAGAGACGTTGAAGGGAACTGGTGTGTTGGCATGGTAACGCGGGTGGGGCTCATCACTTGTGGCGCGCCGACTGGGCCTACGCAGAAGGCTGGCGTCACGGTCATCGTGGTGTGCGCGACGATCTCTAGGCGCGGTGACGGGTGCGCGGCGGCGTCGGTCTCCCCTTGTGGCATACCTATCATTGAAATCAAAAGGCTCAGAATACTCACCGTGGGAGTCATGGGCCTCGTCATTGCCGCTGTCTTAGCCGACAGGCATGGCGCGCGGCACGTATCGTTCACGGGGCGAGACGTGGCCTTGTCGGCTCTCGATGACCGACTGGATTCGCTGGAGGTGAGGCTGTTGGTGAGAGGTTGAGGGCATCACACCTTTCCCTTTGTCCAGGCGCGCCGTGCTTGGGCCGGCCACGGTGGGGCGAGGCAAGCCTACGACATCCATCTGTACCAGCGGCATTGGCATGGGCCGTGCTTGGCTCTGGAGTTGGGCCACCAGTTGGCAAAGCTCTTGGATCTCCCACTGCTCGGCCGTGAGTTCCAAGATCGGATCTTGTTGATGGTGGTCGTCATGTTGGACCACTGGATTGGTGGGATCGTTGTTGTTGTTGTCTCCGTGAAGATCACTACTAGTCGGGGCCGTCATGCTACCTATGACAATATGACCAGACATCGAAGTAAAACGAACGAGAGACAAGAGAGACCAACAATCAAGCAATCACTTAACAAGTGACAAATGTTCACGTAGGTAGGCAAGGATATATGGCCGTGAGGGCGGCTAAGGCTAACACAAGAATGGTGTGAGAAGCAAGCACGAAAACAAACAAGACCAAGCAATCAAGTCCTAACCCTTATGCAAACAATCACAAACAAACAAGACTTACCTTCTATGTAATACCCCTCATTTTTAGTAAGGGCATTTTTGTAATTTTTCCAAACACTCGTACTGAAGTCGAATAAATTTTAGAGAAATTCAGACATTCTGTTAAATGCTTGATCTCTGTAATAATTCCCTGAGTGGAATAAAATACATTCGACGTATTTTTGGGGTTTAGAATATTTGTTCGGATACGAATATATTTAATCCGGGGTTAAGACCCATACCCATAATTCTTCCCGGACGAAAGAGGGTGAAAGAGGAAGGATTTGGCCTCCACCGCGCCCGCAGTCATACCCACCACACCCGCGGTCAGAAATGGCCTTCACCGCACCCCGCGGTGAGACCCACCGCACCCGCGCCGTCATTATTACTTTTCTGCTTCGCCGAACTTTGACCATCGTGCCCCTGAGCTGCTTCGCCCCTGTCAGAGCTGAGGCGGTGGGGGAGATGGTTGCTTGAGCTCCTTGCCTGGCCTATATAAGGAGGGGAATTGGAGGAGGAAGCCATCTCAATCTCTCTCTCGTTCCATTGTCGCCGGATTTGCAAGCTTTCGCCGGAGTTGTCGCCAGAGCTACCATAGGAGGAGGAGGTACTCTCAAGGTGGTGTTTGGTGACCCAAGGAGTTTGGAAGTCACAGCCCATCTAGATCAAACCCCGTCGTGTCGATTCCGGTGAGTTTCTTCTCCGTTGTGTCACCGCTGTGGCTTGACCGCACCCGCGGTCAAGTCCGCCGCACCCGCGGTGTGCCTGGGCGCTTGTGGTTGTGGCTTGGGCTTTGTGATCTCGTTTGGGATTTCCGTTCTTTCGATTTCGTTCGTCTTTCCTTAGATTCATATATTTTATTATCGAATCTAACTTAGGGTTTCGTTATGGGTCGTTCCGTAGGGATCTGAAATCCGAGTTCTTTCCTCGTTCCGGACCCGGAAACCCGTTGTCTTTGAGCTTCGTCTAATCTAAGGCAAGTGGCGGTTCGCTCTTGCTTATCATTCCATATTTCTATTAATTACCAATTGTTTAATTGTTAATTAAATTGGGATGAATTACTGGTTTCGTTGGAAACAATTTTTTTAAAATGATACGATTAAAATGAATATTATAATAGGTTGTATATATTGCTAGAAACAACGCTATTATATCTGTTATTACCGTGATGGTATTGTTGTGGATTTTTATGCAAACTTGAGATATAGTTAGCAAGAGTATTCGTAGGAACGCTGCTTACCTTGAGAGGTAGCCGTTTCTTTATAACCCGATGGATAGGATGTCCAAGCCCTTTCTCTAGTCATGACTATCCCCTATCCGAATATAGGGGAGGTGTGCTTAGCCGGCATCAAACCTTTAGGGATTTATTCCCGACTATATATCTCTATATCCTGAGGGATGAGATGATTATGATAAAAGCTTATAATGTGAATATACGTTTTGGAAGTAAATAAGATAAGTGCCGCTATGCACATAATTAATATACCCTCAGGCGAGTAGTGCATCTAGGAAGTAGTGCAGCTAGGAGAAACTCGTCTAGACTTTGGTCAGAGTAAAGTTCTCTTTCCAATCTGAATTCGCATTTTGCGGTGAGGTTGGTCGTGAACCAAAACACCAAGTTGTTTTAAACCGCTTGTGTGAATTATAATGTTCCCAAACATTGTCATACTTTCCGATAAGACTCAATTCGTTGGAGTCTTCTCTTCATATGTGTCCTTAAGACTCAATCTTTCAGATTCTTCTCTTGATCATACCTTTTCGTATTTTTCAGTAGGAGTATGGTGGTTGACTATCGTCATCGACTTTTATTCGAGAAACGATGAGTCTAACCTAATACGACTACCTAGAACCTTTCTGTTTTACCCTTGCATAGTCTTTCATTAGACTAACCAACCAGTTATATTCCCTTGCATGGTTGGCTGGTGTCATCCATCTCATACGGCACATCAGATAAACGTCTGTTCCATGAAGGCTAGAAACGACGATGGAGGCAAATGGAATTTTGAAGAGTTTTTATCAAGGTTAAGATCCTAGGCGTGTGATCGCTAGATCAAGACCCTTGTGTCATTTATTTTAAAAAGACTTCCGCTGTATTAAGACTTCCGCTGTAATATATTTTGGTTGTATTTGGATTATGGATGTAATTCCAAAACTTTGATTTAATCCAATACTATGACATTTCGTATTATAAATGTTGTTTTATGATTTATATAAACTGGTTAAGCCTTGGGTGGCTTCGGATGTGGAATCTGAGGTCATTGGCGGTGATACCTTTCAAGGATATATTTTGGGGTGTTACAAATCTGGTATCAGAGCCGAAAAATTTTTCAGGTAGGGATTTCAAAAACTTTTGTAAACCGTCTACTCGTTTTGGATTGAAAAATGTTTTCAAAGGATTGGAATTTCCAAATTAAATTTTCTTGACTAAAACTTGTCTGCTGTTCAAGTCGTGCCTTCATTTTAGTCTAATATAGTAAGTTCGCTTCTATATTTAGAAAGAATAAACTCTCTTCTCGTCACCCGCAGATTATGAGTGCATGCTTTTCTCTTTAGAGGGACTCGGAAGAAGCCGAGGTGGCTCTGCCATCTCCAATGAGGCTTGAGTCTCTAGTTTCTCTGCGATGCTTTGAGATCGGAGAATCTAGTAGTCCACCCGAGGAGCTGAAGACCGTACTCCCTGAGTCGGTAGTGCTAGTGTCCAATAAAACTGAGGTTCCTGTGGTAGAGCCCAAAGATGAGCCAAGGGAGGACACTGAGGATGAGGGTTATCCGTCAGAGTACACAAGAGGGTACTACGACGATAACTTTATGATCGAGTCGATTCCCGAAGAGGATCCAGAGGAAGAGGATCCTGAAGAAGATCTAGAGGAGAATCCAGAGGAGGACCCCAAAGAGGACCTCGAGGATCAGGGCCACGAGTCTGATGGCTTAGAGCGCTTATTGGTGGGCAGCGAGGACCCGGGGATGGAGTTTATCTATCCAAGTCCGGAGTTGCCGCCTGAGCGAGAGTACTCGCCATTGACTCTGGCCGATCGGGAGGCACTCTATGCTGAGTTTGGCATCAGAAGGAGTGATCCACAAAATGCATCTGAGGACTCACAGCCTATTTCTGCTCAGAGGAGGCTGAGGTTGAGCCCTGACTCACGAGAGGCACTTCGCCTGAGTCAGATGATTTTCCTTGAAGAGCGTCGTCAGATGGATGAAGCGGTTGAGCATGCTCGAAGAAGGGCAAGGCCAAGGAATGAGCCATGTGCTCCAGGACCGAGCAGGGTGAGAAGTCCATTACCAGATTCCGATGGTAAACCCCGTTCGAAGAAGCCATGTGTGAGGAGCTATGATTACAGGAAATGTTTCAGGGCGCCATGATTGGGCCAGTGCTGATTAGCAGTTTCTTTTCTTGTATTTCAGTGTTCGTTTTGTTAAGAACCTAAGTCTCCGAGCAATTTTGTCTTGACGCTCGGGAGATCCCTTTTGTAGAATTTATTAGCTCAGTTTGAGCTTATCAATGAAAATTACCAAGTTTGATCTATTCTAAGTGATTTTATTACATTGAGTACATTGGAATGATATTAATGTTATAAAATACTTGGAATTTGATCGGTCAACAGATGGTGAACACAAGGAACACCATTCGTGCTGGTGCTGGGCCAAGCAATGACCCCAGACCAAATGTGAGGAACACTGCAAACACCGTGGATGAACACGAGTTTGCTTCTAATAACAATCTAGTGGGCAATGACCAAGTTCCGCCTAACGCTCCAGTAGTGTTTAACGCTGCAGCAATAGAGGCTATTCAGGGAATTGTGATGCAAGCATTCACATACATTATGCGACCAAACGCGCCTCAGGCACAAGCTGTGCCAATTCCCCCAGCAGTTCCTAGATTTGAGGAGCCTAATATCCATGTACCCCAGGAGGAAGCGGTCAGGATTAGAGGCGACTATGGCCGAGCACTGAAGGCCATAAGCTCTATGAGGCCTGATAGTTATGACGGGAAAGGAGAGCCAATTAGGGTGGCATATTGGTTCTCACACATGGAAAGATTATTCAAAAACGTTGAGTAAACTGAAGCTGAAAAGGTGCACATTGCTTCCCTTCAGCTGAAAGAAGTAGCCAGTGAATGGTGGAAAGGTACAGGTCTTGCTGATCACCCTGGTTTGAACTGGGGAATATTCAAGGCCAAGATGACAAATCGTTTCTTCTCCCGAGCTATGAGGGAAGAGAAGCACAAGGAATTCCTCTATTCGAAGACGAATGGATTAAAAGTGACCGAGCTTGCGACCAAGTTCAATCATCTATTGTAGTATGCTGGGCCGAAGGTGTCCAACGAAGAGCAAAAGATCTGGCATTTCCACGAGTGGATAAACCCAGATATTAAGCCGTTGATGGTACATCACGGATGCTCTACTTTGGAGCAGTATGTGGACGCTGCCTACAAGTTGGAAGTGACTCTGGAGGAGTCGACAAAGAAGCGCAATCGCCAGAGGCAAGTGCAGAGCCAGTCTCAGGCGAGTGGATTCAAACGTCCCGTGCCACCGTCTAATTTTGCCAAGTCTGGCAAGGCAAAAACGGATATGACTCATGGAGGGTCTACACAACAGTCGGGTCAAGGAAAGAATCTGATCCAGTGCTACAATTGTGGTACACCCGGGCACAAGAGCAATGCGTGTCCGAAGAAGAAGAAGACGTGCTATGGCTATGGAAAGGAGGGACATGTACAGACGTTCTATCCGCAGAGAAGGCAGAAAGGGGCTGAATCACAACAAGGGTCTGTTAGTCAGAACAATCGATCCAGGTTTAGACCAGTGGAGGCTCCTAGTCCTTCAGCGTAGACGACTGCACAAAATAAGGGGAAAGCCCCAGCTACTTCTGGAGGTCAACGCCTTTACGAGATGCATGAGGCAGATGGACCCAATGCTCCAATTGCTCAAGGGACTCTATACCTTCATTCTACTTCTGTATGTATGTTGTTTGATTCGGGTGCTACTCATTCCTTTATTTCGGAGAGTTGTGTCAGTAAGTTAGGCTTAGTATGCAATGAGGTTTGTGAACCTTTTGTTGTGAATCTTCCTAATGGTGAACATTTAGTGGGCACCAAGCGTCTGTCAGAATTTCCGATTACCATCCAGGATAAGAAATTCGAAGCAGATTTGATCTGTATAGCCATGGCTCCATACGACATTATTCTCGGTATGATTGGTTGATGCGTCATCGGGCGGTAATCGATTTTAGCTCAAGGACTATGACGGTGTCATCTGGGGGCCAGTATGTATGCAAGTTCAAGGGTCGGAATGACGCTGATAACGGCAGGCTTATCAATGCGATGGTTGCGTTTAAGCTGCTTCGACAAGGATGTGTCGGGTACCTGTGCTATCTGGACAAGCCCAAGAAAGATGAACCTTCAATTCCTGATATTCCGGTCTTCCGTGAATTTTCGGATGTCTTTCCGAAGGAGATTCCTGGTTTACCCCCGTATCATGACGTAGAATTTACCATTAATCTCGAGCCTGGTATCGTGCCGATCTCTAAGGCACCGTACCAGATGGCTCCTCTTGAGATGCAAGAGTTGAAGAAGCAACTCGAGGATCTTCTTGAGAAAGGATATATAAGACCGAGTGCATCACCTTGGGGCACTCCGGTTTTGTTCGTCAAGAAGAAGGATGGATCGTTTTGACTTTGTATCGACTATCGAGAGTTGAATAAAGTCACGATCAAGAATAAGTATCCGTTGTCGAGGATTGATGATCTGTTGGATCAACTGCAGGGAGCCAAAATCTTTTCCAAAATCGATCTGAGGTCTGGTTACCATCAGCTCAGGATTCGTGAGGAGGATATTTCGAGGACTGCGTTCCGAACGAGATATGGTCACTACGATTTCGTAGTCATGCCATTTGGACTTTCAAATGCTCCAGCAGTCTTCATGGATCTAATGCATCGATGTTTCCACCAATACTTGGATAAGTTCGTAGTGGTCTTCATCGACGATATTCTGATCTATTCCCCGAGTGAGGAGGTTCACGAGGAACATCTTCGGATTACTTTGTCAGTCCTTAGACAGAATCAGTTGTACGCAAAGTTGTCTAAGTGTGACTTTTGGATAAAAGAAGTGGCTTTCTTAGGCCACGTGATTAATGAGAATGGGGTTATGGTTGATCCCCAGAAGATTGAAGCGGTAGCCAATTGGAAGCGGCCTCAGAATGTGAAGGAGGTGCGCAGTTTTCTAGGACTCGCTGGATATTACAAACGATTCGTGGAGGGATTTTCTAAGATCGCTCTACCCATGACCGGTCTGCTCCGTAAAGTCCATAAGAAGTTTGTCTGGGATGACAAGTGCAAGTCAGTTTTCAGAAGCCGAAGCAGTGTCTGACCTCCGCACCAGTATTAGCGCTATTGGAAGGGATTGATGGTTATATGGTCTATAGTGATGCTTCGAAGAGTGGTTTGGGATGTGTGCTGATGCAGAGGGGCAAAGTTATTGCATACGCATCCCGACAGTTGAAGACTTATGAGGCAAACTATCTGACGCATGATCTAGAACTAGTAGTTGTAGTATTTGCGCTAAAGATTTGGAGACACTATCTCTATGGTGTGAGGTGCCAAGTCTTCACCGATCATAAGAGTCTAAAGTACGTGTTCACTCAGAAGGAGCTGAATATGAGACAACGTCGCTGGTTAGAGCTACTCAAAGACTACGACATCGAATTACTGTATCATCCGGGCAAGGCTAATGTAGTAGCCGATGCATTGAGCCGGAAGACGCCGCACGAGACTGTAGTGGCTCTACTTACTGCTCAGACCAAGCTGAACCAAGGGTTGTGTGAGATTGAAGTCTTGTACGATCAGCGTAGAGGATATCTGAGCATGCTTGAGATTCAGGCCACGCTACTTGATCAAATCTGGGAGAAACAGGTTGATGATGTAGTCATGGTGAAGCTAAGTAGTGAAGTGATGGATGGGAAAGCTCCCGGTTTTGTGATTCAGGAAGATGGATCGCTCTGGTTTCAGGACCAGATCTGTATGCTTGACGTTGATGGTCTTCGCCAGTTGGTGATGAAGGAGGCTCATTCGTCAGCTTATTCTGTACATCCAGGCTCTAGCAAGATGTACAAAGACCTCAGAAAGAAATTCTGGTGGCCCAACATGAAGTGGGATGTAGTAGAGTTTGTGGCGAAATGCTTGACTTGTCAGAAGGTCAAGATAGAACACCGCAGACCAGGTGATGAGTTGCTACCTCTTCCAGTGCCAGAATGGAAATGGGAGGATATTGCTATGGATTTCATCACAGAGCTGCCAAAGACTCAAAGCCAGAAGGATGCTATATGGGTAATCATTGACAGGCTCACGAAGAGTGCTCACTTCGTGGCTATCAAGTCAACATTGGGAACCCAGAAGCTATCACAAGTGTTTTTACACGAGATTGTCCATTTACATGGTACTCCAAAGACCATTGTATTGGATCGAGATGGCCGATTCATGTCAAGATTCTGGAAAGAATTACACAAGGCCATGGGAACCGAGTTGAGATTCAGTACTGCGTTTCATCCTCAGACGGATGGACAGTCTGAGAGGACCATCTAGACCTTGGAAGATATGCTAAGAGCTTGTACACTCGATCATCCGACTAGCTGGGAGAACATCCTGAGTCTGATTGAGTTCACGTACAACAACAGTTGGCATGCTACCATAAAGATGGCTCCATTCGAGGCTTTGTACGATCGAAGGTGTAGATCTCCGATTTGTTGGGATGAGAATGCCAACAAGGTTCTGCTCGGACCGGAGCTAGTCGAAAGGACTGCCTCGGACATTGCTTTGATAAGACAAAGGATGTTGACAGCTCATAGTCGACAAAAGTCTTATGCAGATCTGAAGCGTAGGAATGTCGAGTTTGAGGTTGGTGACAAAGTGTTTGTCAGAGTATCGCCATCAAAGGGTGTGTTTAGATTTGGTAAGCGTGGGAAGCTTAACCCTCGCTACGTGGGACCATTTGAGATCCTTGATAGAGTGGGATTTCTAGCGTATCGTTTGGCATTGCCACCATCGGCGCATCCAGTGCATAACGTATTCCACGTATCCTTGTTAAGGAAGTACGTGCCTGATGAGTCTCATGTGCTGAGTTATGAAGACATCGAGATTCAGACAAATGGTACCTACGAGGAGATACCGGTGCGTATTCTCGAACGCCGTGAGAAGCAGTTACGGAACAAGGTGGTACCATTGGTACGGATTTTGTGGTCCAAGTCAGGAACTAAGGAGGTTACTTGGGAAACCTGGGAGACTGAGGAGGATATGCTTAGACGCTTTCCCGAGCTGTTTTCGGCATAGTTTCGCGATCGAAACCTTTTTAAGGGGGTAGTGTTGTAACGCCTCGCTTTTTTTTAGGTTATTCGGCCAAGTTTCGGTTCGAAACTTCTTTTAAGGGGAAGTGATGTAATACCCCTCATTTTTAGTAAGGGCATTTTTGTAATTTTTCCAAATAATCGTACTGAAGTCGAATTAATTTTAGAGAAGTTCAGACATTCTGTTAAATGCTTGATCTCTGTAATAATTCCCTGAGTGGAATAAAATACATTTGACGTATTTTTGGGATTTAGAATATTTGTTCGGATACGAATATATTTAATCTGAGGTTAAGACCCATACCCATAATTCTTCCCGGACGAAAGAGGGTGAAAGAGGCAGGATTTGGCCTCCACCGCGCCCGCTGATAGGTGTCATTTCATGCACCTTAACTAGTGATTATTGACACAATTTAGATGAAGTTTCGGTGTAGAATTGGGCTAAGTCTGCAACCCAGGGAAAGAGTTAAAGCAGTACAAATTTGAAGGTTTTACAGCTTAGTGAAGAGGAAAGAAGATGAAGGATGAAGAAGCTGGCCAATACCGCCCCGCGCCTGAAGCCACCGCGACCCGGCGATGTTCCTCAGAGAAGTGCAACGCAAAGCCATCGCCTCGCGGTGGGATATTACCGCCCCGCGGTGGAAGAGAAGGGTGCGCGGCCAGCGTGTCATTTGTTTCCATTTTAGTATATTTGGATTTTATGTCTTATTATATTTTATTTCCTTATTTTATTTGCTAGGTTAGCTTTCTACGAACCTATTTAAGATCTCTTTTGTTCGTTAATTTTAGAGAGTTCGGTCCTCTCTCTTTTGATAATTCAACTTCTAGGTTTTTGAACAATGGATAGCTAAACACATTTGTTTCGCTAGACAATTGAAGCACTACAATGAATTGGTTGTGAGATTTCTATCCCGTGTTCTATATCTTATTAAGTTGGATTGATTCTCTTGATTAAACTGTCTATTGATTTATGTTGATTCTTCTGGCATAGCTAACTAGGTTTTTCGACATCTGTCATATTGCTAGGATTGCATATAGGGGTTCCGAGTGCATATCTAGTGGTAAACACAATTGTGCGTGTAGGGGTTCCGAGCGTACAATTGTGAGTGAGAATCAGTTGCATGTTAAGTAGGGGAGTGAGTACTTGTACGTCTTTCTACTTGCATGTATCCTATATCCTTGTGTGCATTGCTATTGCTGTGTTGGTGCTAAGGTACGTTGACAACTATGAGAATCAGTGGTATTTTATCATTGGCATAGTAATAAGTCTATCGACAACTGTGAGAATCGATAGTACTTAAGATCAGGATGGGAACAATTATAAGATAGTAAAAGAACTTGGAAATATAGTTTTCAGTGATCAACCTATTGCATTTGTGGTGTGGATACTTGTCTGGTGGAATACTTTCTCTCATTATATTTCTTCTTCTGTTATTACTTGCACTTTTGTTAATCCCGCGATTATTCCAAAACCCCCTCTCTCGTTACTTGTTAGTCACACGTTATTGCATGCAGATAACCGAATCCCTGTGGGATCGACCCTGACTTACTTGCTATACTCTTTAGTAGGTGAATTAGGATTTCTTTGACAGGAAAACGACATCGGTTTCCGAGCCTGTCAAATTTGGCACCGTTGCCGGGGAGTCACACATTCTGTTTGTGATTATTTGTGATTGACTGCGGTGTGGATCTATCTTACGATCCGCACCTTTGCTACTGATTCACTACTTGTTGAAGTTCATACAGAGACAGGTACGAATGGCTCAGACACTCCGACAATTGACTGCACCAGATCTGATACAGCAGCCCATGGCTGTAAGCATTCCACCACTTGCTGATGGTGTAACATTTGAGCTCAGAACAGGAGTGATACGATTACTCCCGAGATATTATGGACGAAGTGGCGAGGACCCCATTCTTCATTTGAATAAATTCCACAACGTCATTATGAGCATCAAACCAGCCAACGTCACTGAGGATCATATTAAAATGAGAGCCTTCGGGTTCACTCTTAAAGACGATGCTGAAGACTGGTATTATCATCTGCCTAGCGGAAGCATAGATTCATGGGCTAAGCTGCATAAGGTTTTCCTCGCAAGCTACTTTCCAACCAAAATGGCAAATGCTTTGAAAAGGGAAATTACCAGCATTGAACAAGGTGAGGAGGAGACCCTCTATGACTATTGTGAACGGTTCGAGCGACTGTGCGCTAGCTTCCCGTTCCATGGCTTTGATAAGAAATCACTGGTGCTCTATGTTTACAACGGGCTGATGGATGATGAAAGAAGAATTATTGATGCTACATGTGGTGGTAGTATCCTGAATATGACCCTCGACGCAGCCATGACCACACTTCATGATATGGCTCAGGGTACTAGGGATTGTGATGAACCCCCAAGGACCAGATTTGTTGGTGCTGTCATCACCTACGAGTCACATGTATCGCAAGAAATTGCTTCTTTGAAGGAGGTCATTGTGGGGATGGGCAAGCAAGAAGAGCCTCAACAGCACACTGTCTGTGGAGTTTGCGCTGGTCCATTCCACAACACCAACGCCTGCCCCCAACTACAGGATGCCACTATTGATGAAGTGGACGAAGCTGAAGGTCACGGGCCTGTTACACCTCATTATGATCAACCGCCACCACAACAACCACGCTCTGATGGCCCACCAACGACTGGCAGCCCCTCTTCAACCGAAGAAATGATCAAGGTCCTAACAATGCACTTCACAACGCATGTGCAATCTACTGAGGCCAACATAAAGAGCATAAAGGAGGCCGTATTCCAATTATCCGATGAGTTTGCTGGGTGGAGAAAAGAGAGCACTAAAGAGATTTCAAACGCAGTAACCCTCCGAAGTGGCAAGGAATTACAAGTCGCCCCTACGACTAAAATGGACGACAATGCTGAAATCGAAATTGATGATGAGCAAATTCCACTGCCCCGCGGTGATTTCCACCGCGACCTGATGATATCCCCCAGTAATCCCATGCCATTGCCACCGCCCCGCGGTGATCCATACCGCCCCGCGGTGAGTCCACCGCCTCGCGGTGAAAGCCCAGAGCTCATAGATTTACCTGAGGATGAATAGGATCCCTACTGACAGGATCGGAAACCGGTGTCATTTTCCTGTCAAAATAATCCCAATTCACCTACTAAAGAGTATAGTAAGTAAGTCAGGGTCGATCCCACATGGAGTCGGTTATCTGTATGCAATAACGTGTGACTAACAAGTAACAGGGGGTTGTTTGGAATAATCGCAATGTAACCAAAGATGTAATTACTGTCAAGAAACGAATTATAATGAGGGAAATTATTCCACCAGACAAATATCCACACCACAATGCAATCGGTTGATCACTGAAAACTATCTTTCCAAATTCTTTTACTATCTTATTATTGTTCCCACCCTGATCGTGAATACTATCGATTCTCACAGTTGTCGATAGACTTATTACGGTACCAATGATAAAGTACAACTGATTCTCACAGTTGTCAGCGTACTCTAGCACCAATACAACAATAGCAATGCACACAAGGATATAGGATACATGCAAGTAGAAAGACGTACAAGTACTCACTCCCCTACTTGACATGCAATTGATTCTCACTCACAATTGTATGCTCGGAACCCCTATACGCACAATTGTGTTTGCCACTAGATATGCACTCGGAACCCCTATATGCAATCCTAGCAATATGATAGATGCCGAAAAACCTAGTTAGCTACGCTAGAAGAATCAACATAAATCAATAGACAGTTTAAACAAGAGAATCAATCCAACTTAATAAGATATAGAACAAGGCATAGAAATCTCACAACCAATTCATTGTAGTGCTTCAATTGTCTAGCGAAACAAAAGTGTTTAGCTATCCATTGTTCAAAAACCTAGAAATTGTATTGTTAAAAAGAGAGAGGGGCTCCTTCTACGAACTATTAAAAAGATCTTAAATAGGTTCTCAGAAGTTTAACCTAGCAAACAAAATAAGGGAATAAAATATACTAAAGTAATAATGTCTAAAATAGGAATATTAATAAAACACGTCAGCCGCACGGTCTTCACTCCCACCGCGAGGCGGTAATGCTCCACCGCGAGGCGGTGGCTTCTTCTCTGAGGATCTTCGCCTGGTCGCGGTGGCAGTGGCGCGGGGCGGCACTGGCCAGCCTCTTCATCCTTCATCTGCTCCCAAGTACTACCAAGTGAGGTAGCTTTCTCCTTTAGTTTTGAGCAGACTTCTCCATCAATCCTCTATCTTCTTCACTAAGCTGTAAAACCTTCATATCTGTACTTATTCAACTCTTCTCCTGGATTACAGACTTAGCCTCTTCATCCTTCATCTAAAACGTGTCAATAGTCGCTAGTTAAGGTGCACTAAATTGCACCTATCAAATATCCCCACACTTAGACCTTTACTCGTCCCGAGTAAATCAGCTCAAACATACTCCTCTATATCAAATAGCAAGGCCTCAGGAAGTGTGACAACATAGCATACTAACGACTACAACAACTCAACAATTAGCCCTCAAACAACCAAAACGAATAATGCGAGAGAACTCTAATCCTAACTCATGTCTAGCTCCTTATTGCTCCAAAGTGGCCTACCCGAACTCCTTATACCGACTCTTCTTATGACGCCTTGCCAATAGGTAAAGAGAAATCCTAGAATCACTCTTTTTCTTTTCCGCTCATCTTGCCAAGGCTCCCTTTCGGGTTTTCACCAAGCCACTCATTTCATTTTACTAGACGTCTCACATGTTCTCACATCACTCCAGTCCACTTTTGTCCTGGTCTATACCAGTTGGACTACCTGCTTCTTGCCTAATCCGCCCTTGCGGGTTTTCAGCTCATCCCAGGATTTTGATTGCCTTTTCAAATATTTGTGGCTTTTTTTTTTTTGAATATCGAAAATGCAAGTACGAAATGCATGAAATAAATCTGTACACTAGCTATGATAGACAATGAGTCTAAATCCCTCCCCACACTAGAAATACACATTGTCCTCAATGTAGAGACGAAGACAAAGAAATAGGGAAGAGAGAAAATAAACTCACTGGAAAGGTGGACACTACGGATGGCGCGGCGGAGGTGGGTGCCTCCTAAAGTACTGCTCCTGAATAAAAACCTCAGCTACACTCAGTTGGTCGGTGATGTCCCGTGTAATCTCGGCCTGTATGGCCTGCAACCGAGTCAATGTCACGTCGTTCACAGCCTCTTAACGCTGCGTAAAGGCATCAAAATGGACGAACATGTCATCCCAGGAGAACTCAAGGGGCGGTGCAGAAGTGGAGGCCACGTCGAGAGCAGGTGAATCGACATCCATGGTCATGGGCAAAGCAGCCTGTGGCTCAGTCTCCTCGTCTGAAGGGATAATCTCAGCGTCAGAAGGGATGTACCAACCAGTGAAATCTCTCAGATAAGCTAAAGGATGAGAGAGACGTAAAAGATGACCGCCATAAGAGCACCACATATACTGCCCCGGAGATCCGCTCAACATACCACATCGCCGCATATAAGGGATATCATAGCGAATAGGGAAGAGCGGCTGCGGCATAGTATCCAACAAAATCCTGTCCGCAGCAATCAAGGTAATCAACCCTCCCTGAACAATATCTTGCGCAGCGCCCTCGCGGAGCTGCTGCAGCCCATACAACCAATTTGGTACTGATCACACCAACAAGCAAAAGGTCACCCCCCTTCAACTACGAACCACCATAGGGGGGGTCGGAAATCGCCACAAAGGAAGGTCTGGGTAGAGAAAAAACAAGGTTGGGTTAAGGGCTTCCACTACCAAGGTGAGGGGAGAGGCTGATTTCGGTGGAAAGGGTTGTGGGCTAAGGTTTTGGAGATCGTGGAATAGGGCATGGCGGAGAGAAAGACGGGGAAGAAAAAGGGGATTAGGGTTTGGCGGGAGAGCTAATGGGGTAATAAGTGAAGAAGGGAGGTACCGAGCCGCGGTTTTCAACTGACACCATCAATTCCTTCGTATCCAACTCAAGAAATAAAAATATTACTCACCCGTTTAAGGTTTTTTCGGGGCCCTTTATTTCTTGTTTTTTTTTTAGAGTAGAGAAATTATACAAGAGATCCACCGCAGGGCGGTGAATTCCACCGCTGGACGGTGAGAGTCACCGCGGGGCGGTGGGTTACGCTGAGTACCACGTCTTTTCTCGGATTTACTTTCGTACCTGAAATGTGAGTAACAGGCGAACGAAACAAAGCAAATATAAACTACGAAAATAATCTAGGGAAAAGAAAAGAACTAACCCGGGTTGCCTCCCGGACAACACCTTGGTTAACGTCATTGGCTCGACGTGGGTTATGGGTCATCCTGCTTCAGTGTCAGGGTGTTCGAGGAGTAGTGTCTCGTCCTGGTTTGGATCGAACCCCTCGTGGTAAGGCTTGCATCTGTGGCCGTTCACCTTGAAGGTGGTACCGGTCTTGGGATTAATCAGGCCTATGGCTCCATGGGGATGCACCTCAGCGATCTCATACGAGCCTGACCACTTGGATTTCAGCTTTCCAGCAAAGAGCTTGAGCCGAGATTGGAATAGAAGAACTTTATCTCCTGGCTTGAAATCCTTTCGCAAAATATGCTTGTCATGCCACTGCTTGGTCTTCGCCTTGTAGTTAACTGAGTTCTCGTAGGCATCAAGGCGTAATTCCTCCAGTTCTTGCATTTGTAGCTTACGGAGTTCGCCTGCTTCATCCAGTTGCAAGTTGCATTTCTTTATTGCCCACCACGCCTTATGTTCAAGTTCGATGGGGAGGTGACAAGCTTTTCCAAATACCAGCCGGAACGGCGACATCCCTATCGAAGTTTTGAAAGCTGTACGGTATGCCCACAGCGCATCATTGAGCTTGATGCTCCAATCCCTTCGGTTGGCTACTACTGTCTTCTCCAGTATAGCCTTAATCACTCTGTTGGAGTTCTCGGCCTGCCCATTAGTCTGAGGATGGTAGGCCGTGGAGATTCTCTGAGTGACGTGATACTTCTTCAGCAGGGCAGTCACTGTCTTGTTGCAGAAATGGGTTCCCCTGTCACTAATTAAAGCATTGGGTATTCCAAATCTTGAGAAAACGTTCTCTTCGAGGAAACCTGCCACAACTTTAGAGTCATCAGTCCTGGTGGCCTTCGCTTCCACCCACTTGGAAACATAGTCCACCGCAAGTAATATATAAAGATTCCCATGAGAGTTAGGAAATGGTCCCATAAAATCCATGCCCCAAACATCAAATACCTCACAGAAGATCAATGATGATTGCGGCATTTCATTCCTTCTGGTGATGTTGCCAACCCGTTGGCATCGGTCGCAGGATTTACAAAAAATGTAAGCATCCCTAAAGAGGTGTGGCCAATAAAATCTTGCTTCCAATACTTTCCTAGCAGTCCTATTTGCTCCAAAATGACCCCCACATGCTTCAGAATGACAGAAGTTAAGGACGGATTGTACCTCATTGTCTGGGAGACATCGGCGGACTACCTGATTGACGCAATGCTTCCATAGGTAGGGATCATCCCAAACATAGTGGCGAGCTTCTCTGCGCACCTTTGCTTTCTGGGCTCTGGTGTAGTCTGGGGGAAATTCCTCTCGAACCAGATAGTTGACTATGTCTGCATACCATGGTCTGTAAGACTGGATTCCGAAGAGGTCCATGGCTATATGAAAAGGAGAGTCAGAAATATCTCTAGGGCAAAGTGTGATTCCAGAGATGTGACCGCGGGGCGGTGATGTCTCTGGGGGTCGCGGTGAGCTTTCCTGGTTCTCAAGTAATCCAACCGCCGGGTCGCGGCCGTCATCGCCGCGGGGCGGTGGTATCTCTAACTTCTTACTGGCTACAACTCACCGGGTCGCGGTGGTGGTGACCGCGGGGCGGTGAGTGTTCTCTGAGCTGCCCTCGAGTGTAAAAGTGTGTCATCTGGGAAGGTGCCATGTATGGGGCTCTGCTCTCCAGGTTTATCTTCCTCATGGACGAGCCTACTCAGGTGATCCGCTACGAGGTTCTCTGCTCCCTTTTTATCACGGATTTCCACATCAAATTCAGTGAGAAGGAGAACCCATCGGATTAATCTTGGCTTTGCTTCTTTCTTCGTCATCAGGTAACGAAGAGCTGCGTGATCTGTGTAGATAATCACCTTGACTCCCAAGAGGTATTGCCTAAACTTTTCCAAGGCAAAGACAACTGCCAGGATTTCTTTCTCAGTGGTGGAGTAGTTCCTCTGGGCTCCATTCAGAGTCATGGAGGCGTAATGAATCACGTGGGATGCCCGTCCCACTTTCTGTCCTAGAACTGCTCCAACTGCATAATCGCTGGCGTCACACATGATCTCAAATGGGCGAGACCAGTCAGGTGCCTGAATAATGGGTGCACTTGTCAGGCGTTCTCTCAGGCAATCAAATGCTTTCTTGCATTCATCCGTGAATACGTAGGTCACTTCCTTCTTCAAGAGCTCGCATAGGGGTGAAGAAATTTTTGAGAAATCCTTGATAAATCTTCGGTAGAAACCTGCATGACCTAAAAAGGAACGTACTTCACGCACATTAGTAGGATAAGACAGAGACTGAATTACATCAATCTTTGCCTTATCGACCTCAATACCCCTAGCAGAGACAATATGACCCAGGACTATCCCCTGTTCCACCATGAAATGACACTTTTCATAATTTAAAACCAAATTGGTTTCAACACATCTTTTAAGTACAAGTGCCAAATGGTCTAAACATGAATCAAAGCTAGTTCCATGTACCGTAAAGTCATCCATAAAGACCTCAATGAATTTCTCAACATAGTAAGAGAAGATACTAACCATACATCGTTGAAATGTACCGGGTGCGTTACACAATCCGAATGGCATTCTGCGGTATGCAAAAGTGCCAAAGGGACATGTAAAAGTGGTTTTCTCTTGGTCCTCTGGTGCGATGGCTACCTGGAAGTATCCTGAATATCCGTCAAGAAAACAGTAGTAGGGCCGCCCAGTAAGGCGTTCTAGCATTTGATCAATAAAGGGCAGGGGAAAGTGGTCTTTTCGAGTTACCGCATTCAGCTTACGGTAATCGATGCACACCCTCCATCCTGTGGTGGTCCTGGTGGGAACTAAATCTCCGTGTTGATTCTCCACTATGGTAATTCCTCCTTTCTTAGGGACAACCTGGGTTGGACTTACCCATTGGCTGTCCGAAATAGGGAAGATCATATCAGCCTTGAGGAGTTTAAGCACCTCTTTCTTTACCACTTCCATCATTGGAGGGTTCAGCCTTCTCTGTGGCTGCCTAGACGGTTTAGCTCCGTCCTCGAGCAGAATCCGATGCATACAAGTGGAGGGGCTTATCCCTTTTATTTCTGGAATGGTCCATATAATTGCGGTTTTGTGCTCCCTGAGCACGTCCAACAGCTTCATTTCTTGATCTGCAGAAAGCGTACTAGACACAATGACTGGCAAAGTGTCTTTGGCTCCAAGAAAAGCGTATTTGAGATGGTCCGGCAGCGGCTTCAATTCGATCTCTGGAGCCTGTTCAACAGAAGGAACGAGCCTTTCGCTCGGGCTTAGTAAGATGGGGCCAATGCCCAAAGGATCTGTAGAATACTTACCATGAGTATCCAGCTGAGCGATGGCTTCCTGCATGTTAGAGGGTAAAGAGTATTCCTCATAGGACGCATCCAAATTATTTTCAACAATAGACATCAACTCGTCAGAACCAGAAATATCAAAGACATCCTGTGCAATAGAATCGATCACATCAATGGAACACAAAGAATGGTCTTCCTTGGGGTATTTCATGGCTTCATAAATATTATATTCCACCTTCTCCCCATCAAATTCCATAGAAAGTGTCCCACTTTGCAAATCAAGTTTGGTCTTAGCAGTTTTAAAAAATGGCCTACCTAACAGTATAGGAGTTGCCTTTGTATCTGTTTCCATATCTAAGACATAAAAATCTGCAGGGAATATCAATTTATCGACTATAACAAGGACATCTTCTATTACTCCCCTAGGGTAGACACTAGACCTATCAGCTAATTGAATTACAATACCTGTTTCCTGCAGAGGTCCAAGTCCAAGGGATTCATAGAGAAAATAGGGCAGCACATTAATGGAGGCACCAAGGTCGAGCATAGCCTTTTCAAATTTAGTGTCTCCGATAATACAAGGAATGCTCCACATACTTGGGTCTCCGCACTTCTTTGGCATGCGCCTCTGAAATACAGCAGATACGCGTTCGCTGACCTTGACTTTTTCCTTTCCCTTCAGCTTCTGGTTTCTTTTTACAGTGCACAACTCCTTTAGAAACTTAGCGTACCTTGGTACACTCTTGACGAGTTTGAGGAGTGGGATGTTCACCTCACACTTACTGAAAGTGTCAAAGAGATCCTTGTCATCAATGACTCTCCTTTCCTTGAGTGCCTCTGGGAATGGGGCAGGTGGTTTCTCAGATCCAAGGGGAGGAAAGTTGGGGCGACCATAGGGATCCTCCTCCTCGTCAGGGAAATCTGCGAGTTCTGGGCTCTCACCGCGCGACGGTGAGTTCAACGCGGGGCGGTGTGGATCACCGCAGGGCGGTGGTGATGGCGTAAGATTACTAGGAGCTGTCACCAGGTCGCGGTAAGAATTGCCGCGGGGCGGTGACAATGGCTCATTGGCAATATCGATCTCAGTGTTGTCGTCCTCTTCAGCAGTAGGAGCGACTTGTAATTCCTTGCCACTCTGTAGGGTTACTGCATGTGAAGTTTCTTTCCTGGACTCTTTTCTCAACCCAGCAACCTCATCGACTAGGCTGCTCACGGACTCCTTTATGCTCTTTATGTCAGCCGCAGTCTCGCGCACATGCGTTTTTAAAATGCATTGTTAGGGCATTGAGCATTGCTTCGGTTGAAGAGGGGTTGCTAGCAGTTGGTGGGTTATCAAAGCAAGGTTGTTGCGTTATAACAGGCCCGTAGCCTTCAGCAGCATGAACTTCAGCAATAGTGGTATCCTGAAGTTGCTTACCTATCCCCACAATGACTTCCTTCAAAGAAGCAATTTCTTGCGATACATGTGACTCGCTGGAGATAATAGCACTCACTAATCTGGTCCTTGGGAGTTCATTAAAATCCCTTGTACCTTCAGCCATATCGTGAAGTGTGGTCATGGCGACATCGGGAGTCATATTTAGGATACTACCACCACATGTAGCATCAATCATTCTTCGTTCATCGTCTATCAGCCCGTTGTAAATATAGAGCACCAGAGATTTCTTATCAAAACCATGGAACGGGCAACTAGTGTAGAGTCGCTCGAACCGCTCACAATAGTCATAGAGGGTCTCATCCTCACCTTGTTCGATGCTGGTGATTTCCCTTTTCAAGGTGTTTTCCATCTGAGCTGGAAAATAGAGTGAAAGGAAGACCTTATGCATCTTAGTCCAGGAAATCTATGCTCCTTCTAGGCAGATGATAATACCAGTCTTCAGCCTCGTCTTTAAGAGTGAACCCGAAGGATCTCATTTTAAGATGTTCCTCAGTGACATCGGTTGGCTTAATGCTCATAAGGATGCTGTGGAATTTGTTCAAATGAAGAATGGGATCCTCTCCACTTCGTCCATAAAATCTCGGGAGTAACCGTATTACTCATGATCTGAGCTCAAAAGTTACCCCATCAGCAAGGGGTGGAATGATTACAGCCAATGACTGCTGTATCAAGGTTGGTTCTGTCAATTGTCGGAGTGTCTGCGCCAATCATACCTGTCTCTGTATGAACTTCAACAAGTAGCGAATCAGAAGCAAAAGTGTGGATCATAAGATAGATCCACACGGCAATCAATCACAAATAATCACAAACAGAAAATTTGACTCCCCGGCAACGACGCTAAATTTTACAGGACCGGAAACCGGTGTCGTTTTCCTATCAAAATAATCCCAATTCACCTACTAAAGAGTATAGTAAGTAAGTCAGGGTCGATCCCACAGGGAGTCGGTTATCTGTATGCAATAAAGTGTGACTAACAAGTAACAAGGGGTTGTTTGGAATAATCGCAATGTAACCAAAGATGTAATTACTGACAAGAAACGAAATATAATGAGGGAAAGTATTCCACCAGACAAATATCCACACCACAATGCAATCGGTTGATCACTGAAAACTATCTTTCCAAATTCTTTTACTATCTTATTATTGTTCCCACCCTGATCATGAATACTATCGATTCTCACAGTTGTCGATAGAATTATTACGGTACCAATGATAAAGTACAACTGATTCTCACAGTTGTCAGCGTACTCTAGCACCAATACAACAATAGCAATGCACACAAGGATATAGGATACATGCAAGTAGAAAGACGTACAAGTACTCACTCCCCTACTTGACATGCAATTGATTCTCACTCACAATTGTATGCTCGGAACCCCTATACGCACAATTGTGTTTGCCACTAGATATGCACTCGGAACCCCTATATGCAATCCTAGCAAAATGATAGATGCCGAAAAACCTAGTTAGCTACGCTAGAAGAATCAACATAAATCAATAGACAGTTCAAACAAGAGAATCAATCCAACTTAATAAGATATAGAACAAGGCATAGAAATCTCACAACCAATTCATTGTAGTGCTTCAATTGTCTAGCGAAACAAAAGTGTTTAGCTATCCATTGTTCAAAAACCTATAAATTGTATTGTTAAAAAGAGAGAGGGGCTCCTTCTACGAACTATTAAAAAGATATTAAATAGGTTCTCAGAAGTTTAACCTAGCAAACAAAATAAGGGAATAAAATATACTAAAGTAATAATGTCTAAAATAGGAATATTAATAAAACACGTCAGCCGCGCGGTCTTCACTCCCACCGCGAGGCGGTAATGCTCCATCGCGAGGCGGTGGCTTCTTCTCTGAGCCCTTCTCTGAGGATCTTCGCCGGGTCGCGGTGGCAGTGGCGCGGGGCGGCACTGGCCAGCCTCTTCATCCTTCATCTGCTCCCAAGTACTACCAAGTGAGGTAGCTTTCTCCTTTAGTTTTGAGCAGACTTCTCCATCAATCCTCTATCTTCTTCACTAAGCTGTAAAACCTTCATATCTGTACTTATTCAACTCTTCTCCTGGATTACAGACTTAGCCTCTTCATCCTTCATCTAAAACGTGTCAATAGTCGCTAGTTAAGGTGCACTAAATTGCACCTATCACCTACGTACGTCCCAACTTCCCTCCCCTTGGATCTGAGAAGCCACCTGCCCCCTTCCCCGAGGCACTAAAGGAAAGGAGAGTAATTGATGACAAGGATCTCTTCGACACTTTCAGTAAGTGTGAGGTAAATATCCCACTCCTCAAGCTTGTCAAGAGTGTACCAAGGTACGCTAAGTTTCTAAAGGAGCTGTGCACTATAAAAAGAAACCAGAAGCTGAAGGGCAAGGAAAAAGTCAATGTTAGTGAACGCGTATCTGTTGTATTCCAGAGGCGTATGCCAAAGAAGTGCGGAGACCCAGGTATGTGGAGCATTCCTTGTATTATTGGAGACACTAAGTTTGAAAAAGCTATGCTTGATCTTGGTGCCTCCATTAATGTGTTACCCTATGACTCAACAATGTCTGGACAAGATGGGGTTGGGGGGATTCCTAGACAAATGTGCGCCCACATTCCCTGAACTATGCTTCCAGTTTATAGCCACTGTATCTCGAAGCTACACGCGACACATCATCGATGGTAGGGAGCAGAAGTTCATCGCTGGGATCACCTTCAAATATGAGGGTCGGAGTTATGGTATCCTTATTGAGGAAACTTGGGAGCTGCTGGGTGTGTCAAGGCCGGCTACTGAGAAGTGGAGGCGAGGTCCTGACAAGGCGGACCTTAAGGAATTTTGGACCACCGCAACAGGCACGGCTGAATATCAAAAGCGGGTGGAGAATAGTAACAAACTCGTCCACCCCTGCCTCCGCTTAGTCTACACAGTGGTGCTTTGGACATTTTGTGGGTGTATGGAGGAAAGAAAGGTTTCTCTGAAGCGCCTTGGTCTCTTCTCCCCGATGATCGATCCTTTAGATGAGGAGACCCCTGCATGGATTGTCATATGGCTGCATGAGCTGCAACAGATTCGCGAGGGCGCCGCACGAGATATTGTTCAGGGTGGGCTGATCACCTTGGTTGCTGCGGCCAGGATTTTGATGGACACCATTCCTCAGCCACTCATGCCCATTCGCTACGACATTCTATATCTGCAACGGTGTGGTATGCTGACCATATCTCAAGGGCAGTTTCTGTGGTGCTCCTACGGAGGTCACCTTTTGCGCCTCCCCCGTCCCCTGGCCTACCCGCGAGTCTTTACAGGCTGGTACATTCCGCCTGATGCTGATATTATTCCTTCCGACGATGAGGCTGATCCGCTGGCTGCCATTCCCATGCTTATAGATGTCGATCCCCATGCTTCTGACGTTGCCTCCACATCTGCTTCGCCTTCTGAGTTTTCGTGGGATGAGATGTTCATCCGTTTTGATGCCTTCACGCTGCGACAGGAGGCTGCGAATGAGGCGACGCTGGCTCGGCTGTGGACTATATAGGCTGACATTGCACGCGATATCACGGACCAGCTGAGTGTAGCTGAGGCCTTCATGCATGAGCAGTACTTTGGGCGGCATCCACCTCCATCGAGCTTTCCACCGTATCCACCTTTCCAGTGAGTCTTTGTTCTTTTCTCCCTATTTTGTTTTGTTTTCGACTTTACATTGAGGACAATGTGTGTTTCAAGTGTGGGGAGGGATTTAGACTCACTGTTTATCATAGCTAGTGTACAGATTTTATTCTTGCATTTTGTATTTCTTATTAAAAAAAAAGCCAAAAAGAGGTAAAAAGGCACCCAAAATCCCGGGATGAGCCGAAAACCCACAAGGGCGGTTCAGGTAAAAAGCAGGTAGTCCGACTGGTATAGACCAGGGCAAAAGGTGACTGGAGTGATGTGAGCACATGTGAGACGTCTAGTAAAATGAAATGAGTGGCTTGGTGAAAACCCGAAAGGGCACCTCGGCGAGATGAGCGCAAAAGAAGAAGAGTGATTCTAGGATTTCTCTCTACCTATTGGCGAGGCGTCATAAGAAGAGGCAGTATAAGGAGTTCGGGTAGGTCACTTTGGAGCAATAAGAAGCTAGACATGAGTTAGGAATAGATTCATCTCACATCATGTGTTTTGGTTGTCTGGGGCTGATTGTTGAGCTGTTGTAGTCATTGGTATCATCTGTTGTCACACTTCCTGAGGCCTTGGTATTTGATGAGTGGAGTATGGTTGATTTAATTTACTCGGGACGAGTAAAGGTCTAAGTGTGGGGATATTTGATAGGTGTCATTTCATGCACCTTAACTAGTGATTATTGACACAATTTAGATGAAGTTTCGGTGTAGAATTGGGCTAAGTCTGTAACCCAGGGAAAGAGTTGAAGCAGTACAAATTTGAAGGTTTTACAGCTTAGTGAAGAGGAAAGAAAATGAAGGATGAAGAAGTTGGCCAATACCGCCCCGCGCCTGAAGCCACCGCGACCCGTCGACGTTCCTCAGAGAAGTGCAACGCAAAGCCACCGCCTCGCGGTGGGATATTACCGCCCCGCGGTGGAAGAGAAGGGTGCGCGGCCAGCATGTCATTTGTTTCCATTTTAGTATATTTGGATTTTATGTCTTATTATATTTTATTTCCTTATTTTATTTGCTAGGTTAGCTTTCTACGAACCTATTTAAGATCTCTTTTGTTCGTTAATTTTAGAGAGTTCGGTCCTCTCTCTTTTGATAATTCAACTTCTAGGTTTTTGAACAATGGATAGCTAAACACTTTTGTTTCGCTAGACAATTGAAGCACTACAATGAATTGGTTGTGAGATTTCTATCCCGTGTTCTATATCTTATTAAGTTGGATTGATTCTCTTGATTAAACTGTCTATTGATTTATGTTGATTCTTCTGGCGTAGCTAACTAGGTTTTTCGACATCTATCATATTGCTAGGATTGCATATAGGGGTTCCGAGTGCATATCTAGTGGTAAACACAATTGTGCGTGTAGGGGTTCCGAGCGTACAATTGTGAGTGAGAATCAGTTGCATGTTAAGTAGGGGAGTGAGTACTTGTACGTCTTTCTACTTGCATGTATCCTATATCCTTGTGTACATTGCTATTGCTGTGTTGGTGCTAAGGTACGCTGACAACTGTGAGAATCAGTGGTATTTTATCATTGGCATAGTAATAAGTCTATCGACAACTGTGAGAATCGATAGTACTTAAGATCAGGATGGGAACAATTATAAGATAGTAAAAGAACTTGGAAATATAGTTTTCAGTGATCAACCTATTGCATTTGTGGTGTGGATACTTGTCTGGTGGAATACTTTCTCTCATTATATTTTTTCTTCTGTTATTACTTGCACTTTTGTTAATCCTGCGATTATTCCAAAACCCCCCCTCTCGTTACTTGTTAGTCACACGTTATTGCATGCAGATAACCGAATCCCTGTGGGATCGACCTTGACTTACTTGCTATACTCTTTAGTAGGTGAATTAGGATTTCTTTGACAGGAAAACGACACCGGTTTCCGAGCCTGTCACCCACGGTCATACCCACCACACTCGCGGTCAGAAATGGCCTTCACCGCACCCCGCGGTGAGACCCACCGCACCCACGCCGTCATCATTGCTTTTCTGCTTCGCCGAACTTTGACCGTCGTACGCCTGAGCTGCTTTGCCCCTGTCGGAGCTGAGGCGGTGGGGGAGCTGGTTGCTTGAACTCCTTGCTTGACCTATATAAGGATGGGACTTGGAGGAGGAAGCCATCTCAATCTCTCTCTCTCTCAAATCTCTCTCTCGTTCCATTGTCGCCGGATTTGCAAGCTTTCGCCGGAGTTGTCGCCGGAGCTACCATAGGAGGAGGAGGTACTCTCAAGGTGGTTTTTGGTGACCCAAGGAGTTTGGAAGTTGAAGCCCATCCAGATCGAACCCCGTCGTGTCGATTCCGGTGAGTTTCTTCTTCGTTCTGTCACCGTTGTGGCTTGACCGCACCCGCGGTCAAGGCCGCCTCACCCGCGGTGTGCCTGGGCGCTTGTGGTTGTGGCTTGGGCTTTGTGATCTCGTTTGGGATTTCCGTTCTTTCGATTTCGTTCGTCTTTCCTTAGATTCGTATATTTTATTATCGAATCTAACTTAGGGTTTCGTTATGGGTCGTTCCGTAGGGATCTGAAATCCGAGTTCTTTCCTCGTTCCGGACCCGGAAACCCGTTGTCTTTGAGCTTCGTTGAGCTTCGTCTAATCTAAGGCAAGTGGCGATTCGCACTTGCTTATCATTCCATATTTCTATTAATTATCAATTGTTTAATTGTTAATTAAATTGGGATGAATTACTGGTTCCGTTGGTAACAGTTTTCTTAAAATGATACGATTAAAATAATATTATAATAGGTTGTATATATTGCTAGAAACAACGCTATTATATCTGTTATTACCGTGATGGTATTGTTGTGGATTTTTATGCAAACTTGAGATATAGTTAGCATGAGTATTCGTAGGAACGCTGCTTACCTTGAGAGGTAGCCGTTTCTTTATAACCCGGTGGATAGGATGTCCAAACCCTAACACCGTTTCTCTAGTCATGACTATCCCCTATCCGAATATAGGGGAGGTGCGCTTAGCCGGTGTCAAATCTTAGGGATTTAATCCCGACTATATATCTCTATATCCTGAGGGATGAGATGATTATCATAAAAGCTTATAACGTGAGTATACGTTTTGGAAGTAAATAAGATAAGTGCCGCTATGCACATAATTAATATACCCTCAGGCGAGTAGTGCATCTAGGAAGTAGTGCAGCTAGGAGAAACTCGTCTAGACTTTGGTCAGATTAAAGTTCTCTTTCCAATCTGAATTCGCATTGTGTGGTGAGGTTGGTCGTGAACCGAAACACCATATCGTTTTAAACCGCTTCTGTGAATTATAATGTTCCCAAACATTGTCATACTTTCCGATAAGACTCAATTCGTTGGAGTCTTCTATTCATATGTGTCCTTAAGACTCAATCTTTCAGAGTCTTCTCTTGATCATACCTTTTCGTATTTTTCAGTAGGAGTATGGTGGTTGACTATCGTCATCGACTTTTATTCAAGAAGCGATGAGTCTAACCTAATACGACTACTTACAACCTTTCTGTTTTACCCTTGCATAGTCTTTCATTAGACTAACCAACCGGTTATATTCCCTTGCATGGTTGGCTGGTGTCATCCGTCTCATACGGCACATGAGATAAACGTCTGTTCCATGAAGGCTAGAAACGACGATGGAGGCAAATGGAATTTTGAAGAGTTTTTATCAAGGTTAAGATCCTAGGCGTATGATCGCTAGATCAAGACCCTTGTGTCATTTATTTTAAAAAGACTTCCGTTGTAATATATTTTGGTTGTATTTGGATTATGGATGTAATTGCGAAACTTTGATTTAATCCAATACTATGACATTTCGTATTATAAATGTTGTTTTATGATTTATATAAACTGGTTAAGCCTTGGGTGGCTTCGGATGTGGAATCTGAGGTCACTGGCGGTGATACCTTTCAAGGATATATTTGGGGGTGTTACATTCTAGGTGTCGACCTAGACGGTGGAGAGATAGAGGAATGAGCCTAAGCCGAGGTGGAAATGGTTGCCTTATTTTGGCTATCCCTTTAATTAAAGTCGGGCCTTTTGTTTTTGAATTTCCGACTTTGACTTTTTTTTGTTAGGTAATTATCCATGAATCTTTGACTTTCTGATTTTTGAGATCTTGGATAACCGAAAATAAAAAGAAGATCGGCTTAAGTAACAAGAAATATCACAAGAGATCTTTTGATTTGGAGAGAGAAGAATCTTTGAGAAATGCGGCTAACAACCTACAAGATAAAGCAAGTAAGATATGTAATTATCACGCAAGAAGTCAGGGAATTAACTACCGAATCTCGGAAGATCTTCGGTTAACAAATCACACCAATCTCGGATGGGAAGAAATATATTCGGCGAATGTACTTGCCTTGAGAAACCGATCGGACAAGCAAGAGCGAAAGAAAAAAATTCGTGAAAAATGGAGGCGGAATGATGCAACCCTGCCTACCATGACCACCGCCGAGGAGGAGACCTCCATGAGCATACAAGCTACTGGGCCCATGACCAGGTCCCGCGCCAAGGCCATTGCCAAGGCCACCCAATCCATGGTCGCGCCCCTCGTTGCCAGCCAAGGCGCGCTAGAGGCCGAGCCTCCACTCCGGCTCCTCACCACTGTCCAAGGCCCCGATAAGATTCAATCGGACACTTCGCTTCTTGTGCATGGCATGCCACCTGGTGAACCTCTACAAGCTTAGTCCAGGCCAGCGCCTCACTCGCGCCCAAGCGCGCCGCCTCCATGCCTGCTCCGCCGCGCCTATGCCGCCATGTTCAAGACTTTGGCTATTTTGGGTTTAGAGGTTCATGTGATGCATTTTGACATTCTATTTTAAGACTTTCTAGTTCCAGTATTTCTCTTTTTAGTAAGTTGCTTGTTTTGGTATTTTCTATTTCGGGTGTGCGTTCCACTCATGTTGAGTGGGCTAGCCCATAGGTGCGACTCAGCCTATCCAAGTCCGTGCCTCTATATAAAGCCATTTCGGCTACTTGTAATGGTTTACGTATTATTTTAATCAAAGCTTAAGTTGAGAGCCCTAATCGCCTCCTTCATTTGATCGGACGTCACAAACTCTCAATCTATCCTCTCATCTCTTTCACTTCGCCGCCGATGCTATGGCCACGCTCGAGTCATCGAGTCCTATCTCTCCATCGCGCCTAGTCCTGAGGCCGCGATCTAGATCCATCACCACCTCCATCACTTTCGCTATCGAGTCGTGACACTCCTCGCGTCTCGCCTTCGTGTTCCCCCGCATCCACGTCGATCACGTGCCCCTCTTCGGAGTCTTCCATGCAATTCATAAAGGCCCTAGGCCAAGGCTTCCACGGCCGACATCCGAAGGCAAGACTAGCGACTCACATCAAGGCCTAGATCCTCGCTGCCCAAGCACTTTGGCCGGCATTCGGAGTCACAGATGCATCAACTGGCATCAGAACCTTTGGTCTTGTAAGTCGCTCTTCCAAGTTTCGATTGTTCACCAAAAACTTCTTGTCCATTACTTGCTTCCGCCTCCATTTTTCATGAAATTTTTTCTTTCTCTCTTGCTTGTCCGATCGGTTTCTCAAGGCAAGTCCATTCGCCGAATATATTTCTTGCCTTCCGAGATTGGTGTGATTTGTTAGCCGAAGATCTTCCGAGATTCGGTAGTTAATTCCCTGAAAAAAATCAGACAGTCAAAGATTCTTGGATAATTACTTAACAAAAAAAAGTCAAAGTCGGAAATTCAAAAAAAAAAGGCCCGACTTTAATTAAAGGGATAGCCAAAATAAGGCAACCCTTTCCACCTCGGCTTAGGCTCATTCCTCTATCTCTCCACCGTCTAGGTCGACACCTAGAAGGTAAGTCTTGTTTGTTTGTGATTGTTTGCGTAAGGGTTAGGACTTGATTGCTTGGTCTTGTTTGTTTTCGTGCTTGCTTCTCACACCATTTTTGTGTTAGCCTTAGCCACCCTCACGGCCATATATCCTTGCCTACCTACGTGAACATTTGTCACTTGTTAAGTGCTTGCTTGATTGTTGGTCTCTGTTGTCTCTCGTTCATTTTACTTCGATGTCTGGTCATATTGTCATAGGTAGCATGACGGCCCCGACTAGTAGTGATCTTCACGGAGACAACAACAACAACGATCCCACCAATCCAGTGGTCCAACACGACGACCACCATCAACAAGATCCGATCTTGGAACTCACGGCCGAGCAGTGGGAGATCCAAGAGCTTCGCCAACTGGTGGCCCAACTCCGGAGCCAAGCGCGGCCCATGCCAATGCCGCTGGTACAGATGGATGTCGTGGGCTTGCCTTGCCCCACCGTGGCCGGCCCAAGCATGGCGCGCATGGACAAAGGCAAAGGTGTGATGCCCTCAACCTCTCACCAACAGCCTCGCCTCCAGCGAATCCAGTCGGTCATCGAGAGCCGACAAGGCCACGTCTCGCCCCGCGAGCGATACGTGCTGCGCGCCATGCCTGCCGGCTATGACAACGGCAATGATGAGGCCCATGACTCCCACGGTGAGTATTTTGAGCCTTTTGATTTTAATGATAGGTAAGCCATAAGGGGAGACCGACACCGCCGCACACCTGCCACCGCGCCTAGAGATTGCCGTGCACGTTGCGATGACCGCGACACCAGCCTTTTGCGTAGGCCCAGTCGGCGCACCATAGGCGATGAGCCCCGCCCGCGTTACCACACCACCACACCAGTGCCCTTCAACGTCTCCGACTATCTCGGCCACCAGAGCGCGCGAACGCCGCGATATGGCTCGGATGGCTATGGTTCGCCGACGCCCTCCATCCATGACGATTTTGATGAGTTTGATGATGAAGAAATGGTGGATTCAAGTATTGTTTTGGGGCGAAAAGATCGGACGACCCAAATCCACTTAGACGGGGTAACTAGTCGATCGGGTGATGGAAAACAATCCAAACCAAATAGATAATAGAAAAGCAAAGAGAAAATGCAGAATAGTGAAATGATTTTATTAGATAATATATTGATCGGATTGAATCGAGATACAACTTATCGTAATAAGGCAGAGTGATCTTATTGGATTCGATCGGTAATTCTTAGGTTGCGACCAGTGGCGAATAAGCGGGGGTGATTGCTGGAAAGCTAGACGGGCAGTGAAAGTGTTGTTCTATTTTGTTTTTTGAACGAGAATGCTTGAGTGTGTAACATGCTTGTCTCTGTCCCCCTCTTATCTTCCTCTTCGTCCATATATGGTAAGTTCTTCGTGCCTCTGACCGTTATATTTCGATCCCATCCTTATCTTCAACGCCGGGATTTAATTACGGAGATTCTGTCACTAATTGCTGCTATTATGGTGTTGTGTAAATGTTGTGGCCGTTGATCAATCCTGGCATTTAATGCTTGGCGGGATCTTTGCGATCTTGTCGGAGGACGTTCGACTGGAGAAGCCTCGTCGCCTTCTCTGGGTTTCTCTTCTGTTCTTCCGATCCGTCGTGGGCCTGGGCTTGTTTTGCTCGATCCATCTTCCCAGGGGACGTCAGGCCCAACAATAGCCCCAAGTTTCCTTGGGCTTGCGGTTTAGGCAAGTAAGCGGAATCCGAGGCAACTTCTCCATACACGATCTTTACCATCCTTTTTTGACGCAATTGCCCAAGGCTACGTGGCGCAAGATCGGAGCATGATGCGACTCCTCAGCAGACCATCATTTCCCTCCATAAATTCGGAGCAGAGGGGAGCGATTAGACTTCACTTCATCTTCTCTCGCAAGCTTCTTTGGTAAGTCTTCCAGCCTCTTTAGCCAGCTTTTCGATTTCCTTCTTTTTCCGTTCTTGAAATGGTTTCTAGCGAAGCTTCCGAGTCATCCAAGACTCTCTCTGATTCGTGCGAGGATGGAGCTCCTCCCCTCTTCATTCTGAAAGAATCGGACGCTCTGACAAGCACCATGTCCCAGGAGGAGTTGGAGCAAATTCTTCAAGTTGGAGGCTTTCCGCCGGAGGCGGTCGCCAGGCTGCCTTACCCGGACGAGAGGGCCGATGCTCGATATGAAGGATGGGTTTGTTTAATGCATATCCGTTTCGGATAGGACATAAGTTTCCTTTCTCTCCCCTCGTTAGGGATTTCTTGGCTGCTCTGGCGTTGGCGCCGTGTGAGGTGATGCCACAAGCGTGGAGGGTTCTCAGGGTCTTGGACCTTGTGAACATCCGATCTGGGGCTGGTTTTGATTTTGATGCTTTGTGGTACAACTATATCTTAGGGTCGAAGAGTTCCTCTCGTGTTCAGTTACGTATCCGACATGGTCGGAAGCCTTTAGTGCAGAATATTGATGTCAACGACCGCGGATGGGGGTCGAAGTTCTTCTTTGTCGAACATTCTTCTCTGGAGAAGGGGGGAGAATGTTCGTTCCTGTTGACGGAGTGGCGAGTTGAGAGTATGTATTTGCCTTCTTTTTTGTTTGTTTATGTGTCTTAACTCTTTGCTTTAACTTTTCTTTTTCGTAGTTCTTGAGCCAGAAGATTTGGAGGTGAGCGCTCGGTCGGAAGGTCTGTCCAAGATTGTCCTGGGTGATTCAGCATCGGAGAGGAGTTTACCAACGTCAACCTGTTGTCAGCACCTCCTTCTGGTCAAGAAGTCATGTCGACTGTCTCATCATCTCGTGCCAAGGGTGAGCTCTCGACCCTGAGAATTCTTTTTGTTCTTTTTCACTTTGTCGTGTGTTTTAAGATTTTTGCTTCGTTTTGTCGTGCCAGCTTCCCTTGGTGGTCGAGTGAGTGCTCGTTTAAAGGGAGCATCTGGGAAAGGTTTGATTGAGCAAAGGAAGGCAGCGGCCAAAGCCGCGTCGAGTAAGTCTGTTCCGGCGGACTCGGCGCTTCCAGCCAAAGTTGGTTCTAAGAGGAAGGCGGATGTTCAGTCTGATGATGTCAAAGTGGAGGAGATCCCTAGGAAGAAGGAGGCGACTGCCGAGGGGATCGGCAAGATTGGCGTAGTCGGTCAATCGATTGCCGATATCTTCCGTGCTCAGGATCCGACTTTGAAATCGGAAGTCGATGATGTTTCCCCTTTGGACTGCATTGGTGAAGCGGGATGCTCCGCGTGGAGGGTGAGTTGCCCTCTGTTTGTGCTTTTTCTCTTTTTCTTTCGTTTGGCCATGTCTTCTAACTATGTGTTGTATTGTCGTGTAAGATTTCAGACTTTCCAGTATCTCTTGGGGGCCTATTCTGGTGTCAAGACAATGGTTGCCAAGGCTGAGGAAAGGACTGCTAGGACAGAGTCCGACCATGCGTCCTTGAGGACCAAACTAGAGGGAGCGGAGAGCCATTGTCGTGAGACTGAGCGTCGCCTTACAAGGGAGTTAAAGAGTTGCCAAGAGGAGCTGGTTGCGAGTCGGAAAGAGTTTGAGGAGAGCTGATTAGGCGTTGAGGAAGAGGTGAAGCAGGCTCGGATTGCTGCTGGTCAGATCCCGGGCGATGTCGGTGCTTTTTATGCACTGAAGTCGCGTGTCGAGATGATCGAAGAGTTCGATGAAGGCAAGCATGAGCTCTAGGACTTGAAGGCAGAAAAGGAGACTCTGGACTCCATGTTTCCGAAGGGAAATCCTGGTCAGGAGCTGTTTCGCTTGGCTGGCGTCGGAGAGGAGGCCATCGATGAGGACGCTGGCGAGGACGAGGCCCATTCTAGCGACGTCGAGCCGACATATGGTGTAGCCTCTCTAGAGCCAGCCCCCGAAGGTAAGGCCGTTGTTCCCGATGCCTGATTTGTTTTTCTTGTGTAGTTTGACTCATTGTCGCACTTGTGCGTGGGTTTAGACATTTGGTATTTTTGGCGACCCGTCCACCATCGCGGGTCGCATAATGTTTTTAAGTGAATGCTTGATGAAGTCCTACAGATGTGTAGGCAGACAATATATTTTGGTGACCCGTCCACCATCGCGGGTCGCGTATTTTGTATAAAAATGCTCGTGTTTTTATTCAATGCAATTTGTATTTACATATAAGATCGTACGTTTGCTTGTTTCGTACATGTCGTCAGACATCCAAGGGGATTGTCGATAACGTTTTGTGTTTGGTGTGTCGGTTTCGCCCGTGTGTTCCGTCGAGTGGGGCTCCCCGTATGTATGTGTGTAAAACAGGCCTGTAAATGTTTGTGTATGTGTTAGTCATGACTTTATGTCGGGGAGGTAAGCAATATGTTTCTATTGCGTGAATGTAATAAGGTGTCGTACCTTATGTTTTGTATAAGGCAGGCGGTGTGCCGACGTGCCTGTGTTGTTCATCTCCCCGTGTTCCGATCGATCGTGTAATGTAAGCGCTTTTTGCGGATGACTGGATCCAATGTATGTGTCAATGTAGTTCTACATTCGTGTTTTTGTAAGGATGAGGTCCTCACTTAGTGTCAAATGATAGTTTGTAAAGGAAGATAGATATGTGCATGCAATAATAAGCGATGTGCGAGTTTTTATAGTGTCTTACCTTGTCAGTTCAGAAATGGTATAGCTTTATATGTGCCGCGTTCCAACTTTTTGGAATTGGTTGTTCGTCTTTGTCTTCTAATTGATATGCTCCTTGTCCGACCACTTTGGTGATCAAGTAGGGTCCTTCCCATTGTGGTGCGAGTTTTCCGTCGAATGGATTCTTGGTGTTCTGGAAGGTTTTCCTAAGGACCCAATCTCCGACTGTGAATTCCTTGATCCTGACGTTCTTGTTGTAGCTCCTTGCGACCTGTTGTTGAAATCTGACCATCCTAATTCGAGCTTTTTCTCTGATCTCGTCCACTGTGTCTAGGTTATGAGCCAATTCAATATCGTTTTTCTTGCTCGTTTGGAGGTTACAACCGGCGGTCGGAACCAGTAACTTGGCCGGAATGACTACCTCACTCCCGTAGATGAGGGGAAAAGGCGATTGTCCGGTCACATTTTTTGGAGTAGTTCTGTCGGACCAGAGAATGTATGGGAGTTCGTCGGCCCATTTGCCCTTAGCCCCAGTGAGGCATTTCTTGAGATTGCTGATAATGATTTTGTTGCTAGACTCGGCCTGTCCGTTGGATTGCGGATACCGAGGTGTGGACATGACCAACTTGATGTTCCATTGGTCGCAGAAGGCTCGAGTCTTATGACTGATGAATTGGGAACCGTTGTCGTACACGATTTCTGATGGGATGCCAACTCTGCACAAGATATTGCATTTTATGAATGAAATGACGTGTTGATCTTTTACCTCTCTGTAGGCTTCGGCTTCGATCCACTTAGAGAAGTAGTCCGTCATGGCGAGGAAGAAGACTCTTTGACCCAACGCGGGAGGGAGCTTCTCGATGATGTCCATCCCCCATCTCATAAATGGCCATGGAGCCAGATTCGGATGGAGGAGCTCTGAAGGTTGGTGATGGACGGGTGCATGCCACTGACAAGCGTCACACTTTTTGGTGTAGTCCATAGCGTCCTTGTTCATCGTCGGCCAATAGTACCCGTTTCGTAGGGCTTTTCCCGAGAGGCTTCGTCCTCCAGTATGATTCCCACACTCTCCTTCGTGTAGCGATTGTAGGATGTTTCCGACCTCGGAGGTCTTGAGGCATCGTAGGAGTAGCCCTATGACAGATCTTTTGTACAAGATGTTATCTATGATATCGAAAGAGAGTGCTTGTACCTTGAGCCGATTTGCTTATGTTTTGTCGTCGGGCAGAATGCCGTCTTTCAACCATCTGATGTAAGGTAGCATCCAATCGTCATTGTTGTCGATGATGTCTTCTTCTGGTCGGCCATCGACTTCCATGGCGACGAGTTCTTCAAGCGGTGTCGTTGACTCGACGAACGTCCTGGGGACGGCTGGCGTCATGATGTGGGCCAATGGTATGTGCGGAAATTCCTTCGGGTCTAGGACGGATCCTAGATTGGAAAGTGCGTCAGCTTCAGAGTTAAAATCTCTGGGTACTTGTCTGATGTTGAATGCTTGGAATTGTCCGATCAGCTTCTTGGTTACCTCCAGGTAGGCTATCATCCTGACGTCTTTAGCACTGTATGATCCTTGTATTTGGTTTACGACCAACCAGGAGTCGTAAACGACTTCGATCTCTCGGACCCCTAGGTTGCGAGCCAAGATGAGTCCGAATATGAGTGCTTCGTATTCAGCTTCGTTGTTAGTCGCATCCCGCTCGCATCTGACGGCCTGAGCTATCGTGTCCCCTTGTGGCGATTTCAGCACGACCCCTAGCCCCGATCCTCTGGAGTTCGACGCTCCATCTGTGTGGAGCTCCCATGTACTTGTTTCTTCCGTCGCGAGCAGTTGTGTTGCTTCTCTTATGGCTTCTTGCTCTAGGGTCAGACTGAAATCGGCCACAAAGTCGGCTAAGGCTTACGACTTGATCGCTGTCCTGGGCTCGTACTCGATGTCGTAACCACTGAGGTGTATAGCCCATTTGGTCATTCGTCCTGTAAACTCGGGTTTCCTCATGATTGCTCTCATGGGATGATTAGTACGGACAATAATAGTATGTGATTCAAAATAGGGTTTGAGTTTGTTCGAGGCCATTACCAACGATAGTACGAGCTTCTCGAGTGACGAATACCTTGTTTCTACTGGCAACAGCGTCCGACTGACATAGTATATCAGTGACTGCTTGGCATCCTCTTCCCTGATCAGTACTGCGCTTACGGCTAATTCTGACAATACAAGATATAGAAATAAGGGCTCATCGCCTTTAGGTTTGGTCAGTAACATGGGACTGGCCAGGTACTCTTTCAAGTTCTGGAACGCTGCTTCATATTCTTCCGTCCATTGAAAGGACTTGTTTTTCCTGAGAGCGTCGTGGAAGGGCTTGCACTTGTCGGATGATTTGGAGATGAATCTGTTCAGAGCTGCTATCCGACCCGTGAGCTTTTGTACGTCTTTGATGCATCGGGGGGATCGAAGATTGACGAGAGCCTTGATCTGTTCTGGGCTGGCTTCTATTCCTCTTTGTGTCACCATGTACCCCAAGAACTTCCCTGATGACACACCGAATGAACATTTAGTAGGGTTTAGTTTCATATTGTACCTTTTGAGCACCTCGAAGCTGTCGCGTAGGTGGTCTATGTGATCTTCTTTCTTTTTGGACTTGACCAACATGTCATCTATGTAGACTTCCATCGTGTCTCCGATCTGATCTTTGAACATCTTGTTGACTAGTCGCTGGTAGGTAGCCCCTGCATTTTTTAGGCCAAAGGGCATTACTTTGCAACAGTAGATACCTTGGCTAGTGACGAATGCTATTTTTTCCTGATCGTCGGGTTCCATGAGGATTTGATTGTAGCCGCTGAAAGCGTCCATGAAGGTAAGCATTTCGTGCCCTGCTGTGGCGTCGACCATGGCGTCGATGTGGGGTAGTGGGAACGAGTCCTTGGGACAAGCCTTGTTGAGATCTGTGAAGTCGATGCAAACTCTCCACTTGCCGTTCTTTTTCTGGACTACGACCACGTTGGCTAGCCACTTAGGATAATGGACTTCTCTTATTTTCCCTGTTTCCAATAAGCTCTTGACTTCGTCGTCAATTATCTTGTTCCGCTCAGGGGCAAACTTCCTGCATTTTTGCTTAACAGGGGGATGAGATGGATCTACATTCAATTTATGCGTAATAATGTTTGGAGATATTCCGACCATATCCTCATGCGACCATGCGAAGCAATTAGCATTGATCCTAAGAAAATCAAGAAGTTGTTGTCTGGTCGAGTCGTCCAAGTCCGACCCGACCCTTACCGTTTGGTTTGGCTTTGAAGGGTCTAGTACGATCTCGTCCAGTTTTTCCATTTCTGGATCGATGTACCGACTGGATCCTTCGCCGCTCTGTGATTTCTATGCGGTCTAATGTTCGACTGCGTTCTTCATGGAAGCGACGTAGCACTCTTTAGCGGTCCTTTGGTCTCCTCGGATTTCTTGTACTCCCTATTCAGTGGGAAACTTGATGACTTGATGATACGTCGAGGGTACCGCTCTCATAGCGTGTATCCATGGCCTGCCAAGAATACAATTGTAGGGAGATGGACAATCTAGGATCAAGAATTTCACCTGTTGGTTGATTCCTCCAGCGTATGTGGTTAGAATGATTTCACCAGTCGTATGTTTAACCTCACCGCTGAACCCGACCAGTGGGGTCGACGTTTTGATTAGGTCGTTTTCAGCTAGACCCATTTCTTTAAGAGCGTCGAGGGTCAAAAGATTGGTTGAACTCCCTGTATCGATTAGTAGCCTTCGTATTAACAATTACCAATAGACAAAGAGATTACCAGACCATCGCGGTGACCGTCCGATCCGTCGGAATCGAACTCGTCGAACGTGACTGTCGGAAGGTTGGAGATCTTCCTTGGCCTTAATTCTGACGCCTCGGGCTTGTTGCCCTTGCTTTCCTTTGCGTGTCGCTTAGCCGTGGAGTATGTGTTTCCACATACGTCCGATCCACCTGAAATAGTATTGACAACTTTTGTATGGACGGGGGATGGAGGTTTGTTTTGTTTTACCTGGTCTTGTCGTTCCATGGTGGTTTTTGCCCGCTCCAAGATTACGTCGCGCAGGAGCCCCTGTGCGAGCAGTCTTGCGACTTCATTTCGCAGGGCGATGCATTCGTCGGTCGAATGACCATGATCGCCATGGAATTCGCACCATCGGCTCATGTCTTTCTTGACGTCCGGTCGGTCGCTCTTTCGGGGCCATCTTACTTTCTTTCCATATTTGTCGAAACTCTTGACGAGCTCTGAGACGGAAACGTTGAAGTTGTAAGATTGGATCCTGGGAGGCAACGCCGGAATGTCTCTCCAGTCCTAGGACCTATCTTGGAAAGAGTTTACCTGACTCAACTCGTTTCGATTACGAGAGTAGGGATGTGGACGTCTGTCTCTACGGTTGTCGGAGAGATTTTTACGATCAGACGGATCGGGCCCGCGTGAGGATTTTCGCGACTCACGGTCCTCTTCCAATCTTACCTCGGCCATGGTCTTGGCCTGGACGTCTTCGAAGCTTTTGCATGGGTACTTGGTAATCTCGTCGTAAAGGTTGATGTCTTTGATCAGACCTTGTCTGAAGGCTTCGATGGAGGTTGTGACATCGCAGTGGGGGATCGCCACTTTCTCCTTATTGTACCTGTTGAGATAATTCCTGAGAGGTTCGTTATACCTTTGTGTGACTCGGTAGAGGTCACTCGACTGCTTTTTGAGCCTCCGACTACTGGAAAATTGACTTTTGAAGGAGTTGACCAGATCCGCAAACGATGCAATCGTTCCCTGAGGCAAACGCATAAACCAAGTTAGTGCGGAACCTGCGAGGGTCGTGCCAAAGCTTTTGCACATGACGGCCTCGCGGTTCTCCCTTGAAACAGATGCAGCCATTAACTTTTGTTTATATATAGATATATGGTCATCTGGGTCGCTGGTGCCTTCGAATGTCGCCATGCTGGGAAGATGAAACTTCTTGGGGATCTCGACCCTGGCAATTTCTTCAATGAACGGGGATTCTTCGAATCCGTCGGTCGCTTCCCTCTCGATTGGCTGCGGGACTCCTGGAAGCGTGTTGAAGCGATCGTCGATCGTCTTCATGTGTTGGTCGAGCGTCTGCTGGAAGAGAGCCAGGACGTCTGGTGGATTGGTAACCTGTGGTTCGTCGATTCGGGCCCCTGCCGACCCGATCGGTGTGGAAAAAGTGACATGGTTAGTCGAAAACGGATTGTTAATAGGAGTTCGAGATGTACCCTCTGCGTATCCGGATCGTCGCACGCTCGGGGGCGTTGGCTCGACGTTGTCCATGTCGAGACGTGTTCGGACATTGCTGTGGATGGGCATACTCCTAGATCCCGAAGCCATTGATTGTACCTGCGACTTAAGAGACTCATTTTCACGGGTTAGTTGTGCGATCTCGGCTTCGGATTGGGTTGACAAGGCGGCGAGAGATTCGGTTTTTTGGCACTGCTAGGCTAGTTCCTCTTGGAGGGCGGCCATTTTTTGAGAAAGTTCTTGGAACTGGGTTGGAGTAGGGTTTTTGGTTGGGTCCCCTGGAGTTTGGGTTCCGTCTTCGAGACGTGGTTCTTCGGTGTTGGTAGATGGGTCGATAGTCATGGTTGGAAAGTTTCGGAAGGATGATCGGCAAGTTGCCCCACGGTGGGCGCCAAATTGTTTTGGGGCGAAAAGATCGGACGACCCAAATCGCCTTAGACAGGGTAACTAGTCGATCGGGTGATGGAAAACAATCCAAACCAAATAGATAATAGACAAGCAAAGAGCAAATGCAGAATAGCAAAATGATTTTATTAGATAATATATTGATCAGATTGAATCGAGATACAACTTATCGTAATAAGGCAGAATGATCTTATTGGATTCGACCGGTAATTCTTAGGTTGCGACCGGTGGCGAATAAGCGGGGGTGATTGCTGGAGAGCTAGACGGGCAGTGAAAGTGTTGTTCTGTTTTGTTTCTGAACGAGAATGCTTGAGTGTGTAACGTGCTTGTCTCCGTCCCCCTCTTATCTTCCTCTTCGTCCATATATGGTAAGTTCTTCGTGCCTCTGACCGTTATATTTCGATCCCATCCTTATCTTCAACGCCCGGATTTAATTACGGAGATTCTGTCACTAATTGCTGCTATTATGGTGTTGTGTAAATGTTGTGGCCGTTGATCAATCCTGGCATTTAATGCTTGGCGGGATCTTCGCGATCTTGTCGGAGGACGTTCGACTGGAGAAGCCTCGTCTCCTTCTCTGGGTTTCTCTTCTGTTCTTCCGATCCGTCGTGGGCCTGGGCTTGTCTTGCTCGATCCACCTTCCCAGGGGACGTCAGGCCCAACAGGTATGATCAACCCCAGATCTTATCACCCCCCTCTTGGTGACCCCATTGAATTGCAGGATATGCCCTCCGATTGGATTCCGCTACCGCGCTTACCCGCCGAGCCACATCAGCCACCCAGGGACATGATGGGCATGACAATCACGACGCGCGCCGAGAGGACATGCCGCGTGACTTTCGTCACCGCGACGATATCGAGGTCCAGCCGCGACAACGATGTCGCACCGATGCCAATGCACGACCAGACGAACTCGCCGACGCCGATGCCTAGGCAGGCTGCGATGGCCACCAGCTAGGCCGCGCCCGACATCCTGCAGTGCGCGCCTACATGGAGCCACAGTTTGCTGCCGCGCGCCCCTACACACCCCAGCAAGGCCATGCAGCGCCCCGTTACCAGCGCCATGAGGTTAAGGTAAAAATTGATCATTTCTTTGGTGAGTATGACCCTGCAATTTTTCTTGAGTGGGTGCAGGCCAGAAAATATACATTGAGGTACTGCCATGTGCCGCCAGAGGAGCATGTTGATGCGGCCACGCTACATTTCCATGGCGCGGCGCGCGTCTAGTATCACAAGTTTGTGGATGATCGAATTCGGCGCCACTTTGAGCCCCTCACCGAATGGCACCAGCTGGTCTATGTCATGACCAAGAAATATGTCCCCGCCGACTATAGGAACCAAATGCAGATAGAGATTGCCATGATTCGCCAAGGCACCAAGACGCCTCTTGAGTTCTTTTCACAACTCGAGGACATGTATTACAAGGCCATCATTAGTGTTGCCCCGTCCACGCTAAGGAAAAAAATCTTGAGCGGCCTCAGCGTGCCAATCTGTGACCAACTTGAGATCTTGCCTATCAAAGATCTCAACACTTTGACCGACACGGCGATGCAGCTCCACAACCAACAGGCTCGCCACAGGCAATACACTTGGCAACCAGGCCAACGCAGGTAAGACACTAACTCCGGTCAATCCCTTTCAACTAATGTGCGTGCTGCAGCCACAGGTTCCACAGCGCCCAGCCAAGGCCGCGCCGCAGGGCTCGACAACAGGCCGTTCCCCCGCGCCCAGAGGGCCCTCACAAGGCACTGAATGCGTGCGCGACCTGGATTAATGCTTCAAGTGTGGCGGGCAAGGCCATTACAAGCAGGATTGCCCAAATGCCAATAAGGTCCTCTTCTCCGCCGCCGCCGGCTACGAGTCCGTCGATGAGGAGGAGGCCCCATTAGAGACAATTGAGGAAGATTTTGAGGAGGACACGGAGGAGGCCTACGCGTGTGAGGCTGCCGCGCTCCATGCCGGGACGCCGCTGAGCCTTGTCACGCGCCGCATCCTCACTGTCAAAGACGCCAACCTAGTCGACCAGCGCGAGAACCTATTTTAGACGCGATGCCTGGTCAAGACAACCTCCTTGAGTGTCACCATTGATGGCGGTAGCTGCTGCAACATCATCAACAAAAAAGTGGTCATGCACTTCAACCTACCAACCACGCCTCACCCACAACCCTACGGCCTCCAATGGATTTTGTCCAGTTCTGGTAACACAGTCACTCGATAGCGCCTCATCTCTTTCTCTATTGGTCAATATTGTGACTCTGTTTTATGTGATGTCATTGCGATGGACGCCATGCATCTCTTGCTTAGGCGCCCATGGCAATTTGACCGATGCGTGCTTCACGATGGATATTTAAACACTTATGTGTTTACTTACCATGGGAAGCGCGTGACTCTCTTACCTATGTCTCCCCATGAGATTTTGCAGGACCAGGTAGAACGTGACCGCCAGAAAGCCATCGAAGACTTCCGCGGCACGGCCAAACGCGTCACCGCAAGGCCCACCGACGCACCTCGACCCCTAATCCTAGCCATACTATTTATGGCTCGGGCACTAGCACCAGGAAGCTTAATGCCAGCCCATGCCAGACCAGCGCCGCCCTATAGCCTGACAGTTTCGCGAGTCCTATAGCGTGAAAGGCCAAACAACGGCCAACGGAGTCCTGGCCAGGCGTGACCCATTCTGGCTCGAGCACTGGGCTCCCCAACTCCAGTGTCAATCATTCCGTGCCCAGTGCCTCGCCATCTCCATAGTTAGCCCCAAAGACGCCGCTAGCGCCGACCCTGCAAGGGCACTGCGAGCACAAGCTGCTTCTGGCAAGGCCAAGTGACATGACCAAGCCGATGAAGGGTCACAGACCTTGTTTCTTACTGGTGCCAACACCCAACCATGATCACACCGCAGCCACGCCGTTACTGCCGCCTGTTGCGGCCTTGCTGCTAGAGTTCACCGACGTCTTGCCCGTAGAGCTGCCACATGGACTTCCACCAATCCGGGGCATCGAACACCAGATTGATTTGGTGCCGGGGGCATCCTTACCCAACCGCGTCACATACAAAGCCGGGCCTGAAGAGACCAAGGAATTGCAGCGCCAGGTCCAGGAGTTGCGCGACAAGGTGTATGTCAAAGAGAGTCTTAGCCCTTGTGCAGTGCCCGTTATTCTAGTGCCCAAGAAGGACGACTCGTGGAGGATGTGTGTGGACTGTCGCGCCATCAACCAGATAATGGTGAAGTACCGCCACCCCATCCCTCGCCTGGATGACATGCTAGATGAGCATCATGGAGCCACCTTGTTCTCCAAAATTGATTTAAAAAGTGGCTATCACCAGATCCGGATGAAGGAAGAGGATGAGTGGAAAACTGCTTTTAAGACCAAGTATGGTCTATATGAGTGGCTTGTTATGCCATTCGGGCACACCAATGCCCCGAGCACTTTTATGCGTTTGATGAACCATGTTTTGAGGGATTTTCTTGGAAAATTTGTTGTAGTTTATTTCGATGATATATTGGTGTACTCACACAGCTTGCAGGATCACACACAACACCTTCGCCAAGTGTTGGAGACACTACGCAAGGAGAAGCTCTATGCCAACATTAGAAAGTGTTCATTTTGCTCGGACACAACCAATTTTCTTGGCTTTGTTGTCTCCAAGGATGGGCTGCGTGTGGATGAAGAGAAGGTCAAGGTCATCCGTGAGTGGCCCACGCCGACCAACCCTACCATGGTCAGATCTTTTCTAGGGTTGGCTGGCTTCTATAGGCGCTTTGTAAGAGATTTTAGCTCCATTGTCGCGCCCCTACATGAGCTCACAAAGAAGGGGACCACGGTGGTGTGGCTAGAGAAGCATGAGAAGGCCTTCACGATATTGAAAGAGGCCCTCTACCATGCTCCACTTCTCCAACTTCCTGACTTCTCCAAGCACTTTGAGATTGAGTGTGATACTTCCAATATTGGAATTGAGGGTGTCCTTCACCAAGAGAGAAGGCCCATAGCCTTCTTCAACGAGAAGTTGACGGGGGCCACTTTGAACTACCCTACCTATGACAAGGAGTTGTATGCCTTGATCTGTGTTCTTAAGACGTGACAGCACTACCTCTGGCCTAGAGAATTCGTGATTCACTTGGATCACGCGGCACTGAGCTTCCTCAAGGGCCAGACTACCCTCAACCGCCGCCATACTAGATGGGTGGAGTTCATGGAGACAATCCCTAATGTCGTGATCCACAAGAAGGGGAAAGAGAATGTCGTAGCCGATGCCCTTTGTCGCAGGTATACTCTCTTGACTCATCTCTAAACTAAGGTTCTTGGTTTTGCTTTGATAAAACACTTGTATTTGGTTGATGCCTTTTTCAAGCCTATCTTTGAGCGATGCCTTGAGAGTCGTGAGTTTGAGTCCTATTTTGTGGATGAGGGGTATCTATATAAGGCTGGTCAATTGTGTATCCCTAGCTCTTCTATTAGGCACCTCCTCATTCAAGAGGCACATGATGGCCAAGGCCACTTTGGGATCGCTAGGACCTTAGTAGCTTTGAGGGAGCATTTCCTTTGGCCACACATGGCTACGCAGATCCGTCGGTATTGTAGGAGTTGTGTGAGTTGTCAGCGTGGAAAGGCGAGATCTAGCCCATATGGCATTTACACACCCCTACCCATTCCCCATGGACCTTGGGAGGACTTGTCCACGGATTTCATCACCGGGCTGCCTCAATCTAGGAGAGGCAAGGATTCTATCTTTGTGGTAGTGGATAGGTTTTCCAAAATGGCACATTTTATAGCCTGCCAGACCACACATAGTGCTAGTGAGATTGCAGAGTTGTTCTTTGAGCATGTGGTTAGATTGCATGGTGTGCCTAGGACAATCGTGAGTGATAGGGACACCATGTTTGTTGGACATTTTTGGAGGACAATTTGGGGAAAGCTAGGTACCAAACTCTTATTCTCCACTAGCTACCATCCCCAAACCGATGGCCAAACTGAGGTCACAAACCAAACCCTAGGGGCCCTCCTCCGTACCATGCTCAAGGCCAATCCCAAGCATTGGGAGGACTTACTTCCTATTGTTGAGTTTTCTTACAATAGGTCCAGGCACTCGACGACAAGGCATTCGAGGTTGTCTATGGCCTCAACCCTTTGACACCATTGGACATGTCGCCGTGCCCGCTGCAGGACACTGAGCACATCACCGCGGCCAACCGTGCCGAGCACATCCATGAGCTTCACCGCCGTACCAGGCAACAACTGGAGCGTAGGACCACCCAATATGAGGCCCAACACAACAAGGGCCGGCGCAAGCTCATCTTTGCGCCTGGAGACATGGTTTTGGTGCATCTACGGAAGGACCGCTTTCCTAGAAGGCGAAAATCCAAACTATCACCGCGTGGAGATGGCCCATTTCGGGTTGTCAAGGCTATTGGCGACAATGCCTATGAGGTTGACTTGCCTTCGGATTTTGGTGTACACACGACCTTCAACGTTGCTGACCTACAACCATACGTGGACCCAAAGTTCGATGAGGGTGAAGCGGGGACGCTTCACAGCCAAGTGGGGGAGGGTGATGCGACCCTGCCTACCATGACCGCCGCCGAGGAGGAGACCTCCATGAGCATACAAGCTATTGGGCCCATGACTAGGTCCCACGCCAAGGCCATTTCCAAGGCCACCCAATCCCTGGTCGCGCGCCTCGTTGCCAGCCAAGGCGCGCCAGAGGCCGAGCCTCCACTCCTGCTCCTCGCCACTGTCCAAGGCCCCGATAAGATCCATCCGGGCACTCCACCTTCTGTGCATGGCATGCCACCTGGTGAACCTCTACAAGCTTAGTCCAGGCCCTCGCCTCACTCGCGCCCAAGCGCGCCGCCTCCATGCCTGCTCCGTCGCGCCCGTGCCACCATGTTCACGACTTAGGCTATTTTGGGTTTAGAGGTTCATGTGATGCATTTTGACATTCTATTTTAAGAATTTCTAGTTTTAGTATTTCTATTTTTAGTAAGTTGTTTTTTTTGGTATTTTCTATTTCGGGTGTGCGTTCCACTCATGTTGAATGGGCTAGCCCATAGGCGCAACTCGGTCCATCCAAGTCCGCGCCTCTATATAAAGCCATTTCGGCTACTTGTAATGGTTTACGTCTTATTTTTATCAAAGCTTGAGTTGAGAGCCCTAATCGCCTCCTTCCTTTGATCGGACGTCACAAACTTTCAATCTATCCTCTCATCTCTTTCACTCTGCCGCCGACGCTATGGCCACGCTCGAGTCATCGAGTCCTATCTCTCCATCGCGCCTAGTCCTGAGGCCGCGATCTAGATCCATCACCACTGCCATCACTTCTGCTCTCGAGTCGTGACACTCCTCGCGTCACGCCTCCGTGTTCCCCCGCGTCCACGTCGATCACGTGCCCCTCTTCGGAGTCTTCCGTGCAATTCATCAAGGCCCTATGATGTGACCCTGCCTCCCATGATGGCCCAAGATGAGGAAGAAGCCATGAGCCTACGCTCAGAGGGCCCAGTAACAAGGTCTAGGTCCAAAGCCATCTCTGCCGCCGTCGCGTCACTTGTCGCACGTGTCGTCACTGGCCAAGGGAGCTCAGACAAAAACCCAAGACTCGTCATCCTCTCCACCATCGGCATTGAAACAATGCGTTCTTCAGAGCCAACATCGCGTGCACCCACTCGCGAGGCCATCGTGTAATATCCCTCATTTTATAAGGGTATTTTGGAATTTTTCCAACTCCCGTATTACAAGTCGGATTAATTTCAGAGAAGTTCAGACATTCGGTAATATGTTTGATCTCTGTAATATTTTTCTGAGTAATATAAAATATAGTTGACGTATTTTCGGGGTTAAATAGTCGTTCGTGTACGAATATATTTAACCCGGGGTTAAGAAGATTAACCCAAAGTCAAAACGGTCAAAAAGGGTGAAGAATGGCCTTGACCGCACCCCGCGGTCAAGTGGCCGAACCCGCGGCGAAGGCCAAATTTGGAGGCGGCAACAGAGTCGCCATCGTACCTAGCGGCCACGCCACCACACCCCGCGGTGCAAGCCATCTTCGTCGCGATAAGATTTCTGAAAATCTTATCCTTGGCCGAGCAAGTTGCTCCACTTGTGTTCCCTTGTTACCAGCTGGTCTCCTTGCATGTCCCCTCTGAGGAAGCTCATTGATGGGCTATAAAAGGGGGTTGAATTCAGAAGTCAAAGGGCACTTCACCTTCCTTCTCTGTTTTCTCCTTTGAATTTCTCCATTGTTGTTCAAGCTTTTGAGCTTGGTGTGAGAGGGTGATCGAGATACCTTTGAGTGATAAAAAGGTACTCCTAAGTGGTATTCACAGGCCTAAGGTGTTGGGAGATCAAACCAAGAACGAATCAAAGTCGAACGAATTGATTTGGGTGAGTTATCCATCGAAAATCTGTCACGACCTTCGCCACTGTAACCTGGCCGCACCCGCGGCAGAGGTTCCACCGCACCCGCGGCGAGCCTTGTCCGAGTGTGTGTTCTTGGGTGTGTGGTCTTGGGCGAGGCTTGGCTCCTTCGATTCTTTTTGTATTCTTTTAGATTCATATATGTGGATATTGAATCTAACTTAGGGTCTCGTTATGGGTCATTTCTTAGGGATTTATAATCCAAGATCTGTCCCAGTTTCAGACCTAGGAACTCGTCGTCTCTAAACTTTTCTTAAGCTTCTGCGGATCTAAGGCAAGTGGCGGTTCGCTCTTGCTCATCATTCCATATTTCAATTAATTATCAATTATTTAGTTGTTAATTAATTTGGGATGATTTACTGATTTATTGTTCATTGGGAACAACTTTGTTAATAATTGATTAAAAGATGATATTATAATAGGTTGTATATCTGTTAGAACAACGCTATTATGTATGTGATTAAAACATGATATTATACTAGGTTGTATATCTGTTAGAACAACGTTAGTATAGATATATGTTTTGTTGTTGGCCATGATGGCTGTGATGTGGATTATTACTATGTTGAACTGTTTAGTTAGCACGAGTATTCGTAGGAACGTTGGACTCGTTGAGGTCCAGTCGTTTCTTGATAATTATTGGTTGAGAGGGCATCAGAGACCTTAACACCAACTGGCGGATCATGATCGTCCTCTATCCGAGTATAGAGGTGGTGCACTTAGCTAGTGTCACAAACGTTGGGAAGGATTCCCGTCGATATATGTCCCTCATGACGAAACATATATCTAAAAGCTTATAATGTGATGTGTGTTTTGGAATTAAATGAGATAAGTGCCGTTGTCGCACATAATTAATATACCTTTGGGCGAGTAGTGCAGCTAGGAAATATCGTCTTGACTTTGATCAGAGTAACGTTCTCTTTTCAATCTGGATTCGCTTTGAGCGGTGAGGTTGGTCGTGAACCGAAACATCAAGTCGTTTTTGAACGCTTGTGTGATTATTAATATTCCCCAACATTTGTCATGTTTCCGATAAGGCTCATTTCCTTGGAGTCTTCTTTTGGGATTGATTGTTGTGAGAATCTGTCTCCAGAATCTTCTCTTGATCATGCCTTTTCATGTATTCAGTAGAAGTATGGTGGTTGACTATCGTTATCGGTTGTGATTCGAGGAACGATGAGTCTAACCTAATACAACTACTTCGAACCACTCTTCTTTGTACCCTTGCGTAGTCTTTCATTAGACTAACCAACCGTAATTGGTCTCTGCATGGTTGGCTGGTGTCATCCGTTCGATTCGGCACATCAGATAAGTTGCCATCCCGTGAAGGCTAGAACGACTATAGAAGCAAACGGTGTTTTGACAAGTTTATTCAGGTTGAGATTCTTGGCGGGTAATCATTGCGATCAAGACCCTTTTGTTGTTATTTTAAAGACTTCCGCTGTGTTAAATATGTTTGTATTAAGTCTTCCGCTGTATTTCTGATGTATTTGGAATTTTGTTGAAATTCCGAGACTTTGGGTTAAATGAAAGTTATGGTATTTTGTATCATAACTGTTGTTCGATGATTTATATCAACTGGAAAAGCCTTGGGTGACATCGGACAGTACGTCTGAGGTCATTGGCGGTAATGCTTTCAATAGGTTGTTTGGGGGTGTTACAGACTTGGTATTAGAGCCGATTTTTTTTTACGGGTGGGTTTTAAAACATTTTCTTGTAACGAAATTTTTTATAAAACCGTTTACTCGTTTGAAACTGAGAAATGTTTTCGAAGGCTCTGAATTTTCAAAGAAAATTTTTACTGTACATAATCGTGCCTTCTCTTTAGTCTGATATGGAAACGAACTTCCATATTTAGAAAGACTAATTATCTGTTCGTCACCCGTAATTCTGAGTGCTTTAGTTTCTCTTCAAAAGGACTCGGAAGAAGCCGAGGTGGTTTCTCCATCTCCAGTAAGGCTTGAATTCTCAGTTCCCTCGTTATGATTTGAGGTTGTAGAACCTAGTAACTCGGTTTGAAGTTCATCTAATGAAATTTACCTAGTTTGATCGCTTCTAAGTTGATTTCATTACGTTAAGTACATTGGAAGATAATAATGTATTAAATCCTTGGAATTTGATCGGTAAAATAGATGGTGAACACGAGGAACACTATTCGTGCTGGTGCTGGGCCAAGTAATTACCCCAGACCAAACGTGAGGAATGTTGCGAACCCTGTGGAGAAACACGAGTCTGTTTCTCACAACAATCCAAGAGGCAATGGCCAAGCTTCGGCCAACGCTCCAATCATATTTGATGCAGCAGCAGTTGAAGCAATACGAGGAATCGCCATGCAAGCATTTACAGATATAATGCGACCAAACGCACCTCAGGCACAGACTGTGCCAATTCCTCCAGTAGTTCCTAGGCTTAAGGAACAAGATGTCCATGTACACCGTGAAGAGGCAGTCAGGAATAGAGGTGATTATGGCCGAGCCCTAAAGTCCATTAACTCTATGAGGCCTGACAGCTATGATGGAAAAGGAGAGCCAGTCAGAATGGCTCATTGGTTCTCACATATGGAACGGTTGTTTCGTAATGTTGAGTGCACAGAAGCGGAGAAAGTGCATATTGCTTCCCTTCAATTGAAGGAAGATGCTAGCGAATGGTGGGAGAACACCGGTCTAGTTGATCATGTTGATTCGAACTGGGGAAAGTTCAAGGCTAAAATGACTGATCGTTTCTTCTCTCGAGCTATGAGAGAAGAAAAGCATAAGGAATGTCTCTATCCAAAGACAGAGGGATTAAAAGTGACTAAGCTTGCGACTAAGTTCAATCATTTATTGCAGTATGTTGGGCCAGAGGTATCCAGTGAGGAGCAGAAGATCTGGTACTTCCATGAATGGATGAGCCCAGATATTAAGCCATGGATGGTGCATCACGGATGCTCTACCTTGGAGCAGTACGTGGATGCAGCCTATAAGTTGGAGGTGACTCTGGAGGAGTCGACCAAGAAGCGTAATAGCCAGAGGCAGGTGCATAACCAGCCTCAGGTGAGTGGATTTAAACGTCCTGCGCCACCATCTGATTTTGCCAAATCTGGCCGAGTAAAGACGGATATGACTCAAGGAGGGTCAACACGACAGTCGGGTCAGGGCAAGAGTCTGATCCAATGTCACAATTGTGGTGTAACTGGGCACAAAAGCTTTGTGTGTCAGAAGGAAAGGAAGACGTGTTTTGGTTGTGGAACGGAAGGACATTTGCAGAGGTTCTGTTAGCAAGGAAAGCAGGAAGGAGCGGAGTCACGGCAAGGGTATGTTAATCAGAACAACCGACCCAGGTTCAGTCCGGTGGAAGCTCCTAGTCCTTCGATGCAGACAGCTGCATAGAACAAGGGGAAAACCCCAGTGGCTTCTGGAAGTCAAGGTCAACGCCTTTACGAGATGCGTGAGGCGGATGGACCCGATGCTCCATATGCTTAAAGTGTTTATACCTTTTGTTGGTATGTTGTTGATTTGGGTGTTACCCAGTCTTTTGTTTTGGATAGATGTGTAGTTAAGTTTTGTGTGTAACGACGTTGTGAACCTTTTGTTGAAGCTCTTCCTATTAATGAACCTTTGGTTTATACCAAGTTAGTATTTCGTTGCTTGGTAAAGGGTGAGGTCTCGTGTTCGAGACGCACCAACAACCTCTTGGAGATGGCTGCCTACTAATTAGGTGGAGCTACCAATGATGGGTTGAGATGGATGGACAGCGGCTCATGACAACAGTGGACGCTGGTAATGGCTGGGCCTGGGCTCGGAGCCACTAGTGGGCCGTCTGTGAACCATGTAATGGGCTGGTCCAAAATGGTGACCATTTAGTTGGAACCAAGCGTCTGTCAGACTTCCTGATTACCATTCAGGGTAAGGAGTTCGAGGCGGATTTAATTTGATTAACCATGGTTCCATACGATATTTTTCTCAGTATGGATTGGCTGATGCGTAATGGGGCGGTCATCGATTTAGTTCAAGAACTGTGACGGTGTCATCTGAGGGCCAGTGTGTGTGCAAATTCAAAGGTCGGAATGACGCTGATAACGGCAGGCTCATCAAGGTGATGGCTGCGTTTAAGCTACTTTGAAAGGTTGTGTCGAGTACCTTTGCTACCTGGATCCGCCCATGAAAGATGAACCATCAACTCTTGATATTCATGTGATTAGTGAGTTTTCGGATGTCTTTTCGGAAGAGATTCCCGGTTACCCCGTATCGTGACGTGGAGTTTATAATTGATTTTGAGCCTAGTATCGCCCGATTTCCGAGGCACTGTATCAGATGGATCCAGATTGAGATGCAAGAGTTGGAGAAGCAACTCGAGGATTTTCTTGACAAGGATTATATAAGGCCGAGTGCATCGCCTTGGGGTGCTCCGGTTCTGTTTGTCAAGAGGAAAGATGGATCGTTTCGACTGTGTATCAACTGGCGAGAGTTGAATAAAGTCACGATCAAGAATAAATATTCGTTGTTAAGGATTGATGATATGTTGGATCAATTACGAGGAGCAAAAGTCTTTTCCACAATCGATCTGAGGTTTGGTTATCACCAACTCAGGACTCGTAAGGAAGATATTCCGAGGATTGCTTTTCGGATGAGATATGGTCACTACGAGTTTGTAGTCACCAATGCTCCAGCAATTTTCATGGGTCTAACGCGTCGATGTTTTCTCCAGTGCTTGGATAAGTTCGTGGTGGTCTTCATCGATGGGATTTTGATCTAATCCTCGAGCGTGGAAGCTCATGTGGAACATCTTTGGATTATTTTGTCAGTCCTTAGACAAAATCGACTGTACGCGAAGTTGTTTAAGTGTGTCTTTTGGAGCAAGGAAATGACCTTCTTAGGCCATGTGATCAGTGAAGATAGGGTTATGATTGATCCCTAAAAGATCAAAGCGGTAGCTATTTGGAAGCGGCCTCAGGTTGTGAATGAGTTGCGCAGTTTTCTAGGACTTGTTGGATGTTACTGAAGAGGATATGCTTAGACGCTTTCCCGAGTTGTTTTCGGCCTAGAATAATCAAGTTTCGGGGTTGAAACTTCTTGTACGGGGGGGGGGGGGGGTAATGTAATATCCCTCATTTTATAAGGGTATTTTGAAAATTTTCCAACTCCCGTATTACAAGTCGGATTAATTTCAGAGAAGTTCAGACATTCGGTAATATGTTTGATCTCTGTAATATTTTTCTGAGTAATATAAAATACAGTTGATGTATTTTCGGGGTTAAATAGTCATTCGTGTAAGAATATATTTAACCCGGGGTTAAGAAGATTAACCCAAAGTCAAAACGGTCAAAAAGGGTGAAGAATGGCCTTGACCGCACCCCGCGGTCAAGTGGCCGCACCCGCGGTGAAGGCCAAATTTGGAGGCGGCAACAGAGTCGCCACCTCACCCAGCGGCCACGCCACCGCACCTCGCGATACAAGCCATCTTCATCGCGATAAGATTTCTGAAAATCTTATCCTTGGCCGAGCAAGTTGCTCCACTTGTGTTAGCTTGTTCCGAGCTGGTCTCCTTGCTTGTCCCCTCTGAGGAAGATGACTGATGGGCAATAAAAGGGGGTTGAATTCAGAAGTCAAAGGGCACTTCACCTTCCTCCTCTGTTTTTTCCTTTGAATTTCTCCATTGTTGTTCAAGCTTTTGAGCTTGGTGTGAGAGGGTTATCGAGATACCTTTGAGTGATAAAAAGGTACTCCTAAGTGGTATTCAAAAGCCTAAGGTGTTGGGAGATCAAACCAAGAACGAATCAAGTCGAACGAATTGATTTGGGTGAGTTCTCCATCGAAAATCTGTCATGACCTTGGCCACTGTAACCTGGCCGCACCCGCGGCAGAGGCTCCACCGCACCTGTGGCGAGCCTTGTCCGAGTGTGTGTTCTTGGGTGTGTGGTCTTGGGCGAGGCTTGGCTCCTTCGATTATTTTTGTATTCTTTTAGATTCATATATGTGGATATTGAATCTAACTTAGGGTCTCGTTATGGGTCGTTTCTTAGGGATTTATAATCCAAGATCTATCCCAATTTCGGACCCAGGAACTCATCGTCTCTAAGCTTTGCTTAAGCTTCTGCGGATCTAAGGCAAGTGGCGGTTCGCTCTTGCTCATCATTCCATATTTCAATTAATTAACAATTGTTTAGTTGTTAATTAATTTGGGATGATTTACTGATTTATTGTTCGTTGGGAATAGCTTTGTTAATAATTGATTAAAAGATGATATTATAATAGGTTGTATATCTGTTAGAACAACGCTATTATGTATGTGATTAAAAAATGATATTATACTAGGTTGTATATCTGTTAGAACAACGCTAGTATAGATATATGTTTTGTTGTTAGCCATGATGGCTGTGATGTGGATTATTACTGTGTTGAACTATTTAGCTAGTACGAGTATTCGTAGGAACGTTGGACTCGTTGAGGTCAAGTCGTTTCTTGATAATTATTGGTTGAGAGGGAATCGGAGACCCTGACACCAACTGGCGGATCATGATCGTCCTCTATCCGAGTATAGAGGTGGTGCACTTAGCTAGTGTCACAAACGTTGGGAAGGATTCCCGTCGATATATGTCCCTCATGACGAAACATATATCTAAAAGCTTATAATGTGATGTGTGTTTTGGAATTAAATGAGATAAGTGCTGTTGTCGCACATAATTAATATACCCTTGGGCGAGTAGTGCAGCTAGGAAATATCGTCTTGACTTTGATCAGAGTAACGTTCTCTTTTCAATCTGGATTCGCTTTGAGCGGTGAGGTTGGTCGTGAACTGAAACATCAAGTCATTTTTGAACGCTTGTGTGATTATTAATGTTCCCCAACATTTGTCATGTTTCCGATAAGGCTCATTTCATTGGAGTCTTCTTTTGGGATTGATTGCTGTGAGAATCTGTCTCCAGAATCTTCTCTTGATCATGCATTTTCATGTATTCAGTAGAAGTATGATGGTTGACTATCGTTATCGGTTGTGATTCGAGGAACGATGAGTCTAACCTAATACAACTACTTCGAACCACTCTGCTTTGTACCCTTGTGTAGTCTTTCATTAGACTAACCAACCGTAATTGCTTGGATAAGTTCGTGGTGGTCTTCATCGATGGGATTTTGATCTAATCCTCGAGCGTGGAAGCTCATGTGGAACATCTTTGGATTATTTTGTCAGTCCTTAGACAAAATCGGTTTTACGCAAAGTTGTCTAAGTGTGACTTTTGGAGCAAGGAAATTACCTTCTTAGGCCATGTGATCAGTGAAGATAAGGTTATGATTGATCCCCAAAAGATCGAAGCGGTAGCTATTTGGAAGCGGCCTCAGGTTGTGAATGAGGTGCGCAGTTTTCTAGGACTTGCTGGATGTTACTGAAGAGGATATGCTTAGACGCTTTCCCGAGTTGTTTTTGGCCTAGAAAAATCAAGTTTCGGGGTCGAAACTTCTTTTAAGGGGGAGGTGATGTAATATCCCTCATTTTATAAGGGTATTTTGGAATTTTTCCAACTCCCGTATTACAAGTCGGATTAATTTCAGAGAAGTTCAGACATTCGGTAATATGTTTGATCTCTGTAATATTTTTCTGAGTAATATAAAATACAGTTGATGTATTTTCGGGGTTAAATAGTCATTCGTGTAAGAATATATTTAACCCGGGGTTAAGAAGATTAACCCAAAGTCAAAACGGTCAAAAAGGGTGAAGAATGGCCTTGACCGCACCCCGCGGTCAAGTGGCCGCACCCGCGGTGAAGGCCAAATTTGGAGGCGGCAACAGAGTCGCCACCTCACCCAGCGGCCACGCCACCGCACCTCGCGATACAAGCCATCTTCATCGCGATAAGATTTCTGAAAATCTTATCCTTGGCCGAGCAAGTTGCTCCACTTGTGTTAGCTTGTTCCGAGCTGGTCTCCTTGCTTGTCCCCTCTGAGGAAGATGACTGATGGGCAATAAAAGGGGGTTGAATTCAGAAGTCAAAGGGCACTTCACCTTCCTCCTCTGTTTTTTCCTTTGAATTTCTCCATTGTTGTTCAAGCTTTTGAGCTTGGTGTGAGAGGGTGATCGAGATACCTTTGAGTGATAAAAAGGTACTCCTAAGTGGTATTCAAAAGCCTAAGGTGTTGGGAGATCAAACCAAGAACGAATCAAGTCGAACGAATTGATTTGGGTGAGTTCTCCATCGAAAATCTGTCATGACCTTGGCCACTGTAACCTGGCCGCACCCGCGGCAGAGGCTCCACCGCACCTGTGGCGAGCCTTGTCCGAGTGTGTGTTCTTGGGTGTGTGGTCTTGGGCGAGGCTTGGCTCCTTCGATTATTTTTGTATTCTTTTAGATTCATATATGTGGATATTGAATCTAACTTAGGGTCTCGTTATGGGTCGTTTCTTAGGGATTTATAATCCAAGATCTGTCCCAATTTCGGACCCAGGAACTCATCGTCTCTAAGCTTTGCTTAAGCTTCTGCGGATCTAAGGCAAGTGGCGGTTCGCTCTTGCTCATCATTCCATATTTCAATTAATTAACAATTGTTTAGTTGTTAATTAATTTGGGATGATTTACTGATTTATTGTTCGTTGGGAATAGCTTTGTTAATAATTGATTAAAAGATGATATTATAATAGGTTGTATATCTGTTAGAACAACGCTATTATGTATGTGATTAAAAAATGATATTATACTAGGTTGTATATCTGTTAGAACAACGCTAGTATAGATATATGTTTTGTTGTTAGCCATGATGGCTGTGATGTGGATTATTACTGTGTTGAACTATTTAGCTAGTACGAGTATTCGTAGGAACGTTGGACTCGTTGAGGTCAAGTCGTTTCTTGATAATTATTGGTTGAGAGGGAATCGGAGACCCTGACACCAACTGGCGGATCATGATCGTCCTCTATCCGAGTATAGAGGTGGTGCACTTAGCTAGTGTCACAAACATTGGGAAGGATTCCCGTCGATATATGTCCCTCATGACGAAACATATATCTAAAAGCTTATAATGTGATGTGTGTTTTGGAATTAAATGAGATAAGTGATGTTGTCGCACATAATTAATATACCCTTGGGCGAGTAGTGCAGCTAGGAAATATCGTCTTGACTTTGATCAGAGTAACGTTCTCTTTTCAATCTGGATTCGCTTTGAGCGGTGAGGTTGGTCGTGAACCGAAACATCAAGTCATTTTTGAACGCTTGTGTGATTATTAATGTTCCCCAACATTTGTCATGTTTCCGATAAGGCTCATTTCGTTGGAGTCTTCTTTTGGGATTGATTGCTGTGAGAATCTGTCTCCAGAATCTTCTCTTGATCATGCATTTTCATGTATTCAGTAGAAGTATGATGGTTGACTATCGTTATCGGTTGTGATTCGAGGAACGATGAGTCTAACCTAATACAACTACTTCGAACCACTCTGCTTTGTACCCTTGTGTAGTCTTTCATTAGACTAACCAACCGTAATTGCTTGGATAAGTTCGTGGTGGTCTTCATCGATGGGATTTTGATCTAATCCTCGAGCGTGGAAGCTCATGTGGAACATCTTTGGATTATTTTGTCAGTCCTTAGACAAAATCGGTTTTACGCAAAGTTGTCTAAGTGTGACTTTTAGAGCAAGGAAATTACCTTCTTAGGCCATGTGATCAGTGAAGATAAGGTTATGATTGATCCCCAAAAGATCGAAGCGGTAGCTATTTGGAAGCGGCCTCAGGTTGTGAATGAGGTGCGCAGTTTTCTAGGACTTGCTGGATGTTACTGAAGAGGATATGCTTAGACGCTTTCCCGAGTTGTTTTCGGCCTAGAAAAATCAAGTTTCGGGGTCGAAACTTCTTTTAAGGGGGAGGTGATGTAATATCCCTCATTTTATAAGGGTATTTTGGAATTTTTCCAACTCCCGTATTACAAGTCGGATTAATTTCAGAGAAGTTCAGACATTCGGTAATATGTTTGATCTCTGTAATATTTTTCTGAGTAATATAAAATACAGTTGATGTATTTTCGGGGTTAAATAGTCATTCGTGTAAGAATATATTTAACCCGGGGTTAAGAAGATTAACCCAAAGTCAAAACGGTCAAAAAGGGTGAAGAATGGCCTTGACCGCACCCCGCGGTCAAGTGGCCGCACCCGCGGTGAAGGCCAAATTTGGAGGCGGCAATAGAGTCGCCACCTCACCCAGCGGCCACGCCACCGCACCTCGCGATACAAGCCATCTTCATCGCGATAAGATTTCTGAAAATCTTATCCTTGGCCGAGCAAGTTGCTCCACTTGTGTTAGCTTGTTCCCAGCTGGTCTCCTTGCTTGTCCCCTCTGAGGAAGATGACTGATGGGCAATAAAAGGGGGTTGAATTCAGAAGTCAAAGGGCACTTCACCTTCCTCCTCTGTTTTTTCCTTTGAATTTCTCCATTGTTGTTCAAGCTTTTGAGCTTGGTGTGAGAGGGTGATCGAGATACCTTTGAGTGATAAAAAGGTACTCCTAAGTGGTATTCAAAAGCCTAAGGTGTTGGGAGATCAAACCAAGAACGAATCAAGTCGAACGAATTGATTTGGGTGAGTTCTCCATCGAAAATCTGTCATGACCTTGGCCACTGTAACCTGGCCGCACCCGCGGCAGAGGCTCCACCGCACCTGTGGCGAGCCTTGTCCGAGTGTGTGTTCTTGGGTGTGTGGTCTTGGGCGAGGCTTGGCTCCTTCGATTATTTTTGTATTCTTTTAGATTCATATATGTGGATATTGAATCTAACTTAGGGTCTCGTTATGGGTCGTTTCTTAGGGATTTATAATCCAAGATCTATCCCAGTTTCGGACCCAGGAACTCATCGTCTCTAAGCTTTGCTTAAGCTTCTGCGGATCTAAGGCAAGTGGCGGTTCGCTCTTGCTCATCATTCCATATTTCAATTAATTAACAATTGTTTAGTTGTTAATTAATTTGGGATGATTTACTGATTTATTGTTCGTTGGGAATAGCTTTGTTAATAATTGATTAAAAGATGATATTATAATAGGTTGTATATCTGTTAGAACAACGCTATTATGTATGTGATTAAAAAATGATATTATACTAGGTTGTATATCTGTTAGAACAACGCTAGTATAGATATATGTTTTGTTGTTAGCCATGATGGCTGTGATGTGGATTATTACTGTGTTGAACTATTTAGCTAGTACGAGTATTCGTAGGAACGTTGGACTCGTTGAGGTCAAGTCGTTTCTTGATAATTATTGGTTGAGAGGGAATCGGAGACCCTGACACCAACTGGCGGATCATGATCGTCCTCTATCCGAGTATAGAGGTGGTGCACTTAGCTAGTGTCACAAACGTTGGGAAGGATTCCCGTCGATATATGTCCCTCATGACGAAACATATATCTAAAAGCTTATAATGTGATGTGTGTTTTGGAATTAAATGAGATAAGTGATGTTGTCGCACATAATTAATATACCCTTGGGCGAGTAGTGCAGCTAGGAAATATCGTCTTGACTTTGATCAGAGTAACGTTCTCTTTTCAATCTGGATTCGCTTTGAGCGGTGAGGTTGGTCGTGAGTAGTGCAGCTAGGAAATATTCCTCGAGCGTGGAAGCTCATGTGGAACATCTTTGGATTATTTTGTCAGTCCTTAGACAAAATCGGTTTTACGCAAAGTTGTCTAAGTGTGACTTTTGGAGCAAGGAAATTACCTTCTTAGGCCATGTGATCAGTGAAGATAGGGTTATGATTGATCCCCAAAAGATCGAAGCGGTAGCTATTTGGAAGCGGCCTCAGGTTGTGAATGAGGTGCGCAGTTTTCTAGGACTTGCTGGATGTTACTGAAGAGGATATGCTTAGACGCTTTCCCGAGTTGTTTTCGGCCTAGAAAAATCAAGTTTCGGGGTCGAAACTTCTTTTAAGGGGGAGGTGAAGTAATATCCCTCATTTTATAAGGGCATTTTGGAATTTTTCCAACTCACGTATTACAAGTCGGATTAATTTCAGAGAAGTTCACACATTCGGTAATATGTTTGATCTCTGTAATATTTTTCTGAGTAATATAAAATACAGTTGATGTATTTTCGGGGTTAAATAGTCATTCGTGTACGAATATATTTAACCCAGGGTTAAGAAGATTAACCCAAAGTCAAAACGGTCAAAAAGGGTGAAGAATGGCCTTGACCGCACCCCGCGGTCAAGTGGCCGCACCCACGGTGAAGGTCAAATTTGGAGGCGGCAACAGAGTCGCCACCGCACCCAGTGGCCACGTCACCGCACCTCGCGGTGCAAGCCATCTTCGTCGCGATAATATTTCTGAAAATCTTATCCTTGGCCGAGCAAGTTGCTCCACTTGTATTCCCTTGTTCCCAGCTGGTCTCCTTGCTTGTCCCCTCTGAGGAAGCTCACTGATGGGCTATAAAAGGGGGTTGAATTCAGAAGTCAAAGGGCACTTCACCTTCCTCCTCTGTTTTCTCCTCTGAATTTCTCCATTGTTGTTCAAGCTTTTGAGCTTGGTGTGAGAGGGTGATCGAGATACCTTTGAGTGCTAAAAAGGTACTCCTAAGTGGTATTCAAAGGCCTAAGGTGTTGGGAGATCAAACCAAGAACGAATCAAAGTCGAACGAATTGATTTGGGTGAGTTCTCCATCGAAAATCTGTCACGATCTTCGCCACTGTAACCTGACCGCACCCGCGGCAGAGGCTCCACCGTACCCGCGGCGAGCCTTGTCCGAGTGTGTGTTCTTGGGTGTGTGGTCTTAGGCGAGGCTTGGCTCCTTCGATTCTTTTCGTATTCTTTTAGATTCATATATATAGATATTGAATCTAAATAGGGTCTTGTTATGGGTCATTTCTTAGGGATTTATAATCCAAGATCTGTCCCAGTTTCGGACCCAGGAACTCATCGTCTCTAAGCTTTGCTTAAGCTTCTGCGGATCTAAGGCAAGTGGCGGTTCGCTCTTGCTCATCATTCCATATTTCAATTAATTATCAATTGTTTAGTTGTTAATTAATTTGGGATGATTTACTGATTTATTGTTCGTTGGGAACAGCTTTGTTAATAATTGATTAAAAGATGATATTATAATAGGTTGTATATCTGTTAGAACAACGCTATTATGTATGTGATTAAAACATGATATTATACTAGGTTGTATATCTGTTAGAACAACGCTAGTATAGATATATGTTTTGTTGTTGGCCATGATGGATGTGATATGGATTATTACGGTGTTCAACTGTTTAGATGTGATTATGGTCGAGCCCTAAAGTCCATTAACTCTATGAGGCCTGACAGCTATGATGGAAAAGGAGAGCTAGTCAGAGTGGCTCATTGGTTCTCACATATGGAACGGTTGTTTCGTAATGTTGAGTGCACAGAAGCGGAGAAAGTGCATATTGCTTCCCTTCAATTGAAGGAAGATGCTAGCGAATGGTGGGAGAACACCGGTCTAGTTGATCATGTTGATTTGAATTGGGGAAAGTTGAAGGCTAAAATGACTGATCGTTTCTTCTATCGAGCTATGAGAGAAGAAAAGCATAAGGAATTCCTCTATCCAAAGACAGAGGGATTAAAAGTGACTGAGCTTGCGACTAAGTTCAATCATTTATTGCAGTATGTTGGGCCAGAGGTGTCCAGTAAGGAGCAGAGGATATGGTACTTCCATGAATGGACGAGCCCAGATATTAAGCCATGGATGGTGCATCACGGATGCTCTACCTTGGAGAAGTACGTGGATGCAGCCTATAAGTTGGAGGTGACTCTGGAGGAGTCGACCAAGAAGCGTAATAGCCAGAGGCAGGTGCAGAACCAGCCTCAGGCGAGTGGATTTAAACGTCCTGCGCCACCATCTGATTTTGCCAAATCTGGCCGAGTAAAGACGGATATAACTCAAGGAGGGTCAACACGGCAGTCGGGTCAGGGCAAGAGTCCGATCTAATGTCACAATTGTGGTGTAACTGGGCACAAAAGCTTTGTATGTCAGAAGGAAAGGAAGACGTGTTTTGGTTGTGGAAGGGAAGGACATTTGCAGAGGTTCTGTTGGCAGGGAAAGCAGGAAGGAGCGGTGTCACGGCAAGGGTCTGTTAATCAGAACAACCGACCCAGGTTCAGTCCGGTGGAAGCTCCTAGTCCTTCGATGCAGACAGCTGTACAAAACAAGGGGAAAGCCCCAGTGGCTTCTGGAAGTCAAGGTCAACGCCTTTACGTGATGCGTGAGGCGGATGGACCCAATGCTCTATATGCTTAAAGTGTTTATACCTTTTGTTGGTATGTTGTTGATTTGGGTGTTACCCAGACTTTCGTTTTGGATAGCTGTGTAGTTAAGTTTTATGTGTAACGAGGTTGTGAACCTTTTGTTGAAGCTCTTCCTATTAATGAACCTTTGGTTTATACCAAGTTAGTGTTTCGTTGCTTGGTAAAGGGTGAGGTCTCGTGTTCGAGACTCACCAATAACATCTTGGAGATGGCTGCCTACTAATTAGGTGGAGCTACCAAGGATGGGTTGAGATGGATGGACAGCGGCTCATGGCAACAGTGGACGCTGGTAATGGCTGGGCCTGGGCTCAGAGCCACTAGTCGGCCGTCTGTGAACCATGTAATGGGCTGGTCCAAAATGGTGACCATTTAGTTGGAACCAAGCGTCTATCTGACTTCCTGATTACCATTCAGGGTAAGGAGTTCGAGGCAGATTTAATTTGATTAACCATGGTTCCATAAGATATTTTTCTCAGTATGGATTGGCTGATGCGTCATGGGGCGGTCGTCGATTTAGTTCAAGAACTGTGACGGTGTCATCTGGGGGCCAGTGTGTGTGCAAATTCAAGGGTCGGAATGATGCTGATAACGGCAGGCTCATCAAGGTGATGGCTGCGTTTAAGCTACTTTGACAAGGTTTAGTCGAGTACCTTTGCTACCTGGATCCGCCCATTAAAGATGAACCATCAATTCTTGATATTCCTGTGATTAGTGAGTTTTCGGATGTCTTTCCGGAAGAGATTCCCGGTTACCCCGTATCGTGACGTGGAGTTTATAATTGATTTTGAGCCTAGTATCGCGCCGATTTCCGAGGCACCGTATCGGATGGCTCCAGATTGAGATGCAAGAGTTGGAGAAGCAACTCGAGGATTTTCTTGACAAGGATTATATAAGGCCGAGTGCATCGCCTTGGGGTGCTCCGGTTCTGTTTGTCAAGAGGAAAGATGGATAGTTTCGACTGTGTATCAACTGGCGAGAGTTGAATAAAGTCACGATCAAGAATAAATATTCTTTGTTAAGGATTGATGATCTATTGGATCAATTACGAGGAGCAAAAGTCTTTTCCACAATCGATATGAGGTTTGGTTATCACCAACTCAGGACTCGTAAGGAAGATATTCCGAGGATTGCTTTAAGGATGAGATTTGGTCACTACGAGTTTGTAGTCACCAATGCTCCAGTAATTTTCATGGGTCTAACGCGTCGATGTTTTCGCCAGTGCTTGGATAAGTTCGTGGTGGTCTTCATCGATGGGATTTTGATCTATTCCTCGAGCGTGGAAGCTCATGTGGAACATCTTTGGATTATTTTGTCAGTCCTTAGACAAAATCGGTTGTACGCGAATGTTGTCTAAGTGTGACTTTTGGAGCAAGGAAATTACCTTCTTAGGCCATGTGATCAGTGAAGATAGGGTTATGATTGATCCCCAAAAGATCGAAGCGGTAGCTATTTGGAAGCGGCCTCAGGTTGTAAATGAGGTGCGCAGTTTTCTAGGACTTGCTGGATGTTACGGAAGAGGATATGCTTAGACGCTTTCCCGAGTTGTTTTCGGCCTAGAAAAATCAAGTTTCGGGGTCGAAACTTCTTTTAAGGGGGAGGTAATGTAATATCCCTCATTTTATAAGGGCATTTTGGAATTTTTCCAACTCCCGTATTACAAGTCGGATTAATTTCAGAGAAGTTCAGACATTCGGTAATATGTTTGATCTCTGTAATATTTTTCTGAGTAATATAAAATACAGTTGATGTATTTTCGGGGTTAAATAGTCATTCATGTACGAATATATTTAACCCAGGGTTAAGAAGATTAACCCAAAGTCAAAACGGTAAAAAAGGGTGAAGAATGGCCTTGACTGCACCCCGCGGTCAAGTGGCCGCACCCGCGGTGAAGGTCAAATTTGGAGGCGGCAACAGAGTCGCCACCGCACCCAGTGGCCACGTCACCGCACCTCGCGGTGCAAGCCATCTTCGTCGCGATAATATTTCTGAAAATCTTATCCTTGGCCGAGCAAGTTGCTCCATTTGTATTCCCTTGTTCCCAGCTGGTCTCCTTGCTTGATATTCCTGTGATTAGTGAGTTTTCGGATGTCTTTCCGGAAGAGATTCCCGGTTACCCCGTATCGTGACGTGGAGTTTATAATTGATTTTGAGCCTAGTATCGCGCCGATTTCCGAGGCACCGTATCGGATGGCTCCAGATTGAGATGCAAGAGTTGGAGAAGCAACTCGAGGATTTTCTTGACAAGGATTATATAAGGCCGAGTGCATCGCCTTGGGGTGCTCCGGTTCTGTTTGTCAAGAGGAAAGATGGATCGTTTCGACTGTGTATCAACTGGCGAGAGTTGAATAAAGTCACGATCAAGAATAAATATTCTTTGTTAAGGATTGATGATCTATTGGATCAATTACGAGGAGCAAAAGTCTTTTCCACAATCGATATGAGGTTTGGTTATCACCAACTCAGGACTCGTAAGGAAGATATTCCGAGGATTGCTTTCCGGATGAGATTTGGTCACTACGAGTTTGTAGTCACCGATGCTCCAGCAATTTTCATGGGTCTAACGCGTCGATGTTTTCGCCAGTGCTTGGATAAGTTCGTGGTGGTCTTCATCGATGGGATTTTGATCTATTCCTCGAGCGTGGAAGCTCATGTGGAACATCTTTGGATTATTTTGTCAGTCCTTAGACAAAATCGGTTTTACGCGAAGTTGTCTAAGTGTGACTTTTGGAGCAAGGAAATTACCTTCTTAGGCCGTGTGATCAGTGAAGATAGGGTTATGATTGATCCCCAAAAGATCGAATCGGTAGCTATTTGGAAGCGGCCTCAGGTTGTGAATGAGGTGCGCAGTTTTCTAGGACTTGCTGGATGTTACTGAAGAGGATATGCTTAGACGCTTTTCCGAGTTGTTTTCGGCCTAGAAAAATCAAGTTTCGGGGTCGAAACTTCTTTTAAGGGGGAGGTGATGTAAATCCCTCATTTTATAAGGGCATTTTGGAATTTTTCCAACTCCCGTATTACAAGTCGGATTAATTTCAGAGAAGTTCACACATTCGGTAATATGTTTGATCTCTGTAATATTTTTCTGAGTAATATAAAATACAGTTGATGTATTTTCGGGGTTAAATAGTCATTCGTGTACGAATATATTTAACCCAGGGTTAAGAAGATTAACCCAAAGTCAAAACGGTAAAAAAGGGTGAAGAATGGCCTTGACCGCACCCCGCGGTCAAGTGGTCGCACCCGCGGTGAAGGTCAAATTTGGAGGCGGCAACAGAGTCGCCACCGCACCCAGTGGCCACGTCACCGCACCTTGCAGTGCAAGCCATCTTCGTCGCGATAATATTTCTGAAAATCTTATCCTTGGCCGAGCAAGTTGCTCCACTTGTATTCCCTTGTTCCTAGCTGGTCTCCTTGCTTGTCCCCTCTGAGGAAGCTCACTGATGGGCTATAAAAGGGGGTTGAATTCAGAAGTCAAAGGGCACTTCACCTTCCTCCTCTGTTTTCTCCTCTGAATTTCTCCATTGTTGTTCAAGCTTTTGAGCTTGGTGTGAGAGGGTGATCGAGATACCTTTGAGTGATAAAAAGGTACTCCTAAGTGGTATTCAAAGGCCTAAGGTGTTGGGAGATCAAACCAAGAACGAATCAAAGTCGAACGAATTGATTTGGGTGAGTTCTCCATCGAAAATCTGTCACGACCTTCGCCACTGTAACCTGACCGCACCCGCGGCAGAGGCTCCACCGTACCCGCGGCGAGCCTTGTCCGAGTGTGTGTTCTTGGGTGTGTGGTCTTAGGCGAGGCTTGGCTCCTTCGATTATTTTCGTATTCTTTTAGATTCATATATATAGATATTGAATCTAACTTAGGGTCTCGTTATGGGTCGTTTCTTAGGGATTTATAATCCAAGATCTGTCCCAGTTTCGGACCCAGGAACTCGTCGTCTCTAAGCTTTGCTTAAGCTTCTGCAGATCTAAGGAAAGTGGCGGTTCGCTCTTGCTCATCATTCCATATTTCAATTAATTATCAATTGTTTAGTTGTTAATTAATTTGGGATGATTTACTGATTTATTGTTCGTTGGGAACAGCTTTGTTAATAATTGATTAAAAGATGATATTATAATAGGTTGTATATCTGTTAGAACAACGCTATTATGTATGTGATTAAAACATGATATTATACTAGGTTGTATATCTGTTAGAACAACGCTAGTATAGATAGATGTTTTTTTGTTGGCCATGATGGCTGTGATGTGGATTATTATTGTGTTGAACTGTTTAGTTAGCACGAGTATTCGTAGGAACGTTGGACTCGTTGAGGTCCAGTCGTTTCTTGATAATTATTGGTTGAGAGGGCATCGGAGACCCTGACACCAACTGGCGGATCGTGATCGTCCTCTATCCGAGTATAGAGGTGGTGCACTTAGCTAGTGTCACAAACGTTGGGAAGGATTCCCGTCGATATATGTCCCTCATGACGAAACATATATCTAAAAGCTTATAATGTGATGTGTGTTTTGGAGTTAAATGAGATAAGTGCCGTTGTCGCACATAATTAATATACCCTTGGGCGAGTAGTGTATCTAGGAAATATCGTCTTGACTTTGATCAGAGTAACGTTCTCTTTTCAATCTGGATTCGCTTTGAGCGGTGAGGTTGGTCGTGAACCGAAACATCAAGTCGTTTTTGAACGCTTGTGTGATTATTAATATTCCCTAACATTTGTCATGTTTCCGATAAGGCTCATTTCGTTGGAGTCTTCTTTTGGGATTGATTGCTGTGAGAATCTGTCTCCAGAATCTTCTCTTGATCATGCCTTTTCATGTATTCAGTAGAAGTATGGTGGTTGACTATCGTTATCGGTTGTGATTCGAGGAACGATGAGTCTAACCTAATACAACTACTTCGAACCACTCTGCTTTGTACCCTTGCATAGTCTTTCATTAAACTAACCAACCGTAATTGTTCTCTGCATGGTTGGCTGGTGTCATCCGTTCGATTCGGCACATCAGATAAGTTGCCATCCCGTGAAGGCTAGAACGACTATAGAAGCAAACGGTGTTTTGACAAGTTTATTCAGGTTGAGATTCTTGGCGGGTGATCATTGCGATCAAGACCCTTTTGTTGTTATTTTAAAGACTTCCGCTGTGTTAAATATGTTTGTATTAAGTCTTCCGCTGTATGTCTGATGTATTTGGAATTTTGTTGAAATTCCGAGACTTTGGTTTAAATGAAAGTTATGGTATTTTGTATCATAATTGTTGTTCGATGATTTATATCAACTGGAAAAGCCTTGGGTGACATCGGACAGTACGTCTGAGGTCACTGGTGGTAATGCTTTCAATAGGTTGTTTGGGGGTGTTACAGACTTGGTATTAGAGCCGAATTTTTTTTTACGGGTGGGTTTTAAAACATTTTCTTGGAATGAAATTTTTTATAAAACCGTTTACTCGTTTGAAACTGAGAAATGTTTTCGAAGGCTCTGAATTTTCAAAGAAAATTTTTACTATACATAGTCATGCCTTCTCTTTAGTCTGATATGGAAACGAACTTCCATATTTAGAAAGACTAATTCTTTGTTCGTCACCCGTAATTCTGAGTGCTTTAGTTTCTCTTCAGAAGGACTCGGAAGAAGCCGAGGTGGTTTCGCCATCTCCAGTAAGGCTTGAATTCCCAGTTCCCTCGTTATGATTTGAGGTTGTAGAACCTAATAACTCGGTTTGAAGTTCATCTAATGAAATTTACCTAGTTTGATCTCTTCTAAGTTGATTTCATTACGTTAAGTACATTGGAAGATATTAATGTATGAAATCCTAGGAATTTGATCGGTAAAATAGATGGTGAACACGAGGAACACTATCCGTGCTGGTGCTGGGCCAAGTAATGACCCCAGACCAAACGTGAGGAATGTTGCGAACCCTGTGGAGGAACACGAGTTTGTTTCTCACAATAATCCAGGAGGCAATGGCCAAGCTTCGGCCAACGCTCCAGTCATATTTGATGCAGCAGCAGTTGAAGCAATACGAGGAATCGTCATGCAAGCATTTACAGATATAATGTGGCCAAACGCACCTCAGGCACAGAATGTGCCAATTCCTCCAGTAGTTCCTAGGCTTGAGGAACAAGATGTCCATGTACACCGTGAAGAGGCAGTCAGGAATAGAGGTAATTATGGCCGAGCCCTAAAGTCCATTAACTCTATGAGGCCTGACAGCTATGATGGAAAAGGAGAGCCAGTCAGAGTGGCTCATTGGTTCTCACATATGAAACGGTTGTTTCGTAATGTTGAGTGCACAAAAGCGGAGAAAGTGCATATTGCTTCCCTTCAATTGAAGGAAGATGCTAGCGAATGGTGGGAGAACACCGGTCTAGTTGATCATGTTGATTTGAACTAGGGAAAGTTCAAGGCTAAAATGACTGATCGTTTCTTCTCTCGAGCTATGAGAGAAGAAAAGCATAAGGAATTCCTCTATCCAAAGATAGAGGGATTAAAAGTGACTGAGCTTGCGACTAAGTTCAATCATTTATTGCAGTATGTTGGGCCAGAGGTGTCCAGTGAGGAGCAGAAGATCTGGTACTTCCATGAATGGATGAGCCCAGATATTAAGCCATGGATGGTGCGTCACGGATGCTCTACCTTGGAGCAGTACGTGGATGCAGCCTATAAGTTAGAGGTGACTCTGGAGGAGTCGACCAAGAAGCGTAATAGCCAGAGGCAGGTGTAGAACCAGCCTCAGGCGAGTGGATTTAAACGTCCTGCGCCACCATCTGATTTTGCCAAATCTGGCCGAGTAAAGACGGATATGACTCAAGGAGGGTCAACACGGCAGTTGGGTCAGGGCAAGAGTCCGATCCAATGTCACAATTGTGGTGTAACTGGGCACAAAAGCTTTGTGTGTCAGAAGGAAAGGAAGACGTGTTTTGGTTGTGGAAGGGAAGGACATTTGCAGAGGTTCTGTTGGCAGGGAAAGCAGGAAGGAGCGGAGTCACGGCAAGGGTCTATTAATCAGAACAACCGACCCAGGTTCAGTCCGGTGGAAGCTCCTAGTCCTTCGATGCAGACAGCTGCACAGAACAAGGGGAAAGCCCCAGTGGCTTCTTGAAGTCAAGGTCAACGCCTTTACGAGATGCGTGAGGCGGATGGACCCGATGCTCCATATGCTTAAAGTGTTTATACCTTTTGTTGGTAAGTTGTTGATTTGGGTGTTACCCAGTCTTTCGTTTTGGATAGCTGTGTAGTTAAGTTTTGTGTGTAACGAGGTTGTGAACCTTTTGTTGAAGCTCTTCCTATTAATGAACCTTTGGTTTATACCAAGTTAGTGTTTCGTTGCTTGGTAAAGGGTGAGGTCTCGTGTTCGAGACTCACCAACAACCTCTTGGAGATGGCTGCCTACTAATTAGGTGGAGCTACCAAGGATGGGTTGAGATGGATGGACAGCGGCTCATGGCAACAGTGGACGCTGGTAATGGCTGGGCCTGGGCTCGGAGCCACTAGTGGGCCGTCTGTGAACCATGTAATGGGCTGATCCAAAATGGTGACCATTTAATTGGAACCAAGCGTCTGTCAGACTTCCTGATTACCATTCAGGGTAAGGAGTTCGAGGCGGATTTAATTTGATTAACCATGGTTCCATACGATATTTTTCTCAGTATGGATTGGCTGATGCGTCATGGGGCGGTCATCGATTTAGTTCAAGAACTGTGACGGTGTCATCTGGGGGCCAGTGTGTGTGCAAATTCAAGGGTCGGAATGACGCTGATAACGGCAGGCTCATCAAGGTGATGGCTGCGTTTAAGCTACTTTGACAAGGTTGTGTCGAGTACCTTTGCTACCTGGATCCGCCCATGAAAGATGAACCATCAATTCTTGATATTCATGTGATTAGTGAGTTTTCGGATGTCTTTCCGGAAGAGATTCCCAGTTACCCCGTATCGTGACGTGGAGTTTATAATTGATTTTGAGCCTAGTATCGCGCCGATTTCCGAGTTACCGTATCGGATGACTCCAGATTGAGATGCAAGAGTTGGAGAAGCAACTCGAGGATTTTCTTGACAAGGATTATATAAGGCCGAGTACATCGCCTTGGGGTGCTCCGGTTCTGTTTGTCAAGAGGAAAGATGGATCATTTCGATTGTGTATCAACTGGCGAGAGTTGAATAAAGTCACGATTAAGAATAAATATTCGTTGTTAAGGATTGATGATCTGTTGGATCAATTACGAGGAGCAAAAGTCTTTTCCACAATCGATCTGAGGTTTGGTTATCACCAACTCAGGACTCGTAAGGAAGATATTCCGAGGATTGCTTTCCGGATGAGATATGGTCACTACGAGTTTGTAGTCACCAATGCTCCAGCAATTTTCATGGGTCTAACGCGTCGATGTTTTCGCCAGTGCTTGGATAAGTTCGTGGTGGTCTTCATCGATGGGATTTTGATCTATTCCTCGAGCGTGGAAGCTCATGTGGAACATCTTTGAATTATTTTGTCAGTCCTTAGACAAAATCGGTTGTACGCGAAGTTGTCTAAGTGTGACTTTTGCATCCAATGTCTCCCCATGAGATCTTGCAGGACCAGGTTGAACGCGATCGCCAGAAAGCAATTGAGACCGCGTCCACTAGGTCCCCAGAGTGTCCAGAGGCACTCCAAAAGCAAAACTCCTCCAATTCTGGCAGTACTTCGTCTCCTCCAGGCACTGGAAAGAAGAAACACAACGCCACCGCTTGGACACCAAGTGCCCCACGACATTCGAGTAGCGCCTCGCCATCGACAAAGTTTGCCACGTCGTTGCCGAAGACATCTCATTTGCAAGGAAAGTGTGAGCAACACGTGCTTTTAGCCAGGTCTAGTGACCTCACTGTGTGTTTGACTGGCAAAGCTCCATGTTTTCTGCTTGTGCCATCTCCATGCATCCCTGAGTCGTCGAACACAACGTCCGTGCCGCCAGTCATCACGACCTTGCTCGCCGCGTTCGATGATGTATTTCCTGATGAGTTGCCACAAGGTTTACCTCCACTGAGAGGCATTGAGCACCAGATTGACCTTGTACCAGGTGCTTCCTTGCCCAATCGCGCTGCATATAGAGCTGGCCTTGAAGAGACCAAAGAGCTACAACGTCAAGTGCAAGAGTTGTTGGATCGCGGCTACGTAAGGAAATCTCTCTCCCCTTGTGCTGTGCCTATGATCCTTGTGCCCAAGAAAGATGGCACATGGAGAATGTGTGTTGATTGTCGCGCGATAAACCAGATCACCCTCAAGTATAGGCATCCTATTCCACGCCTCGACGATATGCTTGATGAACTTCATGGCGCCACATTTTTCTCCAAGATAGATTTGAAGAGTGGTTATCACCAGATCAGGATGAAAGAAGGTGATGAGTGGAAGACCGTGTTCAAGACAAAGTACGGGCTCTACGAGTGGCTTGTCATGCCATTTGGGCTCACGAACGCGCCCAACACCTTCATGCGCGTGATGAACCACGTCTTGAGAACATTCCTTGGCATGTTTGTCGTCATTTATTTTGATGACATCCTTGTGTATTCACGGAGTCTAGAAGAGCATGTCGATCACCTTCGACTTGTGCTCGAATGCCTTCGACGCGAGAGCCTGTTTGCCAATCTGGCCAAGTGTAGTTTTTGCTCCGCGTCCACCAATTTTCTGGGCTACGTCGTGAGTAGTGATGGTCTACGGGTCGACGAGGCAAAGATCGCGACCATCAAAGAGTGGCCAACTCCGACGACGCCGACACAGGTGCGAAGCTTTCTAGGCCTCGTAGGATTTTATAGGCGCTTTGTTCGAGACTTCTCTTCCATTGCTGCGCCATTGCATGAATTGACAAAGAAGGGAAGCATTGTCTTGTGGCTTGAGTCCCACGAAAAAGCCTTCTCGGCTTTGAAGAGGGCCTTGTGCCAGGCACCATTGCTCCAGCTTCCCGACTTCTCCAAACACTTCAAGGTGGAGTGTGATGCCTCAGACATAGGCATTGGTGGTGTGCTACACCAAGAGAAGAGGCCCATTGCATATTTCAGTGAGAAGCTCACAAGGGCCATACTAAATTACCCCACCTACGAAAAAGAGTTATATGCCCTTATACGCGTGCTAAAGACATGGCAACATTACCTTTGGCCGCGTGAATTTGTCATCCACAGCGACCACGCAGCCTTGAGCTATTTGAAGAGCCAAGCCCACCTCAATCGATGCCATGCTCGTTGGGTGGAATTTCTAGAGACATTTCCTTATGTCGTGGTCCACAAGAAAGGAAAGGAGAACATTGTCGCCGATGCATTTTCTAGAAGGTATGTTCTCTTGACTCATGTGCAAACTAAAGTGTTGGGTTTTGCTTTGATTAAAGATTTGTATGCTAGTGATCCTTTCTTTGCACCTATTTTAGAGCATTGCCTGAGATCGCATGAGTTTGAGTCCTATTTCCTTTCTGAGGGTTATTTATACAAGGCTGGTCGTCTATGCATCCCTAGGTCATCCATTAGGATCCTTTTGATTCAGGAAGCACACAAAAGTCGCGGACATTTTGGGATTTGTAAGACATTGGCCGCGCTTAGAGAACACTTCTTTTGTCCTAAGATGACACACCAAGTAACTAGGTTTTGTAGAAGTTGTGTGACTTGCCAGAGAGCCAAAGCTAGGTCTAGTCCTCACGGCCTCTACACTCCTTTGCCCATTTCGAGTGCCCCCTGGGAAGATTTGTGTATGGATTTCATCACGGGTTTACCCCTCTCTAGACGAGGTAAAGACTCCATTTTTGTGGTCGTAGATAGATTTTCTAAGATGGCACATTTTATTACTTGTAAGACAACCCATACTACTAGTGAGATTGCCGATCTATTCTTTGAGCATGTGGTGCGTCTTCATGGAGTCCCGCGTACTATAGTGAGTGATAGGGATTCTAAGTTCGTTGGTCATTTTTGGAGAACTCTTTGGGGTAAGTGATCAGCGCTACTTTGTAGTGCATATCTAGGAGTTGTTACCGGTATTTGGGTACCATTTGGAGATGTTTAGAGCGTTATTGTGGAATATGTAGTTGAGGAGAAGAAGTGTGACTTTAGTGGTTTGGAGAAGCTAAACGAAGACTTATTGAAGATGGAGAGGAGACCACGAAAGAAGAGCACGAGCCAGACGAAGAAGGCGCAACGGAAGCCATCCGCGGGCGCGGAATAGGCCGCCGCGATCGCGGAAGCGGATCCGCGGGCGCGGTTGGTCGCGGAATTCCAAGGTCTTGGTCGCGGTTAATTCGAGAGCATCAGGGTATTTTCCGCGATCGCGGAAATTCTTCCGCGGTCGCGGAAATCTGCATCAACGCGTCCGAAGAGTTTTTCCGAAGATTTTATTTATTTTATTTATTCCCTTTTCTTTCATTCCGTTTATTTTATTTCCTTCTAATATTAGACTTGTTATCTTTTTAGCATTAGGTTTGGTTTTTAGGTTATTTAACCTAATTTCCATAACAGCCTTTCATTATTCAGTTTTTCATTCTACGTTCAATTTTCCTTTGGAGTTTTATTGTTTTGAAGGCTATGAAGAACTAAGCACCCTTTGCTTAGTCCGACAATTGAAGCCTTGGTTTGAATTTGATTGTGAGATTACTCCTTTACTCTATCTTTGAATGTTATTGATTCTCTTATGCTTCATTCCATTGAGTTATATTGATTTCTCTAGATTAGCTACCTAGTTTTATTGATATTATTCATATTGCATGATTAGGGTTTTGAATTCTATTGGTTGATCTAGTTCATCAATTGTTGTGATTAGTATTATTAATATTAGTTTCCTTAGCCTGACAAACTAGTTGAGATTGATATTATCTATAGTGCTAGTTACCTTAATCTGGTCAACTTGTTGAGATTAATATTGTTCATACCTAATTCAGAGTAGCAACCACGATTCACTGGAACGAGTTGTGAATGTTTATTGTGAAGAGAATTGATTGCATGTCGAGTACTGAAGAGTTGTTAAGTATTGCATGAGCCTATCTATTCCTGAGCCTACTGCTGATGTTAGATTTATCTTGATAGTTTCTTGATTGTTTAATAGTTATGGTTATCAGGACTAGTTGGACTGGTAACTAATTTAGAACAGGGATTAGGACATTTATGAGGATTGAGGACTAGGAATAATCAATGATCAATCAACCAAACTAGAGGTGGATATTTGTTTGGCTAAGTGTTTTTCCCAATTTGATTACAAACCTTTGTTTTGTTTACTTTATTTTGTTTACTTGTTTACAAACAACCAACCAAAACCCCCCTTTGTTACTTTTGCATGCAACCTTACATAAAGAAAGACAACTCCTCCCTGTGGGATTCGACCCTTGCTTACCTATTCTACTAGTTTAGGTTGTTAAGGATTTTATTTTGATAAGGTGATAGGTGTCATTTCATACATCTTAACTAGCAAGTATTAGCATTACTTAGAGGAGTTTATGACTAGATTTAAGGTTAAGTCTGTAATCCAGAAGATGTGGAGAGAATTGAAAATATCAAGGAATTTACAGCTTATTTGAAGAAGATGAAGATGGATGAGGATTTGCTAGAGATTAATTGGAGAAGACTACCAACACTTGGTAGTAATGAAGAGCAGAAGAGAAGGAGTGAAAAGTTGAAGGAAGGAGAGGGCAGAAGTTGACGCCCCGCGCCAGAAGCCACCGCGACCCGGCGGTGGACCTCAGAGAAGAACTGGTCATGCCAGAGGATAGCCACCGCCCCGCCGTGGGAGTCACCGCCCCGCGGTGGACTTGTTAAGCGCCTCGCGGCCAGCGAAGACATTATTTCCTAATTTGCATTTCCGGATTTCCTATTTTTATTTTCTTATTTCCTTTAGTATTATTTCTAGGTTTAGCTTATTTTCTGTTGAATTCCTTAGGTTTTGATGGTTATAAACACTCAACTAATATGTGTACCAAGTGTTTCAGGGACAAGAAGAGTTTTCCCAGGGAGCGTTGCAGCAGAGGATCTCAGAGGGAACAAAGACTTAGCAAGTGCTTTGTTACCTCTCCAGGAACTGAAGTGACAGACCAAGATCGAGGCTGCAAAAGGAAAGAAGTCATACAGCGTGCATAATTAAGGAAACAAATCAAGAAGCCACGCGGTAGAGGATGAAGACTTCGGCTCCAAGGATCAAGCCGGATTGCGAGAAAAGACCCGATCGTGTTATCCTAGGAATCTTTCCTAAGATAAGGCGATTGGAGAGAGAAGAATAATATCCAATCGGTTGGATTAATTAGGGAACTCCTTCCTTAATTAATATAATCGGTTGTGATATCTTATCTTCCAAACAAAATCATATCTTTGTAATCCGATTCTAGTTTTTCCTAATTTGTGTGAATTAGGGTTTCTGCCAAGTTGTATTTAAGTAAAGTGAGGATTCATTTCGTAGGTACGACTTCACGGCTTAGAACGACTTTGAACGAAAAAAAAAGAAGAGAAAGAGAGTGAGGTACGTGTGAGTCTTTGAGAGTTGAGTTTGATTCATCGTTGTAGAAGAGGTTTCGAGTCTAGGTGGTTGTTTAGAGGTCGAAGTCCAGGATACAAGTGTAATCAAGCAAGAAACTAATAAGACAAGTACGCAGTTCAAAATCCTCTCAAGCGGAAGCTTGAAGGTAGTGGTTTTTCCTTGAGAAGCTAGTTTTGCTAATCAGGGTTTCCACTATATATCGTGAGTTCGTTCTGTTATCTCTCTTGCTATTTAAATCCGCTATGCCTTCTGTGGGAACAAAGCTTTTTGTTTCCTCAGACGTAACTCTAACGATCCAACATTTTCCCTAGCCTATTTAAGACCTTTTCCAGGTCTTGAGTAAGGAGACACTTTTATCATCGTAGTTTTTCTCAATTAGGGTTTCATTTGCATCTCAATGGAGCACTAATTTCCCCTTGTTCTACTAGACGTTTGAAGCAATACAGTTGATTCGTTTGTGAGATTTCTATTCCTTGTTCTTATTCTTATATGTGTTGGTTTAATTCTCTTGGTTATATTGAGTATTGATTTATTGTTATTCTTCATAGCCCGGCCAATTAGGTTGAGTAATATTTATCAATTGCTAGGATTGCATATAGTGGAATACGAGTGCATATCTAGTAGCATACATGATTAAACATATAGTGGAATACGAGTGTTTAATTGTGAGTGAGAATTATTTGCATGTTGAGTAGTAAGGTTTTCTTCTATTCGCATGTATCCTATATTCTTGCATGCATTGCTATTGCTTTATTAGTGGTAAGGTTTTCTTCCATTGATACTGTAGTAAGTAATATCAACAACTTTCTGAATTGGTAGTTAATAACGATCAGGGTAGGAACAACCATAAGAATAGTAAAAGAACTTGGATTTATAAGATTTCAGTGATCGACTTATATCTCTGTATTGTGGATCTCGTTCTAGTGGAACTACTTTCCCCAATCATATTCTCAAATCAACCAAAGCTGTTTACTTTACTGTGTTTGATAATCAAAACCTCCCTTGTTACTTTGCATGCTTATAAACACATAGATTGATTACTTCCTCCCTGTGGGTTCGACCCTTGCTTGCTTGCTATACATCTGTTTAGTAGGTTTGTTAGGACTTTTACTTTGATTAGGCTATTCAACGATATTTACATTGCATATTTTAGCCACGTCAAATTTGGCACCGTTGCCGGGGAGGCAAGTTTTGATATTTCCGTGTGTTTGTTTGTGTGCATGTTACTTTGGTATGGACCTATCTTACGGTCTACACCAGTGCTACTGATTTCCGTGTGTTTTTCTTTTTGCTTTTGATACAGATATGGATTTCTGGGGAGAACCGCGCGATAACCCATACCCCTACTCATTTCCGCCAGAGAGGGGATACTACCCAACATCCAGTGCAGCAAGGCCAGTTAGAGCCTGCAGACTCTGTCATGATCCGCTGCACTCCACTGACGATTGCCCAAGACTTCCTGAACATACAGCTGCAATAAACGCTACAAGAGGTTTTGATCCGCAGAGGCCGAGATGTGTCCCATACTCCTACACATACAACTCAGGGTGGAGGAATCACCCCAATTCGAGTTATGGGGGCCATCAATACCCTCCATATGGCCTTGACTGTCAGGAGTTCTACCCAGAGCCACAGTCATTCTATCAGCAGGGTACTCCGCACCAATACTATCCAACATACGAGCATAGCCCACCAGTGTCCAATCCAAGTTCCTCCATGTCAACTGAAGAGATGCTCAGGACCTTGACTCAGCACTTCGCCGCTCGTGTTCAAACTAGGGAGTCAAGCATCAAGAATATAGAAAGGCAGGTGGACCAGATGGTGGAGTCGATTATACAGATCGATGCAAGGATTTCGGGGAATCTACCATCTCAAACGGTAGTAAACCCGAGGGAAAATGTGAGTGCCATTACCCTCCGAAGTGAAAAGCAACTGGTCGTTCCTTCTAGTGCTGAAAAGGAGAGCGAATATGAGATGGAGAAAATCACTGACCGCCCCGCGTCACCTCTCACCGCGACCCAGCGGTACGATGGATCTGAGGCCAGTAAAGAAGCATGCATGTCACCGCCCCGCGACGACACTGACCGCGACCTGGCGATGAGCCTCATTTATCCCTCCTTACACCCACCGCCCCGCGGCGATGACCACCGCCCCTGCGGTGATGGAGTTCTTCAAAGCGAGATTTCACCGTGCCCCGCGGTGAGACCAGCGCGACCCGGCGTCCAAAATTCCAGTTATGCTGATGAGGTTTGGGTTGATACTTATGTTTGTCCGGGCTTTCCCCCTCTTGACTTCGAGAAGCCAACCGCCCCATTCCCAGAGGTGCTTTCGGAAGAGGAGTCCTTTTGAGCCTAGAGGATTTTAGCGACAATGAGGAGGAGTGCCGCGATCGCGGAAATACTCCAGAGACAACCGTTTCTCTCGAAAATGCCCCGACAGTCCCCGACCCTCTGGAGGCTGCCTATGATGAGTTTGTGCATCTCAACTCTTTCCCGCTCGTCGCGCTGCAACCCGTCGTACCCTTCCTTGAGGCTTCCCGAGATACTCAAAGGCTAAAAAACAACGAGGATATCTATGAGGCCTTCAGTGACTGCATAAAAATCGTTCCCTTGGTCACACTGGCAGACATCACCCCTCGCTGCAAGGAAATGTTAAAGGTGTTGGGCATGATCAAGAAGAAACCGAAGGGGAAGCATAAGAAGGAGAACTTGATGCAGGTGGCGAATCTTTACATACTGGATACGGGGCAAGATAAGCATGCAGGCCCTGGGATGTTGGGTAGGCCATTTCTGAATATGGCAAGTGCGTTCATGGGTATGCACAACAGTCCACCCACAAAGAAGTGCAGGAGATTGGGGGTCACGCTCAACATAGAGCATACAAAGAGGCACCCCCCAGATCCAGATCCCAGGTGTTCAGTTCCTATGAGCAACCCAAGTTGAGAGGATGAGTAGGATGTCGAGCCAACGACGTTAACTAAGGCGCTGTCCGGGAGGCAACCTGAGATATGTAATTCTTTTCCCTTGTTTTTCTTTCTTTGTTTTTGCATTTGATTTCGGTGTGTTTTGTTTTTGTTTCTGCTTCCGACTAACCTGCAGGGAAGAAACCCACGCCTATTGAAGAAGGTGTTTTCCACACCAATGTAAGTCTTCTTTCCCTGCACTAAGTCACTCCCCGAAAAAACCTTAAACGGGGAGTTAAAAAAAAAAAAAAAAAAAGTGGTACCGAAGGCTAGCTGTCCAGAGCTCCCCATGGAGATGGTGTGCATCATGTTGTCAAGGAGGATATATTGCCCTACACTTGATTTGACAACGATGTTGGCCCTACAATTGGCAGCTGAGGAGGAGAAACACTAGAGCCCCCATCAAGATCATATATGGGCTCCACCATGTGTTCCTAGAAGGCCGTGCAATCCTAATATCATTGTTTTACCACTACTCACCAAAGTGGTTCCCTTTGATTGCACGGTAGAAGAAGATGATGACGTGATGAAGACACCCGCCCAACACCAGAGACCTGGGCGTATACTGAGATTACCGCTAGCAAACCGGAAGTGTCCAAGCCAACTCAACGGCGTTTGTGAGTTATTTTTTGTTTTTCCTTATGCTTCTATTCTTTTGTCTTTCATTTCATTGAGGACAATGCAATGTTTAAGCATGTGGGAGAGTTCTCTACTTGCTACGTTGTTGAGGAGAAAAATTAAAAAATGAAAAAACCCAAAAATTGAAAAAAAAAAGGCATACATGAAATCCTGGGATATGTCGAAAACCCAAAAGGGCGGCCTAGGTAATAAGCAGGTGGCTTGGACCAGCATTAGGCTGGGGTAATATGTGGTCAAGAGTGACGTGAGCTTATGTGAGTACATCTATTGGAAAATGAAATGAGTGGCTTGGTGAAAACCTTAAAGGGCGCCTTGGCAAAATGAGCGAAAAAGAAGATGATGGGGCTAGAAATGCGCAATGCAAATATCGTTGATTAGCATAGTCAAAGTAAATGTCCTAACAGACCTTATAAACACATGTATAGTAAGCAAGTAAGGGTCGAACCCACAGGGAAGATCTGATGCAGTATGCAATTGTGATTGACAAGTAACAATAAAGGGGGGTTTTAGTAATCAAGCAGAGCAAAGCAAACAAGTTTAGTTGATGAGAAAATATGATTGGGAAAGTAGTACTAATAGAACGAGATCCACAATACAGAGATATAATTTGATCACAGAAATCTATTCAATCCAAGTTCTTTTATTATTCTTATAGTTGTTCCCACCCTGATCTTAAGTACTACCAATTCTCACAGTTGTTGATAGACTTATTACTTTATCAATGGGAAAATACCACCGATTCTCACAGTTATCGATATACTTTACCACTAACACAACAATAGCAATGCACATAAGGATATAGGATAGAAGCAAATAGAAGGTGCTACCTTACTATTTGAATGCAAATGATTCTCACTCACGATTGCGCGCTCGGAACCCCTATACGCAAATGAGAATGAAAACCTAATAGAAAAGTAACGATGATAACAATAGTAGAAGTAGTAGCCGTCCTTGCCTCTTAACCTAGAAAGAGGTCTTAAATATGTTTAGGAAAACTAGGTTAAAACTAACGAAAATAATAAAGGAAACAAAATAATAAAATAACAAAGTCTGAAAGCAATAAAAGGAAATAATTGTCTTCAGACGCGCGGTGTTAAACACGGCCACCGCGGGGCGGTGAGATCCACCGCGGGGCGTCAGGCTACCACCGCGGGGCGGTGGCTTCCTCTGGCGCGAGGCGGTGAAGTCGCCCACTCCTCTTCAGCTCTTCTTCTCGTCTGCTGATCTTCATTACTACCAAGTGTTGGTAGTCTTCTCCATGTATGCTTCAGCAGCTCCATCTCCATCCTTATGTCTCCATCTAAGCTGTAAATCCTGGGATATCTTCACTTCTCTCCATAACTTCTGGATCACAAACTTAGCCTAAAAACTACTCATAAACTCCTCTCAATCATGCTAATAACTGCTAGTAAAGGTGTATGAAATAACACCTATCAAATTCCCCCATACTTAGACCTTTACTCGTCCCGAGTAAGCTAAAGAAAAACCTACTCTCTCAATCAACACCAAGGTCTCAGGAAGTACAAGAAAACATGACATCAGCAATTACAACATATCAACAATAAGCTCCAGACAACCAAAACAAATGATACAAATATAATTCTAATCCTAACTCCAATCTAGCTCCTTATCGCTCCAGAGTGGCCTACCCGAGTCCTCCTTATGACTCCTCTTCTTATGACGCCTCGCCAAGAATAATGAGAAATCCTAGAATCACTCTTCTTCTTTTACGCTCATCTTGCCTAGGCGCCCTTTCGGGTTTTCACCAAGCCACTCATTTCATTTTGCTAGATATCTCACATATACTCGCATCACTCCAGTCCAATATTGCCCTGGTCTATACCAGCCGGACTACCTGCTTTTTACCTGAACCGCCCTTTCGGGTTTTCAGCTCATCTCAGGATTTTGGTTGCCTTTTTACATCTTTTTGGCTTTTTTGAATTGTTTTGAATTTTTTTGAATTTTTTTGAATTTTTTTGAATTTTTTTGAAATAAAATACTCGAACGGAAATTACAGAACACAGAACAAAACAATGCTATATACACTAGCTAGATAGATAGCAAGTCTAAATCCCTCCCCCATACTTAAACTGTACATTGTCCTCAATGCAGAAAAGAGAACATCAAATGAAATAGGGGAAGAAGAAATAAACTCACTGCGGGTCTGATGGTGGTGGTGGTGCGAACCTCCCAAAGTAGTCCCTCATATGAGCGTCCACAGCGTCCAGACGCTCATCTACATCAGCACGGAACTGGGTCTGCCAAGTCTGCAGACCGGTCTCTACTCGGGTGTTCCAGTGAGTCTGCTGTACTGAGAATGCATCAAATCTTGCATACAACTCCTGCCAAGGTGTGGCAGGACCGTACGAAGATGAGGGCGCATCAAACTGAGTCGGCATAGGAGTATCCTCACCCACAAACTCAGCAGTAGTAGTGATGAAGATCAAGGATCGAGAATGATGGGTGCAAGGAAATGCTCAAAAGGTCTTCGTGGAAGCGTCAACCCAAGGCCAAAAAATAGGCCTGACTTCAACCGGCTCGTTATCCTTCACCTGAACTCGGAATTGGATGATTCCGGCGACAGTAGTTAGATGGTGAAGTCTAGTTTCTGTCCTCCAAATTTTAGAATTTTCTGAGTGGTGAAGCAAAAGATATGGTATTTTTACTGAGGGGTCGCTGAAAGTTCCGGGAAGGAATTCAACGAAATGGTTGTTGTGGATGTGGGTGACTGAATGGTGAATGAAGATGGACGTTGTTGGTGATGGATAGGTATCTTCCTAAGCCAAGATATGACACACTGGACCAAGGAAGACAAGGCAATGAATTTGAGATTTGACTCACTCAAACACAATGACCGAACAATTGATGTAACACACAATCGCAATCAATTGATATAACTCACAATTGAAGAAGGAAGAGAGCACAATGGTGCAAACTAATTTTGCATTTTCATTTAGTCTTGGACGTGCCTTACAATGAAACAACCTAGCCTTTAAATAGGTTGCAAAGGAAAATAAAGAAAAGCGTAAAAATAAACCACTAACACTTACCCACTAATACAAAGCACTAGTGAGCATTTTAGGGAATTAAAACTAACCACTAACTCTAAACACTCACCCACTAACACAAGGCACTAGTGAGCATTTTCGGAAATTAAAATTAACCACTAAAATGTCTTAATTTCGTTAATAATAGGATTAAAATAAATGGCCCTAAAATGGCCAGCCTTCTGCTGAACTGTCGTAAAGACAACAGTTTCTGGGTTTCTTTGCCGGGAATTTGAGGAAGACCTTAACATGATAGTTGTAGACATTTTCCTTAGCTTTCCAATGACTACTCATGGGCCTCCATTGGACGTTCGTAGCTCCGGATATGGCCAGAATACTGAGTAGGTGTCGACGCGACAGATTCTTTGATTTTGACACCTTCCAAGTTTCAAACCATTTTCTTGGGACAAGCTTTTGACCTTCTTCAAAAATGACGATGTCCATAGTCACATCAAGTAGGAGCAATACCAGCACTAGGGCCCTCTCTATACGGGCCTGAAGGAGCAGTAGTAGGGATAGCATCGGCCATAACTCTGCTATCACTGGGAATCCACCAATCCGCAAATGAAGGAGAATAAGTGAAAACCCGGGGAAGAATCAAAATATGACCGTCGTATGAAGACCAAACTAAATCACCATCCCTACCCAGTGGCTTCAGCATCGAGCACACCTTCATGTGCACCATATCATACACCGCGTGAGCAACAGGTCGAGGAATCCGATCGGTAGCTATAATGTCAGCACAAAGAAGGGTGATCAAACCACTCCCACAAATATCACGTGGCTCACCATCACGAATCCTCTTCAGGGAACCCAGAAAGAGGGTAGCCCAACACGGTGTGTACAAAACAATCTCCAAGATGCTCATAAACCACTGGAAGTCCTTCACAGGGACCTTACCATCATCAGCATGGCCAAAGAAATCTCTCATCATCACCTTGTGGATCAACCTTAGGCAAGGGTTCACCATCTTCGAGTTCACTTCCTGGCCCTTCTTGAACGTCGTATGCGTGGCAGCTTCCCAAAACTCCATCATATCTGTCTCAATGATGTCACCAGACCACCCATCAGATGGCTTCTTTGTAATGCCCAGGGCACCACGAATCTCCTCAGTAGACAAAGCATAATCACGACCATTGTATATGAACGTGACCTTCATCAATATCTTGTCGGCGGAGCCATCAGAATACCTCTTAAACGAGGCAATGAACTGGTAACACAGCTCGGGATAAGCATCAACGGACTTGTTCAAGAAGGTCCCCAGACCACACTCTACTAAACACAGGGATACACACTCCAACATACCAAACTCAGCCAACGTCGGCTTGTCAAAGAATTTAGTAGCCAAAACCTTCCTCTCCTTCACAACATTGTACACCTCATTCTCATCCCTCGTAGACACTTGCTTCCTACCTCTAGGTGCCATAAGTAATGAATTGAAGTGCTCAAAACAAAGGGCAACCAAGAGGACTTACAAACGAGCAAACACACGAAGCCTGGAAGTCTCGATGCGGGGCGGTGGAGTAGTCGCCAGGTCACAGTGAGAACAACTGGGAATTCTGGCTGGGTCACGATGGGGGTCGACGAGGGGCGGTGACCACAGCGACGCAGCGGGGTTGTGTTTGGCTTGTTTGTGAGGCTAGACTCCAAATTGGGCAAGGAAACTCAAGGTTTAGGCAATTTGGGGGCTAGATCGGATCAAGGACAAGAGGGATTTGTGGGAGAATGGGGGATTTGGCTTTGGAGAGCTTGAGAGGGGTGGGAAATGGAGGGCTTTTGTGAGAGTGGGGGCTAGGTTAGGGAAAGGGAAAAGGAAGCAAAGGGGATGATGGGGCCGGATATGTACCATGGCCCAAAGAAAAATCTTGGCCCAAAGGGGGGCCCAATCCGTCAAAACCTTATTTACCACTTAACAAATAAAAATTTTACTCACCCGTTTAAGGTTTTTTTGGGGCCCTTTATTCTTGTTTTTTTTTTCGGAGTTGAGAAGGTATACCAGACATCCACCGCGGAGCGGTGGGCTCCACCGCGGGGCGGTGGGCTCCACCGCGGGGCGGTGGGCTCCACCGCGGGGCGGTGAGGATCGCCGCGGGGCGGTGGGACGAACTGAGAACACCGTCTCCTCCCCATTAACTTTCGTACCTGAAATGTTAGTGACAGGCGAACGAAACAAAGCAAAAGAAATTACGAAATTAAACTAAGAGAAAGAAAAATCAAGGAAAAACTACCTCGAGTTGCCTCCCGGACATCGCCTTGGTTAACGTCGTTGCCTCGACGTACTGCGGATCAATCACCACCTGGAATAGGATCCCCTCGGAATCCTCTCAACCGTCTTTTCCTGCTGGAACCTTCCATGGAAAGGCTTGAACCTTAGACCATGTTCCCTCTTAGCCAATGCCTCCATAATAGCTTCCTTTGGAGCATCTCCCCCATACTTAGAGCGATGTGGGGGCCGATATGTCTCAACCTGAATATGTTGTACGTTACTAGATAAAGGCTTACAGCCTTGTATGGTTAGTGCAGGGGGGCAAGTGCCCAAAATAGAGGGAATGGAATCTCCTATGTCATCCAGCAAGACATCATCAACATGCAATTCATGCAACTCAATAGGTCCATCAATAGTAGAACACTCAACTACGGTCTCTACTGCACCAATTTTAACATTTTCATGCACATGATCATCAATATCACTAATGCAGCAAGGGAAAGGCAATTCAATGGAGTTGGCTTTATGAATATTATGTTCAAAAATTATTCCATCGAATTCCATAGTTAAAGTTCCACTATCTACATCAATCTTTGTCATGGATGTTTTCATAAAAGGTCGACCTAACATAACAGGAGCAACCTGCTCATCATAGTCCATATCCATAACAAAGAAATCAGCAGGGAAAATCAAAGGACCTATCCTCACAAGAACATCCTCCACAATACCCTTAGGGGGCACACAAGAACCATTAGCAAGTTGTATCACAATGTTAGAATCATGCAAGGGTCCTATTCCTAAATCCTCAATCAAAGAATAAGGCAACACATTAATAGAGGCACCCAAGTCTAATAAGGTTTTCTCAAATCGATGCTCACCTATAGTAATAGGAATAGTAAATGTACCTGGATCCTTGCACTTCTCAGGCAGACGCCTCTGAAACACCGCCGATGCATGTTCACCCACTGGAACCTTCTTCTAGACCTTCAGCTTTTGTGTCCTCTTCACGGTGCACAGCTCCTTCAAGAACTTGGCATATCGAGGGATAGCCTTGATAAGCTTGATCAAGGGAATTTTCACCTCACAGTTTCGGAAAGTCTCGAACAAATCGTTGTCGTCGGCTACTCTTCTAGCCTTTAGCGCCTCGGGAAAAGGTGTTGGTGGCTTCTCAGAACCCAAAGGAGGAAACACGGGGCAAACATAGTCATCAACACATAACTCATCAGCGGAGCTGGATTGTTGGGGGCCGGGTCGCGGTAGGCTCATCGCGGGGCGGTGGTCATCGCCGCGGGGCGGTGAGGTCTCGGTGGGATTACTGAGATCAGCCGCCGGGTCGCGGCCAGAGTCGCCGCGGGGCGGTGACAATAGTGTTTCCTTCCTGGCCGCCTCTTCAATTTTTTGCCGGGTCGCGGTGGTGTCTACCGCGGGGCGGTGCGTGATTTCTGCCTTTACAGCTTCGTTCTCCTCTTCAGTACTAGGAGTAACGACCAGCTTCTTACCACTTCTAAGGGTGATGGCACTCACATTCTCCCTTGGATTCACTGTAGTCTGAAATGGCAGGGAGTTTGATGTCCTCTGGTCTATCTTGGTCATAACATCAGCCAGTTGGCCAATCTGCCTCTCCATATTCTTTATGTATGACTCAGTAGCCTGCACATGCGTGGCGAAATGCTGAGTCAGAGTCTTCAGCATCTCTTCAGTAGAAGCACTGGAGGTTTGGCCTTGAGGCCTCTGTTGGTACGGGACTCTCTACTGGTACCAACTTCTTACCACATGCTTTGACTTGTTGAGGAGTGTTTTGATTTGCCATTCTCTTCACCATCTCCTTCAACTCAGCTAGCTCATTCAACACTGGGCTAGGTCCTGTAGGGGTCACAACATTGACCGCCTTTCTCTGGTAAGTCTTTCCAAAGCTCCTGGTACTCTCACTCATCTCCTGGAATCTCTCCATGGCTACGTCCGGTGTCAGATTCAGAATGCTTCCACCGCATGCAGCGTCAACCATCCTCCTCTCTTGATCTAGCAGACCATTGTGTAAGTAGAGAATAAGGTCCTGCTTGGCATATCCGTGGAATGGGCAGCTGGAGCAAAGCCTCTTGTACCTCTCGAGATAATCATACAATGTCTCATCACCAGCTTGCTCAATGTTAGCAATTGCCTTTTTTCAAAGCATTTGCCTTCTTCGTTGGGAAGTACTTGTCAAGAAACGCCTTGTGCAGCTTAGTCCAGGTATCTATGGTTCCTGGCGGCAAGTGGTAATACCAGTCGCTAGCAGAGTCTAGCAAGGAGAAACCAAAAGCTCTCATCTTGATTTGATCCTCCGTCACATTCCTGGGCTTCATAGTCACGCAGACATTGTGGAATTTACCCAAATGAGATATCGGGTCCTCTCCACTCAAACCATGGAATTTCGGGATATAGGCAACAACTCCAGACTTCAGCTCAAAGTTCACCCCTTCGCCAAGCGCAGGGATGATGATAGCCAGGGGTTGTGCTCCAATATTCGGTTCAGTCAGCTCTCTCAGAGTTCCAGCCATTGCAAAAGCAGGGATGTCAACTGGCTTAGTCGGCTCAACGATCTCAACCTCTACTTCTTCTTCTCCTTGATCGCGTAGGTTCGCACGGAACGATCTGTCGACTTTTGGATCAAAAGCAGCTAGAGGGGATTCGGTACTACGGGTGTCGACCATAAGATAGGTCTCCACCAAAAATCAATCACAAAAACACACAACAAAAACAGAAAACTTCCCCGGCAACGGCGCCAAATTTGACGGGGCTAGAAATGCGCAATGCAAATATCGTTGATTAGCCTAGTCAAAGTAAATGTCCTAACAGACCTACTAAACAGATGTATAGTAAGCAAGTAAGGGTCGAACCCATAGGGAAGATCTGATGCAGTATGCAATTGTGATTGACAAGTAACAATAAAGGGGGGTTTTAGTAATCAAGCAGAGCAAAGCAAACAAGTTTAGTTGATGAGAAAATATGATTGGGAAAGTAGTCCTACTACAATGAGATCCACAATACAGAGATATAATTTGATCACAGAAATCTATTCAATCCAAGTTCTTTTATTATTCTTATAGTTGTTCCCACCCTGATCTTAAGTACTACCAATTCTCACAGTTGTTGATAGACTTATTACTTTGTCAATGGGAAAATACCACCGATTCTCACAGTTGTCGGTATACTTTACCACTAACACAGCAATAGCAATGAACATAAGGATATAGGATACACACAAATAGAAGGTGCTACCTTACTATTTGAATGTAAATGATTCTCACTCACGATTGCGCGCTCGGAACCCCTATACGCAACAATCGTGTATGCCACTAGATATGCACTCGTATTCCACTAAATGCAAATCCTAGCAATTGATAAAAAAAAGTATTCAACCTAGTTGATCAGGCTAAGAAGAATAACAATTAATCAGTATTCAATATTACCAAGAGAATCAAACCAACGCTTATAAGAATAAGAACAAGGAATAGAAATCTTACAAACACATCAACTGTATTGCTTCAATCGTCTAGTAGAACAAAGGGGAAGTTAGTTCTCCATTCAGATGAGAATGAAAACCTAATAGAAAAGTAACAATGATAACAATAGTAGAAGTAGTAGCCGTCCTTGCCTCTTAACCTAGAAAGAGGTCTTAAATATGCTTAGGAAAACTAGGTTAAAACTAACGAAAATAATAAAGGAAACAAAATAATAAATTAACAAAGTCCGAAAGCAATAAAAGGAAATAATTGTCTTCAGACGCGCGGCATTAAACACGGCCACCGCGGGGCGGTGAGATCCACCGCGGGGCGTCAGGCTCCCATCGCGGGGCGGTGGCTTCCTCTGGCGCGAGGCGGTGAAGTCGCCCACTCCTCTTCAGCTCTTCTTCTCGTCTGCTGCTCTTCATTACTACCAAGTGTTGGTAGTCTTCTCCATGTATGCTTCAGCAGCTCCATCTCCATCCTCATGTCTCCATCTAAGCTGTAAATCCTAGGATATCTTCACTTCTCTCCATAACTTCTGGATCACAGACTTAGCCTAAAAACTACTCATAAACTCCTCTCAATCATGCTAATAACTGCTAGTAAAGGTGTATGAAATAACACCTATCAGAAGAAGAGTGATTTTAGGATTTCTCATTATTCTTGGCGAGGCGTCATAAGAATAGGAGATATAAGAAGGTTTCGGGTAGGTCACTCTGGAGAGATAAAAAGATAGATGGGAGGCTAGGATTAGTATTGTCACTCTATGGTGTTGTGTTGTATTGTGTTGTTGTGTTGTGCGTATTGTTTTGGTTATCTGGAGCTGATTGTTGAGATGTTGTAATTGCTGGTGTCATATTTTCTTGTACTTCGTGAGACCTTGGTGTTTGATTGAGGGAGTAGGTTTATCATTAGCTTACTCTGGACGAGTAAAGGTCTAAGTATGGGGGAATTTGATAGGTGTCATTTCATACACCTTAACTAGAAAGTATTAGCATTACTTAGAGGAGTTTATGACTAGATTTAGGGTTAATTCTGTAATCCAGAAGATGTGGAGAGAATTGAAGATATCAAGGGATTTACAGCTTATTTTGAGAAGATGAAAATGGATGAGGATTTGTTGGAGATTAATTGGAGAAGACTACCAACACTTGGTAGTAATGAAGAGCAGAAGAGAAGGAGTGAAGAGTTGAAGGAAAGAGAGGGCAGAAGTTGACGCCCCACGCCAGAAGCCACCGCGACCCGGCGGTGGACCTCAGAGAAGAACTGGTCGCGCCAGAGGATAGCCACCGCCCCGCGGTGGAAGTCACCGCCCCGCGGTGGAAGTCACCGCCCCGCGGTGGAAGTCACCGCCCCGCGGTGGAAGTCACCGCCCCACGGTGGAAGTCACCGCCCCGCGGTGGGAGTCACCGCCCCACGGTGGACTTGTTAAGCGCCTCGCGGCCAGCGAAGACATTATTTCCTAATTTGCATTTCCGGATTTTCTATTTTTATTTTCTTATTTCCTTTAGTATTATTTCTAGGTTTAGCTTATTTTCCCTAGCCTATTTAAGACCTTTTCCAGGTCTTGAGTACGGAGACACTTTTATCATCGTAGTTTTTCTCAATTAGGGTTTCATTTGCATCTCAATGGAGCACTAATTTCCCCTTGTTCTACTAGACGTTTGAAGCAATACAGTTGATTCGTTTGTGAGATTTCTATTCCTTGTTCTTATTCTTATATGTGTTGGTTTAATTCTCTTGGTTATATTGAGTATTGATTTATTGTTATTCTTCATAGCCCGGCCAATTAGGTTGAGTAATATTTATCAATTGCTAGGATTGCATATAGTGGAATACGAGTGCATATCTAGTAGCATACGTGATTAAACATATAGTGGAATACGAGTGTTTAATTGTGAGTGAGAATTATTTGCAGGTTGAGTAGTAAGGTTTTTTTCTATTCGCATGTATCATATATCCTTGCATGCATTGCTATTGCTTTATTAGTGGTAAGGTTTTCTTCCATTGATACTGTAGTAAGTAATATCAACAATTTTTTGAATTGGTAGTTAATAACGATCAGGGTGGGAACAACCATAAGAATAGTAAAAGAACTTGGATTTATAAGATTTCAGTGATCGACTTATATCTCTGTATTTTGGATCTCGTTCTAGTGGAACTACTTTCCCCAATCATATTCTCAAATCAACCAAAGCTGTTTACTTTACTGTGTTTGATAATCAAAACCCCCATTGTTACTTTGCATGCTTATAAACACATAGATTGATTACTTCCTCCCTGTGGGTTCGACCCTTGCTTGCTTGCTATACATCTGTTTAGTAGGTTTGTTAGGACTTTTACTTTGATTAGGCTATTCAACGATATTTACATTGCATATTTTAGCCACGTCATAAGGCGATACGACTTTAGCCTCCATCAAATTAGCGCCGTTGCCGGGGATCGAACACGGGTCACCCGCGTGACAGGCGAGAATACTTACCACTATACTACAACGACACCGGATTCGATCTTCCACTTCTGATGGTCCACACCCGTGCTACTAATCTTCCACTTCTGAGTCCTAATACAGAGAACCAGCAAACGAGAGATGGCCGTAGCCCTGCATGCTGAGATTAGGGAACTAAAGGAGATGATGCAGATGTATATGACAAACAGCGGACAACAGCAGGAGCAGCGATATGACCCATACTCCTGCGCATACACTCCAGGGTGGAGAGATCACCCCAATTCGAGTTATGGGAACCAGTAATACCCGTTGTATGGTCATGACTACCAGGAGTTCTACCCGGGGCCACAGTCATTCTATCAGCAGGGTACTCCACAGCAATACTATCTAGCCTATGAGCATAGCCCACCAGTGTCCGATCCAAGTTCCCACATGTCTACTGAGGAATTACTTCGATCTCTTTCGCAAAGCATAATCCAACAAGAACAAGAGATGAAGTCCATGTTCCAGAACTTGGAGAATCAAATGGGGAAAACGGCTCAAGCAATGAGCAGAATAGAGACCATGGCGCCGGCAAAACCACTATCTCACCCAGTGGTGCACCAGAGAGAGGATGTCTTTTCAATGACCCTCCGAAGTACTGAGCAGCTGCATGTCGCCCCCTTAGCTGAATGGGAAGAACAAATTAGTGAGACGGGTGCAGAATACAGCGAAATGTCTGCAGAAGAGAACCCGAGACCGCGGGAGGTGTACCTCGACCGCGGTCTACTCACTGAGGAGTTGGGCATTCCAGACGATATCCACGATCGCGAGGTGCTCTCTGAAGAGGATTATTTCTGGGAACAGGAAGAATTTCGCAACCACGGAGAAGAAGGCCGCGACCGCGGATGTGATTCTGGGGACAACAGCAAAATCGACGCTTTTCCGCGACCGCAGACAGATTTCTGTGATCGCGGAAAAGTCGAAGCTGAAGAAGAGTTGATCGCAGACTTCCGCGATCGCGGAGAGAAAGTCCACGACCGCGGAAACGTCATTGGAACCCCATATGAGATTGAATCTGCCTACGACGCATATATGCGCCCCAATTTTCCTCCACTCAGTTCATTGAAGCCTCTCGTACCCTTTCCCGAGGCTCTGAAGGACACCGGAAAGGTGGAGAATGTCAATAATTTATTTGAAACCTTCCGTAACTGCGAGGCAAACGCCCCTTTGATCAAACTGGCAAAAAGCTTTCCTCACTGTGCAGAATTTTTAAAGGCGCTGCGCAAGATCAAGAAGTAGCCGAAGGAGAAACACAAGAAGGAGACCGTGATTCAAATGGCGAATCTCTACATGCTGGATACGGGGCATGACGAGCATGCAGCCCCTGAGATGTTGGGTAGGCCATTTCTGAAGATGGCAAGTGCAATCATCGATGTAAACAACGGTCCACCCATCATGAAGTGCAGGAGAATGGGGTAAAGCTCAACATAGAGAATACAAAGAGGCATCCCCCTGATCGTGATCCCAGAAGTTCAGTTGCTATGAGCAACCCGAGTTGAGTGGAAGAGTACCAGGTCGAGCCACGACAATAACTAAGGTGTTGCTCGGGAGGCAACCCGAGGTATGTATTTCTTTTCATGTCTTTTTGTTTTTCATGTCGTTAGTTGTTATTGTTTTATCTTGCTTTATTTCGCTTCTGCATTTGTTTTTTTTGTTTCGTCTTTCGACTAACCCGCAGGAAGAACAAAGGTTTTCCGCGACCGCGGCCTGACAACCGCGATCGCGGCGATTTTAGGGTTTAGTTGGGGAAAAAAAACGCGATCGCGGCGAATTTTTCGCGACCGCGGTACTGTTCATCAAAAAAAAATCGAAAAAAAAATCGAAAAAGTTATACCGAAGGCCAGCTGTCCAAGTTTCCCATGGAGAGACGGTGCGCATCATGCTGCCAAGGAGGAGACATTAGCCCCACATTTTTATTTGGCAACGATGATGGCCCTACATTTGACAGCTGAGGAGGAGGAACACTAGAGCCGACAACACGATTACATCTGGGCTCCACCATGTGTTCGTTGAAGGCCGTGTAGCCCCGACTTCTTTGCTATTCCACTACACCCTACAGTGGATCTATTTGGTCGCACGGTGGAGATTACTAGAGGAGGACGCCGCAACACCAGAGACATGTGCTTTATTGTTATACCGCCAACAATAACTTCCAAAGTCCAAGCCAACTCGGCGATGTTTGTGAGTTATTTTGTTTCCCTTCCCTGTGCTTCATTTTTTTGTCTTTCATTACATTGAGGACAATGCAATGTTTAAGCATGGAGGAGTGTTCTATACTTGCTAGTCGTTGAGGAGAAAAATTAAGAAAATGAAAAAAGCCAAAATTTTGAAAAAAGGCAAAAATAGAAATCCTAGGATAAGTCGAAAACCCGAAAGGGCGGTTTAGGTAATAAGCAGGTGGCTTGGACCAGCATTAGGCTGGGGTAATAATTGGTCAAGAGTGATGTGAGTTTTATGTGAGCCCATCTATTGAAAAATGAAATAAGTGGCTTGGTGAAAACCCGAAAGAGCGCCTTGGCAAAATGAGTGAAAAGAAGAACATCGATTATTAGGATTCCTCATTTTACCTAGCGTGGTGACATAAGAAGAGGTGATATAAGGAGGATTCGGGTATGTCACTCTAGGAGGCATAAAAAGATAGATGAAGGCTAGGATTAGATTTTTATTCACTCTATGGTGTTCGGGATAAGCTTGGGGGAAGTACTTTGCTTTCCTTTAAGCTTGGTTGTGTTTTGTGTTGTGTTGAGTTGATTGTGTTTGGGCCCTGGAGTTTCATGTTTAGGTGCAATTCTTAGTGGAGATGATTTTTCTATGCTTCTTGAGACCTTGGGGATTTGATTGGAGGAGTAGTTTATTTTAGCTTACTCGAGGACGAGCAAGGTTTAAGCATGGGGGAATTTGATCAGCGCTACTTTGTAGTGCATATCTAGGAGTTGTTACCGGTGTTTGGGTACCATTTGGAGATGTTTAGAGCGTTATTGTGGAGTATGTAGTTGAGGAGAAGAAGTATGACTTTAGTGGTTTGGAGAAGCTAAATGAAGACTTATTGAAGATGGAGAGGAGACCACGAAAGAAGACCACGAGCCAGACGAAGAAGGCGTAATAGAAGCCATCCGCGGGCGCGGAATAGGCCGCCGCGATCACGGAAGTGGATCCGCAGGTGCGGTTGGTCGCGGAATTCCAAGGTCTTGGTCGCGGTTAATTCGAGAGCATCAGGGTATTTTCCGCGATCGCGGAAATCTGCATCAGCGTGTCCGAAGAGTTTTTCCGAAGATTTTATTTATTTTATTTATTCCCTTTTCTTTCATTCCGTTTATTTTATTTCCTTCTAATATTAGACTTGTTATCTTTTTAGCATTAGGTTTGGTTTTTAGGTTATTTAACCTAATTTCCATAACAACCTTTCATTATTCAGTTTTTCATTCTACGTTCAATTTTCCTTTGGAGTTTTATTGTTTTGAAGACTATGAAGAACTAAGCACCCTTTGTTTAGTCCGACAATTGAAGCCTTGGTTTGAATTTGATTGTGAGATTATTCCTTTACTCTATCTTTGAATGTTATTGATTCTCTTATGCTTCATTCCATTGAGTTATATTGATTTCTCTAGATTAGCTACCTAGTTTTATTGATATTATTCATATTGCAGGATTAGGGTTTTGAATTCTATTAGTTGATCTAGTTCATCAATTGTTTTGATTAGTATTATTAATATTAGTTTCCCTAGCATGACAAACTAGTTGAGATTGATATTATCTATAGTGCTAGTTACCTTAATCTGGTCAACTTGTTGAGATTAATATTGTTCATACCTAATTCAGAGTAGCAACCACGATTCTCTGGAACGATTTGTGAATGTTTATTGTGAAGAGAATTGATTGCATGTCGAGTACTGACGAGTTGTTAAGTATTGCATGAGCCTATCTATTCCTGAGCCTACTGCTGATGTTAGATTTATCTTGATAGTTTCTTGATTGTTTAATAGTTATGGTTATCAGGACTAGTTGGACTGGTAACTAATTTAGAACAGAGATTAGGACATTTATGAGGATTGAGGACTAGGAATAATCAATGATCAATCAACCAAACTAGAGGTGGATATTTTTTTGGCTAAGTGTTTTTCCCAATTTGATTACAAACCTTTGTTTTGTTTACTTTATTTTGTTTACTTGTTTACAAACAACCAACCAAAACCCCCCTTTGTTTACTTGTTTACAAACAACCAACCAAACTAGAGATTAATATTGTTCTTCCCTGTGGGATTCGACCCTTGCTTGCCTATTCTACTAGTTTAGGTTGTTAAGGATTTTATTTTGATAAGGCGATACGACTTTAGCCTCCGTCAGTAAGCTAGGCACCAAACTCTTATTCTCTACTAGCTACCACCCCCAAACCGATGGCCAAATGGAGATCACGAATAGAACTCTAGGAGCCCTCCTTCGCACGATGCTCAAAGCCAACCCTAGGCGTTGGGAGGACTTATTATCACTTGTAGAGTTTTGTTACAGTAGATGCAGGCACACGGCGACCAAGTTGACACCTTTCGAAGTGGTGTATGGAATGAACCCATTGACGCAGCTTGATTTGTCACCACGACCACTGCGAGACCCAGTGCATGTCTCCGCCGCCAATCGCGTTGAGCACGTACAAGAGCTCCATCGAAGAACCATAGACCAATTGGAGAGAAGGGCCGTGCAGTATGCCTCCCAGAAGAACATTGGCCGACGCCGTATCATTTTTGCACCTAGGGATCTCGTCTGGGTGCACATGCGAAAAGAAAGGTTCCCCTCGCGGCGTAAGCACAAATTGGCACCACGTGGAGATGGCCCATTCCGAGTGATAAAGGCCATAGGGACAATGCCTATCAACTCGAGCTCCCACCAGATCTTGGAGTCCACGCGTCCTTCAACGTGGCGGACTTGACACCATATGTTGAGCCAGAGTTTGATGATGGTGAAGCGAGGACGCTTCACAACCAAGTGGGGGAGGGTGATGTGACCCTGCCTCCCATGATGGCCCAAGACGAGGAAGAAGCCATGAGCCTACGCTCAAAGGGCCCAGTAACAAGGTCTAGGTCCAAAGCCATCTCTGTCGCCGTCGCGTCACTTGTCGCACGCGTCGTCGCTGGCCAAGGAAGCTCAGAAAAAAACCCAAGACTCATCGTCCTCTCCCACATCGGCATTGAAACAACGCGTTCTTCAGAGCCAACATCGCGTGCACCCACTCGCGAGGCCATCGACCCTTAGTCGTTGTTCCTCGTGGTGTTTGTACTCATTCAACACGTCGTTTTCATAGTTTTGAGACATTTTCTATATTTGGTATTATTGCGTATTTTAGATAGTTTCCTTTTATAGTCTTTTCTATTTTTGGGTTTGTGCCTTTTGCATGCTTGCATGGGCTAGCCCATAGGTTCGTCTCGGTCCAAGCCCATTAGGTCTTGGCCGAGTTCTTTGGATATTTAAAGCTCCCGTTGTTATTGTTATTTCCTTACGTTCAATTAAATTCAATATTTTAAGTCGAGTGTTTATCCTCCTTCCCTTGATCGGACGTCAAACCCTCTATCTTCGCATCCCCATTCACCCCGCCGCCGACGCTACGGCAAGTGCTTGATTCTTCAAGCCAACTCTTCCTTTGCATCTCCCTTCCTCCGCAGTCAACGCTATGACACCAAAGACTTGTCTTTCAAGTCATCTATCCCTCATCAAATCGCTTCTGCCATCGCTTTCCATCCTTCCACCAATCGCTTCCATCGCCACCAACCCCGCCTTGTCGCCATCGCTAGCTTCGCCTTGACACCCGTCATCGCCTTCGCTATCACCGACGTCAACAACTCCGACTGCCCATCATCGCGATCATCACCACCGCGTTCCACAGCAGATTGACACGACAGAGTGACTTCCCAACCAAGACTAGATCCAAAGGTGTCACCTTTGACAATTTGGCTTGTCATCGGAGGCAAGAACACATCACCCTAGGCCAAGGCTTCCACGGTCGACCTCCGAAGGCAAGACCAGCGACTCACATCAAGGCCTAGATCCTCGCCGCCCAGGCACTTTGGCCGGCATTCGGAGTCACGGACGCATCACGGAAGCAAGTAATGGACAAGAAAATTTTGGTGAACAATCTAAACTTGGAATAGCGACTTACAAGACCAAAGGCTCTCATGCCAGTTGATGCGTCCGTGACTCCGAATGCCGGCCAAAGTGTCTGTGCGGTGAGGATCTAGGCCTTGATGTGAGTCGCTGGTCTTGCCTTCGGATGTCGGCCGTGGAAGCCTTGGCCTAGAGCCTTGATGAATTGCACGTAAGACTCCAAAGAGGGGCACGTGATCGATGTTGACGCGGGGGAACACGGAGGCGAGACGCAAGGAGTGTCACGACTCGATAGCGGAAGTGATGGCAGTAGTGATGGTTCTAGATCGCGGCCTCAGGACTAGGCACGATGGAGAGATAGGACTCGATGACTCGAGCGTCGTCGTAGCGTCGGCGGCGGAGTGAAAGAGATGAGAGGATAGATTGAGAGTTTGTGACGTCCGATCAAAGGAAGAAGGCGATTAGGGCTCTCAACTTAAGCTTTGATTAAAATAAGACGTAAACCATTACAAGTAGCCGAAATGGCTTTATATAGAGGCGCAAACTTGGATGGGCTGAGTTGCGCCTATGGGCTAGCCCACTCAACATGAGTGGAACGCACCCCCGAAATAGAAAATACAAAAACAAGAAACTTACTAAAAATAGAAATACTAAAACTAGAAAGTCTTACAATATAATGTCAAAATGCATCATATGAACCTCTAAACCCAAAATAGTCTAAGTCTTAAACATGGCGGCACGGGCGCGGCGGAGCAGGCATGGAGGCGGTGCGCTTGGGCGCGAGTGAGGCACGGGCCTGGACTAAGCTTGTAGAGGTTCACTAGGTGGCATGCCATGCACAGGAGGCAGAGTGCCCGCCTGGATCTTATCGGGGCCTTGGACAGTGGCGAGGAGCAGGAGTGGAGGCTCGGCCTCAAGCGCGCCTTGGCTGGCAACGAGGCGCATGACCAGGGATTGGGTGGCCTTGGCAATGGCCTTGGTGCGGGACCTGGTCACGGGCCCAATAGCTTGTATGCTCATGGAGGTCTCCTCCTCGGCGGCGGTCATGGTAGGCAGGGTCGCATCACAAAATCTATAACATAAACACCAAAAGACAAAAGTCAAATGATTTTGACATTACCTATCTATGGCATTGTCGCTTTGGTCACATTAGCTTAAACCACATGAAGAATCTCCAAAAGGATGGACATCTAAATCATTTGACTGTGAATCATTTGAAACATGTGAGTCTTGCCTGATGGGAAAGATGACAAGGTGACCTTTTACTAGGATAAGTGAAAGGCCAACTGAAGTTTTTGCCCTAATATATACATATGTATGTGGACCAATGAGCGCATAAGCTAGAGGTGGTTAAAAAAGGTTAATTCATAACTTTTACCGATAATTGAAGTAGATATGGATACATATACTTAATGAAGCATAAGTTTGAATCTTTTGAAAAGTTCAAAGAGTTTCATAATGATGTTGAAAATCAACTTGGCATGAAAATTAAAGCACTACGAACTGATTGTGGTGGTGAATATTTGAGTCAAGAATTTGATAATCTTGTAAAAAAGTTGTGTGATTCTTTCACAACTAACTTGTAACACCCCCGACTTATGTCGATAGTGCCACATGCTAGTGACCTCAAACTTTAATGTCCAAAGCCACCCTAGGCTTTAATTAGAACATTTTATGCTTAAATACATTGATAAAAAATAATAAAAAGCAGAAGACTTGTGAAACAAATACTCAATCTTTATTAAAACTTCTCTCATAAATTTAGAATACTAGTTCTACAAAACAATATGAAATTACAGCGTAACACTTCATATATTACCATAAATACATGACTATTTGATCTAGATATTATAACTTATTACATTTATTAAGAAGATTAAATCAATATTAAACAATTTCAAAATATAATTTTAAAACACAACCTTCAGTTGTAAGCCTTCGTCCTTGATTTTTTACTTCAAGATGGCCTGAGACCAACAACTGATATGTTGTCTGGGACGGATGACACCAGCTATTAGCCAACCATGTTAGGAAAAAACGATTGGTTAGTCTAATGAAAGACTATGCAATAATATTCATGTGATGTTATGTGTAGTCGTATACAATTACTACCCTTGTTTCTCGAATAATACTCGATAAACGGTGTATAACTACTATACTTCCACTGAAACATAAGAAGAGACATGATTCAAGAGAAGACTCCAATGAAACTGATTCTTATTGGAATTATATGTATTTGTTTGGGAACATTTACAATCATAATACACCAAGTTTTTTAAAACGACTCCTTTGACTGTTTGGGTCCTCAAAACCTCACCGCATAATGCGGATTCAGATTGGAAATGGGACTTACTTTAGACATGAACCCGAGCGGTTTCCACGTTGTACTTTTTGCCTGAAGTATATTAATTATGTGCATACAATCACTTATCTTATTTACTTCCAAAACGTGCATTTACGTTAAAGCTTTTAATCCACACCATCTCGATACGAGAATATCATGGGACGAATCCTGAATAACGACACTAGCTAACTACACCACCACTTATATTCGAATAAGGATACAGTCATGAGTCATGGCCAAAAGTATTACGGAAATAATCCTCATAATACCAAGTTATAAAGAAACAACTAAATCTCACGAGGTATATAGTGTTCCTATGAATACTCGTGTTAACTAAGAATACAAATCCACACCAATTTCACACCAAAGTCCAACTAGCACCCTACGATAATAGTAATTTATTTATAAGAGTCATCACTACCAATATATACAACCTAGTATATAATTCATATTTTATCACACCATTATATCACACAAGTTCCCAAACACAATATGACAATATTTATCCCAACTTAATTAGAATAATTAATTAATTATCAATTAAGGAAAATATGGAATAAATGCAAGAGCGAACCGTTACTTGTCTCGGATTAAGATGTCGGTTGAACGGCGTAACGTCGTACTAAAGAAAGTTGCTTAGAACCAACGAACTGGATTCCGAGTTCGTTTCCGTTCCCAATAACGATTCCGAGACGTACCCAATTCACATAAAAATAAATTATAATTAGATATTTTATTCATAAACGGAAATTGAACGTTACTCGTATCGGTTTCTAATTGGATTGATTTAAGTCTACATAATCAATTGTCGAGGCTAATTAATTATAACGATTATTTATACGATACGAAAATCCTTTAGTCATATATTCTAAATAATCATATTACAAATAAATTAATTTACTTAATTTATTTTGAACATCAATTACTTACCTAACCATATATTATATACTTGTAATGTTAAAAGTTAACATTTTACAACTTAAGATAATACCAAATAAAATATGTTTAATTTATTTTTAATATCAATAAAACTAAATTAACCCAAATTATCACTAATTGATCTTAATTAGACATTTAATCTAGATAAAATGTTTAAAAAATACAAAACACGAATTCAAAATATACCCCAAAACAATGGACGAACAACCGAGAACAAACTGGCTCGATTCGGGCTCAATCGGGAACCAAATGGCGGCGTTGGATTCGTGACTTCAAGACGATGATTTGGACACTGGAATAGTAGGTGTAGATGCACCGAGGTGGGAGAATTCTTCCCAAGAACAACCGAAAATGCTATGAAATTACACGAAACTAAAGCCTGGAATTAGATGAAATTTGTGAACAATTGAAGGTGTATTTATAGGGTTATTGAAGCTTGGAATATGTTCGACACAATACCGCAAGAATCACCTCCCAATTTAATCGGATGAGAACAAATATTTTTAGAAATTCAATTCGCTCGACTGAAATGACGATAATCACTCACAAACAAAATCCCGTCATTTTTGTCCATAATAACTCCAATTGATTGAGGGGTTTAATGTGTAAGATCCTTTTCTACATTGCACATTGATTAATTTGAACAATCGGGTAAAAAAACGAGTGAATTGCACCATTGAAATGAGCTTGAGGTTGCGCGAGCTGCTGGAGGTTGAAGAAGACACCAGATTAGCGATCGTGCCTTAATTACAAATTTTTTCCCAACTTTTTAAGTTGTGGAAAAAAAACCCCTATTTTAAATTTCATAACTTTCAAAAATTACCCAAACTTATTTATAATATTATCCTAACTTTATTTACACATTTTAACCTAAATTCAATATGAAAGGGAATTGACTTAGGCTAGTTCTAAGCTTAAATCACCTTTTCTTATAAATTTAACCATATTTAAATCTTAACTAACATATTGTTAATCTCAATTTAAATAATTTATGCTATATTGATAAGTTTATTTAAACTAAAATTAACATAATCTTTTAATTAATTTAAATAAATCATGACTTACAGGTATAACATTTTTAGGGTAAGAAGTTGAATAATTTATTCCCACATAGAATAATGTAATAAATATCATATAATTTATTATTAAAAAGAAATATTACACTAATACCCTTATTACATAACTCCACCAAGAACACCGTACCACAATTGAATGGTGCATCGAAGGAGAGGAATAAGACCTTGTTAGACATGGTTCGTCCTATGATAAGTTTTGTTGAACTTCAAATATCTTTCTTGGGATATGTTCTCAAAACTACAGTGTTCACACTAAATAGGACTCCGATCAAAGTTATAGATAAGACACCATATGAGTTATGGATTGGAAGAGTTTCAAGTTTGTCTTTTCTAAGAATCTGGGGATGTTAAGCTTATTTAAAATATTTACTATTAGACAAGCTTGCACCCAAATAAGATAAATGTTTTTTTGTAGGGTATCTTAAGGAAACAAAAGGATACTACTTCTATAATCCCAGTAAGCACAAAGTGTTTGTTGCTAGGGATAACGTCTTTCTTGAAAAAGATTATGAGGATGTGTACATGACTCAACTTGAGGATTTTGAGGATCCACATAATACTAGGAAAGTATGCAAGTTTAAGAAGTCCATTTATGGACCTAAGGAAACATCAAGGAGTTGGAGTCTTCGATTTGATGAGGCGATCAAACAGTTTGATTTTATCAGATGTGAAGAAGAACCTTGTGTTTACAAGAAGTTTATTGGAGCAAAGTAGTGTTCCTAGTCTTGTATGTGGATGACATACTACTCAAATGACATTTCTATGCTAGAGGCCATTAAAGACATGCTTAAAAAAGTGGTTTTCATTAAAAGAGTTGGGGGAGGTAGAGTACATATTAGGCATCAAGATCCATAGACATAGATCTAAAAGACTTATTGGACTAAGTCAAGGGACTTATGTGGATATGGTCCTTGTTAGATTCAATATGAAGAATTCTAATAAAGGATTATTGCCTATGCAACATGGCTTACATTTTCGCAAGAAGAAGTGTCCATTGACACATGTTGAGCTAGAGAGGATGAGTAGGATCCCTTATGCATCAGTAATAGGATCCAACATGTATGCTATGATCTGTACTCGCCCAGATGTTGCATACGCTTTGAGCAAGTGTAGTAGGTCCCAATTAAATCTAAGAGAATCACATAGGAATACAGCTAAGAACAACCTAAAGTACTTAAAGGACTAAGGATGATCTTTTGATGTATGGAAGAAAAGGATGAGTTAGTCGTTAAAGGTGATGTGAAGTTTTGCAAAGTTTATATGGATGACAACACTGAAGATCCGTTGATTAAACCTTTACCTAAGCCCAAGCATGATAGTGATACAAGGGCTAAGGGTATTAAGCACATTGGAGAATAGCTTTGAGATTGTATTATTTACATTATGGAGATTGTTTTCATGAATGTTGAACTTTAAGTTATGCTTGTTGATTGAAATATAGTTTCATTATTATTTAATTGTGGTTTAAAATTAAATAAAATGTCCAAATGATTTATAATTTCAAATAGGATCATCATAAGTGTTTTGCTAAATGAAACCCAATTAAGTAAACTGAAATTATGAATAATGAGTTGTTCGTAGTCTAAGTTATTAAGTTGGACATAAATGACTAAATAAAGGATACTTTGTAAGTTTATGGATAGCGCTGAGTTTCATGGGCTATAGGGAAATAAGAATGTCTAATAAGTTACATGAATATGTATGGAGGATACTTATTGGGCAGACCTACCTTAAGATTCTTCAAATGAGTTGTATAATTTTAAGTTAAACTATGATTAGTAGATTTTGATATTCCTCTTGCTTTGTGATTGGTAGTCTTTGACATTGTCAAACATCGTTCCGTAAAAGGCAATGATCAGGATTGCTGAAAATTGAGTGGGATCTATAGCCAAGCAAGATTGGAGAAGTCCTCCTATTTATATATATGTATAGGAACGATGTCTTGGCCACTTGAATAGTTTGAACTGAAAATGCATGGTCGTTCTTAAATGGATTAAAAGTAATCGTTTGTTTTGACAGTTCAAGCTCGGAGTTCAAGAAACAATTTGGATATTGATATGGATTACATAATATGTCATCATATCATCAAATTGGACACTAAGAGACAAATGAATTGATATTGCACACTTGTTTAAGGACAAGTGAGAGATTGAAGGAATGTGTGTCCATTAATCCATATGGCAATTAGTAATAACAGAATATGATTAATAATGGAGATTTATAATTCAGATATTTTAGGTAGTCTTAGTGCTTTGCTAGAAGCCGACTATGACTTATGGGATAAATTATATTTGGTCCATTGCTATTATAACCGGGTCCTATAAGGTCATACACAATAGAGTAATTGAGCTAGATCAAAGCAACTCGAGGCCCATTGTGGGACTAGGGAATTTCAGCTATGACATAAAGTGGAAGAGTGGATTATTCATCAAGTAATAGTAAAATGTTATCTATTTACTAGATGATATAAGAAAAGTTATGTTTAAGAAAGATAAGATGTTGTATCAACCATAAATATCCCTTTCTTGTAACAAGAGCACTATCCATTATCTCACGTGTTGAGGAAAAGTACTATTTTCACTAAAAACCCTAGTTCGGTCGTTCCCTACAAGAAGAAAAGCTTGGAGTTTTTTGTCTCTATCTAGCAAACGAAGGCAAGGGGATCTAGTACCGTGCTCGTGTGGATCAAGTAGAGTCACATTTGAGGCTCTACTTTCCAGATTGATCTTAGAGAAGAAGATTTGCATCAAGAGGTATGTTACTCTTTCATATATGTTTTATATCAAGTTTATGTATGAGATCCTTAGTTAGGTGTTAGAAAACTTGTCTTATGAAATTTCTCTTAAAGCATCTAAATCCCTACAAATGCATGGTCGAATTACTATAATTTTTTATAATATATGTAATGTTTGTTGTTTTTAACAGATTCTTCGAGGGTGGGGGTTATAGCCTCAATTATAATCAGTTCTGTTTCTTTTAAAGTAAACATTTTGAGTTATGAGATTGAGAGAATTTGTTGAATTGAAGTCTTGATTGATAATTTATAGTTTTTAAATTATTCATTTTGCTAGTATGGTTCCCAAGTATGAATTTTGAAGGGTCATTTAATGAATTATTCGTTTTGCTCATTTGAAGTCTTGATTTTGTTTTATTTATGAATCTGTTGGGTTGGAGATTTGTTGTATGTAATAAATTATTGATCCACTCATTTATTGTTAATTTCTCATATTGTGATTATGTGATACTTTATGTCAGTGAGATATTAAGAATTCATTTAAGTGTTGATGTGAGGAAGTAATTAATTTTGAAGTGTCATTTGCTGAATTTTGGCTTTCATGCTTATTGCTAATATTTACCTATAATTATGAGTATTTTTTTTTATGTTGTGTAAAACCTTTTGAGCTTATTGATGCTCTTTGTCTTCAATGCTTAGTACATGGTAACCTTGTTATTGTTGAAGATTATTTATTCAAATACTCCAACCCCTTTTAGGCTCATTTGGTAAACCAACTCTTTTATGTTTACTTTATATCAATCTTCAAATATGGGCTATGTAGTTCTGTAGTCTTGTCTAAACATCAACATACTCATATTCTTTAACAATGTCCCTTTGTTTCGTTTTGTAATATTGTGTGTTTCTGGTGCAAAATATAAAGAAGATCTTACTCTTGTTGTAAGTGTTCTAAATTTGTATTTGCGAATATATCTATATTGAATGTGAGTTTTGAGGTCACTTTCTTTCATAAGATCTTTCTTATTTGGTACTATATATTAGAACATACTAGCTAGATTACTAGGCATTACTTTCATGTCACCAAATTAGTTCTACATTTAATAATGATGTTGTTATAATTTCAACAAAAATATTTTTCTATAAATTTTTTAGGATATAACGAATAATTAAAAAGTGCATTAATGAAGTTGAAGATGCAAGAAAAATGTGCATTCTAAAGGTTGGATCGAAACCAAGTGTTAGTAACAAAGTAAAGTATTGTTCCCTTATAATGAACGGTACCTTTGCACAGTAGAATATCACAAATAGCAACACAATCACATAGAGAGGAAAACCAAATCAACCAACTTGTTGACAAGGAAAAACATCTACCTCTAGGTGTTACCCTAGGAGGATTTCAAAGTCTACTTTTATTGATAAACATGAGCTACACAAGTCAAGCAAAGATCCAACGTAAACTAGATTTCCCTACTAGAATACTCTCTAAGCTTAACAACCATTGGCACATATTATCAACTCACAACAAATTAACTCAAAATCACACAAAAAGTTACCTTATTCACCTCATAAATTTCCCTTAGGAAGCTCCTAAAGATCGCAACTCTCCTTGACGTAGGAACGGTTCTATCGTTCCATTGAGCCAACAGCCTTGAAACTCGTCTCTTGAACTCCAAGTTGTGTTCTTGCTCTCCAATGGCTACTTAGAAACCTCCAAAGCTCCTAAATGTCGTCTCTCTCTTTGATGCTCCTCTTTATCTCTTGGAAGCATGTCAAACTAGGTGGATAATGCCTTGTATTTATAGGCCTCCAAAGGATGACAAAAATATAATTTATTTATGGTCTAATCTGATATATTATCCCGTAAATAACATTATATCTTTCCATCAAACAATATCCTATCATACCACAAACATTATCTTTCAACTTGACATTATCTTGTTTCTATAAATAGATCTTATCTCTCCATGATAATTCTGACTCATTATCTGCAAGATATAATCTTCACTTTTCTTGTTTGAACGTCTCTTTATGCTCCAAGCAAACATTTGAAACCCTAGACGCAATATCTCGTGATTTGCCTCTTCGTTGGGAATGGTGACAACTTTCTTTGCTCTATTTACCATGTTCCTTGGAATCTCCATTCATTCTCTTCTTCTTGAGCTCTGATGCTCTTGTTCCCACTTTTGCCTAGGATGACTGATTCATTGGTCACAACCATTGTTCCCTAGAACTTCTCCAAATAGCTCTCATGCTTTTTGTTCTTCCCTGAAACAATACTCAAGAATAAACCATCAAATGCATGGTGTTTATCATCATCAAAACACCTAAGGTTCCTTGAGGAAACGTTGTTTCAACAATTTTCCCATTTTTAATGATCACAAACCCATCTTCAAATGCACAGTAAAGCAATATCAAAATCACAGGTATGCACATGCACAACAAACATGGATAAGTTCCCCCTTAGAAATATATCCACTAACTAACTCTTCAACTTCCTAATCTGAATTCCTTCCACATTTCCCCCTTTTGACATCATCAAAAAAACCTTGAAAACCTTAAAGGAAATGAACATCAGATTATCATATGAAACATAAATTTCATCAAGAGTTCTGCACTTAAAGTTACTATGCATGCAATGAGTGATAAAACATATAATCACAACCATCAAGAAGCAACTTCATTACAAATATCAGATATCGTTACAAAAGAATCAAGAGAATAAGAATTAACTACTCGGTTCTCTTGAGATATGATTTGTTAGACATGCCACAATGTTCCCTAGTTGAAGACCTTTACATTCCACACTTGGACTATTCCATCTTCAAGCAAAACGTCCTTTCATGGCTTCTTTTGTTGCACTTTTCCCTTTTGGAAGATTTTCTTACACATCTTCGCATTGTTCCTTTTGGAACTTTTCTTCATTCTGATATTTTTTCCTTTCCTTGTTTTTGAGGAAATTTTTCCCTCTTTTCTTCTTTTTTCATCACGTAACATTCTGATTTTATTTTTTTTGCCGAGGGAACGGTCCCTTTTCTGCAACTTCATCCAATCGTCAATGTTCACTGCCCATTGAATTGCACTTTCACCCAAGCTCTTGGAATCTTCAAGATCCCCAAGCGAAACAACCTCATGGCATATCCAACAGATATAAAGGTACATTTTGACTATATATTTTCAAGGTTAAGAAAGTTCAACAAAGAAGTCCAAATCAAAATTCCGTAGGCCTTTTGTAACATCCAATGTTTTACCTCAGTTGTAGACTCAACAAAGAAGGGCTCATAGAGGCAAACATCATTGGACTCAGCTAGGGTAGGTCTTTGAAATCAACTATCATGTCGGCTTATGATGAGGGTTCAAAGATCAAGTTGATTTCTTTGGGCCAAAAGAAGAACATTTTCTAACACCCATGTTGACGTTAAATCATGAATCATGTTATCATACATTCACACACACAAGAATGAATAATAACCCAAAGGATAAAACATAAAAAATGAAATCATATAACACATGACAATATGAGGTAACAGTTCCTTCTTAGTTAACTCATCTTCTCTAGCAATCATTAGGGTACTTATGAAAGTAGTCTAAACTAGTCAGTCTAAGAACTTCATTCCTAGATACATTCCAAGGGATCAACATAAACATGAAGTAAACACGAAGTAAACATGCATGCTTGTGACAAAGATACTTATCTCATTCCTTGGTTCCATGGGGCAGTTCCCAATCGCTTTGACCTCATCGTTCCTGGGTATCGTTCCCCCTAAACTCGTTATCTCATGCTCTCTGAATTGGGAATCGTTCCCCCTAAGCTTTAACACTTCCTACCAAAAACAAGTAAGTTCCCAACTTATCGTTCCTATAGGTTGTGAGTGATTAATCTCCATGAAACGCCTCTCCCTAGGTTGTTCCCTCACACCTACCTGCAAAATAAGCTAAGTCTTGCTCTTGGGCACCCAAACAATGTTGGGTTCCCTTGGATTAGTCCTATCACCAAAAGACTCAACTGTTTCATAATCCATACAGTGAGAATGCACATAAGGATTAGAAAACTTAATGCTCCTGGGTTGTTGCACTCGTTGGGCATTGTTCCTTGATGTAGGAAATCTGTGATCATTCCAGAAAGCATAGTTCCCACGTTGTTCCCATCTCCCATAGCTTTTCCTAGGCTTCTACAGTGGTGGAGCCTTTCTTCCTTGAAACCACGCTGACTTGTGTGTTCTTCTCAACCCTCGACGGATGCTGACTTGTGCCTTGTGCACTAGATTCTGCATTAGGAACAACATAGCCTGAACCAACGATATTGTTCCTAGTGGCTTGCTTAAGCCAAATCTTGTGCGCTTTGGTTCTTTTATACCAAGATTGGTAAGTAAAACCATTGTTTTCAAGAAGATTTACCTTAGCCTCCAAGTGCTTGTTTCGGTCGTTGGCACTTTACAACTGCCATTGTAGAAGGAACAATTCATCATTGTCTTCAGCCTTGACACTTGGTTGTTCCTTAACAAACTGCAACTCATACATATTTTACTCACTCTTAAGGTTAGTAGCAACAAGCTCATCAACCCTAGGTTTCATCTTTTCCAACTCAGTTTGGTCAGATGGAACAGTTCCCTCCTTAGACCTAGCATTCTCCAAGACTTCTAAAAGTTATAACTTTTCCTTCTCAAGACTCTTTATGATGTGAATCCTCCACATCAAGAACCAAACAAGTCATCAAAGAAAAGAAACCAAGTCACCAAGACCCGGCACCACGGCGTCTCACTCGATCCATGGCTAGAGATCTCCAACAACGCCTTAGCCCGGCCCTAGCTTCAAGTCACGTGGGCTCCAACCAAGATCAAGGCCCATCCATGTTGTTACAAGTCCAAGAAGAGCCAGCCCATGTTCTTGAAATCTCCCTTCATTTGCATTTGAATTTCTAGTTTGAATTTTGTATTTTGGAGCCTTTTTGCCTAGGGAGTTGTAGGCCTTTTAATGCATTGTAATCAGCCCTCCTTGGGACCTTGGCTGGCTGGTTTATCATTCCCCATGTGGGATTATAACTAGGCATTAAATGCCTAGAAAAGGCTCCAAGAGGCCAGCCCCCATAGTAGTATAAATAGGCTTCCATCTCCCTCATGTAATCCCAACTTTTGATCAATCCAATGCACTCCTTTGAGAGCATTTGATCCAGAAGTTCATCCTTGGTTCATGAGTCATATTGAACCCTTATCTATCCCTCTTCAACCTTGGTGAGTCATATCCTTGGTTGAGCCCCACGGTTCTCTCTTGATGGTGCGTCATATCCACCTAGGGCAGCCGATATCCTCCACCACCACCACGCCTCACTCCAGCCACCACCACCACTCAGTAACACCCCCATTGGGCCCTCCAAAGCCGCCATCTCCGCCGCAGAAAGAACCACCCTCAAGAAGGCCGCCTTCCTTCTTGCCGCTTGCTCCCTTTGGCGACACCTTCCGCTAGGGCAAGCCAATTCTCCCACCACCGTCACAACCTGCTCCGACCACCACCACCACTCTCTTCCACTCCCTTTGTTCCAACATATTGCCCCAGAACCTCCGCAGAAGTCGCCGCCCTCAAGGAGAACGCCGGTCCACTTCTTCACCTTCTCCGGTTGTCGTTGCCTCCAAATTGTGGATCAAACCTTGCACCGCTCCCAATCCGATCAAGGGTCTATCAAGTGGTATCAGAGCTACGTAAGGTTTGGTCATCTAAACTGATTTTTCTTTAGTCTAAGATTGAGTTTTGAATGACAAGTTCATTTGGTCCTAAAACCGGAATTTATTTGGTTGTTGTCCGATTGCTTTGCTTGCCTCTTTGAGTTCTGAATTTTCTTGTCTTGATTCAGCCGAACCTTGACCCTTCATTTCAACTTCTTTCTTGATTACTTCGTGCATTACTTGCTTGTTCATTTGTTGCATAAATCAAGTGAAGGCATTCGGGGTTAAGGGAAAAGAAAGTTTCGGTTGTAAGTTGAAAAGACAATTGCACAAATCAGAAATTGTTGTAAGATTGTGGTTCGGATTTAAATTGTATTGGCTCAGAAAAACCCGGTCTAAACAGGAGAGACCTTAGAAAAATTGAGCCGCTCTTGGAAGAACACTCGAGAAAAACCCGGTCTAAAAAGGAGAGGCCATAAGAAAAAAGCGAGTTGACCAAGAGCAAATTCTTTCAAAAGATAGTGAAGTGTAATCGTGTTTGCATCTTAGTACCTTCTCCGCACTTCACTTGTTGCAACTTATTGAACATTTGAGTATTGTACTTCTTTGAACCTTTCCTTGTCTTGGCTAGCTCGTAACCCTAATTGAACTTGTTTTTCTTGCTTGCCTTGTACTTGGAATATTCAGTTTGGACCCCTAACGTGTGTCGGGTCCATTTGTGGGATTCCTAGTTGTCTTGTTTGTGTTGTTTGGTTTGCAGCTAGGAATCGGTCAAGGCAAGAATTCAAGGATATGTTTAGCCCGAGCACCTACATACCTCCAAAGAGACGATCTTATGGTGAGTACCCTAACTCCCAAACTCACCCGAGCACCTACATACCTCCAAGGTACCGATCTTATGGTGAGTACCCTAACTCTCAAACTCACCCGAGCACCTATATACCTCCAAGGTACCGATCTTATGGTGAGTACCCTAACTCCCAAACTCACCCGAGCACCTACATACCTCCAAGGTACCGATCTTATGGGAACAATGGCTATGACTATGGCTATCGAGAGGAAGAAAGAAGGCACACTCCAACGAGGTATCACACTGTCCCTTCTTTTGGATCCTATTATCATTCTTTTTCTAACCCTTCCGTGCAGACCAAGGGAGTTTATGACTCACCTAGTTCATATTTTAGCACGTCCAAGGGCAGAGAAAGAGTAAGCCCTCAACCACCTCGGGTTAAGACAAGTGACATCGTGTGTGTCATGTGTGAAGGGAGGGGGCACTTGGCTGAAATTTGTCCCAACCAATACTACATCTACGAGGACGTTCAGCCCCTTGTGAGTGAAGTCTTGGTTGTTTCTTGTGAGGAAGAGGAGCGGCATACTCCTATGGTTCCGCTGAGTTCTTGCAATGAGTCCTTGCTAGAGGAGAAGCCCTCCCAAGGAGGTGAAGAGCTCAGGGATGAGTCAAATCAGCCTTCCACTCTCAAGGAAGAGGAGTTCAACCCAATAAGAAAGGAGGAGGAAATTGAAGCACCATCTCTTCCTACTACGAGAGGCAATCATTTTCCCAACATTGTGCGTAGCCCACTCAAATCCTTGGCTACTCCATGGACGGACCTGACCTACATGGTTCCTTCGAGCTTGCCTTTCCTACTCCAAGAAGATGTTGAAGCTAAGGATGTTGAGCAGTCCAAAAACTCAGTTTTCAACCAAGAGAAGAAGGATGTGCAAATGGAGCCTCTGCAAGTGGTGGAGTCATTCATTGATGAAAGGAAGACCTTGGCTGAGCCACCCAATTGCATTGAACAGCCCACAACAGAGCCATGTAAGGCTTGTATGCCCGTTGAAGACGAGCTGAGGCCAGAGAACAAAGAGGGGAGAACGTTGAAATCATCTCCCACTCATCCGAGAAGCAATTGTCGGCCTTCGATCAAGCGAAGTTCTTTAACCTCATTGGCTACCCCATGGATGGATGCCACCCCCATGGTTCCTTCTACCATTCCCTTTCTACTCCAAGAAGAGGTTGACACCAACCAAGATGAGACGAATGTGCAACCCAAGGCTAATTCTAGGGGAGTATCACTTAGCCCTACTCAGTTCTTTCTTTCCCTTTTGCTTCATATTAAATTATTTTCAAGGGTCAGAGAATCTGAAATTTATGAAAATGTTTTTTGTTGGTAGAACTAGGCATTCATGCATACATCATTGTTCTTATTCACAATTCTTGTTGAATGAGAAACATTTTGTTCTATGCTTTGCATTTGTTGTCAAGTATGTCACGTGCATGTCTTGTTCTATACTTAAACATATATTTAGGCTGATGCTAGGCAAAACTAATGCATGGAATTACATCCCTGGATACTCAATGGAGCTAATAATGTTTGCTTACACGTACCTTGTTTCCCCTAAATATGTCTTGGTCCCTCACTTCTGTGTTTCATTTTGTGTAGATGTGTGTGCTCCAAACTTTGTCCTTGAAGTGCTTGCAGATTCGTGGTCGAATCCTCTCCAAGAGGGGGAGGATGATGTGAATCCCTCACATCTTGAACCAAGCAAGGAGGCCAAGCCAAACCAAGCCCATGAAGACCAAAGTCACCAAGATGTCTACCTTAAGAAGATTCGAGGTCGAATCCTTTTTGAAGGAGAGGAGGATGATGTGAATCCTCCACATCAAGAACCAAACAAGTCATCAAAGAAAAGAAACCAACTCACCAAGACCCGGCACCACGGCGTCTCACTCAATCCATGGCTAGAGATCTCCAACAACGCCTTAGCCCGGCCCTAGCTTCAAGTCACGTGGGCTCCAACCAAGATCAAGGCCCATCCATGTTGTTACAAGTCCAAGAAGAGCCAGCCCATGTTCTTGAAATCTCCCTCCATTTGCATTTGAATTTCTAGTTTGAATTTTGTATTTTGGAGCCTTTTTGCCTAGGGAGTTGTAGGCCTTTTAATGCATTGTAATCAGCCCTCCTTGGGACCTTGGCTGGCCGGTTTATCATTCCCCATGTGGGATGATAACTAGGCATTAAATGCCTCGAAAAGGATCCAAGAGGCCAGCCCCCATAGTAGTATAAATAGGCTTCCATCTCCCTCATGTAATCCCAACTTTTGATCAATCCAATTCACTCCTTTGAGAGCATTTGATCCAGAAGTTCACCCTTGGTTCACGAGTCATATTGAACCCTTATCTATCCCTCTTCAACCTTGGTGAGTCATATCCTTGGTTGAGCCTCACGGGTCTCTCTTGGTGGTGCGTCATATCCACCTAGGGCAGCCGATATCCTCCACCACCACCACGCCTCACTCCAGCCACCACCACCACTCAGTAACACCCCCATTGGGCCCTCCAAAGCCGCCATCTCCTCCACAGAAAGAACCACCCTCAAGAAGGCCGCCTTCCTTCTTGCCGCTTGCTCCCTTTGGCGACACCTTCCGCTAGGGCAAGCCAATTCTCCCACCACCGTCACAACCTGCTCCGACCACCACCACCACTCTCTTCCACTCCCTTTGTGCCAACATATTGCCCTAGAACTGCCGCAGAAGTCGCCGCCCTCAAGGAGAAGGCCGGTCCACTTCTTCACCTTCTCCGGTTGTCGTTGCCTCCAAATTGTGGATCAAACCTTGCACCGCTCCCAATCCGATCAAGGGTCTATCACTTTACCCTAGCTTCCAGTTCCTTATTCTTAAAATTCAGATCTTCAACATTAGAATTAAGAATAGTACACTCATCACAAGATAGGGAACAACAAGCAGCATCAAGTTGTTCACTCAACTTTTCCTTTTCCCTATTGACTTTCTCAATAAAGACTATCAGGGAATGCTTGCCACAACACTTCAATTCATTGTAAATGTTAGAGTTGCTTACCTCATCTTCAGAATTAGATGTACACTTTTCCTTAGCCACCAAACACAACTTGGGACTTGCCCATAACTCTGGATCAGATTCAGAATCACTTCCCCATGTGGCAACAAAAGCTTTATCCTTTCCCTTGCCATTTTCCTTCCTAGAAGAGTCATCATCATCATCTGACTCCTTCGTTTGGGGACAATCCATAGCAATGTGCCCCTATCCTTAATAATTGTAGCAAACAATATTAGGATTCTTCTTAAAAGACTTGCCTTGATCCTTGTGAGCCTTGTCTTTCTTGTTGAGGAGCCCCCTCATGGCATTCATGATGAGAGTCACTTCCGGATCCTTGTCCTCCTTGTCCTTCTTGCCTACCTTTACTCGTTTTAATGCTTTGGAATCTTTCAAGGCCATCGTTCCCTTCTGGGGAATTTGGTCTTCATATGATTTCAGCTTGTCTTCATGAGAAGTGAGAGATCCTATGAGGTGCTCCAAAGGTACACTCATATCCTTGGCTTCTTTGATCGCTGTTACCTTAGGAATCCACTTCTTGGGCAGACTTTGCATCACCTTTCGAACTTGATCTTCGGTGGTGTACACTTTTCCCAAACAAGTTACCTCATTAATAATAATATTGAAACGAGCAAACATCTCCTTTATGGACTCATCCTTTTCCATCTTAAACAATTCATATTGTTTGACAAGATGATCTATCTTGTTTTTCTTAACCTCAATGGAACCGTGACAGCACACAACATGTCCCACCTTTTCTTAGCACTTGTGCAAGCCGAAACCCTGATATACTCACTATCACATAATGCATGGATAAACAGTTTCATAGCCTTGTGGTGCAAAGAGATAACCTTTTTTTCCTCATCATCCCAATAACCCTTTGATTTGGAAACGATCTCACCTTTATCGTTCTTCATGGAAGGAACGACTGGTCCATCAACAAAGATGTCCCAAAGGTCCAAGTCCTCACATTTGATGAAGATCTCCATCTTTTTCTTCCACCAACCGAATTTCACTCATTCGAAGAGAGGAGGACACGCCATTGAGTAGCCTTGATTGTTCCCGTCATGAGTACTCATCTTTTCCTGAAAACTAACACAAATCTAGAGCAACCTTCTCTAATACCAATTGTTAGATCGAAACCAAGTGTTAGTAACAAAGTAAAGTATTGTTCCCTTATAGGGAACGATACCTTTGCACAATGGAATATCACAAATAGCAACACAATCACATAGAGAGGAAAACCAAATCAACCAACTTGTTAAAAAGGAAAAACCTCTACCTCTAGGTGTTACCCTAGGAGGATTTCAAAGTTTACTTCTTTTGTTTATAAACACGAGCTACACAGGTCAAGCAAAGATCCAACGTAAACTAGATTTCCCTACTAAAATACTCTCTAAGCTTAACAACCCTTAGCACGTACTATCAACTCACATCAAACTCAAAATCACACAAAAGTTAACTTTCTTACCTCAGAAACTTCCCTTATGAAGCTCCTAAAGATCGCAAATCTCCATGACGTTGAAATGGTTTTGTCGTTCCCTTGAGCCAACAACCTTGAAACTCGTCTCTTGAACTCCAAGTTGTGTTCTTTCTCTCCAATGGCTACTTAGAAACCTCCAAAGCTCCTATGTCGTCTCTCTCTTTGATGCTCTTCTTTCTCTCTTGGAAGCATGTCAAACTAGGTTGATAATGCCTTGTATTTATAGGCCTCCAAAGGATGACGAAAACATAATTTATTTATGGTCTAATCTGATATATTATCACATAAATAACATTATATCTTTCCATCAAACAATATCCTAAAATACCACAATCAATATCTTCCAACTTGACATTATTTTGTTTCTATAAATAGATCTTATTTCTCTATGATAATTCTGACCCATTATCTGCCAGATACAATCTCCACTTTTCTTGTTTGAACGTCTCCTTATGCTCCAAGCCAACATTCGAAACCCTAGATGCAATATCTCGCGACGTGCCTCTTCATTGGGAACGGTGACAACTTTCTTTGCTCTGTTTTCCTTTTTCTCTAAAATCTCAATTCATTCTCTTCTTCTTGAGCTCTCATGCTCTTGTTCCTACTGTTCTGTTGGATCGTTAGAGTTACGTCTGAGGGAACAAAGGCTTTGTTCCCACAGAAGGCACAGCGGATTAAAAACAGCAAGAAAGATAATGAACGAACTCACGATATATAGTGGAAACCCTGATTGGCAAAACTAGCTTCTCAAAGAAAAACCACTACCTTCAAGCTTCCGCTTGAGAGGATTTTGAAGCGTCTACTTGTCTTATTGATTTCTTGTTCGATTACACTTGTATCCTGGACTTCAACCTCTAGACTTTCCACCTAGATTTGAAACCTCTTCTACGACGATGAATCGAACTCAACCCTCAAAGACTTACAAACACTTCACTCTCTTTTTCTTCTCAACTGAACGCTCTCAGTTCTTCTTTTTCCTCGTCGTGGTTACATAGAAATGAATCCCACATTCCCATATAAATACAACTCGACCAAACCCTAATCATAACAAGATAATCCTATCTTCCTAAACTTGGTAACAAGATGATATTAATTGATTTGAATAATATTATCTTAACAACCGATATTATCTAAGGAAATAATTCCTAAGATAACATTAACGGATTAAGATAAGATTCTTCTCTCTCCAAATATATTATCTTAGGAAAGTTTTCCTAAGATAACACATTCGGATTCTCTCTCCAAATCTTCTTTTCGGCGAGATCCTTCGAGCCGAAATCCTATCCTTTGACCGCGTGATTCTCCGTGATTTGTTTCCATAATCGTCACGCTGGATTTCTTCCTTCCATTCGCAGCTTTGATCTTGTTCGTCACTATTGTTCCTTGAGAGGTAACAAAGCACATGAACAGAGCTTTGTTCCCTCTGCGATCCTTTGCTGCAATGGTTTCCTGAGATAACTGTCTTTGTTCCTGAAACACTTAGTACCCAGATTAGTTGAATGTTTGTTACCATCAAAACCTAAAGAATTCAACAAATTCCCCCTTTTTGATGGTGACAAACACCCTTGACAATAAAGCATACACGTACGAGATAAAGACAGTTATGGAGAGAAAGTCTTCCCACTAAGGCAGTATTAGTTCCTCCTCAACTCAGCAACATATGAAACCATGTTCTGTTCCCCCCTTAACCAAAGCTACCTGTCATTTTCCCCATTTTGGCATCATCAAAAACATAAGTAAAGAGATAGAGAGAAAAAGACCACGGCAGGATAAGCAAAATAACTCCTTTTGCATTAGATTGAAACGCACAAACATAGACTGCATGTAAAGACAATAACAAAATGAGCACATGTAACACATATGATTAACATGCCAATCATTGCAAACACATGAAATAGAAGCAAAGAAAAGCAAAGTAGTAGGGGAAGATGTGCTGGGAACAGAAGAGGGATTGGTTAGCCAGAGAAAGACGAATCAAGCACCACTGGTGCCTGCAGAGGGAGCTGAAATATGAATAGCAATTTAGGCATTCACTTACTCCGTAAGACGCCTTTGTTGTTCTGCCAACAGAGATATTGCGCGAGACAAACTTCTCACGGTCATTCCTCAAATCAGATTCCACCTTTTGTTCCCCCTCAGAGTCTGTACCTTCAGACTCTTCTTCCTCCACACCAGCTTCCATCTCACGTCTAACCTTGACCCAACCAACACCTTCTTGTAACACGAACTACTCCTTGTGTAGGTTACAAGCCTCCAACCACCAGTAGAAGAAGGATCCATTGGTCGCCTCTTTGTGTACCTTGGAGTGTTCCAGTTTTTTTTTTTTTTTTTTTGGAACAGTACAAGGGAGCGATAAGGTAACTATGCTGAAGTCGCCATATAGGTAGGAGGGGAGTAACCACGAGAATCATTATCCATATCTTTTCAAGTGCAAAGGGTATTACTCCAAATCCTCTTCTTTCCTTCTTTTTCCAAGATCACAACCAATAAGATATCTTCCAAAAATAGATCTTGTAAAAGATTCTGTCCAAATCCATCAAAGCCCACAAAATCTCAAGCGCAACAACCATCACGCAACCACCACATCACCTTTTATGAACGAACACTTCTCAAGCAGTTGCAAGCCATCATTACACATCATACTTGTCAAATCACAGCCACAGACCACAGAGGCGACAATTCGTATTCTCGACTTTCCGAAGAAAATAGAGGAGTGTGATGTGGGGGTAATGTTACCAGAGAGGGTACAAAGAACATCACACATAAACATATACGAGAATTTTTAATAATGTTTAATCATGAATGAGAGGCTCCCAGATGTGGATGATTAGAGGGGCTCATAGGAATCATCAAGCATGATGGCTAAGGTAAGCTGTAGAGTCAACAATCATTTGGGCTTATAATGAGGGATCAATGCATCAAGTTGACTCTTTTAGGCCGAAAGAAAGCTGAATCATGTATTAACAAGATAGCATAGAGAATCATGCATGAGATTTTGCACATAAGTGAAGTATTAGCATGAGTCTAAGCAAGGCATTCAACAAATGATCAAGAGAATGAATGCAGATCAAGAGATGATGATTAACCTTTCACACTTTACCATGTAATTTAGCCAATCAACGAGGGAACACATGATAGACATAAGGTTAAGGGAACAAACCAGGCTCCGTATGAAACTGAATGTAGAGTTCCCCAATTAGTGCCCTAATGAGAAAATTGGCGTTCTTATTCTTTGTTCCACGAAATTCCTTGGATGCCAATCTTTCTCTGCATAGTGATGCCTTATCTCGATGTACATGGTACCTGAGTGTACACACATGGAACACTTCAGTCATTAAGTCCTTATCCACATATCCATTTCTTTTACCTTTGTCACCAGGCCTTTGAGTCTCAAACATTCCTGTAGAAGTGAGGTGAGACTCGCTTTGTTCCCTGTCAGGTAACTGAACTTAATACGAGTGAAATACCGGGAACTTTCCTCACTTTATCCTGCACAGAAAGAGTTAGTTCTTGCGAACCCAGACAAGCTTATGCTTTCTGGCTGTGGGAGCAACATATTTGATTTCTGGAGGTTTAGCATTCATTTTCTCCCTAGTGGTTCGAGCAAGTTCCTCATTGTGTTTCTTCAGGAGGCACTCTTGTTTGTAGTGACCAGAGTGCCCACAATACCAACATACTCTTTGACACTTTAGATCAACATACTTGCTCTGTCCAGGCCAAATTATTTTGTTAGCAATCCTTGAATGAAAATCAATATTTTTGGACTTACCGCTTTGAGATTGCTTCAACCAGATGACATGAGCCTTCTGTCCATGGTACCAAGCCTTTCCCTCCTCAGTCGAGTTTGAACAGTTTTTGCCTTTGTTCCCTCCGGAGGAACTTTCCCCTTTTTCTTTTACAGACTGCTTTCCTACGACTTTAGAGCCTTTTTGCTTGGTGCCATCAACAGGAAGTTTTGGTTGATAGCCAATCCCAAAGCGAGGTACTTCCTTTGACTCAGTCTTCTTTTCATTCTTGGCTGCAACAAAGACAATACCTTTTGGCTTGTCCTTCTGTTCCTCACTGAGTTTGGTTAGATCACTAGACAGTTTTGCATTTCCAAGTTTTAACATTAAAGACTCGGACTCAAGTGAGGAGACAGAGGACTCAAGAGACGTAATCTTCTCAGCGAGCTTAGGACATTCGACACATGAACTTGAAGGAAAAGATGAACCTTTCTCAAGCTCGAGCACTTTGTCTGCCCAACCCTGATTTTCTTCGATCAAACTTGAGATCGATTCATCCTTTTCTTCAATTTGCTCACTGAAAAGACTATTCTCATGAACAAGTTTCTTAATAAAAGATATCAAGCTTTCTTTTGATTTACTTTTCAAGTTTGAGATGAGTTCAGATTCACTTACCTCAGTTCCATGTATGTCGCCTTTTGATTTGTCATGGTCTTCTATGGCCATCAAGCAGAGATCCCTAGAGCGTGACGAATCTTCATCATCTGAGTCGGAATCACCCCACGTTACGACCATTGCTTGCTTCCTTTCACGAACCTGAGGGTGACCAGCCTTTTTCTTGAATCAGTTATTGGCAAAATGTCCCTTGTGTTGGCAGTGGTAACAAACGACATCCTTCATGTCTCTGTTCCCTTCGGAGGAACTCTGTATGCCCTTGTTTTGAGACCATATTTTCTTCATAGCTCTAGTGATGAGAGTCACATCTTCATCACCGTCCTCATCTTCGTCTTCAACTTGAGATAGGTCAAAGGCACGTTCAACCTTCAAGGCAATGCTTTGAGCCTTCTCTTCTCCCTTTTTGTTCATCTTGTGGTTGTATACATAGGCGTTGCTTTCAAGCTTGGCAACAACCTCTTCCATGGTGAGAGACTTGACGTCAGTTTGGGAGTACAGAGCGAGAGCAATTGCGTCCCACTGAGAGTTGAGACCTTGCATAAAGTTATGAGTGAGCTTCCAGTCTGGCATCTCTTCATCAAGGAACTCCAATTGACCTACGATCCCCTGGAACCTGGAGTAGAACTCTTGAATGTGCTCATCCTCTCCTTGAGAAATTTGATCGTACTCCTTCATCAAGGAAAGAATTCTGTTTTTCTTGACATCTTCATTTCCATGATGGAGACGTCTTAGAGCTTCCCAAATCTCCTTGGAGGTTTTGTAGCCGATGATTTTCTTGAGATCCGTGAGGAGAAGGGCCATGTGAAGGATCTTCTTGGCTCTGCAATTCTTCTCCAGCTTCTTCCAGTCTCCATCGGTGTAGTCGATCTTTAGCTTAGGCTTTGTAGCGTCCTTTTCATTTGGGATAGCCATGGGGCCAACCTCGATGATTCTCCATATCTGTCCATCGAGGGAACAAATATGGGATTCGATTTGCTCAACCCACCAGTCATACTCACCGGCCTTCAGAATTGGTGGCGTCCAGAATGAATCACCGATTGCATTGCTTGACGACGACATCTTTCCTGCAAATTTTGTAACGAAAACAATCTAGAGCACCAGGCTCTGATACCAATTGTTGGATCGTTAGAGTTACGTCTGAGGGAACAAAGGCTTTGTTCCCACAGAAGGCACAGCGGATTAAAAACAGCAAGAAAGATAATGAACGAACTCACGATATATAGTGGAAACCCTGATTGGCAAAACTAGCTTCTCAAGGAAAAACCACTACCTTCAAGCTTCCGCTTGAGAGGATTTTGAAGCGTCTACTTGTCTTATTGATTTCTTGTTCGATTACACTTGTATCCTGGACTTCAACCTCTAGACTTCCCACCTAGATTTGAAACCTCTTCTACGACGATGAATCGAACTCAACCCTCAAAGACTTACAAACACTTCACTCTCTTTTTCTTCTCAACTGAACGCTCTCAGTTCTTCTTTTTCCTCGTCGTGGTTACATAGAAATGAATCCCACATTCCCATATAAATACAACTCGACCAAACCCTAATCATAACAAGATAATCCTATCTTCCTAAACTTGGTAACAAGATGATATTAATTGATTTGAAGAATATTATCTTAACAACCGATATTATCTAAGGAAATAATTCCTAAGATAACATTAACGGATTAATATAAGATTATTCTCTCTCCAAATATATTATCTTAGGAAAGTTTTCCTAAGATAACACATTCGGATTCTCTCTCCAAATCTTCTTTTCGGCGAGATCCTTCCGGCCGAAATCCTATCCTTTGACCGCGTGATTCTCCGTGATTTGTTTCCATAATCGTCATGCTGGATTTCTTCCTTCCATTCGCATCTTTGATCTTGTTCGTCACTATTGTTCCTTGAGAGGTAACAAAGCACATGAATAGAGCTTTGTTCCCTCTGTGATCCTTTGCTGCAATGGTTCCCTGAGATAACTGTCTTTGTTCCTGAAATACTTAGTACCCAGATTAGTTGAATGTTTGTTACCATCAAAACCTAAAGAATTCAACATGTTCCCTAGGATGACTGATCCATTGGTCACAACCATTTTTCCCTAAAACTTCTCCAAATCGCTCTCATGCTTTTTGTTGTTTCCTGAAACTATACTCAAGAACAAACCATCAAATGCATGGTGTTTATCATCATCAAAACACCTAAGGTTCCTTGAGGAAACCTTGTTGGTAAAACCCACAAATATATATATTGGTATATTTTGTAACCATATCTTAATGATTGAATATATCATTATATTATGATGTGTCTAGACTATTGCTTATAGGTGGCATCTAAGTTGCAATGTTAGGGTCACATTCTTTCTTGAATGGTTACTGGTGCGAGGAATCTTAGAGAAGAAGTAGAATTTCAGATATCAGTTATGACCTATAATGAGGGTTGTCAACTTCTTTCGCTTGATAGGTAGTTTATGAATTTCAATATGGAGTTTTCACAATAGTCAAATGCCTCAAAGAGTAATGTACATTTTTTGTGATTTAAATTCATCATTTGTTGCGATACGCATACTTTGTCAAGATGACAACCAAAATTCTATATTTGTTGAGTCTTGTTACTTGGCATTAACTTTTGTATGCAACTGTAATATCCCTTATAATGATTTACAGTTCTAAGGTATTGGCAACTCTTACTGGACCAATACAAAATGTTCACTTCTTTAGACATCCTTTATTAGTCTCATTTCTAGGTTATTGGTAGGTATGGAAACATTTTCTAGATTTTTCCATAATAAAAGTGTCTTAATACACCATGTTGGAACCATGACGTTCCCTCCGACTCTTAGTGGGTTCATGAGACAAGACAATATTAGCACTATTTTACAATACGTCCAAGCGTAGAGAAACATTCTATTGTCTATGGTTTTCAAGTTCAATGTGTGTAGCATATCACAATTATCACATGGAACAGTAAAGCAACTAGCAGCTTTAGACAAAGACTAATTCAATTTAGTGCATTTTTCTTTTGCTATTTGTAATTCCTTTTGAGTCTTAAGATTTTCTTATATATGCTTTTAATAAGAAAGATCAAAGCCTTTTTATCATAATTGACAAGAGATTCAAAAGAGGTTTAATGATCTACCACTTGTTCCTCGTTTGATGACTTCAGAGTCATAGCATACATTTTGTTGTTTTCCCAAGCTTATGGCTCCTTATCATCAGAGTCGACACACTCATCACCCCAAATAGCTATGAAAGATTTCTTCTTATTGTTCCCAGAATTGTCACCATTGGAGTTGTCTGAGTTGTTCCCTTTAGGACACTTGTTAGCATAGTGACCCTTATCTTTGCAGTTATAGCATGCAACGTGTTTGATATCGCGTTTCTCACCATTGTTCCCTTTATTCCTATATGATCTACCTTTGCGATAGAGAGTTCGCATGGCTTGGGTAAGAAGAATAGTTTCTGGATCAATACCATCCAAATTCTCATCCTTGTTATTTTCAATCATTTCAACAATTTTTTCAACCATCAAAGCTATGACCTTGGGCTTGACAATTTTATCTTCATCGTCATACTTCTTAATTTTACCAACCACTTCATGAAGTGTAAGAGTAAGAGCAGTGGGATTTTCTTTCATTATTGCCTTAGTCATCTTGTGTCTTGGAAGAAGTCCATCAATAACGATGAGAAGTTTCTCCTTAGGATGAATTTTAGTCTCTTTGACTCCATGAGCAGCAAGTCGAGCAGTGATTCCCTCAAATTTAGATTGATTTGAGGAAACAAATTCACCATCGATCATGGCAAAGTTGTAGAAGTCCTTCTTTGCTTGAAAGCGAGCAATCTCTCGAAGGTATGTACTTCCCATGTACATTTGTTCTAGGGTGGCCCACTTCTCATTTCCGATTGCACAAGATTGCAACTTTGAGACATCTTCGACACCGAGAGCATTATTGATGAGCATGCATGCCTTGGAGTTCTTTTGCATGATTTTTTGAAATCATCTTGACTCCAAGGTGTTGTTGCTTTGATGACTTCATCATCAACCTTTTCATCACCAACTTCAATGACTCTCCAGCATTGGTAGGCATTACTCTTCACCCAGGATGTGAAAAGATCCTTCCACTGTTGGTACTGTCCTTCAACGAGGAACGGTGGCTTGTTGTTTCCAATCCCGACTTTATGACTTGAAGACATTGCTACCCGTGGATCTGAAAATAAACACACAATCTAGAGCTAACCTGCTCTGATACCAATTGTTAAATCCTAGTGTGTTAGACAGGGAACGATAGGACTATTCCCCAGGGATCGGAAATAGTATTTCAGAAAGTAACGACAACACAGTCCCTTTATAGAGGAAAACTCAATCAACCAAATAATTGGCTTGAGAAAAACTTTTACCTCTAGGTGCTACCCTAGGAGGATTTCAAAAGTATACTTATATTATTGATAAGTTGTACAATCTCACAAGTCTTCTCTCCACATATTCTCACACAGATCCTAGGCTTCTAAGACTCTAATTGTAATCAACTCAACAATAAACAAGAACACAAGAAACCCTAAGCAAGTACTCACAAGTTCGTACCTTGACTTTGTAACACCCCTAAATCGTAACCCATTTGGAAAGGTATTACCGCCAGTGACCTCGGTTTCCACACCGAAGCCACCCCAGGCTTTACCGGTTTAAATACAAATCATAAACAACAATCATGATGTAAACACCAAAATCTTTGGTTAAAACATATGTCTGGGGATTACATCCCAATCCCCATAGGACAAAACAGAGTAATCAGCGGAAGTCTTTGCAAAGTATAAATACAAGGGTCTTGATCGTAATGATCACCCGCCAAGGATCGCAACCTGATAAATCCATTAAAACACCGTTTGCTTTTATAGTCGTTCTAGCCTTTGTTTCTCGGATTCTTATCTGATGTGCCGAATCGAACGGATGACACCACCCAACCATGCAGAGAACAATTACGGTTGGTTAGTCTAATGAAAGACTATGCAAGGGTACAAAGCAGAGTGGTTCGAAGTAGTTGTATTAGGTTAGACTCATCGCTCCTCGAATCAAAACCGATAACGATAGTCAACCACCATACTCTACTGAAACATATGAAGAGGCATGATCAATAGAAGATTCTGAAAGACCAAGTCTCACAGAAATCAATCCCAAAGAAGACTCCAACGGATTGAGTCTTATCGGAAATATGACAAATGTTGGGGAACATTAATTAATCATACAAGTGTTCAAGAACGACTTGATGTTTCGGTTCACGACCAACCTCACCGCTTAATGCGAATCCATATTGGAAACAGAACGGTACTCTGATCAAAGTCAAGACGATCTTTCCTAGCTGTACTATTCCCTAGCTGCACTACTCGTATGAGGTATATTAATCATGTGCTACGACGGCACTTATCTTATTTAAATTCCAAAATGCGCATCACGTTATAGACTTTTAAATATATGTATCGCCATGAGGGACATATATTGAATATATGTTTCGCCATGAGGGATATACTCTTGAAGGGAATGAATTCCAAGATTTGTAGCATCAGTTAAGTGCCACCATCTCTATACCCGAGTATAGAGATCGGTCATGACCCACCAAATGGTTTTTAGGTTTATCACCCTTTGCACCATTAATCATTATTAAGAAACGACTGGACCTCGAATAGTCCATCGCTCCTACGAATACTCGTGCTAACTAAACAGTTCAACACAGTAATAATCATATCAAAGCCCTCCAGGCTAATCTCATAAATATATATCTATAATAGCGTTGTTCTAGCAGATATACAACCTATTATAATATCATATTCTTTTCACATCATTTATCAAACTATTCCCAACAGAACAGTAAATCATCCCAAATTAATTAACAATTAAACAATTGATAATTAATGGAAATATGGAATGATAAGCAAGAGCGAACCGCCACTTGCCTTAGATCAGACGAAAGCTTTAATAAGCTTAGAGACAACGGTTCCTGAGTCTAAAACTAGGACAGATCCTGGATATTAAATCCCTCTGGAACGACCCATAACGAGACCCTAAGTTAGATTCAATATCTACATATATGAATCTAAAAGAATAGGAAAAAGGACCAAAGGAGTCAAGCCTCGCCCAAAGCCAAACGCCCAAGAACACACACCTCGGACAAGCTCACCGCGGGGTGCGGTGGAGCCTCTGCCGCGGGTGCGGCCAAGTGCCAGGGGCTAGAGCTTCGACAGATTTTCGGGGAGAAACTCACCCAAATCGATTCGTTCGACTTCGATTCGTTGTGGTTTTGATCTCCCAACACCTTAGATCTTTGAATAACACTCAAGAGCACCTTTGTAAACACTCAAATGGGTTCGATCACTTCTCAAACAAAGCTCAAAACTTGGCACGACAATGGAGATTTCTAGAGGAAGGGGATGAAGTTACAGCTGAGTTATGGCCCTCTTCCTCAGCTCCCTCCCTCCTTTTATAGGCCAACCAAGCATCTCACACTCAGGAGACAACAACCAAGAGGTGTCCCGACAATCAGGCGTAGCCTAGGTGAGTCACCAAGGCTAGGTTCTGCTGCTGTCGAGTTGCAGAGCAACTTGCGAAGCGACAGCGCCTCACCGCGGGGTGCGGCCAGGGTGCGGTGGGGGTGCGGGGGCCAACTCGTGATTCCCACTGGCATTGGCCTTCGCCGCGGGTGCGGCAGGGTGCAGCCAGGGTGCAGTCAAGGACAATTTTGCCCCCTTTGACCTGTTTTGTCGTTTTTACCAAGGGGTAAAAATATTCTTAACTCCGGGTTAAATATATTCGTACACGAACGACCCTTTTAACCCAAAGATACCTTACCTATATTTTATATTACTCCGAAAAATATTACACAGGTCGCACATTGCATAGAATGTCCGTACTTCTCTGAATTTAATCGTACTTGTAATATGGTCATAAGAAAAATTCAAAATTACCCTTATAAAATGAGGGATATTACATTACCTCCCCCTTAAAAGAAGTTTTGACCCCGAAACTTAGGCTGAAAACAACTCGGGAAAGCGTATAAGCATATCCTCCTCAGTTTTCCAAGTCTCCCAAATAACCTCTTCGGTTCCTGACTTGGACCACAGAATCCGTACCAACGGTACCACCTTGTTGCGCAATTGCTTCACACGGCGCTCTAGAATATGCACAGGTATGTCTTCATGAGTACCATTTGCTTGAATCTCAATGTCTTCATAGCTCAGCACATGAGACTCATCAGGCACGTATTTCCTCAACAAGGATACGTGGAACACATTATGCACTGGATGTGCCGATGGCGGCAATGCCAAACGGTACGCTAGAGATCCCACTCTGTCAAGAATTTCAAATGGTCTCACATAGCGAGGGTTGAGCTTCCCACGCTTACCAAATCTGAACACGCCTTTATATGGCGAGACTTTGACAAAGACCTTGTCACCAACCTCAAATTCAACATTTCTACGCTTCGGATCAGCGTAAGATTTTTGTCGACTTTGAGCTGTCAACATCCTTTGTCTTATTAAGGCAATATCTGAAGCAGTTCTCTCGACCAATTTTGGTCCGAGAAGAATCTTGTTGGCGTTCTCATCCCAACAAATCGGAGATCTGCATCTGCGACCATACAAAGCTTCGAATGGAGCCATATTGATAGTAGCATGCCAGCTATTGTTATATGTGAACTCGATTAGACTCAGTATGTCCTCCCAGCTAGTCGGACGATCGAGTACACATGCTCTCAACATATCCTCCAGAGTCTGGATAGTCCTCTCAGACTGTCCATCCGTTTGAGGATGAAACGCAGTGTTGAATCTCAATTCAGTTCACATGGCCTTGTGGAGTTTCTTCCAGAACCTTGACATGAATCGGCCATCACGATCTGATACAATGGTCTTTGGAGTACCATGCAAATGGATAACCTCGTGTAAAAACACTTCTGCTAACCTCTGGGTTCCCCACGTTGACTTGATAGCCACAAAGTGAGCACTCTTTGTGAGCCTGTCAATGATAACCCAAATAGCATCTTTCTGACTCTTAGTCTTGGGTAATCCTGTGACGAAATCCATTGTGATATCTTCCCATTTCCATTCTGGAAGTGGAAGAGGTAGCAATTCACCACCTAGTCTGCGGTGCTCTATCTTGACTTTCTGACAAGTCAAGCATTTCGCCACAAATTCTGCTACATCCCATTTCATGTTGGGCCACCAGAAATTCTTCCGGAGGTCCTTGTACATTTTGCTAGAGCCTGGATGTACAGAGTAGGCTGACGAACGAGCTTCTCTCATTACCAATGGGCGAAGACCATCAACGTCAGGCACACAAATTCGGTTTTGAAACCAAAGTGATCCATCCTCTTAGCTCACAAAACCGAGAGCCTTCCCGTTCATCACTTCATCACACAGCTTCACCAAGATCACGTCATCAACCTGTTTTTCCCTGATCTGATCAAGAAGTGTAGCTTGGATTTCAAGCATATTCAGGTATCTTCGACTTTGATCGTACAAGATTTCAATCTCGCATGACTCTTGGTTCAGCTTGGTTTGAGCAACGAGTAAAGCCACTACGGTCTCATGTGACGTCTTCCGGCTCAATGCATCGGCTACTATATTAGCCTTGCCCGGATGATACAATAATTCGAGATCATAGTCCTTGAGTAGTTCTAACCAACGACGTTGTCTCATGTTCAACTCTTCCTGAGTGAATACATACTTGAGACTCTTGTGGTCGGTGAAGACTTGGCATCTCACGCCATAGAGATAATGTCTCCTAATCTTCAGGGCAAACACTACCGCCGCTAACTCCAGATCATGCGTCGGATAGTTTTCTTTATAGGTTTTCAGCTGCCTTGACGCGTAAGCAATAACCTTGCCTCTTTGCATCAACATGCATCCTAAACCACTCTTCGAAGCATCACTATAGACCGCATAATCATCAGTTTCGTCTGGTAGTGTTAGCACTGGTGCGGAGGTCAGACATTGCTTTAATTTCTGAAAACTGGCCTCGCACTTGTCATTCCAGACAAACTTCTTGTGGACCTTGTGAAGCAGACCGGTCATAGGTAGAACGATCTTAGAAAATCCCTCTACAAATCGTCTATAATATCCGGCAAGTCCAAGGAAATTGCGCACCTCCTTCACATTCTGAGGCCGCTTCCAGTTAGCTACTGCTTCAATCTTTTGGGGATCAACCATTACCCCCTTCTCATTGATCACATGGCCTAAGAAAGCCACTTCCTTGATCCAAAAATCGCACTTAGACAATTTAGCGTATAGCTCATTTTGTCTAAGGATTGACAACACAATCCGAAGGTGTTCCTCGTGAACTTCCTCATTCGGAGAATAAATCAAAATGTCATCGATGAAAACCACCACGAACTTATCCAAGTACTGGTGAAAACATTGATTCATTAAGTCCATAAAGACCGCTGGAGCGTTGGTAAGTCCGAATGGCATGACTACGAACTCGTAGTGACCATACCTCGTCCGGAATACAGTACTCAGAATATCTTCCTCACGAATTCTGAGCTGATGATAACCAGATCTTAGATCGATCTTGGAAAAGACTTTAGCTCCCTGTAACTGATCCAACAGATCATCAATCCTTGGCAAAAGATATTTGTTCTTGATCGTGACTTTATTCAACTCATGATAGTCGATACAAAGTCGAAACGATCCATCCTTCTTCTTGACAAACAAGACCGGAGCACCCCAAGGCGATGCACTCAGTCTTATATAACCTTTGTCGAGAAGATCCTCTAGTTGCTTCTTCAACTCTTGCATCTCAGCAGGAGCCATCCGGTACGGTGCCTTCGAGATCGGCGCAGTACCCGGTTCAAGATCAATAAAAAATTCCACGACACGATGCGGGGGTAATCCAGGAATCTCTTCCGGAAAAAACATCAGGAAATTCATGAATCATAGGAATATCAGGAATTGTTGGTTCATCTTTCATGGGCGAATCCAGATAGCAAAGGTACCCGACACAACCCTGTCGAAGTAGCTTAAACGCAGCCATCGCATTGATAAGTCTGCCGTTATCAGCGTCATTCTGACCCTTAAATTTGCACACGCTCTGGTCCCCAGATGACACCGTCACAGTTCTTGCACTAAAGTTGATTACCGCCCCATGACGTGTCAGCCAATCCATACCGAGAATAATGTCGTATGGAGCCATGGCAATACAGATGAAATCTGCCTCGAATTTCTTACCCTGAATGGTAATCGGAAATTCAGACAAACACTTAGTCCCCACTAAGCGTTCACTATTAGGAAGATTCACAACGAAAGGCTCACAAACCTTGTTGCAGACTAATCCTAACTCACTAACACAACTCTCTGAAATAAAAGAATGGGTAGCACCTGAATAAAACAGTATACACACTGAAAGAATGAAGGTATAAAGTACCTTGAGCAATTGGAGCGTTAGGTCCATCAGTCTCACGCATCTCGTATAGGCGTTGACCCTGACCTCTAAAAATAGCTGGGGCTTTCCCCTTGTTCTGGGCAGTTGTCTACACCGAAGGACTAGGAGCCGCTGTCGGTTTGAACCTGGGTCGGTTACTCTGATTAACAGACCCTTGATGTGACTCCGCTCCTTTCTGTTTTCCTTGCCAATAGAACTTCTGCAAATGCCCTTCATTCCCACAACCAAAGCATGTCTTTCTTTCCTTAGGACACGCAGTACTCTTGTGCCTAGCAGCACCACAATTTAAACATAGGATCGGACTCTTGCCCTGACCCGATTGCTGTGTCGACTCTCCTTGAGCCCCACCCGTTTTCGCCTTGTTGGATTTAGCAAAGTTAGACGGTGGCGTAGGACGTTTGAATCCACTCGCCTGAGGTTGATTTTGCATCGACCTCTGGCGATTCTTTCTCTTGGTCGACTCATCCAGAGTCACCTCCAACTTGTAAGCCGCATCCACATATTGCTCCAAGGTAGAGCAATTGTGGCTCAACATCATTGGCTTAATTTTTGGGCTCATCCACTCGTGGAAATGCCAGATTTTCTGTTCTTCACTGGATACTTCCGATCCAGCGTACCGCAACAAGTGATTGAACTTGGTTGCCAGCTCATTCACCTTTAACCCCTCAGTATTAGGGTAAAGAAATTCCTTGCGCTTTTCCTCCCTCATTGCCCGAGAGAAGAATCGGTCAGTCATCTTGGTCTTGAACATTGTCCAATTCAAATCAGGGCTATCAGCAAGACCAGTATTTTCCCACCACTGACGCTGCTCTTCGAAAGAGATCTCCTCACTCTGTCGAAGTATCTCCCTTAATTCATATTCTGACCTCCACCTTCTTCGAACAGGATCATGCTGGGAACCTTCCGGTATCTCTTGGGGTCGACTTCCTCTAATGTCGTATTTGACATAGAGGTTATCCCAGTCCGCTTCAGTCATTGGCGAGAACGTTGGTCTAACTGGCGGACTAGGGTAGATGAATTGCATCTTCGTATGCTCATCATCCCCCAATAAGTGTCTTAAACCATCAGGTTCATAGCCCTGCTTCACCGGGACTTCCTCGAGATCTTCTATTGGATCTTCGTCTTCCATTGGATCCTCCTCGGGATCCTCTTCAGAATCCACTTCTAGGATTTCTTCCTCCTCTTCTCCTTCTTCCCCTTCTGGGATCATCTCAATCATGTAGCCGTTGTTGTAATATCCTCTAGCATATCTTGACAACTCTACTTCATGTCTCATGTTCTCCCGTGGTGCTACTACCGGCTCGGCCATGGTCTGGTCGGACACTAGCACAACTGACTCTGGAAGCACGTGTTTTACTTCCTCAGGTGGGTTACTTGGTCCTTCGACCTCGAAACTACGAATTGGAATTGGGAATTCAAGCTCCATAGGGGAGGGTGGATTCGCCTCTACTTCCTCCTTATCCTTTGGGAGTGAAGAGCAGGCACCCATATCCTACGGATGACGAAACGAGAGTTAGTCTTTCTAAATATAGAAGTTACTTCCATATCAGACTAAAGAAAGAGCACGACTATAAACGGTAATATTTCAAATTCTTTTCATTTTTTTGAAAATTCAGAGCCCTTGAAAATATTTTCAATTTAAAACGAGTAAATGGTTCATGAATTCCCAAACCCGTTTTAAAACCTTTGGCTCTGATACCAGATCTATAACACCTTGAAATCGTAACCCATTTGGAAAGGTATTACCGCCAGTGACCTCGGTTTCCACACCGAAGCCACCCCAGGCTTTACCGGTTTAAATACAAATCATAAACAACAATCATGATGTAAACACCAAAATCTTTGGTTAAAACATATGTCTGGGGATTACATCCCAATCCCCATAGGACAAAACAGAGTAATCTGCGGAAGTCTTTGCAAAGTATAAATACAAGGGTCTTTATCGTAATGTTCACCCGCCAAGGATCGCAACCTGATAAATCCATTAAAACACCGTTTGCTTTTATAGTCGTTCTAGCCTTTGTTTCTCAGATTCTTATATGATGTGCCAAATCGAACGGATGATACCAACCAAGCATGCAGAGAACAATTACGGTTGGTTAGTCTAATGAAAGACTATGCAAGGGTACAAAGCAAAGTGGTTCGAAGTAGTCGTATTAGGTTAGACTCATCGCTCCTCGAATCAAAACCGATAACGATAGGCAACCACCATACTCTACTGAAACATATGAAGAGGCATGATCAAGAGAAGATTCTGAAAGACCAAGTCTCACAGAAATCAATCCCAAAGAAGACTCCAACGGATTGAGTCTTATCGGAAATATGACAAATATTGGGGAACATTAATTAATCATACAAGCGTTCAAGAACGACTTGATGTTTCGGTTCACGACCAACCTCACCGCTTAATGCGAATCCAGATTGGAAAGAGAACGGTACTCTGATCAAAGTCAAGACGAGCTTTCCTAGCTGCATTATTCCCTAGCTGCACTATTCGTCTGAGGTATATTAATCATGTGCTACGACGGTACTTATCTTATTTAAATTCCAAAACGCGCATCATGTTATAGACTTTTAAATATATGTATCGCCATGAGGGACATATATTGAATATATGTTTCGCCATGAGGGACATATAGGACATATGTTTCGCCATGAGGGACATACTCCTGAAGGGAATGAATTCCAAGATTTGTAGCATCAGTTAAGTGTCACCATCTCTATACCCGAGTATAGAGATCGGTCATGACCCACCAAATGGTTTTTGGGTTTATCACCCTTTGCACTATTAATCATTATTAAGAAACGATTGGACCTTGAATAGTCCATCGCTCCTACGAATACTCGTGCTAACTAAACAGTTCAACACAGTAATAATCATATCAAAGCCCTCTAGGCTAATCTCATAAATATATATCTATAATAGCGTTGTTCTAGCAGATATACAACCTATTATAATATCATATTATTTTCACATCATTTATCCAACTATTCCCAACAGAACAGTAAATCATCCCAAATTAATTAACAATTAAACAATTGATAATTAATGGAAATATGGAATGATAAGCAAGAGCGAACCGCCACTTGCCTTAGATCAGACGAAATCTTTAACAAGCTTAGAGACAACAGTTACTGAGTCTGAAACTGGGACAGATCCTGGATATTAAATCCCTCTGGAACGACCCATAATGAGACCCTAAGTTAGATTCAATATCTACATATATGAATCTAAAAGAATAGGAAAAAGGACCAAAGGAGTCAAGCCTCGCCCAAAGCCAAATGCCCAAGAACACACACCTAAGACAAGCTCACCGCAGGTTGCGGTGGAGCCTCTGCCGCGGGTGCGGCCAAGTGCCAAGGGCTAGAGCTTCGACAGATTTTCGGGGAGAAACTCACCCAAATCGATTCGTTCGACTTCGATTCGTTGTGGTTTTGATCTCCCAACACCTTAGATCTTTGAATAACACTCAAGAGCACCTTTGTAAACACTCAAAGGGGTTCGATCACTTCTCAAACAAAGCTCAAAACTTGGCACGACAATGGAGATTTCTAGAGGAAGGGGATGAAGTTGCAGCTGAGTTATGGCCCTCTTCCTCAGCTCCCTCCCTCCTTTTATAGGCCAACCAAGCAGCTTACACTCAGGAGACAACAACCAAGAGGTGTCCCGACAATCAGGCGTAGCCTAGGTGAGTCACCAAGGCTAGGTTCTGCTGCCGTCGAGTTTCAGAGCAACTTGTGAAGCGACAGCGCCTCACCGCGGGGTGCGGCCAGGGTGCGGTGGGGGTGCGGGGGCCGACTCATGACCGCCACTGGCATTGGCCTTCGCCGCGGGTGCGGCAGGGTGCGGTCAAGGCCAATTTTTCCCCCTTTGACCCGTTTTGTCGTTTTTACCAAGGGGTAAAAATATTCTTAACTCCGGGTTAAATATATTCGTACACGAACGACCATTTAACCCAAAGATACCTTAACTGTATTTTATATTACTCAGAAAAATATTACAGAAGTCGCACATTGCATAGAATGTCCGTACTTCTCTGAATTTAATCTGACTTGTAATATGGTCATAATAAAAATTCAAAATTACCCTTACAAAATGAGGGATATTACAGACTTCGAATCTCGATCTCTATCTTTTTCTCTTCAGGAAGCTCTCAGTTGTTGTACTTGTTGTGTGTGTTGTGTTGTGCCTTACCCTAAGGAATGCATGGCTATATATAGTCATAGGAAAAATTGCTTACCAAATATCCTAATAGCTCACAATGTGCTATATAAGCTAACAGTAAGATCTATACCTAATCTAAATATCACAACCTGACAAATCATTGTTTCCATGTACAGAATATCTCAAGACGTGCTAAGTTCTTCCTATTTTTTCAAGCCTTACAGCCAAAGAAATCGTCAAATTTTCTCTTCATAAATAGTGATCTTTCTAAAGTTCCCAGCATGGTAATCTCTACGTCACCACATCATTCCTTTTCACATTGTTCCCTTTGTTATTTCTTCTTCACATCATGCGTATCAAAATTCCATTATGCTCAGTGTCACTATTCCATTGTTGTATCAACGTTGTTGCACTCTTTTGTTTCTCTTCTTCTCATGGTTTCTATTGTTCCCTAATTCTTTCATCAACCGTGAAACTAATAGAAACAATATAAACTATAAAACCTAATGGTGTTTATCATCATCAAAACTAGAGTGAACGCCATGGTTCTAACACACCGGTTCCATTATGTTGGGTAAGAAAACATGTAACATGTCTAATTATAATACACGGTTTTTCATTATTTTACACATCAATTCAAGAACCAATGTATCAAGTTTTATACACCCACAAATGACTTTTTAACATCGCGGACCTGTACACCGGTCTTTAACCAATGTATATCGCATTTTACGTCCGATGTAAAATGGATTTTTTGTTCTAGTGTAATGTGCATAATGATAAATGTGCACCATGTTACAAATAAATGTGCATTGAGATGGATGTGCACCATGTTATAAATAAATGTGTACCATAGATACAAATAAGTGTGCTCCGACATATGAATGTGCACAAAGTTAAGAAAAAATAATGTGCATCATGTTACAAAAAAATATGAGTTGCAAACAGTGTACACTAGAGTTAGATATTCCCTAGTGTTGACTATATTATGTACTTCCATTTGCACGTTAAAACCTGATCAATCCCCTATATATATATACAACACATCAAATACATCTTATAACCATAAAAATCCAATCATCATGTAGCCTCATTTTCCAAGCATTGCACTTTAGAAAATATCATTTCATAGATCAAAGGTTTTGTTCATGTCAATGTTTAAGGCTAACAGAACAATAACAAAAACAAACAACTGAGTAGAAGCTTGCAGATTAACCAAAAGTTGGATAACCCACACATCACAAGTAAAGCCAAACAACACAAAATGCACGAAACACGAAAAGAGAGTAGACCCCCTTATCTACATAGCGATCCTCTATCTGAATCTTGAACCTCTAAAAGTTCTTTATCCATGTCATGTCTTATGTGAGTCACAAGACGGTCAGATCCAAAAATAATCACCTCAACCCAACTCAGCTTTTCTCTATCTTTGTCACAACAGAAATCGAAGAAAACTAATCTTTCACACCTTTGCACTGGAACGTCAGGTTGCCCCCTCTACACATGCTCAAACCAACAGAGTCTCGATTCACGCAATGTTTCTCCAAAACTAGCCACATCCTCATCTCTACGATCATCTGTTGTTTCTTGAGGTCTGGTTAACACGCTTTACAAGCTTCAAGAGTATTGTTATTATACATGAGCTTAACAAGCTTCATCAAGATGAGGAGAAGTTTCAAGACATCAGAGCTTCAAGAGTATTATGTGACAGAATGGTGCCCCTCAAACTCAAGGGTGAGTTTTATAAGGCGGTAATTAAGACCACTTTGCCGTAAAATGCAAACCGAAGGAGTTTAGATTGATTTTTCTAAAGTTGAAATATAAAGGTGGTTATGTGAAAAATCCAGAAATTAAAAGGCGTGATCAAAAGGATGTTTATAAGCTTTCAAGAGTTTTGCCTAATAGTTTGTCATTCAGTTTTCTTATTTCGATCCTATTTACCATCATTAATTTTCCATTATAACCAAATTAAGCCTCAGCTGAAAGTCAAATTCCTATTTGATAATTAACAATGATAAGGATGACTGTTTGGTGAAAACAAAGTCATGTTGATCTGGTTTGCATGTGATACTAGATGACCAAAATTAATTTCATTCAATTATCATTTAGATTAAAACTTAAATATCAATGCCACAACAACTAATCAATGAATAAACATTTTCCATATGAGCAGTAATGGGTAGTCGTCGCACCCAAGAAAAGGAAAAAATCAAGATCGATAAATGTTATGCTTTATATATGTAGTCTGTGGGGAGGACTACATAGTCTAGCTTCTATTTAGTATCACACTTGTTGGACCGTCAGTGATCAAATTATGAAGGTTTAGGACCTTTAGATAGTGTGTAGCGGAATTATAAAGCAGAATGTCAATGACGTGAACATAAATACTTAAGTGAAAATTTATGTAACCAAATATTTAATCAAGCAAAAAACACTATTTTCATGTTTCTGACTTGAAGGATTTAGAATAAATATACTAATTTTATTGATGTCTTGATCGATTACAATAATGGCCTAGACTCTAACATTAGACATTCCACCTAGTTTAGATCTCTTCTACCAGTGAATCTTCTCTCCCTCGCAATGAAAAAAGAACTTGAACTCTCCTTCACACGACCGACTTCACCAAGTTAGATCTCGAATTGAACAACACCAAGTACAAGTAGATTCTATGCCCTTATATAGATGTCTCACAATGACTACCTTAAAGATATATTATTTCCTTATAGATAGATCTTTTCCAAGACAAATAACTTACTTTAATCTTACAAACCCATTTACTATAAAAACCCATAGAAACATATCACACGCTCTCCTATATTACTTTTCGAAATTAGCTTCTCAAGCTCAACACTTGTTGTTCCTTCTTCACCAAGTCATCACCAAATATTTTCACTTTCCTTCTTTTCTCTTAGTCGACCTGCAAACTTTCTGTTTGGATCCTTTTGGTCGCTAACCTTCAAAGGAGTCTTCATTCTCTTGATCAATGTATTGATCTCTATCACCTCCAAACTTTGAGTCAAATTCGGTGTGTCTTCAACCTTCAATCACTCATTTTGTCATAGTCATGTAACTATACATGTAACACTCAACAAACCATCAACATGGCTTGTACCTATACATGTAACACTCAACAAACCATCAACCTGGAGGTTTGTAACTATCAAAATCATGAATCAACTAATTTTCCATTTTTGATGGTGACAAACTTCAATATACCTTCAAGTTACAAATAAAGATATATAGAAGATAGAAATTGTGAAGTACAGTTTCCCAAAAAAGATAACTCATATCTCTCTCTATGATCCTACTAACTATAATCACCTGAACAATTTTCCCCTTTTGCATCATCGAAAATATAAAACTTTTATGAAAAAAACAAAAAGAAACACATAGAAATAAAACAAGGATAAAATCATTATTTTTTTCATTGTACTAATCCCGTCGGCACTTACAACTTCATCACCAAAAAAACCATTAGACACAAAAATATAAAAGGTGATGAAATAAATCTGTAAGAAAATCACAAGCAAAACTGGTAAACTAAGCAAGGGAATAAAATGGGATGGAGAGAGTTAGGAACACAACAGGTTTAGAACCGACATATCATCTTTTATCATCCCGCTCTCTAGAATGTCATGCAAAATCTTCTTCACAACATTCATGTCCTTTCAAAGACCCTTCACCTCAACAATGAGCTCTTTTAGCCCTTAATAATTATCACAACCTTTTCTTCTTCCGCTTCGGTTTCATCTTTTTCCTTACCTTGCATCTTTTCCCATTTTTCATCGACGAACTAAAACAACGTATTCTTTATGTTGTTCTCATTGAGTTTGCGACCCGCATAAATCTCCTTCTCGAGCATGTAGAAGTAGTGGTACTCTAGAATTTGCTTCACAATACCCAGGTGTGGGAGCACGAGCTCGAGGGTCATCCTCGCATGAGCCATATGCAACATCACCACCCTAGGAAAATGATGGCTTCCCCCTTAAGCATATTATCCATCAACATAAAGTCCTCAATCAAAATCTAGTGTTGTTTATGCTCCCTTGATACTATGTTTCTCATGACATAGTGGAACACTACCTTGTGCAAAAACCCCATCCTTTTAAAGTGCACCTCTTATTTCACTAGTGGATTGTTGTCCTAAAAGTTGAATGGTCACACTATACATGCCACAAACCATTGTAGTTCTTATCAAACCCAACATGTGGTACTCTAGAATCCTACAAAAAAATCAATGCTTGAGAAGTTATAAGACTCCCCTTCTAACGTGTACATACCATCGACCATAGTTTTCTTGTTGTTGATGATTAGTGTGGAGTAGAACTCTTTGACTTGTAGAGGGATGAACTCTTTCTCCTCCTGGAAAATGTTTTCCTACTTTTGCTTCTTTAACAACTCTAGCACCTGAGCATAGGACTTTGAAAACTCGTGATCAACCACCAGAACCTCGGCAAACTCTCCCTCAGAAATGTCCATCACCTCCTCCTAGAATATTAGAGCGACCGCCTCCTTGGACATTTTCCCTAACATTTCCTGGCGGTGGTAGGTTCCATCATAGCTTTCTCGGCCCTGAACACTATCCTGGCGAGTACACACTCACTGCTTTCAGAATCCTCTTTCTCCGCAGAGGAAAGTGCCCTACACCTCTTGGGCTTTATGCGAGTTTTTTGGTGAGTCGACTTAGAGGTCGCCGACTATGCCAATTCATTTGGCGTCTCCTTCTCAGAGTCCAACATCAGTTTCTGACCCTTTGCTCATGAAGTTGAACTTGTTGCCAAGTCCTCCTTTTGCTTCTTTCTAAGTTCTTCATCCTTCTTGATCTCTTCAAGAAAATAATTCTCCTTATGTAGGTCACATATCATTTTCTTGCCTAGTTGGCTCACAACTTCCATAGACGCTTCTACTTTTTCCTCCTCATCATCTTTTGCAGGCGTCGATGGTGGCGACATCGACTCATTGTCCTTGAAAAGAATGATCGCCTTCACAAGGCTTTGATAGAGATTTCTCTCTTCACAATCTGTACATGCTTTTCTAGATATGTCGCTTTGTCAACGTCGACGTCGCCAAAGGTTTAGGGTGGTGATAAGGCGGTGGAGAGGTCTTTTTATGAAGGTTCTTTACCTTGCAATTCTTCTCGAGAATCTTATAGTCAGCATCACAACAGTCAACTCTCTTCTTGTCCTTACCAACACCATCAAGAGTTCGTTCATGGTTGCTATCAATAAATTTCCAGATTTGACCGTTAAGAGAGAAAACATGAGTCGCAATTTGCTCTGCCCACTAGTCAAACTCGTCTGTATTCAGAATTGTTGGCTTCTAGAAAGAATCATTCCTCGAAGCACATGAGCTAGTTGTCTTTCATGGAAATTAAGAAAACAAATCTATAGCCCTGCTCTGACACCAATCGTTGGACCGTTAGTGTTCAAGGTAAGAAGGTTCTGGACCTTCAAACATCGGATCGAATTATAAACCAGAAAGTCAATGAAGTGAACACAATTACCTAGAGTGAAAATACTAATTAGCCGAATAGTTAATTAAAAAAAATCACTACCTTGAAGCTTCTACTTCAAGGATTAAGAACGAGTATACTTATTTTATTGATGTCTTGATCGACTACAACGATGACCCACACTCTTAACACTAGCATTCTCACCTAATTTAGAGAATTAAGTGTCTTGGAATATAATCAGCCATTTCTAATACATCTTTGAATTATTTGGATGCAACTTCAGGCTGTCGATCAAAACATGGATTAATTGCAATTACATGTTAGATTCATATGGGAAGAATAATATTGAATGCTGGAGTATAGACGTATAGTTTGCTACATTTTCGCCCTAGCTAAGATGAGTTGTACTTCATAATTTATTTTTTGAACAAACACATACTGAGCTTGGACGACAGCAAAGTCAAACAACAAAGCAGCATGTTACCAGCTTATTTAAGTAATTTATCCATCAGAGCCTTGTAACTTGCAAGAAATGCTAAAATAAGATTTTTGTTAATTTAAGATGCGTACTTATAATTTGTATTAATTACATATTCATTTGTACGCGCAGACAACGTGATTATATATAATGTATAGGTGATCCATATGTCGCGTCAAATGAACCCTAAATTAGAGCAATTGCAAGTCAATCTTATTATCAATCAATTGGGTGCCGTGTCTTAGCTTAGTTACAAACCTAACACATAATTATATTTTATGTAATCATTCAATTATAAATCGTTTTCAAATAAAACAATGAAAGTTTATATACAGTTTATACATGAAAAATCCCTTAAAACAAATAAGGTTACTATTCATCAAATACTTTGCCAACAATCACGATCTGCACAAAAGAAAGAAACAGAAGTATGTGAATGTTAGCTGGTTGGTGATTACATCCCTGACAATAAACTCACATGTTTGAATCCAAATTTTTCTATATAGTGATCTAATTGTCTCCTACTAAACCAAAAACAATGAATGAAAAATAGCTAAAGCCATGTCATTGCTAGCTAGAATGCGAGAAAATTTCAGTAACAATTCTAAATTTAATTAGCATTTAAAACAAGCTAGTTGACATAAAAGGAAGGCAATCAAATGCATAACTATATATGGGATAACATTACAAAAGAAAGAAGCCAACTAGAAAATGTAATTTCTTATATACTCCTTCCGTTTAGTTTTAATTGACGTTCTAGTAAATTTAAGACAAAATAAGGAACCTTTTTTTTTCGAGATTACCCTTATGATTAGTGATTAATTACTGCTTTATTATTGATCATGAAATCTAACAATTTTTTTATAAAGAAAATCAGAAAATCAAAAGCTAATCTCATCCGCTTACTGGAAAAGAAAATTTTGAATTACCAAAACAAAGACTCGGAATTGCCACAAAGATTCAGAAAATCAAATGCTTTATTATTGATCATGGAGAAGCAGTTAATAAATAATTGAGAAACCAAAAAATAAAAATAAAAGAATTACTAACATGAGGGAAAATCTGGAAAAAAATGATAAAAAAGTCTAAAACGACAATTAAAACTTACCAAAGACTTAAGCCTAGAATGTCAATTAAAACTAAACGGAGGGAGTATGTATCTTAATTAAATTTGTTAGTACTTTATAACTATCTCCAATGACATTTTAGAAATATATTTTTCTTTTGAATGAAAATGTAAGAATTTCATTCAAGATAAGTGATAAAAACATACAAAATCTTAGCCAATCTTAGGTGTTACAAGGAAAACTCCTAATCCCCACTCTCGCTAATCATATTCTAGTTTTTCTATTGTTTTTCCTCCATCTAAAACTAGTATAACTTCTAACATCATTAATGACCATCCTTGAGCAATCATGTGACCTAACACATTTGTCTTGGATAATTTTGAGGTTCTTGCATCTCCAAATATAGTAGATGAATGTTGTGATACTACAAATCCAGAATACAAACCTCAAGATGTTCTTGCTTTTCAAATTTCCTATACAACCAATCCACTCTGGGATATCTGTATGCCTCTTACCTAGCACTGGAACAATAAATGCTTGTTAGTCTCTTAGTCTCGACTGCATAAAAGACAAAAGTCATCTTGAATAATTACCATGTTTTTCAGTTTGCATTTGGTATAGATCTCACCTTGAAATATTTAACATGAGAATAGTCCTTTTTTCCGTTGAGGGAACCTCGAGTCTTGGGATCAATGCCAAAACAAGTGAAGACAAGATTAAGAAGGAAACAACAATTTTCTAAGCTTTTAGGCGGTATGTACTACTTGAATGTACCAATTATTATTTGGTACCCAATCATGCTTGCAACTTGACATTAACTCATTTTTAAAACATCGTCCACTAGTTAACTTTTAATTCACAAGCATTTAAATTGTGATGCCAATATAAAGAAACTAAAAACCATCGTAGGTGCATAATTAATAAGACGTCCTATTGATCAAGAATTGTTATACTTGAGGTGTAGCCCCAAGCCAATATTTGGAATATAAATATCACTTGACCCAAACTACTTTCAAAACATCCAATCTCATATTGCAAGCATTCGTCAACCAACTTCAAACCAGAACATTAATTCAAGATGCGTTACTTGTACAATTCTCCACCTCCACCACCGCAGCCAAAACCAGCATGTAGCCCGTCTCCACCACCACCGCCACCAAAACAAGCATGTATCCCACCTCCACCACCACCACATCCTAAGAAACCTTTCCCATCACATGATTTCCCTCCACCATCTCACCACACTCCACTTCATCCACCCTTCTCTCCCATCACTCCACCATCACAGAAAACGTCACCAAAGCCACCGCCATCACCTCATCCTTCACGAAAGTCACCACCTCTACCATCAACACCTTCGCCAAAGTCACCACCATCACCTAAACCGACACCAAAGTCACCGCCTCAACCATCAACGCCTTCACCAAAGTCACCACCATCACACCAACCATCACCACCACTACCATCAAAACAGTCACCAAAGGCACCTCCATCGTCTCCATCACCTCAACTACCCTCAACACCATCACCAAAGTCCCCTCCGTCATCTCTATCACCACCCCTACCCTCAACACCATCACCAAAGTCACCCATGTCACCACCAACACCGTCACCACAAAGTGGGCCACCATCAGGCCCTAACACTCCAAAAAGCCATCCACTACCATCGAAACAGTCACCAAAGGCACTTCCATCGTCTCCATCACCTCAGCTACCCTCAACACCATCACCAAAGTCCCCTCCATCATCTCTATCACCACTCATACCCTCAACACTGTCACCGAAGTCAGCCCTGTCACCACCAACACCATCAACACCGTCACCACAAAGTGGGCCACCATCAAGCCCTAACACTCCAAAAAGCCCTCCACTACCATCGAAACAGTCACCAAAGGCACCTCCATCATCTCCGTCACCTCAGCTACCCTCAACACCATCACCAAAGTCCCCTCCGTCATCTCTATCACCACCCCTACCCTCAACACCATCACCAAAGTCACCCCTATCACCACCAACACCATCAACACCGTCACCACACAGTGGGCCACCATCAGGCCCTAACACTCCAAAAAGCCCTCCACTTGCACCATCTCCAAGTGAAGCATACACTCCGCCAGGGCACCCTGGAGGGGACGAAGCATCACCACCATATGTGTGGCCCCCGAAAACCGCAAACACTCCACCTGGATTCGCATCACCGCCTTCTCCATATTACAACAGTGCACCTTCGCCCGGATACTACTATTCCATCCCACCTTCATCAAGCGACATTGTGACGCCACCTCCCTCATCAACAGGAGGAGGTGGCCGCCATACAACAATCATAGTCGTGTGCGCCTCGCTCGGTGGCGTATTCCTCCTTGCTTTCTTGGTACTTGGCTTATTCTGTATGTGTAAGAGGAAGAAGAAACCGATCCTGATTCCCACGCATGTTCCATGTGCCGAAGAGTGTGAACAACCCGAGGATGTCGTCGCCATTGGAGCAGCCGGTGGTGCTTATGCTGGGCCCACTCCCACACCACCTTGTCCCTCCACCTCTTCCTAATCATCACAAGCTTATAACAGTACATCTTGTATATGTGCGTCCGTGGTTTTTTCGCCATACCAAACAACATAAATATGTATATGTTGTGGATTAATTATATATTCAATGTGTAATTGTTTTTTTCTTTTCTTCTCCAAATTCATTGTGTACTTGTTTATTTCTTGTAAGCTTGTTCGATCTTATGAAAATGTAATAATTTGAGTGCAACTACAAGGCAAGTCCACTTTCGTTTGATTTAAGCGATATATGCCCTTGTATTAGAGATATTGTTAGATATTGTTATATCTTGTGTAAATATATCTTTTCCATATCTTTATCTTATCTTTTCTATTGATAAGATCTTGTTCACATGTATAAAGTTTAGTCCTTTAAGGCATAATCACGCAGAGGAAAATTCCATAATTCTATCTCTTTCATGTATCAGAGTTGGTTCGGTCCTGGGTCCCTTTTTTGGGTTTGGCTATAAAGAGTTTGAGATATCCACCCACACCCGTTTGTCCAAGTGTGAACTGGGTCTGGCCAATTGCCCGTTTATTGCACTTTCGGGGGCGTGTTGGAATATAGCTTCTCACATATAAAGTTGTGACATAACTTGCCTAGTGTTTTGGGGCGAAGATCAACCGACCTAAATCGCCTTAGATGGGGTAACGAGTCGATCGGATAATGCAAAATGAATCCAAACCAAATAAACAATCAACCGCGTAAAGAATAGATGTGGAATTGGAGTATGATATATTGATCAACTAATGACATAATCGAATTGATGTACAACTTATCCTTGAGGAATAAGAGATCAGGTCTTGTTCGACCGGCTGTAATCAGACAATGCTCGAGGGGAATTGAACGGGGATCAATATGCTAGCAAGCTTCTTCGAGAGCTGAGTAGATGAGTGTTCCTCATAGATGTGTCGTGTGTCGATCGTTCTCTCGTGGTCTATTTATGGTATATTCTCCTTCGTCCGTTACTTGTCTCTGTGATATTCTCCTATTTATTCTTATGCATGATCTCCGGGATCCTTCCTTAATGGCATCATAATTCGGGGCTTGATTTTATTACCGTTTGCCTTTGATCGAGCAATTAATGCCCTGGGCGAAATTCTCGGGAGTGGTCGGATCCCACACGTTCGACGAGCGTCCGATGCCTCTCTTCAGTCTTCTCGGCTTACTTCTCCGTTTGGATCTTGGCCTAATCTGCTATGCATTGATTCCATTGGAGCATGTTGGGCCCAACAATAGCCCCAAGTTGTTTTGGGCTCAAAGTAGCTGTGAAACGGGAGTCCAAACAACTTCCCTTCCACACGATCTCCACCCTCCGATCTGGGCGTGATAGGTGAGGGCTACGTGGCGTCAATCTTGTGGCATGATGGGACGTCTCTGTGACTTGACGATTCCCTCCATAAATCCGAATTAAGTTCTGATGGTCTTACTTCATCTTCTCCCCTTTGCTCTCTGATTTGGTAGGCTCTCTAGGCTTCTCAAAAAATTGTTTTTCGATTTCCCCCTTTCTCAGTTCTGGAAATGGTTTTCAGCGATTCTTCCGAGTCGTCTGCTACTCACTCGAACTCGAGCAAGAACGAGCCCCCCCCCCCCCTTTTTTTTCTGAAGGAGCTGATGCTCTGACGGGGACGTTGACGGAGGCAGAGTTGGAGCAGATCCTCCAAGTCGGAGGCTTCCCTCTTGAGACGGTCGCGAGGTTGCCGCATCCGGACGAGAGAGTTGACGCCCGTTATGAGGGGTGGATTTGCTTTTACGCTTATCCCTTTCGGATAGGTCATACATTCCCCTTCTTTTCTCTTGTTAGGGATTTTCTGGCGACTCTGGCGCTTGCGTCATGTCAGGTCATGCCACAAGCGTGGCGGATCCTTAGGGTTTTAGATCTGTTGAACTCTCAGTCTGGGGCCGGTTTTAATTTTGACGCCCTGTGGTACAATTACTCTTTGGGGTCGAAGAGTTCCTCTCGGGTTCAGCTGCGCAGCCGTCCGGGTCGGAAGCCTTTAGTGGCTAACCTTGACGTAAACGACCGTGGATGGGGGTCGAAGTTCTTCTTCGTCGAGCGTTTGTCTCTGGAGAAATGATGGAGAAGAAGAAAAGAAAATTTGGTAACGTAACAATAATAAAAGAAGTGTAGTGCTAGATCTATAATATTGCATGAATCATCACAAACAAATATATTAAATCAACTTATCCATCAAGTAATTGAAAAAAAATCTTGATAATGATCAAAGATTATGGAAAAAGATGTTTTCTCACTAGACAAGAAGCAAGCAAACAAGGGATGCACCAGGTTGCGCAAGGGGTAGGGATGGCTCACGTGGCTTGGTGGGGGCCGGTGGTGCATGAGTGGTGGTATGGTGGAGGAAAGGGGGTGTGATTAGCTGGTGGGGGCATCCAAGTGGTTGTGGTGTTGGTTTGTGGTGTGCACAACTTTGTTGTGCAAATTAGGGGTTTGACGACAATATTTAGGGTTTTGGTTTTGCAGGGGAAAACGTGGTCCGTTGAGGCTGGTTTCTGGATATATAGTACATGAGGATGTGGGCAAGGTGTTGGTGGTGTTCTTCGATCAAGGTGGTGGTGCGCTAGTGGTCCGATGATGGCTATTGTAGAACGCAGAAAAGGGCAATTTTGTGTGTGTTTTGATACGTTTTTGTTGAGAAGAAAATGGAATCATGGAGGTACTTCAATTGCAGTAAATTGTCATTGAAAAGCATGAAAACAATGAAAAACTTGCCTTTAAACGTTTAAAATCTGATACAATTTTATATGAAAGAAATCTCCTTCTAGTCACGTTTGGTTGTTTGCTCTCGTCTTCAAGGCATGACTTTGTTTCTACTCATAACAAACTCGCGGAATAAAACTTAGGAATCTATATTTTGATGAATGACACGAACCAAGGGGGGGGGGGTGGCAACCGAAGAGAAGACCGAGTCCACAATTGACTCTTTTTTTCCATCAGGTGAGTGCTGGATAGATTTTAGTTGAGCCCGCAACTCGTTTTCTTGATCAAGATGCACAATCAAGGGTTAGATTGAGATCCACAATCTAGAGAAACCAAGAAGTATAAAGATGAACTCTTTTCCAATTGCTTTAAACTTCCAACTTAATTTCCGAAATAACAAATAAGAGTTTAAATAGGGGAAAGGGGAAACTGAGGGCATAAGCTATCTACGGCCGGCCATGGGCTGCAAGCCACATGAAAACATGCTAGGGCTGACCATGATGCTGAAAATAAACTATCTAAATGCTAAGTAATGGAAAATAACAAGGATAATTTCTACAAAAGCAAATAGAGACAACAAAAGCAAATATCCTCTAAATGCTAATAAAATAAGCAAGATAAGCATGTATGAGGGAACAATCAGATTGCCATCAATGAGGGTCGAGACGCCACCTTGGAGTGCATGGCATCGAGGCTGTGCGGAACTTGAGCTGTGGTGCATTGGCGAGCATAATCGTGGTCGCGGACGAGCATCACTAGGACTCAAAGAGTGCAACGGCGTTGTAACAACCATGAAAGCTTCCTTGGATGGAGAAAGAAACCAAATGTTGGTGTTCCAAAGTGGAATCGAGTGTGTGTGTCGGGTTTCTAATCGTCCTTGTTTGATTGCTATTAAAATCTCTAACAAAATGACAAAATCCTTTCGGTTGATCACTTGTAAAACTCATATTTTTTCCCAATTTTAAATCTTTATATAACTACTACTATAGCACAAAAATCCACCACCAACAATCCATCATATGACATTAATGATTTTAACTCTAACCATGTTTCATGTCATCATCCAGTTCAACAGAAGCCAAGTTTAGACATCACAAAACTTTACTTAATGCTAAAACGTTTCAAGAATTCTTTATCAAGAATTCTTTATCAATAATTCCGCAAGCGCGAGTCTTGGAGGTTCTGGGAGGGTTCAGAGGAAGGTGTTTGACTCGAAGACGGGACTGACACTAGTGACGAGCCACTTCTAACGTGGTGTTTTGCACCATCCACTTCTTAAAATCAAGAAGCGCCATTTCCCTTGAAATCGGCGATAGGGAACCACCAAGGTCAAAATCCACATTTTGATTGTAATGATCCCAAGAGCACAGAATCACGACCTAGGTGCGCCTCATGCAAAGCACGTTTCTCTAAGCTTGACCCTAATGGAGATGCATGACTTAGAGGCTTAGGAACCTATGGGTCCGGATTGCTATGTCACAGATCACCGCCAACACCGTAGCACTCACTGTAGCACCGCTTCCCTTCGCACAACGATAGAAGTCAAGCCCCACACCACATCAACTTCCATGATTTTGATGATGAAGAGGATGAGCTTGAGGCTTCCACTAATAGGCGTCCCTACCACCCTCATATAAAGGAAACTTTTAAAACTATGCATATGGATGAGGATTGGATTCCACCACCACGCAGCGAGCTTGCACACTATGAGCAAGGCCTCCTCCGTGACATCCATCAAGTCGCCCTGAATCCCAATGCTCGTTATTACGTCAAAATAAACAATTGAACCTTTTGTTGACAAAAATGATGCTCTTAAGTGCATTGACTGGCAACAAGCTATGGCTTATATTTCTTCACATTTTTGCAATATGAGGAGCATGAGAAAGTTGAAGGAGCAATGCTACACTTCACCGATGGTGCACGCACTTGGAGGTTCCTCCTCAAAGCTGAGCACGATAAGTGGAGATTACGCCCCAGAAACATGGGACCAACTCACGTAACCAAGCGCTATGTCCGTGAAGATTACAAGGAACAAATTCACTACCCACTTGGGTTCTTTTCTGAGCTTGAAAAGCTTCACTACAAGGCCGGCGTTCACGCTTCACCATTGGCCTTACGCTCCAAATTTTTACGTAGGTTGACCCTTGACATTTGTGACAAATTGGAAATCCTTAATCTTAAGGACCCTAAGGCAATGACCCACATGACAATGTTGATATACATTCAACAACAACGCAAGAAGAAGGAAACTTGGACACCAAACGACAATAAAAGAACATTATTGATATGGATAGTTTGATATTGGTTACTATTATTTCATATTTAATTAACTAAAATATATCTTTTAAATTTTTTATTTTCATTATACACAATAACAAGTCTTCCAATTTACATTGTTTTTAAAAATACCAAGGTGGCTAGACTTTGGGAAAAAGTCAACAAATGGACAAATTAATTTCAAAGTCCAAACCAATGCATATCATAATTAAAATGGATTATATATCTACGTAGTTTTATTTTCTATATATTTTTTATATTATAACTTTATCATACAATATCCATGAAAATAAATTTATCAATCACACAAAATAACTAACAATAACTATTACAAATAAAATATTTATACTAACTTTATTGTGAATGTCCCGTAGGTAGGACGAGTACTACCACTAGTTTCATTACTAATCCAGTTCAAAGGTCAGCCTGCCGAGAAGAATTGCAGAGAATTTATTACTAATTGTGATGTAATTAACTGCTCTCGAATTAATTAATCATTGGTATAAAATAACGAAACCTAACACCTTGTTCTCATGCTCATCTTGATTCTTGATAATAGTTTGTGTTGAATTTTTTAGGTTTTGATGGTAATAAATATTGAGCTAATCTGATAATCAAGTGTTTCAGGAACAATACAGTTATCACAGAGAACCATTAGTAGTGCAGGATTACAGCGGGAACAAAGCTCTTTCCATCTGCTTTGTTTCCTCTCAAGGAACATCAATGCCGAATAAACATCAAGCTGCGAATGGAGTGAAGAATAATCAGCATGAAGATTATGAAGATTATCATTGAAGATCATGCGGTCACAGAAAAGGAAATCGGGTGGATCACGCCAATTGGAAGATTTGGAGAGAGAAGGATTTTATCTTAATCCGATTATGTTATCTTAGGAAATCTTTCCTTAGATAATATATGCGGTTAAGATAATATCTTATAAATCAAATAATATCTTCTTGTTGCTGATTTTAGAGAGAGAGATCTTATCTTGTTAAACAAGTTTATTGAGTTGTATAACGAGAAGTGTGGGATTCATTTTCTAGGTACGAACTCGGAGCATTTAATTGAGAGAAAAGAAAGTGAAGTGTTTGTGAGTCTTAGAAGATTGAGTTCGTGTTCATCGTTGTAGAAGAGATTCAAATCTAGGTGGGAAGTCTAGGGTTTGAAGTCCATGCTACAAGTATAACCGAACAAGAAATCAATAAGACAAGTAGACTCTTCAAAATTCTCTCAAGCGAGAAGCTTGAATGTAGTGGTTTTACTTAATTAGTTATTTGACTGATTAAGATTTCTACTATACATCGTGAGTTCTTTATATTATCTTTCCTGCTATAATATTCCGTTGCACCTTCTGTGAGAACAAAGCATTTGTTCCCTCAGACATAACGCTAACGATTCAACAATTGGTATCAGAGCCTGGTGCTCTAGATTGCTTTCGTTAAGACTTTGCAGGAAAGATATCGGCAAGCAATGCTATTGGAGATTCATTCTAGAAGCCTCCGATTATGAAGACTGGAGAATATGACTGGTGGGTTGAGCAAATCGAATCCCATATTTGTTCCCTCGATGGACAGATATGGAGAATCATTGAAGTTGGCCCCTTAACTATTCCAAATGAGAAAGATGCTACAAAGCCAAGGGCCGACTACACGGATGAAGACTGGAAGAAACTGGAGAAAAATAGCAGAGCCAAGAAGATCCTTCACATGGCTCTACTCCCAACTGATCTCAAGAAAATCATTGGTTACAAAACTGCCAAGGAGATCTTGGATGCATTAAGACGTCTCCATCACGGAAATGAAGATGTCAAGAAGAATCGAATGCTCTCCCTAATGAAGGAGTATGATCAAATCTCCCAAGGAAAAGGTGAACACATTCAAGAGTTCTACTCCATATTCCATGGGATTGTAGGTCAACTAGAGTTCCTTGGTGAAAAGTTGTCAGACTGGAAGCTCACTCACCACTTCATGCAAGGCCTCAACTCCCAGTGGGATGCGATCGCTCTCGCTCTTTACTCCCAAACAGATGTCAAGACTCTTACTATGGAAGAGGTTGTTGCTAAACTTGAAAGCAATGCCTCTGTCTATAACCACAAGATGAACAAGAAAGGAGTAGAGAAGGCTCAAAGCATTTCTTTAAAGGTTGAACGTGCCTTTGACTTGTCTCAAGTTGAAGATGAAAATGAATACAGTGATGAAGATGTGGCTCTCATCACTAGAGCAATGAAGAAAATATGGTCTCGAAACAAGGGCATCCCGCGTTCCTCCGAAGGGAACAAAGACACGAAGGATGTCGTGTGTTACCACTGTCAAAACAAGGGACACTTTGCCAAAAACTGCTTCAAGAAAAAGGCAGGTCTTCCTCCAGTTTGTGAAGGGAAGCAAGCAATGGTTGCAACATGGGGTAATTCTGACTCAGATGATGAAGAATCCTCTCACTCAAGGGATGTCTGTTTGATGGCCATAGAAGACCTTGATGAATCAAAAAGTGGTCTGAAGGAGTCTGAGGTAAATGAATTTGAACTCATCTCAAATTTGAAAAGCAAGTCTAAGGAACACTTAAGTTTCTTCATTAAAAAACTCGTTCATGAGAATAGTCTTTTCAGTGAGCAGATTGAAGAAAAGTATGAATCGATCTCAAGTTTGATCGAGGAAAACAAAGGTTGGGCAGAAAAAATGACCAATCTTGAGAAAGTTTCATCCTCTTCTCCAAGTCCTTGCAATGAGTGTCCTAAACTCACTGAGAAGATTACGTCTCTAGAATCCATTGTTTCCTCACTAGAATCCGAGTCATTAATGCTAAGACTAGGCAATGCCAAGCTGTCTAGTGATTTATCTAAACTCAGTGAGGAACAGAAGGAAAAGCCAAAAAGCATTGTGTCTGTAGCGGCCAGAAATGAAAAGAAAACAGAAAAGAAGGAAGTGCCTCGCTTTGGAATTGGTTACCAACCTATGCTTCCTGTTGATGGAACCAAGTCCAAAAACCCTGAAGTCGAAGGAAAACAGTCTATGCGGAAAATAGGGGAGAGTTCCTCGAGAAGGAACAATAGTAAAGCCTGTGCAAATTCGACTGACGGGAACAAGGCTTGGTACCATGGACAAAAGGCTCATTCCATTTGGTTAAAGCAATCTCAAAGCGGTAAGTCCAATCATATTGATTTTCATTCTCGGGTTGCTAACAAACCAATTTGGCCTGGACAGAGCAAGTATGTTGATTTAAAGTGTCATAGGGTTTGTTGGTACTGTGGTCACTCTGGTCACTACAAACAAAAGTGCCTCCTAAAGAAACACAATGAGGAAATTTCTCGCATTGCTAGGGAGAAAACAAATACTAAACCCTCAAAAATCAAATATGTTGCTCCCACACCCAGAAAGCCTAAGCTTGTCTGGGTTCGTAAAAACTAATCTTTTCCATACAGGATGAAGTAAGGAAAGGTTCCTGGTATTTTGATAGTGCATGCTCAAGTCACATGACAGGGAACAAAGGCTGGTTTACCTCACTTCAACAGGCCTTTGGAGGTTCAATAACCTTTGGAAATAAGAGTAAGGGAGAAGTGTGTGGTCTCGGTAAGGTAAGGCTCTCTAACCATATTATTGTGGATAACGTGACACTCGTGAATAATCTCAGATTCGATCTTTTCCGCGTGGCTCAACTATGTCAAAATAAGAAAAATAGGGTAGTCTTTACTACTAATGACTGTTATGTTGAGTGCATAAGTACAGGGAAAATTCTACTCAAAGGGATATGCGACAACAACGTCTACAAAGTTGATCCTGCTTTTATCCCTGAGAAGGAACTATGTCTGTTGTCCATCGCTGGGACAACAGATTTGTGGCATAAGAGGTTCGGACACGCAAGTCTTCAACTTCTTTCCAAACTTCATAGACAAGAACTGGTGAACGGTCTTCCTAAGATCGAAGCAACAAGAAATAAAGTTTGTGATGCTTGCATCAAAGGTAAGCAGGTAAGGTCATCCTTCAAGTCAAAGAAGGAGGTAAGTACTACTCGTCCTCTGGAACTAATCCACATGGATCTTTGTGGGCCTATGCGCAGAAGGAGCCGTGGGGGAAATGCCTATGTTTTTGTTATTGTTGATGACTATTCCAAGTACACGTGGACTCTCTTTTTGTCATCAAAGGACAAAGTATTCGCCGAATTTGAATCTTGGCTCAAGTCGATTGAGAGGAGTGTAGGACAATCTATGGGATCCATCCGTACTGATCATGGGACAGATCTTTGAGAACTCTCAGTTTATATCCCTCTGCAGGAACAACGGCATTAATCACAATTTCTCAACTCCCCGGACTCCGCAGCAAAATGGTGTTGTGGAAAGGAAGAACAAGACTCTGGAAGACATGACGCGTACTCTACTTATTGCAAGTGGTATTCCCATGAGCTTCTGGGCCGAAGCCTTGAACGTTGCCTGCTATGTTCTGAACAGGGCAACAATTCGCCCACTCTTGAACAAGACTTCCTATGAACTTCTAAGGGGAAGAAAGCCCAATGTGTCTCATCTACGCACGTTTGGTTGCAAATGTTTTGTCCACAACAATGGGAAGGATTCTCTTGGGAAGTTTGATCCCAGAAGTGATAAAGGAACCTTTGTAGGATACTCTCTTCACAGCAAAGCCTACAAAGTATTCAACAAGAGAACTAGAAAGGTAGAGGAAAGCATTCATGTGGTTTCCAATGAAACTGTTATGGCTGGTAACAATGTGCAGGTACAATCAGCTAGTGTTCCCTCAAACACTAGTCCGTCTGAAGATGATTGCTTTCAGCTTGTGGAAAACGGTGTTGGTGATGGGGTCCCTCCAAATCAAGACAATCATGATGACCCATCAACACCAAGAACTCTTGACACCACCAACTCTGTTGAGACTGATGCAGTTGCTCAGTCGTCTAAAGCATCTATGGTGCCTCAGGAGGAACAAAGCCCAATTCCTGACTCTGTGGAGTCTTCTGAGGAAAGACCTGTTGCTGAAAACAATGCTGAAGATGGTCCAGGTGATGTAGGGACTGGTGGTGAAAGCTCAAATGCAGGGAACGCTGAATCAGATGAGTTTGACATCAATAATTTGCAAATAAGGAACTACCAACAGAAGGGATCTCATCCAGTACATCTAATCGTTACAGACTTTCGAAAGGGAATTTCTCATAGCCTTCGCTCTTCTTTACAAAATTTATGTGCTTTTAATGCTTTTCTTTCTCTGTAAGAACCTAAAACTATAGGAGAAGCATTGAAGGATCCTGACTGGATAAACGCCATGCAAGAAGAGCTCTATCAATTCGAAAGGAACAAGGTTTGGCGGTTGGTTCCTCGCCCACAGAACAGAACGGTGATAAGAACAAAGTGGGTGTTCAGAAACAAGCTAGATGATTAAGGTCAGGTTACAAGGAACAAAGCAAGAATGGTGGTAAAAGGATACAACCAGCAGGAAGGAATCGACTATGCTGAGACATTTGCTCATGTTGCGAGGTTGGAAGCCATAAGACTTCTAATAGCTTACTCCTCTTTCCATGGCTTTAAACTGCAACAAATGGACGTAAAGACCGCCTTCTTGAATGGATTTCTCAAGGAGGAGGTCTATATGGAGCAAACACCCGGCTTTGAAGACGCATCCCAATCTGATCATGTCTACGTTCTTGACAAAGCATTGTATGGCCTTAAGCAGGCTCCGAGGGCTTGGTACGATAGGCTCTCCCAATTCCTTCTGTCTCGGTGTTATATTCGTGGGAAAGTAGACAAGACTATGTTCCTTCTGAAGGAGGGAAAGCACACTCTGATTGTGCAAGTCTATGTGGATGATATTATCTTTGGCTCCACAGATGATAAATTGGTTCAAAAAATCCCGAGTCTGATGGCCAGTGAATTCGAGATGAGCATGGTTGGGGAACTCAAGTTATTCCTAGGTCTTCAAGTCGCTCAGGGAGAAGATGGAACCAAAGTGCATCAACAGAAGTACCTCAGGGAATGTGTTAAGAAATTTGAAATGTCTGATGCAAAGCCCTTTACAACTCCCATTTCTCCCAACAATCCAATGGGCAAGGACGAACATGAGCAAGGAGTTGATCCATCTCTCTATCGAGGAATCATAGGTTCGCTTCTTTATCTCACTGCCAGTAGACCTGATATTATGTATAGTGTGTGTCTATGTGCTCGTTTTCAGGCTGATCCCAAAGAGACACACCTCAAAGCAGTGAAGAGGATTCTGAGATACTTGAAGGGAACAGATGATCTATGTCTGTGGTATCCAAGGGATGGAAACTTCGATCTAGTTGGGTACACAGATGCTGACTTCACAGGGAACAAAGTGGATAGAAAATCTACATCCGGAATAGCTCAGCTCCTTGGGCCGTGCTTAGTTTCATGGGGGGTCAAAGAAGCAGAATTCAGTTGCTCTATCAACTGCAGAAGCCGAATACATAGCCGCTGCTGCCTGTTGCACCCAACTCCTATGGCTTAAACAACAACTCAGCGACTATGGTATTCTTCTTGACTCTATTCCCATTCTTTGTGACAATACTAGTACAATAAATATCTCCAAGAATCATGTGAAACACTCACGTACCAAACATATCGGGATAAGGCATCACTTCTTACGTGACTGTGTAGAGAAAGGGTTGGTGTCCATGGACTTCTGCGGAACCAAGGATCAAATCGCTGACATTTTCACCAAGGCACTAAATAGGGAACCCTTCGAACAGTTCCGTATGGAGCTAGATATGATCTCTCTAAACTAATTGTCTATCTCTTATGTTCCCTCGATGATTGGCTAAATTATGGGGTAAATTGTGAAAGTTTAAATTTCATGTCTTGATCTACACTCATTCTCTTGATCATTAGTTGAATAACTTGCTTAGACTCATGCTCATACTTCACTTATGTGCAAAATCTCATACATGATCATCTATGCTATCGCAATAATACATGATTCAGCTTTCTTTCGGCCCAAAAGAGTCAACTTGATGTATTGATCCCTCATTATAAGCCCAAATGATTGTTGACTCTACAACTTACCCTAGCCATCATGTTTGACGCTTCCTATGAGCCCCTCTAATCATCCACATCTGGAAGCCTCTCATTCATGATTCAATATGTTAAAAGATTTCATATATTTTTGTGTGATGCTCTTTGTACCTTCTCTGGTAACGTTACCCCCAGCATCGCACGCTTCTACTTTTCTGGTTTGGCGGGAACATGAATCGTCTCCCTATGGTCTGCAGTAGTGATTTGAATGATGTGATGGGTAATTATGGCATGCAACTGCTTGGGAAGTGTTATTTTCATTTAGGATTGATGTGATGGCTGCGTGATGTTTGTTGCGCTTGAGATTTTGTGGGCTTTGATAGATTTGGACAAAATCTTTTACAAGATTTATTTTTGGAAGATATCTTCTTGGATGTGATCTTTGATATGAAAAAGAAAGAAAGAAGAGGATTGAGAGCATTATCCTTAGTACTTGAAAAGATATGAAAAAGGATTCTCGTGGTTTCTCCCCTCCTATCTATATGGCGACTTCAGCAAGGTTGCCCTATTGCACCCTTGTGTTGTTCCAAAAAAAATATCTGGAACACCACAAGGTATACAAAGAGGGGACCAATGAATCTTTCTTCTACCGGCGGTTGGATGCTAGTAACCTGCACAAGAAGTAGTTTGGGTTGCAAGAAGGTGCTGGCTGGGTCAAGGTTGAACCTGAGTTGGAAGCTGATGTGGATGAGGAAGAGTCTGAAGGTGCAGAGTCTAAGGGGGAACAGAAAGATGAACTTGATCTGCGAAGGGTCGTGAGGTGTATGTCTCGCGCAATATCTCTGTTGGCAGAACAACAAAGGCATCTTATGGAGGAAGTGCATGCTTTAATTGCTATTCATACTTCGGCTCCCTTTGCAGGCACCAGTGGTGCTTGATTCGTCTTTCTCTGGCTAACCAATTCCTCTTTTGTTCTCAGCTCATCTATCCCCTCGTTGCTTTGCTTTTTTTTGTCTCTGTTTCATGTGTTTGCCTTGATTGGCATGTTGATCATGTGTGTTTTTGTTGCTTATTTTGTTGTTGTCTTTGCACGTAGTCTTTGCTTGTCTGTTTCAATCTAATGAACAAGGGGTTGTTTGCTTATCTTGCCATGTTATTTTTCCTTTCACTTTTTACTTAAGTTTTTTATGATGCCAAAAGGGGGAAAATGACTGGTAACTTTAGTTGAGGGGGAACTAATCTTGCTTCATAGTTGCTGAACTAAGGGGGAACTATTATGTCTAAAGATTGAAAACTTTCTCAATACAACTGTCTTTATCTCGTATGTATGTTTGTCTTCAAGGATGTTTGTCACCATCAAAAAGGGAGAATTTGTTGAATTTCTTAGGTTTTGATGGTAACAAACATTCAGCTAATCTGGTAATCAAGTGTTTCAGGAACAATACAGTTGTCATAGGGAACCATTAGCAGCACAGGATTACAGCGGGAACAAAGCTCTCTCCATCTGCTTTGTTTCCTCTCAAGGAACATCAATGCCGAATAAACATCAAGCTACGAATGGAGTGAAGAATAATCAGCATGAAGATTATGAAGATTATCATTGAAGATCATGCGGTCACAGAAAAGGAAATCGGGTGGATCACGCCGATTGGAAGATTTGGAGAGAGAAGGATTTTTTCTTAATCCGATTATGTTATCTTAGAAAATCTTTTCTTAGATAATATATGCGGTTAAGATAATATCTTGTAAATCAAATAATATCTTCTTGTTGCTGATTTTAGAGAGAGAGATCTTATCTTGTTAAACAAGTTTATCGAGTTGTATAAAGAGAAGTGTGGGATTCATTTTCTAGGTACAAACTCAGAGCATTTAATTGAGAGAAAAGAAAGTGATGTGTCTGTGAGTCTTAGAAGATTGAGTTCGTGTTCATCGTTATAGAAGAGATTCAAATCTAGGTGGGAAGTCTAGGATTTGAAGTCCAGGCTACAATTGTAACCGAACAAGAAATCAATAAGACAAGTAGACTCTTCAAAATCCTCTCAAGCGAGAAGCTTGAAGTAGTGGTTTTTTTTTTAGCCAAATGATAAATTGTATTGATAGGTTGGGAAAAAGGCCCAACGTCCTATTTACACACACTAATGCATAACAAAAACAAACAACAACAACCAAAAACAAACAACAACCAAAAACAAAAAACAACACAAAACAACTAACAAGACAACCAAAAACACAACCAAACACAAACCAAAAACAACACAAGGCCACACACAGCCAGAAAATCAACAAAACATCAGCAAAATAAACCAAAAGCAACAGAAAACAGGACAGACAACAGCAACATCACAGTCGAAGCCACAAAACATCAGCAAAAACCAAAGCAACAAGGCCACACACAGCCAGAAAAGCAACAAGACATCAGCAAAATAAACCAAAGCAACAAAAACAGGACAGACAACAGCAACATCACAGCCGAAGCCTTCTCCTTAAAGCCCTTCCTCTTCTCCCTGAGATCTTCATCTTGTGCAGGATCCTCATCTTGCAATCCTCAATCACTGCTGCTACACAATGGACTGCATTACCTGCTCCATTCCTTCTAAAGATAGCTTCATTCCTCATCCTCCAGGTATTGTAGACTGTACCAGTCAAAGCTAGAAGCTTACTTAGGAAGATGTTGTTGTTTCTCTGATTACACTGAGCAAACCAGTCCCACCATTCAATCAGCCTTCTCTTCCTAGTTCTGACCCCTTGCCAATGCATGACAATCTGGGTGACCTCCTGCACAACTGAGCAATCAAACCATAAATGATCTTCATCCTCATCAGCTTCATGACACAGCACACATCTTGCTGAAGGAATGACACCCCATCTGTGTAGTTTAATTGTTGTTGGGAGTCGACCAAGAGTAGCCAACCAGCAGATAACACTCCATTTCCTTGGATGAACACCTTCCCATAAGACCTTACACCAAGGCTGTTCCTGGGAATGATTCTTGAGCATGTTATAGAGAGCTTGGCTATCCATCTTCCCATTCTTCTTGGATAGAAAAAAAAACATCAGTGATATTCACACCCTAATGCTCCATGATCTTATTCTTAATAATCATTAGGTGCTTCCACATTGCTGAGCTGCATGTGCTAGCCTCCATATTCCAGATTGGGACATCCTTAGTAAGATGTTTCTTAGCCCATACAGTCCACAGATTCACCTTATCCTTACACAAGTCAAAAATGAGATGAAACATTAAAGTATCATTCCATGAGAGCAATTCCTTGAAGTTCAGCCCCTCTTCTGAAAAAGGTCTACAAACCTCACTCTAAGCAACAAGACACCTCTTGCTCTCAACCTCACCAGACCAGAGAAAAACTCTACAAATAGAGTTTATCTTCTTGATGATCTTCTTAGGAATAAAGATAACTTTCATCCAAAAAGACACAACCCCTTCAAGGATAGCTCTGATAATTTGGGCTCTTCCTGCATAAGACACTTTCCTAGCACTTCTATTCTGAATCACATTCTTAATTTTATTCAGAAGAGGATCATAAGCACCAACCAGCAGCTTCTTAGAGTGCAAAGGAGCTCCAAGATATTTAACAGGGAAAGTTCCTTGACTAAAATTAAGAATCTCTAAGCATTCTCTCTTTCTGACATCATTCAAACCACCAAAGAAAACCTTAGACTTAGCAGGGTTAGCTATCAAACCTGATTCCTCACCAAACTCAGTCAAGCAGTGTTTGATCAGCCTCAGAGATGGAAAAGTTGGCTTACAAAAGATTAAGAGATCATCAGCAAATACAATATTTGTAAGTTGAAGTTGTTTGCACTTTGGGTGGAATCTAAATTCTCTGTTTGTGCTCATCAACTTCATCTTCCTAGCAAAAACCTCCATGACAATGACAAAGAGGAAGGGAGAAAGAGGGTCACCTTGTCTCAATCCTCTCTTCCCTTCAAAAAAACCTCTTGCTTCTCCATTTATAATAACTGAGAAGCAAGGAGTGCTTACACACTCCATAATCCAAGATATCAGTTGCCTAGGAATATTGAGGAATAGAAGGCAATGTTCCAGATAATTCCAAGACACACAGTCATAAGCTTTCTGAAGATCTATCTGCAACATACATCTTGGAGAGGTGATGGTACTGTCATAACCTCTCACCAACTCCCCAGCAACCACCATGTTATGAGCTATAGACCTTCCAGAAACAAAAGCACCCTGATTTATGGAAATGATATCATCTAGGAAGGGTCTTAATTTCTTGACTAAGACTTTAGAAATGATTTTCAGCATAGTATTGCAACAAGATATTGGCCTGAATTCTTTCACCAAGAAGGGATGAGTGACCTTAGGAATGAGGCAAACAAAGGTAGCATTTGTTTGCCTAAGTAGTCTTCCTCTACTGAAGAACTCTCTTGTAGCAGCACAAACATCTTCCTTAATCATGTCCCAGCCCTGCTTGAAGAACCAACTGCCAAATCCATCTGGTCCAGGAGATTTCTGATTTCCCAGACTAAAGACAACATCTCTTATAACTTGAGGAGTAGGAACTTCACATAAGCTCTCATGGCTATCATCACTAATTTTAGCACCTCCGTATCTCTCAAAATTCAGACTAACTTGAGGAGTAGCCCTTCCAAAAAGACCAATGTAGAAATCAAGCACTTCTCTTTCTATCTCTGCTTGAGTATCCAGTGAATTCCCATTACTATCTTTCAAAGTGAAGATAGTACATCTTGCCTTACTAGCTTTTATGCCATTATAAAAAATAGAAGAGGTTTCCTCCCCCAATTTGATCCAGTCAATCTTAGCTCTCTGGGCAATGAAGCTATTCAACTGTGCAAGTCTAAGATCAAGAGCATCCTTAGCCTCCATAACAGCTTTCTGATGTACAACACTGAAGAAATCATTTTGAAGATCATCATTTGCTACTTTAAGTTTGTCAACACACTCATCAACCATAACTTCAAGCTTCCTGAATCTCCCTTTCTGCCACTTTTTCAACTCAGTTTTAACTCTTTTTAATTTCTCAGCAACCACAAACTGAGCAGTTCCTTGGATAGGCCTTTGCCAAACATTCTTAACAAGATCAGCATAATCATCCTCTTCAGTCCAGAAGTTCCTAAACATAAAAGGAATCTTCTTAAAGCCTTGAGTAGGGTTAACCTGCACCACACAAGGAGAATGGTCTGAAATACAAGGGTCAGAGAAAAAAACTCTAGAAGCAGGAAAAGCAACTTCCCATTCATTGTTGATCAACATCCTTTCCAGCTTGCAAGCAATCCTGTCCACACCTTCTTGTTGGTTGCTCCATGTATATTTGGCCCCAGAAAACACATGATCCTGAACATTTAACTGTTCCAGAACAGAAGTTAGTTCATTGCCAACTCTGAAATTATGTCTAAAGGATAACTTCTCTCCAGAATTTAGGACACAGTTGAAATCACCAACTATCGTCCAAGGCCCTGTGATAGTTTGCGAAATACTTTCCAATTCCCTCCAGAGATCAAGTCTCCCATTCTGAGCATTTGATGCATAGACAAAAGATGCAAAGAAAGAGAGCTGCCCATCCTTGCTAGCAATGGTACAATGAGCCAATTGTCTAGAGAAAGAATGAACCAAGACATCCACTATAGCTGAGTCCCAAGTCACCCATATCCTCCCTCTCTCCAGAGGAGAACTGTTAGTAACAAAAGGCCAATTTTTCATAAGTCGACTGGCCACATCCAGCTCTTTATTGAAAGGAACTTTAGTTTCAAGAAAAGAAACTAAACTCAGTTTATTCTTTCTAACCATATCTCTAACCATCCTAGTCCTAGGGGAAGAGCAGCACCCCCTAGTATTCCAAGCACCAAAACAAAGCTCAGTCATTAGGATTGCCCATGGAGCTGCTACCACTCCCAATCCCTGAAGAGGTAAGGCTTCTATCTGCCTGAGAACTCTGAACAACTGAGCTATAAGTTTGAGCTCTCTGCTTCCCTTTTTGTTTTTGTTGTTTCTGAGGAGGCCTCAATATCTCATTAGTCTTCTGCTTACGTTGCTCATTGTCTTTAGTCTTTCCACCAGTCAAAGCATATTCTCCATCATGACCTTTAGTACTTTCAATTTCAACAGGATCATGAATCAATGAGTCAGAATTAGCCTTCCTTACCCATACCTTTCCTCCCTGTGCCACTGCCAGATTACTTCCATTCTTCTGAGCCTCTTTCTGTCTCTTTTGATGCCAACATTTCCTTTCATTGTGCCCAAAAACATTGCAACAAGCGCAACACCATGGAACCCACTCAAACCATATTTTGTATTTGTAAATTCTACCATCCGGGCCTTTGAGTATCACTGCTTCCCTTTGAATGTCTTTAACCTTTACCTTTATCAAGAGCCTTGCATAAGAAACTTTACTTCCAGTCGCAGTAAAGTCATCCATACCTATAGGTATACCAATCATACTTGCAATTATACTCAACATATGACTAGAGAAGAAGATAGGGTCAAGATTCCGAATCTGAACCCAGGCTGGAACAGATTCAAAACTGGACCAAGCAACTGCAGTACCTGGGAGCCATCTCATAAGAGCCAAAGGTCTGATACCGTCCACTAGCCAGGGTCCATGATCCTCAACCCACTCCATATGCTCTTGACAATTAAATCGAAATGTCCAGATTCCATTGCTCTGAACTTGCACTTCCGCAGTTGAGTTCCCCCAATTCTCTTTCATAAAGCACTTCATCTCTTCCATCGAGATTTGCTTTCCCATTATCCCTCCAATCATCGAGAATTTCCAAATATCAACCTCATTCTTCACCTCTTCATCAGAGAATTCATATATTTCCTTATCATCGATCTCAATAAGCTCAAGTTTATGCAATGTCGATTTTATCCTAGAATTCTTCGCTACTTTCTGCTCTAGGGATTTCGTAGTAGGGAGATCTACCACAGTTTCGAGATCAATCACATTACCAGAACTCCCCTCATTGACTTGCTTCAACGAATTAGCCAGAGACAAATTCTCCAGATCGGCTTCTCGATTCGCTGAATTAGGGCCAACAAAATGTTTTCCAGCACTTTTCACAATCGGATTCTCCAGATTAGCACGGTTATGTGAATTAGAATTCAGATTCTCAGTCGAATTCAGAAAAACTTTCGAAATCGGAGAATCTGAACTCATCGCCGTCGGCTGATCTGTTTTGCTCCGCTCAGAAGAGATTGTCGATGAAACAGTCTTCGAACCACCACCACGCCCTGTCTTCGCCATGAATCTGGTCTTCACGCCCATCGGAGAGCTCATGCACGATCAATCACCACTGAATTAGCCAAATCGTTGGTTATCTTCACCGGCAAGAAATCGCCAAAAGAGAGGTTTCCGAGAGAGAGCGGGACAGACAGATCAACGGGTCAGAAGTAGTGATTTTACTTAATTAGTTATTTGACTGATTAAGGTTTTCAGTATACATTGTGAATTCTTTATATTATATTTCCTGCTATTATATTCCGATGCACCTTCTGTGGGAACAAAGTATTTGTTCCCTCAGACATAACGCTAACGATCCAACAGCGTTACGATCCAACAGTTTGATGATTAGCGAATCATCATGAAGTACTATATATTAGATATTGGCTGAAGAAAAAAAATCAACTTCGATCAGATAATATGAAAACAAAAATCACCGGCCTCAGCCTTTTTATTGTTTAATGTTGTAGAATTTGTTCATGGATATTATTTTCTCTTCTAATATACTGACTTTCGTGGAATTTAAGACTAAAATAAAATTTACCGAACCGGGGAGCTTTCGAAGAACAAAGCTAACCTTGATCGGGGATCATGTGCAAGGCAACCTCTCGGTGCGAAATATGAATGCATCTCGTCCGTTTATTATGGCGCGTCCTTTCCAGTTTATGTGATGTTTTTTTTCCTCTTAATAAATTATTGGAAGAGTGCGGTTCCGGTGCGGAGCACTCTTTCCGTGCGGACATGTACTATAGGGCCTTATTTATGTACTTTTGTGCCTTATTTATGCACTTTTACAAAAATTTTGAAAAATGATTGAAAAAAAATTTGAAAAAGATTATTTTTATTTTTTTTTGAAAAAGTGCACAAATAAGACGTTAAAGTGCACAAATAAGACCCAAAAGTATATGCTCCGCACGTCCGCACGGAAAGAGTGCTCCGCATATGATCCAAACTCATTATTGGAAAATTATGTTTGATACCCCTGTGGTTAAGGTTAATTCTGATGGTGTTTCGCGTTTAAAAATTTCTTGTTGGTACCCATGTAATTTATAACCAGTTCGGTTTGTGTCGTGTTAAAATTTCTCACTTTTCTATTAGTTTTAAAAAAATTAAAAGGAAAAACAAAAAAACAAAAAAAAAAACAAACAAATCAAAATGATAAAATTCCATCTTTTAACTTTCACCCACTTCTTCTTCAACATCACTCACACCGCCGACCTCTCCTACTCTGGACATTAGACAAGACTCTCCTACTGTGGACAAGGCCGGAGGCGAGTCGGGGTTGGGAAAGGCCGGCGAAGGAGGCGTACCCGGCGGTGGACACGTGCGACCCAGCGGCGAACAGGCCCGTGAAATCAATTTTTTTTTTTTGCGAATTTTGGTGCGATTAGGGAGAATTAGGATGCGGTTTATCTAATTTACACTATTATTTGATCTTGTTACATCCAATTTAGAATGAAATAGGAGTTAGGTTATTTTTTAGGGTTCAAATTAGGGGTTGATTTTAGGGTTGAAATTAAGGGTTAATTTTAGGGTTCGAATTAGGGGTTGTAAATCTACATATGAGCTTAACTGAAAGCTTCTAATGTGTTATAGGGAAATATTTTGGTTTTAACCTCAATATATTCTTGGACTTTAGCACCAATTTGGTTGAGCTTAACTGAAAGCTTTTAATTTGCATATGAGTGTATATATATAATGTTATAGCTACGGTGGCACTTTAGGAAAATGAGCACCAATTTGGTGCATGATTTTTTTTTGACAAATTTTGGGTTTGAATATTCATAAACTATTAGTAGTTGATTTTTAGCCATGGTTGTAACTAGGCACACTGTGCTTGGAAAGGTCGGGGGTGTGAATGATGTTGAAGAAGAAGTGGGTAAAAGTTAAAAGATGGATTTTATCATTTTGATTTGTATTTTGTGTTTTAATTTTCCTTTTTTTTGTTTTTTATTTGTTTTTCCTTTTGTTTTTTTTTTAAAAACTAAAAGAAAAGTGAGGAAATTTAACATTAAGGACACGGACCGAACTGGTGATAAATTACAGAGATACCAACAGAAAAGCTTTTAAACGCGGGACACCATCAGGAATAACCTTAACTACAGGGGTATCAAACAAAATTTTCCTAAATGATTAAAAGCTCATGGCCTACCTAATTTTGGAGTGTGAAAGGAAGGGAGATGTCTTTGGTTCAACACCCCAAACAACACTCCTTTGTTATTTTTTTCAATTTTCTTAATTACGTAAACCATAAATATTTACTAATTATTTTAAATTAAATATGGGAGGAAGAAGACATTATCATTTATGAACATTAAGTGACAATATATGTACATCAATAAACAATATGTACCTCTAGTTTATGAACATCAGATAATTGATATATGAACACATGAATGTTACATATGAACATTGACGTTATCATATATGAACATCAACACACACAACCAAGTAAAAAGAATTTCAAATATACGAACATGTCCATGTCACGTACATATGAACCTTACATAACTAATGTATGAACATGTGCATGTTACATATGAATCTCAAAGACCAAGTAAAAAGAATTTCAAACATGAACATGTGCATGTTATACATAAACTTTAAAGATCTAATACATGAACATGTTCATGTTACATATGAACCTCAAAGACTAAGTAAAAAAAATCCAAACATGAACATATACATGTTACACATGAACTTTACAGAACTAATATATGAACATGTGCATGTTACATATGAACCTCAAAGACCAAGTAAAAAGAAATAAACATAAAGGGTGATGGGTTAATAATTATATACTATGCTTAAGGTTCACATTGAACACAATAGAAGTCCATACTAAATATACTCAATTAATGAATATCTAGTATAAAGTGTGTTTGTATATCTATAGTTTACTTTAGTATGTAAATTTTTAGTACAAACTGTATGAATATTTAGTGTTAATATATGAACCTTATAGTACAAATAAATGAACATCTAGTGTTTATATATGAACGTAAATATAACAGTTAAGAACACGGAAAAAAAAATTATGGATTAAAAAAAAAGTTTGCGATATTTACGAAAATGCAATCGTGCCACTTAATCTCACACATTTCTTCCCCTTTATCTAGGACTCACAATGCTTCTTACTTCTTACTTTAAGAGACAAATGTATGGGTCTCCCCTCAACTATCCTTTGCTAGCATGAAATTGTAAGAATAAGATCTTGTAAATAAGATATAATAATATATTATACATATTCTATATTTATTTTAGACTCTTGTACTTATATACACTCTTAGTAATACATTGGCAACCTTAAGTGAGATTTTACAACCTCTCACATTGTATCAGCTTAACCACCAAATATCCATAATCTCCCCTCCATCAACCAATTCTCTATTCTCCCCTCTTCTCCTTCTCCGACGATGTCCGACCTCACGCCATATAATGCCCCTCTGGCCACCGACAACCAAGGTCGTGAAACACCCACCACCGAATCCACCACTACCACAAATATGGCCCCTACCGTCCTCAATCCCATGGAAATCACTCAATAGCAGGCCCTTCATGTTGCGATTGTCTTGACCCATGTTCCCATTCAATTGGATCTCTCTTCTTCCAATTACAACAAGTGGTATGAAGTTTCCTTGTCATTGTTGGAAAATTTACCATTCGCTCTAGCATTCACGGTACATCTTCCTCTTTTGCACCCAATGATGAGACTTGGTAGATGCTCGACTTCATCGTCTTGTCTTGGATCTACAATTTTATTTCCTCAGACATATTCGACAACGTCATGAATGCTTCCACATTCACCATTTGGACCGGCATTGAAAACTTATTTCGGATAATAATAAGAGTCGAGTCATTCACTTTGATTCCCAATTACGCGGTCAGACTCAAGGCAATTTGACAGTAACTGAATACTATGGAAAATTGAAGACCCTTGCGGATGGATTAGTAGATGTTAACAATCTGATATCTGATAAGGCCCTGGTTTTCTAGGCTTTTCAGGGTCTCAACAACAAATTTGCAACAATGGTGGTTTTTATCCCATTACAAAAACCTTTCGCCTCTTTCCTGAAAACCCAAACCTTTATTCTTCTTCAAGAATCTTGACGGGCCAATATAACGCCTCTTTCATTAGCACTCATAACCACCGTTGACACCCCAGGTACACTGTCAGCCACCACATCAGCATCTTCCCCACCATCCTTCCTATCTTCGGCGACATCTTCGTCCTCTTGCAGCAACCAAACGTCAACTACCGGCTACACCGGGTGTGAGAAACACACGGGGTGTGGCAGGGGCGACGGTCGTTGATACTCTCAACAATAACAACTTTTGGAGCTTCTAGTTGGGCAATAACCATGGAATCATATTAAGAACTAGATAATCGGTGATGTGATCCTATTTTCCATCAAGTCCCAAAACAATCCCAATGTTGTTTCGAAGAAAGAATCTTAGAGCTGGAAGATGACAAAACAATACAATTTCACCCTACGACACCCGAGCAATGTTTTGGCTCGTTTAGGAGATACAAATTCCAATGGTTGCCCATGAATAGTCATTGGAAAGATAAAAGAAAGGGGCATAACTTTAGCGATACGTTCGTTCCCAAATATGCCAGAAACATGCCGAAAACTACCTATCATTCTAGAAGCTTAAATCTTGATGTTAAGTGTCACCACCAAATTCAACTCAAGGAAGGATAAACAACTTTATCACCTCCAAGAACATAATGTGAATGTCAAACATTAATGATGGATGATTATGTCATGGATTAAGTGTATTTTATGCAAGTAATAATGACTTTACTCTTCCTCTCCATTAGCCATCAAAACAAGCTATGCCAAGAGTATTCCACGATAGTAATTAAGTTGTTGTCGTATAAATAACACTCAAGATCAACTCCTAGTAATCTAATAAGAATAATCCCTTGTCGGTTTCATACCTTATTTGGGATATCTATTAAGGTTATATCATGTCGACCTCAAACCTAATAGATATCTGATCAACTTTCATCAATTGCTTTAAGTAGTCTAGGGTTGAATCAAATGAAGTTTCAAGTTTCAATTCGGCCAAATATCATAATTAAGTCTACCTACATATTGTTGGAATCACCACAATCTTAGATATATAGAATTAGTGTAGGATCGTGATTGTTAGAAAATAACTTAAGGAACTCAGAATATGAATTCTAAGTTCCCTTCGCAGCGGAAATAAACAATCAAACAAATAACATGTTCCTTATAGTGGAAACCTTTGATTGCCAACTAGCAATCCAGGATAAAAACCACTACCTTTCTTTCGAAAGGATTTCAAGGTCTACTTCTTGATTTCTTATCTCTTTTGGTTACAGCTTATCCTAGGAACAAACACACAGTTTCTTTGCCTTACACACAGTTAGGCAATCCTAGATAACTTAACACAATCAATAATTTATCCAAGAAATAGACCTTCGCACCTAGGAACTATCACTTACAGTCACAAGAACTTAACACTCAGCTCTTCTCTTCCTTGACTAGTTCCTCTTGATCTCGGTTTGCTTTGATGATCTTGTTTGAAGGTTCACACTTGATATTTGCTAATGAGTGTGATTCGTATTTCAGTGCATGAAGATAACTCTCTTGAGTTAGTCTTCCTTTTATAGAGGATTCTTCGCAGCTTAATCCTCTCTGGGTTCCCACAGATTGAGCTTGCCCTAGGATCAGTGGTTCTCCTTGGTCCACGTTGTTCTTGGCATGTGCAAACAACCTAGGCAGCTCAGAATCTCTCTTGGTTGGTCAACTACCTCAGACGAGTCTTGCTATGTCGTTGTTCAAATGCTTTCGTCTGAGGTTGAGCAAGCTGGGCGCTTGGGAACTGTCTTCTGGATAGTGACATCTCTATGTCCTGTCGCTTTCATCTTTTCTGTCTGAGGTTCAGCATTTATGGGTATCTTGTTGTTTTGTTCTGGACATTGGCAGACCTTTGGAAACTTCGGACAAGTCGTTTTCAACAACTTTTGTCCTAGGTTGTGTGTTTCCAGATTTCTCGGAAATCGCAGCCTTGCATGCTACCTTTCTGGGTACACCTGGGTTCCTCTGGGTTCCTTCTTCTGTCTTGTTCCTTTGGTTCTCTTTGTCCTGTTTGGTTTTCTTGCCTTTGGTATATTCCTGTGGTTCCTTAAAACACATCTTTGAGATAAAACATTAGTATCATAATATTTGTCATCTTCAAAAGTAGAGAAACTGAGGAAAGGAACTCTCAGGGAAACCGAGGTTACAGAGTTCCGTTTCCTAACAATTTCCCCCTTTTTGATGATGACAAATACAATGAACCTGACAACATAATAGGACTTGAATTTCATGAGATTGAGTTTTAAGGGATTTTCAATATTACAGAGTAATGAGGAACATTCAATGGTTGCAAATTTCCTCTAAGCAAGTGAACGAGTTTATTTCAAATTCCCCCTTAGAAGTAGAACTAGTTCAGAGTTCCTATTAGTCAAGTGGTTTCCAAAGTTCAAGGTTCCTATCCTTTTCTTCCCCCTTTTGACATCATCGAAAAGATTAAATGCTAGTTAAGAACAGGATATCCAAGTGAATATGCAAATGCATCAATCCCATAACAGAGACATAATGAAAACTTAGGGCAAAGACAAATTGATCATTGGAACGAAACCAAAAGATAGTCATTAAAACTTAACACTGATCATTATTCATAGAAAGGATAAGATAAGCCACAAAACAACACAAACTAATAACTTAACAACCACCGACAAGAACCAACAACAAAATAACAAACGACGAGAGCAACAACAAAAGCAATCGTTAGGAAAGACGACATGGGGAAGGAAAAGAGAAGTAGGATCCTAGGGGAAACTACTAGCACGCTGTGATGTTACAGCACTGGGAACCAAAACAAGCGTTCCTATGGCAGAGCAGCGGCCTCCTCTTCATCAACTTTGTCGTCAATTCCTATATTTTGGCCTGTGGCCTGATGAGCACCGATTGCATCTTCCCAATTCATCTGAAGGACTTTCACCAGACTTATCACAACTGAGCTCATTTTTCCCAACTCTTGTACTTGATCACGGAGGGCGACCGGGATGGCAGTCGAGCCTTCCATGATTGCTTTTTCAATACGATCCAAAGCAAAGAGGATCACAGAGGAGTCTAAAGAGGGGTTGAGTTGTGGTCGGGAGCTAGAAGGGGCCTGGGAACTCGCCTTTTCCTTAGGCGGATTGGCTTGAGCGTCAGAAGGGTTGGGTTGTTGTTCCTTTGTCTTCAACTTCCGGACAGTGGCCATGGTAAGGCGCTTGCTATAGACTGTCTCAGGCAAATCATCTAGGTATTGGTGAAGGTTAGAGAGAATAGACTTGATGATATGAGGGAAGGGTAGGGCATGGGAGACATGGGATGAACAGAACTGCATATGGGCCAACACAATGCGAGGGAGATCAATCTGGACACCAGAGAGCACCTTGTCCATAAAAATGGAGTCTGTGATGAGAACGTCGTTCCTGTGCTCCTGTCTGGGGACTAGATTACGGGTGATCCAGAAGTGTAACATCTTGTTTGTGATGGAGAGGTCCTTTGTCTCCAAGGATTGGGGGGAGGCGCCATCGTAGATTTTCTTGACCACTTCTCTCTTGGATTTGTAGCCTTTTCCCTTGGGCCACCCCTTTTTCTGAGGGAGAATGCCAAACCCAGACCTGGACTCAATCCCTAGAGCGGATGCGATGAGGTTGGAGGATAGGGGATAGATGGTTCCCTTCCATATGAGAATAGCATCGTTACAGGGACAATTGTCTTTAGCGGGTACAAACTCGATAGACTGGTAAAACAGGCGGACGACCTCATCAGAAGCAGAGAAGGGCTCAATCAACATCTCGTCCCATCCTTGGTACTGCAGGAGGGAGTGGAACTCAGCAAGGGCTTCTCCAAACATATCATCATCTTCTTCTTCTTCCAGTTCTTGTGACCAGAACTCTTTGCCGATTATGAGGGGCTTGAGGATCTTCCTCTTAGAGAAGATAGAGGAGACGAGACCCAGGGAGGAAGAGGCAGAGACGGTTAGGGCTTTGGTTCTTTTGGAGGGTTTCTGCTCGTTGGATTGAGGAACATAGGGAACCAAGGCTTGGGAACTCATTTTTCGTTGTTGTAGCCTGGTGGCAACAGAGGGACCAGGATTGGAAGGGGGTTTTGATTTGAGGCTTGCTGGTGAGGGCTCAGGGCTGGAGAGCGTTTGAATAGACTTGTCAGGGGAGGAGTCATGAGAGTCACCTTCGGGGATGGATTTTGTAGCCGATTCCGAGGCCGGGGTGATGGCTAAGGCTTTCTCCTCAGCCAGTGATTTTGACGGCTTCTCAAGTTTCTCTTCAGGTTTCTCCGCTGTTGTCTCCACAGTTTTATCTTCAGGTTGGGTTTTTGGAGAAGTGGTGGCAGAAATAGGCTTGGAGGAAGATGCTGCCTTCTTTTCGCGAAATGCTTTGAGAAGGGCTGCCTCCTCTTCATCCAGGATAACATTGGGGTTTGGATTGGCCATTTTTTAGAGGTTAAGGATTTTTGTGTTTAAGAGAGAGAGAAGTGGAAGATCAGAGAGATGGCGAGTTGTGGGATTAGCTTGGAGCAACAGGGCAACTCTTAAAGGTGGTGAGGACGGAAGGGACGTTGAGACAAATCTAGCCGTTGAGAAGATTGGGGAGAATCTGGAGCATTGAAGGCTCTTTGCAGCTTTCCCGAACGGTCAATACAAATTCAAAGCTTACCCATTCAGAGAGGAGGGAGGTCTGCCAACTGATAGGACGTGACTGACCTCTGCGATTTTGCCATAAATAGCTTTGGGGGAGAGCCAAAGTAGCCGTTGGAAGTATGCTTCATCATGGTTCCTTTCTGGCGATATATTCAACGTGCTAGAAGGACAAGTGGGAACCTTTGATGTGGGTTTAAACAATGGAACCAAAAAATTACGTTCCCATACAAGAAATTAGGGTAGGCCATTTATCGCATTGCACAATAATTCTCAGAGAGGGTTTAGGGATGGATCATAGAGAATTAAAGTGAGCAATGAGGCAGGGGAAGGTCTTAGTACACAATCATCATTTCGGCTTGTAGTATTGGGTTAGAAATATGATCAGATTGTGACTTTTGGGCCATTCAAAGAAACTTGAACAATGAAGAAGTGGAAAGAATAATGAGGACCAGAAGGACACGAGCCAGAAAAATTTATCTAAACCCTTTTTAAAGAGACCATTATGAAAAGTAGGGTTTGAAGCAACAGATATAACACAAAGATATCAAGACTCAACAAGTTGACAATCTTAAACTAGACAATCAGGGGAACTGGAAATGAACCTTTATACTAAAGTCACTACTAGGTTATAGGAATCATTCCTAGTTCCAATCTAAGGTTCTCGAAAGGAACTCTATTCAAGGCTTTAGTGAATATATCTGCAACCTGATCTTCAGTTCTACAAAACTTCATAATGATGTTTCCCTTCTCAACATGATCTCTAAGAAAATGATGTCTTATGTCGATATGTTTGGTCTTAGTATGATGCACAGGATTCTTTGAAATGTTTATGGCACTAGTGTTATCACAAAGAATTGTAAGAGGGCCATAAGACATACCAAAATCCGCGAGTTGTTGCTTTAGCCAGAGAAGTTGGGAACAGCAGGAGGCAGCCGCAATATACTCGGATTCTGTGGTGGAGAGGGAGACTGAGACTTGTTTCTTGGATCCCCATGACACAAGGCAAGGGCCTAGGAACTGTGCCATTCCAGAAGTGCTCTTCCTATCCACCAAGTATCCAGCATAATCAGCATCAGTGAAGCCCATTAGCTCAAATGGACACTCTTTGGGGTACCAAATGCAGAGAGAGTCAGTTCTCTTGAGATATCTAAGTATTCTCTTCACAGCAGCCAAGTGGGTTTCTCTTGGACAGGATTGGAACCTAGCACACAAGCCAACAGCAAAAACAATGTCTGGTCGACTAGCAGTTAGGTACATGAGTGAGCCTACCATACCTCTATAGAGCTTCTCCTCCACAAGAGGACTCGAATGGTCCTTATCCAAATGGGCAATGGTGGATATAGGAGTGGAGAGAGGCTTGCATGAATCCATTTTGAACTTCTTCAATAGTTACATGACATACTTCTGTTGGTGAATTTGTATGCCATCTTTCTTTTGAGTGATTTGTAATCCGAGGAAGAAGGTGAGTTCCCCAATTAGGCTCATTTCAAATTCACTGCTCATCAGGTCTTTGAACTTATCTACAAGGGACAGGTTAGTGGAACCAAAAATGATATCATCAACATAAATTTGAACCACTAAGATGTTATCTTCTTCTTCTAGGATGAAGAGAGTCTTATCAATGACTCCACGCCTATAGCCATTTGAGAGTAGGAACTGGGCAAGACGATCATACCAAGCTCTGGGAGCTTGCTTGAGGCCATAGAGTGCATTGTCTAGAAAGTAGACATGATCAGGATGATCGTCGTCTTCAAAACCAGGTGGTTGCTTTACATAGACTTCTTCTGAAGAATTCCATTGAGGAAGGCCGTCTTTACATCCATTTGGAATAACTTGAACCCTTTGTGTGATGAAAAGGCAATCAACAATCTTATTGCCTCAATCCTTGCCACTGGAGCATAGGTTTCATCATAGTCGATGTCTTCTTGTTGATTGTATCCTTGAGCAACGAGTCTTGCTTTGTTCCTTATCACAGCTCTTGTATCATCTAGCTTGTTTCTGAAAACCCATCTAGTTCCTATGATGTGTTTATCCTTGGGACAGGGAACTAGATGCCATACTTTGTTCCTTTCAAACTGATGGAGCTCTTCTTGCATAGCTTGGATCCAGTCCGCATCCTTCAGTGCCTCACCTATGTTCTTTGGTTCCACAATAGACAGAAAAGCATTGAAAGCAAAGAAGGTTAGATGTTCAAACCTGACTGGAGGCTTGATGACTCTTCTTTCTCTATTAGGAGCTAGAGCATTTGATGTGGAGACATTCTGAGTTGAACATTCAGCTTCCTGGTTGGAATCACCTTCTCCATTGAAGATCATGTGGGAAGATGAGTCATTGAAGTCTCCACAGATGTTGTCGTCATGCTCATGGTTCCCAGAAATGGATTGTTGTTCATTGTTCATGAGAACTGGTGGAGGAGCCATTGGAGGGTTCCGAGCAGCAGTGCAGGAACTGGGTGGAGTGACATCTTCATCTGGATTTTCTTGATATGACTTGGGAAACGGGTCTTCAAAGGAATTGGTGGTGTTCTGCACAATCTTTCCAAGTGATTTTTCATTAAAAATAACATGAACACTTTCTTCCACCTTTTTAGTCCTTTTGTTGAAGACTTTGTACGCCTTGCTACCCGAGGCGTATCCAATGAAGATTCCTTCATCACTTCTTGGGTGGAATTTGCCAAGATTGTCCTTCCCATTGTTGTGCACAAAGCACTTGCATCCAAACACCCTCAGATGCGAGATGTTGGGAACTCTTCCTCTTAGGAGCTCATAGGGTGTCTTTTCTGTGATTGGGTGAAGCATGGCTCGATTGATGATGTAGCAAGCTGTGTTGATCGCCTCAGCCCAAAATGATTGAGAGAGTCCACTTGAGATCAGCATAGTCCGAGCCATGTCTTCCAAAGTTCTGTTCTTCCTTTCCACTACTCTATTTTATTGAGGAGTGTATGGTGCAGAGAAATTGTGATCAATGCCATGCTCACTGCAAAAGGTTAGAAGTTCTCCATTTTCGAATTCGGTACCATGGTCAGACCGAATAACATTGAGTGAACAATCAAGAGATTTTTCTAACAAGGGAACCAGAGCTTTAAAGCGGTCAATAACTTCACTCTTAGATTTAATAAAGATGGTCCAAGTAAAGCGAGAGAAGTCATCGACAAGAACAAAGATATACCTGTTCCCTCCTAGGCTCTAAACTTTCATGGGTCCACACAGATCCATGTGGATGAGTTCAAGAGGCCTTGAGGTGCTTACCATGTTTTTGGACTTGAAGGAACTACGAGCCTGTTTTCCTTTTACACAGTCAGAGCACAGTTCCTTAGATGTGCCACTTAGCTTTGGCAGCCCTCTGACTAGCTCCTTTGAGTGTAGCTTTTGAATCAGCTTGGTGCTAGCATGACCGAGGCGTTGATGCCACAAATCAGCTTGGTCATTCACAGTTGAGAGACAAAGTTTCTCCTTGGGAACAAAGGATGGATCAATTATGTAGACATTGTTGAATCTTTTCCCTTTTAGGATGATTTGTCCCGAGGAGTCAAGGACTGAACATTCGTTGGATCTGAATCTAACTTCATTGTCTCCTTGATCACACAGCTGTGACACACTTATTATATCAAAACCAAGGTTATCAACAAGGTGAACTTTGTTTACCTGAATGTGGTCGTTGAGTTTCACAGTTCCTATTCCACAAATTTTCCCTTTGCTTTTGTCTCCAAAGGATATGTTTCCACCTTGGAGAGGTTGAAGAGAGGTCATTTGATTTCTTCTTCCAGTCATATGGCATGAGCAACCATTGTCAATGTACCATAGTTGGGGTTGCCTCTCTTCTTTCTGCACGCAAGGGAACTAAGATTTCTGAACCCAGCGAAGCTTGGCTTTATTGGGGGGATTAGCATTCAGAGTCTGTGAGTAGCCAGGGAATTGGTTCCTTTCATGGTAATGTGTACTTTTCTCCTTTTCAAAGTTCCTTTTCTTAGCACAGTCAGTGTTGTAATGACCATTATTATCACAGTAGGTACACAAACGATTGTAAACAACATGTCCATATTTTCCTTTTCCTGGCCTAAAAGGTTTTTCAGTTTTCCTTTTGTTAAAATCAACATTGTTTCTAACCTTGTTATGGGCCATGTCAATATATCTTTTGTGAGCAAAGGAATTGGTGAACCATTGGTTTTCAGGAACCATCTTTTCTTTTCCCTTTGGTTCCTTCTTAGGACTTTGAGAGCCTTCATTGAGACGTTTGGCAACCTCAGCCTTGTTCTCAAGGACCATGATCTTCTCTGATAGGAATTGATTCCTATCACGAGAAGTGGCAAGAGCAATACTGAGATTCTCATTCATCTCAACAAGTTCTCGCCTAGCCTTTTCTTCTTCAGCATCATTGTTCCCTTTATTATTGACATATCCTATTCCATGCCGTTGTCTCACAAAAACAGTTTGATTTATCGTTTTTTCATTAATGGAATTAGTGAGAATGTCTAACCTATCAATTATGGATTGAAGCATGTCATTTCCAGGTGGATTAGCATGCAAGAGAACTTTGACAGAATCTATGCTAGTTTCATCACAAGATTTGCAAGTTGTAAGGTGACTAGCATGCACATTCCTAATATCAATGAGTTTGGAGTGAGTTTCAGCTAGGTCTTTCTCAGTTTCATCAAGTTTCTTACTCCAAACAGAATTCTCAATAGTCAAGCAAGCAATTTCATCTTTACAATCATCTAGTTTCTGTTGAAGGGAACTGGTTTCCTTTCCTAGTTTCTTTATGATCTTAAGAAGTTGTTTCTTATCACAATCAACTAGGGATTTTAAGAGATCGTCAGAAGTTACCTCAAGGTCTTCTGAGTCGCTTGAGTCTCCTTTTGCCATGAGACATCTTCCTCTAGAGAAGCCACTAAGATCCAGTTCCTCATCTGAGTCTTCTCCCCATGAGGCTACGAGAGCCTTCTTTCTCTGAGGTCTTTCTTCTTCCTTGGAGTCTTCCTTGTTGCGATCCTCACCGCGACCCGGCGGCTGATCCCAGTAATCCCATCGAGACCCCACCGCCTTGCGGCGATGAACAACACCCCGCGGTGGGCTTACCGCGACCTGGCCCCCAACAATCCTGCCCCGCTGATGAGTTCTGTGTTGATAACTATGTTCGCCCCGTGTTTCCTCCTTTGGGTTCTGAGAAGCCACCAACACCTTTTACCGAGGCGCTAAAGGGTAGAAGAGTAGCCGACGACAGTGATTTGTTCGAGACTTTCCGGAACTGTGAGGTGAACATTCCTCTGCTCAAGCTTATCAAGGATGTCCCTCGATATGCCAAGTTCTTGAAGGAGCTGTGCACCGTGAAGAGGACACAGAAGCAGAAGGTTCAGAAGAAGGTTCCTGTAGGTGAACATGCATCGGCGGTATTTCAGAGACGTATGCCTGAGAAGTGCAAGGATCCAGGTACATTTACTATTCCTATTACTATAGGTGGGCATCGATTTGAGAAAGCCTTGCTAGACTTGGGTGCCTCTATTAACGTGTTGCCTTACTCTTTGATTGAAGATTTAGGAATAGGACCCTTGCATGATTCTAACATTGTGATACAACTTGTTGATGGTTCTTGTGTACCACCTAAGGGTATTGTGGAGGATGTTCTTGTGAGGATAGGTCCTTTGATTTTTCCTGCTGATTTCTTTGTTATGGATATGGACTATAATGAGCAGGTTGCCCCGGTGATGCTAGGGCGACCTTTTATGAAAACATCCATGACAAAGATTGATGTAGACAGTGGAATTTTAACTATGGAATTCGATGGAATAATTTTTGAACATAATATTCATAAAGCCAACTCCATTGAATTGCCTACTCCTTACTGCATTAGTGATTTTGATGATCATGTGCATGAAAATGTTAAAACTAGTGCAGTAGAGACCGTAGTTAAGTGTTCTACTATTGATGGACCTATTGAGTTGCATGAGTTGCATGTTGATGATGTCTTGCTAGATGACATAGGAGATCCCACTCCCTCTAATTTGGGCACTTGCCCCCCTGCACTAACCATACAAGGCTGTAAGCCTTTATCTAGTGACGTGTAACATATTCAGGTTGAGCCATATCGGCCCCCACATCGCTCTAAGTATGGGGGAGATGCTCCAAAGGAAGTAAGCATGGAGTTGATGGCAAAGAGGGAACATGGTCTAAGGTCTAAACCTTTCCATGGGAGGTCTCAACAGGAAGAGACGAGTAGGAGGATTCCGAGGGGATCCTATTCCAGGTGGTAGTTGATCTATGGTACGTCGAGCCAATGACGTTAACCAAGGCGTTGTCCGGGAGGCAACCCATGGTAGTTTTTCTTTGTTTCTTTTCTTTTCCTTAGATTATTTTTAGTATTTTCTTTTGCTTTGTTTCGTTCGCCTGTTACTTACATTTCAGGTACGAAAGTAAATGGAGAGATGGTGTACTCAGCTATGTCACCGCCCCGCGGTGACCCTCACCTACCCGCGGTGGAGCTCACCGCCCCGTGGTGGATTTTTGGTATATTTTCCCTCTCCGAAAAAAAAAAACAAAAAAAAATTGCAAGAATAAAGGGCCCCGAAAAAACCTTAAACGGGTGAGTAAAAGTTTAATTTCTTGAGTGGTAACTAATGTTTTGACGGATTGGGCCCCCCTTTGGGCCAAGGTTTTTCTTTGGGCCATGGTACATATCCGGCCCCATCATCCCTTTCTTTCCCTTTCACCTTCCCTAACCTAGCCCCACTCTCTCACACCTCCATTCCCAACACCCCTCTCAAGCTCTCCAAGCCAAACCCCCCATTCTCCCACACATCCCTCTTGTCCTTGATCCGAATCTAGCCCCAAATTGCCTAAAACTTGAGTTTCCTTGCCCAATTTGGAGTCTAGCCTCACAAACAAGCCAAACACAACCCCACCGCGCCGCTGTCGCCCCGCCTCGCGCTGCCCCGCCTCGCGTTGCACTCCCTTGCGTCGCTGTTGTCACCGCCCCGCGCCGACCCCACCGCGACCCGGCCAAAGCCCCCAGTTGTCTCACCGCGACCCGACGATTCGTCCACCGCCCCGCGTCGAGGCATCTTGGCTTCGTGTGTTTGCTCGTTTATAAGTACTCTTGGTTGCCCTTTGTTTTGAGTTTCTCCATTCATTACTTATGGCACCTAAGAGTAGGAAGCAAGTGTCTACGAGGGATGAGAGTGAGGTTTACAATGTTGTGAAGGAGAGGAAGGTGTTGGCTACTAAATTCTTTCACAAGCCAACATTGGCTGAATTTGGAATGCTAGAGTGTGTGTCCCTGTGCTTAGCACAGTGTGGTTTGGGGACGTTTTTCAACTTGGCTGCCCCTGCGTATCCCGAGCTTTGTTACCAGTTCATCGCCTCCTTCAAGAGGTACTCTGATGGTTCCGACAACAAGAGGATGATGAGGGTCACATTCACTTACAATGGGCGTGATTATGCTTTGTCCCCTAAGGTGGTGCGTGATGCCCTGGGCATTACAAAGCTGCCAACGGATGGATGGTCTGGTGGCATTCTTGAGTAGGATATGATGGAGTTCTGGAAGGCTGCTACGGGCAGGACGTTCAGGAAGGGTCGGGAGGTGAACTCGAAGCTGGTGAACCCGTGTCTTCGGTTGATCCACAAAGTGATGATGAGAGATTTCTTTGGCCATGCTGATGATGGTAAGGTTCCTTTGAAGGATTTTCAGTGGTTTATGAGCATCTTGGAGGTTGTTACGTACACGCCGTGTTGGACTACCCTCTTTTTGGGTTCCTTGAAGAGGATTCGTGATGGTGAGCCACGTGATATTTGTGGGGGTGGTCTGATTACCCTCCTTTGTGCTGGAGTGATAGCTACCGATCGGATTCCTCGGCCTGTTGCCTGCGCGGTGTATGATATGGTACACATGAAAGTGTGCTCGATGCTGAAGCCACTGGGCAGGGATGGTGATTTAGTTTGGTCTTCATACGACGATCACATTCTGATTCTTCCCCGGGTTTTCACTTATTCTCTTTCATTTGCGGATTGGTGGATTCCCAGTGATAGCAGAGTTATGGCCGACGCTACCCCTGCAGCTGCTCCTTCAGGCCCGTATGGAGAGGGCCCTAGTGCTGGTTTTGAGGCTGCTGTTGCTGATTCTGTGGGTGGGGATGATCCTCTGCCTACTCAGTTTGATGCGTCCTCGTCTTCTTATGGTCCTGCCACACCTTGGCAGGAGTTGTATACAAGATTTGATGCATTCTCAGTGCAGCAGACTCACTGGAACACCCGAGTAGAGACCGATCTGCAGACTTGGCAGACCTAGTTCCGTGCTGATATAGATGAGTGTCTGGACGCTGTGGACGCTCATATGAGGGACTACTTTGGGAGGTTCCCACCACCACCACCATCAGGCCCACAGTGAGTTTATTTCTTCTTCCCCTATTTCATTTGATGTTCTCTTTTCGACATTGAGGACAATGTACGGTTTAAGTATGGGGGAGGGATTTAGACTTGCTATCTATCTAGCTAGTGTATATAGCGTTGTTTTGTTTCGTGTTTTGTAATTTCCGTTCGAGTATTTTATTTGAAAAAAAAAATCAAAAAAGCCAAAAAGATGTAAAAAGGCAATCAAAATCCTGGGATGAGCTGAAAACCCGAAAGGGAAGTTCAGGTAAAAAGCAGGTAGTCCGGCTGGTATAGACCAGGGCAAAAGTGGACTGGAGTGATGCGAGTATTTGTGAGATATCTAGCAAAATGAAATGAGTGGCTAGGTGAAAACCCGAGAGGGCGCCTAGGCAAGATGAGCGTAAAAGAAGAAGAGTGATTCTAGGATTTCTCATTATTCTTGGCGAGGCGTTATAAGAAGAGGAGTCATAAGGAGGACTCGGGTAGGCCACTCTGGAGCGATAAGGAGCTAGATTGGAGTTAGGATTAGAATTATCTTTGTATCACTTGTTTTGGTTGTCTGGAGCTTATTGTTGATATGTTGTAATTGCTGGTGTCATATTTTCTTATACTTCCTGAGACCTTGGTGTTTGATTGAGAGAGTAGGTTTTCTTTAGCTTACTCGAGACGAGTAAGGTCTAAGTATGGAGGAATTTGATAGGTGTCATTTCATGCACCTTTACTAGCAGTTATTAGCATGATTTGGAGGAGTTTATGATTAGTTTTTAGGCTAAGTCTGTAGTCCCGACATTGTGGAAAGAAGTGAAGATATCCCAGGATTTGCAGCTTAGATGGAGATGATGAGGATGGATATGGATCTGCTGGAGCATACTTGGAGAAGACTACCAATAGTTGGTAGTAATGAAGAGCAGCAGAAGAGAGGAAGAGAAGCTGAAGGAGAGAGTGAGCGAGTTCACCGCCCCGCGGCGATCCTCACCGCGACCCGGCGGTGACTCCCAGAGAAGCTTGAAGCCCCGTGGTGGGAGCCTGACGCCCCGTGGTGGATCTCACCGCCCCGCGGTGGCCGTGTTAAATGCCGCGCGCCCAGAGACATTTATTTCCTTTTATTTCGTTCAGACTTTGTTATTTTATTATTCTGTTTCCTTTATTGTTTACATTAGTTTAACCTAGTTTTCTTAAGACTATTTAAGCCATCTTTCTAGGTTAAGAGGCAAGACAACTTCGCTTTACATCAGACGTTATTTTTCCCTTAGTTTTCATTCTCGTTTGAATGGAGAACTAACTTCCCTTTGTTCTGCTAGACGATTGAAGCAATACAGTTGATGTGTTTGTGAGATTTCTATTCCTTGTTCTTATCCTTATAAATGTTGGTTTGATTCTCTTGGTTATATTGATTATTGATTTCTTGTTGTTCTTCTTAGCCTGATCAACTAGGTTGAATACTTTTTATCAATTGCTAGGATTGCATATAGGGGTTCTGAGTGCACATCTAGTGGCATACACGATTGTGCGTATAGGGGTCCCGAGCGTACAATCGTGAGTGAGAATCAGTTGCATGTTAAGTAGTAAGGTGTCTTTCTATTTACATGTATCCTATATCCTTGTGTGTATTGCTATTGCTTTGTTGGTGGTAAAGTATACCGACAACTGTGAGAATCGGTGGTGCTTTATCATTGGCATAGTAATAAGTCTATCGACAACTGTGAGAATCGATAGTGCTTAAGATCAGGGTGGGAACAACTATAAGGATAGTAAAAGAACTTGGATTTAATAGATTTCTGTGATCAAATTATATCTCTGTATTGTGGATCTCGCTCTAGTAGGACTACTTTCCCCATTTCATTTTCTCTACTCAACCAAACTTATTTGCTTTGCTTGCTTTGTTGTTTCTTGATAACTAAACCCCCATTGCTTGTTACTTGTCATTCACGATTTCATACTGCATAAGATCTTCCCTGTGGGTTCGACCCTTGCTTGCTTACTATACATCTGTTTAGTAGGTCTGTTAGGACTTTTTACTTTGATAAGGTTAATCAACGATACTTGCATTGCGCACTTTTAGCCCGTCAGACAAATACGGATGAAACACTCGCCCCTCGCCAGGCCGCTGACGATGCTCAAGCCCGAACGATGGAGGCGATCCTTGCGAAGCTCGACGAATTACAGAAGGACGCTGCCTCCAACAGAGCCGCAACTGTAGCCGTAGCCGCAACCGTGGCTGCCATATCCGCGACTGCGGAAAAGCTAACCGCGACCGCAGACAAGCCAACTGCGCCCGCGGTTCTCCCTGTTCATGCAGACACCGCAGCGGTTGATCCTCTCCTGGCCCCCGCACTCACTTCCGACACCACGCGGTGCCTCGATAAGGGAAAGGGTGTGATGCCCTCCAGTTCGCAGCTCCAGCCGGGTCTTCGACGCTTGGACTCCACCATTGAGTCCCAGCAAAAGGACCAAGGCTTCAACAGATACAAGCCTTTACGCTCGCCAGCGGACGACCTCGACTATGACTCTGCCGAGCACGAGTCCCCAGCCACCGACTTGGATCTCTACCCCTACGTCGACACCACTGACCGACGTCAGCGTTTTGTGACCATGCAGCGAGACGAGGCACGCCAGGATGCCTTTTTTGAGAGCCGATGAGACGCCGCTCGCGGCATCACTATCGACAGGGCACCACAGACGGCGTCAACCCGTCCCACCACCAGTCGTGACCCCGGGACTATTCCCCGTACTGCACCGCGACCCATGTATGTCCCTCCTATTCCTTTTACTGAGTATGATGAGGAAGGTTTTGAGGTTACAGGTGTTCCCAACCCGGGAAACTTCCATCCACCTTTGGGTGACCCCGTGGAGAGCCAGCTCTACCCGATGGATTACATCCCGCCGCGGATTTCGACGCCTCCGAGGCGACCCGTGCCTGAGAGACCGCAGCCCCGCGATGACGTTCATGACCGTCGTCGCCAGCGTCGCCCTCGCCCCATCCAGGATGAATTTGATCATTATGATGACGAGATGGACGAGCCATACCCTGAGCAGATTCATGCAGCTCGAGGTTTCCCTGACTGCAGACGCACGCCCAACCCCTATGCCAGTCGTCGCGAGATCAAGGTAACTATCGAGCATTTCCATGGTGATTATGATCCTGCTGTGTTTTTAGATTGGTTGCAGGCTATAGAGCACGCCTTGCGACACTGTCAGTATGAGGAGTTCGAGAAGGTAGATGTTGCCACTCTGCAGTTTCGTGGCGCAACCCGCTCTTGGTGGCATCGTTTCTGTACTGACAGGGAACGAAGAGGCCTGGAACAAATTGATCAATGGCACCAGCTGGTGTTCATTATGCGCCGCAAATATGTTCCAGATGACTTCCAGAACCACATGAGGATGGAGATAGCGCTCGCTCGCCAGGGCACCCAGACGACAATCGAGTTCTTTGCCAAACTCGAGGATTTGTATTACAAGGCGAGCATGAGAACAGGTCCTGCTATTATGAGGACCAGATTTTTGTGTGGGTTGAATCCCAACATCCATGACCAGTTGGAGATCCTACCTATCCGGGACCTGACACAGCTCACTCATACGACGATGATGATCCACCAGCAGAATCAACGCCGCAGACAGACATCCTGGTCCCAGACTCAGTCTCGCAGGTATGACACTACACCTATTCCTTCTGTTTCTACTGATGTGTCCTCTCCAGCGTAGACCGGAAAGACGCAGCCTCAGGCTCGTGGACATGAGACTTCACGCACCACCACAATGCCCTTGCACCGATTCGGGAAGCCCCACGCAACACTAAGCGGACACGCGACCAGGCCTCCATCGTTGTGGCGGTCGTGGCCACATCCAGCGCGACTATCCCAATCCGAAGAAGATCCTTTTCACACAGGCCGCAGGATATGAGTCCTTTGAGGACGAGCCCGACGAGGAGATAGCTCCCGCACCATAGGCCTACGCTACATAGGATGATGGGTACACTTGCTTGCCACCAAACTTATCTGTCGGTACCCCACTGAGCCTTTACGCGCAGCGTGCACTTACTGTAATGGAGGTGCCCCTGACGGACCAGAGAGAGACCATTTTCCACACATGATGTCTGGTCCAAGATGCCTCCCTCAGTGTCATCATTGATAGTGGGTCGTGCTGCAACATTGTGAGTGCGAAGGTTGTCCAACACCTTCAATTACCAACGCAACCACACCCCCAGCCATATGGTCTTCAATGGCTTTCTGCAGGTAATGGTGATGCGGTACACAGGCAATGCCGCATCCCTTTTCAAATTGGTCAATACCATGATAGTGTCTTGTGTGATGTTGTGTCTATGGATGCTACTCATCTTCTTCTTGGTAGACCTTGGCAGTATGACAAGCAGACGGTACATGACGGGTTCCTCAACACTTACGTCTTTATTCATGATGGTAGGCGAGTCACTCTTCTCCCTATGACGCCTCACGAGATTCTACTTGACCGAGTGGAGAGGACCCGCAAAACGGCCAACGACGTGAAGAACCTCATCACTGTCGAAACCGCGACCACGGATGCCGCGACCGCGGCTCACATATGTGCGCCCGCGGCCAGCAAATCCGCGCACGCGGTTTCTCTCCTGACGTCTTCAGCTTTTGCAACACAATCCCCACCCGCGGACACCCATTCCGCGCCCGCGGTTTCGCTAATACCGATCACCGCTTTTGCACACGGAACCGCGACCGCGGCCTTTCTTACCACGACCGCGGAATTTCCACTGTGCATTGATCCCGACGCCAGCGCACTCTTGTCAACATTCCAGGACCGCATAGCGCACCGCTCCTTGCTGGCTCAATCATGTGCGTTTACTCATTCTTTTCAGGGAAGTTCTCCTATTACTTCTATTGCGTGTCTTTCTTTATTATAGGACCCCTATGACTTACCCCCTTATGTACCCCATCTACTACAGGTACTTGATTATGTACCTCCCAATGAACGTCCACCCGCTTCCAGCGTTGACCAGGCACTGGACCTGCACCCGGATACGAAGCGGATACACGGACGGGCAGACCAAGTTGGACCTAGGAGGAGCGCAGCAGCACTGGATGGGTACACAAGGACTACCGCACCGCAGCTGCCCATGTACCGGCCTCGCTTCCATTTCGACCGCGACGGCTTGTGCCCTTACGAGCCCCCGGACCGCGACATTAGCGAAACGGGGACGTTTCGCAGCCAAGCGGGGGAGGGTGATGTGACCCCGGTCACGACAGTTCTCGGCACTCTGAGTGTCATTTGAGTTACTTTGGTATTGTGACACTCACATGCCAATTTTGAGACATTCTGAGACACTTTCTATTTTTCGTAGCTTTTTGGTATTTCGCAATTTCCCTTTTTAGCAGTTTCTATTCTTAGAATGTTTCTAAGTTTGAAAAGTTATCGTTTTTAGTATTTACTATTCTTAGATGTTTCCGTTTTTAGCAAGTTTCTATTTTCGGATGTCGGGCCTCTCTTGTGCCAAGAGGGCCAATCCATTTCTGTTTTTAGGCCCATTAGGGCAAGAACCTTGTTTGGCTGCTATATAAGCCAGCCTTAACCCTAATTAATAAACAAGTTGAATTGAGAGTTAAAGCCTAGCGCTGCTGTTGAGCCAAGCTCCCGCCCCCTAGGTCTAGCTCCTTCAACTAAGCCTTCACCGAAGCTCCCTAACCGGCCCCCTAACCCACGATCGAACCACCACCGAACCCACATCCCTTGAATACGAACCCCACTCCCAAACGTGGCTCTCGGCCTGTGCCGAGATCCTTCCCTGATCGAACCACTCGAGGATCGCAGACGCAATAACAGCGCCCGTTTTCGTGCCCATGGAAACCAAACCGCGCCCGCGGTTTTCCTTCGACAGCTTTAGAATTCCTTCGCGACGATCCGATCTTCAGCGAGCAAGAGAGTGTCGTCCACCTTTCTACCTAGATCCGCTCTGACTTGTGTTTTGGGAGACCGGAACACATCACTTTTGCGCCGGGCGACCTTGTTTGGGTCGACATGCGCAAGGAGCGCTTCCCCGCCAAGCACCGCAACAAGCTAGATCCGCGCGACAATGGGCCCTTCCGAATCATCCAGGCATTTGGTCCGAACGCCTATTAGCTAGAGTTGCCCGATGACTACGGAGTTCACGCCACCTTCAATGTGGCCGACTTGTCCCCATATGTTCCCCCGGACGTTGACATTGACGAATCGGGGACGATTCGAGGCCAAGAAGGGGATAGTGATGCAACCCCGGTCGTGACATTGACAGAGGCCTAGAAGGATGACATGCTCAGTGTCAAGTCTGAAGGCCCGATCACCAGAGCGCGTGCCAGGGCCATAGCCCAAGCCACGCAGAGCCTCACGACCAAGGGTCTAGCGCGTGACAGCCGCGCCTCTCTCCACGCGCCCCACGCCATGCTTTGCGCCTTCCTCGACGATGTTGCGGCCACGGCTGCGGCAACTTGACTTGGCCACGACGAATTTCCAGAATTGGCATCATTTTGCATTTAGAGGTTTATTTGATAGCTTTTGGACATTTTTAGACACTTTCTATTTTTGGCAGTTTCTATTGTTGGCAGTTTTCCACTTTTAGTATGTTGCTATTTGTGAATCACTTCTATTTTTGGCACTTTCTATTTTTAGGACTTTCTATATTTAGTAGCTTTCTATTTTTGGCGTGTCTCTCTCTTATGCTTAAGAGGGCCGACACATTTAGCTAGTTTTTGGCCCATGGCCGAGTTTTCTCTCTTGGCTACTATAATTGCCAAGTTCATGTAATTTTCTGATTACGTTGAATTTTATGCTAAGTGCCGCCGTTGAGAAATATCTTCGCCCCCTTAGCCTTCGACGTCGCCCCCTTGTTCCGTCGGAAGATCGCCATGATCGATCAACCCCCATCGTTCGCTAACGCCTACGAGAACCTCTCGCCCCCACTCGGTCCAAAGCCGAGAGCAAGAGAGTCGGCCATCTTCGCCCCCGCGAAAGTCGTCACCTATCCAACCACGAAGAGACGGAGTGTTTCGATCCGCTTTCTACCTAGATCCGCCGAGCAACGCGTGAACGGAGACGTTTACGCATCACCCTTCTTCCATCTAGACTCTATGTTTTTTATAACACCTAATTTATACATATTTTAGGAGTCTAGTTGCATATTAGATTAGATTATTTTCATACATATTTTTTATTTTTTTATAATTAATTTTTATTATTTTACATTCGGAGTCTACACTCATGCTTTTATATGTTTCAGGTATTTTTGGTGAAATTTAGACATCATTCAAGAATATGCATCGGATGGCAAGAAGCGGAACACCATGATTAAAAGCTAATGGGATTGAGGTTTTTGTTGGACGTGTTTTGCTGCACAATTTCTTTGGGCTTGCTATTCTTGCAAGAGAAGGATCGGCCCACATTAATTTAATAGAAGATTTATTGCAGATGTGGAGTTGGGTTACCTCATGGCACGTGGGCCTGCTGCAAAAAATTAGAAGTCTTTCATCCATATAGGTGAAAGAGGGGATTCCTACTTACACCGTATTGAATTTTGGGTCCGTTTGTTAATTTGAACGGTGAGAGACACTGTTTGACTATTTTTTATTTTTTATAATTATAAAACGGCGATGGACACCGTTTGGGTTTTTTTTTTTAACTGCAATTTGTTTTTTTTTTTTAAAAAAAAAACACTTTTTTTTAATTATAAAACGGTGATGGACACCGTTTGACTATTTTTTTTATATATAAACGGTGTTTATCACCGTTTCTCTGAAAAAAAACAAAAAAACAAACGGATTTTATCATCGTTCACGATTTAAAAAAAAAAAAAAGGAACGGTTTGGAAATTTTAAGGGGGGTTTATGGGATTTTTGGATATTATTTTTATGAGGTTTATGTAATTTGTTTCAAAATATAATAAAATTTATGTATTTTAGTTTTTAAAAATAAATTATATGAATAAAAAAAAATTAGCGGATTTATATGAGTGTTGGGCCTAATTTTTTATTTATATTAACATATCAAATAAATTCAAATCATAAAAAATAAAATATTAATTGAACTAAAGTCAATAAAATTTAGATTAAGGTATTATAAAATATTTATTTAATTGTTCCCCTCATTTTTTCTCCCATACCCTTGCCCATAACATGTCCCGTACGGTGGATGATACCCTTCCCCGTATTGTCAGTACTCTTGGACAGATCCAAGTAAATTCATGAATCCACTCGTTTTCCCGTACTGCCCCCCGAACCCTGACGGCACTTCGAACGGTGGCCCTTGCCCATAGCTTGGACCTCCTGTAGCTTGTGCGAACGGTGGGCCTTGGAATGCTTGCTCCCCGAACCCTGTCGACACTCTGAACGGTGGCCCTTGGAATGCTTGCCCATAGCTTGGACCTCATGTCGTCGGTGCGAAAGGTGGGCCTTGGAATGCTTGCCCAAAGCTTGGACCTTCAGCCGACGGTGGGACTTGGTATCCTTGGCCTAAGTATGGACCTTGATACCCTTGCCCTGTACTTGGACCTGTGGATGACACATATTGTGTCCCGTGCTACTCGTATTGTGTTTCCCGAACTGGTACATACCCTTCTGGATCAGCAGCCTCTGCAATTGGAGCTTCAACCGGTTGTACATTCACAAGCGCATGGATCCGTTGAAGCGCCGCTTTTGCGATATGCAAGTCTGGCATTGTATCCAACTGGCGAAGGGTCTTGTTGACTATCCCTTGTATATGATTAATTTTGATAACAGATTCTATGTATGCGGGCATGGGACGTTCGTTTTCCATCACACTCTTGGAATCCGCATACATGTAAGGATGGGAAAGATGTTGCAACCATGAAACGTAGCCATCCACCGTCTGCGTGCTTGTGGTACAATTGGATAGCCTTAGAATCGGGGATTGGTAGTTGGGCAGTTCATCTCAATGGTCGTTGATAAGGCGTTGTGTAGGATCGTGATTGTTAGATAATAACTTAAGGAACTCAGAATATCGATTCTAAGTTCCCTTCGCAGTGGAAATAAACAATCAAACAAATGACAAGTTCCTTATAGTGGAAACCTTTGATTGCCAACTAGCAATCCAGGATAAAAACCACTACCTTTCTTTCGAAAGGATTTCAAGGTCTACTTCTTGATTTCTTATCTCTTTTGGTTACAACTTATCCTAGGAACAAACACACAGTTTCTTTGCCTTAAACACAGTTAGGCAATCCTAGATAACTTAACACAATCAATAATCAATCCAAGAAACACACCTTCGTATCTAGGAACTATCACTTACAGTCATAGGAACTTAGCACTCAGCTCTTCTATTCCTTGACTGGTTTCTCTTGATCTCGGTTTGCTTTGATGATCTTGTTTGAAGGTTCACACTGGATATTTGCTAATGTTTGTGAGTCGTATTTTTGTGCTTGAAGATAACCTTTGAGTTAGTCTTCCTTTTATAGAGGATTCTTCGCAGCTTAATCTTCTCTGGGTTCCCACGGATTGAGCTTGCCCTAGGATAAGTGGTTCTCCTTGGTCCATGTTGTTCTTGGCATGTGCAAACAACCTAGGCAGCTCAGAATCCTTCTAGGTTAGTCAACCTCTTCAGCCAAGTCATTCTCCAGCTTCCTTTGTCCGAGGTTCGACACTCTGGGCGCTTGGGAACTGACTTCTGGACAGCGACAGGTTCCATGTCCTGTCGCTTTCACCTTTCTCTGTCCGAGGTTCGGCGTTCTAGGTGTCTTGTTGTTTTGCTCTGGACATTGGCAGGCTTTTGGAAGCTTCGCACAAGTCGTTTTCGACTTCCTTTTGTCTGAGGTTGGTGTTCCCAGATTTCTCGGGAATCGCAACCTCGCATGCTACGTTTCTGGGCACACTTGAGTTCCTCTGGGTTCCTTACTTTGTCTTGTTCCTTTGGTTCTATTGTCCTGTTTGGCTTTCTTGCCTTCGGTATATTCCTATGGTTCCTTAAAGCACATCTTTGAGATAAAACATTAGTATCATAATATTTGTCATCTTCAAAAGTAGAGAAACCGAGGAAAGGAACTCTCAGGGGAACTGAAGTTCCAGAGTTCCGTTTCCTAACAATTTCCCCTTTTTGATGATGACAAACACAAGGAACCTGGCAACATAATAGGACTTGAATTTCATGAGACCATATTGAGTTTAAGGGATTTACAACATTATAAACTAATGAGAGAACATTCAATGGTTGCAAATTTCCCCTAAGCAGATGAATGAGTTTATTTCAAATTCCCCCTTAGAAGTAGAACGAGTTCATGGTTCCTAATAGTCCAGTAGTTTCCAAAGTTCAAGGTTCCTATCCTTCTTCCCCCTTTTGACATCATCGAAATAATCAGTTGACAAGTTAAGAACGGGATATTCAAGTAAATACACAATTGCAGCAAACCCATAACAGAAACATAATGGAAACTTAAGGCAAAGACAAAGTAATCATAGAAACGAAGCCAAAAGTAGTCATTAACTTACAAAGCAATATAAAAGAAAAACAACACACCAACAACCTACAAAGACAACATCATAAGCAACCTTTAAAGAAAACAACAAGGGATAGAAGAGGGTAGTAGGATCCTAGGGGAACTACTAGCACACTGTGAGGTTACAGCACTGGGAACCAGAAGAAGCGTTCCTATGGAAATGCAGCGGCCTCCTCTTCAACAACCTTGTTAGTACCGGTTGCATCTTCCCAAGTTTTCTGAAGAACTTCCACCAAACTTAATACAGCAGAGCTCATTTTCCCCAGCTCATTTACTTGATCACGAAGAGCGACCGTGATGACAGTCGAGCCTTTCATGATGGCCTTTTCAATACAACCCAGATAAGAAAGGATCGCAGAGGAGTCTTGAGTGGGGTTGAGCGGTGGTAGGGAGCTTGAAGGGCCCTGGGAACTGGCCTTTTCCTTAGGCGAGTTAGCTTGAAATTCAGAGGGGGTGGCCTGGTGATCCCTTGTCTTCAATTTTCGAACAGTGGCTATGGTGAGAACCTTGCTATAGACAGTCTCAAGCAAATCATCAGGGTACTAGTGTAGCAGGGAGAGGAGAATTTTGATAAGATGGGGAAAGGGTAGGGCATGGGATGTGTGGGACTTGCAAAACTGCATATGAGCTAACACAATGCGGGGGAGATCAACTTGTACTCCAGATAGTATCTTTTCCATTAGAATGGCATCTGTGATGAGAACTGAGGCTCGGTGCTCCTGCCTGGGAACTAGGTTTCGGATGATCCAGAAGTGTAGAAGCTTGTTGGCGATGGAGAGGTCCTTTGTTTCCAAGGTTGAGGGGTAGTTGCCGTCATAGAGTTTCTTCACCACTTCTCCCTTGGACTTGTAACCTTTTCCTTTGGGCCACGCCTTTGTTTGATGCAGAATGTCAAAGCCAGATCTGGACTCGAGCCCAAGAGCAGACGCTATGAGGTTGGGGGATAAAGGGTACATGGTTCCCTTCCACTGGAATATGGCATCGTTGCAGGGAGAGTTATCCTTTGCGGGTACAAAGGTGAGAGGCTGGTAGAACAGACGGACAACTTCATCAGAGGCGGAGAAAGGCTCAACCAAAAGCTCATCCCAACCTTGATACTGCAGCAGAGAGAGAAACTCGCTTAGGGCATCACTGAACAGTTCCTCATCTTCTTCTTCTAGGGCTTGGGTCCAGAACTCTTTGCCGATGATGAGCGGTTTGAGGATCTTTCTCTTAGAGAAGAGAGAGGAGACCTGACCCAGGGAGGAAGAAGAGAGAGTGGTGGATTTAGCCCTTTTTTGTGGATTTGGGCTCATAGGGAACTAGAGCTTGGGAGCTTCTCTTTCTTTGTTTCAGCCTTGTGGCGACAGAGGGGGCAGGGTTGGAGACGGGTTTAGATTTGAGGCTAGCAGGAGAGGGCACTAGGCTAAGGATCTCTTGGGTAGTCTTATCAGGGGAGGAGTCATGAGAACCTCCCTCTGAGACTGATTTTGTAGCCGATGCCGAAGTCGGAGTGATGTCTATCGCTTTCTCCTTAGCCTTCGCCTCTGTTTTCTCCTCAGGTTGCTCTTCAACTTTCTCCTCAGGTTAGGGGTTTTGGGAGGTGGTGGCAGAAATGGGCTTGGAAGACGATACTGCCTTCTTTTCTCGGAAGGCTCGGAGAAGGGCAGCTTCCTCCTTGTCTTGGATCAGGTTAGGGTTTTGGTCATCCATTTTTGAGGAGCTAGAAATTTTCTGTGTTTGAGAGAGAGAGAAATAGAGGATCAGAGAGATGCGAATGACAATTTGTGGGGGAGCTTGGATCAACAGGATACTTTTTAAAGGCGGATGATGATTGAGGGGACGATGGGAGAAATCTGGCCGTTGAGAAGATCAGGGAAAATCTTGAGCATTGAAGTCTCTTGCAGCTTTTTGGAACGGCCAACATGTATTCAAAATTAACCCATACAGAAAAGAGGGGGTTCTGCCAACTGACGAGACGCGTCTGAGCACTGAGAAGTTGCCATAAATGTAGTCTTGGGAAATTCAATCGCTAGACTAGCCGTTAGGAGAACGTTTCATCTTGGTTCCTTTCTGGCGATATATTTAGCGTGCTAGAGAGACATATGGGAACCTTTGATGTGGGTTTAAACAATGGAACCTAAGAAAATACGTTCCCATATAAGGAATCAGGGTAGGCCATTTATCGCATTGCATAATAATTCTCAGAGAGGGTTTAGAGATGGATCATAGAGAATTAAATTGAGCAATGAGGCAGGGGAAGGTCTTAGTACACAATCATCATTTCGGCTTGTATTGTTGGGTTAGAAATATGATCAGATTGTGACTTTTGGGCCATCAAAGAAACTTTGAACAATGAAGGAGTTGAAAGAATAATGAGGACCAAAAGGAGACGAACCAGAAAAATTTATCTAAGCCTTTTTAAGAAATCATTATGAAAAGAGGGTTTGTAGCAAAATATATTACACATAGATATCAAGACTCAATAAGTGAAAAATCTTAAACTAGTCAATCAGGAAAACTGGAAAAGAGCCTTTAAACTAAGGTCACTGCTAGGTTATAGGAATCATTTCTAGTTCCAATCTAAGGTTCTCGAAAGGAACTCTATTCAAGGCTTTGGTGAATATATCTGCAACCTGATCTTCAGTTCTACAAAATTTCATAATGATGTTTCCCTTCTCAACATGATCTCTAAGAAAATGATGTCTTATGTCTATATGCTTGGTACGAGTATGATGCACAAGATTCTTAGAAATGTTTATGGCACTAGTGTTATCACAAAGAATAGTAAGAGGGCCATAAGACATACCAAAGTCCGCGAGTTGTTGCTTTAGCCAGAGAAGTTGGGAACAACATGAGGCAGCCGTAATGTACTCGGATTCTGTGGTGGAGAGGGAGACTGAGACTTGTTTCTTTTATCCCCATGACACAAGGCAAGGGCCTAGGAACTGTGCCATTCCAGAGGTTCTCTTCCTATCCACCAAGTATCCAGCATAATCAGCATCAGTGAAACCCATCAGTTCAAAGGGACATTCTTTGGGGTACCAAATGCAGAGGGAGTCAGTTCCCTTGAGATATCGAAGTATTCTCTTCACAGCAGCCAAGTGGGTTTCTCTTGGACAAGATTGGAACCTAGCACACAAACCAACAGCAAAAACAATGTATGGGCGACTAGCGGTTAGGTACATGAGTGAGCCTATCATACCTCTATAGAGTTTCTCTTCCATTAGAGGACTTGAGTGGTCCTTGTCCAAATGAGCAATGGTGGAGATGGGAGTGGAGAGAGGCTTGCTTGAATCCATTTTGAACTTCTTTAGTAGTTCCCTAACATGCTTCTATTGGTGAATTTGAATACCATCTTCCTTTTGAGTGATTTGTAATCCGAGGAAGAAGGTGAGTTCCCCAATTAAGCTCATTTCAAATTCACTGCTCATCAAGTCTTTGAACTTGTCTACAAGGGACAGGTCAGTGGATGAAGAGAGTTTTGTCAATAACTCCACGCATGTAGCCATTTGAGAGTAGGAACTGGGCAAGTTGATCATACCAAGCTCTGGGAGCTTGCTTGAGACCGTACAATGCCTTGTCTAAGAAGTAGACATGGTCTGGATGATCATCGTCTTCAAAACCAGGTGGTTGCTTGACATAGACTTCTTCTTGAAGAATTCCATTTAGGAAGGCCGTCTTTACATCCATTTGGAACAACTTGAACCCTTTGTGTGATGCGAAAGCAATCAACAACCTTATTGCTTCAATCCTCGCCACTGGAGCATAAGTTTCATCATAGTCAATGCCTTCTTGTTGATTGTATCCTTGAGCAACAAGTCTTGCTTTGTTCCTTATCACCGTTCCTCTATCATCTAGCTTGTTTCTGAAAACCCATCTAGTTCCTATGATGTGCTTATCCTTAGGGCGGGGAACTAGATGCCATACTTTATTCCTTTCAAACTGATGGAGCTCTTCTTGCATAGCTTGGATCCAGTCTGCATCCTTCAGTGCCTCACCTATGTTCTTTGGTTCCACAATAGACAGGAAGGCATTGAAGGCAAAGAAGGTTAGATGATCGAACCTGACTGGAGGCTTGATGACTCTTCTTTCTCTGTTAGGAGCTAGAGCATTTGATGTGGAGACATTCTGAGTTGAACATTCAGCTTCCTGGTTGGAATCACCTTCTCCATTGAAGATCATGTGGGAAGATGAGTCATTGAAGTCTCCACAGATGTTGTCATCATGCTCATGGTTCCCAGAAATGGATTGTTATTCATTATTCATGGGAACTGGTGGAGGAGCCATTGAAGGGTTCCGAGCAGTAGGACAGGAACTGGGTGGAGTGACATCTTCATCTGGATCTTCTTGATATGACTTGGGAAACGGGTCTTCAAAGGAATTGGTGATGTTCTGCACAATCTTTCCAAGTGATTTTTCATTAAAAATAACATGAACACTTTCTTCTACCTTTTTAGTCCTTTTGTTGAAGACTTTGTATGCCTTGCTGCCTGAGGCGTATCCAATGAAGATTCCTTCATCACTTCTTGGGTCGAATTTGCCAAGATTGTCCTTCCCATTGTTGTGCACAAAGCACTTGCATCCGAACACCCTCAGATGTGAGATGTTGGGAACTCTTCCTCTTAGGAGTTCATAGGGTGTCTTCTCTGTAATTGGATGAAGCATGGCTCGATTGATGATGTAGCAAGCTGTGTTGATCGCCTCAGCCCAGAATGATTGAGAGAGTCCACTTGATATGAGCATAGTCCGAGCCATGTCTTCCAAGGTTCTATTCTTCCTTTCTACTACTCCATTCTGTTGAGGAGTGTATGGTGCAGAGAAGTTGTGATCAATTCCATGTTCACTGCAAAAGGTTAGAAATTCTCCATTTTCGAATTCGGTACCATGGTTAGACCGAATAGAATTGAGTGAGCAATCGAGAGATTTTTCTAACAAAGGAACCAGATCTTTAAAGCGATCAATGACTTCACTCTTAGATTTTATGAAGATAGTCCAAGTGAAGCGAGATAAATCATCGACAAGGACAAAGATATACCTGTTTCCTCCTAGGCTTTGAACTCTCATAGGTCCACAAAGGTCCATGTGGATGAGTTCAAGGGGCCTAGAGGAGCTTACCATATTCTTTGATTTGAAGGAACTTCTTGCTTGTTTCCCTTTTATGCAGTCTGAGCATGGTTCCGAAGATGTACCACTTATCTTTGGAAGGCCTCGAACTAGTTCCTTTGAGTGTAGCTTGTGGATCAATTTGGTGCTGGCGTGACCAAGACGTTGATGCCACAGCTCAGTTTGATCATTTACTGTTGAGAGGCAGAGTTTCTCCTTGGGAACAAATGATGGGTCAACAACATACACATTGTGGAATCTTTTGCCTTTTAGGATGATTTGTCCCGAGGAGTCTAGGACGGTGCATTCACTTGACTTAAATCTAACTTCATTGTCTCCTTGATCGCACAGCTGTGACACACTTATTAGATCAAAACCAAGATTATCAACAAGGTGAACTTTGTTTACTTGAATGTGATCGTTGAGTTTCACAGTTCCTATTCCACAGATTTTCCCTTTGCTTTTGTCTCCAAAGGATATGTTCCCTCCTTGGAGAGGTTGAAGAGAGGTCATTTGATTTCTTCTTCCAGTCATATGGCATGAGCAACCACTGTCGATGTACCATAGTTGAGGTTGCCTCCCTTCTTTCTGCACATAAGGGAACTAAGATTTCTGAACTCAGCGAAGCTTGGCTTTACTGGGGGGATTAGCATTGCGAGTCTGTGAATAACCAGGGAACTGGTTCCTTTCATGGTAATGAGTACTTTTCTCCTTTTCAAAGTTCCTTTTCTTAGCACAATCAGTGTTGTAATGACCATTCTTACCACAGTAGGTACACAAACGATTGTAAACAACATGTCCATATTTTTCTTTTCCTGGCCTAAAAGGTTTTTCAGTTTTCCTTTTGTTAAAATCAACATTGTTTCTAACCTTGCTATGGGCCATGTCAATATATCTTTTGTGAGCAAAGGAATTGGTGAACCATTGGTTTTCAGGAATCATCTTTTCTTTTCCCTTAGGTTCCTTCTTAGGACTTTGAGAACTTTCATTTAGACGTTTGGCAACATCAACCTTGTTATCAAGAACCATGATCTTCTCTGATAGGAATTGATTCCTATCACGAGAAGTGGCAAGAGCAGTACTGAGGTTCTCATTCATCTCAACAAGTTCTCGCCTAGCCTTTTCATTTTCAGCATCATTGTTCCCTTTGTTGTTGACATATCCTATTCCATGACGTTGTCTCACAAAAATAGTTTGATTTGTCATTTTTTCATTAATAGAATCAGTGAGAGTGTCCAATCTATCAATTATGGATTGAAGCATGTCATTTCCAGGTAAGTTAGCATGCAAGAGAACTTTGACAGAATCTATGCTAGTTTCATCACAAGATTTGCAAGTTTTAAGGTGACTAGCATGCACATTCCTAATATCAATGAGTTTGGAGTGAGTTTCAGCTAGGTCTTTCTCAGTTTCATCAAGTTTCTTACTCCAAACAGAATTCTCAACAGTCAAGCAGGCAATTTCATCTTCACAATCATCAAGTTTTTGTTGAAGGGAACTGGTTTCCTTTCCTAGTTTCTTTATGATCTTAAGAAGTTGTTTCTTATCACAATCAGCTAGGGATTTTAAGATATCGTCAGAAGTTACCTCAAGGTCTTCTGAGTCGCTTGAGTCTCCTTTTACCATGAGACATCTTCCTCTAGAGAAGCCACTCAGATCCAGTTCATCATCTGAGTCTTCTCCCCAAGAGGCTACGAGAGCCTTCTTTTTCTGAGGTATTTCTTCTTCCTTGAAGTCTTCCTTGTTGGGACAGTTCTTAGCATAGTGTCCTTTTTCTTTGCACTCGTAACAAGAGACTTCTTTGAGATCCCTTCTGGGTCCATTGTGGGAGGAACTGCCCTTTTGGAACCTTCCCTTCACAAAGAATTTTTTGATATTCTTTGAGAAGAGGGTTGTTAGCTCGTCCTCTTCTTCTTCCAGGTCTGAGTTCTCTTGCTCCATCTCGAGCCTAGAGAAGGCTTTGGAGATTTTAAGGGCGATTCCTTTCTCCAGTTTCTTGTCGGCATTGGCCTTGGTGTGCTCTCCTTCTTCAACCTCCAGTTTCCCTATGACTTGGGTCAAGGGAAGGGATTGGATGCCTGGAGTATTCTTCATGATTCCCTTGAGAAGGGTGAACTTGGAGTTGAGTCCATTGATGACCACTAGGGACTTGGAAACTTCATCCAGATCGACTCCCGCCGCTGTCAACTTTCCAATCAATCTGTTGAAGCGGGAATAGTACTCTGAGATGGTCTCAGTTTCCATCATTTTGAAGGTGTGGTATTCTCCTTCCAAAGCAAACTTTCTACTTTGCTTTAGTTCCTCACTTCCTTCATGCATCTCCTTGAGAGCTTTCCACATCTCCTTGGCCGTCTTGATGCCTATGACCTTGTCCATGTCCTCTCTGTCCAATCCATTGAGGATGAACTGCCTGGCCTTGGCATTCTTCTCCATGATGACATAGTGTTCTGGTTTCCAGTCTTCTTCCTTCATGGTGAGATCGACATGACCATCTCCATTTTCGACTATCCTCCAGCATTGGTAGTCGTTGGTCTTGATGTGGCTTTCCATGCACTTTTCTCACCATGTTTCTTCTCCTTTCTTTCGGAGATGTGGCTTGTTGGTGGAGATTCCGAGCTCAAACTTGCTTGGTTGAGACATGATCTGTAAACTTAACAAAGATCTAGAGCTTTTCCTGCTCTGATACCAATTATAGGATCGTGATTGTTAGATAATAACTTAAGGAACTCAGAATATCGATTCTAAGTTCCCTTCGCAGCGAAAATAAACAATCAAACAAATGACAAGTTCCTTATAGTGGAAACCTTTGATTGCCAACTAGCAATCCAGGATAAAAACCACTACCTTTCTTTCGAAAGGATTTCAAGGTCTACTTCTTGATTTCTTATCTCTTTTGGTTACAGCTTATCCTAGGAACAAACACACAGTTTCTTTGCCTTACACACAGTTAGGCAATCCTAGATAACTTAACACAATCAATAATTTATCCAAGAAATAGACCTTCGCACCTAGGAACTATCACTTACAATCACAGGAACTTAGCACTCAGCTCTTCTCTTCCTTGACTGGTTCCTCTTGATCTCGGTTTGCTTTGATGATCTTGTTTGAAGGTTCACACTGGATATTTGCTAATGTGTGTGAGTCGTATTTTTGTGCTTGAAGATAACCTTTGAGTTAGTCTTCCTTTTATAGAGGATTCTTCGCAGCTTAATCTTCTCTGGGTTCCCACGGATTGAGCTTGCCCTAGGATAAGTGGTTCTCATTGGTCCACGTTGTTCTTGACATGTGCAAACAACCTAGGCAGCTCAGAATCCTTCTAGGTTAGTCAACCTCTTCAGCCTTCTCCAGCTTCCTTTGTCCGAGGTTCGACACTCTGGGCGCTTGGGAACTGACTTCTGGACAGCGACAGGTTCCATGTCCTGTCGCTTTCATCTTTCTCTGTCTGAGGTTCGGCGTTCTAGGTGTCTTGTTGTTTTGCCCTGGACATTGGCAGGCTTTTGGAAGCTTCGCACAAGTCATTTTCGACTTCCTTTTATCCGAGGTTGGTGTTCCCAGATTTCTCGGGAATCGCAACCTCGCATGCTACGTTTCTGGGCACACCTGGGTTCCTCTGGGTTCCTTCCTTTGTCTTGTTCCTTTGGTTCTCTTGTCCTGTTTGGCTTTCTTGCCTTCGGTATATTCCTGTGGTTCCTTAAAGCACATCTTTGAGATAAAACATTAGTATCATAATATTTGTCATCTTTAAAAGTAGAAAAACTGAGGAAAGGAACTCTCAGGGGAACTGAAGTTCCAGAGTTCCGTTTCCTAACACGTTGTCGTGACACCTAAACAAAATAATCCTAACAAACCTAAACAAGTAGTAGAGGCAAGCAAGGGTCGAATCCCACAGGGAGGAAGTGATCTTTCTAAGTGTTGATTAGCATGCAAAAGACGTGTAACCGACAAGTAACAGGGGGTTTTGATTATCAAGCAAAGTAACAAGGATGCAAGCTTTAGAGGGAAAATAAATATGATGGGTGGAAATATTCCACTAGACAAATATCCACACTACAAAGGAAACAGGTTGATCACTGATAACTATTTTTCCAAGTTCTTTTCACAATCTTATAGTTGTTCCCACCCTGATCTTAAGTACTATCGATTCTCACAGTTGTCGATAGACTTATTACTACGTCAATGGGAAAGTACCTCTGATTCTCATAGTTGTCGGTGTACTTTACCACTAACACAGCAATAGCAATGCACACAAGGATATAGGATACATGCAAATAGAAGGTGCTTCTTTACTACTTAACATGCAAATGATTCTCACTCACGATTGCACGCTCGGAACCCCTATACGCAACAATCGTGTATGCCACTAGGTATGCACTCGTATTCCACTATATGCAAACCCTAGCACTATGATAGATGTCGAAAAACCTAGTTAGCTACGCTAGAAGAATCAACATAAACCAATAGACAATATACTCAAGAGAATTAAACCAACTTAATAAGATATAGAACAAGGAATAGAAATCTCACAACCAATCCATTGCAATGCTTCAATCGTCTAGTAGAACAAAGGTGTTTAGCTCTCCATGGGTTGAAACCTTAGAGGCAGAATGAAAAACGAACTTCTAAAACTAAATTGTAGATTGTGTGTTGTGGCAACTAGGTCAACTAAAGGGTTTTTAACCTAATTCTAAAAGGTGTAAAATAAAATAATAAAATAACAATAATAAAATAATAGCAAAATAAATAATCCAAATTTGGGAATTAATCCCGTAGTTCTTGCTCGGCTTCTCCATCTCGGTCGGCAAACGAACAGCAAAGCCTCCACAATTTGGCCCAATTCCAAGGCAGCTGCTCTCGGTGCAAGCATCTCGCTTGGCCCAGCAGCGCGCGGCCCATCTAAGCAGCTTCTCGGCACGGCCCACTCCAAGCAGCGAATTCTCCAAAGCAGCCAACGAATGGCCCTTGTCATGCTTCCCGCTTCACTTTCCGCTGCTTCACGCGGATGAATTCATTTGGGCCTTTCCTCCTTTGGGCCTAATTTCCTTTGGGCCTAATTTCTTCCAAATTCCAGCAGTCACGTGGCTTGTATTTAATTTCGCTGCTTCGCCTCATGTGATGGCCGCGGGGCGCCAGCTCCCACCGCGGGGCGGCACTTCTCACCGCGGGGCGGTGACTTTCTCTGAGACCCACCGCCGAGTCGCGGTGGCTCTGGCGCGGGGCGGTAGAAATTCGCCCACTCCTTTCTTTTCTGCTCTTCATTACTACCAAGTATTGGTAGTCTTCTCCAATTAATTTCCAGCAGATCCTCATCCATCTTCATCTTCTCCAAATAAGCTGTAAATCCCTTGATATCTTCAATTCTCTCCATATCTTCTGGATTGCAGACTTAACCTCAAATCTAGTCATAAACTCCTCTAAATAATGTTAATAATTGCTAGTTAAGGTGCATGAAATGACACCTATCAAATTCCCCATGCTTAGACCTTTACTCGTCCCGAGTAAGCTAATGATAAACCTACTCTCTCAATCAACCAAGTTCTCAAGAAGTACAAGAAAATATGACACCAGCAATTACAACATCTCAACAATCAGCTCTAGACAACCAAAACAATATGCACAGCACAACAACACAATACAACACAACACCATACAGTGACAATACTAATCCTAGCCTCCCATCTATCTTCTTATCTCTCCAGAGTGACCTACCCGAAACCTCCTTATATCTCCTCTTCTTATGACGCCTCGCCAAGAATAATGAGAAATCCTAAAATCACTCTTCTTTTTTTTCACTCATTTTGCCAAGGCGCCCTTTCGGGTTTTCACTAAGCCACTCATTTCATTTTCCAATAGATGTACTCACATATGCTCACATCACTCTTGACCACATATTACCCCAGCCTAATGCTGGTCCAAGCCACCTGCTTATTACCTAGGCCGCCCTTTCGGGTTTTCGACCTATCCCAGGATTTCAATTTTTGCCTTTTTTCAATTTTTGGCTTTTTCATTTTTTTAATTCTCCTCAACGACGTAGCAAGTATAGAACTCTTCCCCATGCTTAAACATTGCATTGTCCTCAATGTAATGAAAGACAAAAGAATAGAAGCATAGGGAGAAGCAAAAAATAACTCACAAACGTCGCCAAACTGCTTGGACACTGAAGGTGTCACTGGCGGTCTTCTTCAATAAATGCCCAGGTCTCTAGTGTTGGGCGGGTGTCTTCATCAACTCTATTGTATTCTCCTACCGTGCAACCAAAAGAAAACCACTTTGGTGAATAGTGGTATAGCAAAGATGTCGGGGTTGCACGGCCTTCTAGGAACACATGGTGGAGCCCAGATGTAATCATGGTATGGACTCTAGTGTTCCTCCTCCTCAGCTGTCAATTGTAGGGCCATCATCATTGTCAAATAAAAATGTGGGGCGAATGTCTCCTCCTTGACAACATGATGCGCACCATCTCCATAGGGAACTCTGGACAGCTGGCTTTTAAAATTCGATTATTCTTTTTTTTTTCTCGGATTATTTTTTTTCTTTTTTTTTGCCCCCCGTTTAAGGTTTTTTCGGGGGGTGACTTAGTGCATGGAAGGAAGACTTACATTGGTGTGGAAACACCTTCTTCAATAGGCATGAGTCTCTTCCCTGCAGGTTAGTCGGAAACAAAAAACAAGAACAAAAACAAAGCAAAAACAAGCAAAACTAATGCAAGAAATAAAGAAAGAAAAACAAAGAAAGTAAAACATACCTCGGGTTGCCTCCCGGACAGCGCCTTAGTTATTGTCATGGCTTGACATACTACTCAATCCTCCTCAACTTGGTTTGCTCACAACCACCAAACTCCTGGGGCCTGGATCAGGGGGATGCCTCTTTGTATACTCCCGATTGAGCGTGACCCCCAATCTCCTGCACTTCTTTGTGGGTGGACCGTTGTGCATACCCATGAACGCACTTGCCATCTTCAGAAATGGTCTACCCAACATCTCAGGGCATGCATGTCTATCTTGCCCCGTATCCAGTATGGAAAAATTCACCACCTGTATCAAGTTCTCCTTCTTGTGCTTCCCCTTTGGTTTCTTCTTGATCATGCCCAGCACCTTTAACATTTCCTTGCAGCAAGGGGTACTGTCAGCCAGTGTGACCAAGGGAACGGTTTTTATGCAGTCATTGAAGGCCTCATAGATATTCTCGTTGTTCTTTAGCATTTGAGTAACTCGGGAAGCCTCAAGGAAGGGTGCGACGGGTTGCAGCGCGACGAGCGGGAAGGAGTTGAGACGCACAAACTCATCATAGGCAGCCTCCAGAGGGTCGGGGACTGTCGGAGCATTTTCGAGAGAAATGGTTGTCTATGGAGTATTTTCGCAATCACGGCACTCCTCCTCATCGTCGCTCCACTCCTCCTCAAATCTCAAAAAATACTCCTCCTCAGTCAGCACCTTGCGATCCAAAATATCATCTGGAAGTCCTAACTCCTCATCAGTATCAACGCAGACCTCATCAGCAGAATAGGAATTTTGGACGTCGGGTTGCGCTGATCTCACCGCGGGTCGCGGCGAAATCTCACTAGGAGGCACTCCATCCACCGCGGGGTGGTGGTCATCACCGCGGGGCGGTGGTCTCGCCGCGGGGCGGTGGTCATCGCCGCGGGGCGGTGAAATAACTGGGACTTCACGCCGGGTCGCGGTGAGAGGTGACGCGGGGCGGTCGGCAATTTTCTCCATCTCATATTCGTCCTCCTCTTCAGCACTAGGAGGAACGACCAGTTGCTTTCCGCTCCGGAGGATTACAACACTAACGTTTTCCGTCGGGTTTACTACCGTTTGAGATGGTAGATTCCCCGACATCCTTGCATCGATCCGTGTAATCGCCTCCGCCAACTGTCTCATCTGCCTTTCTAAATCCTTTATGCTTGACTCCCTAGTTTGAGTATGAGTGGCGAAGTGCTGAGTCAATGTCTTGAGCATCTCTTCAGTTGACATGGCGGAACTTGGATTGGACACTGGCGGGCTATGCTCGTATGCAGGATAGTACTGGTGCGGAGTACCTTGCTGATAGAATGACTGTGGCTCTGGGTAGAACTCCTGGTGGTCATAACCATATGGATGGTATTGATGGTACCCATAACTCAAATTGGGGTGATCTCTCCACCCTGGAGTGTATGCGTAGGAGTATGGGTCATATCGCGGCTCTTCCCAGAAATCCATATCTGTAACAAGAATCAAAAAGGAAAAACAAAAGTCAGTAGCACGGGTGTGGACCGTAAGATAGGTCCACACCAAGGTAACACGCACACAAACAAACACACGGAAAAATCAAAACTTGCCTCCCCAGCAACGGCGCCAATTTGATAAGGCGTTGTCGTGACACCTAAACAAAATAATCCTAACAAACCTAAACAAGTAGTAGAGGCAAGCAAGGGTTGAATCCCACAGGAAGGAAGCGATCTTTCTAAGTGTTGATTAGCATGCAAAAGACGTGTAACCGACAAGTAACAGGGGGTTTTGATTATCAAGCAAAGTAACAAGGATGCAAGCTTTAGAGGGAAAATAAATATGATGGGTGGAAATATTCCACTAGACAAATATCCACACTGCAAAGGAAACAGGTTGATCACTGATAACTATTTTTCCAAGTTCTTTTCACAATCTTATAGTTGTTCCCACCCTGATCTTAAGTACTATCGATTCTCACAGTTGTCGATAGACTTATTACTACGTCAATGGGAAAGTACCTCCGATTCTCACAGTTGTCGGTATACTTTACCACTAACACAACAATAGCAATGCACACAAGGATATAGGATACATGCAAATAGAAGGTGCTTCCTTACTACTTAACATGCAAATGATTCTCACTCATGATTTCACGCTCGGAACCCCTATATGCAACAATCGTGTATGCTACTAGGTATGCACTCGTATTCCACTATATGCAAACCCTAGCACTATGATAGATGTCGAAAAACCTAGTTAGCTACGCTAGAAGAATCAACATAAACCAATAGACAATATACTCAAGAGAATTAAACCAACTTAATAAGATATAGAACAAGGAATAAAAATCTCACAACCAATCCATTGCAATGCTTCAATCGTCTAGTAGAACAAATGTGTTTAGCTCTCCATGGGTTGAAACCCTAGAGGCAGAATGAAAAACGAACTTCTAAAACTAAATTGTAGATTGTGTGTTCTGGCAACTAGGTCAACTAAAGGGTTTTTAACCTAATTCTAAAAGGTGTAAAATAAAATAATAAAATAACAATAATAAAATAATAGCAAAATAAATAATCCAAATTTGGGAATTAATCCTGTAGTTCTTGCTCGGCTTCTCCATCTCGGTCGGCAAACGAACAGCAAAGCCTCCACAAATTGGCCCAATTCCAAGGCAGCTGCTCTCGGTGCAAGCATCTCGCTTGGCCCAGCAGCGCGCGGCCCATCTAAGCAGCTTCTCGGCACGGCCCACTCCAAGCAACGAATTCTCCAAAGCAGCCAACGAATGGCCCTTGTCATGGTGATGTCATGCTTCCCGCTTCACTTTCCGCTGCTTCACGCAGATGAATTCATTTGGGCCTTTCCTCCTTTGGGCCTAATTTCCTTTGGGCCTAATTTCTTCCAAATTCCAGCAGTCACGTGGCTTGTATTTAATTTCGCTGCTTCGCCTCATGTGATGGCCGCGGGGCGCCAGCTCCCACCGCGGGGCGGCACTTCTCACCGCGGGGCGGTGACTTTCTCTGAGACCCACCGCCGAGTCGCGGTGGCTCTGGCGCGGGGCGGTAGAAATTCGCCCACTCCTTTCTCTTCTGCTCTTCATTACTACCAAGTATTGGTAGTCTTCTCTAATTAATTTCCAGCAGATCCTCATCCATCTTCATCTTCTCCAAATAAGCTGTAAATCCCTTGATATCTTCAATTCTCTCCACATCTTCTAGATTACAGACTTAACCTCAAATCTTGTAACACCCCCAAATCTCATCTTGAAAGTATTACCGCCAGTGACCTCAGACGTACTGTCCGATGTCACCCAAGGCTTTTCCAGTTGATATAAATCATCAAACCACAATCATAATACAAAATATCATAACTTTCATTAAAACCAAAGTCTCGGAATTACAACATAATTCCAAATGCAACAAAATACATCAGAAATACATAATCAGAATCATTACAGCGGGAGTCTTTAAAATAATAACAAAAAGGGGTCTTGATCGCAATGATCACCCACCACGGACCTTAACCTGAATAAACAAGTCAAAAACACCGTTTGCCTTCATAGTCGTTCTAACCTTCACAGGATGGCAACTTATCTGATGTGCCGAATCGAACGGATGACACCAGCCAACCATGCAGAGAACAATTACGGTTGGTTAGTCTAATGAAAGACTACGCAAGGGTACAAAGCAGAGTGGTTTGAGTAGTCGTATTAGGTTAGACTCATCGTTTCTCGAATCAAAACCGATAACGATAGTCAACCACCATACTTCTACTAGAATACATGAAAAGGCATGTTCAAGAGAAGATTCTGGAGACCGAGTCTCACAGCAATCAATCCCAAAAGAAGACTCCAACGAAATGAGCCTTATCGGAAGCATGACAAAAGTTGGGGAACATTAATTAATCACAAAATCACAGTATCGCATACGAGCGATTTAAACTAAGATGAGTTTTTCCTAGCTGCACTATCGCCTTGCTGCACTACTCGCCAAGGTATATTAATTATGTGCGACAACGGCACTTATCTTATTTAATTCCAAAACCCACATCACGTTATAAGCTTTTAGATATATGTTTCGCCATGAGGGACATATATCGAAGGAATGGACCTCGCAGGATCCAAACCTCAATCCACATCACGGTTGGTCATGACCAGAAAGTTTGGCATAGGGTCTTGATCGCCCTGTTATTTGCCAGTTATAAAGAAACGAATGGACCTCGCAAGGTCCAAGCGTTCCTATGAATACTCGTGCTAACTAACAGTTCAACACAGTAATAGTCCACATCAAAGCCAATATGGCCAACATCAAAAACATATATTTATACTAGCGTTGTTCTAGCAGATATACAACCTAGTATAATATCATCTTTTAATCAATTATTAACAAAGTTGTTCCCAACGAACAATAAATCAGTAAATCATCCCAAATTAATTAACAACTAAACAATTGATAATTAATGGAAGTATGGAATGATGAACAAGGGCGAACCACCACTTTCCTGGAGTAGATTCGGCGATGAATCTGGATGAGACGACTACCGAAAATACCATTTCCGAGGATATGGCCTAAGCTTCAGATAACTCCAACAGATTACGAGTCCACACGCGATCCAGCAGATCACGTTCTAACGCTCGAATAATTTTGGGTCAAATCTGGACTGGAAGAATTTTGGGCCTATAGGCCCAACAACAACTAATTAACCAGGGGGGCCCACTCCAATTATTTCCTTCGTCTTCTACCTCACAACAACGAACAGCAACAACGCAACAACAGAGGTCGATCGGCACGGGCTTTGCCGGGGTCTTCGCCGCCTCGTCGCCGGGGAAGAAGCTACCGCAGCAGTGGCGGAGCGGCACCGAAGTAGCAGAAATACCACCCAGGAACGACGGCTTCGGCAGCAGTCCACGACCGCAGCTCGCCGGGAAAGATCTCGTCACCGAACTGGCTCGCGTCGCCGGGGAGGAGCACAACAGTAACACGGCACCTCACCACCTCGGACACCAGCTGAACGCAGCTCCCAGCGACACCACTCGGCACCAGCAGCACCAGCCCAGAACAGGGGAGGGGCAGAGGAGGAGGAGAGGCTTCGCTGGACTTCCGCCGCCTCGACGCCAGGAGGTTCTGCTCGGCGATGGTGAGCAAAGCAGCAGAAGCTCGCACAGGGGCTCGGCGGAGGAGGAAACGTGGACAGGGGAGCTCACGAGAGGAACAAGAGAAAGACAAGAGGAACAGGGGAGGCGGCAGCTCAGCGGGAGAGAAGACGATGGAGCAGGGGAGAGACGAGAGGGAGATATGAGATGGGTATCTTCTACCCTTCATCCCCACCACCTTATATGGCCCAAGGAGGGGGCAAAGGTCTGACAACTTCCTCTGCAGGGGACCGGCCAATTTGCAAGTGGAGAGCCAAGTTGCATGCAACAGGGATAAGAATTCGGGAAGATAAGATTGCACAGAGAGGATAAGATTCGGTATGGGTTTTAAACCCCGGAAATTATATGTTTGTATCCAAACAAATATTCTAATCCCCGAAAAATACATCGAATGTATTTTATACCACTCAAGAAATTATTACGGATATCATGGATATTACTGAAAATCCAAACTCCACTGAAAGCGAAAAATTTATTGAACGAAGGATGGGAAAAATTACCCAAATACCCTTACTAAAAATTAAGGGATATTACAAATCTAGTCATAAACTCCTCTAAATAATGTTAATAATTGCTAGTTAAGGTGCATGAAATGACACCTATCAGTCGTCCGTGGGAAAGAACACTGCCTCGTAATTATATAGCGTCAAGTTTCTGATTCTACTCTTGGGGCGAATCGGGTCAATGGGAATCGGTTGAACCTTACCGAATTGACGAGTCACTCGATCAGGCATGTAAGGTTCACTGAATTTCATGCACTTCAGAGTTCCTTTGTACATCGATATGCGGTAGTGTTGTTGATGAACATTGTCCCACGGCATCCATACGACCTATATACATAAGAGTTTGAGCATGTATTGCATAAATTGAAATGAAAATTAATTAATGTAAAATGAATAATGAAATTATAGTACCTCATCGGGTCGTAATAAGTCCAGTGAAAGCCTCATTTCCTTGACCCTTATGCTACAATCTTCTTTTGGCGATCGAGGATCGATGTGGGCCGCCCGTGGGCCCTCATTTCTTGGGTCATTTTGAGACAGATTTAAGTGGCCCCTAAACTTAGGAAAGTAGCTCCAAATCCAGTCCTACACGAAAATAAACAAACTTTAGGCAAGTAAACTTTGAGAAATAATTATTTGAGATGACAATAAAAGAAAGAGTTTTGGATCCTTACATGAAGGAGCAAAAGACAACTAGAAATTTGAGCGGCATCTGCACGACTTGCCATACCAAGATGTCTATACAAGTAGGCAAGCGTAGCTGCACCCCATGCGTATTGCCTTGTGTCATTGTGATCCCATAGCAGCTGAAATAAATGTAGCTTGATTTTGTTCCCCGACTTGTAGGGAAACAACGTGCTACCAAGCAAAACGGCCAAAAACCCAGAGGCTATAACACTGTCGGATTTCCCCGTCGTCGTCAAAATTTCATTGAGCCATCTACAATTAAAACCAGATTTCGTCTTTGCCGCTTTTACTGCTTGTATTGGAATGTCCAACCTTGAGTTGATATCCATAATTACTTCGATATCATCCAATGGTGTATGTACAGCACGACCTTGGATTGGCATATTCAGGATCTGAAAGACATCGTGGAGTGTAATGGTAATTTCACCCCATGAAAAGTGAAAACTGTTTGTTTCCGGGTGCCATCGCTCCACGAAAGCTAAAATGAGTGCACTATCCATCCCCTTGTACTTCAGATTCAAAAGTCCAAGGAGGCCGCTGCGAGCTGCCAACCTATACCACTCTACTTGGTTATCATTCGCGATTAGGTCATTCCAAAATTGTAGGGTCTTTGACCGTGTCAGCGCCCTTAAGCATTTATTTTTCTGTAACATAAAGGTTTAAATAAAATTAAAAACGAACATGTGCATAAATAAAATTTTAAGACAGGTATTAAAAAATGCATATGATAAGTGCTGAAGTTGACACTTACATATTTTCCATTATCGTTATCCGCATACACAAATCCTGCTATGTGTGTGTTGTAATCCCATAGGAGCTGACGATCCAGAGGCCCGCCGTATGGAATGTTACCCTCCTGAGGCCCGCCGTATGTATCGTCATCCTCCATATCTCCTCCCGTTACACTGTCAGTTGCATGGGAGGCGGTTGCACGAGAGGGGGATGCACCAGCGGACGAATGATCGTGTCTAGTGCTAGCAGAGCGGTGCAGCCTTGATGATGATGGCGTCCTCGTACTACTACTTGAGGGAACGGCACTAGTGCTGGCTCGAGGGGCGGTCAATGAAAGTTGGGTGGGTTGGGGGGGGGGGGGGGATGCACTTTGGCCATGAGGGAGGTCCACTTGCTCCTCCTGTTGCCTCTCTTGAGCCCTTCGCGAATCGTTACGAGTCCGAGCCGATTGCGTGACTCCGCGTTCTGAAACGTGTCGGGAACCCCCGAAGCCAATGCCCCTTGAAAATGATTTCTAGCAAATTTATGACGAGTATTAAATGACGATAACGGAAATTAATACAAATTAAATATATAATCTCTATCAATTTATGACGAGTATTAAATGACAACTATTAAAATGACGATAATGGAAAGTAATACAAATTAAATATATAATCTCTATCAATTTAAGACGAGTATTAAATGGCAACTATTAAAACGACGATAACGGAAATTAATACAAATTAAATATAAGTATAGAATAAAATATACCCATAATGATGAGTGTCCTTTTCCTTGATTGTCGTCTTTTGGAGGCATCTTGTATTAGGAGAGACTAAATAAGTGCGTGAAAGAGTGTTTAAAATGAGAGTAGGAAATTGATAGTAGAAAATGAGAGTTGAATTGTGAGTTTGAGAGGTGAAGGGTTTGGGTATTTATAGGAAAAAATGAGAGGTAAATTCGAGGGGTGATAAATCGGACGGTTAAAATTAAAATGAGATAACAAACTGAAGGCGTCGAATTTGCCACGTTGGCAATCCGAGTCAAACGGCTCCTATCCCCGTTTGAATTCTCGTGCATGAAATCGGAAACGGCGCTGGCCCCGTTTGCCACGTTGGCAATCCCAGCGTCCTTTCGCTCCCGAATCCCCTCCCGCCACGTTGGCCCCTTTAATTTATTCCCGCCTTCCATTAATTTATTCCCTCCCGCCTTCCATTTTTGCCCCCTTTAATTTATTCCCTCCTGCCTTCCATTTTTCGGTTTTTATTAATAATAACGGTGATACATTATTATTAATTGTATATGTTACATTCATTTCGTATTTATTTCTTCGTATCTTTTACATGTTCGTGTTTAGGGGCAAATAAACAGATTGATTTTAATAATATACTAAATGAATAATAAATCGGTAGACTTTAATAATCGAGTAGGATATATACGCATTTTCGGAAATGACAACAAACGAAGTTATAATATTCATTACATTATGATCCTAATTATACGAAAATGACAATAAACGAAGTTACAATATGATCCTCATGCGATAGGGCGACCATTCTCTATACGATATCGTTGGAAGTCTGCTATCCGCTGCTGAAATGCTTGATCCCAATTATCAACACTAGAATAGTGGTAGTTCCTCCACAGACCAACAATGGGAGGAATTGGGGCGTCTTTATCCAACCATACCTACAACATATGATTAATTTGATTAAAATGAAAACAAGTAGGAAACGTTAAATTAAAGACGAGTGACAAAATATTTACCGGTAAAAAATGGTTACAATCGCCGACTAAGGCGATTGTAAGAACGTCTGTAGGAGGGTGGTCGCTGGAAAGGTGGGAAATCATCGGTAGGCTTGTATGTGCACCGCTCCATGACAACATCACCAACGCTTTTTGGTACGCTATAGCAAAAATCAAGCCACACATCGGCATCTCCATCCATTGATGTTGCATGCAATTATCACCAGTGTAGTTTATGTTGTGCAACAGATCGGGCAATTTGGTGACAAGTATATGCTCCATTGCTTTGTACACATGGATGTTTCTTTTCAGCTCTGTCGCCATCATCCTTCGAACCTGCTTACATTCACCCTGGCCCAACCCGAGTAACTCAGCAAGTGAACGGTAGCCACAATGGCCGTCTCCTGCAACGTTTAAGGCTTTGGTCATGTATACGAACATGAATGAGTCCACATTCCGAATACCAAAATTCACCCCAAAAGCTTCCTCTGGTTTTTCCTTTTTGGGCCCGAGCACCGACCCGCTGAGTGGTGCCTTATGACGTCCGCGTTTTCCCCGACTACTTTGACGCTTCAATGTTGAGTCGCCCATCGACTTGGACTTGGTTAATGTGGCTTCTTCTGCGTGCTCCATCCAAGTCTTATCCCTTTTTGTTGAATCATTTCTTCGCCTCCCCTTTGTTACAAATGAGCTATTGGGCGGCTCCTGAAGTGAGGACCTTCTTGGAATTTTCCCGTCATCGTATGCCGAATTAACCCGGTGCAGGTCATCAAAGCTCATCCTGCTTCCCAAAAAATCACTAATTACGGAACAAAACTTAGATTCCTCTTCCGTGAATGCCATGTTGTCCCCTTGGAGCATTTTTACATCCGTAACACCTTCCCATTTCACTTGTTTCCAGAATAGGTGGATTTGGTCAGGCTGGATAGGGGTGTTGTTTGCCATCGCTTCGAACAAATCATGTCCGCATGGAATCCCTCTGACCACCCTCCACCAACCGTCATTGCAAACAGAGATATCAAAATTATATTTCGGGTTCAAGATTCTATCTACCGTGCCCAACATTGTGTCCAAACACATTTTTGACACTTTGTTCAATAGCAGGCTAAACAGATTCTCGTAAGGTGCTCGTAGCCTCAACACTGCGGTTGGGATCGTATTACGATCCATTTCTATGTTTCCTCTCACTACACTAACCTGGTTTACTGTGAGTTGGTGGATCTTCTGTGCTAGTGTGTTGAAACCTAATACGGGTCTATTTTCAATCCAATCTTTAAGCACAGAGTGCGCGCCCTCAACTCTGCAGACACATGAAGAATATTTTATAAATAAACACATTGATACACTAACAACCTATACACAATAAACTTAAATCACTTTACATGTTCGTGGTCCTTGTGATTAAATGAAGTTTGGTATCAGTCCAGGCTCTGACGATACGTTCTCTATAAGGCCCAAGCCACGTAGTCATAAGGTAACCCATAAAACCAGTGTAGGTCTCTTGCATCTCACGGAGGTGCGCGTAGTATGTATACTCGGATTTCGAGTTGAATAGTAACCGACACGCTTTCATGAATCCATATGCTAGACCATCATTATGCGTCACGCTGAGGACAAAAGCCCTGCAATTGTGCAGTATATGTATCCAACACAATCGATGTTGGGCATCGGGGAATACATGGCCTACAGCTTTGACCTCGGCCAAATCTCGATCCGTGACTATCGTCGTTGGCCTCTTGCCGACTTGAGCGAACAAGTGTGCCAACTCTCTGAGTGTCCATTCGTAGTGGTCGACATTCTCATGTGCCATGAACGAATAGGCAACGTTGAAGGTATGTCCCGTGCACGTAAAGCCGACGATCTCAACTAGGGGCAACTTGTACCTATAATCATTTTATAAGAAAGTATTAAAATGACTCTAACCGTACTACATTAATGAGTAAAATTGCTCAAAATTTGTAATGTCGGAACTACTAACTTGTTTGTCTTGTATGTCGAATCCATGATGACGACGTAAGGGAACAAGCTCAGCAGATGAATGGAATGAGGGTGAGCCCAAAACAAGTCTTGAACCACATCGTCATGTCCAGGTAGCCTTCGGGGATTGACATAGTAACCAAAGCTTAATAAATATGAGAGGGTGTACTAGGTTACAGTCATACCATCCATCTCTTCAGCGTGAAACTGTTGCCGAATGTTGTAGATTTGCTTCCTCGACGTAAAGACCCTCTTACACGTCTGTCGTAAGAAGGTCATAATCATCTTCGGCTTCGCGGACGCTTGCGTCAATGTCTTGACAACGCTTTTTTGTTGCTCAGTCAGGCGTCCGACATAGGCATGACCCTCCAAGCTCGTCGCAAGATCATGATCATGTGTACCGCATTCCACATACAACATCCATGACCCATCCTTCTGCATCACCCCGTTCAGCACGAATGGACAGTTGATCTTCTTTGTACGCGTCTTTCGTATCAATACATCCTTGAACGGCCGATAGCTTCCCGACTTCTCGCACGCCAGTATGACTTTTCGCTCCCAGGATTTCGGAATAGTCAACACCATGTTAAGTCTAGTTCCTTGTTCACGTGCCTAGTCTAACATGGACTCACGATCCGACCACTTGTAGCTCGTTTGGAAGTAGGAGGTAAAATCCTGTCACTAATTCCAGATATTTTAACATGTATTGGTTTAGTATAATAAACATGTATAATCATAAATTTTCAATGATGTATAAAATATAATATTTATAATTCAAAGTATTTTAAATATTCATGCTTTTTTTGTCCAATTCTAACTTTCCAATAACATATAAAATAATTTTACAAATAAAATAAACATGTATAATAAAATAGTGGAAATTATATGCAAAACAAACATTATTTAAAAAATACAATTGTTTATGACTTTAATTTTTATAAATTATATATGTGATATTAACTTTTATTTGAATAAATATACATACACTATAACAAGTTTCAAACTATTTACATTAAAATAATATATACACTTGAATCTAATCTATAAATTAAAGATATTATATGCCTTAAGTAAATATATAAATTAAGCAATGACATTAAAAAAGTAACATAATTAAATTAACTAACATAGTTAAATAAATGAGAGTGGTGTTTTGCTGTATGATTAATTACAGTAAATGAGAGTGGAATTAACATAATTAAATAATTATATCAACTAACATAATTAAATCAACTAACATAATTAAATCAATAAATAATAATTATATATGATAATCAACTAACATGATTAAATCAATAAATAATTAAATCAGTAAATGAGAGTGGAGTTTTGTTGTATGATAATCATGAGCATGCAATTTACAGTAAATAAGAGCGGAGTTTTGAAGCATTTGATAAATTAAGCAACTGATAAATTAATCATGCAATTTACAAAATTTTAATTAAATAATAATTATATATAATTAATATAATTTAATTTACATACCTCTTGAATGGATTCTCCGACATCTTCATTTGACCACGACATTAGGGTAATTCTTCTTCTTTTTAAGCACCTAATTCTTTCTTTGAAACTCAGCTAACCATTTGAAGGTTTTTGACTCAGCTCTTCTCCGAATCCATTTTATAGAAAGCCAAAAATTGTTTTTTTTACCCAATCTTTTCCATTCTTCATCCCCCTTCCCCCTACGAGCATCTCGCCCATACGCCTAGGAGCCTCTCTCAATTGCAGTCAGCGAATCCCGGACGGATTTTTTTACCCGCTGAGATAGAAAACGGTGATAGTCACCGTTCTAACCCAATAAAATTAATAAAAAAAATTAAAATGGTGATAGTCCCCGTTCTAACCCAAGAAAAAAAAAATTAAAACGGTGATTATCACCGTTCTAATCTAAAAATCCCCAAAAAAATTAAACGATTTCTATCACCGTTTACTTGAGCGGACCTGCAGTGGTGTCTGCAGCACCACTGCAGGTGCAAGTAGCGTGTGCCAATTGAAAGAGAAAAGTGATGTGGGGGAGGGGGGTTTTAGTTTGGTTTTGTTCTGGAGTTTTGTTTGGCTGTAGCCGCCGCATAGAGTATTTTTCATGAGGGATTTTGCAGTCTTAGCTTGAATTGAAGTTTGGTATTATTATTCTAGCTTTTATCGAGTTGAATTATTTTAATATTGAGACTAAGTTTTATTATCTCCCGTTTTTATTGAACAATTTATATATGTTGATGGCTAGTTTAATTTTTTTGAACCGAATTTTTGCGTGGTACCCTTGAGTTTTTTGTGTGGTACCCTCAGGGGTACCATGCGAAAATTCCGTTTTTTGAATATGTATTCAATCATGCTTGGCTAAATTCCTAGTTTTAAGGTTGGGGTGATCACGGCAATGCATATGTAAATAGAATTATTTCCTTGCCTGAATTGAAATAATATTTGATTCCTTCCTAGATGTTTTATGCCCATAGTAGCTTATGCGAATTGGATCATGTTAGGGTTTGAGACCGAAAGGTAATAACGTTAATAGGTAATCAGATAGGGTTTGAGACTGAGAGGTGATAACTTCTATCGGAATCCTAGGAATTGAACCTGAGATTTTATTATTGCGAGAGCATTTTAATTTCTCTTGTTGATTAATAACTATCATAGAAACCCTAAGATTATATTAGATTTAGCAAGTCACGAGAGTGGATGTTAGTTCAGTTTGACCTTAGATTCTAAGTGCCCAAAGGGTCTAGACATTGATTAGCAAGTCGCGAGAGTGGATGTTAATTAGATCTAGGCACATTTACTATCATTTGAGAGAAATTAATAATTACCTTAGATAGTTACTTTCAAATAATTTGGACTAGAATCAAGTGAAGTGTGATTTTATTTACTAAAGTATTGTTACGATGATCCTTAACTTTAGACACATTTATCATATTGATTTTATCCTTTTTATTAGTTAACTTAGTTATAGTTTTTCCCAGTTTCTTATTTTCCTGGCCTAACTTATTAGTAGAGTTTCAATTGATATTACATTGGTTTATGTGAGATTGAACTTGACTACTACAACTGATCCCGTACACTTACAGGTAGGTTTTAGCCACGTCAAGTTTCACACTAATACTTGTATAATTTATTGCAACATATCGAGCAGAAAGTTGTGCAGTCCCTTTATTTAGGCAGTCATTTATTGATATATTAGGATCTTGATAACTTTGTGCGGATAGATAATGTTATAGACAAGATGTCCGTTAAGAATAAGGAGGATCTTGTAGTTTTTGATTGGTTCAAGGCACATGTTATCACGTCCAAATTAAACTGAACCTGGTATTGAACATCAAGAGCTTGTAAGTCATTTGCTTTCTAATCATTTCAGTTCATACTACTTGTCGCCTCTATTTTCTTTTTCAGAGGCTTGTCTATTGAAACTGAAATATGAGTTTACCTCTTAGATTACTGCTGTTGGAATCAAATATCAACTAGAAAGCTAGTCATATGCATGTGATTCCAGTATGGATAGTGGATACAATGTGGTTAACGTAACTAATAGGGGCCATTTGGAGAATTGAATGGGAAAAGAGGAAATTGTATTTCGAGATTAGTAATTCTGATACAAGTTCACTTTCTCTTGCCGTGATTTTGAATCATCCCTATTTACCAAACAACCCCGTTTCTTAAGAGTTATCTGGATGGCCTCAATAGCAGTGGAGGATATGAAGTTCTATATATATGATGTGACGTAAAATCCAATTAAATTTCTGGCTCAATGTCTTGATATTTGCTCTCTCTCAATTTTGTTATGCCTTTGTGCCCTTTGAATTCTTAGCTATTCAAAATTGTGCTTCTAGTGATAGATTACTTTGTTTCTCTCTGCCCCTTTACTATATTGTTTTTGCACTAAACTTACATTTTGGTGGATTGTAGTGTCTCTTGTTATCAGATGGGGGGATAGTTTTGGGGGTTTCAAAGGACTAAGACCGTCTTAAGGTACAATTGACGATTTATGTTGTTACCTCACGAAGTTGCTCCAAGAAATACATGTGGGGGCAATACCCAAGCCTCTAATAGTTGTATCATCATAAGGTAATTGATATCCTTCTCTTCCAAATTTGGCTTTCTCCATTTCCACTTTATAGTCTTTTAAACTACACATGGAATGAACTTGTGAGTTGTGAGGTATTTTACTCATTCTCTCTTCCTTCATCTTTCTTGTTTATAGTTCTATCGTTGCTAATAAAGAATCTACAAAGAAACTTGTCAACTATCTTGCTAATGAAGAATCTACAAAGAAACTTACCAGTTATCTTACTTATTAGCTATGTAGTGAATGTGTAAATCAACTTATCATTTAGATACTAAAATATATATATGAAAATATATTTTTAAATAAAAATTCTTGCATCTTTTCTCCTTCAAATGGGGGTGAACGATGGGTAGTGGCGGCTCTAGCAGTGGACTACACTTTTTTTTTCAAATTGGTGGGACTTTTTAGCCCGGATCTAAGAAGTCCCATTTTTTTTTAAAATCTAACAATCTTTTATCCCGGATCTTGGCATATCCGGGTTAAAAACCCTAAATTTTTTAACGTGAGTGTGTTTTTATACATCCGGGTTATATAACCTATTATACCCCAACTTGATGCCCGGACCTAAATCGTAAAATATCCGGGTTATATTTGAAAAACGCCTCAGTTGAATTAACGATTTTGTAGTAATCTGGTTAGATATGAACAATCTCCCATTTCTCTTGAAATCTCTAAAAACAACTCCAAACACTCTCTAGGATAGAACGAGATAATAAAAGATAGTTTGAAAAACAAAGCCTAGAAAACATTTAAAATGTCTAAAAATGGTTTTGGGCCAAATCCCATATATCCGGTAACAGACGTAGGCCAAAGCACTAACCACAACACCTTTGTGCGTACTGCACTGCACGAAGGTTAATGAGAAAAAAAAGATGTGCATGGTTTTTGCACTTGACTGCAAGGGCCACTTCTCCTCCGGGCATACTCCACTGCACAGACCACTTGACTTTGCATAACCATGTGCAATGTCCGTGTTGTTGTGTTCGAAGCAGTTCACCTCCATGCAGTCAGGTGATTTCACGGAGGCGGTAATTTCTCGTTGCACGGCCCGTGTAGTTGGGTGCACGGGCTAGTTCACCTCCGTGCACTCCTTGCTTCCGTGCACATCATCGTGTGTCTCAGCTTCTCGGTCCATGTGCTTCACTTTCTGGCTCGTTCTTGGCTCGATCCAAATGGCTCATTCAATGATGATCAGGTCAACCATAATTCCCAAGTAGTGCCAATGATATTACCGTTTCACCTAAAAAGACGTAGTATCCACGTATAGACATCTATTCTACTCCCTTTGTTTAATAATACTCATCATTTTAGTCTTTGACATAACTATTAAGCAATGCAATTATTAAGCTAAAACATTGTAATTTTTTTCAAAAATTTACAAAGTAATAATCACCCTCTTCATTTCTAACCAATAAGTAAATAAAATTTGCATATCAATATATGTAATTTTCAATAATGTATTTCATAACACACTAATAAATAATGATCTAAAACTCTAAAATAAAAGCTATTTATTAATAATAAAAATAAAAGGCTAAAACGACGTCTATCGCCAAACCGGAGTATTAAGCTTTTATAAATTGAATGACCCACTAGAGGAAGTAAAATAAATAATATTCTTCAAAATAAACTTGAGGGAATTAACACCATGATACGAATTCTCAAATGCGAAGAAAATTGAGGATGGCAAGCGAACGCGTAGAAAAAAATGAAGAGAGCGTTGATCGCCAAGAGCAGAGCGATGACATGCCTTCTTCTATCCCCATTTCCCCTTTTTAATTCCTCTTCTCGAGTTTCCACTCTTCTACCCCCTAGACCCTCATCTTTCCCTGTTCCTGCTCCTTTCCTCTTCAGCCCTTTCTCTGCTTCGGTTCTGGTAATTCCTCCTCACTTCAGTGTCTGAACTTTGATTTACTTGAATTCCCTTACAAATTTCCAATTCAATTTTTTAGGGATTTCGCGATTCCGTTTCGAGGAGTTCGAGGAGTTTATTCTGCACGAACTCGAACGCTATGGATTCGATCTCGTATCTTTCCCAACGAGAAGCGGCGGAGATTGATGAATCTCTCATGGGGCCTCTTGGCTTCAGCGTCGATCAGCTCATGGTTTGACAATTCGACTTAGTAATTTCTTTTTTTCATATGTGAATTCGTTCTGTTCTTTTTTCTAAATAGATTCTGAAACTCGGTTTGTTTAATTATTTAGGAGTTGGCTGGTTTAAGTGTTGCCACTTCAATCGCTGAGGTAAATGCCACAATAAACATCGTGACTGTTTTTTGCCATGTTTGATGAATTTCAATTAAGGTTTGCTGTAAACGCCCATTTTCTTGTTCTTCGATATGGATGTTTCTGGTTGATATATGAAATTTCAGTGCGGTATGGCACACTTTTAGTGAAGCTTTATTATAATGGAAAGAATGCTAGGAATCACTTAGGCTACTGTGTACTGTCGCATGTTGTATTCCATATTTAGTTTATTACTAATAATTACAAATGGTGATTTGTTTTTGCTGGGAATGAATGGTTGATATGATGGTTGATAATGTGCATCGATTCTTTGCTTGTGAGGAAGAGCTAGTATTCTATTCTGGAATACTTCTAGGCTATATATTTAACAATGGTGTCGTGTTTAGGAAATCAGTTGTGCTGGATGAGCTTGAAATCTTTAACTCAATTTCAAAAGTATAATCTATAGGTATACAAAACAGCAGAGTATAATCATATTCTCGTTATTTGCGGACCTGGAAACAATGGTGGTGATGGTCTTGTAGCTGCTCGACATCTATATCACTTTGGATATAAACCAGTCATTTGCTATCCTAAACGCACTCCGAAGCCTCTTTATACTGGTCTTGTAACTCAGGTACCTGACAACGATGTTGGGTTCGCAGTCTTTTTAATCGTGTGATTTATTAGTTGATAAATGCTTATTCTGTTTATAATGCATGTGTAGCTGGAATCACTTTCCATCCCTTTCATATCAGTAGAGGATCTTCCTTTGGACTTGTCAAGTGCATTTGACATTGTGGTTGATGCCATGTTTGGATTCTCGTTTCATGGTAAATTTCTATACTACTTCAGTTATTATTAATTAAGGCTTACATTTTGGTTTGTTTAAGGATTGTCATTGGCTGATTAACAAAATAATTTAATTGGATCAACTATACTGACATTGCTTGATTTATTCAGTATGTTCCATTGATGTTTACAAGAATCTCCTTACTAGCTGATTATTCTTGTAAACTCTTGAGTAGGGTGTGTTAATTCAGGTCTTTGTTTATAGATTTTTTAACAAGTAAGTAACATGGATAGAGCTATATCTAATGCAGTGGGTTGAGATAGTATGTTCAACTGATTTGGGATCATCATTGAAATTAGGCACTCCAAGACCACCTTTTGATGATCTAATTCAAAGGCTAGTCTCTTCAAGCAACTATGACCAAACAGACAAGAAGTCGTTGGCTATCGTCTCAGTAGACATTCCTTCTGGATGGGATGTCGAGGAAGGGGATATGAATGGTGTCAGCATCAAACCACACATGCTGGTTTGCTCTGTGGAAACCTTAATTCTTCTTTGATTTGAAGTATTTGTCATTTAAAATGTTGGACTGATGAGTTATCTTATTAATCTGTCTGGTCTACTAGGTTTCCTTGACTGCACCCAAATTATGTGCAAAGAAATTCAATGGTCCACACCACTTCTTAGGTGGAAGATTTATTCCAGCTGTTATTGTAGAAAAGTACAAGCTTTGCCTTCCACCATATCCTTGCACATCTATGTGTGTGCGCATTGGCAAACCTCCTAAAGTGAACATCTCAGCCCTACGAGAAAACTATATATCTCCAGAATTTGTGGAGCAGCAGGCTGAAGCCGACCCTTTTGATCAGGTGATGTCTAGTTTAAGGGATGGTTACTTCCCTCTTGAAAATCTTTGATTAAGTTTTGCGTCTTCTTTATATTCTTGTTGATTTTGGTTTTGCATCCTTCTATGTTGGTTTTTAATTAAATGCATGCAATTTATATTTACTGATGCATTATAAGCCCTGGATATCAACATTTTATATTTTATAAGGTATTTTTTGTTTCTCGATGACATGACATCATATAATCACGGACAAGTGTCTCATTTGTTGTGATTGTCTCTTCTAATTCTTTGAATAACCTTGGAAGTTGGAAGAGGTGATTTATAATTCTTAGTCAATGCTGCAGTTCAGCAAATGGTTCGATGATGCATTAACTGCTGGTTTGAAAGAGCCAAATGCTATGGCATTGTCAACAGCTGTAAAAGATGCAAAACCGTTAGTAATCTAATTCTCATTACTCTTTCTTACTGTCCTCACATGCTTTAGTAACATACTTACACATAGCATTTCATCTTGCAGTTCATCAAGAATGGTTCTATTAAAAGGTGTGGATAAGGATGGATTTGTCTGGTCAGTGCTGTTTGTGATGGTGTTTGTAGTTGTAACAAATGTTTTGTTCATTTTCTTGCCTGTGTAACTGTTTAATCTCCCAACCTCAAATCACAGGTACACTAACTATGGAAGTAGGAAAGCGCATGAACTATCTGAGAATCCTCATGCAGCACTTCTGTTTTACTGGGATGGTCTCAATCGTCAGGTACACTAAATTCTTTTTTACATTTCACATCCTTCTCTGGACATTGGATCTTTTTAACAACAACAAATACGTAGAACTTGCACTACATATAAGGGAGTTCCGAGTTACCTTTTGGGTCATCGCTGATAGCCTAAGAGATTACAAAACCCATATGTTCTCATTTGGTTCTGTTGCCTTTGCCACCTTCAGAAGAGTGGGTAAATTCCAATATTTACAGAGGTTTTAATGTAAGTGTGCAAGATTTTACCAAATGCATTGACGCATTCCAAACCTCATTTTACAGGTAAGGGTTGAAGGACCTGTTCAAAAGGTTTCTGAAGAGGAATCTGAACAATATTTTCATAGCCGCCCTCGAGGAAGTCAAATTGGTGCAGTAGTTAGCAACCAGGTTTATTCTCCTATTTTCTTGTTAATTGTGATTTATATTCCAAGTGATCGTCCTTTTTCTGTATTGATGGGCCCGATTTTTGTGTACTTCTTCAGAGTAGCGTTGTTCCTAGTCGACAGGCTCTTCATCAGATGTACAAAGAATTGGAGGGCCAATTTTGTCATATGTGAGTTTACATATTTTCATTTTGCAAATAATCATTATGGTTTAAAGACATTTAGGAAGTCTTCTTGCTCTACGCTCTTTGATATACTAATCTTGCGATGGTTGTCCACTTTTTTCTGGTGGCGACTGGTTGGTCATTGTGCTATCAAGCCTATCATTTTGTAATGTTCCTGTACAATATATCTATAAACAGCTACACTTTTCCTAGTGCTATTGAAATTAGATTTTTCTGCATCTCCTGTTAAGTGCAAATACATTGATTTACGAGCCTCTTTCAATTGGAGGAATTTCAAGGCATATTTGACTCTTTACAATTTTCCTCATTTTGCAGTGATATGATTCCCAAACCCAAACATTGGGGCGGATATCGGCTTAAGCCTGAGCTCTTCGAGTTTTGGCAGGGACAGCCATCTCGGTTGCATGATAGGTTATTATTGAATCTTTCTTTATAGTGAAGATTGTTTGGTTCAACTTTGAATTTCAATTTTTATGAGTTTGAACTATTATATATATCCTTAAGTATTAAAATAACTGCCTCAAAATATGCTATATTGTCATCTTAATTGTGAAAACTGTCATTCTACATTTTCTAATCTGAAATGAAATCTGGGAATTCTTTGCTTGATGACCGACCATTCTACATATTCGTATCTGGTGCAAGCTGCAGTAGATGATTGGCCTGCCTGCATGATATTCCCTTTATTATGAAGGCTAGATTAGGAGTCTGTTTAGCATGACATTTTAAATGGCAGGTGACGAGATGAGCATATTTTTATCATATAAGTTTATAGGTACTGCAAGTACTGATCTTAGATCTTATGCCATCATATATAGTAGTTTCCATTGTAGATGCCGCGCTTGACGGAGGCATGATACAAGTATTGCATTGTATGTGTGATAAGGCTGCTTTAGGCCACACTTGATGTTCAATTTTGAATTAAATGGTTTACTTGAAGAATTAAGAAAGACAGTATCTTGTTACAGGCTGGAGTACTATCCTGTGGAGGTTGAAGGGAGACGTCAATGGAAGATCCGTCGGTTGGCCCCCTGAGTTGACTAGGAGTTGCAAGCTCATCCTTGTGAAGTATCTAGTAATGAGGTCCATCTACTGTTGTCAGCGGGAAAGATTCCAAACTACACGTCTCTTCTTTTCTATATGCTTTACATTATTATCGATGAATTTGTGTATTTGTAACTTCATTGATTATTCGAGATTAAAAATAAGCATTGAACATCATCTCTAATGTTTGAGAAATTTGTGTAATTGTTTGGTTTCAATGGTATTCTCTTAAATAAATAAACATTTATCTTGTCTTGATAAAAGACCACAAAATCCAATGTGGGTGAAAAGACCGAAAAATAACATTTTCTTGAAGAAATGATGGGGAAAATACAACAAAAGCCCCCTGCTGCTCACCGGATGAATCGCAGAAACTAAGCTCCTCTTTTGCTCCTTCGCTTGTTTAGAGCTCGGTAGCTTCTCCTCCGCCATTGCTGCTCACCCGCTGAAGCTTCACCGCCATTAGAGTTCACTGGAACCCAAAAAACGTTTGGTTTCTTCTTTAGATTTGGGAGAAATGTTGACATTTGTGTGTTTTTTCCAAGGTTTTTAGTTCAGCTCCAGCTCTTTCTCTCCAAATTTCTGAGCTCAAAAACCCAAAAAACGTTTCCTTTCTTCAGATTTGGAATCGCGTTTGACAATTTTAGTGGCTATTCGAAGTTTTTTGGTTTGATTGCCCAAGTTTTTTCCATGGTTTTGACAGATTTATTATTGTTTCATTTTGCAGATATTCATCGAGAACAAGGGAGGGGAGGAAATGTAGTTCACAAGGTAAAAAAGATGGACTCGTAAGCAAAAAATATTAAGGCCGAATAGTTTAGTTTTGATTATCATATGATGAATTGCAAGTTAAAATTTTGGAGGCAACTGAAGTGCAAATGTTTAAAATTTAAATGAGAATCTGTTGTTCTGTAAAATCAGAAGCAGACATTGTATGAAATGGCAAATTTGTTGTGGTCATATTGCAAACGTAAGATTCATGTTTCTTGTTCGTAATAAGTGAAATTGATAAATTAGAAGAGAGAATATTGGAAGAATATGATCGTGTCTGTCATTAGGGAATGATCCCAAAGTATAAATAGAGTTACAAGGTAAAATCTATCTTAATCTATCTTGTTTGTTAAGAAAGTATAAACTAAACTAGGTAAAGATATCTATTAATTAGGATAGAATATCCTAATATCCCAATACTCTCCCTCAAGTTGGAGCGTGAGGATCGATCATGCCCAACTTGTCTAAAAGAAAATGAAATTGGTGATTTCCTAATGCCTTGGTGAATAGATCAGCTAGTTGTTGTGCGGAAGTGATATAACGAGTCATGATATTCCCGGCCTGTATGTGATCCCGAACAAGATGACAATCAATCTCAATATGCTTTGTACGCTCATGAAATACCGGGTTGGCGGCAATGTGTAACGCAACCTGACTATCACAGAACAAATGCATTGGTTGTCCGTGATGCACACCAAGGGAACGAAGGAGAGACTTGAACCAGACTAGCTCACAACAGTTGGAGGCCATGGACCTGTACTCCGCTTCAGCTGAAGAGCGGGAGATGGTTGCTTGTTTCTTCGTCTTCCATGATATAGGGGACTGCCCAAGCTGGATAAAGAAGCCGGTGATGGAGCGGCGCGACGTGGGGCAAGACGCCCAATCGGAGTCGCAGAAGGCCCGGAGCTGCAGAGAACTAGACGATGATAGAAGCAAGCCCTTTCCCGGACTGCTCTTCAAATAATGAAGGACCCGAAGGGCGGCATGCCAGTGAGCGTCAGACGGAGATTGCATGTGTAATACCCCTCATTTTTTAGTAAGGGTATTTGGGTAAATTTCCAACTCTCGTTGGGAAAAGCAAGACGCGTTTGGCAAAATTCGGAATTTCTGTAACGTGTATGATCTCTGTAAAAAATCCCCGAGCCTTGGAAAATACATTCGACGTATTTTCGGGGCTTAGAATATTTGTTCGGGTACAAATATATATAATCCGGGGTTTAAACCCATGCCAAACCTTTTCCCGGGCAAACAGACGCGAAAATGCCTCTGCCGCGACCGCGGAAGTATTTTCGCGACCGCGTTAAAAATAGCTCCCAGAGGAGCTGGACATTGGAATTTTCCGCGACCGCGGAAATGTACAGAATGTGCAGACCGGCATGCGTGCCGCGTGTTCTTCGTCGCCGTCGATCTTCTGAGCCACCGTCGATCTGGGCAGGGGTTGCTCTCCTCCTTTGGCTATAAATAGAGGCCGAGATGGGAGGGTTTTTGGCACCCAAATTTGATCTCTCTCTCTCTCTCTCTCTCTCTCTCTCTCTCTCTCTCTCTCTCTCTCTCTCTCTCTCTCTCGTTTGCTTGCTCGTCGGAATTTTCGAAGTGTCGCCGGAGGCCTCGCCGGGAGTTGTAGCAGCCTTGGAGTGGTGCATTTGAGGCACAAGGAGGTCAGGAGTCGAAGCCCCCTCGAATCGAGCCCCGTCGCGTCGTCGCCGGTGAGGTTTTCTCCATTTTGGGTCGCCGGAGTTCATGGCCGCGACCGCGGACATGAACTGCCGCGACCGCGGCAGTGACAAGGCCGGCCGCGTCCGCAGCCGCTGTCTTTGACACTCGCGGACGCTGTCCTCGACGCCCGCGACCGCGGAATCCCTGCCGCGACCGCGGATTGCTTTGGCAATCGCGATCGTGGCCTTGGACGATCCGGTCTCGGGCGGGACTTTCGTTCTTTCGATTTCGTTCGTTCTTCCTTAGATTCGTATCATTTTATTGTCGAGTCTAACCTAGGGTCTCGTTGTGGGTCGTCGTCATAGGAATCTGTAATCCAATTTCCGTTCCCGTTCCGGACCCAGAAACCCGTCGTCGTTCAATTGTTCGTCTAGACTAAGGCAAGTGGCGGTTCGCTCTTGCTTAATCATTCCATGTTCCATTAATTATCAATTGCTTTTAGTTGTTAATTAAATAGGAGTGAACTGTTGTTTTCATTTGGGAACAGATTTTATAAATAACGTGATTAAAATATGTTATTATAGTAGGTTGTATATATTGCTAGAAACAACGCTATTATACTTGTTAATGACCGTAATGGTTTTGTTGTGGATTTAAATGTAAACTTTAATGCTAGATTAACACGAGTATTCATAGGAACGATAATTCCTTATGAGGATTAGTCGTTTCTTTATAACTCGGTATTAGTGGAACCAGTCTCTAAATGCTTTCCAGATCGTAAACTTTCGTAGTCATTCGAGATCGTAAACTTTCGTAGTCACTCGAGATCTTAAACTTTCGTAGTCACTCGAGATCGTAAACTTTCGTAATCACTCGAGATCATAAACTTTCGTAGTCACTCGAGATCATAAACTTTCGTAGTCACTCGAGATCATAAACTTTCGTAGTTACTCGATATCGTAAACTTTCGTAGTTACTCGAGATGATATATTTATATGATAAAAGCTTATAACGTAAATGTGCATTTTGGAATTAAATAAGATAAGTGCAATTATGCACATAATTAATATACCCTCAGGCGAGGAGTACAACTTGGAAACTCGCCTGGACTTCGATTAGAGTAAGTCCTCCTTCCAAATCTGAATTCGCATTACGCAGTGAGGTTGGTCGTGGACCCAAATGGTCAAGTCTTTTTAAACGCTTGTGTGAAATTATAACGTTCCCAAACATTTGTTATACTTTCCCGTAAGACTCAATCTTTTGGAGTCTTCTCTTCATACTTTTCCTTAAGACTCAATTCCTTGGAGTCTTCTCTTCAGTGCATATCTAGATACTAAATCATTCCGTAAAAGTTTCGGGTTATATATCGTTCCTTCGGTTATTATTCAAGGGACAGTGATAGTAAACGGTTGCGATCACTAGAACCATTCTGTTTTCACCCTTGCATAGTCTTTCATTAGACTAACCAATCGGGTTTTATTCCTTGCATGGTTGGTTGGTGTCATCCGTCCTATATGGCACATCAGTGGTTGGTTTCCGAAGTCAAAGTAACCAGTCGAAGAAGAAGAGGCTTGTAGACGAAGATTTAAGTGTCAGTGTTTTAAGTTGTTAAATATTACTACAATATATCTTTATAACCTAGCGATGTTATAGGTTGATTCTTAAAAGTCTTCCGCTGTGTAATTTATAAGTCTTTCGCTGAAATTTTTACTCTGTTGTAAAGACGCTACTCTCGTTTGATGAGAGATCTTTTAATAAAAGAGTTGAGTTTCATATACAAATGTATTCCGCTGTTTAATCTTTCATTTAATATTTATATACACATTCAAGTTTAATTATTCCGATTAAAGCCTAGGGTGGCTTTGGACGGTAAAGTCTGAGGTCACTGGCGTGTGGCACTACCGACATAAGTCGGGGGTGTTACAACATGAATTGGGCTAACGTATGGACGGAGTATGACAACTCAGGTCGCGTGATCGTAAGGTAAATGAGTCTGCCAATCAGACGCCGATACTGATCGGGATGAGACATGGGTGGACTGGAAGCGGTCGCGAGAGCATGGTGTTGTTCCATGGGAAACGCACAAGGTTTAGCAGCGAGAAACCCAGCTTCAGACAGGATGTCGAGCAAGTACTTCCGTTGAGAAAGGAAGATGCCCTTGCTACTACGAGCGATCTCAATGCCGAGAAAGTATTTGAGAGTCCCAAGGTCCTTCATATGAAAACACGAACTCAAATATGCCTTAAAACGAGAGACAGTGGCGGAGTCGTTACCCGCAATAATGAGATCATCGACATAGATCAAGACATGCAAAGTTGTATGAAGACGTTAATAGGAAAACAACGAGTAGTTGGTATAACTCTGTGTGAAGCCATAGGCACGAAGGGCTGTTGTCAACTTGGCAAACCAATTTCTTGGAGCTTGACGAAGGCCATAGAGCGACTTTTGCAAGCGACACACTTGTCCTGGAGCAACGCCGGTAAGACCCAAAGGAGGAGACATATACACCTCCTCATGAAGGTCGCCATGAAGGAAGGCGTTATGAACATCCATTTGATGTAGTTCCCAGCCTTTAACCGCAACGACTGAGAGGAACACCCGAACTGAGGCCATACGAGCAACTGGTGCAAAGGTTTCGGTGAAGTCGATACCTTCGATTTGTCGATTTCCCAGTACAACCAATTATGCTTTATGGCATTCGATGGACCCATTAGAGTTGTACTTGATTCTATACACCCATTTGGAGCCGATGGGTTTCTTGCCCGAAGGAAGCGCTGTGAGCACCCAAGTATTGTTTCTGGCGAGGGCATCGAGTTCGGCTTGCATAGCGTCACGCCAAGGAGCATGAGCAACAGCCTGTCGAAATGTCGTTGGCTCGTCTCCGGCGGAAATAGCAGCTAGGAAATCAGTATGGGCTAAAGAAAAATTAGCACATGATACATAATTCACAATAGGGAATTTCATACCTGAGGAAAGTGACGTTGACATGGGTGTAGAAGTGGGAGCAAGGGGGTCTAATTGGCGAGCAGTTTGGCACACATAATCCTTCAATAGAACGGAAGGGAGCCGAGTTCGAACAGGACGAGTGGATGACTCTGCAACCGGGGCGTCGTTAGCAGTAGGAGGACTCCCCATGTCTGGGAAAGGCACATAAGCTGGTTCTACAGACGGAGCAACACGGTCGGTACTCCCCCTGGCAGGTGATGATGGAGGCATAGCATCCGACGAGGATGGCGGGGAAACACCCTCCATGTCTTGGAGGGGTGTACGTTGGTCAACATCATAAGCAGCAGCAGGTCGCGGCGGCTCTGTGGTCGGCAATTCAGCGACAGGTGTAGACGGAGAAGCAAACGAGAAAAAAGTCTCGTGAAAGACGACATCCCGACTTGCAAAGATAGCCATTGTTTCAAGGTCGTATAGCAGCCAACCTTTCTTGCCGCGAGGATAGCCGATGAAGACGCACTTGCGGCTTCTAGGATCAAACTTGTTGCGATGCTTGGGAGTTTGAGCAGTAAAGCATATGAAGCCGAAAACCCGAAGGGTGCTGTAGTTCGGATGTCTATTGTGAAGTAGCTCGAATGGTGTACGACCTTGAAGAGTAGGTGATGGCGTGCGATTGATGATAAACGCAGCAGTAGTGACGCATTGTCCCCAGAATTCCAGAAGAAGATGAGCAGTGAAACGCAGAGCTCGAGCGACATTAAGGAGATGACGGTGCTTGCGTTCAACCCGACCATTCTGTTGAGGCGTCGCAACACAAGATGTCTTAAAAACCATGCCCTTTTCAGCGAAGTAAGAGCTCAGGGGTAAGAACTTTGTGACGTTGTCCGCGCGTACACGACGGACTTGCTTGCAGAATTGAGTGTTGACCATAGAGCAAAAATTCTTGAGGAGAGTTGGTACTTCGGTCTTTGTAGTAAAGAGAAGGACCCACACAGCCCTGGAGAAGTCATCGACAATAGTTAAGAAATATGAGGCGCCACTAAAAGAGGGGGTACTATAGGGTCCCCAAACATCACAATGAATGAGGTCAAACAAAAACTCTGCTTTATTGAAACTAATTGGAAATGACAAACGTGTTTGTTTAGCTTTATAGCAAGCTTCACAAGGACTGATTTCGGACAAAGAAGAACTATCTAGATTCAAATCTGAAATTGAAGACAAGACTGATGAAGACGGATGACCAAGACGACAATGCCATAGTCGAACTGAAGCCAGAGACGACTGAGCAGACGGGCCCTTGCGACCAAAGAGAACGCCTTCAACCAATAGACCCCGTTGCGTTGCCTACCCACGCCAATCACTATCCTCGAACTGGCTTCCTGTAACACACAAAGCTTGTCAGTGAGAAGAACACGTAAATGAAAATATCTTGCTAACTGTGCAAAAGACAATAAATTGCAGCTCAAATTGGGTATAAATAGAACATGAGAAATTCGAAGGGAGCCGAATAACAGGTTGCCTTTGTGGACAACAGTGGATAAGCGGCCATCAGGCAGCTTAATGGAGACTAGAGAGATGGCAACGAGGTCTCTAAGGATCTCTTTCTCACCCGTCATGTGATACGACGCACCGGTGTCAAGAATCCAAGGAAAATTCTTATCGGACTTAGCAGTAGCGTTCATCGTGTTGTAGAGATTAAGGACAGCAGCCCACTGATCGTTGGTGAGCGCAGGGCCAAAGGCCTGACGGTCGTGATCAGTCAGAGTCGAACCCGGAGCAGTCACAGAAGCGGCTATTTGCATAGCACCCACAGCAGCAGAACCGCGACCCCGTCCGCGTCCACCAGATCGAGAAGAGTCGGTGGAGGTTTGAGGAGGCATTGAACCACGTTTGGCGTCAATCTTGGCCTGCAACCACGCTGGATAACCATGAATTTTGTAGCAGGAAGTGGTGTCGTGACCTTTCTTTCCACAATGAGTGCAAATCAAAGCCTTTGTATCTGCCGGAGGAGCATCCTTAGGAGGTTCGTAGGGACGATGAGCAGCAAAAGCAGGATTCTCGGTGGAAGAGTCGCGACTTGTAACGACTGTTTTGAGTCGTTCTTCTTGAACAACAAGAGAATAGAGCCGACTCATGGGTAGGAGAGGATCATGTGCGAGCAGATTGGAACGAACAGTGCTGAAAACGGCATCGTCCATGCCTATCAAAAATTGATGAGCACGTTCCTCGGCCTTGTCCTGGAGGAAATCATTACCGACACCACAAATACACACCTTTCGAGGAACATAGACGTCGAGTTCCTCCCAAAGTTTCTTGAGGATGCCGAAGTAAGCAGCAACTGACTGCCCATTCTAGCGACAGACAGCAATATCGTGGAGAAGTTGAAGCTTTCTCGGTCCGTTGCCGACAGAGAAACGCTGGTGAAGATCGTCCCAAAGGGTCTTGACGGAACGGAAATATGTGATAGAGGACCGTAGAGAGTCATCTATGGACCGGACAATCCAACCAACAAGCATGGAGTTAACGGTTTGTCAGTCCGCGAAAGTGGGATCGGTGGCAGAAGGTTGTTTGATGCTCCCATCAATGAATCCCAACTTACGTCTAGCCATAAGAGAGTTCTGCATGGCGACAGACCATTCTTCGTAATTCTCACCTTTGAGAACCACAGGACAGATGTTAAGACTCGTGTGGTCGGAGGGATGAAGATAGTATGGAGAAATAACATATGGGGCGGTGTATTTTGTCGTGGGAGGGTCGTCGTTAGGCATCGTAACTCAAGAGAAGAGCAACGATCAAAGCAACCGGTGGAGTGCGGTGGCAGCAGGTGCGACGGCAGGCCGGGGGAAAAAAATATTTAGGGTTGTGTTTAAGATCGGTTTGGCTGTGATACCATGATAAATTAGAAGAGAGAATAATGGAAGAATATGATCGTATCTGTCATTAGGGAACGATCCCAAAGTATAAATAGAGTTACAAGGTAAAATTTATCTTAATCTATCTTGTTTGTCAAGAAAGTATAAACTAAACTAGGTAAAAATATCTATTAATTAGGATAGAATATCCTAATATCCCAATAGAAATGTATGTCGAAATGAAATGAGGCAAGTGAAGTGCAAAGGTAGAAAAAAAACAGTAGCTCTTTCAATGAAAATCATAAGCAATTGTTGTGGACAATGGAAAAAAAAATTTGTGCATAAGCTTGAGCATGCAACTTTTGCTGCTGCATTTGAGTTTGACAAGAGTTTTGTGTTTGATTTTTTGTTGAATATTTTTTACTGGCTTCATGTAAAATTGTTGTTCTTACTTCGCTTCATGTAAGATTTATTACTTATATGGTAACTTGGTTAATAACTTCTAATTAAGATTTGATACTAATATTGAGAAAGTTATAAGAATTGTTACTAAGTGTGAATCTTTATTTCATGTAAGAGTGATGTTTGCTCATGTATCTGTAATGGCAGTCGTGTTTTATGATGGTATACAAGATTTTAAAACTTCAATGGTGCTAAAGTGTGTATCTATATTTCAGATTATCCTTCCTCTGAGTGGTTTCCCTTGAGTCTTCTAGTTTGATTCCTCTTTCTTTTGGTGGTGCTATACATTGTTGTGCTTAACACATTCGCTGAACATTGCTAGATGCTTAATCTTTATTAGAGTTAGATATTTTTAGAGCTGAACATTGTAGTGCTTCTTCTTTGTTTCAATGGTGCTATATGTGGTCTCCTTTGAATTTGGGTTTTGGTTTCCTCTAAGAAAGGTGTGAGGTGTTTCTGTTATGCTCTTGCCTGTTTGGTTTTTATATATGTGTTCAATTCAATTTTGTGAATGCTTGATGAAGTTGTGTATGAATTTTATTGATAAGAAAAAAATTTGGAACGCCTAACAATGGGAAATAGGCGAATCAAGAGCATCCTTGAGATCAGACAAACAATGATCTAGCAAAAAGTTCGCAGTCGAGGGAAATGAGAAAGACGGGAGAACTAGTCAGCCACCCTATTCACTTTCCTAAAAGAATGGCAAATCTCCACGTGATGCAACGTCCTTAGGTCGCAAAGGATGTCAACAACGATCGTCTCAATATCCCAGGGGCAGCTCCAGCTTCTATTGACTGCATTAATAAAAAATAAGTTATCACCTCCAATAATGATATCTGAAACCCAAGTTTTTAATATTGAGATTCATTTTCTCATTGCTATGGCTTCTGTTAAAAGTATGCTATTTTTTCCACATTTAAGTGCAGACATATGAATAGGTTCTGCGAGGTGGTTTATGATAACAAAACCAATAGACGTAGATCCATCGTTAAGCATAGAGCCATCAAAGTTTAATTTGTGATATCCAAGAGGTGGTCTATTCCATTTAAGATTTCTTGTCTTCCTTGTAGCATGTCTACCACCTGTGGAGGGTGTATCCACATCCCACTCCAACTTGGTTTGTTCCCATTGTTTAAGTTGTTGTTTGTTGTATGCAGCAACATCCTTATATTTTCCCACTTGGTTAGGATCAAACATAGTCAAGCTTCTTGTATACCAGATGCACCACCATAGAGTGGCTAATTCCACTATTTCCTTTTTGCTCATGTATTCGTTTATTTTTTATAGGAATTCACTTGGTTTTATGTTGTTAGTATATATATTGTGAATAATTTGTGTTATTTTATTATTTAGTAATCCCAAATATTTCTTTGTTTATGCAGATTTGTTTAAGATGTGAAATAGGTCTTCTTGTAGATTATCACATAAGCAACAGTTTTGCAGAACGTCAACATGTTTCTTATGTAGTCTTTTCTTTGTTGGCAGACCATTGTGGGCAATTTTCCATATAATTTTAATTTTATTTTTGGGTATGTATCCATTTTCTAGATCCATTCTAAACTGTTGTTATTTTCTATATGCTTAGTTAGGAGTTGAATAACATATCTAGTGGAGAACCAACCATTTCTACAGAAGCCCCAATAAAATCTATCTTGAATTGTGTTTGCCGGTATCGGAATATCTGTAATGACTTGGACTGCCTCATCATCAACAAACATTTGAAGTTTGTTAGTATCCCAGGTGGAGTTATTCTTGATGATTCACTTACTAATGTATTATTATTGACTAGATTAGGGTTTCTTGCTTTGGATGGTAGGTTGTTAATTTGGTTCCTGGAGTCAGACCATAACTTAATAGTCTTACCATCGCCAACTTGTCATTTCAACCCTTTTTGGAAGGATTCTTATAAATGGCAGAGTTTAGTCCATTGCTAGGAGGAGCTTTCTTTTCTTTTATAACTATAAATGTTATCTTCTTTAATATACTTTTCTTGTATGATTTTGACCCAAATATTCAAAGGATCCACACTAATTTTACATAGGAGTTTCATTTGTAGTGTTTCATTTGCATTTTTTGTCTTTCTTATTCCCAAGCCACCAAATTGGCGGGGTTTACAAATTTTATCCCAACCAATAAGTAGTTTATAGTTGTTATCTTTGTTCCAAAATAAACTTTTATTAATCTTATCTAGTTCATTATGGATATTTGTTGGAAGCATGGATGTTTGCATTATGAAGCTTGGTCTTGCTGCGAGGTTTGATTGATTAATGTCGATCTCCCAGCTTGTGAGAGTGTGTTTGCTTTCCATTTTGATGTTGCTTTTTTGAGTTTGTAATGATTTAATTAAATGTATCTTTGTTGACTTTTCCTTTTATGATGGGGCATCCGAGATATTTTTCAAGGGAAGTGGTACATGTTCTATTTAGCGTCTCTTGCATTAGGTTTTAGAAGAGTTTGAGACATTCTTTGGGACTTGGAAATCTGATTTATGATAGTTTACTTTTTGTCCTAATACCGTACAATAATATTAAATTATAGATTTAACAAGGGAGCAAGCAACTTGATTAGCTTTTGCAAAAATCATAATATCGTCAGCAAAAGCAAGTAAGGGGATATGAGTATCTCTTCTAGAAAGTCTAAAACCAATAGTGTTTGTTGGAATTTCGCACTTTTTTGCGAATTTTGGTAAGTACTTCTGCACCAAGAATGAATTGATATGGAGATATTGGGTCACCTTGACGGAGACCACGTTGTGGTAGAAAAGGTCAGTAGGTCCATTATTGACTACAACGAAAAAATATACAATTTTGATGCATTCCTCGATCCAACCAATGAATTTTCTACGTAAGACAAATTTGTGATGAGTTTGTAGTATAAAATCCCAATCAATTCTGTCATAGGCCTTTTCCATATCTAATCTAATTGTAATCCATCCTTCCTTGCCTTTCTTCGCTAGAAAGGAGTGGAAAATATCATGTTCAATTAGAATGTTGTCTTGTATGGCTCTCTTTGCAACAAAAGCCCCTTGAAGCGGATGGATCAATTTATCAATTACTTTTTTATTCATTTTGTCAGTTATTATCTTCGATATTGTTTTTATATAGGCTAATGGGTCTATAATGGTTGGTTGAGGATAGGTTGTCACATTTAGGTATTAATGTAATAAAGGTGTGGTTTAGTTGTTTAAGGATTTTTTTTGAAATGGAAGAAACTCTTAATAGCTTTGGCCACAGAAGGCCCAATGATATGCTAATATTTTTTTTTATAAAACTCAGCCATACCATCAAGGCCAGGAGATTTGTTATCACCAATATTAAAGATTGCATTTTTTATTTCTTCGTTTGTAATGTTGGCTATTAATTTTTCGTTAACCTGTTGAGTAATTTCAAGATCAATATGTTGTAGCTGCACTAATAGTAAACTACTATTAATTCTATCTTTCCTGAATATTTTTTTTCAAAATCTGCCCTAATTTCATTCCTGATGTTTTATTCTTCAAATATTGTGGTCCATTCAAGTGTTTTAATCTCCTTGATAACTTTCCTCCCTATTTTACCATAGCAATGCGGTGAAAATAAATTGTGTTTAAGTCAGAAGACTTCATGTGATGGATCTTAGCTCTTTGTCCCCAAAATGTATTTTGGAAAGCGAGGAGCTTATCTTTTTTTTTGTTTAGAAGCCTTAGTTGTTTATTTGTTAGTTTGGTTTGCTAGTCTCACAATTATAGTATGGATGCTAATGAGTCCGTCCTCAATATGTTTTAGTTGATTGAAGATGTTCCCAAATGTACTTTGGTTCCATTTTTTCGCAATGTGTTTGACTGCTTGTGTTTTCTTTGATAGGATATACATATTGGAGCCTGTATCCTAGGTTTGCCATGTTTTTTTTGCAATATTTTCCAATTTTCTTCTCTTCATCAACATTTTTTCAAATGTAAAAGGTTGGCCTTGGTGTACTTTGATTATTTAGGAGAGCAGATATTGGGCAATGGTTTGATGATGAGAACGCATGGTTTTTGTAATTTAAGCTAGAGAATCAAGACAAGATTTGGTTATGAACAAGTATTCTATCAAGTTTTTCATATATATTATTGACATCAGTTGAAAATTTCTGCAAAGTGAATTCGTTCCAAGAGTTGGCATATCATGGAGATTGCAATCATTTTAAAATTTTAGAAGTCTATTGAATATGTTTGGATTAGGTATAAGACCCCCCCCCCCCCCCCCCCCCCCCCACACACACACACACACACACTTCTCTTCAGGCTTCTGCATTTCATTCATATCACCATTTATTATGTATCGTACTTGGGTTTTTTTAAAATAGTTAGTTAAATCTGTCCAAAATTTGTCTTTATCAGTTTCATTTGGTGGGGGCATAGATAAAAAATATCAGCATAGAGTGATCTTTATATAGTAGTAGATCCATCGATTTGTTTGATTCACTAATTCAAATACTTCATTGTGTAACTGGTATAACTTCCAGGCGAGACAAATACCACCCACTCTACAAATAGAAGGTGAAACGATAAAATTATAAAATCCAACCTTTTTCCAGATTGGTTCTTTTGGTTGGATATTTATTTTAAGTTCAGCCAGTGCCATTACCCGATCACAATTGCAAAACATTTCAATATATGTCCAAATGTTTTTCCGACCAAGTCCACGACAATTCTAGTGGCTTATCTTCATATGGGAAACATGCTTGTAATTTTTGCAAGAAATTGGTACTTGAATTCAATTTTCAATAAAGAAAGGTGATTAGCCTTTATAATCTTGGTTTTGGAGAACCAAGAGCAAAGACACTGAATAAAAATCCATATTGTTTGGTTATGGGGACTTGAGTCTTTTCTTTAATTGTTAAGGTAGTCCATGAACACAAAGAGGGCTCAAATAGGCTAGTAATCAATATATATTTAAAAGTTAGCTTCATTGGGGCAATGAATGCTAACTTTTAAATCCTCCATAAGTCATATTGGGCCTAAAGAGCTTTATCAATATATATATAAAAGTTGAACACAAAGAATTTTGGGCCCAATAGGCTTTATAGATTGGTTGCTATAATATTTTAAGCATAAAACTCTACATGACCTCCATCAAAGACGTTGACAATCTACACACTTATGATAGACGTTGAGGAACCTCTGAACAGACTTTCAACACTCTGCATTAATGAGAATTATAGCACCTATGATAGAAGTTGAAGAGGCTTGGATTGTTGAAGAGGTGGAGAATTAGAGGTTTCAGAAATATGTCTTGAAATTGAGGTCCGTTGATTTGCTTTCTTCTTTTCATCTTCCCTTTTTCTTTACGGTTCTTAGTTTGATGATTTGAATGCTAAGCCATAATATGTAGTAATTGTTTTCAAGCAATCTGTTGATTTATAACCTTTTAACCTAAGCCAGTGCGGGGCACATTAGTTATAGCACGGCGTTCTTCTCTCCATCTTCTTTCCTCCCGCTTCTGCTTCCATCACAGCGAGCCTACGAGTTCGCGGCATCGAAAATGAAGGTAGTATTCTCGCCAATCTCTAATTAGATCCAACCACTAGGTGCGTTCCATTCACTATTTTTTCTGATTAATTTTCCTGTTTTGTTTTCGATTTTCAGTTCAATATCGCAAACCCTACAACTGGTTGCCAGAAGAAGCTCGAAATCGACGATGACCAGAAACTGTGAGCCATGTTTCTTCTTGTGTTTCCGTCTTCCTTATCATGTCCTTTCCAGTTTCTCCTAAAATCATGCTTCTAAAATCGTAGATGATTTGTATAAAGGGGCTATTCGACCTTCTGTTAGGCATTTTATGTGTAAACCATCAACAAGGGTTGTACAAGACGGTACATTTCCCCTTTGTTTAACTTGGAGTTGCAATTTCTTTTTTTTTTTTTGGCATTTGTTCACAAGTATTCATAGGGGTTGCTAAGTATCACTGTGTTTCAATGGGTTTGAAGCTCTATATGGACGTGGACTGTTTGGGACAATAAGACCGATTCACAGCTCTGGTATTCACTATTCATACAACTTCCCCATGATATATACTTTCTACATGATTGTCTAACATAAATTTCACAAATTCTCCCTATTTTCTTTGTGTAAGCTTTCCTTTGTAGAGATTACTATGAGATACTTGGTGTCAACAAGAATGCTACACCAACTGAGCTTAAGAAAGCCTTTTACGCGGTGTGTTCTCAATGAAATCAAATCTGTTAAATATAGTAGTGTAGCTTCTCAATGTGTAATATGTTATTTTTGGGGACCAACGGTTTAAGATGTGTAATATGTTGCTCAATGCTCACAAACTGTGATTGATATCCAGCTTGCGAAAAAGCACCATCCAGATATGAACAAAGACAATCCTGATGCTGAAAAAAACTTTCAGGAGATCAATAAGGCATATGAGGTGCTCCCACTTCCCATTTATTATTGATGATTGGTTATCTTATGACTTACCTGATTTATGTTCCATGCATACTCATATCTACATCATTCATCCAGTCTAGGTTTTAAAAGGTGAGCAACAGCGGGCAACTTATGAACATGGATACAAAGCCATCTGGCTTTGGTCAACAGGAATGCATTAAACCTGTAATGTAGCAGTCCATGGGGATCCATGGATCATCATAAAATTGAAGAATCAGCAAAATGGGTCTTCAAATTCTCACTGTTCTGTCTGAATCTATAGTTTATTAATTTGGTATTTTTTGAATTTCTATTTATTGGTTGACTATCATAGATCTGCTGTTGCCTGTTGTTACCTTTTACAATTCTATTCCTAAGACTGGTTTTGTCTGATGTAGATAATGTATAACTTGTATATCTAGATCGGAACGGGCACTTTTTGCAATTGCTGCTGTTCCTTCTGAGTTATCTTGTGCAACTGGGGGTTGTATTATTATTTGCATATTCTCACTTTTGCGGTATAATTGGCCATTAGTTTATAGGTTGAGGATGTGTTGAAAGGTGAAACTGCTGCATAGTTGATACCTCCTTAGTTTTTTTTAGGGATTATGCTAATGGCACTCAAAGGGCGAGCCGTTTTGGTGTAAGTGAAGTATGTTGCTTCTGTATTATGTTTTGTTGGGTTTGGCTTCTTGTTAAGGTCATGGACTCTTTATGTGATGAATTCATTGATGTTACTTTTGTGCTTGTAGTGGGGATCATACTGTAAAGATTATAGACTCCCAGTCTGGTAATTGTTTAAAAGTGCTCCGTGGTCATCGAAGGACACCCTGGGTGGTAAGTGTTATATATAATGTTGAGAGTCCTATATGTTTAATTAAATATACATTTATGTCATAGATACTATTTATGATTGCAGTATGCCATACTTCTTATTGGATTACGTGTTTTTGTTACTCAGAATTTTGGTTAGAGCATGTGTATTGCATTGGAAGGCTAGAGGTTTAAGGTTTTTGAGCTATGTTAAATTGGTAATTAATTGAGTAATACGTGCATCTTCTGCTATATCAACCATCTGTTTTTTAAAGTGACTGGTTTTCTTTTTATTTGGTTTCTTTGCCTTCAGCTTTTTTTTCTTCTTTTTTTTTGAAAAGTGCATGAACTTCAATAGAGTGTTTCGTTGGGCAAGGGATTGTTGTGTTTTGCTCTTTCTGTCTAAATGTTACTTCTAATATTTGTTATATTGAAAACATTGCAGGTTAGGTTTTATGAAACCCCCATCCAATTTGTGGATGAAGCCCGTTGGTAGAAATGGACACTAGCCCGTTGGGAACCATTTATACAGTTGGTATAAATGAAGTAACCCATATTATGGGCCTAGAAGCCCGTTGTTCTGTTTTTTTATGTTAGACATAAAATTTAGGTTCATAATTTACCAAGTCAAACAGAGAATATTGTTGGACGATCATATCGAGGTTGTTTAGCTTACATATAATTTATCGTTAAAAATTTGGAGAAAAACAAGTTAATAAATATATTTGACGTCTTCTTTTATTTGTTAATTTAGTTTTGTCGTCGTGTGAAATCTCTTATATAAAGTGAGAATCCTCAAACAACCAATTTGAAAATGACATTTTGTTGCAACCCTCAAAGTATGAATGCTATACAAAACATATCGAATTGAACTGAAACTTGCGAATGTAGGCATAGCGATCACCTTATGATGTGTACTGGCAGTAAAAGTGATGTGTTTTTTTCCTTGTATTATTCTAATATATAATTGAGTATGACTTTATAATTTATGTTTTTAACTTATGAGGAAAACATTATAAAAAATATACAAACATATTTTATAAAATCAAATTTCTAAAGATTATTATATTTGTATTTTGTTTAATTTATTGTTTTAATTTACAAATGAGTATGATTTCGAGGTGTATTTGCTCTATTGTTAAAGAATGAATTTAATCTAACTTACCCAAAAATTCATGGTTTGTTACCGATAAATACCCATGTATATTTAATTGAATATATAAGAATATTTTATTGATAAAAAGTCATAATTTTACATGCAAGTTAGATTAAATTCATTCTTCAACACAAACTATAAATAAGATGCTAAAATATAATTAATTCTAAAAAAAATGTTCATCTATATAAAATTAAATATTAATATTTATTGATAAAAAAATGTTAACTTTACATGCATGTAGTATATATGTAGATGTTAACTTTACATATGTTATAGAATGAGGAACCAACTTTGTTGTGATTTTTCAGTCTAATTATTACCTTATCAATAAAAAAACAGAAAAAACAGCGTCATCCTACATTAAAGGCATTTACTACTCTACGTGTTTGATAATACTTGTAATTTTAACATTTAAAATAAATATTAAAAAATATGATAATTTAGCTACAATATAAATTTCTATATAAATGGCCCGTGCGAAGCACGGGCTTCGATTTCTAGTGTGAATTAGAAGTTCAAAACTAGCCACCCGTAGAGGATATTTAAAAATTCTAGGGAACTCTATATCAATTAGTGGTGGTTTGCAATTATAGGTTAACGGGCGTGCTATGAGCCCTTTAGAGCTTTTTCCTGGAAATTGTTGATTTGGTAAGGGAGGCCTTATATAACTAAGGCTTAGATAGTTGTTATTGTGAGACAACTTGGTATTTAAATGAACGGTAACTAGGCATTATTGGGTCGAAATACAGAATTAGCTGCACATAGATGAACAAGACGAGATGATATAGGAATGATAGTGGCGTAAGAATATGCTTAGAGTAACACAATTCCACATCAAAAGGGTTGGGTAGTTTAGGTGAGTAGATGTGAGTATTATAGTTTATAAGATTACTTAAACACATAGTAATGGAGAAGCTATTGCTCAAACACAAAATGGATAAGCGTATTTTAGAACAGTTTAAACAACAGAAGATACATAAGATTACAAGAAGTTGGTTAAATAACTGGGTTTCCAGATAACAAAATACCACCAAAGGTGGTGGATGGAAAGGCCAAACAACCTTCTAGCTTCGTCACTTTGATTTCCTTCATCTATGAGTCCCGTTTTTCTCTTTGAATTTTCTGGGGCTGCAGAGGTGGATCGTTCCAAGCAAAGAGAGGGTTTGAGTGAGCTACGGACTTGACAATTCAAAGATAAGCAAACAAAAGCCTGCAAGAGCTCTTGTGAGTAACATATATAAGAGCTAATCTGTTTTGTTTTCAAAGCATAGATAAAGAGCAAGGGATAAATCATACCAAATACATGTAACTTTAATACATAATTTTGCTGAGGTCCAAAGGAAGTAAATAAGGTGTTCTTTCTATAGATCATGTTAGTTCGATCAAACTTCCACATAGGTAGCTTTTAGTAATGTTCATGTTATTGCACTTACTTGTGACATACATAACAAAGGGAGATCTTAGTTCATTAAAAAAACCAAGTTCGGGAAGACTAAGAGAATCAGATAAGAGGGTACAAACATGTTTATTATAGTGTTTAGGAATACATTGGCACATTGAATTGTAATTGTAAATTAGAATCCAAGTCTCACTGAAGACAAGAGAAAGTTTACCGACAAATAGTAGTGAATAAGGAAAGGGGGAGAAGGATTACCACAAGTATCACACCTATCCTATCCAAACCTTGCTTGGAAACCAAAAACAATATCGAAATAGATCAAAATCACCCAACTAATAATGATAGCTATAAACATAACAAAACACAGTACCTCCCTAACAACAATGTCGAGAGTCCGTTAATTAGCACAAATATAGCTAATTACCCACCCCCACACGGTTATCAATGAAGATAAGCTTATGGAATGTTAGAGGCATAAGCCGTAAAAATGTCTGGACTGACATAGACACCTTCTGTAAAATCAATTATATCCAAATAATAGCACTAGTAGAAACAAAAACAGATAAAACTCCATGTGAAAAGGAATGGAAAAAAGCTGGGTTCGACAATATCGCAGTCTCACCAACAGTAGACCTGACTGGAGGAGTCATTGTACTATGGAAAGACCACCAATTAAAAAACAAAACCCTGCGACTACACAAAATCGAACAACGATTCATAAGCTTTGAACTCAAGGATTTTAACAACCTTAAAGAAAGTATGATCATATTCACGTACGCACCCCCACAGGAAAAAGACAAGCCAAAATTTTGGGACAAACTCCAAAATTATATCACAACGATTAACAAACCTTTCATACTCATTGGAGACCTAAACGAGATCCAACATACACAAGAGAAATTGGGAGGTAACACCCCATCCCCAAGTAAATTCACTAGATTTAACAATTTCAAAAACACATGCGACCTCCTAGATATTCCAATTACATGAAACCCATTTACCTGGCAAAAAGCAAGAAACTCACAAAACAACATCCTAGAGAAACTGGATAGAGTTCTGGTGAATGACCAAATCTTACAATGGTACCCCAACCTAGTCACACACAACCATGCATTCACATCTTCTGACCACTGTCCCATATCACTTGACATTTCAAATTCTACGAATAGAATTGCACAACCTTTCAAATTTGAAATGATGTGGACCAAAAGAAAAGATCTAACAAATTTAATTAAACAAACATGGAGAATTAACTTTCATGGCACTCATATGTACGCACTTACAAAAAAGACACAATTACTAAAAACAAAAATAAAAGAGTGGAATAAGACCAGATTTGGTAACATTTTTAAACAACTCAAGAAAGTGGAAGAAGACCTTCTCATAATACAAAAGACTCTGATCACCAACCCGAACCAAGCCAACTTGGCAAAACAAAAGAATTTGACCAATATAAAAGAATGTATCCTTTCCTTCCAACAAAAATATTAGGGACAGAGAGCAAAACATAAACACATTACATCAACAGACACAAATAGTAAATACTTCCATCGAATCACTACTGGAAGAAGGAATAGGAAAAATATCAAACAAATAAAAACCCTGGACGGAACTCTCATCATCAGGCAAGAAGATGTAAAAAAGGAGATACAAAAAGATTTTGAAAGAAGATTAAAAAAACAACACATCAACCAGAGAAAGATCACAGATACCCTGAATATCATACAAACAAAAGTAACCCAGGAGGATAATGACCATTTGACAAAACCAGTTACAAATAACGAAATCAAAAAAGCACTAGAAAATATCAAAGAAGACAAATCTCCAGGCTCGGACAGAATGCCATCCGGATTTTATAAAAAATATTGGGAGATCATTAGCCCAGATAAAATCAAGGCAGTTACAAACTTTTTCCACACAGGAAAACTACTTAAGCAAATTAACCATACCTTCATAACCCTCATACCCAAATGCGATAACCCAAGCTCAACCAACCACTATAGGCCTATTAGCTTATACAATACAATCTATAAAATCATATCAAAAATCCTCACGGAAAGACTCAAGACCATTATACCTAAACTAGTACACCCTCTTCAAGGAGCTTTTGCTCAACAACGAAGTATCCAAGATAATGTACTTATAGCCCATGAAATCTTCCACTCTTTCCGTGCAAAAAAAGGAAAAGAGGGATGGGTTGCACTAAAACTATATATGAAAAAAGCATACGATAGAATTGACTGGGAGTTCCTACAACAAACTCTCCAAAATGTGGTTTCTGTACTAAATTCACAAACTGGATCAAGGAGTGTACCCAAACGGTATCTTTTTCTGTCCTTATCAACAATGGACCTACATAACAATTCTTTCCAAAGAGAGGTCTTAGACAAGGTGACCCCCTATCCCCCTTCATTTTTATTCTAGGAGCAGAAATCCTCTCGAGACAACTACAAAATGCAGCGCTAGAACAAACTAACCCCATAGGAATCAGAATCAATAGAGGAGGTATAAGAATCCCCTTTCTAGCCTTTGCTGATGACATCATCATTTTCTCATCTACAAAATTAGCAGTTTGCTCCAAAATTAAGAAAATCATTGATGACTATTGTGAAGTATTAGGTCAACTCGTCAACTTTCATAAATCAGCATTCCAAGTAACAAGAAATACCAACCAGACGAACATATCACAAATCCAACAAATCTTTAAGGTGGTCTCATCTACTGGCCTCGATAAATACCTCGGATACCCTATTATTAATGAAAGAGTAACAAACGCTACCTTCCAACCGCTCCTAGAAAAAACTGCAAGTCAACTTACCAAATGGAAAGCAAACACACTATCACAAGAGGACAGAAAAGTCCTAATCAAAGCAACACTTTCGGCCCAACCAAGCTACATTATGCAAAAGTTTACACTACCAGCCAATACCCACAAAAGACTCGACAAAATTAACCGTCAATTTTTCTGGAACAAGGATAACAACCATAAACCTCTCATTGGATGGAATGAGATCTGTAAGCCGATGAGCAAGGGGGGACTAGGAATCAGAAAAAGTGAAGACATGAACAAAGCACTCCAAATGAAATTAATCTGGAAGTTACTCGCTGAGCCTACCAACATATGGGTCAAGATCATCCAAGAAAAATATCTAAAAGATAAACACATACTGGCATACGAAAGAAAGAAAAACTCTAACTGCTCCTGGCATTGGAGTAACCTTACCAAACTTATACCATACTTTAAAAAAGGCCTTCAATGGGAAATTGGTAACGATAAAACCATTAAATTTTGGCAGGATAACTGGCTCCCAATTGGAATACTAACCAATTTTGCAAAAGATATAAATCTTATAAACAACCAAGAAACAATTGACCAATATATAAACCATGACAAATCCTGGAAAATAGAGGAACTCCAAAAACACTTTGATCAATATACTACTACAATTATAGCCAGCAAAACAATTCCTAATAATGCTATTGAAGATAGGCTCTACTCGAAACACAACCGAAATGGGTGGTTTTCAACCAAAAGTACAATCAATATGATTTATGAGAATAAAGGACTAACAGACTCCAACATAAACTGGATTTGGAAACTCGGTATACCCCCCAAAGTGAAATACTTCATATGGAAGGTAAGTAAAAATGAAATACCAACAAAATAAATACTTTATGAAAGACACATCCTTGTTCCCCTAGAATGCATTATGTGCAAAAACCCAATGGAGAATCTTCCACATATATTATTCAAATTCCCCCACACCCATCAAACACTTCAAAATATTGACCCACAGATACAACAAATAATCATCAACATGGATATAGACAATAAAAATGCTACTCAATTACTAAACGAAGTCAAGGACAAATCCGGTATGAAAATAATGGAAACTCTATCCACATGTTGGTGGAGCATTTGGTACCAAAAAAACTTAAAAACTTTTGAAAACCAAAACAAAAACACAATACCCAACCTCGTCAATTTTATCCAAAAACAACAATAAGATTGGAAAAATGCCAAAAAGGAAAAAGATAGTATGGAGACAACTAGAACCACTGGGCAAGCAACGAGAAGAAAAAGAAGAAACATTAACTGGACGAAACCGCCTACCAATGTGTATAAACTAAATTCAGACGCATCCAAAAATACCATAGGACTCGTTACTTGCGGCTACATTATTCGGGACCATGTTGGAAAACCTATTTCCATGGCCAATGGTGCCCTGGGGATCATTTCCTCACAGCTAGCTAAAGCAATCTCAATGCGTAATGGCATACGAGATGCAATTCAGCTAGGGATCTCAAATATCGAGATCGAAGGCGACAACCTATGCCTAATAAATGCCCTAAACGGCAAATGGGACTGCCCGTGGGAAATTGAACTCTACATCTCTGATATCTTGATTGACTTGCGACACTTCTCTTCTTGTCACATTTCCCACATTTTTCGGGAAGTTAATACTGTGGCCGACTATATTGCAAAACTTTACCACAGATTAATTTCACCAAATTTTGCAGCCATTTCATATCGTAGAGATCTCATCTGCAAGGATGCTCTAGGGCAGCCTACCTCGAGATAGAGAAGCCCCCCTAATTCATTTCCTTATAAAAAAAGACTATTGCATTTAGATTATGATTCTTTAGTGTCAACCTTTTTATGTTGGTAAATGGAAGAAGATGGGGTGATGTTAACTGAGATAACAACCATAGAAATATATTCCTTATGAGAGGGACTAGATTATAGCACTTACCAAATTTCCTAACATTTCAAGAAAAGCTGGAGATGTGGTTAAATTGTAAGTTATGTAGATAGAGAAACAACATAAGAAAACTGAAGTATAGCACAATAAGATAGGTAAAGATCATATATAGATAAGACTTACACACATCTTGTACAAGGCAAGGAGTTACATAGAAATTTAGATTTGAAAATCCTAGAATCAAACACAATCATAGAACAAAAAATGCCTTAAGATAGTTATGGTAGATAGTTAGATAACATAGAGGGGGATAATTGGTCCAATTCCTGTATAAAATAGAAATTGGTGGCAAAAGTAGGCAGATTTCGGTTGTACAAATCATAAAACATAGGATTACATTTTTTGTTTCTTGTTACCCATCAGCTTTGAGGATGCTTTGTCTTCACCCCCCTCAAGAACCTTCTTCTTGCTAGACTCAGATGTTGATAAATCATTAGATTTGACTCCCAGAGTACCAAGTTTCTAGACCATAGAGCTAGTGTTGTTGGTGGAGAAGAAGGAAGCATTCTCCCCATTGGCATCTTCAAGTTTGGCAAGTTCATTGAGAAAATAATTGAGTTCATCTTCATCAAAAGCTTCATTAATAGGGGCATCAGTGGGGTTACCTTCATCAAGCAAGTCATCTTCACCATAGTTGAAGTCATCATATGTATCCTCATCTAGCACCTCATCATTGTTTGGCAATGATTGCTCCAAAGGGGAAAGAATGTCCTTGGCAACCTCAATAGATGCATCATTTGGGTTGGAGCATGGAATCGGTGCCCCTTCCAAAATCACAAGAGGTATGGAGATGTATGTACCAACCAAAATAGACCTTTCAGTTTTAAGGAAAATATGAAGGGGGTAATAGGGAGGGTATCTAGAATAGGAGTTGTAGTGGTAGTATGGCATGGAGCAGCAATTGTGTTTTGTTTTGGAGAAGGGTATATCATGTTTAGCTGACCTATATTGACCTTTTGGTTTAGAGAAGGAGGATGAATTACTGTCGAGGCAGCTTGGATAATGATATTTGCTGCTTTAGAGGCAACATCAGGATCACAAGTGTTTTGGAGGGTCTCCACTTCCTCATGAGCAAAGATATCTCCTTTAGAGGACTCAATAGATTCATTAGATTGGTATATCACGAAGATACCTTTGTTGGTTGCTTGGAAGAATTTATTGGCTTGGGGTTTGGCATTGTTAGTTTGTTTGCTTTGTGTTTTGTTGGATTTGACCTGTTCCCAACCAAAATCATGGGAGTTTTCAGACGTCTTTTGGTGGAGGGGCATGTGTTTGGTTTTTTGAATTTTGTTTGTAGCTTAGGGGGTTTATACTGCCTCAGAGGGCGGTCATTGAACAAGTGTGAAGAATCACCACAATTACCACACCCTTCAGGATCATCTTCAAACCAAAGGAAGTACTCTTTCATCTCACCATTTTCCTCAGGGATTAGGATAGCATTGCTCAAAATATTTTCAAATTCAATGTTAATGCAGAAGCGAGCAAATTTAACCCACTTCCTTTTCTCAGTTTTTGGGTCAATTTTGAGGAGTTGTCCCACATTGTTTTCTTCAACAATTGCCTTAATGGCATCAAAGTTACAATAATCAAGGGGTAGAATAAGGAGTCTAATCCACATATCAAGCTTGTAGATGGATTCAGTTTGGGGGGTCAACATAAAAGACTAGGGTTTTAAAAGGAAAAGTTGGCCAAAAACACCTATTGGCTCTCATTTATTTCAATCTCTCCATTGATGTTTTTCCAATCATGCTTAAGTTTACTGGCAACCCGAGAAACATCAATTCGGTTGCCAATAACAAAAGCTAAAAGGGAAGTGTTTTGGGTTTTCTGAACTTCTTCTCTAACCTTAGACAAACGAGCAAGGTAAGATGAGACATTGATTTTAGGTTTACCTTTAAGCTTTTCACCACATCAAGATGAGGAAGGTTGGTGTTTCCTTCATTTTTTGTTTTCCCTTGCCAGATGAAGCTTTAGAAGCTTCAAGCAAGGTAGAGTTAATGATTGGTGGCGGGTTGGATATGGTCTGTAAGACCCCCAACCGCCGATTTGGTAGTATTTGATTTTCGCACAATCCAAAACAGGACCACTAGTGGAGGGACTTTTTGGGAACCTTTATAAGATTTAGAGTGTTTTTGTGTCGCCGTTGATGTGACCTACGTGGTCACTATTATTTACAGGTCCATGGTCATCTCGACCGTTTATGTCTCCATCGACTTCACTATGATGATCGTTTTGGCCTCCAGGTTTCTAGCTGACGTCACCTTCATTGTTGTCATCTCTATCGACAAGATCGTTGCGATATTTTCCATCTTTATTTGGCATGGATACTATTACTCCATGTAACATGTCTTGTGCATTACTCCATTCAATTAGCAGAGTTTAGCTTGATGCTATGTCTCTTAAGACAATCATCTCCTTGACAAGTAAGCCTGGCTCTAAGCGAAACTCATGCCGGCATTTAGTCTATAGTGAAGCCCTTGGCATATAAACATTGTAGTTATCATCGATGCAATGCTCGATCTAGAAAGGGAGTTATTACTTGGTACAAAAAGCGTGTTATGGCATTCTATTTGGAAGATGCAGAAACAAGTTGATAACTTCATTCAATGGTGCTTCTTCTTTTATTCATTATTAGGACCGTACATACTCCTAGCATGTTCTATGCATGGTATAACAACCTATTACACTTATTACTTCCACCCTAAATGTTTTGGACATCTCTACCATGTTCGTCGTGTTGGCCTCACCATCGTTGACGCGCTACTGAGTTACAATTTTGATCGTCTCTGCAATCTCCAAAACGCGATCATGTCATGCTTCCTTCCCGTCAAGCTGCTCCAATCTTCATGTACCAGCACTAGCACAAAGACATGTATGCAACGTATGCACAAGCAAGCTATACAAAGGACATGCATCAAAATATGTCCCACGAACGGGGCAAAACATTGTCAAACCACCACGACGGGTGGGTCCAAAGTTCAAAGCATTACCCCTCTAAAATCGGCGACCACCAGTCACAAGAAGTTCATAAAAACAAGTTTTAAGAAGATGCGGGAGGGTCCTGCTTATCCTCGCCCGCTGGTGGAATCACTTCTTCCTTGCCATCATCATATGAGCCCTTGATCTTCCTTGGGGTCATGCTTGGCAAGACTGGAGGAGATGAATATACTTCATGAAAAGCTACTCTCTCGGCCACGACGTCCCAATCGATGTGTTTCCCAATGGCATAATCCTTCATGGCTTCAACACGGGCTAGCTAGAAGTAGTAGGTCTCCGCCGCCTTGGTCTTCTCATCCCTCAAACGGAACAACTCATCTTCAAGCATCTTGATTTTTCCTTGTTGATCCTTGATGCTCTGTGATAGGCGTTGTCGAGGCGCCTAAACAAAATAATCCTTAAAAACCTAACTAATGTAGTCTGGTATGCAAGGGTCGAATCCCACAGAGAATCAAGTCATATATCATGTTTGCAAAATCATTCACCAATCGATAACAAAGACAAAGGGGGGGGGGGGGGGGTTGTATGAATCTAACTAAGAAAACGATAAATAAAACATAGAAAGTTTGGCAAACAAATATCCACCTTTAGTTTGGTTGATCAATCATTGATTATTCCTAATTCTCAATCCTCATGAATGTCATAATCCCTGTTCTAAATTAGTTACCAGTCCAACTAGTCCTGATAACCCTAACTATTAAACAATCAAGAAACTATCAAGATAAATCTAACAGCAGCAATGAATTCATGAATAGATAGGTACATGCAAGTGTAGCAAACAGTCATACAATTGCATGCAATTAATTCTCTACACAAACTAAGGGATCAAGATTCTCAAACAGTCTCCTCCAATCCTTAATAGTATGATCAATAGCAATCTCAACAAGTTGTATAGAAAAGGGGAACCAATAGCATAATACTAATCTTCTCTAGGTTGTCAGGCTAGAGGGAACTACTATTAACAATCTATTTGATATCCTAATCAACAAATCAAGGGGAATCGATATACGATCAATGAGATTAAGCATGAGAGAGAATTAAAACAATCATAGAAAGAGTAAAGGAATAATCTTAATATCAAATTCAAACCAAGGCTTCAATTGTCTAGCCAAAAACAAAACAAAGAACTAAACTAAGAAAAGGGAAAAGATGAAGAAAGATAAAACCCAACTTGGGGAGCACCCAACTTAGGGAACACCCAACTTAGGGAACAACACCCAACTTACCAAACTAATGTTCTAAATAAAGAATATAAAGACTTAGCTAAACCTAATTTCCATAAGATAGGAAATAAAATCTAAAAAGAAAATAAAATAAATTAACCGCAATAAAAGAAATAAAAGAGAAAATAAATAAATAAAATAAATAAATAAAATAAAATAAACTCCGGACGAAAAATCCGGAGTGAGACTCCGGGTGAAAAATCCGGAGTGAGACTCCGGATTCGCTGCCGCGCTATTCCGCGGTCGTGGAAATAATTCCGCGGTCGCGGAAATGTGATTCTTGCTCTCGAACGGCTTCAGCGATGGGATTTTCTGCAGTCGCAGAAATGTCTTCTTTCGGCTCCACGCTCTCGCCTTCGCCGCGGTCTCTTCAATTCTCCTCCGCGGTCGCGGCTCTTAACTTCTTTCCTTCGTGTGGCTTATCCTTCTATTTTCCTTGGTCTCCTCAAGTGGTCTACTCCTCGTCTTCTGGATATCTTCGTTTACGCTTCTCCAAACCACCATATCCACACTCCTTCTACTCAACTTCATACTCATCAGTTGTGCTCTAAACCCATACAAATGGCACCCTAAATACCGGTAACAACTCCTAGATAAGCACTACAAAGTAGAGTTGATCACTCTGGGACAACTCGAAGTTCTTGGTGGAAAGTGAAACCATCATGCTCCAATCAGCTTCAACCTTACTCTCCATAACATCCATCTGCGACGAGATCCCCTTGACGTATTCCCAAGAGAACAGTTGATGTGTCCTTGCCTCCGATGACAAGCCAAATTGTCAAAGGTGACGGCTTTGGATCTAGTCTTGGTTGGGAAGTCACTCGATGTTGTGATTCTGCTGTGGAACACGATGATGGCGATGCTCGCGAGCGGAAGATCGCAATGAATGGGTTTGTTGACGTCGGCGACTGGGAAGACGGTGGGGACAACAAGGAACTTGGTGGTGATAGAAGCGATTTGATGGAAGAATTGTTAGCGGTGGCGGAAGCGATTTGGTGAAGGATATAAGGCTTAAAAAGACAAGTCTTTGGGGTGTCATAGCGTCGACTGCGGATGAAGGAGATGCGAAGATAGACTTTGCTTGAGAAGATCAAGCGATTGCCGTAGAGTCGGCGGCGGAGGGAATGGGGATGAGAGGGATATGGGTGGCGTCCGATCAAGGGAAGGAGGAATTAACACTCTACTTGAAACCTTGAACTTTAACTTGAACGTAAGAAATAACATTAACAAAGTCGGGTATAAATAGAGGAGGTGAGACGTCAGATGGGCCGATTCGAACCTCGTGGGCTAGCCCATGCAAGCATGCAAAAGGCACAAACCCTAAAAGATAGAATGACTAAAAGGAAACTATCTAAAACGCTATGAAAGGAAACTATGTAAAGCTATCAAAGGAAATTATCTAAAACACGCTGGAAATACCAAATATAGATAGTGTCTTAAAAGAACGCGTGGAACTCCTAACGCGGTGAAGATGACGATGAAGTGTCGCTGTCTTCAAAAGAACTCGTTGATCCGATGGTGGCGAGGACGACGAGTCTTGGATTGGTTTCTGGGCTTCCTTGGCCAGCGACGACGCGTGCAACTAGTGATGCGACGGTGGAGGCGATGGCTTTGGACCTAGACCTTGTGACTGGGCCATGTGAGCCCACGGTCATGGCTTCTTCCTCGTCTTGGGCCGTCATGGGAGGCAGGGTCACATCACCCTCCCCCACTTGGCTGTGAAGCGTCCCCGCTTCACCATCATCAAACTCTGGCTCAACATATGGTGTCAAGTCTGCGACGTTGAAGGACGCATGGACTCCAAAATCTAGTGGGAGCTCGAGTTGATAGGCATTGTCCTCGATGGCCTTTATCACGCGGAAGGGCCATCTCCACGTGGGGCCAATTTGTGTTTACGCCGCGAGGGAAACCTCTCTTTTCGCAGATGCACCTAGACAAGGTCTCCGGGAGCAAAGACGACGCGGCGGCGGCCTGAATTGTACTGCGAGGCATACTGCACGGCCCTCCTCTCCAGCTGCTCCTCGGTTCATCGATGAAGCTCCTGCACCTGCTCGGCGCGGTTGGAGGAGGAGACATGCACTGGGTCACATAGTGGACGCGGTGATAGATCCAGTGGTGTCAAGGGGTTCATTCCATACACCACTTCGAATAGGATCAGCTTGGTCGCCGTGTGCCTGCATCTATTGTAACAAAACTCGACAAGTGATAGTAAGTCCTCCCAACGCCTAGGGTTGGCTTTGAGCATCGCACGAAGGAGGGCTCCTAGGGTTCTATTCGTGACCTCCGTTTGGCCATCGGTCTGGGGGTGATAGCTAGTGGAAAATAAGAGTTTGGTTCCTAGCTTACCCCAAAGAGTTCTCCAAAAATGACCAACGAACTTAGAATCCCTATCACTCACTATGGTATGCGGGACTCCATGAAGACGCACCACATGCTCAAAGAATAGATCGGCAATCTCACTAGCACTATGGGTTGTCTTACAAGCAATAAAATGTGCCATCTTTGAAAATCTATCTACAACCACAAAAATGGAGTCTTTACCTCGTCTAGAGAGGGGCAAACTCGTGATGAAATCCATAGACAAATCTTCCCAGGGGACACTCGGAATGGGCAAAGGAGTGTAGAGGTTGTGAGGACTAGACTTAGCTTTGGCTCTCTGGCAAGTAACACAACTTCTACAAAACCTAGTCACTTGGTGGGTCATCTTAGGCCAAAAGAAATGTTCTCTAAGCGCGTCTAAGGTTTTCCTAATCCCAAAATGTCCACGACTCGCGTGTGCTTCCTCAATCAATAGGAGCCTAATGGAGGATCTAGGAATGCAAAGACGACTAGCCTTGTATAAATAATCCTCATAAAGGAAATATGACTCAAACTCGCGAAATCTTAGGCATTGCTCGACTATAGGTGCAAAGAAAGGATCACTAGCATATAATTCCTTAAGCAAAGCAAAACCCAAAACTTTAGTTTGCACATGAGTTAAGAGAACATACCTTCTAGACAACACGTCAGCGACGATGTTCTCATTTCCCTTCTTGTGGACCACGACATAAGGAAATGTCTCCAGAAATTCCACCCAACATGCATGTCGGCGATTGAGGTGGGCTTGGCTCTTCAAATAGCTCAACGCGATATGGTCACTGTGGATGACAAATTCACGCGGCCAAAGGTAGTGTTGTCATGTCTTCAGCACGTGGATCAATGCATACAGTTCTTTGTCGTAGGTGGGGTAATTGAGGGTGGCCCCCGTGAGCTTCTCACTAAAATATGTTATGGGCCTCTTCTCTTGGTGTAGCACACCACCAATGCCTATGTCTGAGGCATCGTACTCCACCTCGAAGGTCTTCGCGAAGTTGGGGAGTTGGAGCAATGGCGCGTTGCACAAGGCCCTCTTCAAGGCTGAGAAGGCCTTTTCGTGGCACTGAAGCCAGACAACTGTGCTGCCCTTCTTCGTCAACTCATGTAATGGCGCGGCAATGGAGGAGAAGTCGCGTACAAAACACCGATAGAATCCCGCGAGGCCTAGAAAGCTTCGCACCTGTGTCGGTGTCGTCAGTGTTGGCCAATCTTTGATGGCCGCGATCTTTTCTTCGTCGACGCATAACCCATCACGACTCACAATATAGCCCAGAAAGTTGGTTGACGCGGCGCAAAATGAGCACTTGGCCAAATTGGTGAATAGGCTCTCGCGTCGAAAGCACTCGAGCACTTGGCGAAGGTGATCGACATGGTCTTCTAGGCTCCGTGAATACACAAGGATGTCATCGAAATAAACGATAACAAACTTGCCAAGGAAAGATCTCAACACGTGGTTCATCACGCGCATGAAGGTGTTGGGCGCGTTCGTGAGCCCAAAGGGCATGACAAGCCACTCGTAGAGCCCATACTTTGTCTTGAATGCGGTCTTTCACTCATCACCTTCTTTCATTCTAATCTGGTGATAACCACTCTTCAAATCAATCTTGGAGAAGAGTGTCGCGCCATGAAGTTCATCAAGCATATCGTCGAGGCACGGAATAGGATGCCTATACTTGACGGTGATCTGATTTATCGCGCGACAGTCAACACACATTCTCCATGTGCCATCCTTCTTGGGCACAAGGATCACAGGCACAGCGCAAGGGGAAAGAGATTCCCTTACGTACCCGCGATCCAACAACAACTGGACTTGGCGCTGTAACTCTTTTGTCTCTTCTAGACCAGCTCTATACGCAGCGCGGTTGGGCAAAGAAGCATCGGGCACAAGTTCAATCTGGTGCTCAATGCCTCTCAGGGGAGGTAACCCTTGTGGCAACTCGTCTGGGAATACGTCAGTGAACGTGGCAAGTAACTTCGCGATCGTTGGTGGCAATGGCGCGTTTGTCGACGATTCAGGGATGCATGGGGTTGGCACAAGCAGAAAGCATGGAGTCTTCCCAGTCAAACACGCAGTGAGGTCACTGGGCCTGGCTGAAACAACGCATTGCTCACAAGTGCCTTGCAAAGGACGCGGTGGTGGCAATGGAGCGGCGAACTTTGTTGATGGGAAGGCACTGCTCGAATTCTGTGGGGCACTTGGTGTCCCAGTTGTGGCGTTGTGTTTTTTCTTGCCAGTGCCTGGAGTAGACGAAGTGTTGCCAGATTTGGAGGAGTTCTGCCTTGGTAGTGCTTTTGGACACTCGTTTGACCTAGGAGACGCGGCCTCTATGGCTTTCTGGCGGTCGCGTTCAACCTGGTCCTGCAAGATCTCATGGGGAGACATTGGATGCAAAGTGATGTGCTTCCCGTGGTAATTGAACACATAAGTGTTCAAATAGCCATCATGGAGCACGCGCCTGTCAAATTGCCATGGGCGCCCAAGAAAAATATGGGTGGCGTCCATTACAATGACATCACATAAAATTGAATCACAGTATTGGCCTATGGAGAAAGAAATTAAGCATTGGCTAGATACTGTATTACGTGAACTAGATGATATCCATTGGAGGGAATAAGGCTGGGGATGAGGCATCGTGGGTAACTTGAAGTGTGTCACGACCTTCTCATTGACAATATTTGCACATGATCCTCCATCAACAATGACACTCAAGGAAGCTGTTTGGACTAGAGCCCTTGTGTGGAACAAGTTCTCTCGTTAATCGCGTAAGCTAGCTTCCTTGACTGTGAGGAGACGATGCGTCACCAAGCTCAATGGTGTGCCCGCGTGCAGAGAAGCGGGTTCGCAATCATAAGCATCTTTGTCCTCTTCTTCGGTGCCTTCAGTGATCGCATCAAGTATGGCCTCCTCGTCTTCACAAGACTCGTATCCGGCGGCGGCTGTGGAGAACAACACCTTGCGAGCATTAGGGCAATCTTTCTTATAGTGGCCTTTTCCACCACATTTGTAACACTCAAGATCACGCGCGCAATCTGTGCTCAATGGAGCCTATCTTGGCGTGTTCTATCGCGGCGCGGTGGTCGGCGTCGCGGGCTTCGCCTTGGAGGCTTGGCTAGACGCAGATATGGTAGAGGCACTAGGGCGAACATTAGTATAAGGTAATCCACCAGGGTTAGAAGAATACCTTTGCTGGCCACCGAGATATGTGTAAGACTTTCGGCGTGAGAGTTGTGCATGGATTTGCATCGCCGTATGTGTGAGTGTGTTCAAATCTTTGATGGGCAAAATATCGAGTTGATCACGGATGTTGGTGTTCAAGCCACTCAAGAATTTGGTCCTCAAAGTTGATGGTGCGATGGAGATGTTGGCCTTGTAATACATGTCCTCAAGCTTGGAAAAGAACTCGAGTGGAGTCATCGATCCTTGGCGAGCCATGGCAATCTTCAATCTCATTTGATTCCTGTAGTCTGGAGGCACGTATTTCTTGGTCATCACATAGACTAGTTGATGCCATTCTATGACTCGTGTCCTGTGGCGACGAACGCAGTCATATTCGAATATATGCCACCACACGCGGGCGGCTCCTCGGAAGTTAAGCGTCGCGGCGTCGACATGATCCTCAGGTGGCACTCGACAATATCTAAGGGTGTACTCCGTAGCCTGCACCCATTCAAGAAAAACAGAGGGGTTGTATTCACCATGAAAATGCTCAATTTTTACCTTGACTTGGTGTCCCTGGTATCGAGGCTGGCCAAGTGCTTGGTTGAACGCGTTGTTTGGTGCGGCGTCATAGAGAGGGTTCTCAAAGGCGCGCAATCCTTGTGGTCTATCGCGTCCAACCTGGTGTCTATCGCGTTGTTGGTGATCGTCGCAGACGAACTCATCCCTTGGCGCGTATGCGTCATCGCGTTGACGTATGCGTGGCCGGGCATCGTAGTTGTCGCGTCGAATGTCTCTCTGCAAAACATCACGGCGCTCGCCGCCAATGTCTCGAACGCGTTCTCCTTGGGGCTGGAGACACGGTGGAGGTATCCAATCTGATGGGTGATCCTGCAATTCAAGTGGATCTCCAAGAGGGAGGTGAAAAAAATTAGGGTTGACCATACCTGAGTCCTCGATCTCTTCGTCATCATACTCGTCGAAGTCGTCTTGGACATTGGGTGTGATCGACGCGTAGCCATCAGATCCGTAACGCAGTGTTCGAACACTCTAGTGTCAAAGGTAATCGCGTACATCATGGATCTATGGCTGTGTAGGGGGGGTCCTCAATTGATCATCGCGTCGCGTATGCCGACTTGGCCTGCGACTGGGTCTCCTTGGTGTCACGTCGGCTTGCTCGGCTCGGCGAGGGCGGCCTTCGCGTGGCGCTGAGACTGGTATGCGTCTCTGGGTTCTCCTAAAGGCATAGGGATCATCAAAGTTGTAAGGTTCAGAATACTCACCTTGAGTGTCCCCAACGTTGCGGTCGTAGTCGGAGCCGTTGTCGAAGCCAGCAGTTGTGGCTCTGGGAACATAGCGGTCCGCTTGGGGAACAAAACCTTGGCGACTCTCGATGACACTATGCATTCTGTTGAGTTGTGGTTGATGTTGATACGAAGACGGCATAATTCATTTTCCTTTGTCTACTCTCGTCTTGGATGGACCCGCATCGGTGGCTCCAGTTGGAGGCGGCGCATCCATATCACTAGGGGGTGTTGGAGTTGGCACAATGGGTGCCACTTGTTGGTTGGCTCTCAGAGTCGCGACCTCTTGTCTAAGAGCCTGGATCAAGATTTGATCTTCGGACAACTCCATGATGGGATCGCGTTGTTAGGCTTGTGGTGGTTGGTATTGAGGTAGACCCAACGGCTAGGGTTGTGGGTTGGTAGTGTTATCTTCGCGGTCGTTTGCACTGTGTCCAATCGCCATGGTACCTATAACAAGACGGCCAGACATGGAAGTAAAAACGAACCAAAAGACAACAAAGAACCACAACCAAGCAAATCACTAGTCAAATCACAAAGTTCACGTAGGTAGGGCTTGTTTGGCTTGCCGTGAGGGCGGCTTGGTTTGAACAAGAGATGGTGTATTAAGCAAGTTACAATCAAACAAACAAGAACAAATTGAAACCCTAAACAAACGTAAACAAAGCAACCTAATAAGCAAGAAAGTACCTTCTAGGAAGCTTGACCTAGACGGTGGAGGGAGATAGAAGATGAGCTTAGACCGATGTGGGTTACGGTTGCCTTATTTTGGCTTTACCTAACTTTGGAAACTTTTTTTTTTTGAAATATCTTTTCGATATTCTTTATTTTATTTTATTTTAATATCCGAGATCTTATCTTTTGATCTTTTCGGATTTGCAAAAGGAAATAAAATAAAAAGGTCTAAGTAACAAGAATATCACAAGTGTGATCTTTAGAGATAGAGGTGAGAGAAGATAAGATTTGATGATATCTTGTATTAGGAAATTCGGTTAACAACCTAAAAAGCAAAATCTAGCAAACAAGGAAACTTCGGCCAAGGTGGGACCTTATAGAAACCGAAAGGCGCGGTAAATACGGAAATTTGTGGTTTTTCTCAACAAACTTGCGAAAGAAAACGATGGGGGGTCAAGAGAGAAAAAAAATTGTGAACAAGATGTAAACTTGAGTTCGTGACTTACAAGACTGTTGGGCTCTGATACCAGTTGATGTGTCCTTGCTTCCGATGACAAGCCAAATTGTTAAAAGTGACGCCTTTGGATCTAGTCTTGGTTGGGAAGTCACTCGATGTTGTGATTCTGCTGTGGAACATGATGATAGGGATGATCGTGAGCGGAAGATCGCGTTGAATGGGTTTGTTGACGTTGGCGACTGGGAAGACGGTGGCGACAACAAGGAACTCGGTGGTGATGGAAGCGATTTGATAGAAGAATTGTTAGCGGTGGCGGAAGCGATTTGGTGAAGGATATAAGGCTTGAAAAGACAAGTCTTTGGGGTGTCGTAGCGTCGACTGCGGATGAAGGAGATGCGAAGATAGACTTTGCTTGAGAAGATCAAGCGATTGTCGTAGCGTCGGCGGCGGAGGGAATGGGGATGAGAGGGATATGGGTGACGTCCGATCAAGGGAAGGAGGAATTAACACTCTAATTGAAACCTTGAACTTTAACTTGAACGTAAGAAATAACATTAACAAAGTCGGGTATAAATAGGGGAGGTGAGACGTCGGATAGGCCGAGTCGAACCTCGTGGGCTAGCCCATGCAAGCATGCAAAAGGCACAAACCCTAAAAGATAGAATGACTAAAAGAAAACTGTCTAAAACGCTATGAAAGGAAACTATGTAAAGCTATCAAAGGAAATTATCTAAAACACGCTGGAAATACCAAATATAGATAGTGTCTTAAAAGAACGCATGGAACTCCTAACGTGGTGAAGATGACGACGAAGTATCGCTATCTTTAAAAGAACGCGTTGATCCGATGGTGGCGAGGACGACGAGTCTTGGATTGGTTTCTGGGCTTCCTTGGCCAGTGACGACGCGTGCAACTAGTGATGCGACGGCAGAGGCGATGGCTTTGGACCTAGACCTTGTGACTGAGCCCTGTGAGCGTAGGCTCATGGCTTCTTCCTCGTCTTGGGCCGTCATGGGAGGCAGGGTCACATCAACAGTGTTGCTTGAAGACCATGTCCTCAACACCGTCAGAACTAATTAGAACATAGTCAAAGTATATAAATAAGAACGCCTCTTACCTGCGATTGCATGGCGATGATCTCTACAAACATCTCCACTGTGTTGACTCCCACGTAATGCTCCTTCACCAGGGGTGACCAAACACTTTTCCCCATTTGGAGGGCTTGCTCCTGGGAGATCGTCGTTGAGGCAAGTATTCCAGGGAGCTTCGACATGCTCGAGGAGGGTGATTCTTTCTCTTTGATCACATCTTCCTTCTTCTCTACAACAAGGGTCATCTTGGGCACCTAAGGAAGTTCCTTGGTGATCACAGCTGTTGCGGTGGAAGAGGAGATCTCTCCTAGTAGCTTCCTCTTCTTCGAGGCAATCTTGTCGGCAGTGGACTTAGCGCGTATTGTCTTGGATGTTGGAAGGAAACGACATGATGACACAAGTTAGATGCGTCACGAAAAGTGAACGCGTCGAAATAATAGGATTTTGAGGAACTTACACATCTTTAGAGAAGGGATCCTCTCGACTTCTTCAACAGGGAGTTTGACTAGCAGAACCTCGACGAAGGTCCTCTCCGACGTCGGCAAAGCAAGTACTCGCTTCGTAGGAACCCTGATATTACTTTATTAGTGTATGGTACAACATATATATTCATATAAGTATATTGTGAAGGATCAAAGTTAGCAAACAACTTATATGTGTATAGATCATACATTCTAGGAAAGAAAATATAGAGAAGATATATAGTTAGTTAATGTATGAATATATATGTAAGAAGTTATATAAAATGTTTATATGATAATATAAATATATATATATATATATATAAACAATTAATTGACAAATAAGAATAAAATGTGTTATATAAAATGTTAACGTGAAATTTCAACACCTAAAAAGAATGAAATAGATAAAAATTAAAATCAAAAGCAAATAATTAAATATAAAAGTTGTCCATAAAATCATCTTTATTGATCCCATTGATTTTATCACCCTGAGAATATTGATGTATAATGATAAATAAAAGTTAATTGTATAACACTATCAACCATATTTTTCATATAATATCTCATTTTAGTTTTAAGAGTGTATGAGATACATTTTCATCCATTAGTAGTATTGAAGTAGTAACATACACGTTAGAATCATCTTTCTTGGAAACCTATAATTGAATTACTCAAACCTTTAGCATATAGGTATCTCGATCCGATATAATGTCCTCGATATGTTACATATCCTTCAACATATCTACATATCAAAATATATAATAAAAAACAATGATTATCGAAGTTTATAAAAACATAAGTTGTAAAATGAATGTGATTTACAAAAGTATATACAAAATAATTGTAATACGTGTAACGTGTGTCTTATCAAGAAGTTGTTGTGTCATACAATATTATATATATATAGAGGAACGCTCCGATAAAACGAGAGTTATGGTAAAACGAAAGTATTAATCTAGAACGTTGGATTGATGGTGAATGATGATTGGATGATTGGGCCTTACAATAGATATGATAGGGTGTAACCACCAAATCTACTCTAATAAGGCAATTATTTAATTTTTAATTAGGAAAAGATAATAAATGCGGTTGTTAGATGAGAGAGAAAATACAATATTTTCTCTTTCCTAAAACCGTCTGATTCTGCTGATACATTTTTTTCTTATTCAACGATTTTTCAGCGTTCATGAATATCGATAACGTCTTTATGAATATTGTTCATGTGTTTATGAATACCGATGGATGTGAATATCTCCACTTAAAACATGAATATCACCACTTGATTTTTTCAGCGTCCTAATGCTTTGCAAATTCGTAGATTTGTAAATTTGTTTTTGTTGCTTTTGTCATTGTTTCTTGAATATCGTTCATGTTTGTATGAATATCTTTGTTTAGTATGTGAATATCACCAATTAAAGAGATTAATAACACAACTTAAAATATGAATATCACCACTTAATAATATATGAATAACATAATCAATTACACCATGACTATCATTCTATATTGGTATGAATATCGCTACGTTTCACCATGAATATCATAACCCAAACCAAAAATTATCACTTCACACTAACACAAATAGTTATACACTGAAAAATGTACATGAATATCAATATTGATTACATGAATATTAGGAATGACAAACATGAATATTGCTATTACGTCTCTTTCTCGGTGCAACAATCTCATCCGGTGTAGGTTGAACATCAACTCACTCGGGTAATTATCATCAATAAAGGTTTTCGTTCATGTGTGGGAATACATTGTCCTCAATGAAATCATGTGCTTTGAAGAGTTAGACCTGAAAACAATGTTGAATATCAACAACATCATAGTGAATATCACATCATAAAATTTGAATATCAACTACTCAGATCATGAAACGTACATAATGGGGCTTCACACTTCGCAGATGAGATGCTAGCCTTGTGTTTTTAAATAAAGTGGTACAAGTTTATTATACATCATGTAGGTCCATGCAGGCTTAGATTAAATGTGAATGAAGATATATTCAATGGATTTGCAGCAAGGAATCTTAATCTAATCTATTTATTCACAAATTCATTGTGAGAAAAAAGAAAGCTAATTGTCCATGAGTCCATCAAGTCGGATGAGCTATAGTCTATAGATACAACTTAAAAGTACTAACAACCAATGTAAGATTGAATCTACAAACCTATAACTCCACTCCATTCACTGCAATCCCTACGGTAACAAGTCTGCACTATAGGATCCGGTACTCGTACAATGAAAGCAAATCCTAAGATATTTCCCCAAGACCACCTTTGCATCACATGTAAATCTTGGTACTAGATCAGAGACAGTCCAAACTAAAATTTCAAAACAAGGAACCAAAAATAGAGAAGAATGAAATACCTTCCAGTCTGTTTAAGCATATCAAGCATATTCGTCTGGAAAACATGGTCAACAGCTTCGACGCTAACGCAACGCCGGTACCGCTCTGCGGCATCGCAAAGACATCCACAACCTGAACCGTGTACTCGTACACAAATTCGCCCAACATGAGACCCATAACTTCCATAGGAACACCAGCTCTTCCTACAAATCACCAAGATCCTCGAATCAGAAACTCAATTTAAAAGCACGAACACTCCGAAGAAAATACTAAATAGGGTTTGAAATTGAAGAGCAACATCGGAACCCTAGTCGAGTTAATCAGAAGAAAAAGATTGAAAGTTACCGTGTTTGAGCATCTTGAGAAGCGCGAGGGAAGAGATGTAGACTTGCTCGGAGGTATCTAGGGTTGGAGAGTCCGGCGGAGGATGGCCGAGTCCTCCTCCGACGCCGGCGAACATTCTATGTAGTCTCTCCATTGTTGTTGCCTCGATTGGTGCTCTACAACGTCTAAAGCTCTCTCGATCGGTTCCTCCCTTTGGCTTTGATTACTTTCTCGATATTCCGGCGTCGCCGTCACAGCCGCGACCAATCTCAACCGTAGCCGCCGACGGCTGGAACCGCAACCCTTGAATTCGATACAGATTAGGCGAGCCGGAGAAGGCGTTGCATTATTTCAAAGAAGCATGGCCAGAAGCCGATTCGGATGCCATGGCCAAGGCTAGGGCGGCGATGTCGCATCTCAGCAGGTGTGAAACAACCCATGAGGATTCGGGACTAGAACATCGTGCTCGAGAGGTTGAAGACGAAGATATATTAGGGGAGAGGAGATCGTGTGAATATCCCACAAATCACGGTTGATGGAGCCAATCGGGTGTGTGCTTCCTATTGTACAATATGTGCATCCTCCAATATCCAATTCGGGCCATTGATTTGATTCTAATCTAAAGGCCCTTATTTGTACTTTCGTTTTACCCTAAAGGCATGTTTCACTAGAACCAATGGTTATATATATAACATAGTTTTAGCTATGGTAATAAGCAATACATATAATAAAGAATGTAAAATAGATATCCATTATCGACAAAAGTTGGTAAAAAAGGTGATCAATTATGACTTACATTTTTTATGCTATTATAAGAAAAAAGTACAACGTTTTTATTGTAAAACAAGGCATTAATTAATCATTAGTACATTTTAATAGACCAAAGTACCTTTAAACAATATTTTCATACATCCATTGAAGGGAAATTATATATTGAAAAGATATTTTGCACAATTATTTAAATCAGTGATTTATCTCATGCTCTTCATACGCGTTAATTGCAATGAGTTGTGATTTATCATATGAGCGTAGCGTTGACAGTATTTATGGTACAAAATTAGAGCAACCAGATGTAAGTCAACGCTATGAGGCTATATTCTCTCAAGGAGGATCGACTTAATTTGTTCTAGTTTGCCTGAACGACATGAAACCAACCTTTGCGATGCAGTTAAGAGACATTGCTTTCTACAAAAAATATGTATTTGTTTGTCGGTTTGATGCTCCTATGAAAATGGGTCGGGTGATGGATGGGTAGAGCCATTTCATCGCCTAACACGTGAAGCTAAATGTTTCACCTAATACACTCGTCATCCGCGAAACTTTTTATATGCATCCGATCCATCCATCACCACGGGTGATTCGGGTGGGTTAGGTCATTCGCATTACATTTTATTAATACTTTTCGTTGCGATTCAGTTAAGAACATTGGAAGAAGACATTGCTTTATACAAAAAAATATGCATTTGTTTGTCGGTTTGATGCTCCTGTAGAAATGAGTCGGGTGATGGATGTGTGGAGTCATTTCATCACCTGTCACGTGAAGCTAAATGTTTCACCTATTTCACCCGTCACCCGCGAAACTTTTCATCCGCATCCGATCTATCCATCACTCACGGGTGATTCGGGTGGGTTGGGTCATCCGCATTACATTTTATTAATACTTTTATTATTATTTAAATGTAATGAAATACATAGCAAAGTGCAAGAACTAATTAATTTTCTTCAATATATGAAAATATTTTATTTGATGGATCTTATTAGAAAATATTCTTAATATATTCGACCTTAAACATAAACAAATAAAAATTGAACATATGAATTATATTTAAAAGGAATTAAGACAAAATTTTAACGGGTTGGTGGGTGGAGGGTGGGTGATGGATCGGGCGATGGATGAGATTTATATCACCCATCACCTACCCGTCATATGTTTCACCCGACCCACCAACCACCTATTACCCTATTTACTTTGGGTGATTATCCATATAATCAGGTCGGATTTTCCTGGTGGGTCGGTCACCTACGGATGATTTCCAGCCCTAGATGCTCGTAATGGTTGTGCAAACTCTGCCAAAAAAGATAACATTGTTGTGCTATATGTTTTGTAGTAGGGAAGGGTTCAAGGGTGGACAAAATAACACCACAAAACAGACAAGGGTGTCGAATAGAGTTGGATGTAAGCTCAAGATTACACTTTGTTTTGTTGGAATCCTTGGTTATACATTATATGCTTTTGAAGAATGTCATACTCATAAGTTCTTGCTGAAAGCCATAGGTAGTTCATGAAGACGAGTAGAAACCTCAATGTCGAGCACACATTTTTTGTTATGAGTTGTGAGAAAGTTGCCATAGGTCCGATGGCATGCCTTTAATCATTAAAGGAGATTGTCGGGGATTATGCAAATGTCGACGCATCTTCTGATGTGTAGATGGATATCAATTGAGTTTTTTAAAAAAAAACATATTTGCCCTTCGTTTTTTTATTATGACGATGTGGGAGAGGGAAAAAGAAACGAGGTTGTGTTAGCGTTTGGTTCGAATCGGATTGAGGAAGGATAAAGAAGTCGGGTTGGACGTATAGTACTTGGGCTTTGATTTCACATAAATTACGCAATTGCCACAATTACAAAAATTAGACGCATACGCCATATTTTTTTATTTTTGTGAGCTCGTGAACTCAACCGTCTGTGAAGTGTGTGTAACGACCCAAATCCATCTGTTATTTTCACTGTAAGAGCCACTTACACAGTTACACCTAAGCGTACCTCCTATATATGATACAAAAGTAGCATTAAAATATGGCCACTTGCACCCCCACAATACGCCATGTCATTTTCTCCACATGTCTGCTCATATTGTGTTATTTGTCATCACCTAATTTTTTTCTTCTTTTATTTATTCTATATTGTGATAATATAAACAGCATACGCAAGATTTTAGTCCATTGGAGGCTAAAATCCTGAAGAGCAAAAGTCCACCGTCTATCTTACAAAACATCTTAATTTCAAAGTCTACCGTCTATTTAATACTACCGTCTAGCTTACACAAACAACCTTAATTTCAAACAACAAATCCTATATTTGAACACCAAATGGAATTTTACTCAAAGTTGATAAAAAAATTACACATTTGAAACAAATTTCATCATTACAAACCACTTTCACTGCGACTTTCAACAAATTTGTATAAAAAATTGATTTCAAAATTTACAAATCCATAAACCCTTAAATTTTGAAAATTTTAACACAAATAATGATAGATATAGCGAACATATTTTATTTTTTATTGAAAGATTTATGCTCAAATTTGGATAGAAGTTATGTTTTTTTTTGTATTTTTTAGAATTATACATAACAAATCTTGTTTAGAAATTATTCTTAAAAGTAATTCAAAAAATACAAATTATTTCGAATTATTTTGAAGACAAATTTTTAAGAAAAATGTTAGAAAAAGTTAAAAAGACCAAAAAATATTTTAAAAATAATTCCAATGGGGTTCGTCCCTGGATTATGTTAGATATCTTTTACATAAATCTATATTTCGTTTTATAGATATATCGATTATTGTATACATATAAAATAAATTATGTTGCATATTGAATTTTTTCAATATTATATCAACATATATATGAGTATATTAATTTAATATGTAAATTATAATTTTGTTATTTCATTTCGAAATTATATTGTTATAACAAGGATGATGTTCATATTCATTTGATTTTGCCTTCTTTGATATTATACAACATACAAACATTTGTACAACTCCACCAACTTCCAAATTACATGTAGTGAACAAATACAATTTGTATTCTTTTTATTATGGGTCAATTACCGAAAACCACCCGTTCAATAGGCCATATTGCCCAAAACCACCCCTTTAATTCGATATTACCGAAAACCACCCGTGTATCACACGCCGTTAAACGATCGCCACCCATCCTTCACTTCCGTTTAAAATTCCGCTTAATATGGCCCCACATCCCTATTTTTTATTTTTTTTTAAAGTAAAATGAACAAAAAATAAACAAAAAAGAAAATTAAATTAAAAAAAAAAACTATTCTTCTCCCCCTCTACATCGTTGCCGCCTTCCTCCTCATCTCCCTCATCTTGCAACTCGTCTTCGCCGCCACCACTGATCCCCTCGCCACCGGCCACTCCCCCGTCCACCTCTTCACCTCCCTCCAATCCTCCTATGTCCTCTTTGATGTGACCTCGCCTACCATGACAGCTGCAGACGAGGAGGAGGCTATGAGTCTTAGGTCCTCAGGTCCCATTACTAGAGCACGAGCCAAAGCTATTCAAGTTGCGACTCAATCACTGGTGACCAGACTCGTAGCAGGTCATAGACGTCCAACTACAGATGAGGGATCCATTCTGAGTTTAGTGACAGTTGGGACGTCTACACAGTCTGCAGAGATCCCGGATCTCACAGATTAGAGATATTGATCGATATTCGCCTAGTTATCAATATTTCTGATTTATGACATTTTTAGTTTTTAGTCCGGATATTATTTATTATTATTTTCAGCATTTTTAAGGAAGTTTAGGAGGTCAGTTCTATACTTAGAATGACCAGTCCCCTTAGAGTTATTTTTAGAGTTTTATTTGTTTTATTTTTAATCTTTTTGGTTAAGGAAAAGGAAGACTATTCCTTTTACTTAACCTAGCTTTGTAGCCCCCTTTCCTGGTACGTTGATATTCATAACTTTATGTTGAGAGAAAACCTCCATTGAAGTTCCTTCAACGTCACCTTGAATCACCTAGTCGAGCTTGCTCCTTCGTCATTCTCACATCAAATCCTTTAGATCTAGGTCGAGCGTGCTCCCTTCATCTAACCCGCCTCCAAAACCTCTTCTTTCCATCATCATTCAGTCCGTCCAGCATCACCCTTCATACGGACTGCATCATCATCAACTTCACATCGCTTCCGCAATCGCTTCCGCTTCGTCGTCGTCTTGCAATCTCCATCAACGCCGACGCCTATTCAAGGAGTTGCTTCGCCCCACTACGGATTCATCACGATCTCATCCGGGACTTGAGACCTTCTTCATAGCAAGGTCACATCAACTGGCATCAGAGCCTTCGAATCTGTAAGTCGAATCGATTCCTTGCTTATCACAACCTTATTTTCGTGTCAAAAAATTCCAATTTTTTTTTTCCTACATTTTTCGTGATAATTCTGATTGTTCTTATTCAGTTCAGTTTTTAGAGTCAAAAAATTCGGGAAATTTTTTTTTATTCCCCTTCAAAACCGAATTGATTCTAAACAAAAATTGGGTGATTTTATCTAGTTCTTCACGGCTCTAGTGAATTTCGTCCTCAAAAAATTCGTTGGCTTGATTTTTAGAGTTCTTACCTTGTCCCCTACACACAACAATTGCTTCTTGTGTTGATAAATTGGTGATTGAATTATAGATCTAGATTTGCATGCATATACGTTGAATTGCTGTACTTGACCTATTTGCCATTAATCTGCATCTTCTTTGATCTCTTCGTTTCCCACTTGAATCAATTGAGTGTGTTGGTGTCTAGAATATTTTTTTTCAAATTTTTTGAATACCGATCTGCGCAAGGAGGCTGGAATTCTTAAAGATTAGGGTTCTTGAGTTCTTGTTGCAATTTCTCTAATTAAAAAAAAAAAAGGTTGAGATCTTTCCTTGTAGAAAAAGCCAGATCTGAAGAATTGCCAAAAAAATATCAATCAAAAAAAAATTCAAGGCAATCAAACAATTGTAATTAGGGCAAGTTCTTAGGGCTGGCCGTCGGCGCCAACAAGAACCGAAGCCACGACACTCGCAGCGTCGGCGCCCAGCAAATCGCGCCCAGCCGCCCAGCCGCCCAGCCTTCTATCCCGGGTGCTGACGAACCGGGTTAAAAGCCCCCCGCCCAGCGCAATGAGCACGGCCATCTCTGATCCGGGTTCTTTTCGTGGGTTCCGAATTTTGCACCCTACGGAAGGTCTTTGGTATTTTAATTTTTTATTTTTTTTTTCATTTATTTTATTTCTTTCTTTTTGTGTCGATTTCTGCATTCGCTTTTTACAGTTATCCTTCTGACTTTGGTGTGAGTTATCCGCTTTTGTTAGTTTGCAATTGCTTAGCCGGGACGCCTAGGTTTACGCCGGATTAATTTCTGTGCCTACCGTTATATCCGGGCGACAGCAGTTGAGGTTACTGTAGGAGTCTTAGATTGCAGGGATCTGAGTCCTTTTATTTTTATTTTCCCTTTTGTGTCGGTTTCTGCATTCGCTTTTTACAGTTATCCTTCTGACTTTGGCGTGAGTTATCCGCTTTTGTTAGTTTGCAGCTGCTTAGCCGGGACGCCTAGGTTCACGCCGGATTAAGTTCTGTGCCTACCGTTATTTCCTGGCGACAGCAGTTGAGGTTTCTGTAGGGGTATTAGAATGCAGGAGCTTTTTGTGAGAAAAGCCGAACTTAGGTGGCAACGGTGAAGAGATATAGGGTGCGCAAAGCCAAAATAAGGTAATCGTTACCCTATCGTTATTGATTCAATTCCCATCTCCTCTCTCTCACTGTCTTGGCTGTTATAGTCTTGTTGGCATATCTAGGCTTATATTGCTGCAATTTATATCTACAATTTGTTTGCTGAGTTATCGCTGCAATTTGTGATTGTTGTGTGATTATCCTTAGCCTTCCCGCCCTCACGGCCATATCAGCTTTGTTTTCAGTTGTGATATCTTGGTAGTTCGACTTCTCTTTCGTTTATGTTGCTTTGTTTTTGTTTTTCCTTTGCTCTGTTGGGGTCTGTTGTCTTTTCAGGATAATGGTGAACTCCAATGACGGACAGGATACAGGTCGGGTCGATCAACTGGCTACGGCCATTGAGCTATTGGTGGCCAATCAGCAACGTTCCGATGAACGTTCAGAAGCGAATTTTGCAGCCATGCGTGATCTGCTCAGTAGAGTGATGCCGTCTCCGTCACCGAACAATCGTGACGACTAGAGTACCCTAGCCCAGAAGCAGAAAAAGGGCAAGGGCGTTCTGATATTCGATCCTCCTACGCAGCATCAGCGGAAAGGATCGCAGAAAGAGAGTAGCGCGTCGAAGAAGAAGGTGCGCTCCAAATCAGCCCAGTTGACAATTCCTGAACGCAACTCTCAGGACGAGGACGAGCAGGACGATGATGAGTCATCTTCAGAGGAGGATGCACCGGTCGATGACAGTGCCGTCAAACGCCAGAGCAGACGCACAGAACCACATGCTTCCACAAGCAAGCAAGGGAAACACTCCACGACTCGTCCAAGTCGACATCAAGTAAATTCTGAAACCTTCAATGTCCATTCTTTTGCTGACCATCAGAGTACTGTTTCTCCTGTTGAGTCAGATTCAGATGAAGGATTCCAGGAATTTGATCTTGAGGATGAGGAAGAAGGGGCCTATGGGTTTTCTGCAGGTTATCACCCACCCCTACAGGACCCACCAGAGCAGCAGTTTCATCGTACAGGTTGGGTTCCTCCTCCACAGCAGCCACAGAATCAGGCTGCTTATTACGCTGCACAGGGTCATCCACAGCAATATCAGCAGCAGCGGGTTACCGGTCCTCCACGAGCGCAGCGACGGCAACAACTACCAGTTGGACAGCAGCGGCAGGGGCTTCCACAACAGAATTTCTATGCTCCCGCTGCAGCCCAACAGCGATACCCACCCCCAGCTACGTATCGCCAAGAAATTAAGGTGAAAATCGAACCCTTCCTTGGTACTTATGATCCTTCTACTTTCATAGATTGGTTGCAGAGTACCTGCCATGTTCTTCAACACTATCAATATGAGGAGCATGCGAAGGTGGAGATCGTCACCTTGCATTTCCAAGGAGCAGCGCGCACCTGGTGGAACCGACTGGTCCAACAGCAGGCACGCATGGGGTGGCCACCTGTGACAGAGTGGCAACAGCTAGTGGCGCTCATGACGCACAAGTACGTGCCGACGACATACCGAGAGGATATGAAGACAGCCATTGCACTTGCTACTCAGGGTCGTGATACGCCACAGGAGTTCTTTGCTCGTTTAGAAGACATGTACTTCAAGGCCGGGGTAAGTTTTACTCCCTCTACTCTCCGTACACGTTTTATAACGGGTTTGTCACAGCCGTACCGGGATCAGGTTGACGTTCTGCCAATCCGAGACCTCAACAACGTGGTACATACTGCGCAGAAGCTCTATCTTCAGGCGCAGAGACGTCGACAGCAGCCTTGGCAGTCTTCGTCTTCTCCCTCACCAAGGTATACCTCGAACCCTGTCAATTCTTATCGCACTAACTCTTCTTCTAGTTCTGTGCCTCGACAGGATCGTACAGGTATTGCGTCTTCTACGACGCCGCGGCCGGCGCCCCCTACTTCTGCGCGCCGACAGCCATCGACCTCTGCTGAGACAAGCCGTACAGATCGTTCTAGCGATCGAGAGTGTTACAAATGTGGTGGACGAGGACACTATCAGAAGGACTGCCCTAATCAGAAGCGTGTCCTCTACTCCGCCCAAACTAAAGACTACGAGAGCCTCTCGGATGAAGAGGAGAACGACCCAGAGGAGTCTGCAGAGCTGACTGATGAGGTGATCAGGCCGAGCGACCATGATACCGACGTCATGCATTATGCCTTGGTCACCAGACGCGTCCTCAGCGTCAAGGAAGGAGGTCCGCTTGACCAAAGGGAGAATCTGTTTCATTCCCGGTGTCGTATGAAGAATGCGTCACTGAGTCTGATAATAGATGGAGGGTCGTGCTATAACATTATAAACGAGAGAGTCGTCCGCAACTTCAATCTTCAGACGCAACCACATCCTCAGCCCTACGGTCTGCAGTGGATTTCAGACCAACCAGGTAACAATATTTCTTTACAGTGTCCCGTTGCTTTTTCCATAGGACCATATACAGACACTGTTTTGTGCGATATTACCGCCATGGATGCCACCCATATTCTGTTAGGGCGTCCTTGGCTATTTGACCGTCGCGTCTTCCATGATGGGTTTTTGAACAGTTACATGTTCACTCACCATGGCAAGCGCGTGACGCTCTTACCTATGACTCCGAATGAGATTTTACAGGACCATGCTATTAGACAGAGGAACAAGGCTATACAGGCTGTAAAGGACGCAGGAAAACCCCCTCCAGAGTCCCCTACAGCCTTCCAGCCGAGTTCCCTATAACTTTCTACAGCATCTTCTTCGGGTACCCAAGGCAACTCAGGACAGGTAAGTGACCAGCCCATTAGTCTTAAATTTCCTCACTGTAGTGGTATTGGTCAACAGGTACCTTCTGGAGTCCATCATCAGAAGGGTGGAAAAGGTAGTTCTGCGCTGAAAGGCACTTGTGAGCAGCAACTTCTCTTGGCGCGACGCCGGAAGGTTTCCAACGTCATCCAAGGCAAGTCTCCCTGTTTCCTACTCATTGCTCTTCCTACTGCCCTACCTGTTTCAGAGTCCGCACTCCCCTCTTGTATTTTGTCAATTTTGCAGGAGTTTCAGGATGTGATGCCGGACGAGTTGCCAGATGGTCTTCCACCACTTCGTGGCATTGAGCACCAGATCGATTTTGTACCAGGAGCTACTCTTCCCAACCGAGCTGCCTACCGAACTTCTCCAGAGGAAACAAAGGAGTTGCAACAGCAGGTGCAGGAACTGTTGGAGAAGGGGTATGTGCGCGAGTCTCTTAGCCCGTGCGCGGTTCCCGTCATCTTGGTGCCTAAGAAGGACGGTTCTTGGAGGATGTGCGTGGATTGTCGTGCCATCAACCAGATCACCGTCAAATACAGACATCCCATTCCTCGCCTCGATGACATGCTTGACGAGCTACATGGAGCGCAGTTCTTCAACAAGATTGATCTGAAGAGCGGCTATCATCAGATTCGCATGAAGGAAGGGGACGAGTGGAAGACTGCTTTCAAGACGAAGTATGGTCTGTATGAGTGACTAGTCATGCCATTTGGACTGACCAATGCTCCTTCTACGTTCATGAGACTGATGAACCATGTCTTGAGATCCTTTCTGGGTAAGTTTATAGTTGTCTATTTTGATGATATTCTTATTTACTCTAGGATTTTAGATGACCATGCTGAGCATCTTCGCCTTGTTTTAGAGTGTTTGAGAGTAGAGAGCTTATACGCCAATCTTGGCAAGTGTGTATTTTGTTCTCCTTCTACAAACTTCCTAGGTTTCGTCGTCAGCAAGGACGGCCTGCAGGTGGATGCAGAAAAGATCCGCGCTATCCAGGAGTGGCCGACGCCAACTACTCCTACTCAGGTACGTTCGTTTTTGGGTTTGGCTGGTTTTTATCGACGGTTTGTTCGTGATTTCAGCACTATAGCCGCCCCATTACACGAGCTGACCAAGAAGGCCGCGTCTATCACTTGGCTTCCCCGGCATGATGCTGCTTTTGCCACCCTGAAGGATGCCTTGTGCCGCGCGCCACTGCTGCAGCTTCCTGACTTCACCCGTCGGTTCGAGGTGGAATGCGACGCTTCTGATTTCGGCATCGGAGGTGTCTTGCTGCAGGAGAAGAGGCCGATTGCCTATTTTTCAGAGAAGTTGTCAGGTGCACAGCTGAACTACCCGACGTATGACAAGGAGTTGTACGCGCTCATTCGGGTTCTGAAGACGTGGCAACACTATCTGTGGCCTGCAGAGTTCGTGATTCACTCCGATCATGCAGCTCTTAGTTATCTGCGCAGCCAGACGACTCTTAACAGACGCCACGCTCGCTGGGTTGAGTTCATGGAGACGTTTCCATATCTCATTGTGCACAAGAAAGGTAAGGAGAATGTGGTAGCCGACGCCCTTTCTCGCAGGTACGTCCTCATTACTCAGCTTCAGTCTCAGTTATTTGGGTTTGCATTGCTCAAGGATCTTTATGCTGTTGATCCTTTCTTTTCTACATTCTTTGAGCAATGTAAATCCACTGGCCGTGAACATGCTACGTATTTCCTTGATGACGGATTTCTGTACAAAGGTGGGAAGCTTTGCATCCCTTCATCCTCTGTCAGAAATTTACTGATTGAGGAAGCACATAGTCGTGGTCACTTTGGCGTGTCTAAGACGCTGGCATCACTTCGCGAACACTTCTTCTGGCCTAAGATGGCCAACAATGTTATGAAGTATTGTCAGAGTCGTGTGACATGCCATAAGGCTAAGGCCAGGTCTAGTCCGCATGGTCTCTACACGCCTCTGCCGATTCCCGCTGGCCCGTGGGAAGATCTTTCCATGGATTTTATCACTGGGTTGCCTATGTCTCGGCGTGGTAGAGATTCTATATTTGTGGTCGTCGACAGATTCTCTAAGATGGCACACTTCATTGCCTGTAAGAACACTAGTAACGCCACTGACGTTGCTACTCTGTTCTTCGACAATGTCGTGAGACTGCACGGTATTCCGCGCACTATTGTTAGTGATCGGGACACCAAGTTCATCGGCCATTTCTGGAGAACCTTGTGGGGTAAGCTCGGTACTAAACTCCTATTTTCTACGAGCTATCACCCACAGACGGATGGTCAGACAGAGGTGACCAACCGCACTCTTGGAGCCCTCCTTCGGACGGTTCTGAAGAGTAACCCACGCCGGTGGGAGGACTTACTGTCTACTGTGGAGTTTTCTTATAACAGGTGCAGGCACAACGCGACTAAACTCACCCCGTTCGAAGTTGTCTACGGACGAAACCCGCTGACGCCGCTGGACTTGACTCCCTATCCTAGGAAGGATACAGACAACACCACAGCTGACAGATTGGCCGATCACATCAAGGAACTGCACACTCGGACGCGCACCCAGCTAGAGGGCAGAGCAGCACAGTATGCGGCCCAGAAGAACAAAGGACGACGTATGATTGTCTTTGCTCCTGGCGACTTGGTTTGGCTTCACTTGCGGAAGGAGCGTTTTCCTTCCAACCGCAAGTCTAAGCTCGACCAAAGGGGTGATGGATCATTCCGTGTTGTCAAGGCCATCAATGACAACGCCTACCAGCTAGAGCTCCCATACAAGTATGGTGTTCACCCGACCTTCAATGTTGCTGATCTATCACCGTACGTGGAGCCAGAGTATGATGAGGGTGAAGCGGGGACGCTTCACACTCAAGTGGGGGAGGATGATGTGACCTCGCCTACCATGACAGCTGCAGACGAGGAGGAGGCTATGAGTCTTAGGTCCTCAGGTCCCATTACTAGAGCACGAGCCAAAGCTATTCAAGCTGCGACTCAATCACTGGTGACCAGACTCGTAGCAGGTCATAGACGTCCAACTACAGATGAGGGATCCATTCTGAGTTTAGTGACAGTTGGGACGTCTACACAGTCTGCAGAGATCCCGGATCTCACAGATTAGAGATATTGATCGCTATTCGCCTAGTTATCAATATTTCTGATTTATGACATTTTTAGTTTTTAGTCCGGACATTATTTATTATTATTTTCAGCATTTTTAAGGGAGTTTAGGAGGTCAGTTCTATACTTAGAATGACCAGCCCCCTTAGAGTTATTTTTAGAGTTTTATTTGTTTTATTTTTGATCTTTTTGGTTAAGGAAAAGGAAGAGTCTTCCTTTTACTTAACCTAGCTTTGTAGCCCCCTTTCCTGGTACGTTGATATTCATAACTTTATGTTGAGAGAAAACCTTCATTGAAGTTCCTTCAACGTCACCTTGAATCACCTAGTCGAGCTTGCTCCTTCGTCATTCTCACATCAAATCCTTTAGATCTAGGTCGAGCGTGCTCCCTTCATCTAACCCGCCTCCAAAACCTCTTCTTTCCATCATCATTCAGTCCGTCCACCATCACCCTTCATACGGACTGCATCATCATCAACTTCACATCGCTTCCGCAATCGCTTCCGCTTCGTCGTCGTCTTGCAATCTCCATCAACGTCGACGCCTATTCAAGGAGTTGCTTCACCCCACTATGGATTCATCACGATCTCATCCGGGACTTGAGACCTTCTTCATAGCAAGGTCACATCACTCTTCCTTTTCCGCCTTCTCTCCCTCTTCCTCCTCTTCTTCTCTGATTCCCCTCTCTTCCCCTCTGACATCGTCTTCGCCTCCGCCGCCTTCTTCCTCCACTCTCTGATCGAGTCGGATCTCCTCATCTTCCACCTTCTAATCGTTCTCAGATCTCCTCTCCAACTCGGAATCCAAATCCCGCTCGAAATTGCCGAGTCCCACCGCCTAACTCCAAAACCCTAATTCGAATCGGATGGGCGTCGACGTCGAAATTGCTGAGTCCCGCCGCCTCGGAATCGTTGTTACCAACAATGGCGGTGGGGATTCGAACCGGTTTATATCTCCTGTTGGATCCGGACTCTGAGATTCTCTATCAATTTGGAGGTTCGTCTCAAACCTAAAATTTAGGCATTAATTCGCAAATTCAATTAGGGCTTTTGACAGATGTTGATGATGATCTTCAGAGAAGTTCTCGTTTGTAGTTAGGTGAGAAGAAGACGCCCCACAAAATGCGAGAAGAAGACCCAAATTGGTGAATCTCCAATGAATACATACGAAACTCATGTAATTTGGGGAAGAAGACGCACCAAAGAAATGAAAGAAATTAAGTATCGCGTCTATACACACGTTTAACGCCAATTTAGACGGCTTAAGGGGTAGGGTGGCGATCGTTTAACGGCGTGTGATACACGGGTGGTTTTCGGTAATATCGAATTAAAAGGGTGGTTTTAGGCAATATGGCCCATTCAACGGGTGGTTTCCGGTAATTGACCCTTTTATTAAAGATTTTTTAACCTATGCTGAAAGTATAGGTTAAGAAATATTTTTTTAAGAAATTGTTATCTCTATAGGAAAATTTAAAAACCCTTTTAAAAAACTTTAAAACCTCTAAATAAATAATGTCTATTAAATAATATATCAAAAACAAGGTTCTTGGCCTATTTCTTTAGGTCATAGATTAGAAAAAAGCTTTTATAAACGAGCGGATACTTCAACATATATATACTAGGGTTAGTACCCCGTGCTTTGCACGGGGATGTCGTAGTTGGTTTGTGGACGTTGATATTTGTGGTAGATCATTGTTATGAGGCTAGACACATTGTTTGAATTTTTTTTTCGCTTTTGATAAAAACGCTGTAATTTTTTAGAATGTTTGTCAGACGTGTGAAATACTTTTTCTTTTGGGGGCGTGATTGATAAATCTTTGCTTCAATAATGTGCATGTGGAAAAGAGGGTTGGGAATGTAAGAATGTGATAGATGGGTGAGTGGGCTGGTAATGCAGATGTGTATGGGGTAGTGTGTAATGCAGAAAATGGAAATTTGAAAGGGTACTTGAACTGAAGAAAATAACAACCCAATAACGAAAAGAACTGCATCAGGTATATATGTATACTTGGATATCGTATTAATTGCATGAGGGTTTTGGGTTGGGTGTGAATGGTGAGCATTTTGAGAGTTGGGCCTGTACAACTTCTTGGGCCAGCAAACATGAATTTCGGTCGGACATCCGCTCCATTCCAGCAAGAGCTCCTCTATGGTTTATAATAGTTGGAAGAGGCGACAAGAAACACTATCTTACAAGCTGATTTACTAATTTGTATGGGTGCAAATTTGCGTAATTGATCTTTCAGTGTAATGATTAACAATTAACTTGTTTTAGTTTGGCATTAAAAATGTATATAAGGCAAGTTCAAGGAAGTGTGATGTAGACCAATTACGTAACAATAATGCAGTGTAAGGGCTAGTAATGTCTTTAAACTATATATGCTAATTATAATAATTAGTATTCTAGTATATATATTTATGTAGAAAGACGGTAACTTTATTTAGTAAGTATGTATAAGAGAATCTTAATAATTTGTATACGAGTATTAAAGAAAGAGTTCGTGGCTAGAAAGAAATGAAAAATGCTAGTAAGGTGAGTTACCAATTTAATGGGGGTTAATCTGGCATCTTCAACCTTTTTCTAGATTAGACTAAAAGCAGGTAGTTTTTTTTTTCTTGAGATGTAAAAATTAAGTTACTCCATTGGTTAAGAAACAAATGTTACTTTAGTTTTCATTTTTTATTAAAAAAATTTATCACTTTTGAATTTCAAGTAATAATTTATTGGTGAGTTATTAGGTTTGTCATTTTAGAGCACCGTTTCTTTTTGTTATAGATCATGAATATTTGAATGAATTTCATTCTAAGTGTCTTTGGTATATCTAAGGATTAATTTATTTATAAAACTTTTTTTATATAAAGAAGTAATTTTGTATCCTGAAATTTGGATATTATAAATAATTACGAAAAGGATAAACAAAAATATGTGTTATAAATATTTGGTCAAACAAAACCATATTTTGGACAATGTCCAACACAAATCTGTATGAATACAAAGTAAATGAGTCTTACAAAAGAAACGAGATCGATCAAAAGTAAAATAAGTAAGTTCGTTATTGTATCAATTTGAGGTGGTCGAAAGACGATAGAAAAACTAAACACTCGCTTAGGAGACTTCGGATAGTGACAAACATGTAATACATACGGGATTCCTAGTGAATATAATTTTTTTTAAGCTTAATATAGATGAATTGATCGTTCATTTTTGAAGATAACGATAATCTAACTATAACGTACATCATTTTTTATTTTAAAGAGTATGATAGGTATTTGCTAAATAATAAAAACAAATGGTCTTTCCAGTTTATTCCAATAATATAAATATAAAGTATTGTCAAGTATAGAAAGTGAAGCATCTTGTGATGATTAAGAATAAGGTTTCTTTCCAAAAGCAATGGTAAGATGGATAGTTAGTGCCTTTACAATATGCTCAGGAACCATTCCCAGGAGAGTACCTGGTGTAATGTTTTGTGGAATGGTGTTCATCCGAGGAAATGGAGTTTCATATGTTGGTTGGCAACCCTTGGTCGTCTTCCTACTGCAAGTAAGTTGCACATATGGGGTATCCTTCCTTCAGCTAGATGTGTGATGTGTCATGATGCTGAAGAAGATGAGAATCATCTTTGGTTTGGTTGCTCGGTTATTAAAGAAGTTGTTCAGATTGTTATGCAGTGGCAAGGGATCAGTACTCGGAAAAATAACTTGATTGAATGGTGGGCTTGGTTTGCTCAGTGTAATAGGAGAAACAACAATATCTACCAGAGTAAACTTTTGGCTTTGACTGGTACTATCTACCATTCCTGGAGGATGAGAAATGAAGTCATTTTCAGAGACAATAGAGCAGATTCTTCAGTACAGTGTGCAGCTAGAGTGATTGAGGAGTGCAAACTTAGAATTCTGCATAAGATGAAGTCTACAGGTAGAAGAGAGAGAGCTCTTAGAAGGAGGCTTCGGATTTGAGCTATTGTTTCTTTGGTTGGTTTTTGTTGTTTTTTTGTATCTTGTTGCTGGTTTTGTTAGCTTGGCATATTTGCTTGTTTTCTGCAGGGTTCTTGTTCATGTCTGCGTGCAAGACCTATTGTGTTGTTCTGTTTTTTTTTGTTTCTAATTTTTGTCCTTGTATTGTTGTTATAGTTCTTTTTGTTGTTTTTTGTTTGATTTGTATTGATGTATGTAAATAGGATGTTGGACTTTTTTCTCAACCTATCAATACAATTTACCGTTTGGCTAAAAAGGAAAAGTGAAGCATCCTACGATAATACTGCTGAATTATTTGAGATTTGTTAAATTCATTTTTTGAAGCACCGCTACCAAACATAAAATAATCCACAGTGAAGAAGTTGCAAGGTTGCTGCTTAAAATAAAATAAAAATGAATATTAGCAGTACATCACGCAACTCACTGATGTGAAAAATGGTTGGAGATTGAAATGTGTATGTAACAGGACAACCTTTCAGCTTCTCTCACACTGCACGTTGCACAGTAATCAAAGAGCATCATTGCGCGCCCCACTAATATCAACTTTTGGGATATGCAGCCATTTCATTTCAGCCGAAGGTTCTTTTTTGCATGCAATTGTAAGACCATCTAAAGGTGATCTATTTACTTTGTTTTTTATGTTACTTTTCAACTTTTTTTTTTTTATCATTTCAGTTTAAGAAATTCTTAAAAAATTCTTTTATATTTTCTCCATAATTCAGAAATTATTTAAGAAATTTTATTAGGTGTCATTCTTACATCACTCTATTAATTCTATATATATTATCTTGTTACTAATAAGTAAATTAATGAACATGTATTATTATTATTACTATTATCATAATTATAATTATTATTGTTATTAAAAATTATTATTATTATTTAAAGATAAAAAATTTTGTAATTAGATTATAAATTAAGCACACGAATATAATCATATATTATTTCATTCACTTAATTAAAATACCATAAAAAACAAGCATAAATTGAAAATTAAACAAGGAAATATAAGAAACTAAAACATCAACTCCATCATACGTAAAACACCAAATAAACAAGCATAATTAACTAAACATACAAAGAATAAATAGGTACTGATAGTGTACGTAAGTAAGAACAAAATTGTATACTATTATATAGATGATATATACATAGCAACACATTGAATTTATTCATACGGCAGTAGTAGCATAGACAACACATTGAATTTATTTTAAATTTGGTGGAGTATTTCCCTAATAAAATTAAATAAGATTGGTGTACGAATAATTCCTTAATGAAAATAAATAAGATTGGTATACCAATAAACAAATAAATGAGAGAAATTAATTATTTTGACTTGCTTTTTAATAGATCCCATATACTTTATATCAGAAAATTTGCCAGTAAAAAAATTGCGAAGAACTTGACATACATTTCAATAAAAATTTCTCGTATAAGCCCTACATTCTCCTCCCAGCCCTCTATATATAATATATGAGATGAGAGATGCCGACCCAACGATTCACCACACAAACCACTCCTGTTCTTCTGATCTCTTTAGCAGGCTTTTCCTTTAGGTATACAAATTTTTTGTATCTTTCCAACTGCGCTTAAGCTTTCTGGTTTACAAAATAGATCCCTTTTAGCTAAGGTCGAACAGTGAAAATGCTTGCATGTGGATTTTTTTGTGTTTTTTATTATAAGAATCTGCGATGTGGATTTTGTTTTTGCACAAGCGTGTTTTAGGTGAGCCTTTTATCTTTTGGTGGTTTACCTGGCCCATAAACTAATCAACAGTTTGAAGCAACAAGCAGTCCGATAAATTTATAGCCGGTATCGAGGGTCGGAGATGTAAATACCAGAACCATTGGTGACCATGGAGGGGGCTCTGGCGGTGGTGGTTGGAGGAAGGGACATACCACCACCAACTTAGCAGGGAGCTCTGAAATAGGGGAATGTTTTCCTGTCACTCGTTTCAGCAGGGAACTCTGCAATTTGGATAAAGGCAGCTCTAACTCATATACTATGGGGATCACTTCCATGGCGGGTTTCCATGCCCTTTCCGACCCCTTCAAAATAGCTTTGCCCTCAAGGCTATGTTTGAAATCCAACAAAAAAGACAACGATGTTGGAAATGGGAGCAATCGCTTGTTGTCAGGGTCGTCGCCGGCGGCATCTATCTTGCCATTGCTACCGCGAGAAATCGGACAGGAAACGGCAGGGTAGATAGAAGAGGTGGAGATGAGTTCTAACCTCGATAGCTTCGGAAGGTCAGGCGGTTGCGGTGGTGGCTTTGCCGGAGGCGGAGGCGGTGGCACAAAGCTCTTCTGCTCGCAGCTTTGTTGAGTGTGCTCCGTCAGAAGAAAGGAAGAACCCCGTTTTGTAGGTTGATGATGACAAGCAATTTCCCAAGCAGTTGCCCATATTACATTTTTATGCCCGTGTTTCATGGATAGAAGTATTCAGTTCCAAATCTTTGCATATAGGTTAATCGAGTGATTCCAATAAGGAAATGGGCCTATCAGTTCCAAATCCGGCCCAATTATTTTATGTTTCTCACTCCACCGTATAAAACTTTCCTCTTCGTAATTGGGCCAAGGAGGTGGGCCTACGAGTTTAGAATTAAGTACCAGTTCGGAACCAAAACCCTTGCCACCCATTACCAAGAGAAAAACGGGTTGAAGCTGTCCTTTCAACCCTAAAATCCAAACTGCTTTTTGGGATTGTACCTCACGCGCCTCCTCCATCACTAATCTCTGATATTCTTCTGCAAATTCTTCCTTGTGCCACGGTTGGTGTTCTATGATGCTGCTGCCATCATCCTCCAGGAACTTGATGTCGATTGTTCTCCTAAGAATCTCGATCATGGCTTCCCTCTCGAGCTCTGCTTTCACTAGTGCGATGTCGGACTGGCCCTCTTCTTCTCCTTCGGAGACCACTTCTTCTGCTGGAGCTTCAATCTGAGGAGCTTCACCCACGTTGAGACCAGTTTCCCTCTCGCCGGCCCCGAGTTCATCGTTCACCTTCACGGCAGAACCACAATCTGAAACGATGGCTCGCTGGGATTCATCTCCTTCCTCTTCAGTGGCTCTTTCCTCTAGACATTTCAATGGCTCGATGTCCTTCAGACACGACCGCACAGAGGATGCCCAAAACTTCATTTCAGCCCTGTATAAACTAACCGCACAGAGGATGCCCAAAACTTCATTTCAGGCCCTGTATAAACTAACTTCCCTTGATAGCTCACTTTCTTCTTCCTGAATTCCTTCTCAAACCACATCCAATAATGTTCCTAAATGTCCAGCTTGGAACTCAAGATCATTCCCTGTAGATTTTGATATGCTTTTACCTCCATTTAGAACCCTAACTCTTTTACTTCTTCAACCCAATTTCTAATGAAACCCATCTCATCTTCCTGAATTTCCTCTATCTCCATCTCGGAACCTCTCAACAAGAGCACCAATTGATAGAGCAGAAAATCAGAAAACACAACAAACACAAACTCACACACAAACCTATAGCATAAATCTGTAGAAATACCAAGATAAATCTCAAAAGGAGAACAACTCCAAGTGAGCCTAATCTCAAAGGGAGGACATACCCTCCCAAAGAGCCCAAGGCAACCGCTCGAATTCACTAGATAACTAACAATAAGGCCTAATGCCCTTATTTATAAGATTTCCTAAGCTAAAGTCACAGCTAGGTGACAGTAGCAAGCGCCCCCTCACAGCATAACCGTAAGCTTCCAGCTATTTCTAGCTTGTTAGGCATTTCACAAGATATTTTAATTAAGTGCCTTAACAGCGTTCTCCTTTCCTTATTGCGCATTACCACTTCTTTGTAATGTTGCATCACTTGTTAGGGCAGGCCTTTGATTTGTGTACTGCTTGAACAAATTTTTGTTTGTCGATATGTGTTAACATAAGTTACTGCTGCAAACAAGAGCTAATGGTTGCTCCCTAAAGACTGCTGAGAATCTAGAGTCGTGAGAGGCATACCCATTGACAAGATGATGATTCAAATTGATTTGGCTTATTGTGAGATCACGAATACGCATGCTTGGCGTGGCGTAAAGATGGTAAAGTCTTCTTGGGCATCAAAAAAGCAACCTTTCAACCTTATCATTTGTCAAAGTGTACAGAGTGTCTGACATTGGAGGTTGTGAGAGTTCTTCCAAACGCCGAGGATGAAGTCAATGTAGCTTGCTTTCAGCCTTCAGCAGGCGAAGGCCTTGTTTATGGGACTAAGGTAGAGAAAATCTTGTGGTTGTTTCCACTTCCAAAGTTGTACACTTTTATCTGTATTATGTACTCAAATGAAAACATGATTGAAGAAAGGGAAATTAAACACATTGAAAAATCTGATTTCATGATGTTTTTGGCTGCGTTTGGTGTTTTTGTAAGTCTGAGTTTAGTGTGGTTTGCTTTGTGCAGGTGCCCATTTCTGCTCTACAGTGCTAAATGACACGATATGTTCAGGCAAACACTTGCAATTTTGGATGGTTGTTACAAACCATTTTCTTCTTCAGGATGTTGTACTGTACCACCACTTCAATGTTCCACTTCAGCTGTAATCAGGCCCGTCCAATGTTCCACTTCAGCTATAATCAGGGACGTTCAACCACCACCAGTGCAAAGATGCCCGGTTGTGTAGGGCCCCACAAAAACATGGGTGCTTATTTTTCTTTCTTTTTAGAAATTGTTGTAATGTATTATTTGACTTCATCTTTCTTTGTATTTAGTTATTTTGCTTGGTTTGGCCATTTTTAAGTCTTCCCATCTCTTTTTTGTTTGTGGAATTAAGGGACACACATCCTCTTCTTGATACAATGAACTTACTGGTAATTAAGAGTAAAACCTTGCTTCAATCGAAACAATAAAGTAGCTTGTAGTCCACTGTTAATTTTTAAGCAACTGAAAATTTCATCTATTGAGTGTATGTAACCGTCAAAGATATGATTGTTAGTTGGCGTACATTTAATGTTACTATATATACAAAATGTCTTTTGTGCCAATGTAAATTATACACATTTTTTCAAATTCTATTTAAAAAATAATAATATCATACTGCATACCCTACTTTTCTAAAACAATTTTAGAATTTCTAGATTAATATTTTCACAAATTAAGAGCAAAACGTTGAAAAATTTGACCTATTATGCATAATGTACGAAACTGCACCCCAAACAAGGAATGTTATTCTTGTAGCAATATCAAATAGACAAGGAACCTTTCTTGCAGAGGGATCATACAAACATGCAGGGAATAGAACCAAAATCATAAATGTCTAAATTGTTGTATTGGAGAAAGTTATAAGAATAGCTTAACATGAATACACACCAGCTGATATCAACACAAAAAGTCTACTGCAACCACCAAACTACATATAGCTTTCAACAAAATTCTCAGACAAAAGTAACACTGTATAACTATTATAAACTTCTAACAAAGCTTCCAAAGGAGACCTATTTCAAATTGCACTCTGGAAAAGCAATGTGCACCAAAGGGAACCGAGGAAGGTACCTTAAAAGGGGTTTTAGCCAAAAGACATTCAGAAGTAATTGGCATGGGATAACACACCAGTCTTCTTGATTATCTACCACGATAATTATAACTTCACCTCTAATACCAATCAATCTAACTTAAGTATGAGGAGGGCAGGTATTATATTCTCCCCATTAAGTTTTAATTGACGTTTTAGCAAATTTCAGACAAAATAAGAAACCAATTATTTTTCCATTTTCTAGGATCTACTAATTACTTTTTTTATTACCCTTATGATTAGTGACTTTTTTTTCTTTTAATTTTTGTGGGATTTAATGAGCAGTAATAAAAAAATAATTAATCACTAATCATAAGGGTAATCTAGGAAAACAATTGGTTTCTTATTTTGTCTGAAATTTGTTAGAACGTCAATTAAAACTTAACGGGGAAAGTGATTGTGCGGTCGGCATAGCCCTGCAAGTGCGTCCACGATCAGTTGTGAGGCGTGTTGGTTTACAGCTTCGGTGGAGACTTCAAGCTTCACCATCAAAGGCAAGTTTGTTTTAAACTTGATTTTGCTTGCACGAGTGGTGTAGTTCTTGCCATCTCACTTCCTTGTTCAAGCATGATGGTCTTGCACGGTGGTTTTGCTTGCTTTCTTTTGTTGTGGAAAAGCTTACTGACTTGGACTTGCCTGGAAACTTCTCACTGAGCTTCTGAAGTGCTGGAGGAGCAGCCACATCAGATATCTGTCAACAATTCAATATGCAAAAATTTGTAATGTAGCGATTTCAAGCTATCAACAATAGTTAGGATTCTCTTCTCTTATTTGGTGTTACATGATCCGGGAATGAGTTTCACTTACCACTTTAATTTGTTTGTTGTCAATGCCCCGTTCTTTGACCATTTCAATAGCTTCAACTATTGTCCCACCTGAAAAAAATATCATCGGACAATTTTGGAATGCAGCAGGATCAAGAATGATTCACAAAAATCATCATTTAAGCAGAAACGTGCAGCAAGTTGAACAATGTAAATCCTGATCTATTTTAAACATTCAAAAACCAGATTTCTACATGCTTTTTAACAGAGCTTGTACTGCATGTTGTACTAAATGCTTTTCTCTTCAAACGTCACGGCAGGCCATAATGTTAAGGCACAAAGGTTAATTTACTAATAACTGGTAGAAATGAATTCCAGAGGCCAAAAAATTGATATCAAGTTGGACAACAGAAACAACTTTCATCATTGGTACTACATGAAAGAATGGCTTGATGATAAAACTGTAAAACTGTAAACAGTAATTCGTAAACATTAAACCTAACATGATTACGATTTAGGATCTTGATCATATACTTAATCACAAAGGCATAAAGACATACCAGTAGACATCGTGATTGTGAGAGGACGAAGAGAATGAGATCCTGTTGAAGCAAGACGCAGACTTTGGAATTCGCCTTCTCTCCCTTAACTTATGCTTTAGTTGTGTTTCGTTAACTTAACCCTAATGATGAATTTCGGGTTATTATTATAGGTAGAGAGAGACGCCGAAATCCTCTAAAGATAAGATCTCAACCTTCCATCAAAGTTGATCAATAATAGATAATATCTTTAAATAATAGAGAATAATATCTTCTAGTTATAACCAAATCTTATGAAATCAGCAATTCCTTAATTAAACCCGATGTGTCATATGGGCCACATAATGAGATGTTCCAAATACCCACAAGCCCATACTTGTTGGGTCATGAATTTCTTACATTCTCCCACTTGGTCCATATGACAAATGCTTTAATGGTCATATATGAACAAACATAAGACATGCATAAATGCTGAAATGATATACTTAACAGGTTTATCTTAATTACCCTCAGTTGATCTGAATCATTAGTTAGAGTCATAGCGGTTCTACATTAATTAAAGAACGTAGTCCCTTCCATGTACCACTAACCGACAATCAAAACAACTAAGTCTGTATTTTAGAAGTAATCATAATGGTCCCATTAATGTCTTGAAGAAAGTCTAGTTCTGTTAACATGCATTATTTTAATATGTACATAAATGATCCATAATATGAAACAAAAATTTTCAGAAGCTTCATTAATGAATACTCAAAAACAGTGTCATAACAAAAGCACTTAGCAATCCATAAATTCATAAATAAGAAAAGCTACACTACTGGTCATCCTTAAAACCCATTGTATCAGCATGCTGCTTAAATGTCTTAGGTGGTAACCCCTTAGTTAATGGATCTGCTATATTAGCACGAGTGTTGATGTGCTCAATAGACACTCTTTTCTCCCGAACTTCTTCCTTAACTGATAAGTATCTCATCTCCATAAGCTTTATACCCTTAGAATACTTATCATTCTTCGAAAAGAATACTGCTACAGTGTTATCACAATAAATTTTCAGCGGCCTAGCAATAGAATCCATAACTGTAAGCCCTGAAAGAAAATTCTGCAACCATAATGCATGAATTATAGCCTCAAAGCATGCTACAAACTCGGCCTCCATAGTGGATGATGCAATGATGGACTGCTTGGCACTTCTCCATGAAACAGCACCTCCAACTAACATGAACACATAACCAAAAGTGCTTTTCCTAGTGTCCACACATCCACCAAAATCTGAATCTGTGTACCCAACCACCTCAAGGTGATCAATACGCCTAAATGTGAGCATAAGTTTCTTCGTTTCTTGTAAGTACCTCAGCACTTTCTTTGCAGCTCTCCAATGATCAATGCCTGGATTGCTTTGATAGCGACCCAACATGCCAACTGCAAAATTCATGTCTAGTCTAGTGCAAACTTGTGCATACCCCAAACTTCCTACAAGAGACGCATAAGGATAGTCTTTCATTCGATCACGTTCTAACTCAGTTTGAGGACATTGACTTAAGCTGAACTTGTCCCCTTTCTGAATCGGAACAACATTAGGATCATGACGCCATGCCATAATTCCAAAACTTTTGTGATATAAGCATTATGAGACAATCCCAAAATCCTACGTGATCTGTCACAGAATATTTCTATCCCAATCAAATAAGAAGCATCTCCCATATCTTTCATTTCAAAGTTTTGAGAAAGAAAGTCTTTGGTTTCCCGTAATAAATCAAGGTCACTACTTGCTATCAAAATATCATCAACATATAGAACCAAAAATGCAAACTTACTCCCACTGATCTTCAGGTATATACAATGATCAACCATGTTTTCAGTGAACCCAAAGGTGGTAATGGTATCATGAAACTTAAGATACCATTGTCGAGAAGCTTGCTTTAATCCATATATCGACCTCTTCAACAAACAGACCATGTTTTCCTTTCCATCTGTAATGAAGCCTTCTGGCTGAGCCATATAGACTTCTTCTAAACTCCCATTCAGAAAAGCCGTTTTCACATCCATTTGATGTAACTCTAAGTCAAAATGAGCTACTAAAGCCATAATGATTCGTAGAGAATCCTTCTTTGAAACTGGAGAGAAGGTCTCAATATAATTAGTGCCCTCTTCTTGATGGAAACCTTTAGCTACAAGTCTAGCTTTATGTCGTTCGATTTTACCAAGAGAGTCATGTTTGGTCTTATAGACCCACTTACAATCGACTTTCTTATGTCCTTCTGGTAAATCGAATAACTCCCAAACTTTGTTTGTAGCCATAGATTTCATCTCATCAAACATGGCATCAATCCATTTATCAGAATCTTCACTTTTCATGGCTTGTGAATACGTAGCCGGATCTTTTTCCAATCCCATGTTAAATTCACATTCTTGCAAGTACAGCATATAGTCATCTGAAATAGCTTATCTTCGTGGTCTTGTGGACCTCCTTAATGCTACTTCAGGTGATGCATTTACACTCGGTTCAATGGCGACAAGCCCATGATAGAGTGCATGGTCATTGACATTTGGTTCTACATTGTTGGTTGGACCAACAACATTAGGTAGAGCAATATCAGTCGAAATCCTGGGCAAAGGAATTGGTATTGGTGCCCGAATTTCTCTAATGACCACTTCTCTTACTTTATCACTCCCACTGACTTCGCCATTCTCAAGGAATTTAGCATTACCGATTTTTACAATTCTGGTGCTATGATTAGGACAGTAAAACCTAAACCCTTTTTATCTTTCTGGGTACCCAATAAAAAACCCACTAATGGTTTTTAGATCGAGTTTCTTTTCATGTGGACTATAAATGCGTACCTCTGCTAGACATCCCCATACACATAAATGTCTTAAATTGGGTTTCCATCCTTTCCACATCTCAAAAGGTGTCTTAGGAACAACTTTACTGGGAAACCAGTTTAAGATATACACAACAGTCATAAGGGCATGCATCCACAACGATATGGGTAAGTTGAAATTACTCATCATATTCCTAACCATCTCTAAAAGTGTACGATTACGTCTCTCAGCAACACCATTCATCCATGGTGAACCAGGCATTGTGTACTGAGGTACAATTCCTAATTTTTCAAGGAGCTTAGCAAAAGGACCAGGACGTTGTCCTGACTCATCATATTTTTCATAGTATTCACCACCTCTATCAGACCTAATGATTTTCACATTTTTACCTAATTGTCTCTCAACCTCAGTTATGTAGGATTCTACAGCATTCACAGATTGATATTTTTCATGCAAAAGGTAAAGATAACAGTAACGTGAATAATCATCAATTAAGGTAATGAAATATTTTTCTCCACCAAAAGATGGAAAATCGAAAGGTCCGCATATGTCTGATGTATAATTTCAATCAATTCAGTACTTCTTGTGACTCCCTTTTTGGTATGTTTAGTCTGCTTACCCTTAATGCAATCTATACAAACCTCAAAATCAGTAAAATCAAGACTCGGAAGAATCTCTTCTTTCACTAATAAGTTAACTCTTTCTCTGGATATATGACCCAGCCTTTTATGCCACAAGAATGAAAAACTCCCACTTATCCTACTACATTTCAAACCCACTTTAGGATACAAGGTCACATTAAGAGATTCAGAAAATGAATTATCAAGAATGAGTTGATATAAACCATTAACTAAAATTCCTAAACCTACTAAACCATTATTCTTAAACAAACTGAAACGTCCATCACCAGTATATGAAAAAAAACCATTAATATCAAGTTTAGACAAGAAAATCAAATTACGAGAAACTGTAGGAACATAAAGAGTGTTTTCTAAATCTAAATGAAAACCAGTTTTTAATACTAAACGAAAAGTTCCAATGGCTTCTACTGGGGCTTTCATCCTATTTCCCATGTAAAGGTAGGCTTCATTTGGACTTATGTTCCGGGTTGTAAGGAATCCCTGCATCGAGTTTGAAACATGAACATTAGATCCAGAATCAATCCACCAAGTGTTAAAAGGTGCTTCTACAAAATTTGATTCAAAACATACTAAAGCCAGAGAGGCTTACCCTTCTTTTCAAACCATTCTCTGCGCTTTATGCAGTCCTTCTGAATATATCCAACCTTCTTGTAAAAGTGGCAATTCTCATTCTTCTTAGCTTTCTTTGGTGCGGTTGACCGGACTGGTTGAAAGAACTATTCTGATTAGAGAAGCTATTCTTACTGCCCTTCCAATTTTTCTTTCTGAATTTATTCTTCCCATTCCCATGCATGTAATTTGCATTAGCAACATGGCTGTTCTGCTGCTTAATCCTTGTCTCTTCCTGAACCAGCTTATTGGTCAATTGATTCACATTCCACGTATTCGTAATTGTGTTGTAGTAAATCTGGAAAGGACCACACTGTTGAGGCAAGGAGTTGAGAATAAACTTAACTAGGAATGAATCCTCTACTTTCATGCCCAATTTAGCCAACTTTGCAGCCAGACTAGCCATGTCAAGTACATGTTGCTGCATGGTCTTAGTACCATCATAACAGACAGTGGTTAGTTCAGCCATAAGTTTTCCAGCAACAGCTTTGTCGCCAAGCTTAAAGCGTTCAGTGATTATTCGTAGGTATTCCTTAGCGATTTGAATCTCAGTATCAAGAATGGAAGATTTGATGTTGGATGCAGTGGTTAAACGCAGGAACTTCAAGCATAGTTTATTAGATTTAGTCCATGCATTATGGGCAAGTTTCTCATTCTCTGTGGACGTAGCCGTAAGATCAGCCGGCTTATCCACGGTCAATCCCGAATCTATCTCAAGTACACCCAAGTAAAACTCAACATATTCTTTCCACTCAGTAGAATTAGTCCCATCTAGTTCAAGAACTGAGTTGACAAAAGAGTTAAGTTGGGCAGGTTGAGGAACGGCAATATAGAAACCATCTCACAACAATTATTCTTTGAGTTATATAAAATAACGTACATAACTAAGATTTATGCATACATGAGTGATTTAAAACCTACAATCAAACAAGTATGGTATCTGTGGATATCCTATACATGCCCAATCAAATAATTAAATCATCTCCTTAATGATTATTTTACTTATGATGCATAGTCTACCTGTGGGTAACACATTATGCTAATAATTGAACCAACAATAATTTTACTTAGTCTAACATTCAAGGCATACTTTGAATCCATTGTGGCAGATTACAAACAATAATATGAATGTCATACGATAATGAAATACAATATACATGTACTGAATTGTTATCACTATGGTGATTACCAAAACAATATAATATGAATATTGTAGTTCGGAATGTATTTATCCAGGTATTATACACATATAATATAAGGCATTAAAATAATCAATTTTTCGAAAAATATATATATAAATATTTTTTAACTCCATGAGGTTATACATATCACCAGGATCAAAAAGTCAATTCGCAAAAAATAACAAACAAATTTTCTATCATCATAAATTAGCATTACAATTATGACCGGAAAGTAGTAAAACGGGTTTTTGAGGGTCTAAACGATGGAATTTGGCTAAAATATGAAAACTTTATGGCATAGCAATAAATCTTAAAGATCTCGTCGATTCCTATTAACTGTGAAAATTTCGTCCAATTCCGACACAAAAAACAAGTTTTAGCAAATACGGCAAAAACCCTAATTTCGGTCAAAAACCCTAATTTCGGTTTCTGTCATGCAAGTTCTATAAACCAGAGACCAAATACAATAATATCTCACGAAATATAAACATGCTAGTATGAATAATCATAATCAAAACACAACATCAATCAAAAATCAATCTAAATAATTGCAGAAACATGATAATAGATGTGATTCTACCATGATTTCGAACTAAGAATATGATCTTAACCTAAGCTCTGATACCACATGTAAAACTGTAAACAGTAATTCATAAACATTAAACCTAACATAATTATGATTTAAGATCTTGATCATATACTTAATCACAAAGGCATAAAGACATACCAGTAGACATCGTGATTGTGAAAAGATGAAGAGAATGAAATCATGTTGAAGCAAGACGCAGACTTTGGAATTCGGCTTCTCTCCCTTAACCTATGCTTTAGTTGTGTTTCGTTAACTTAACCCTAATGATGAATTTCGGGTTATTATTATAGGTAGAGAGAGGGGTCGAAATCCTCTAAAGATAAAATTTCAACCTTCCATCAAAGTTAATCAATAATAAATAATATATTTAAATAATACAGAATAATATCTTTTAACTGTAACCGAATCTTATCAAATCATCAATTCCTTAATTAAACCTAATGTGTTATATTGGCCAGAGATGTTCTAAATACCCACAAGTTCAAACTTGTTGGGTCATGAATTTCTTACAAAAACATAAAAATGAGAAGAAAAAAAACAAAGTGACATCCGGTACCTGTGGAAAGCATAGGGTCAACGATAAATACTCTAGATCCCTCTGGAAAACTTTCAGGCAACCTACATATACGTAGCAACAAAATCAGTGTGCTAATCTGAAGCTTACAATGGAAAGTGCCGATGAAGCTAATTTATTTTCTTACCTGAGCTCCTTACTGGTCAAGTGCCGCAATCGAAAGGATCTGGCAACTGCATCCGCAAATACCTGCCCTCCTCATAGTAACCATTACCCTCAACCTCCGTAAATCCGATAACGCCGCCGAGTACTAGCTTTCCCTTACCTGAACCTCATTGTCGCCTTCTCCACCGCCTTACTTGTCCTCCCCGGCGCATGGGTCCCGCCTTCGCCGGTTCTGGACCCCACCTCAGCTCCGACGAGTACTTTCCCGTCTCTTTCCGTTATTTGTTTCTGAGCCATCCCCAACTCAGCTCCCCACGAATTTCCCCAAGAATCTACCAAAACCCGCTGCAGATTGTGCTCGTTGTTGGCTGCTAGGGTAATCGTCCAATATAAGCACCAGATGCTCCTAATTGAATTTGGGCCAAAATGCATACCATATGGGCTTGCCCTTAAAAGGCCCACTTCTGGCTAATTCAACTCCTCACACAGAATACCCACACAAAACTAGGGTCCACCGAATTAACTTTATTATTTTTGCATTGTGTTTTAATTTAGTTTGCTTTTAAAAAAAATTAATATATGTTACCGTACCGATTGCAAATAACAAGTGAAATCTATATCTAATTAAAAGTTAGGATTCTTAGGCAATAAATACTGACCTTTAATACCACAAAATGTTGAAATCTATAGAATTGCTTGTTTGATTGGGCCTTCGCCATCAGCTACGCTCAACAATTTAATTATCGTGGGCTGAATGTATGAGGCCCATCGGCTACCCCCTAGCTTCTGAAATTTGTGGCTAAAACCGGGTACATCAAATTTCTGGTGGGCCTATCCTCCTTCTTCCTGGATCAACAAAGCTTCTCTTAGTCTCCCCTGCATTCACTCCTCTTCAACCTCATTCAACGCCTTTTCTTAGACGTTCAATTCATCTTATCTCATTTACTCTTCAAGCGTTGAAACCTTCTATCTCCTCTTCCTGAAATCAACACCTCCACCCACTAATTGCTTCTTCACATTGCCCTCATTTAGTTCTCATCAACGATATATTCATCACGCTTCTGTTCTAGGGTTTGTGATTCGACGCTTCTGTTCTAAGGTTTGTGGCACAGGTCGTCTTTCGCCTTATTCCAAACTCGAAAATGGTACGACTCGCTAATCTCTCCCTATCTTCAGTTCATGTATTTTGGATGTGATTTTCGAATTGGAATTGAGAAATCTCTCGCTAATCTCTCCATGTTGTAGTCCAAGGCAAAAATTGGAGGTATGCCTTTATTATAAATTCGATTAGTCAATTGCAGGTGTTGCTCTTTCTTCCTATTTAATCATGTTTAGCAAAATCATTTATCCTTATGATTATCAACATGGTTAGTTTTAATCTGGATGAATTGATTTGTGCTAAAATTGGTTTTGTGCCACTTGTGGTTTATCCTTATGACATTTGCTTCAGGACCTTGAAGCTCATCAATCTCAGTTGTAAGTGATGACTATATAATTTGACAGTAATTTCGCTTGCTTGACGTTTTAGGGTTCTGATTTGGGATTCCTACTTTGCTTGGTTTATAAGGACTTGCCATTGCGGAGATTTAGAGAAGCCTTTGCTGCTGGCCTGTTTCCTGATAAGCCTTTACAACAAGAGTTGAGCTCTTTACCTTGCTGATGTTGTTACTCATATAGGGGTCCTGGAAGTGGGAAAGGTAGGTGTATTAGATTCCTGATGTCTTTGGGTTTACTCACTCAAGTGTTGGGGATCTGCTCAGGAAAGAAATCACTTCACATACTGAATGGGTAATATTTTCTTGCCACTACTTGATGTGTTCAAATGTGTTACTTTTCTAAACGACATCCTTGGTTATATGTATATTTCAATTTTTTCAGTCACATGATTCTTGAAATAATTAAGGAAGGCAACAAAAGTGGCGGTTAAGTTGATTCAAGATGCTATAAGATCGATTGATAATGATGGTTTCCAAAGGACTGAATAGAACCGTATGGCTTATGAATCAATTGTGAGTGCTTCTCTGCACTATCTTTCCCTTTCTATGTTATACATTGTTCCAATTCTGAAGTTTCTTGGTAAGGAATTACATGCTCATTCAACACTTCCTTTCGTTTGCAGGCACGAACAAGAATTGCAACACACAACGGGGAACAGTTGGGTCGAGTAATTGGTGTTTTTATGCATATGGTCCAAACTGAAGGGTTCTTTTCTCTCTACAAGGGATTACTCCCTTCCATTAACAGTTGGGTGGAGTAATTGGTGCTTTTGTGAACTATCACTTAAAGCACTCAAACATGATTTTATTTAAAAGAGAAAAGCCTAAGTGTAGATACAGTATATCACACAAAACAACAGTTCATTAATTGAAAACTGGCATTGAGCTTTTCGAACTAATTGGTATTTTGTTGACAACAGTTGCTCTTCTGAACTGGATATGTTATTTCGTTGTTTAGTTTTTTTTGTTGAATATTAGTTTTAAGTTAGCTAGGCTGTATAGATCTTCATATTATCTACTACTGTTGGTATAAACTGTTGTAGGAAATGTTGAGCAAGGTGTACAAATCTAATCGTATTGCAAGTACTAGTAGATAAGCAATCAATAGGAATGTTGCTTCTACATTTTGATAAGAATTGTTTTTCTTTGTATGAGAACCATGCTCATCGACTTAATAAGAATTGTTGATTCTACATTAGTTTCAGACTACTTCTCTATCTCTTTATCAATAGGAGTGACATCTAATTGTTGAAATTATATCATTAGATAGATTGGGGTTGATAAACGAAATGCATTGCTGAATCTCTAAAGGCATTTTATATGTAAAATCCAATCGCATTGCCCCGTGCGTAGCACGGGGCCAACTTACTAGTTAACAGTGAAATTACGACGGGAGGTTATTGGCGAGCTAAACCAATTACGACGGGAGAAAGAGTCATATTGGCACTTACGATCAAGGGCCAATGAGGTCAAAGATGGTGATCGTAATACATCATTCTTCCACCAGAAGGCATGTAAGCGGCGCAGCAGAAATAAGATTCATGGCTTGTTTAATTCGACTGAGGAATGGAAGTCTGATGCGCTTGGTATCGAGTCTGTAGTGGTTAATTACTACCAAGAATTGTTCACAACATCTGACCCGACTGATCTTGACGTTGCACTTAGCTCAATTAATTATAAGGTTGATGATGTGATGAATGGCTCATTGGTGGCCACTCCTACGGCAGAAGAAATCAGAGCTGCACTCTTCCATATGCACCCAACAAAGGTACCTGGTATTGATGGAATGCACGCCTTGTTTTATCAGAATTTTTGGCCAATTGTCGGCATGGATATTGTCTTGTTTATCCAGCCATGGTGGCGCGGAGAAGTGCAGTTGGATGAGGTAAATGCAACTGTTGTCGCGCTTATACCCAAGGTGGCGGCTCTGAAGCATATGAAGGATTTTCGTCCAATTAGCTTGTGTACGGGCCTTTACAAAATCATTTCCAAAATGATGGCCAATCGTTTGAAGGGGTGTCTTCCTGCAGGATATCTGAATCTCAGACTGCATTTGTTTCTGGTCGTCTAATCACCGATAATGCTTTGGTGGCCATGGAATGTTTCAACTTTATGAAGCATAAACGTACTGGGCGCAGAGGTTTCATGTCAATGAAACTGGATATGAGCAAGGCATATGACCGTGTTGAGTGGTCCTTTTTACAAGCTATCATGGAGACGTTTGGTTTTGCATCCTTGTGGGTGAGCAAGGTCATGGAGTGTGTTAGAATAACAACCTTCTTTTTCAAAATTAATGGCCAGGTAAAGGGACATATTTCACCATCTCGGGGAATTCGGCAGGGTGATCCAATCTCCCCTTACTTGTTCATTCTCTGCTCAGAAGTGTTTGCATCACTGTTACAACACTCCCTGTAAGAAGGGCGCACGCATGGTGTGCAAATTTGTCGGGGTGCTCCAATTGTTTCGCATCTGTTCTTTGCAGACGATAGCCTTGTTTTCACAAGGGCTAACCTCCATGAGTGCGCTCATTTGACTGATATTATCAGCTTGTATGAAAGAGCGCCGGGTCAGAAAATTAACTATGACAAAATGGAGGTGTCGTTTAGTGAGAATGTGACGCAAGATATTCGTAGTTCAGTGGTGGGTCTTTTGGGTGTTTCGGAGGTTGATCGACATGCTAAGTACCTTGGTCTTCCTACGGCCATTGGAAGATCAAAGAAGGCAGTATTCTCGGCTATCAAGGATAGAATCTGGGATAGGCTTCATGGTTGGAGAGGCAATTTGCTGTCTAAGGCTGGGAAGGAAATTCTCATCAAAGCGGTTCTTCAAAGCATTCCCACTTATCTGATGGGTGTTTATCGGTTGCTTGATGGGCTCCTTGATGAAGTTCAGATGATGATTGCGAAATTTTGGTGGGGCTCTACGGATCTCCATCGAACCATTCATTGGAAGCGTTGGGAGGTGATGTGTTTGTCGAAGCGTCTCGGGGGAATGGGATTCCGAGATCTAAAGGGATTTAATATCTCTCTGCTGGCCAAGCAGGCATGGCGTCTCTCTTTGTTTGAGGGCTCCTTTCTATCTAGGATCCTCAAGGCTAGATATTTCAAGCATGATTGTTTTCTATCGGCTAACATTGGGTACAATGGGAGTTATTCTTGGAAGAGTATTTGGGCTTCGAAGGACCTCCTTCTCAAAGGACTGGGTTGGCGTGTCGGGAATGGGTGTAGCATATTGGCATCCAATTCCAACTGGATTCCGGATGGGCTAAGCCTTCGCACTCCATTGGCTTAGTCTGCGGTGCCGATTACTTCTGTTGTTTCAGATTATATTTTGCCAGGCTGAGGTTTATGGAATTCAGCTTTGGTTGAATCTACTTTCTGCTCTGCTGATGCCCAAGCAATTTTGAGTATTCCTTTGTCCCGTCGTTACCAACCTGACTCCATGGTGTGGTGGCCGAACCGAGAAGGCGATTTTACTGTCAGGTCGGCATACTGGCTGAGCTGTGTCATTTGGTTACGAATTGGCAGAACCGTCTTGGTGGCGAGAACGTTGATATTTGGCGCCTGATTTGGTCCATGAAGGTACCTTCAAAGCTGAAAAATTTTGCTTGGCGTGCTTGTTTAGACGTCCTTCCTGTTAAGCAGTGTTTGCACCGGAGGCATGTTGTTGATTCCCCGTTGTGTGACCGCTGTGGCTTGGGCCCTGAAGATTTATGGCATTCCCTTGTGATGTGCCCAGAATCGGACTTGGCATGGGTAGGTTCACCTCTGATTGGGTGGGCGAGGTGCCTGGCATTTCATAATTTTTAGCAGGACATTCTTGCGTTACGGGACAGTCATGGTCGCCTTGCTATTCGAGATTTTTTTGTGCACTGTTGGGTCTCCTAGAATTGGCGAAACAAAATGCTTCTCGAGGACGGCTTTGTCAATGGAGATGTTCTGCGTACGGGGTTGCTGAAATTTGTTTCTGATTATGATCGTTTCTTGCAGCGAATGCCATCTCCCTCGCAGGTAATACCGCATTCTGCTGTCAAGTGGCAGTCACCTACAACAGATTTTCTGAAGTTAAATGTTGATGCTGATGTCCTTGGCTGCAACTTTGGCTTGGGAGCTATTTTCCGGTGATCTTTGGGGCAGATTCTTTTTACAGCGGGTACTTGTGTTCTAGGTATTGGTTATGCGATGTTGGCTGAGGCGTTGTCCTGTCGCTGGGGCATCCAGGTTGCGATTCGTCTGGGTTTCACTAAGCTAGTAGTGGAGACAAATTCGTGGGGGCTGTTTTGCAAGCTGCGTGATGGACGTCTGGGTCCTTCCTATGTTGACTCAGTGGTTGCTGATGTTTTATCGCTTTGTGACTCTTGTACTAGTGTGTCTTTCTCCTTTGTGCGTCATAACGGTAATATGGTCGCACACTTAGCTGCTAGATTAATTAGTTCTCCTGGTAGTGAAGTCGTGTATTTGTGTAATTTTCCTCAAGGCATTAAGAACCTTGCGGAGATTTATATAATATAATATACACCGATTTCCTTTAAAAAAAACAGTGAAATTATTGGTCCTTTTAAATTTTGTTTTCAAATTGATCGTTATTTCGTGTTCTCATTTATTTGTTTCGTGTATCTATGTGTATGGCCGACACTACTTTTTACTTATACATGTTGTGTACTTGTGCAGGATCATTAGCTATTGATGGAATGAAGAGGAACGTGTCAACCGTCAAGATATATTTTTCCTTCTTGCAATTACACACTTTTCCCTGGAAAATAATTGTACCTGATTTATACTTTCAGTTAAGTCAATCGTTTTCCATCAAAAAAGAAAGAATCAACGAGATGAATTTTATATAGAAGGATTTGCAAAAACTACCAGAATTCAGTGGGCCGTTTGCATAAATATCAGATTTTAGAAAGTATTGCAAATATGCCATAAAGTTGCAATACTTTGGAAAACTAAAAAGGTAAAATAAAATCTGAATAAACCTTTATGAAAATAAGTAAAAGTGCTTAAGATGCAGTTAAGTGTAAACGGTTATATGAGTAAGCCTAATTATATACATGTTCAACCGGTAGCAGTTCTCATCTTCCCCAGTTAATGTTCTCCGCTGAAGAACCTTTTTTCCTTTCATCCCTGAACTCTTGAAGCGTATTCCTCACAGCAAATCCTAAATCCCCAAAGGCGAGAAGCCCTTTATTCAGTCCTTTGTTAAGCCCTTTTTGAAGCCCTTTGTGAAGCCCTTTCTGAAGCCCTAGATCGACAATGGTGAGGACCAGAGGTTTGCAGTCTGCGAAAGCCAGAATGAAGAAGCAGAAGCCGAATGGTTCTACAGAGTCGAAGAGAAGGGTTGAGGAGAGCGCGAATGCGAAGGCGGCTCCAGTGGCGAGTGGCCGAAAGAAGAGAGCCTACAGTTCGTCAGAGGAAGAAGAATCACCAAGTCCAGTCGTTTCGATTCAGAAGAAGAAACCGAGAATGGCTGAAGAACCAAAAGCCAAGAGGTTGAGGAAGGAGCCATCGAAGTCGGTTGGCGGGGTTAGTGATCTTCTCAAACTCTTAATTTTCTGGGAAAAACAAAACAAAATTTTGTCTGAATGTGATGCATGCTAAAATTAGGCTTATGTGAAAATGAGAGCATGATTTTCTCTGTGATAAACAGAGCACAGAGAGATGTGCAAAATTTATAGTAGCCTAAACTGTTACATCCATATGGCCTGACAAACGAAATTATATTCTGACGAAACGAATTATCTTACCTGACAAAGTAAGTTTTAGGGTTTATGTGAATATGAATGTCATGTATTTGTTCTGTGGTTAGAATGTTAGACTTATCCTCAACAACTTCCATTTGTTGATACAAAAGTGTAAGTTATACTCTAGGGTAAAGACTTATCCTCAACAACGTCCATTTGTCCTGGCAAACCGCAATGTAGTCTGACAAATTATTTTGTATCCTGCAAACATATATCTTTACCTAACAAAGTAAGATGGTGCCTCTCTTTTATGTAAATATGAAAGTCATTCTTACCTGTCATGTATATGTGAATGTCATTCATTACAGATAAGTTACAAGTGGCATTCTGAGGAGTTGTTTTTTGGTCTGATAAATCAGAACTCAAGGCTTCAGTATCTTTCTTGTATCGAGAACACGCTAACTCGAACAGACTGGCAGACAGTTATGCAGGGGCCCTTTGGCCCAATAATCAAAATAATGAAAAACATGAAACTGTCTGCACAACTTATTCACCATGTCTTGTTTAGGCAACTGGACACAAAAAAGCAGTTTGAGACATGGTATGATCTTGGTGGAAAACCATGTAGGTTTTCAATAGAGGAGTTTAGGCTAATAACAGGACTGAATTGTAGGATGCCCGATGAGGAGGACAGTATGCAGGATAAGAATGCAGTGTTTGATTTTTTTGGTGTGAGGAGTATTACTATTGCTAACCTTTTAACCAAGTTCTTATCCTATCGGGAGGACAATGTATATAAGCTGAAGATGGCCTTGTTGTTAATTCTTGAGGGTGTTGTACTTGGGGGTGATAAGAAGAGGAAGGTCAGACCCTTACATGTGAAATTGACCGAAGACTTAGATCGTTTCAATAATTTCCCATGGGGTAGGAGTGCATATCTTGACCTCCATCAAAGTCTGGCTTCTGCTTTGGACACAAGAATGGAGTCAGTTCAGGCTGCACTTGCAGTTTCAGACAATGTCAGAGCAGGATACACCATACGGGGTTTCCCGATGGTGTTTCAGGTAATGTGTTAGTAGTTGAGTATGTAAAACTGAGAAAGGTTAATGCCTCTGTTCATAATTGTGGATTAATTCCAATTCTGTTTGTTTCAGATATGGTTGTATGAGGCAGTTCCCCATATTGGCAGAACATTTGCCCAAAAGCTGAATAAAGATGTGCAGCCCCGAGGTGTGAGGTGGCTTAAATCTAGTAGGCCAAGCTTGGATGCGATTTCTGCTGCCCTAGAGGGGAATTTCCCTGCTAAACAGATCCTTGTTGAGGAGGACGGAGAGGACTTGGGAGAAAGCTGTTATTTCCCGGAGGAGGAAGGACACAAATCCTTGGATGAGATTGTTAAGCACTTGAAGCCCAGAAGGAAAAATGCTGGTAAAAAGGCCAAGGGAGTTGGTAAGGGAGGACAAGCTGGAAACATTGAGGGTTTCGACCCAAGGCAATTTATGTGTTGTTTGAATGAATTGCATGAAATGATGTATGCTCTAAGGGAGGAATTTATTGAGTTAAACAAGTTCATAAGAGGCAAAGCTCCTAGAACAGGGGCATCTGGGGAGATTAACAGTGATAATGAACCCAACATCACCCAATACCAGCAGAGCATGAGGGAGGCAAAGACGGAGTCTGAAGCAAATGATGAAGAGGAAAAGATAGAGTCTGAAGATGACGAAGACAATGAGTCCAAAGAGGGAGAGTCCGAAGAGACTGAGACTGATGAGGTATGTATGCCCAAAACTTACAGTTAGTATATGTACAGTTCAGTCCAGATGTACATATTTCAGTCCATTTTTGCATATTTCAGACCCTATATCATCGTTTCAGTAAACAGTTCAGTCCATATATGTATTCAGTCCATATATGCACATTTCAGTCAATTTGAGCACAATTCCAAAAATATTTGCTTATTTCAGACCTTATATCATCGTTTCAGGAGACAATGGATGGAGACCAAATACTGGTGAAATAGTTGTGTATGATGCAGTTAATGTAGGTTGTTAGAAAGAGGCGGGTGAAGATGTCGCAATAGTAGATGAGGAAGAAGAGCAAGGGGATGCAACAGATCCACTGTCAGTTCTTGTCCAAACTTGTACAATACTACATGCAGATGAGAAGTTGGTTAATGAGGCAACACCGCAAGATGTGGAGGGACTCATCAAGGAGTTGGTTAATGACGAGTTGGTTAATGATGGGACTGTGGTGGCAACACAAGTTGAGGTGGCAACAAAAGCAGTTTCTGATGAGGGTGTGCATGACGGAGTTGTGGAGGAGATAAAGGAAGCTGTTGTGAAGGGAGGAAGCAAGGTTGATGACGGAGGTGTGGATGTTGAGGAGGTAGCAAATGGAGCTGATGTGGAGGGAAGGACCAAGGTTGATGACCAAGTTGTGGAGGAACCGAAGGGAGATGTGGAGGGACTAAACCCGGTTGATGAAGGAGTTATGGAGGAATCAATGGGAGATGTTGTGGAGGGAGGGACCAAGGTTGATGAGCTAGGTGTTGAGGCGAGGACTGAAATACAAGGTGAGAAGGTATCACAGGCTGATTTTGATGACGTGGGGGGTGATGAAGGGGAGACCAAGGAGTCCAAAGTGCCGAGGAAGGGCAGACCAAGGAAGGGTAGCCAAGTTCCGAACAAGACATATCCAAGTCGCACTCGCGAGCTTGCTGCCAAGGCAAAATCACCCTACCGCAATATGGATGAGCAGAAATTGGCAAAAAAGATTACCAAAAATAGCAAGGTGGAAGGGATGACAGAGCTGGTAAAGTGGATGCAGAGTGAGAGGTTAGTGACTTAACCATTATACTCAACTTAATAAGGAATTGATGAATTGAATGTCAAAATCTTATATGGCCTGACTGTTAGAATTATGACCTGCAATTGATACTTTGTGGACTGACTAACTTGTATATAGCCTGTATATATACTAATACATATATTGCCTTGCATAATATTCAAATGAATATGTACCATCATGCAGTATTGAACCCCGAACTGGACCGGATGGGCAATCATTGGACAATGAGTTCTTTGAGAGATTGTTTGCCCCAAAGATCTGGTTGCGCGGTGAGGTAATATTCCAATGCATTCTTACAAAATAGTATGCATGTGTAAAATAGTTTGCAGTGGATACATTAACATTGTTGCACCATTACAGCATCTGGCGCAAATGATGGTCCTCTATCGTCAAAGGATTTTAGAGGATCCACAGCGGTTTTCGAAGGTGGTTGTGCTTGACCCATTTTGGCAAAACTATGTCAAAGGTGAATTCGATCGCTTCCAGAATAATACCCCACTTGTTGGTAAGGATGAACTGATACTGTACATGATGGGTTCATGTCCGCAAGATTATGGCAAGAGATGGAATGATGCGGAACGCATATATGCGTGCTTCAACATTCTAGAGTACCACTGGTTTGCCTTAGAAATTGATCTATGCGACTGGTGTGTGACGGTTTATGACTGCAATGTGGACCTGCACTCAGACAAGGATATTTTCGATATGATCCGCCCCATCGTTGAGACTGTTCCAAGATATGTCAAGATGTACGAGCCACTGGCAAAGAGATGTGAACCGTTCTTGGACAATCCAATGTCGGTGTCCCGTCGTGATAACCTTAAGCAGAACAAGCGCGGGTAAGTATACATGTATTTATGCAATGATAAATCCTTATCAAACTGCAATTGATACACATTCTAACGTGTTTTGTACATCTTGCAGAGGAGATTGTGGGGTCTACACCTTGAAGTACATTGAGTTATTGATTCTCGGCATGTCAAACTTGGATCTTGCGTCGGACAAATTCATAGATGCACATAGAAGTCAAATGGCTCATAGTATTTTTAGATGTTGTTGGGATGGTCTTTAAAGACTTTTGATGTAATGTGGTAATTGTATTGTGTTGTTGGGAAACATTCGGCTAGGAACATGCTTGTGATGGTGTTTATGTCAGACAAGATATTGTTTTCAAAGATACTGTTTTCAGCATGTTTACATGCTTGTGATGGTGTTTATGTCATACAAGATATTGGTTTTACAAGCATGCACCCCGGTTTGTCAGGTGAATTTCATTTAAAATGGTGGGGTTAGTTTTCGAATAAAACCAAAGCTTTGAAAAAATGTGACTTAAGTCAGGCCAGATTACGGATTTATAGTAAATATTCACATTTGTCAGGTTGTTTTGATATATCTTTTTCAAATTCATCCTTTCCAATGAGTCATGTCATCGTACAAACATCACAATTGAAACCTAATATTTCCTAAATTGTCAAAGACGCTAGAAAAAAAAATCCCACATTGAAACCTAATATTTCCTAAATTTAAAGGGTTTTTAAATTGAAAAATAGCCTTTAAAGGGGGGGGGGGGGGTAAAGTACATATTAACCTAAATTTGTGCTACATTTCAACGGTTATGAAACCGGAAAAAAATGGTACAAAAACGGTTACAAACGGTTTAAAAACCGTTTAAATTGGCGGGTTTAGTTTTGGAATAAACCAAAGGTTTTTTCTAATTGTTACATACGTCAGGCTATATTACGGCTTTACAGTAAATATTCACATTTGTCAGGTTATTTTGATATATCTTTTTCAAATTCATCCTTTCCAATGAGTCCTGTCATCGTACAAACATCACAATTGTCTTTGAAAAAACTCCCACATTGACACCTAATATTTTCTACATTTAAAGGATTTTTTAATCGAAAAATAGCCTTTAAAACGAGGGGGGAAAGTACACAAAAACAGTTAAAAACGATTTAAACCGTTTTTTACCGCGGGGTTAGTTCTTGAGACCAACGTAGTTATCTAATAGTTACTTACGTCAGTCCACAATAAAGGTTTACAGTACATATTTAGCTTTGTCAGGTTATTTTGTAGAATTTTTATTCAAAGTCATCCAATGACTTATGGCGGATCTGGAAGAAACATCACAATGGTAAATAACCGTAGGAAAATAAAACGTTTGTAAAAGGTTTTGAAACCGAAGCTTTGGCAATAAGCTAGTTAAAAGATGGGGTTAACAAGTTTTCGAATCAAACCAAAGCTTTGGCAATAAGCTTTGTTAGGTGACCTTACTTCCTTACAGTAAGTGATGTACTTTGTCAGGTCATGATGAATAAATCCTATTCAAAGTCATCATTTCCAATGCATATCCGATTTGACCCCTCTTAAATTTCAATTAAATATCCTGTATTCCCTCAACTACCCGTCATTAACTCCATTATCCACTCATCCTTGTGTATAAATAGCCTTCTAGCCTTGTCCCAACCCCTCACATTTCCTCTCTCAAACTCCTCGCACTTCTCTCTCATTTACTCTCTGAAACTCCTCCCACTCCTCTCTCATTTCCAAAAAACTCTATTGCAACATGGCCGACTCGCGCAAGAAAGTTTTCCTGCAAGTCTACTGGGATGGCCAACTATCGCCATCCAACGGGGTGATGGACCTCCTGACTACCCACGAGTACACTGGCGGGAGCACCAAACTCCTGAAACTGCCAGCGAACAAGATGAACATCTGGTACGTGCATGGTATGATAAGCCTGCTCTCTCCCGGTTCAAAATCCTTATTTTTTGAACAGGTCCCATCATCCGGCCAGCGGTTTCTTCAACAGCTGCAGACACAGGCCGACTATGCAGACCTTGCCCGCCTCGGCGAGAGGGTCGCCGGAGTGAAGGTGTATGTGGTGCGGGACGATCCAGATCTTTATCTGCCCCAGTGATGATGGCCGTGGGGATGTTTTTTAATGATGCTGCTTTGTTTTTTATGCTGTTTTTTATGCTGTTTGAAGATGGTTGTTTACTTATGTAATGCTAGCGACTGATAATAATATAGATCCTTTGCCCTTATTCTCGCATTTACTACTTTTGACTATTTTTATTTCAGGACAAAACTTATCATGTTCATACTAAATGTACAAATGTTCAGGGCAAAAAGATTAATATTTCAGAGCAATAACATCGAATATGTGTACATGAATATTCAGGACAACTGAAACATATTCAGGAGAATTCGCGTCATATATCAGAGTACTAACAACATGTGGTAATTGTATTTGAAATTGTGTTGACAATTTCAAGGATGTTTTCAAGCAAATTGGTGCTTAAGTCAGGAAATATTCATGTTTTACCTGCAGAAAACCCTCGTTTTATAAACAAGGAACCAGAATACATTGTCTTGCTAAACATACGGTTATGAGTAGTTATCATAATTTAACCAACAAGGTTACAAATTGGACAACGAAGACAACAAGTAACACCACAAGTACCACCACACCAAGTACAACTTTCAAAACGAAATTTTCTGTTTTGATATTCATAATGTCATTCATTGAAATCGATTGATGCGGGTAAATATTTGGCCGAGAGGTTGTCCCGTGATCTTCAACAACTCTTACGCTTTCAATGGACTCATTGGCTCTAAAATTATAAGCTTGACCATCCACCCATTTGAAGTATTTGCAATCGTGCCCTGCCTAAGGTTTAATACAAAATTAAACCAATCAACTAATTTAATTCTAAATGAAATCCCAATTGAAAAGCATATTTCGCACGAAATTTCACATTCAACAATACCTTCTATAATGGACAGCCATAGAACTGTTTTCCCGAATTTTGAGTGTGTTTGCAAGTTTGTATTGTTGCAGGGAGGCCATGGAAACATTTTTGAGTTGATGATTCACCAGCTTCCGGCCCTCTCCTCCACGAATTTGAATTGGCAGATGATCTTCCTTGTGTCCAGCCGTTTGTCATCGTAAAATTTCGGCCAAATTTTCGAAGACGGTGTTCCTCTTTCTACTCTGCGTTGTTCTTTGTTTTTTCTTCGGTGCAAATTTTTGAATTTGGAGATGCAGTTGTTCTTCCTTGTGTCCAGCTTCGTGCCCTCTCCAGAAGATGATCTTCCTTGTGTCCGTACTAGTTTTTTGTTGTTTGTATTAAAGAAAGAGAACTGCACTTGCAGGATTTCAGTCAAAATCTTTTTCTACTCTGCTGATGTGATGTCTGTGAAGGTCAACATCTTTTTCTTATAGAAGGATTTCGGTCAAAAAATTTCAAATTGTTGCAACCGTATACAAATCTTGACCTGACGTCATCCAAATCCTTCTTCCAATTAAGTCTTCTAGGGTAAGTTTTCAGGTTATCACTTAATTATGTATTTCCAATGAGTTTTTTTTAAAAGGTAAAATAATATAATGAGATTAGTTTTTGTTATTTAAACAAATTAATGGGGCCAATTTTATTTAATATATTTGATTATCAATAAAAATAATCAAAAATTTTCAATGAAAATAATTAGTATTATTGAATAAAATAATTAATAGTATTCAATTATATAATGAGATTAGCTTTTCCCAGGCTCTGTAGCAAGGTTCTTAAAAAAAACTTCGATGCTCTCACTTGCTTCTCTACATACTCAAAATTTGGCCTGACAACATAGTTATAAGCCTTGCAAACAACCATATGTCGACTGACGATTAATGCTTGTTCTGTTTCTGAGATATGTAGTTTTTCAGGGCTTATTGTTTGTCTGACTCGCGCGTCAGGTCATATTGAAGTCGGATAAATAACAACATAGATAGTTTTTACCTTTTCGGGTTTCTCAGGAATTATAAACATTTTTACAGTACGTATTCAGGTTTGTCAGGTAACATTGAAATAAGTGAGTTCGTTTCAAATTTGTATCCGATTTGACACCTCTTAATTTTCCCTAAAACACCCATACTTGCCCAAATCTTTTCTACCAAGTCTCTTCAAATACTCACCGATCCATTACCAAAGTTCTCTACCAAGAATCTCAAAACATTCCCACGCTGTCTACCAAGGTGCTTCAAAAACTCCCACGTTCTTTTGTTAACTCAAATACTCCCACTTTCCCAAATACTCTCACTCCCACGTTCTTCAAATACTCCCTCTCTATACTCTAAATTCATGGCGGGAGAACATCACTTTGTCACTGGGACATACTTTGAAGTAAATGAACTGCTTCAATCTGCCCGGGAAGTGAAGGATCATGTTGGAGGCCGGAAGATGACCGAGGCCGATTTTCAGGAGTACAATCGCAACATTGTGGCCAGAGATTTGGAGTTGGTAAGTTTAGTTAAGGATTTGCGCCGCCTGAGGCAGGAGCTTGCTGCTGTGAGTCCGGAAGGGGCTCAGACCGAAGAAGAAAAGGCCCGGATCAAGCTCAAGCTTATACTGGTAAGGCTTTTCTTGTATATTTTCTTCCTATGTGCAAGGGACATGCCTAAGATGCTTAATTTTTGTTTTTGCAGATTGAATGGGACACCACCTTCACTGAGCTCAACATAAAAAGGGTGTTGGACCATGCTCAGTCGCTGGAGGGAAAGCTGAAGTCCCCATATCTATCTTGATGGGATAATGTTTTCATAACAGAGTAGTTTCTGAGTATGTGTGGATAAGTGTTTTTAATGTATGAACTTTGCAATGCTAATTTTTTTGTTATTTTGTGTGTGGGAATGCCATGCCAAGGGCACGTTTTTTGTAAAGTTGAACAACGTAATATAATGATTGTGTTTATAAGGTTTATACCATGTTGGAGTTTTACAGGACGTATTGTGAATTTACAGGTCGTGTTTATGTATTAGGTTTGTCAGTACAACTTCGCACCTGATTCTAGGGTTCTTATGAATAATTTATAGACTTCGTAACTGAAATGGTTTCGCAGATGTTTGTCAGACCATGTTAGAGTTTTACAGGACGTATTGTGACTTTACAGGTCGTTTTATGTATTAGGTTTTCCTTTGTCAGACCATGTTAGCGTTTTACAGGACGTATTGTGGCTTTATAGGTCATTTTTATGTACTAGGTTTTCCTCGAGCAAATGAGTATGTCAGGACATATACGTTGTTTTACAGGGTGTTATAGAGTCTTATGGTTTCTGCTTGTGAGGAGTTTAACACTGACTGATGCTGAGAAGTAATCAACTCTTAAGCAAAGATGATGACAGGACAAAATGCAACGTTTGCAGAGAACCTGAGAACTTTGTCAGTACAACTTCGCACCTGATTCTAGGGTTGCTGAAGGTTAAAGATGACAATTAAATCTTAAGCAAAAGCTTTAATTTATCTAGTTTGTATATCATCCAAAAGGGAGCCCCCACAAAAAAGAGGTGTGGTTTACGACTATATAGACTTAAACCATACATCTTTTCACTGAAACACCCAACAACAACATTTACTAGCATAAACACCCAAAAACACCAACATGGTGACAATTCTAAACATACCTAAACTAACCCATTCTCTTCCTATAATCCTTCGTCAGTCCTTCTCCTCCTACAGTACTGCTTGTTGTGGCCTTGGTTGCCGCAATACGAACACCGCCTCTTCCTAGTATAGTTCCCCTCCCACGTCACCCTGTATCGGTTAATTCGTGGCCTTCCAGGAGGACGTTTTACATTTGGTGGACAGCATGGAATGGATGACACGGCTTCAGGAATTGACCATCGGCTTGTGGGAGGAACAAGATGCACATTTTCCTTGTACACTTCTCTCACGCACTCGTTCTTGAACATGGGATGGACGAGATCAGTGAGTCGCACTCCCCTATCACTTGCAACCGCTATGGCATGAGCACAAGGAACTTTATCAATCTGGAACATGTTACAATCACATGTACGAGCATTAAGGTTCACCGAGTATCTACAAGTTCCTACCATGACCTCCGCTTCAAACTGGCTTAGTCTTCGAACACTCATCTTTGCTGCCCTTCTGTAGTTCACCTCTACCAGCGTGTACACAGAGGGTGACAAGTATTAGTCCCAGTTTGAGGCCGCTTCCCTTCTTTGACAAAACCATTTAGAAATGGTCTCAACAGTCGCATCAAACAGAGCAAGAATAGGCCACTAACGCTGTGTTTTCCACAAGCCATTAAGACACTCGGCGTTGTTGCTTGTCATGATGTTAAACCTGTTCCCATGAAAATGCGCTCTCGCCCAGTTTTCAACTCCAGCTTCTTTTAGATATTGACCAATCTTTGGAGATGCAGCTGTTATTTGAGCAAACTGATGATTGAATTCAGCTACTGTGTAAGCATGAGCAGCTTTTTTGAATATGCCGAAGAGGTCTTGCCTACCAAACTTCCTCTTGAAGTTTTGGTATATGTGATATATGCAATATCCATGCTTGGCAAAACGATAGCTATTTCTCAGACCCTTCCCAATGCTAAGATGACGATCAGACACGAAATACAACTCGGGATGATCAGGAACAACAAGCCTCAATTCACTGAAGAAAAATGACCATGCATCATCGTTCTCACTATTAACAACGGCAACAGCAAGTGGATATATTTGGCCGTTTCCATCTTGTGTCGTTGCCAAAAGAAGTATCCCCTTGAACTTGGCTGTGAGGTGAGTGCCATCAACTGATATTACCTACACACGCAGAACTATTTTCTCAGATGTTGCCCTGACAAGATATGTATAAGCTTTGAAACTACGTTATATAGCCTGACAAATGATGCATGTTCTGTTTGTCACATATGCAGTCATATAGTAGATTTACCTGACAAAATGACTATATTTCCTGACGTAACAACATCACGACTGAATACTTACCTTTTTCAGATGTGGCACTGCCCTTATCCATGGACCTAAAGTCCAGAAGACGTACTTGAAGCGTTGATCAGCATCTCTGACTATTCTCGTGTATGTTCCCGGATTACATTTCTGTAACATGTGCATGTAAGAGTACATTGCCTTGTAGCTATCCACAGCTGTACCATGTGCCATGTCCTGGGCGAAGACCCGCGCTCGATTGGCTTTGTAGTAGCTTGTCCTTATTCCATGCTGTAACATGAAATCCTGAATTCCTGAAGCAAGTAGGCCTTTACGGCCGTTCAAAAACCTGAGATGTAACGAAGTGAATCTATAGATGCATTCATATTGGCCTTTGATCACAAAAACTGTTCAAATGCAAGAAAAACATACTTGTGAAGTACTTTATCGACAATCAGCCGAGAAGTTGCTCCTTTGTGATGATTGTGGTTTACTCTCATGCCACAGGTATGATCCGCAACATATTGTCACACCATAAACAATGCCGTTTTTCGATACAATGAGCCACGGCACAAAAAGGTGCATTTGTTGTCAACGCACTCAACATCATAATTGGACTTATCGGACCTCTTCACACGCATCTCATAGAAGTTTTCCATTGCCAGGGAGAAGAGTGCAACTTTGAACTCTTCCTTAGAATTGAAGAGCTGAGCAACCTTCATTGTTGGATATGAGGACTTGTTTTCACTTGTTTCCTCATCTTTAACTAACATTTCCATCTCCGCTGGATAGTACCTCTTTTCAATCTCTCTAAGCATGTCTTCATCAACATCAATTTCTTCTTCTTTATCCGCCTCTATTTGCTCCTCGTTCTGTGTTCCCTCAATGCCATTTATTTCTTCCCACACATCATCTAGACCAACAGTATTCACATCATCATCTGAAGCATACCCTAACCCATCCCCACCATCAACACGATCATCATCACCTGATTGATAATTGCCCCCGTAGTCAAAGCCATCTTCTATTTCATCCTCCAAATAATCTCCACTGTTGGCATAATCAGTCATTTTCTCCTTTCCTTTGTGTCTTGATGTAGCAGCTTCAATGTCCTCATCATCACTACTCAATGATATAATGTCTTCCAGTATCATGGGACAATTTCTCTTGTCTTTCCCCCTCACTTCATCCCTTTTTAATCTCCTTAACTCTGCTTCGTTGTCAGCTTCAATAATTTCATCAATCGACCTGACATCAATGTATAGTGCTCTGTCTTTTTGAAAAAACGACCTGAAAAAGTCTCTATTATCTTCGCTCTGAGTTGGTGGTGGAGCTGTTGGAGAAGGAAGAGTACGATGTTCAGCCCTTTCACTTCGAATCTCTTCCTTCTTTAAAAGGTTGGTGTACAACTCAATATTTCACTCTGATGAATTTTCTCCACAGTTGTTCAAGAACTTGAACGCATCAAGATCGTCGTCATCATTTATAAAGATGGGTGGAAGTTCTGGTTTATTTTCATAAGCGTATTGCACAAACAACTTTTCTTCATCAAACGGATTCCTCTCAGTCCACTTGTTGCGCAGTGTAGCCAAGTCCATGTCAGGGGAAAGCAACATGGCTTTCACTGTTCTATCACCCTCATACAACCACCTTTTCCCTTGTTGTTTCCATTCTCCACCACTGATGAACTTCACATACACTAGTTTCGTACCTACAAATAAAGAAGGTTTTTGAACTTCACGTATACAGACGGGGAAAAACGATTGTTTTTCAGGAGAGTTTACTTACCCATTCAAGCTGTAATTGCATGTGTCAGGTGTTAAATAGCAGGTGTGCAATATCTCACGTGGAATAAGTCCTACAGTCAGGTTGCTTTGAAGCTCTCCAGGAATATTCAGGGATACTTTTCAGGGGAGCTATGCTGGAGGGATTAAAGGTTGAAGGAGGCCAGTTTTCTTTTGGAGGGAAACTTGCCCGCCAATTTTAATGAGGAGGAATTTAGTCACACTTCAAAGAAACAGAAAATAGCTAGGTTGATGTGATGGGCCTGTCACCGACCGGCGGCTTCAAAGTCATTAAGGAGAGATTAACCCTTTCTTTTATAATTTTTTGAGAAAATATTAATCAACTTTTATTGATTTTCTATTTAAAAGAAAAGATAAATTTGACCCTTAAAAATAACAAAAGTATCACAATCCGTACAAAATTCTGATATTGTTGCAATACTTTTCAAAATCTTGATTTTTTGCAAGTTGGCTTTCCAAATCTGATATATTTGCTAATGCGCCTTTTACATATGGTGTATTTGATGAATATACATTTTTTCCTATATCAACCCTCATTGAAGATTACATATTATACCTGAAGCAATAATTGGTATTTTTAACTTCTTATTGTCTCCATTAGGGCCCACTGTTGCTCGGAATGATCTCATGCCCATACGGTTTATATAGCTTCATATCAATAACTAATACGCATACATATCCGATAGATATGCAAACCAGATCAATAACATAAATACTATTTGACAAGTTATTAATATTTGAACTGATAACTACTCAATGTTATGCTGCATAACTTGCACGTATATACGGCTAGGAAATTAGTCATTAATTTAGGGCTTGTTTGGCAAAGAAAGAGATTCGGTGATAATGATTTTTCTCGTGAGAACATGAGAAGGATGCACATACATGTAAAAAGTTATGCACATGAACATAAATACCTATACACTTTTATTGGGAGTGTTCATCCGGTCCATCGGACCGGATTTTTTCAAAAGTCCAGACCGGAGACCGGACCGGACATGTTCGGTCCGGTCCGGTCTAGGACCGGTTTAGACCGGACCTTATTTTTAAAAAAATTATTAAATTCTAAAATCTAAAAAAAATATCTAAAAAACATTATACTCCTAACTTATTAAATTAAGAAAAATATATATAAAAAAACATAAAAACTCCTAATTTTTTATTTAAAAAAAAAAAAAACCGGTCCACCGGTCTGGATCGGTTTTTTCCCGGGTTTGGACCGGACCGGACCCGGATTAAGGGGAAAACCTGGACCGGAGACCGAACCGTAATTTCACCGGTCCGGTCTTTTCCGGTCTGGTCCGGTTTTCCGGTCCGGTCCCATTTTAAATACCCCTAACTTTTAATAACTCATACACATACAGACAAAAAAATATGGCATTTCACAACGTTACACACATATAGTAAAAGACTTATGCACATAAACGTAAAAACTTATTAAAATTTAAAGTGTATAAGTTTTTATATGTATTATAAAAAACGAAAATGCACATTTTCTTATGAATGTGTATCATTCCCACGTACGTTCTCACTTGATCTATTTCCGTTAGGGAAAAAGACATTACTCTCTCCGTTCAAATATCACTCATAAAAATATTATTCTAATCAAAGACATCTTATTACATAATTTCATTTTTTCACAATTTATTAACAAAAAGCTTTATACATACTTCAAACAAACCCTATTATTCGTTTGATTAACAACTAAATTAACAAGAAGTACAAAATCTCAAAAATTAATATCAAATATATTCAATTTGTTAAAATTTTCAATAATCTAATTCTTATAATTTCCAATTTATATTAGGATGTCTCATTAGAGAGAGGTGCTTTCTTAGTGCATCAAGCTATGAGGGTGAGTTGGTCCATGCCTTCATGTGAACAACATATATATCTTTTGACAGTATTTGAGTGCATCTAATTGTTTCTCCTATCTTGGCTTGATTCGAAATATGTGTTTTTAGGCATTCTCTGCTCAGAATATTGGAACTGACAAATCTAGATTAGCACTTTGTGCAAAAGATATTAGAGAACACCTAGAAGGATCAAGCGACAAGCAACAATCACCAAAAGATATTGGTGATTGTTTGTATGTTACCATTTTTCCTATTCATACTGGGTTCCATATTCTTTCTTATCATATCATGTCATATTTCAGTGATTTTATTAATAAACAAATAACAAACTTAAAGATTTACCACTTGCACTTAGAAAGCATAAAAAATGCTAGAAAACAAAATTTCAAACACTAGACGAAATTAATAAACAAATTATGTCATTGATACACTAAGTAGCACTTACGAAAATCATACAGGTGACGATCATCCTTCAATTCTAAACAAATCAAAAAGAAATCCTACTTTAGAAAGCAAGTGGATCAGCTCATTTATTTTTGTAATTGTTGTTCATCCTGAATTTTAGGACCATAGCTTGCAGAATGGAATTGATCTTCTTGACAAATAAAAAATGAAGTAGTTTCTTTTATTTTTGAATGTGCCAGATCGAATAGTCATCTTGTCATATGAGAATACAAAATGGATTTCTCCCTTGTTCTTCATACTTTCATTGTGCTAACATCTTACTGAATCGGAGGTGATATGATTTTCTTCTGGCACAGAAAGGTGGAACAAGTAGCTATAGAGGCGGATTCTCTTAAAGATAGTCTTGAAAAATACTTCCTAAGGCATCAAAGGTACACACAGGAAGCTAGAGAGAGGGCTGAATTGCTTGGCAGAGTGGTATGCTTGTTTAAATAGCTTCTATAATGCCACGGTTCCAGCTATTAGCTAAATCCTTCTCACTAATTTACACATACTTGGCTTCATTCAGAATGGTGACTCTGCTCATGTATTGAGGATTTTTGACGATGAAGCTCAAGCAATGCATTCAGCCCGTAATTCTACCATGATGATGGAATAAGCCTACTCAACCGGTGTTGCCATCCTATCTAAGTTTTTTTTTATCAAAGAGAGCATATGAAGGTATGTTTAACTTTTATGTATGGTCAACATATGAACCATACAAGGCAATGGAGCAATTTATTGATGTATTACCATCTTTCTACAGAGTGCACAGCGTAAGGCGCTTGACATTCTAAATATCGTGGGCCTCTCTAACTCTGTATTAAAGCTAATTAAGAGGCGCAATAGAGTGGCTACAAAAATCAAGTACGCTGGCATGATTTTATCAATTGTTATTGTAATTTTGTTCTGGAGGTGGACACATTGACCCATCCTCGTCAAAGGGCTTGTACAAGAGTGGCATATCGGACTCAGCTTGAGAGCTTGTTACCTACGGACACGCAAGTGCTAATCTCGAAAGTATCAGCTAGAGGATGTTGATCCCAGGAATCAATAAGAACGGGATTATTATACGAGGCATGCTTGCGTCTTGCAAGTTACACCCGAAAAGCCATTTATGCATAGTTCTTGTTTGCTTTGTTTACTTACTCCAATATGTCACATTTTGGTCATGTTGAATTGTCTAAAAGAGGTGATGCACATAAAATTAATTTAACGAAAATACGACTGCAAGTGCAAACGGAAGCACCACCTCGCAACTCAATATACATTTTCACATATACATAATATACATACCCATCAACGCAAATAAGCATACGCTTACGAAGTTACAACATAAAACATATGACATGTCAACCGTAAAATGCTAATTTCCCTTGCAATCTAACCAACCATAAGCAGGAAACTGTAAGTACACATAACCGCCTTCATTCAAATTATTTACATTGTTCACACTTTTTCAACGGCATATCACGTAGAGTATTTAATGTACCTATATAAGGTTTCACACCTTCACACAAAGTGTGTTTCAAATCGAGCAAGTTTCATCGACTTCACTTTCTTAATTACATCCGCTAACACAAAAATGCAATATTCCCAACACATAACAATAATATCCCAGAAAATTTCAACTCCCCCACACAAACTTCAAATTCACACGGGGTTACTAATACTAGTATATATAATAGAGCAGGCACACAATTAAGTCGGTTGGCACCAAATGTCAAAACCAGGAAAAAAAAAAGAGGAAAAAGAAAAAAAATCCAGTGTTGATCAATCAAAGGGAAGAGTTCAGTATGTTGCCACACAAGAAAAAATAAGAAGTGTCAGTGTACAATGGCAACACGTAATACAAATGCATGCAAAATCAATTGATGCTCAACTCACCCTTTTAGGTATAAGTGATAGTAAGAAAAATTGACTTTTCATAAAATTATAGATATTTCAATTTTAAATTTAAACTTAAAGAAAAAAACATAATCAATTACACATACACTTATCACAAGGCTATATGCATATGTGTAGAGTATTGCCTAAGCACAAACAATTGTAGCATAAAATTTAGACTAATAGAAAAAGCATAAAATATCAATTAATGATAATGTGTAACGTTTACGTTCTCAATAAGTTTTTATTTATCATAAATATTGGTGAGTTTTAATGTTTGACTTTAAGACAATTAAAAATGAGTATAACCATTATTGCCACAATTCAAAATTTTAAAAATGCATTTATAATACGTTCATATTCAATATAAATTGAAATATTCAAATTTGCGTCACAACAATATTAATAAAATATCTAATATAAGGAAAAAAACCGTCATTAAAATCTCAAATTTACTAATTAAGATTTATCTCATCTTCTAGAAAGGTGAATTTTTCGTTAACTCAAACTTGGTTGAAAATTCATTAACTTAACGGAGTCAAAGAAACATGTGCATACATTCAGAAGAATAGATGGTACAAAGCATCAGAGTTTGTCTAGAGCTTACCATACGGTTCTCTCATATGGAGCTATTTTCAGTGCATTTATCTTCAAAATTATTAATTGTAGCAGAGGGTTTTACAAATACAAACACAAGGAAAAACATTCTTACCAACAGGAAAACAATCGAGACTCAACACATCAATCATAGTAAACTTTTCAATTTTCAATTAAGACTAATCACATTTAACAATTCGATACAAACAAAAAATAATTCAGTCAAAGACATAACATTAATCAATTGAGAAACAATTATTAGCACAAGAATACAACGTACAAGACATGAAATCGAAGTAGTAGGTGTACTGACGCCCCCAAAAGCAATAATGCAATACATAAATATTTGTTATAGATCAAGCTCTTTTCCTTGGTACTTCTTATCACCCTCAAGACATTCAACTTCAACATACTTGTCAAAAGACACAAAAATATCTCGACAATATTTGACATACAACTAAAGAGCAGAGGTGAGATATAATATCTTAGAAGACATACAAGGTAAAATATTTGACAACAATATCTACAATATGGAGCAAAGGAGGTACCATAGAATGATTCAATTGTCGAAAATATATGATGCTAAGATATGAAGATTCACATGTAGCTAACATGTCATCAAGATCTTGTAAAACAAGTGTTATGAAGCATATTGAGGGTATTATCATGACATAATTTGCCTTATAAGGTTTTCGTATCAGCACATTGTAAACATATTAAACAATTATTTCTAGTAAGTTGCTTTATCGTGCCTTATTAACTACCTTATTAGTCAGTAAACATATTTATGTGGTGAACCACTTATAATATTAGAGAATGTACAAAAAATCATTTTAATATTTGAACACATATAGGAAGATAGTTAGAAATCAAGAAAATTAAATCAGAGATACATCCTTGAAGGTGAAAAATTAAGCTCAAACTTCGTGGTGATACAAGACATAAACGTGTGTTCAACAAGACATAATTTACTCTTTGACCTATCAAATGGAAAAACGGAGTTAATCAATTAATTCTGAAGTAATCGCAAAAAACTACATTGTACCTCAAAGGACTTGCCAATTTATTTATTGAGCACAACGTGTTAGTCCACAAAAATCAAAGCATTAATATATGTCGACATCAAAAGTCATCACTCACCACCATCGATATCAATTATGTAAACAAATCAAGTATAATGAAAAGAGTTACAAATCATTTACTATCTAGAACTAGAGGTTTTCATTAACCATGGATTATAATTAACCATATTTACAACAACGTAAAACAAGCACAAGAAGTGAAATACATTCATTATGTTCAACATATCATAACCAAGTGATCATAAAGAAACATATTAGTGTTATCTCAAATTGGCCACCATAAATATGTAACACCCCCGACTTATGTCGGTAGTACCACACGCCAGTGACCCTAGACTTTAATCTGAACAATTATGCTTAAATAAATAAACATTCAGGAATAAAAGAGTAGCGGAAGACTTTTGAAATAAATATCCAATCTTTATTAATATTTTCCTCGTAAATTGAGGAGATAAGTTTTACAATTGATATTGAAATTACAGCAAAAAACTTTAAATAAATCACAATTTCATGACTAGGATATAACAGTTTCACCTATTACATTAATTAGGAAACTAAATCTTATATTAAAACAACCTTGAAAATTCTTCAAAACTAAACTTCAACTGCAAGCCTTCGTCTTTGATTTGTTACTTTAAATAGCATGAGACCAACAACTGATGTGCCGTATAGGGACACATGACACCATCCAACCATGCAAGAAAAAGAAATGGTTGGTTAGTCTAATGAAAGACTATGCAAGGGCATTTATGTGAGGTTTTGTTTAGTCGTATATAGTCATTATCCTTGTTTCTCGAATAAAACTCAATAAACGATATATGACTATTATGCTTCTACTAAAAGAAAGAAAGATGCATGATTCAAGAGAAGACACCAATAAAATTGAGTCTTATGGGAATTAAATGTATTTGTTCGGGAACATTAATAACTTTCACAACATGAATTTAAAAACGACTCATTTGACTATTTGGGTCATCAACCAACCTCACCGTATAATGCGAATCCAGATTGGAAAGGGGACTTACTTTAGACAGGAGCCCGAGCGGTTTCCACGTTGTACTTCGAACCCAAAGTATATTGATTGTGTGCATGAAAGCACTTATCTTACTTGTTAAAGCTTTTAATCCATATCAATCTCGATACGAGATATATCTTGGGATGAATCTCGAATAACGGCACTAGCTAAGTACACCACCACTTATATTCGAATAGGGGTAGGTCATGACCAAAAAGTATTAGGGCAATTCTATACCAAAGTTTAACTAGCACCCTATAATATATATAAGGGTCGTTACTAACAATATATACAACCTAATAATAAATCATTTTCCACACCATTATAACGCATAAGTTCTCAAACACAAATTAAGAATATTTATTCCAACTTAATTAAAACAACTAATTAATTGTCAATAAAAAAATTAAGGAATAAATGCAAGAGTGAATCGCCACTTGCCTCGAATTAAGATATCGGTTGAACGACGTAATGTCATTCGGAAGAAAGTCACTTTGGACCAACCAACTGTATTCTTGATTTGAAGACGATTCTGAGACATACCCAATTCACACAAAAATAAATTATAATTATATAATTTATTCAATAACGGAATTTGAACGGTATTTGTCTCGGTTTCTAATTAGATTTATTTAAATCTAAATAAATCAATTATCAAGGCTACATAATATACGATTATTCATATGATACTAAAAATCCTTTAGCCCTATATTCTAAATAAACATGATAAAATAAATTAATTATATAATTTATTTACAACACCAATTAATTATAACCAAGTGTATTATCTATTTGTAATGTTAACAAATAACAATTTACAATTTAAGATAATATCATAAAAAATAAGTTTAATTAAATTTTAGTATCAATAAAATTAGATTAACACAAATTATCCCTAAGTAATTTTAATTAGCCAATTTATCAAGATTAAACCTAAGAAAAATACAAAACACGAATTCCGTTCATTACCGAAACAGAGGACAAGCAGATCGGGCACTCTTTTGCTCAATTCGGGCTCGATCGACCACCAAATGTCTCGTGGTTGGTGTCGTTGGATTTGTGACTTCAAAACGAAGATTTGGATACTTTAATCGTGGCTAGATATGCTCTAACAAGGGAGAATTGTACCCCGAAACTCACGAAAATTTCTGAAAATTAAACGAACCCTAACTCGTGAAATTGGATGAGAATTGACCATGGAAGGGGTTGTATTTATAGGGGTTTTGAAGTTTGGAATGTCTACAACACAGTAGCGCAAATCATGGGATTTAATTGATCCTAATTTGTTCTAATTTCCTGAAATTCGAACGACACGCAATTCCGACGTGTTTACCTTCCCGGATCAAATTCGCGTAATTTAAGGGGAATTATCGACCAATGATTGAGGGATTAGATGCGTAATTGCCTTATTTACAAATCCCATGGCCTAATCGAGGAAAAACGAGTGAAATCGGGGTCTAAATCCGCCATTAAAGTGCCCTTGAAGCTGCGTTTTTACCTGTTGAAGAAGATGGCTGATTGTTACAATCGCCCCCCCTCTTTTGGCTTATTTACACATTGTTTCCCAACTGTTCAAGTTGTGGAAAACATGCCCCTATTTTACTTTTTAAAAAATTACAAAAATTACCCAAACTTATTTATAACTTATACTAAGTTTATTTATACATTTTAACCCAAATTTAAGTTGAAAGAAAAATTAAATTAGCTTAGCTTTAAGCTTAAATCACCTTTTCTTAAAACTTAACTATTTTCAAATCTTAATTAACATTTTTTATTCTTAATTTAAATAGTTAAAGTTAAATTGATAAGTTTATTTAAATTATACTTAACATATGGTTAACATAATTTAAATCATTCAAGACTTAAGGAGATCACATACTTAGGGTAAGTTATTATTTTATCCCTACATGGAATAAATATAATAACTCATATAACATTTATTATAATATTTGAAATTCCAAAACTACATTCATGGTTATACTTATTTATTTATTTCTATACTATGCTATTAGAATCCATTTGATAATTTGAACAAAATTTATCTTAACCTAATTTAATAAAAATTTAAATTACTCTTCTAACGAAATAAAATAAATTTTATTATTATTACAATAAAATTACCATAATACCCTTCTAATTTAAGTGAGATATTATAAAATACATTCTCAAGCTTTGATTCATGCCTCCATTTAATAATTTCTTGTAGAGTGTATGCCTGTATGCCTCACTTTATGTGAAATAACATATATGCTCTGACATATTATTATATAAATCATTAGCAACTGCTATATAATTTATTATCTAAACCTAAGCCCTACAACCGAATATCCTAATGCAACATTCAAAATCCCTTCTTATCAAGATATAGCCGAAATCGACATAGATAAGGAAAAAGATGAGAAATGAAACTAACAAACCAAAAAAGAAGAGCTTAAGCACAGTAGAGAATGAGCACCAATTGGGGGTAGAATTGACGAATTTCTAGGGTTCGTTCAAGGAAATGAAGTAGCGAAAACTGCGAGCCAAGAGAGCTTGGGGGTTAACGAATTCCTTGAGCACTAGCGAAACTGAAAGAGTTTAAATCGAGCGCAAGAGAAATTCAATGGAAGAAAAAGAATTGGGGGTTTAGACTTCAGTGAAGAGGAGAGATATCACGACAAGATCCGAATGAAGTCGACTAAGTATGATTTTTTTCATCACAAATAAAATAAAAAGGAATTTATGGTGTGCAAATATACGCATGATATATACTAGAGTATACTGGTCGGGTGTTTACCAAGTAGGTAAGATCTGTGGTATTTTCTCATAGGATTTTTGTAGTTTGTGACCTTAGGCACACTCTAATAAGTATATTTTTAGTAATAATTTTTTTAGTTATTAATTTAATTTTTTTTCTTAAGAGTTTATCCATTTTTTTATTATAGAATATTCTGTAGATAGTTTCATACTTTAACTTGTTAGAGTAATAACTATCTACAAAATATCTATAAAATATTCCATAATAGAAAAATGGATAAACTCTTAAAAAAAAATAAACTAATGGCTAAAAAAATTACCATCGAAAACACGCCCAAACATTTATGTCACATAAATTGTCAACCATTTTTTAAACATCAACTTTGTGACATAAATTGTCAACCATTTTTTAAACAGCAACTGCCTAATTAATCAATGAAGCTACTACTCATTACATATGAACTCTACTTTTAGTATAATTTTTTTCTTATCATGAACATGCAAACTCTCCTAGAAAATTATCAAATCAAAGACATGTGAGTCGTACCCCACACTAAGGGTCTGTTCGGTATGGTTGTGATTTATTGGGGCTGAAACTGAAGCAGGGGCTGAATTGGGCTAAAGCTGAATGGGAAAATTTAAGCTAGGGGCTGAATGAAGCTAGGGTTGAGCACCGATCCAAACCCGGTCCGGACCGGACCGACCCGGACCGGAACCCGGAACACAAAAAATGGTGGACCGGAACCCAGACCGAAAATATCCGGTCTGGACTAGTCCTATTTGGACCAGATTTGGACCGGTTTAGGGTTTTGTTAAATTTAAATATAATTTATTTACATTTAAACATGAAAAAAAATCCTCAAATTTAAATATAATTTACCCTAAATCATAAACCCTAAACCATAAACCTCAACCCTAAAAAAACCTTAAACCCTAAAATATTAAGATTTTTTAAAAATACCGGGTCAGACCGGACCCGGACCGGACCCAGATCGGACCGGACCCGGAAATCCGAAAATCCTTGGACCGGAGACCGGACCGGTCCAGTCCGGTCCAAATTTCCGGGCCGGGCCGGAATCTGCTCAACCCTAAATGAAGCTGAGGCTGAATCTGAGTGTAAGGGCTGAAACATTAATGTCTGTTCGATATTAATGACTTATCCAGTCTAAATTTTACATAAAAAATACAAATTTATCCTTAATTAAATTTTGTTTGTATAGACATTTATCCCCAAATTTTGATTGTTTCTTTTTTTTTTAGGGTTTCTCCCACATTCAAAGCTCCCTCGTCTCCCACATCTAAAGCTCGACAAGCTCCTCTCCTACATTTCCTTCTTTTCTCTCCCATGGAGACTTTTACACTTCTCAAGTTCTGGAAAACCTCCACCGCTAGAGTTGATGGTTACGAAGATCCTGTAACCGCCGAGTTCACCGCCGTCGAAGACAAGTGCCTGGTGTCGGTTGTTGAGGAGGAGGACTCGTTCTTTGAGTTGGAGTTCACTCTCTCGGATAACGACCAACAATGTCTCTCCAAAGAACATAAAACCGACATAAAAATATGGGAAATTTGGGGATTTTATCTCCGGTGAAGAGCTGGATGCAAGAATCAACTCCAAGCTGCATTCTCCGATGTCGATTCTCAAAGAGTCGGCATCGAGGCTTCGAGTCTTCGTTCTCGGGAAGCACCGGAGCTTTGAGTCTCCGTTCTCCAGTGAGCAACGATTCTCAGAGAGTCGGAACCGAAGCTTCGAGTCGCAGTCTCTGATGTCGATTTTCAGAGAGTCGACAGCCCTGGAAGTTCGCGATATCGGGTAGAAAAAGGGGCAATCTGGAAATGATTCTGATAAGCCTCTTGAGTTCAGCCCCATAAGTTGGAAGATGAAACTTATTTTTCGGCCCGAATTTCAAACAAGATCAGCCCCATAAGCTCTGATAAGTCTCGTCTATACCGAACTCTCTCTTAGCCTCTGCTTAAGCCCCGTGAACTTATTGGAGAAAATAAGTCAAATTCAGTCCCAAATAAGGCATACCGAACGAGCCCTAAATATAGATGATCGTCATAATAAAGAGACATGAACCACCCACGGAGGATTGTGCGTTTGAATTATGCACATGTAAACTTTCCTAGAAGCTTCATCAATTCAAAACACGAACCAGATAAACCATACATATGAATCAGATAGACCAAACACATGAAACTCATTAAAGCATAGAACACATGATTGCCAACCACTTTATCAACTGTAGAATTTCTCTATGTAGCTTAATCTAACATACTTGTGTGTCATACCTTGAATTTTAAGATTATATGTTATAATCGATGATTTAAATTTTTAGGTTTCGGGGACGAAACTTATTTTAAATAGGTAGTAATGTAATAACCCATTAGATTTTGAATTTTAAATATGATTATTATTGTAAATGGATTTCAATTTTTTTTGGAATAATAAACTTTATTCTTTTTTTATAATTGCATGTAAAATTAAATATATATTTTATGTGGAATAAATTATCTATGAAAAGATAATGTGTTCAAGTTTATCATTTTCTTTTTGGTTTCATCCAAAACAAATTAAAGTATTTTTAAAATAAAATAAATATTTTCTTTCCAAAAACTACATCACATCTGATTTCCTCCCTGCCCTATAAGGCTATAAGTAATGATTTGCTTAACCCTAGAGGACCGCGCCTCTTATCCCTTCTTCTTCTCCACGCCGCTCCATTTCTTTTTGATTTTTCTCCCTCACAACGCTAAAACCCAGTTAACTTCCTAACACCATGATTTATATCTCCAATGTTGGATTTAAATCGCATTCTATTCTTCTCATTGTCTTCTACATTGTCATATGAAGAAACTCTCTTGAATCCGTAGGACGCGCGTCGAAAACTCTGTGCAGGAAATTTCTAGTCGACTGTGTAACGACTTTCATTTGTTAAAAATCATTGGAGGTTATTTTCATACAAAACTTTAACAGTGTGTTTTAAACATATATGTGCAGTTGTAACAGTCCATAGTTTATTGTACCCTGATGGGTATTTAGTAGACTTGTCAACTGGGTCGGGCGGGTCGGGTTCGGGTCATGTTGGGTTTGGGTCAAATCGAGTTCGGGTCGATCGGGTTGATAAAATTTTCGGGTCGGGCGGGTCGGGTTCGGGTTGACCCAGCGGGTCGAACATGCCCTTTTTTTATGATTATTATTATGAATTTTAACTTTATAAAAATAATTATAATAATATAATTAATATTATATTATTATTTAATAAAGTTTATTAAAATATTTAATACAAATGAAATAAAATATACAAAATAAAGGGGACCCACGAGCTCAGATTTGCGTTCGGGTCGAGTCGGGTCGGGTTTGGGTTCGGGTCTTTCTTGACCCAGTGACGTTCGGGTCGGGTTCGGGTTCGGGTCCTTTCGGGTCGGGTGGGGTTTTCAGGTTGGGTCGGTTTTTGACAGGTCTAGTATTTAGTATGATAAAATAGGAGATGTTTTTGAGCGTTTGGAATTGGTTTGAGCCCTATAGAGTTTGTTTTCGATTTTAGGTATTTTTACAATGTGACATTGTAGATTCTAAGAATCCGAAATGAAAAAAATGTTTAACGTGATATAAGAGGAGATATTTAGTTGATTCCAATTGTAGGATCTTATTAACTTCTAGAAGAATATGAATCTTATTTTTAATTTATTTTTCATGGATTTAATTCTAAATTTCTAGAAACCTAAAAGAGATTTGGGTTCAAGTTTCTATGTTTCATAATGTCAAATAGTATCAAAGAATAACTTGGACTATTTCCTTTTCTAAAATTATAATTTGGAAGTTAATAAAATTTAGGTTTTAGAACTACTAGATTTAAGGCTATGATGAATTTTATATGATTAAAAAAAATCAGTGTGCATGATGTGCGATACTGACTTTGTTGATTTTTATCAAAATATTTATAAATGATTTTGGTTTTGTTCCACTTGTAGAATAAACTAGACTCATTCATGTTTATTTAGATCATCTTGTTTTTAATTTTTAATTATAATGGATTTAGTATTAGTTACGTTACGTTTTTGAATGGACAGTAAGTTGTCAAATTTCAGAATTTGAAGTATGAAACTTAATCATTTATTGTGACATCATTTGAAACCTAGGTAATTGTTTAAGGATATATGATCTTGATTGATACCTAAGGCAAGTTCCCATACTTGCTCGGTTGGTCATTTGTGTGTGCTTACTTGATTAATGTTTGATTTGTATAAGTTTATGATAACTATTGCTTGTGTGACTTTATTGAAGCATGTATGGTTATGTGACTCATGCTTGAAAGATTATATCATATAGTGTTATGATATCTTCATGATTTTGTGTTTGTACTTGACTTGTTCGTTGTATGAATGACTTGATCAATTATTTTGCAAAAAAAATTGTTTTCTTTCATATGAGTGGTCAACAGAAAAAGTGAGGACATCCTTCCATGTGGAGGTTTGCATGTGAAAAGGATGAAGCGGATGCACCACCCTCCGAATTATGGTCAAAGGTGACCCCGAGTATGAGAGTGCAGTAGTAGGTGCATACCTCATAGTAGTCCTTTGATGAGGTATGTACGTCCATACTACAAGCTTGAAGTTGTGACATTTATACCAAATGGACTTCTAATATGAGCTTGAATTTGGTCAATATCCATAGTGTGAGGTTAAGGTTGCAATTAAGCTAACCTTGTGTGTGATTGTGATGGTTAATGTTATAATTAAGCTAATCTTGTGTGTGTGTTAAAAAGGTGTCAACTATGCTGACCTTGTGTGTGTATGCAAACATGCATTCAATGTCATTTATTGATTGATAGAAGTGTTTGCTTTTAATATTTTTTGTAAGGAGATATATGTCTTCTAGCTAAAGTGATCTTACTTATTTTATTGTTAATGTGGTTAAGGTTTAAAGACGATGATTGTTCAGCAAATGATTAGTTTAATTGTATGCTTTGTTTGGTTATTAGACATAATAAGTCTTATGTAGATGTTGTAACTAATATGTAAGGGTGTGCTTAGAACTGTAGATAGGCACATGTGTTACCTTGAAGGATATAATATGGATTGAAATGTTTACTATGGATTTAGATTGGGAGTTGTAATGTAATTAAGTATGAACAATTTTTTATGTTGGTTGGGAAGTTCAAGTCTTTTACTTGAGGACATTGGTGATATTTTATATTGAAGCATATGGATTAAGAAGTGATGTTTGTTGAGAAGTTGAGTTGTTAACTTGAGTATATTTGTTATATGTTATGCATAGTGGTTTCTAGATTAATGAAGTGGAAATTCTAACTTACTGTTATTAGATGACCTTAGATGTGAAAGTAAGATTACAAGATTGAGGAACTGTATGATTGTTGGATTTGATGGTTATAGGATCTTAGGTAAGTGGTTGGTTGTGTGATCTTGTGGTACTTATAAAAATTCTAAGAATTATATGATCAAGGAATAAATGTCTTGGTATATGATACAATCTACCTTAGTGATCTTTGGGTAATTAAGTAGCACCAATTGATTGAGAGGATACATGATATTTAATGGGATCCAATACGATGGTTTGGGAAGTCGGTGATGAATCGACCATATTCTGTTTTGGTATTAAGTTGTATCGAAATCGATATGGTTGAAGTAGATAATATTTGATGAGGTGTTAGGAGTGTTGTCAGTTAGTGTGTTATCATATCTTTGTGCTCATGATTAGTTATTACCTATGATTATGCATCATGCTTATTAATGATATGTGAGTATATGTCATCATGTACATTTCTTATGAGTGGACCAACTAACCCCGATGGCTAGGGTTGCCCACTTGTTGTAACATGTAATTCCTTAAAAATATCATTAACATGAGATCACTCAAAGTGGAGATAGATGTATACCATGATATTACACATGAATGTTTAATTGCAATTTGGAGATTTACTATCACTCCTACAATAACGGGCTATTATGGCGGTTTGTTGTAGCGGTTGTGACTATTGAAGTCGTTCAGGCAACGGCTGTTACTGATGAAGAGGTTATTGCAACGGTTCTAGAAGCGGTTTTTATTCAATGGCTAGTGCTGCACTTGTTTCAGATTTGTTATAGCTGATGGTATACTTCTTGAACTAGTTTACTAATTCAGCTAATACCCTAATATTGCGTTCTATCTTTGGGCTTTGGCGGGCGTGCATCGATCTTCAATGCCTCATCTAAACACTTGGTAAAAAAAGTTGATTTTGTATCTTTCAAGAATTGAAATTAGGGTTTGCTCCTCCCCAAACGAGTAGCGAGCAACCTTCTTCATAAGGGAATCTAATTGGTTTTGTATCTTTCAGGAATTGAAATTGGGCGAGTAGGCTACCTCTACCCTTTTATGGCTAGGTTAATTTTTCAGGAACTAGGCACTCAATCTGCATCATTTTATCCTTCGATTGGGTTTTCTTTACTTAAATTTATCTTGTTCAAGTTAGAAATTTCTCCTCTGGCGCCTTACTTAATATCATTCAATTTTTAGGATTATATAATTATTTATTGAATAACCGTTCTTCTTATCGATTCCAGGTTTAATCAACTTTGATGTTTCATGCTTTCATTTGTCAATCCATAATCTTGTGTCTTGGGTTGCATCTCTTAAATGTAAAGTGCGTCTAAATTTGGAGTATAGAAGCTACAACGACCAAGTGAGGTTTTATTGTAAGTTATGGTGATTGCGCTGCAAAATACCTAATTTTGCGTTTGACTAAAATGATTTTGAGCTTCTCTGTTTTCTTGTTTGTTGACTATTTCAACCTTTTCAACTAAGGCTGACTAGCTGAATATATTTTGATATAATAGGTTGTTGTTACAGATTTAGAAATCTACTCTCAACCTTCAATAAAGATATAAAACACATGTGTAACATATTTGGTAAAGGATATCTTTTATGTCATTTCAAATGTATGAAAAGAACATATGGGTAAGATGGATCCGTACAAACTACCTCGACAACGAGACCATATGGACTGTTGGACCAAAAGATCACACCAGCTACACTTGGCGATGCATTCTTAAGGTCAGAGATATTCTTTTTAGCAAAGCGGAAGCCTTACAGCTTATCATCGAACTCCACTCTCCTCAGGGTAAATTCTCTTCTTCTAGAGCATATGACATGCTGAGGTGTCCCACCGCCCCTAAGCTCTGGACTTCAGCATTATGGTACAACCTCAACACCCCGAAATGTTCCTTCATCTCTTGGATGGCTGCACATGGATGCCTTCCCACTAAAGACAGAATCATGACCTGGGCTGCCGTTGATAACCCTTTTTGCATCCTCTGTAACAATCAGTTGGAAATCAATGCTCACCTATGGGGTAATAACACTTTCTCTAACTCTGTGCTTTCTGAACTGCTTCGCTGGATGAACATTCACAGCCATTTTGACACTCTTCAAGGCTGGCTTACTCACCTAAACAGAGGAACTAAACCTAGAGGTTGTAAAGCTCCCCTCTCTGCAGCTCTGACTACTGCTTTCATCTACTTCATTTGGATTACCAGAAATGAAATCATTTTCAAGGGGAAGCAACCACATATCCCTACCTGCGTTCAACGCGTCAAGTGCCACGTTACTTCCTACATCCGTGCTAAATGCGAGAGTACTAACCCCAAGAATTCTCTGTTGAAGGAACTCATTAGACGCCTGCACTGAGGCTAGTGAGCTTTTTGTAGTTTGGATGATTTTGGTAGGATATTCTTGTTAATATCTCTGTGCATCCTAAACACTCTTGGCATCTTTTGTAAATTTCTGTCTCTTCTTAATATATTTACCTTCTTTCAAAAAAAAAAATGTATGAAAAGAACAAACAACCATTTCTAAATCATAAAGAGGAGTTGAAGAGTTCAAGGTGTAGATGAAAAGGAATTGAAAATGGAACAATTGATAGGCTCTAGGTCCAGGTCTCATGTTTATTTATTCTTTCTGATGAGTTTTAATTCCCCACTAATTTTGATTTGCAGGAGATTGATGAATTCTAATCCCACGGATATTGAAGATGCCTAGGTAATTCTCTTTATTGATTCTTCTAATCTTTATATTTTTGTACATGAAGTTGTCTGTTTTTTTTATAATATTCAAGGTCATAAATTAGAAAAAAAACATTTCTTATATAATTTTTTCACTATTAACAAAATATCTTGGGAGGATACTTTTCCTTTTCTTCCTTCCTTATGCTTGGATCATCCATAGTAAAAGGTAAAATAGAATGATTTTGCTTCTATAATAGAGTCTGTGTAGACTTCAACTTCATTAATGTATGACCCATTCATAGTATACATGTTAATATGCAATTGCCTATGTTTAGATGAAGTTTCTTTATTTTTAACTGAATGATGTTGAAAGAGAATGATGTTGGTGGATTTGTGTTTTTTTTTTCATTTTTAATACTCTGTTTTGTTATTCTGCAAATGTTGAACCATTTTTAAGCTACTTCATTCAGTGTAAAATTGGATGAATTTATTAGCTTTTGAAATATTTACCACGCTTTAATTTTTTTATGAGTTTAAGAAGAGAGTTTTAACATGAGAAACTTTCATCATTTGAGTAGCTTATTTTGCATTGGGATATAATATTTGATTTCCTATATGTATGTAATGTATATTTGGACATCTGCTCATTAGTCTCTGAGGCTTTTATGCTATCTATTGCATTTATAATATTACTTGATATGAAATCCATTCTTATTGAGGTCTCTAAAAAGTTCAGTATATGATTGACCTTGTACATGATTATGTAATCTAAGAGAGTATACAATTATAAAATCATCAAACAATTGCTTTGTGCTTACAATGAAACAACATCTAAAGTATTGTTGCATCAGCTAAAAGTTACCTATTATGTGTCCTTTTTCTCTATATATATATATATATGTGTATATGAAGTGCTACTGAGAATTGTATTAGTTTTCTTTTCCGAATCCCATCATAGACTAAGATATACTCTTTGTCTTTCAGTTACGAAACATTCAATTATATATGCTCCAACAGTTTTTGTTCAATTATAGAATATTGTGTATTTGTCATTTTTTGCTGGAATAGTGCTTATGTTAAACTTTTTAATCGTTTGCTTTCACAGGTGAATTTGGTCCTAATTACAACAAGAAAGGAAGGCATGATGCACGCATCAACCACTGATGCAATGATAGCAGATGAAGTGGTTGAAAACCACTGCATTAGATCTATGGTATCGGTTTTGTTTACTTTTGAAGCGGTTTTCGACTTTGGACATTAAAGGTCATTAAAGGTCACTTGCATATGACATTTTTGACATAAGTTGGGGGTAATACATAAAACCATACATATACTAATTTCTACATGAATAAACATACTTATGAACCAAATTATTCGAGAATCATTTTTTGCTGGAATAGTGCTTATGTTAAACTTTTTAATCGTTTGCTTTCACAGGTGAATTTGGTCCTAATTACAACAAGAAAGGAAGGCATGATGCACGCATCAACCACTGATGCAATGATAGCAGATGAAGTGGTTGAAAACCACTGCATTAGATCTATGGTATCGGTTTTGTTTACTTTTGAAGCGGTTTTCGACTTTGGACATTAAAGGTCATTAAAGGTCACTTGCATATGACATTTTTGACATAAGTTGGGGGTAATACATAAAACCATACATACACTAATTTCTACATGAATAAACATACTTATGAACCAAATTATTCGAGAACCCTAGAAATTTCAATTTTATTCAACAATTAGATAACACTACAAATTCTTGTTGTGTGTGTGTGTGAGAGAGAGAGACTTGTTCTTGTGATGTCTTACGGCTTGAAGAAATCTCGTCACGACGCCAATTGCTTGTGAAGTTGTACGAAGAGAATTAATGGATGAAACTCACACATGAATGAGATGGCGATATTATGCTTTTTTTAGAAGAGAATCGTGATCTATTCGTGCTTCAATGGCGATTTGTGGGAGAGGGAAGAAGAAACGAGGTTGTGTTAGGGTTTGGTTTGAATTGGATTGATGAAGGATATAAAAGTCGGGTTGGACGTGTGGTACTTGGGCTTCGATTTTACATAAATTACGCAAATGTCACCATTATAAAATTTGGACAAACCGTTTTTTTTTTTTAATTTTTGTGAGCTCGTGAACTCAACCGTATGTGGAGTGCATGTAACGGCCCAAATCCATATGTTGTTTTCATTGTAAGAACTATTTACACTTGAGTGTGCGCCTACTATATGTGATACTAAAGTAGCATTAAATTATGGTAAGCACCCCCACAATACGCGATGTCATTTTGTCCACATATCTGCTATTGTGTCATTTGTCATCACTTAATTTATTCTTATTTTATTTTTATTTTATATTGTGATTATGTCAGGGACGTAGATAGGATTTTAGTCCACTTTGGGTTAAAATTCTGAAAAGCAAAAGTCTACCGTCTATCTTATACAGAATCCTAACTTCAAATTCTATCGTCTATTTTGCTCTGTCATCTATCGTCTATTTTAGTTTGTCGTCTATCGTTTATTTTAGTCTGTCGTCTACCTTACAGAAACAACCTTAATTTCAAACAACAAACCCTATATTCGAAAATCAAATAAAAGTTTACTCATAGCTGATAAAAAATTATACTATTTAAACAAATTTCATCCTTACAAACTACTTTCACTCGTAATTTCAACAAATTCGTATAAAAAATTGATTTCAAAATTTACAAATCCATAAACCCTAAATTTTGTAAATTTTAACACAAATAAGGATAGACATAGAAAAAAATATTTCATTTTTTATTGAAAGATTTATGCAAAATTTGGATGAAGTTGTGCTTTTTTAGTATTTTCGAGAATTATGCATAACAAATCCTATATAAAAATTATTTTTAAAGTACATAAATTAATTTTAATTTTTTTGGAGAAAAAAATTGAAGAAAAAAATTACAAGCAATGTTAATTTTTTTAAATCCCAGTATTATTGTAGCCCCCATTGGGCCCACTTAGGTCCATCACTATATTTATGGGGCCTTACTATTCGGCGCATAGGCAAAATTGCCTTTCAGCGCATAGGGTCGCCACGTTACGTGTGGAGTGGCTCCACACGTAACGTGGGGGTACATTTTAAAAAAAAAAATTTTTAATCCACACGTTACGTGTGGAGTGGATCCACACGTTACGTGTGGAGTGGCTCCACACGTAACGTGTGGTATTTTTTTTTAACATCACGTAAAAAAAATGTCTAAAACTTATATTTTTTTTTATCAATGTTAAAATGTTAGGAAATTAGTCCTAACTGGATGGAGGATGCTGGTTTGAGAACGTGAGATGAGTTTTTTTGTCTCCATGAAGGTTCAAGCTAGCGTACTTTTTTATCTGACATTTGATCATTTCAAGGCTTAATACATCATTGCTTATACGCCCTGCTTATTGTTGTGCACATCTTAAGCATTCATTTTTTGTTCATGTATGTAGTATTGGGTAAGTCTGACACTGGTCAAGCTTGGAGTATTAAAAATTGGAGGTTATAGAAAGAAAACTTCTTAGTAAAATATATATATTTGTTTAGAATTGACTCTTAATTTTCCAGCTAAGATACTTCATATTACAATCATTGCTCATACCACTTTTTGTCTTTTTTGGGATCATGTGACACCCTAAATCCCATGCCCTAGAAAACCCTAGGGTAAGTAGGGTTTTAGATTTAGGGTTTTCAAAACCATATTATTTTCATACCCTATCATGCTTGTAGCACATAGGGAGTTCATACCATATTTTGTCTTTTTTGGGGTCCTGTGACACCCTAAATCCCATGCCCTAGAAAACCCTAGGGTAAGTAGGGTTTTGGATTTAGGGTTTTCAAAACCATATTATTTTCATACCCTATCATGCTTGTAGCACATAGGGAGTTCATACCACTTTTTGTCTTTTTTGGGGTCCTGTGACACCCTAAATCCCATGCCCTAGAAAATCCTAGGGTAAGTAGGGTTTCAGATTTAGAGTTTTCAAAACCATATTATTTTCATACCCTATCATGCTTGTAGCACATAGGGAGTTCATATCACATTTTGTCTTTTTTGGGATCCTGTGACACCCTAAATCCCATGCCCTAGAAAATCCTAGGGTAAGTAGGGTTTCAGATTTAGGGTTTTTAAAACCATATTATTTTCATACCCTATCATGCTTGTAGCACATAGGGAGTTCATACCACATTTTGTCTTTTTTGGGATCTTGTGACACCCTAAATCCCATGCCCTAGAAAACCCTAGGGTAAGTAGGGTTTTCTAGGGCATGGGATTTAGGGTGTCACAGGACCCCAAAAAAGACAAAAAGTGGTATGAGCAATGATTGTAATATGAAGTATCTTAGCTGGAAAATTAAGAGTCAATTCTAAACAAAAATATATATATTTTACTAAAAAGTTTTCTTTCTATAACCTCAAATTTTTAATACTCCAAGCTTGACCAGTGTCAGACTTACCCAATACTACATACATGAACAAAAAATGAATGCTTAAGATGTGCACAACAATAAGCAGGGCGTATAAGCAATGATGTATTAAGCCTTGAAATGATCAAATATCAGATAAAAAAGTACGCTAGCTTGAACCTTCACGGAGACAAAAAAAATCAGCTCACGTTCTCAAACCAGCATCCTCCATCCAGTTAGGACTAATTTCCTAACATTTTAACATTGATAAAAAAAATATAAGTTTTAGACATTTTTTTTACGTGATGTTAAATTTTTTTTTTTTTTATAAAAAAAAATACCACACGTTACGTGTGGAGCCACTCCACACGTAACGTGTGGATCCACTCCACACGTAACGTGTGGATCCACTCCACACGTAACGTGCGAGCCTATGCGCCAAACGGCAAAATGCCTATGCGCCGAAAAGTAATCGTGTATTTATGTTAAATATCTTAGAGATAGATCTATATTTCCTTTTACAAATATTCGATTATTTTACACATATAAAATAATTAAAGTTGAATATTGATTTCTTTTTCAATATTATATCAACATATATATGAAAAGATTAATATCTAAATTATAAATTTGTGATTTCATTTCGAAATTATATTGTTAAAACAAGGATGATCTTCATATTCATTTGATTTTCCCTTCTTTGATATTATTCAGCATAACAACATTTGCACAACTCTACCAACTTCCAAATTAAATTTGTATTCTTTTTCTAATTGCTTTTTTTAAACTATGCTCAAAATATAGGTTAAGAATTGTCTTTCAAGAAATTGTTATCTCAATCGGAAATTTTTAAACCCCTTTAAAAAACTTTAAGACCTATGAATAAATAATTTCTATTAAATAACATATCCAAAACGCAGTTCTTGGCCTATTTCTTTAGGTCATAGATTAGAAAACACTTTTATAAATGAGTGGATACTTCAATATATGTAGAGTAAAAAAGACCGCCTTTGCATAAATTTAAAGGTATTTCAATTTTAAAATTTAAATTGAAACAGAAAAACATAATCAATTACACATACGCTTATCTCAAGATTATATGGCTATGTGCAATGTATTGCCTAACCATAACAAACACTTGTAAGATGAAATTTAAATTAATAGACAGGGCACAAGAATATCAATTAATGATAATGTGTAACGTTTACGTTCTCATTAATTTATTATTTATCATAAATATTGGTGAGTGTTAATTGTTTGATTTTAAGACAATTAAAAATGAGTATTAACCATTATTGCCACAATTCAAAATTTTGAAAAGGCATTCATTATACATTCATATTCAATCTAAATTCAAATATTCAAATTTGCATCACAACTGTATTAGAAAAATATCTAATTTAAGAAAAAGACCGTCATTAAAATCTCAAATTTACAAATTAAAATTTTTATTTTCATGATACACGCACAAATACATATGAGCAATAAACATCTTACTAAATCAAAATTACTATTTAATTTTTTGATTCAATAAAAAATATTTTGAGGCCATTGCCTTGAGATACGTACAACACATAGGCAAATTGTAACTTTTTTATATAAAAAAAAGTTTAAATTTATCTCTAATCTCATAATGGACTAGAATGCGCAAGTAAATAAAAGATCGTCATTAAAATTCCAAATTTACTAATTAAGATTTATTTTCATGATACACGCACAAATACATATAAGCAATAAACATATTACTAAATCAAACTTATTATTTAATTTTTTGAATGAATAAAAAATATTTTGAGGCCATTGCCTTGAGATATGTACAAAAACATAGGCAAATTGTAACATTTTTTTATTATAAAAGTTTAAATTGATCTCTAATATGCTCTCAAAAAATAAATTATCTCTAATCTCAAAATGGACTAGAATGTTCAAGTAAATAAACCAGAAAGTAAAAGAAGAAGAAAGAGTGCCAGCAAGAATGACCCTAGTGATAGACTGGATTAATTAATTTATGCCCACTCTGGCAATTTAGTACCTTCATTTCTGACAAAAAAGGCCCAAATAAAATCGTAGATAACGTTTTTTGAAATACGATAAATTAAGATTAAGATTTACCTTAAATAGCATCATAAGAAGATCCACAAAGTCCAACCTCCCCTATCTTTTTCTATTACACTCATCCAGATCAACCAAATTCGGCTAATCTAAATGCTGTTTAGCAGAAAGAACTGTCTTGGATATTGTTTTGATTAGACAAAAGATTCTTACAGTGCAAAGTTGACAAAATTCTTATGCTGATTTGAAGCGAAGGGATGTTGAGTTCGATATTGAGTATAAGGTATTTGTCAGGGTGTCGCCAACCTAGGGTGTGTTCAAGTTCAAAAAGCATGAGAAGTTCAATCCTCGCTATGTTGGACCATTTGAAATCCTTGGCAAAGTCGGATCTTTGGCATATCGTTTAGCATTGCCACCCTCAGCACATTCAGTGCATAATGTGTTTCATGTCTCTTTATTGAGAAAGTACGTGCCAGATGAGTCTCATGTTCGGAGTTATGACGACATCGAGATTTAGCCAAATGGTACATATGAGAAGAGACCCGTGCATCCTAGAGCATCGAGAGAATCACATGCGGAATAAAGTGGTACCATTGGTAAGGATCATTTGGTCAAAGACTCGAGCTGATGAAGTTACGTGGGAAACCTGAGAGACCAAGACTGATATGTGTAGTCGTTTCCCTAAGTTGTTTTCGTCCTAGTTTCGGGGTCAAAACTATTTTTAAGAGGGTAGTATCGTAATAATCCTCATTTTTAGGCATAAATGTAATTTTACTAAAGGGGATGGATTTTTGTTACATTATTCCATGTGAAGAAATTGAAACATATATTTTTATTTCATAAAAGTATGTTACATTTTAAGTAATGTGGTGCACTTAAAATTATCTTAATACTATGTTAATCATAATCTTGTTAGACATATCAATTTTAAGCTAGATTATTTAAATTAAAATTAACAAAATATTAATTGAGATTTAAATAAAGGTTAAGTTATAAGGATATGCAACTTAGGCTTGAATTAATTCAAATCGTAAGAATTAATTTAAATTTAAATTTCACTCTTCATAAATTTGATTTTGAATGCATAAACTTTGGGTAAGTTTATATATAGCTTTGGATACATTTTATAATTTTTGAAAGTGAAATAAGGGCATTTTTGCCACAACTTGGAAAATTTGAAAAAAATGTGCAATTTGGGCAAAAGTTTGGGTGGACCGTGGGCTTCTTCTTCCCCATGTTGGTCGTGTGCTTCAATCTCCCTCCAATGGAGTTTTGGCTCGGTTTTTCGTCCCACTTTCTTCAGTTGACTCATGGGCTTTGAAGATATACTTATTCTAAACCAAATCATATAAAAATCGGGATTTATAGCCGCTTAGACTGATATAATTTTATCTTCAAAGGTAAACAGCCCGATAACTTCAAAAGTTCGGTAAAATAAAAAATTTGATCTCGTTTGAGATCGGATTTGGCTGAAATTTGTGGGGTTGGAAAGCTATCACTAAGGGCTTCAAAACTTATAAATATCACCCACCCATTGAAGGAATTTACCCAATTTCAAGCCTTAGGTTTTCGGCAGTCCACAAAAGTTTCGAGCACTTGCAGAAGGAAATTTCCCTTCAATTGGGCACCTCTAGTTATGAGTTAGGTACCAAAATCTTCATCTTGAAGTCTAGTTTCCATAGACACCAACCACACACCATTTGGAGTTCAGACGAGGGAGAATCGAAGCAAACAACGAGAGGGTGTTTGCACGAACCACACGAACAAATTCGGTAATGGCCAATTCGTACTTCAATTTGGGCTTTGTCCAATTAATCACGATTATGTATGTTAATTGGGGTTAATTAGATACATATTGGGTTAATTTAATTTTAGAAGTATTAAAATTAAATTAAACATATTTTATGATACTATCTTAGATTGTAATTTGTTAAGGTTTAACATAACAATTGGACAATGTGTTGGGCTATATGAGGTGATAAATATTTTGAGTAATTTGTTTATTTATACAATGATTATTTATAATATACGACTAATTGATTGTTTGTATTGTATAGATAATCGTTATGTTGAAAAGTCTTGAAATTGATTTATTTAGAGTTAAATAAATTCAATTAAGAATCGAGGCTTGTATCCTCCAAATGTTGTTATTGAAGAAATTATCTAATCATAATTTATTTATGTTATGTGATTTGGGTACATCTCGGGATCACTTTTGGAACGGAAATAAAGCACGAACCAATTTGCTTTTCGAAAGCAACCATCTCCATTACGCCGTTCAAGCTCTTCGTATTCCAAGGCAAGTGACAGTTCGCTCTTGCAATTTATTACATATTCATCTTAATTGACAATAAATCGATTGTGCTATTAATTTGGGAGAAATATTCTTAATTTTTGTTTGGGAACTTGTGTGTTAAATTGGTGTGTAAATAAACCTTATTATTATGTTGTATATTTGCTAGCAACGACCCTCATATATATATATATATATTATTATTGTAGGGTGCTAGATGAACTTTGGTGTGGATTAGTGTGAACTTATTTGTTAGTTAGCACGAGTATTCGTATGAACGCTATTTACCTTGCGAGGTTTAGTCATTTATTTATAACTTGTTATTAGGAGGATTATTGTCCTAATACTTTTGGTCATGACCTACTTTTATTCGAATATAAGTGGTGGTGCACCTAGCTAGTGCCAATATTCAAGATTCGTCCCATTTCATATCTCGTATCAAGATCGGTTGTGGCATTAAAAGCCTTAACGTTAATGCATGTTTTGAAATTAAATAAGATAAGTGTCATTTTGCACATAATTAATATACCCTCGGGCGAGAAGTACAACTTGGAACCCTCCCAGACTCTTATTTAAAGTAAGTCTCATTTCCAATCTGCATTCGCATTATGCGGTGAGATTGGTCGAGGACCCAAATACTCAAGTAGTCGTTTTTCAAACTTTTGTGATAAATATAATGTTCCCAAACAAACATACATATTCCTATAAGACTCAGTTTCTTTGGAGTCTTCTCTTGGTGCATATCTCTTTCTATCGCTTCAGTGAGAGTATCCGAGTTATGTATCGTCTACCGACTATTATTCGAGAGACAATGATAGTAACTGAATACAATCACATAGAACCACTCTATTTGAACCCTTGTTTAGTCTTTTATTAGGCTAACCAACCTTTCTCTTTCCTTGCAAGGTTGGCCGGTGTCACCCGTCCTATACGACACATCAGGTAAAGCTTTCCAAGTTGAAAACACGGGAAGACGACATTGAAGGCAACTATGTTTTCCTTTTTCCTTTTTGGTATTTGACATTTGTTTTTGAATAAGGTTGAGATCTTGTTTTGGAGTTTATTATTTATTAAGTCTTTCGCGGATACTTTGATATATACTACAAGTCAATGCTTCTTCTTAGAGACCTGTTTCAAGACCCTAAGAAGAAGCAGTGACTTGTAGTGCATTAGTTGTGTTCATTTCTAGCGTTTTCCACTTTGAACAATAACGGAGCAGTAGTCTCCTGATGTTATTTTCTTTTTGAACATCTCGAGTTGTTTTGAATTGAATTTGGTGTTTCCTTAATAATAAGTGGCAAGTTTATTAGATGGTTATCTTTAGCTATTGCGTTGAGTTATTTATTACTAAGCATTATAATATTTGATTGAATTTTATCTAATAAACGTAAACGCAACCAGATGGTGAACACTAGGAATGCCACTCGTCAAGGTGCTGGGCCGAGTAACGCCTCCCGAATCCAACTAAGGAGTGTAGCTAACCAAGAAGATGAAACTGGGTCTGGACCCCACAACAACCCAACTGTGAATGTTCCGTCCCAGGCTAACCCTCAGGTAGGAGGGGAAAGGGTGTGAATTCCTCATGTTGCTTCAGTTGTCTTCGATGCTGTTGTTGTTGAGACAATCAAGCAAATTGTGATGCAAGTGGTCACAGAAATGGTTACACCAGGGGTGGAGCAAGCCCAAGCAAATCCATCTCCTCAGGCTATTCTTGATATTGAGGAATCGGTGAATATTACGCCTCCTATGCTTATTCAGAGAGACAGAGGAAGCTATGGTCGAGCGTTGAAATCAATCAATTCCATGAGGCCTGATTCCTACGACGGTATTGGTGAACCCATCAAAGTAGCCTACTGGTTTTTGCATATGGAACGATTGTTCAAAAACATTGTTTGCATTGAAGATGAAAAGGTGCACATTGTCTCGTTACAACTGAAAGATGGGGCTAGCAAATGGTGGGAAAGCACGAGATTAGCCGATCATCCCGAACTAACTTGGCCTATGTTCAAGACCAAGATGAATGATCGTTTCTTTTCTCGGACTATGAGGGAGGAAATGCACCAGGAGTTCCTTTACCCAAAGACTGATGGCCTGAAGGTGACTGCTTTGGCTGCTAAGTTCAACCACCTACTGCATTATGTAAGGACTGAGGTGGCTATTGTAATCCTTTATAAGGATTGGAATACTGCCCATGTCAACAAGAGCTCTTCCTTTCATGGTTCAAGTGAAGACAAAGAACTACGAAGTTAAGCATGCTAGGGCGGAGTAGTCCCAGGATGGATGACCTCCTGAGAAGTCCTTGTGTTGGCATGAGATGGCGCTTCTAGGCTTCGGGCCTTACAAATGGTATCAGAGACAATTCTGGGTTACGAGTGGGCTTGGTCCGGTGGACGGTCGCTCGATCCAGAGGGCGGTCTTTGGGCTTGACGAGGTCGTCAATGGTTTAAACGGGAGTGATTGTAACACCCTAGATTTGTAATCTTTTACAAGGATTGGTGTGTTGCCTATGTCAGCAAGAGATCTTCCTTTTCATGGTTCAAGTGAGGACAAAGAACTATGAAGTTAAGATTGGTAGGGTAGGAGTAGTCCCAGGATGGGCGACCTCTTGGAAAGTCCCCGAGTTGGCATGGGATGATGCTTCTAAGGCTGTAGGCCTTACAAAAGATCTGACATTTTCATAAGTGGATGAACCCGAACATTACGCCATTGATGGTGCATCATGGTTGTACTACTCTGGAGCAGTATGTGGATGCTTCTTATAAGTTGGAAGTGACTCTGGAAGAGTCAACGAAGAAACGTAACCGACAGAGGTCAACAAGTAACAACCAGCAGAATGGTGGATTCAAGCAGTCGGCTCCACTGTCACATTTTTCTAAGTCTAGTCGACCTAAGATTGAGACAATCCAGTCTGGTTCTACACATCGCTCAGGTCAAAGTAAGGGCTCGGTTCAGTGTTCAATGAGTGCACGAAAGGGAAGAGAATGTGCTTCATATGTGGGAAAAAGGGGCATTTGCATACTTTTTGCCCCAAGCGAAGACATCAAGAGGGTGAATCCCAACAAGGGTCGGTTAGCCTGAATAACTGACCACATCAAAGGCCGGTCGGGACTACTAATACTGCTATGTAGTCCACTGCTCAGAACAAGGGGAAAGTCGATGGACCAAACACTCTTGTTGCTCAGGGTACTTGATGAGGCTAAAGTCGTAGTGCCTATCAAAGTAATCCTCAAAAACCTAACTAAGTATAGTAGGCAAGTAAGGGTCGAATCCCACAGGGAGGTAAGCAATCTTCCTAAGTGCAAAAGGTTGTATGCCAATAGTAACAAAAGGAGAGTTTTGGTTTGTATCAAGTAAACAAAGTAAATCAAAGCAAACGATGTAATCTATGGGTGAGAAGTAACTTAGCCAGACAAATATCCACCATTCAGTTTGATTGGTTGATCCTAGATTATCTCAATTCCTTCCTATGAATAATCCTATCCCTATTCTGAAATAGTTATCAGTCCAACCAGTCCTGGTAACCCTAACTATCAAATAACCAAGAAACCATCAAGATTCAATTCAATAGCAGCAGTAAGCATAGGAATTAACCAAGATACATGCAATACTTAACAACCCGTCAGTAAGAATCAATGGGATTAAGCTCAAAGAGAAAAGATATAATCAAAGGAAAAGAAATAGAGTTATAATCTCACAACCAAATACAAATGAAGGATTCAATCGTCGGACTAAGCAAAGGTTGCTTAGTTCTTCATAGTCTTCAAAGCATAAAAACTCTAAGGGAAAAACTGAACGATAATGTGTAAACTTGAATGAATCTGAATTCTCAATAAGCCGCTCTCTAAACTAGCTTATAACCCTTGCAAAACCTAAAACTAAAGAGATAAGAAATAAAATCTTAAAAGGAAACTAAAATGAATATGAAAATAAAAGAAAGGAAATAAAATAAATAAACTCGGACGAAATCCCGGCTCCCGCGCGTGAACAGTGATCGCGATCGCGGCAGGATATTCGCGACCGCGGAAAACTTTTTGATGTCTTCGCTGTTTGTTGCATTATTCCGCGACTGCGGCGGTGACTTCCGCGCCTGCGGAAAACTTCCTGTAGCGACTTCTTCTTCTCTGCTCGTGGTCTTCTCTTGTGGCTTTCTCCTCCATCTTCTTATATCTTCATTTAAGTACTAAAAACCACCAAATCAACATTTCTTTTCCATAACTCCATTCTCCTAACTTATGCTCTAAACACACACAAACGGTACCTAAAACTCCGGTAACAACTCCTAGTTACGCACTACAAAGTAGAGCTGATAAAATTCCCCCATGTTTAAACCTTGCTCGTCCTCGAGTAAGCTAAAAGAAACCTACTCCTTCAATGAAATACCCAAGGTCTCAGGAAGCACAACAAAACTATCTCCACTAAGAACTGCACCTAATCATGAATCTCCAAGGCACCACAACAATCAACACAACACACAAGCTTAAAGGAAAGCAGAGTACTTCCCCCAAGCTTAACCCAAACACCATAGAGTGAATAAAAATATCTAATCCTAGCCTCCATCTATCTTCTTATACCTCCCAGAATGACCTACCCGAAACCTCCTTATATCACCTCTTCTTATGTCACCACGCCAGGAAAAATGAGGAATCCTAATAATCACTCTTCTTCTTTTCACTCATTTTGCCAAGGCGCCCTTTCGGGTTTTCACCAAGCCACTCATTTCATTTTTCAATAGATGGGCTCACAAAACTCACATCACTCTTGACCTCTTATTACCCCAGCCTAATGCTGGTCCAAGCCACCTGCTTATTGCCTAAGCCGCCCTTTCGGGTTTTCAACTTAGCCCAGGATTTTATTTTTGTCTTTTTTCATATTTTTGACTTTTTCAAATTTTTTATTTTCTTTCTCAAACGACCGACAAGTATGGACCACTCCCCCATGCTTAAATATTGCATTGTCCTCAATGTAATGAAAGACAAAAAAGATGAAGCACAAGGAAAGGCAGAAAAGTACTCATACCGTCGCCGAGGTGGCCTGGATGTGGAAGTTGGTGCTGGCGGTAAATCAATGAAAACACATGTTGCTGGTGTTGCGGCGGGCCTACTCAAATAAACTCCACGTGCAACCAAATAGATCCACTATAAGGTGAAGTGGCACATCAAAGAAAACGGGGTTGCACGGGCCTTCAACGAACACAGAATGTGAGCCCGAATGTAATCGTGTTGTGGGCTCTGGTGTTCCTCCTCGTCAGCTGTCGAATGTCGGGCCATCATCGGTGCCAAATAAAAATGTCGGGATATTAACTCCTCTTTGGCAGCATGATGCGCACCGTCTCTCAAAGAAAAGCTCGGATAGCTGGGCCGCGATCGCAGAAAAACGTCGAACTTTTTTTTTTCTTTTCATTTTTTCGAAGGGAAAGGAGACTTACAGTGGCGAAACCGCGGTCGCGGAAAAATTTTCCGCGCCCGCGGATTCGTGTCTGGTGCGAGTGAAACACCGTCTTCGAAATTTGGCTTCGGGTCTCCTTCCTGCAGGTTAGTCTATAAACGAAACAACATAAATAAAAACTTGAAACGAAAAGACATGAAAAGAATTACATACCTCGGGTTGCCTCCCGAGCATCGCCTTGGTTATTGTCGCGGCTCGACATAATACCCTTCAATTCAGCTTGGGTTGCTCACATCAACCGAACACTTGGGGCTACAATCAGGAGAGTGCCTCTTTGCATCATCTATGTTGTGCTCGACCCTCACGGCCTCACCCCATCAAACTCCATTGTGAGCGAACCACTACTCACGTCAATCTTCATATTCACCGTTTTCATAAACGGCCTACTGATAGGTGCCATTTCAGGCACCCTAACTAGTGATTATTGACATATTTTAGACGGAGTTTTGGTATAGATTTAGGCTAAGTCTGTAATCCAGAAGAATAGTTGAAAAGCGAAGATATCATAGGATTTACAGCTTAGTGGAGAGATGATGGAAGTTGGAGGAGAAGATCTGCTCAGAATTCATGGAGGAAGGCTACCATTACTTGGTAGTACAGGAGAGCAGAGGATGAAGACTTGAAGAAGTTGGTCTTGCCGCCCCGCGCCACAAGCCACCGCGACCCGGCGATGGATCTCAGAGAAGACAACACAAGCTAGCCGCCGCCCCGCGGTGGAACTCACCGCCCCGCGGTGGAGAACGACGCCTCGCGGCCAGCGTTGAATTATTTCCGTTTTAGTATTTTCGACTTTATAATTATTATTATTTACTTTCCTTATTTGCTAGGTTAGTTTTCTAAAACCTATTTAAGAACCTTTTCTTTAGTTTTTGTAGGGAGTTCGATCCTCTCTATTATTCATTCCAATTCTAGGGTTTGAACGAATGGAGAGCTAAACACCTTTGTTTCGCTAGACAATTGAAGCACTGTAATGAATTGGTTGTGAGATTTCTATTCCTCATTCTATATCTTATAAAGTTGGATTAATTCTCTTGAGCATATTGTCTATTGGTTTATGTTGATTCTTCTAGCGTAGCTAACTAGGTTTTTCGACATCTATCAATTGCTAGGTTTGCATATAGGGGTTCCGAGTGCATATAGTGGCAAACACGATTGTGCGTATAGGGGTTCCGGGCATACAATTGTGAGTGAGAATTAGTTGCATGCGAGTATTAGTATGTCCTTCTATTTGCATGTATCCTATATCCTTGTGTGCATTGCTATTGTTGTGTTAGTGGTAAAGTCTATCGACAACTGTGAGAATCGGTGGTACTTTACCAGTGACATAGTAATAAGTCTATCGACAACTGTGAGAATCGATAGTACTTAAGATCAGGGTGGGAACAACTATAAGATTGTAAAAAGAACTTGGAATGATAGTTTTCAGTGATCAACCTATTTCATCTGCTGTGTGGATATTTGTCTAGTGGAATACCTTTCCTCATCATATTCCTTCTCCTGTTAAATCTTGCGTCTTTGTTACTTTGCCATTACTATAAAACCCCCCTGTTACTTGTTACTCACACGTTATTGCATACAGATAACTGACTCCCTGTGGGATCGACCCTGACTTGCTTGCTATACTCTGTAGTAGGTGAATTAGGATTTCTTTGACAGGAAAACGACACCGGTTTCCGGCCTTGTCAAATTTGGCACCGTTGTCGGGGAGTCAAATACTCTGTTTGTGATTATTTGTGATTGACTGTGGTGTGGATCTATCTTACGGTCTGCACCTTTGCTACTGATTCGCTACTTGTTGAAGTTGATACAGAGGCAGGTACGAATGGCTCAGACACTCCGATAGTTGACTGCGCCAGATCTGGCACAACAGCCATTGGCTGTAATCATTCCACTGCTTGCTGATGGTGTGACGTTTGAGCTCAGAACAAGAGTGATACGGTTGCTCTCGAGATATTATGGACGAAGTGGAGAAGACCCCATTCTTCATTTGGGTAAATTCCACAACGTCATTATGAGCATTAAACCAGCCAACGTCACTGAAGATCAGATTAAAATGAGAGCCTTCGGGTTCACTCTTAAGGACGATGCTGATGACTGGTACTATCATCTACCCGGCGGAAGCATAGATTCATAGGCTGAGCTACATAAGGCATTCCTCATACAATATTTCCCAACCAAGATGGTGAACGCCTTAAAAAGGGAAATTGCCAGTATTGAACAAGGAGATGAGGAGATCCTTTATGACTATTGTGAGCGGTTCAAACGACTTTGTTCTAGTTGCCCGTTCCATGGTTTTGACAAGAAAGCTCTGGTACTCTATGTTTACAATGGACTGCTAGATGATGAAAGAAGAATCATAGATGCTACTTGTGGTGGTAGTATCTTGAATATGACCCCTGATACAGCTATGATTAAACTTCATGATATGGCTGAGGGCACAAGGGATTTTGATGAAGCCCCAAAAATCAGAGGCGTTAATGCTATCAATTCCAACGATGCACATCTGATGCAAGAGATTACTTCATTGAAACAGGTTTTTGTGAAGATGAGCTCAAAAGCAGCACCCCAACAACACAACGCTTGTGGAATTTGCATTGACCCATTTCACAACACCAACGCTTGTCCCCAACTTCAGGATGCCACTACTGCTAAAGTAAACGCCGTTGGAGGTTACGGGCCAATTAGACCTAGATAAGATCAACAACAACTACAACCACCACCAAAACCTCACTTTGATGAGCCACCAGCAGCCCCCCAAGCTAGTAACTCCCCTTCAACAGAAGATATGCTCAAGACCTTAACGATGCACTTCACAACGCATGTACACACTACTGAGGCCAGCATCAAGAGCATGAAGGAGACTGTGGTTAATTTATCAGATACGGTTGCTAGGTTAAACAAAAGGGATGCGCAAGAAAGTGTAAATGCTGTGACCCTTCGAAGTGGCAAAGAATTGCAAGTCGCTCCTATTGCTGAAAAGGACGACAAAACCGAAATTGAAGATGGGCAAATTCCACCGCCCCGCGGCGATCACCAACGCGACCCGGTGGCAGCTCCCAGTTATTCTGAGTCAACACTGCCGCCCCGCGGCCAAGAGCACCGCCCCGCGGTGAACTCACCGCCCCGCGGTGAACTCACCGCCCCGCGGTGAACTCACCGCCCCGCGGTGAACTCACCGCCCCGCGGTGAACTCACCGCCCCGCGGTGAACTCACCGCCCCGCGGTGAACTCACCGCCCCGCGGTGAACTCACCGCCCCGCGGTGAACTCACCGCCCCGCGGTGAACTCACCGCCCCGCGGTGAACTCACCGCCCCGCGGTGAACTCACCGCCCCGCGGTGAACTCACCGCCCCGCGGTGAACTCACCGCCCCGCGGTGAACTCACCGCCCCGCGGTGAACTCACCGCCCCGCGGTGAACTCACCGCCCCGCGGTGAACTCACCGCCCCGCGGTGAACTCACCGCCCCGCGGTGAACTCACCGCCCCGCGGTGAACTCACCGCCCCGCGGTGAACTCACCGCCCCGCGGTGAACTCACCGCCCCGCGGTGAACTCACCGCCCCGCGGTGAACTCACCGCCCCGCGGTGAACTCACCGCCCCGCGGTGAACTCACCGCCCCGCGGTGAACTCACCGCCCCGCGGTGAACTCACCGCCCCGCGGTGAACTCACCGCCCCGCGGTGAACTCACCGCCCCGCGGTGAACTCACCGCCCCGCGGTGAACTCACCGCCCCGCGGTGAACTCACCGCCCCGCGGTGAACTCACCGCCCCGCGGTGAACTCACCGCCCCGCGGTGAACTCACCGCCCCGCGGTGAACTCACCGCCCCGCGGTGAACTCACCGCCCCGCGGTGAACTCACCGCCCCGCGGTGAACTCACCGCCCCGCGGTGAACTCACCGCCCCGCGGTGAACTCACCGCCCCGCGGTGAACTCACCGCCCCGCGGTGAACTCACCGCCCCGCGGTGAACTCACCGCCCCGCGGTGAACTCACCGCCCCGCGGTGAACTCACCGCCCCGCGGTGAACTCACCGCCCCGCGGTGAACTCACCGCCCCGCGGTGAACTCACCGCCCCGCGGTGAACTCACCGCCCCGCGGTGAACTCACCGCCCCGCGGTGAACTCACCGCCCCGCGGTGAACTCACCGCCCCGCGGTGAACTCACCGCCCCGCGGTGAACTCACCGCCCCGCGGTGAACTCACCGCCCCGCGGTGAAAGCCCAGAGATCGATCATGATGAAGAAGAGGACCCCTATGTTCGTCCATATTTCCCTCCTCTTGGATCTGAAAAGCCCCCCGCCCCCTTTCCGGAGGCATTAAAGGAAAGGAGAGTGATTGACGACAAGGATCTATTCGACACTTTCAGTAAATGTGAAGTAAATATCCCACTCCTCAAGCTTGTCAAGAGTATACCAAGGTACGCTAAGTTTCTAAAGGAGCTATGCACCATCAAACGAAACCAGAAGCTGAAGGGCAAGGAAAAAGTCAAGGTTAGAGAACGCGTATCCGCTGTATTCCAGAGGCGTCTGCCAAAGAAGTGCGGCGATCCAGGTATGTGGAGCATTCCTTGTATTATTGGTGACACTAAGTTTGAAAGAGCTATGCTTGATCTTGGTGCCTCCATTAATGTTTTGCCCTATTCTCTCTATGAATCTCTTGGACTTGGACCTCTGCAGGAAACAGGAATTGTAATTCAATTAGCTGTTAGGTCTAGTGTCTACCCTAGAGGAGTAGTAGAGGACGTTCTTGTTATGGTGGATAAATTGATATTCCCTGCAGATTTTTATGTCTTAGATATGGAAACAGATACAAAGGCAACCCCTATACTGTTAGGTAGGCCATTTTTGAAAACTGCTAAGACTAAACTTGATTTGCAAAGTGGGACACTTTCCATGGAACTTGATGGGGGAAAAAGTGGAATATAACATATATGAAGCTATGAAACATCCTAACAAAGACCATTCTTTATGCTCAATTGACGTGATTGACTCTATTGCACAAGATGTATTTGATATTTCTGATCTTGATGAGTTGCAATCCATTGTTGAGAACAATTTGGATTTTTCCCATGAGGAATATTCTTTACCATCTAACATGCAGGAAGTCATAGCTCAACTGGATGCATATGGTAAGTATCCTTTAGATCCTTTGGGCATTGGCCCCACTTTACTAAATCCGAGCGAGAAGCTTGTTCCCTCTGTCGAACAGGCCCCCAAGATTGAATTGAAACCGTTGCCAGATCATCTCAAGTACGCCTTTCTTGGAGCCAACGATACTCTGCCAGTCATTGTGTCTAGTAAGCTATTTGCAGACCAGGAAATAAAGCTATTAGGCGTGCTCAGGGAGTACAAGACTGCGATAGGATGGACCATTGCAGACATAAAAGGAATAAGTCCCTCGACTTGTATGCATAGGATTCTACTTGAAGATGGAGCCAAACCATCCAGGCAGCCGCAGAGAAGGCTCAATCCTCCAATGATGGAAGTGGTCAAGAAGGAAGTGCTGAAACTCCTCAAAGCTGATATGATCTTCCCCATTTCAGATAGCCAATGGGTAAGCCCAACCCAGGTTGTTCCTAAGAAAGGAGGTATCACTATAGTGAAAAATCAACAAGGGGATTTAGTTCCTACAAGGACCACCACAGGATGGAGGGTGTGCATTGACTACCGTAAGCTGAATGCGGTAACTCGGAAAGACCATTTTCCCCTGCCCTTTATTGATCAAATGCTAGAACGCCTTGCTGGACGCCCCTATTACTGCTTTCTCGACGGGTATTCAGGATATTTTCAGGTGGCCATTGCGCCAGAAGACCAGGAGAAAACCACTTTTACATGTCCCTTTGGAACCTTTGCATACCGCAGAATGCCATTTGGATTGTGTAATGCACCCGGTACCTTTCAACGATGTATGGTTAGTATTTTCTCTGAATATGTTGAGAAATTTATTGAGGTATTCATGGATGACTTTACAGTGCATGAGACTAGCTTTGACTCATGTTTGAACCATTTGGCACTTGTACTTAAAAGATGTGTTGAAACCAATTTGGTTTTGAATTATGAAAAGTGTCATTTTATGGTAGAACAGGGGATAGTACTTGGTCATATTGTCTCCGCTAGGGGTATTGAGGTCGATAAGGCGAAGATTGATGTAATTCAGTCTTTTCCCTATCCTACTAATGTGCGTGAAGTGCGTTCCTTTTTAGGTCATGCAGGTTTTTACCGAAGATTTATCAAGGACTTCTCTAAGATCTCTTCACCCCTATGCGAGCTACTGAAGAAGGAGGTGACCTATGCATTTACTGATGAGTGTAAGAAGGCGTTTGATTGCTTGAGAGAACACCTGACAAGTGCACCCATCATTCAGGCACCTGACTGGTCTCGCCCGTTTGAAATCATATGCGACGCTAGTGACTATGCAGTTGGAGCAGTTCTAGGACAGAAAGTGGGACGTGCCTCCCATGTGATTCATTATGCTTCCATGACTCTGAATGGAGCCCAGAGGAACTACTCCACTACTGAGAAGGAGATGCTGGCAGTTATCTTTGCCTTGGAGAAGTTTAGGCAATATCTTTTGGGAGTCAAGGTGATTATCTATACAGATCATGCCGCTCTTCGTTACCTCATGACGAAGAAAGAAGCAAAGCCAAGATTAATCCGATGGGTTCTCCTTCTCACTGAATTTGATGTGGAGATCCGTGATAAGAAGGGAACGAAGAACCTAGTAGCTTATCACCTGAGTAGACTCGTACATGAGGAAGATCAGCCCGGAAAACAGAACCCCATTCACGGAACCTTCCCAGACAACACACTCTTTATGATCGAAGAAAGTTCAGGAAGTGCTCACCGCCCCGTGGCCCCCATTACCGCGACCCGGCGACTTGTAGCCAGTATGAAGCTGGGCGATCCACCGCCCCGCGGTAACGTTCACCGCGACCCGGCGGCATATTTACTTGAGAACCAGGGAAGCTCACCGCGGCCCGCGGCGACAGTACCGCCCCGCGACAACATCTCCGGTGTTCCACTTTACTCTGTAGACACTTATGACCCCTCTCCTCACATAGCCATGGACGTCTTCGAAATCCATTCTTTCAGGCAGTGGTACGCAGATATCGTGAACTATTTGGTCCGAGAGGAACTACCCCCGGATTACACCAAAGCTCAAAAGGCGAAGGTCCGTAGAGAGGCCCGTCATTATGTTTGGGATGATCCCTACCTTTGGAAGCATTGTATCGATCAGGTAGTGCGCCGGTGTCTTCCGGACAATGAGGTACAATCTGTCCTTACCTTCTGTCATTCTGAAGCATATGGGGGTCATTTTGGAGCAAATAGGACTGCTAGGAAAGTATTGGAGGCGGGATTTTATTGGCCACACATCTTTCGGGATGCTTACGCCTTTTTCAAATCCTGTGACCGATGCCAAAGGGTTGGAAATATCACTAGGAGGAATGAGATGCCGCAATCGTCATTAATCTTTTGTGAGGTCTTTGATGTTTGGGGAATGGAATTTATGGGACCCTTTCCTAGCTCTAATGGAAATCTTTATATATTGCTTGCGGTGGACTACGTTTCCAAGTGGGTGGAAGCAAAGGCCACCAGGACTGATGACTCTAAAGTCGTAGCAGGTTTTCTTAAGGAGAACATTTTCTCAATATTTGGGATACCCAAAGCTTTAATTAGTGACAGGGGAACCCATTTCTACAACAAGACAGTGACTGCCCTACTGAAGAAGTATCATGTCACCCAGAGAATCTCGACAGCCTATCACCCTCAAACTAATGGGTAGGCCGAGAACTCCAACAGAGTGGTTAAATCTATCTTGGAGAAAATAGTTACAGCTAATCGTAGGGATTGGAGTACCAAACTCAGTGATGCACTGTGGGCATATCGCACAGCCTTCAAGACTCCGATAGGAATGTCTCCTTTCCGGTTGGTATTCGGAAAAGCCTGCCACCTCCCTGTAGAGCTTGAGCATAAAGCATGGTGGGCAATAAAGAAATGCAACATGCAACTGGATGAAGTGGGAGATTTTCGGAAGCTACAACTGCAAGAGCTCGAGGAGCTGCGCCTTGAGGCATATGAGAACTCGGTCAGCTATAAGGCGAAGACCAAGCAGTGGCATGACAAGCAAATTCTGAGAAAGGATTTTAAGCCAGGGGATAAGGTCCTCCTTTTTCAATCTCGGCTTAAGCTCTTTGCTGGAAAACTGAGATCCAAGTGGAGAGACCCTTATGAAATTGCTGAAGTACACCCCCATGGCGCCATTGGATTGATTAACCCCAAGACAGGCAACATTTTCAAAGTGAATGGCCACAGGTTGAAACCTTATTATGAAGGCTTTGACCCGAACCATGTTGACGCGGCAAGTTTTGAGTCCCCTGAAGCTGAAATCTGATAGGCCACAGCCTACGTCGAGCCAACGACGTTAACCAAGGCGCTGCTCGGGAGGCAACCCGAGGTATTTTCCTTTTTCCTTTTCTCTTCTTTTGATTTCTTCTTTTCTTAGACTTTTTCGTATTTTCTTTTTCCTTGTTTCGTTCGCCTGCTACTAACAATTCAGGTACGAAAGTAAATGGAGGCGAGTTCAACTCCCCAGAAGCCTCAAGACCGCCCCGCGGTAAAGCCTGGGTAATTTCACTCAATCCCGATTTAAAAAAAAAAACATAAAAAATAAATAAAATATTTTCCAAGTTGGATACAAAGGATTTGACGGTTTCAGTTGGATCGCCTCGCGGTCCGGTACCTGGTATTTACCTTCATCACACTCATTAAACACTCCCGCCAATACCCTAATCCCCTCATTCTTTTTTCTCTTCCCTTCTCTCTCTCTCTTTGCCGTGCCCCCCTTCCCCCTCTCAAACCCTCAACCTCACACCTCAAATCCCCACATTTCCCTTGTTCTAAGCCTTGGTTGTGGAAGATCCTCATCGCCAACGTCAAATTTGTTTCCTTTTCCCATACCACCACATTGCACCCATCCGACCACCCTGTGGTGTTTGTTAGAGAAGGGTGGTGTTTTGAAGTTTTGGGGGTGTGATTGGATGAAGTTGCGTGTTGTCTAGACTCATCGGAGGGTGAAAGAGGAGTAATAGCACAGTGGCCGCCTCGCGCTGCAACAGTACCGCCTCGCGCGAATCATTTTTTTTATTTGGAGAAGACGGTGAACAGTACCGCCCCGCGGCAGCCCTACCGCGACCCGGCGTTGCTTTTCAGTAGAAGTTCCTGGTCCTCTTCGCCGCCCTGCGGTGAATTGTACCGCCCCGCGGTGACCCCTTAGTGAACCCCGCCTGTGGTTTGTAAGTCCTCTTTGCCTAGCTCTTTCACCAACGTATTCAATTACTGTCATTATGCCGAGGGCTAGGAAGGTTGGCATGACTATAGAGGAGAATGAGGCGTATGATGTGGTTGCGGCGAGACCTGTGCACACACCTTGCTTCTTTGATAGAGGAGCTTTGGCTGAGTTGGGTTTGTTAGAGATGGTCCAACGGTGCTTGGATAAGATGGGATTGGGTGGCTTCCTGGACAAATGTGCCCCTGCTTTCCCCGAGCTTTGCTACCAATTTATCGCCACTTTGTCAAAATACCATACCCGACGCATTATCAATGGAGAAGAGCATAAATACATGGCGGGTATTAAATTCAAGTATGAGGGCAAGGCTTATGAAATGCCACTGGAAGAAATCCGGGAGTTGTTGGGTGTGTCGAAACCACCTACTGCTGGGTGGAAGCAGGGTCCCAATGAGGCTGATATTCGAGACTTCTGGATCTCCGCTACATGGATGTCTGAGTTTAAAAAGGGGAAGGAGACCAGTAACAAGATCGTACACCCTTGTCTCCGCCTAGTTTTTACAGTGTTGATCCGGTCATTTTGCGGAAGTGTGGAGGAGAGGAAAATCTCCCTGAAGCGCCTTGGTCTATTCTCCCCGATGATTGACCCGTTGGATGAGGAGACGCTCGGGTGGGTTATGATATGGCTCCACGAGCTGCGACGGATTCGCGAGGGTGCTGCGCGAGACATCGTTCAGGGAGGTCTGATCACCTTAGTTGCTGCAACCAGGATTCAGATAGACACTATCCCTCAGCCGATCATGCCTGTTCGCTATGACATCCCATGTCTGCGACGGCATGGTATGCTGAACATCTCTCAGGGGCAGTTTCTATGGTGTTCTTATGGAGGTCACATGCTGCGACTCCCTCGCCCCTTGGCCTACCCGCGGGACTTCATAGGATGGTTCATTCCATCTGACGCTGAGGTTATCCCTTCCGACACTGAGGATGAGCCCCAGGCCGCTATTCCTGCTATTATGGATTTTGATCCCCCTGCGTCTGCTGCTGTTTTTGCCTCTACATTGACTTCTGAGATTCCTTGGGATGAGATTTTTGCTCGTTTTGATGCTTTCACACTGCGTCAACACGCTGCAAACGAAGAGATGCTGACTCGCCTGCAAACTTTACAGGCCGACATTGCGCGAGATATCATGAGCCAGTTGAGTTCAGCTGAGGCATTCATACAGGAGCAGTTTCGGGATGCATCCACCTCCGCCAGGCTATCCACCGTATCCACCTTTCTAGTGAGTTTATGTTCTTCCTCCCCTAATTCGTTTTGTCTTCGTCTCTTCATTGAGGACAATGTGTGTTTCAAGTGTGGGGAGGGATTTAGACTTACTGCTTATCACAGTTAGTGTACATAGTCTGTATATGCATTTCATATTTGCATTTTCAATTCTATTCCTAAAAAAAAAAAAAAAAAAAAATTGAAAAAGGCAATCAAAATCCTGGGATGGGCCGAAAACTCGAAAGGGCGGTTCGGGTAAAAAGCAGGTAGTCCGACTGGTATAGACCGGTGCAAAAGTGGACTGGAGTGATATGAGTACATGTGAGATGTCTAGTAAAATGAAATGAGTGGCTAGGTGAAAACCCGAGAGGGCGCCTAGGCAAGATGAGCGTAAAGAAAAAGGAGTGATTTTAGGATCATTCTGGAGGTTGGCGTCATAAGCAGAGGTGATATTAGGAGTTCGGGTAGGTCACTCTGGAGCAATAAGGAGCTAGACATGAGTTAGGAATATATTTATCTCGCATCACTTGTTTTGGTTGTCTGGAGCTGATTGTTGAGTTGTTGTAGTCACTGGTATCATGTCTACTCGCATTTCCTGAGGCCTTGGTGTTTGATGACTGGAGTAGTATCAGTTTTGATTTACTCGGGACGAGTAAAGGTCTAAGTGTGGGGATATTTGATAGGTTCCATTTCAGGCACCCTAACTAGTGATTATTGACATATTTTAAATGGAGTTTTGGTATAGATTTAGGCTAAGTCTGTAATCCAGAAGAATAGTTGAAAAGCAAAGATATTTACAGCTTAGTGGAGAGATGATGGAAGATGGAGGAGAAGATCTGCTCAGAATTCATGGGGGAAGGCTACCATTACTTGGTAGTACAGGAGAGCAGAGGATGAAGACTTGAAGAAGCTGGTCTTGCCGCCCCGCGCCCCTGTTACTTGTTACTCACACGTTATTGCATACAGATAACTGACTCCTTGTGGGATCGACCCGGACTTGCTTGCTATACTCTGTAGTAGGTGAATTAGGATTTCTTTGACAGGAAAACGACACCGGTTTCCGGCCTTGTCACCTACCCAGCATCACAGGGGCTGCATGTTTGTCTTGCCCCGTATCCATCACAAAGAAATCAGCAGGGAAAATCAGCTTATCGACCTCTACTAGAACATCCTGCACGACTCCTTTGGGATACACATAGGACATATCCACCAATTGGATCACTGTCCCCGTCTTCTGTAATGGTCCAAGCTCTAAAGATTCGTACAGTGAGAGAGGCAGTACATTTATAGATGCACCCAAATCCAGCATGGCTTTGTCGAACGTGGTGTCACCTATCTTGCAAGAAATACTGAACATGCCTGAGTCACTGCACTTCTTGGGCAACCACTTTTGCAGCATAGCGGAGACATTCTCACTCACTTGGACCTTCTTCTTTGCTTTCATGCTTTCTTTCTCTTAATCTTGCACATTTCCTTCAAAAATTTTGCATAGCGAGGAATGCTCTTAATCAGCTTGATCAAAGGGATATTTATCTCGCAATTACTGAAGGTTTCAAAAAGTTCCTTGTCGTTTTCCAACCTTCTAGTATCCTTTAGTGCCTCAGGGAAGGGCGCGGGTGGTTTCAGCGAACCAAGCGGAGGAAAATCAGGACGGACATAATCATCGTGGACCACAGCGGGCAAACCGCGGTCGCGGATTGGGTCTCGCGGTCGCGGATCAACAATTGGGCAGTCTGGGGCGGATTGTATGGGGCGGATTGGGTCCCGCGGTCACGGATTGTATTCCGCGGTCGTGAATTGTATTCCGCGGTCGCGGATTAGCTTCAAAATTTTCTTCGTCTCCAGAACTTTTTTCGCGGTCGCGGAAATCTGGCCGCGGTCGCGGAAATTCGCCAATTTTTGCTTCGCCTTCAGTGATGATTCCGCGGTCGCGGAAATCAGGCCGCGATCGCAGAAATTCCTCTGTAGCATCCGTCAGTTCCTTCATTTGTGTTCCACTTCTCAGCGTCATCGCACATACATTCTCCCTCGGGTTTGCTACCGTTTGAGATGGTAATTTCCCCGAATCCCGGGGCTTCAGTTTGCTCACTGCTAGAGAAATCTGCCCCACTTGCTTCTCCAAGTTCTGAATGCTAGACTTCATCTCTTGATTTTGTTGGACCATGGTGTTTGCCAACGTCGATACGCTCTGAGCGAGAGCACTATGTTGTTGGACCATATTGTTTGCCAACGTCGATACGCTTTGGGCGAGAGACTTGATCATGTCATCACTGGACATAGATGAACTTGCGCTCTGGCCTTGAGGTCTAGGGTCATATGGAGCTCTAAATTGTTGTTGTTGTTGACCTCCAGGACACTGAAATTGTTGTTGCTGTAAGAACTGTGGTGGCCTCTGGTGAAACTCCTGATCATCACGACCCTGAGGCGGGTTCTGCTGGTTCCCGTACCTCAAATTTGGGTGATCTCTCCACCCTGGATTATAAGTGTTGGAGTACGGATCATATCTCGGCCTAGGAGGGCCGAAACCTCCAATAGCATTCACTTTAGCAGTGGGTTCTTGCAGCGTTGGACATGCATCTGTAGGGTGCATCGTATCATAGCATAGTCCGCAGGATTTGACTTGCTGCAGGTTGCTCTTCATCATAAACCTCCTCATCATCTCCTTCATCTCAACCATCTCAGAAAGTATTGAGGACGATGGCTGAGAGTCTGCGGCCTTCATTGATTGAGCGCTCGCCCTCTTGCTAAACTGTCTTGAGCCCTCAGATAGCTCAAAGAATATCTCAAATGTTGCAGCTGGCGTCTTGTTCAGAATATTTCCACCACGAGCTGCGTTTACCATTCTTCTCTCATCATCAAGGAGCCCACCATACAAATATAGTACGAGGTCTTGGTCAGAATACACATGGTAGGGACAACTTGAAATCAACCTCTTGAACCTCTCGTAGTACTCATACAGCGTCTCAGTAGCATGCTGTTCAATATTGCTGATGTTCATCTTCAGGCTATTGAGCTTCGTTGCAGGGAAGTACTTCTCCAGGAAGGCTTTCTTCATCTTTGTCCATGTATCTATGCTTCCTGGGGCCAAATAGTAGAACCAATCATTGGTCGAATCCTTCAGAGAGAAAGGAAAGGCCCTCAGCTTGATCTGATCCTCCGTAATATTCCTGGGCTTCATACTGCTGCAGACAACATGGAATTCAGAAAGATGCTTGTTGGGGTCTTCTCCACTCATCCCATGGAAGTGGGGTAGTAAATGGATCAACCCAGATTTGAGCTCAAAGTTCACGCCATCCGCCAACTCTGGAAACTGCACAGCAAGCGGTTGCTGCTCTAGATTCGGTGCCGTCAACTGCCTCAAAGTCGGTGCTTCCTCAGCCATCTCGAGTGGCGTACGGGCTGCTAGACGGTTTCTGGAAAGTGTTCGTTCGATCTCTATATCAAAATATAAAAGTGGAGAGTCAGTAACACGGGTGTGGACCATAAGATAGGTCCACACAAAATTTGGCACACAAACAAACACAAAGAAAAATTAAAACTATGCCTCCCCGGCAACGGCGCCAAATTTGATAAGCACTACGACTTTAGCCTCATCAAATTTGACGTCATTGTAGTATAGTGGTAAGTATTCCCGCCTGTCACGCAGGTGACCCGGGTTCGATCCCCGGCAACAGCGCCAAATTTGATGAGGCTAAAATCGTAGTGCCTATTAAAGTAATCCTCAAAAACCTAACTAAGTATAGTAGGCAAGCAAGGGTCGAATCAAACAGGGAGGTAAGCAATCTTCCTAAGTACAAAAGGTTGTATGCCAATAGTAACAAAAGGGGGGTTTTGGTTTGTATCAAGTAAACAAAGTAAATCAAAGCAAAAGATGTAATCTATGGGTGAGAAGTAACTTAGCCAGACAAATATCCACCATTCAGTTTGATTGGTTGATCCTAGATTATCTCAATTCCTTCCAATGAATATTCTTGTCCCTATTCTGAAATAGTTATCAGTCCAACCAGTCCTGGTTATCCTAACTATCAAATAACCAAGAAACCATCAAGATTCAATTCAATAGCAGCAGTAAGCATAGAAATTAACCAGGATACATGTAACGAGGCTAAAATCGTTATGCCAAATCAAAGTAATCCTCAAAAACCTAACTAAGTGTAGTAGGCAAGCAAGGGTCAAATCCCACAGGGAGGTAGCAATCTTTCTAAGTGCAACAGTTGTATGTCAATAGTAACAAAGGGGGGTTTTGGTTTGTAATCAATGTAACAAAGTCAATAAAAGCAAAAGGATGTAATCAATTGGTGAGAAGTAACTTAGCCAGACAAATATCCACCATTCATTTGATTGGTTGATCCTAGATTATCTCAATTCCTTCCTATGAATATTCCCGTCCCTATTCGGAAATAATTATCAGTCCAACCAGTCCTGGTAACCCTAACCGATAAACGATCAAGAAACTATCAAGATTTAATCTAAACGCAGCAATAAGCATAGAAATTAGCCAGGATACATGCAATACCAAACAACCCGTCAGCATTTAACACGTAATCAATTCTCTTCACAATAAACTAGTCCAACCAGTCCTAGAATATCATGTTTGCTACACAGGATAAGGGATTTCAACCAGAAATATCCAAACCCTAGCAATAAACAATTACTAATATCAACTAGTTGATCAGGCCAGTCAAATCAGCAAGAATCATTGGGATTAAGCACAAAGAGAAAATATATAATCAAAGGAAAGGAAATAGAGTTATAATCTCACAACCAAGTACAAACGAAGGCTTCAATCGTCGGACTAAGAAAAAGTTGCTTAGTTCTTCATAGTCTTCAAAGCGTAAAAACTCCAACGGAAAAACTGAACGATAATGTATATTGCTTCACTGAATGAAAAGAGGCTGCTAACTAATCATATGGAAAAACTAGCAAACCCTAATCTAAAGATAAGAAATAATATCTAAAAGGAAACTAACGAAATTAAAAGAAATAAAAGAAAAAGAAATAAAATAAAGTAAACTCGGACGAAAAGGAAATCCCGCTTCCGCGTCTGTGAATAGTATCCGTGACCGCGGAAAACTTTCTGTTGTCTTCTTGCTGTTTCTTCAATCCGCGACCGCGGCGGCTCCTTCCGCGCCCGCGGAAATGTTGTTGTTGCTCTTCTTGCTCTCGTCTTCGGTCTTCTCTTGTGGCTTTCTCCTCCATCTATTTAAGTCTTCATTTAAGCACTTCAAAACCACCAAATCAATATTTCTTCTCCACAACTCCATTCTCCTGACTTATGCTCTAAATACACAAATGGTACCTACAACTCCGATAACAACTCCTAGTTAAGCACTACAAAGTAGAGCTGATCAAATTCCCCCATGCTTAAACCTTGCTCGTCCTCGAGTAAGCTAATAGAAACCTACTCCTCCAATGAAATACCCAAGGTCTCAGGAAGCATAGCAAAACCATCTCCACTAAGAACTGCACCTAAACATGAATCTCCAGGGCACCAACACATCAACACAACACACAAGCTTAAAGGAAAGCAGAGTACTTCCCCCAAGCTTAACCCGGACACCATAGAGTGAATAAAAATATCTAATCCTAGCCTCCATCTATCTTCTTATAACTCCCAGAATGACCTATCTGAATCCTCCTTATATCACCTCTTCTTATGTCACCACGCCAGGAAAAATGAGGAATCCTAATAATCACTCTTCTTCTTTTCACTCATTTTGCCAAGGCGCCCTTCCGGGTTTTCACCAAGCCACTCATTTCATTTTTCAATAGATGGGCTCACAAAAACTCACATCACTCTTGACCTCTTATTACCCCAGCTTAATGCTGGTCCAAGCCACCTGCTTATTGCCTAAGCCGGCCTTTCGGGTTTTCAATTTATCCCAATATTTATTTTTGTCTTTTTTCATATTTTTGACTTTTTCAATTTCATTGTTTTTTTCTATTCAGACGACCCGCAAGTATAGATCACTCCCCTATGCTTAAACATTGCATTGTCCTCAATGTAATGAAAGACAAAAAAGATGAAGCAAATGGAAGGGCAGAAAAGTACTCACAATTGTCGCCGAGGTGGCCTAGATGTGGGCGTCGGAGCTGGCGGTAAATCAATGAAAACACAAGTCTCTAGTGTTGCGCGGTCCTTCTCAAACAAACTCCACGTGCAACCAAATAAATCCACTATAAGGTGTAGTGGTACATCAAAGAATCGGGGTTGCACGGGCCTTCAACGAACACATAGTTGGAGCCCTAATGTAATCATGTTGTGGGCTCTGGTGTTCCTCCTCGTCAGCTGTCGAATGTCGGGCCATCATCTGTGCCAAATAAAAATGTGGGACTAATGTCTCCTTTTTGGCAGCATGATGCGCACCATCTCTCAAAGTAAAATGCAAACAGTTGGGCCGCGATCGTAGAAAAACATCGATTTTTTTTTCTTCTTCAGGGAAAGGAGACTTATAGTGGCAAATCCGCGGTCGCGGCAATATATCCGCAGTCGCGGAAAAGCTTCTGGTGCGAGTTGAACACCGTCTTCTAAGTTTGGCTTCGGGTCTCCTTCCTACATGTTAGTCTAAAACAAAAACGAAACAACAATAATAAAAGCTAGAAAGGAAAAACAAGAAAAGAATTTCATACCTCGGGTTGCCTCCTGAGCAGCGCCTTGGTTATTGACGTGGCTCAACATAATGCCCTTCAGCTCAGCTTGGGTTGTCCACTTCAACCGAACACTTGGGGTCACAATCAGGAGGGTGTCTCTTTGCGTCATCTATGTTGTGCTCGACCCTCACCCCATCAAACTCCATGGTGAGTGAATCACTACTCACATCAATTTTCATATTCGCCGTTTTTATGATCGGCCTACCCAGCATCACAGGGGCTGCATGTTTGTCCTGCCCCGTATCCATCACAAAGAAATCCGCAGGAAAAATAAGTTTATCAACCTCTACTAGAACATCCTGCACCACTCCTTTGGGATATACATAGGAATTATCCACCAATTGGATCACTATCCCCGTCTTCTGTAATGGCCCAAGCTCCAGGGACTCATATAGTGAGAGAGGCAGCACAATGATAGATGCACCCAAATCCAGCATAGCGTTATCGAACGTGGTGCCACCTATCTTGTAGGGAATAGTGAACATGCCTAGGTCATTGTACTTCTTTGGCAACCGCTTTTGCAGCATAGCAGAGACATTCTCGCTCACCTGGACCTTCTTCTTCGCTTTCACAACTTTCTTCCTTTTTATCTTGCACAACTCCTTTAAAATTTTTGCATAGCGAGGTATGCTCTTAACTAGCTTGATCAAAGGAATGTTTACCTCGCAGTTGCTGAAGGTATCGAAGAGCTCCTTGTCGTTTTACAGCTTTCTGGTGTCCTTTAGTGCCTCGGGAAAGGGTGCGGGCGGCTTCAGCGAACTGAGCGGATGGAAATTCGGTCGAACATAATCGTCGTGGGCATCAGCTGGCAAATCGCGATCGCGGGTTGGATCCTGCGATCGCGGATCAACATCTGCACAATCTGGGCCTCCAGGGAGTTTTCCACGGTCGTGGAATTCTGTCCGCGGTCGCGGAAATTCGCCGATTTTCTTCTCGCTTCCAGGAACAATTCGGCGATCGCGACAGTCCTCTCTGCGCCCGCAGAATTCTTTCTGTTGTCCACGAGCTTCCTCCATTTGTGTTCCGCTCCTCAGTGTCATTGCACATACGTTCTCCCTCGGGTTTGCTACCGTGTGAGATGGTAGTTTCCCCGAATCCCGGGCTTCCAGTCTGCTCACTGCGATAGAGATTTTCCCCACTTGCTTCTCCAAGTTTTGAATACTAGACTTGGTCTCATGCTGAAATTGTATCACGATGTTCTTCATGACAGACACCGTCTGAGTAATACCGGTCATGTACTGCGTAAGAGACTTGATCTGATCGTCACAATTTGATACGCTCTGAGCGAGAGACTTGATCATGTTGTCACCGAGCATAGATGAACTTGCGTTTTGGCCTTGAGGTCTTGGGTCATATGGAGCTCTAAATTGTTGTTGTTGACCTCCAGGCTGCTGATATTTTTGTGGGCGCGGTAGAAACTATGGCGGCCTCTGGTGAAACTCTTGATTATCATGACCCTGAGGATTCTACTGGTTCCCGTATCTCAAATTGGGGTGATCTCTCCACCCTGGATTGTAAGTGTTGGAGTACGGGTCATATCTTGGTCTAGGAGGACCAAAACCTCCTATAGCGTTCACTTCAGCAGTGGGCTCCTGCAGCATGGGACACGCATCAGTCGGATGCATCGTGTCATAGCAGATTCCACAAGACTTGACTTGCTGCTGGCCACCCTTCATCATAAATCTCCTCATCATCTCCTTCATCTCAACCATCTCAGAAAGTAGTGAGGATGATGGCTGAGACTCTGCAGCCTTGACTGTGTGAGCGCCCTCTCTCTTGCTAAACTGTCTTGAGCCCTCAGATAGCTCAAAGAATATCTCAAATGCTGCAGCTGGAGTCTTGTTTAGAATATTTCCACCACAGGCTGCGTTAACCATCCTTCTATCATCATCAAGGAGTCCACCGTACAAATAAAGTACGAGGTCTTGGTCAGAATACCCATGGTAGGGACAACTAGAGATCAACCTCTTAAACCTCTCATAGTACTCGCACAACGTCTCAGTGGCCTGCTGTTCGATGTTCCTGGTGTTCCTCTTTAGGCTATTGATATTGGTCGCAGGGAAGTACTTTTCCAGGAAGGCTTTCTTCATTTTAGCCCATGTATCAATGCTTCCTAGGGCCAAATAATAGAACCAATCATTGGCCGCATCCTTCAGAGAGAGGGGAAAGGCCCTCAGCTTGATCTGGTCCTCAGTAATATTCCGTGACTTCATACTGCTGCAGACCGCGTGGAATTTAGAAAGATGTTTGTTGGGCTCTTCTCCACTCATCCCATGGAAGTGGGGTAGTAAGTGAATCAACCCAGATTTGAGCTCAAAATTCACGCCATCAACAAGCTCTGGAAACTACACAGCAAGCGGCGGTTCTAGATTCGGGGCAGACAACTGCCTCAAAGTCGGTGCTTCTTCAGCCATCTCTAGTTGTGTACGGGCTGTCACACGGTTTCTGGAAAGTGTTCGTTCGATCTCTGTATCAAAATCTAACAGTGGAGAGTCAGTAGCACGGGTGTGGACCATAAGATAGGTCCACACAAAAATTGGCACACAAACACACACAAAGAAAAATTAAAACTTGCCTCCTCGGCAATGGAGCCAAATTTGACGAGACTAGAATCGTTATGCCAAATCAAAGTAATCCTAAAAAACCTAACTAAGTATAGTAGGCAAGCACGGGTCAAATCCCACAAGGAGGTAACAATCTTTCTAAGTGCAACAGTTGTATGTCAATAGTAACAAAGGGGTTTTTTGGTTTGTAATCAATGTAACAAACTCAATAAAAGCAAAAGGATGTAATCAATTGGTGATAAGTAACTTAGCCAGACCAATATCCACCATTCATTTGATTGGTTGATCCTAGATTATCTCAATTCCTTCCTATGAATATTCCCGTCCTTATTCTGAAATAGTTATCAGTCCAACCAGTCCTGGTAACCATAATCGATAAACAATCAAGAAACTATCAAGATTTAATCTAAATGCAGCAATAAGCATAGGAATTAGCCAGGATACAAGCAACACCAAACAACCCGTCAACATTTAACACGTAATCAATTCTCTTCACAATAAACTAGTCCAACCAGTCCTAGAATATCATGTTTGCTACACAAGATAAGGGATTTCAACCAGAAATATCCAAACCCTAGCAATAGACAATTACTAATATCAACTAGTTGATCAGGCCAGTCAAATCAGCAAGAATCAATGGGATTAAGCACAAAGAGAAAATATATAATCAAAGGAAATGAAATAGAGTTATAATCTCACAACCAAGTACAAACGAAGGCTTTAATCGTCGGACTAAGCAAAAGTTGCTTAGTTCTTCATAGTCTTCAAAGCGTAAAAACTCCAAGGGAAAAACTGAACGATAATGTATATTGCTTCACTGAATGAAAAGAGGCTGCTAACTAATCATATGGAAAAACTAGCAAACCCTAATGTAAAGATAAGAAATAATATCTAAAAGGAAACTAACGAAATTAAGATTAAAAGAAATAAAATAAAGTAAACTCGGACGAAAAGGAAATCCCGCTTCCGCGTCTGTGAACAGTATCCGTGACCGCGGCATGTCTTCCGCGACCGCGAAAAACTTTTTGTTGTCTTCTCGCTGTTTCTTCAATCCGCGACCGCGGCGGCTCCTTCTGCGCCCGCAGAAATGTTGTTGTTGCTCTTCTTGCTCTCGTCTTTGGTCTTCTCTTGTGGCTTTCTCCTCCATCTTCTTAAGTCTTCATTTAAGCACTTTAAAACCACCAAATCAATACTTCTTCTCCACAACTCCATTCTCCTGACTTTTGCTCTAAACACACAAATGATACCTAAAACTCCGGTAACAACTCCTAGTTAAGCACTACAAAGTAGAGCTGGTCAACATGCAATACTTAACAACTCGTCAATACTCGACATGTAATCAATTCTCTTCACAATAAACTAGTCCAACCAGTCCTAGAATATCATGTTTGCTACACAAGATAAGGGATTTCAACCCGAAATATCCAAACCCTAGCAATAGACATCTACTAATATCAACTAGATGATCAGGCCAATCAAATCAGTAAGAATCAATGGGATTAAGCACAAAGAGAAAATATATAATCAAAGGAAAATAAATAGAGTTATAATCTCACAACCAAATACAAACGAAGGCTTCAATCGTCAGACTAAGCAAAAGTTGCTTAGTTCTTCATAGTCTTCAAAGCATAAAAACTCTAAGGGAAAAACTGAACGATAATGTGTAAACTTGAATGAATCTGAATTCTCAATAAGCTGCTCTCTAAACTAGGTTATAACCCTAGCAAAACCTAAAACTAAAGAGATAAGAAATAAAATCTTAAAAGGAAACTAAAACAAAAATAAAATAAATAAAATAAAATAAAATAAATAAAGTCGGACGAAATCCCGGCTCCCGCGCGTGAACAGTGACTGCGATCGCGGCAAGATATCCGCGACCGCGGAAAACTTTCTGATGTCTTCGCTGTTTGTTGCATTATTCCGCGACCGCGGCGGTGACTTTCGCGCCCGCGGAAAACTTCCTGTAGCGACTTCTTCTTCTCTGCTCGTGGTCTTCTCTTGTGGCTTTCTCCTCCATCTTCTTAAGTCTTCATTTAAGTACTAAAAACCACCAAATCAACATTTCTTCTCCACAACTCCATTCTCCTAACTTATGCTCTAAACATACACAAACGGTACCTAAAACTCCGGTAACAACTCCTAGTTACGCACTACAAAATAGAGTTGATCAGTACTTTATACCTACATTCTACATGAAGCCGATGGACCAAACACTCATGTTGCTCAAGGTACTTTGTACCTACATTTTACATCACTTTGCATATTATTAATTCGGGTGCTACGCATTCCTTTGTTTCAGAGAACTGTGTGGATAAGTTAGGATTAAAATGCAAAGAGGCTTGCGAACCATTTGTGGTTAATCTTCCCAATGGGGAACATTTAGCAGGAACCAAGCAGTTGTCGGAATTTCCGGTGACCATTCAAGGTCGGAAGTTCAAAGCTGACTTGATCTGTATAGCCATGGCTCTATACGACATTATTCTCGAGATGGACTGGTTGACACGTCATGGGGTGGTGATCGACTTTAATACGAGGACGGTGACAGTTTCATCTGGGGGCTAGTTTGTGTGTAAGATTAAGGGTCGTAATGACGCCGATAACGAAAAGTTGATAAACGCAATGTCTATGTTTAAGTTACTTCGATAAGGTTGTGTCGGATACTTGTGTTATCTGGATAAACCCAAAAAGGATGAAATCTGTTTTCACAACATTCCTACCATGTGTGAATTTGCCGATGTTTTTCCGGAGGAAATTCCAGGGTGGCCCCTAAATCGTGACGTGGAGTTTACTAATGATCTAGAACCTGGTACGATACCGATTTCCAAGGCATCGAATGGCTCTAGTAGAGATGCAGAAATTGAAGAATCAACTGGAAGAGTTGTTTGAGAAATGATACATAAGACCGAGTGCATCACCTTGGGGTGCTCCGGTCTTATTTGTCAAGAAGAATGACGGTTCGTTTAGGCGTTGCCTTGATTATCGAGAATTGAACAAGGTCACTATCAAGAATAAGTATCCTTTGCCAATGATAGATGATCTTCTAGATCAGCTGTAAGGAGCTAAAGTCTTTTCCAAGATTGATATGAGGTTTGGACATCACCAGCTCAAGATTCGTGAGAAAGATATTCCGAGGACTGCATTTCAGACAAGATATGGTCACTACGAGTTCGTAATCATGCCATTTGGGCTTACGAATGCTCTAGCAGTTTTTATGGACTTGATGCATAGGTGCTTTCATCAGTATCTGGATAAGTTCGTGGTGGTGTTTATTGACGATATTTTGATATACTCGCCAAATGAAGAAGCTCATGAGGAACATCTTCATATTACGTTATCAATCCTTAGAATGAACCAGCTGTATGCTAAGCTATCTAAGTGTGACTTTTGGTTGAAGGAAGTGGCATTTTTGGGCCATGTGATCAACAAGAATGTGCTAATGGTTGACCCCTAGAAGATTGAAGCGATAAATAATTGGAAGCGACCTCAGAATGTGAAGGAAGTGTGCACTTTCTTAGGACTTGTTGGGTATTACCGACGGTTCGTAGAAGGATTTTTGAAAATCGCTCTACCCATGACCGGATTGCTCCGCAAGGTTCACAAGAAGTTTGTGTGGAATGAAAAATGCGAGGCCAACTTTCTGAAGTTGAAGGAGTGCCTGACGTCAACACAGTGTTGGAACTACCAGAAGGAACTCAGGGTTATGTGGTTTACAGTGATGTTTCGAAGCAAGGTTTGGGATGTCTACTGATGCAGAAGGGGAAGTTATTTCATACGCATCTCATCAGCTGAAGCCTTATGAAGCAAATTACCCGACCCATGATTTGGAATTAACAACTGTGGTTTTTGCGCTGAAGATTTGGAGGCACTACCTTTACGGTGTCAAGTGTCAAATCTTCACCGACCACAAGAGTTTGAAGTATGTCTTTACGCAGAAAGAGCTGAACATGAGGCAATTACGCTGGTTGGAGTTGCTCAAGGATGACGATATTGAGTTGCTTTATCACCTAAGAAAGGCTAATGTAGTAGCCGATGCATTGAGCTGAAAGACGACTCATGAAATTGTGGTATCATTACTTACTGCTCAGACAGAGTTGCAACGAGAACTGTTAAGAAGCGAGATCGAAGTTTTATTTGATCACCAACAGGGACCCCTGAGTATTCTCGAAATTCAGGCTATGTTGCTTGATTAGATCAAGAAGAGACAAGTTGACGACTTTGTCTTAGTAAAGTTGTGTAGTGATGTTCTTGAGGAAAAAGCTCCAGGATTTGTGATTTAGGATGATGGATCACTTTGGTTTCAAGATCGGGTCTGTGTGCCTAACATCGACGACATCCATCAGTTTTGTATTCTGTACATCCAAGATCTAGCAAGATGTACAAGGACTTGAGAAAGAACTTCTGGTGGCCTAATATGAAGTGGGACGTAGCAGAGTTCGTGGCAAAATGCTTGAATTCCAGAAAGTGAAGATTGAACATCGAAGGCCAGGGGGAGAATTGCAACCTCTTTTGGTTCCAGAATGGAAGTGGAAGGATATTGCAATGGACTTTGTTACATGTTTGCCCAAAACTCAGGACTAGAAGGATGCTATATGGGTGATCATTAATTGACTCACAAAAAGTGCTCATTTTGTGGCTATCAAGTCAACTTAGGGAACCCAGAAGCTATCTGAAGTGTTCTTACACAATATAGTTAGTCTACATGGTACGCTCACAACCATTGTATCTAATCGTGATGGCCAATTTATGTCGAAATTCTGGAAAGAATTGCATAAGGCCATGGGGATTGAGTTGAGATTCAGTACTGTATTTCATCCTAAATGGATGGGCAGTCGGAGAGGACAATCCAAACACTTGAGGATATGCTGAGAGCATGTGTGCTCGATTGACCAACAAGTTGGGAGAACAGTTTGAGTTTGATAGAGTTCACTTACAACAATAGTTGACATTCAACCATCAAGATGGCCCCGTTTGAGGCATTGTATGGTCGGAAGTGCAGATATCCAATCTGTTGGGATGAGAATGCCGATAAAATATTTCTAGGACCTGAATTGGTCGAAATAATTACCTCGGATATTGCTTTGATCAGACATAAGATGCTTACAGCTCAGAGTCGACAGAAGTCGTATGCTGATTTGAAGCAAAGGAATGTTGAGTTCGACGTTGGTGATAAGGTGTTTGTTAAGGTGTCACCAACCAAGGGTGTGTTTAGGTTTGAAAAGCGTAGGAAGCTCAATCCTTGCTATGTTGGGCCATTTGAGATCCTTGACCGAGTCGGATCTTTGGCATATTGTTTAGCATTGTCTCCCGAAGCACATCCAATGCACAATGTATTTCATGTCTCATTGTTGAGAAAGTATGTACCGAATGAGTCTCATGTTCTGAGTTATGAAGACACCGAGATTAAACCAAATGGGACATACGAGGAACGACTAGTTCGTATCTTAGAGCATCGAGAGAAACACTTGCGTAATAAAGTGGTTCCTTTGGTTTAAGTCTGGAACCGAGGAAGTTACTAGGAAAACCTGAGAGACCGAAGCTGATATGCATAGTCGTTTTCGTGAGCTATTTTCGACCTAGTTTCGGGGTCAAACATTTTTGTAAGGGGGTAGTATTATAATATCCCTCATTTTTATGTAACGGTATTTATGTAATTTCTAATTTTGTTTCTAATAAAAGAATTTTGGTCTTTATTGAATTATTCCAAAAAGAGAAATAGATTAATGGTTCTTATCCTAGGTTATTACAACTTTAAGTTATGGGTTATTTAGATTTATTTTAACATTATGTTAATTTAAATTTAAATAAATTTATTAATTTAACCTAAATTTTTTGAATTAAGATTAACAATATGCTAATAAAGATTTAAATATGGTTAATTTTATAAGAAAGTGTGACTTAAGTTTAATTTTAGCCTAATTTAATTTTTCTTAAATATTAAATTTAGGTTAAAATATTTATATAAACATATGATAATAAAATAAATAAGTTTGGTAATTTTTGAAATTTTAAATAAAGGAATTTTTACCAGCAAAAAAATGTGCAAATAGGATGAATTTGCGGGTGGCTGTGCGTGAACAACTCACCTTTCTTCAACCTTTAGCAACACATATGGAAGCTTGATTTCATGGCCGATTTTGCCCCAAATTTGAGCGGGATTTTCGAATTTGAAGCTTGGACTTTTTAGGTAAGGATCATATGTGTACTATCCCCCAAAAATCGGGAATCGAATCCCCCCAAGTTGTCCCAATTTCCCCCGAAAAGGTAAACTAACTCTAGAATGCGTCATTTCATTTGTTTGACAAAAAATCGATACGATTTGGGATTGTTTTGAGCCATAGTTTGCACGATCGTGTAGATCACTTTAAGGGCAATCAAACCCCTATAAAATAGGGCTTCACTCATGGATTAAATTCATCCAATTTCGATCGAAAACTCTCGACTCCACTCGTTAGGTCGCGACTGTTCTTCAAGCTTTTCCGACCACCACGAAGCTCCACCTCCGTAATTTAATCCATCAATAGCTCCACCTAATTGTCCTCTTCAAAAGCGCTCTAGCCCCTACCCCGATGGTGCTCCGACGAGGCGCAATTTTCCAGTTTTCCCGTCGGTACCAAACGTGACCTCCGGTAGCTTTTTACCCAATTTGATTTTCTTTATTTTGATTTCATTTTAACTAATCTTGATTAATTAGGTTAATCTGGATTAATGAAAAATATGTTAGGTTATTTTTATTTTATTAATATTAAAATTTGTTTATTATTATCTTATATTATGAATTGTTAACTGATAACATTTCATTTAGATAATATGTTGAGATAGAAATTAATTAGAGTTGTAAATAAATAAATGGGGATTTTCGTGTGGTACCCTTACACAATTGCAATTTCCGCGAGATGCCCACATGAGTTGTTGATGTAAAGAAAAAAAACGGAAACAAAGAAAACAAATCAATATTAGTATAATATCAACATATAGGTTGAAGATCATAAATATTGTAATCTTGATGTTATTACCTTTTAAATGTCTGTATTCTGATGTAGTTTATGTAATGAAAATAAATGAGAAGCTCTAGATTTATAGACGAATATTTGAATGAGATGTAGAGTCTTCTACCACAAGTTTTGGTTGACAAATTTGGACAGATCTTGTAATCGTGATCTTTTTAAATAAAATATATGCTGACATATATTTTATGTGATAACAAGTGATATTATGCCTAATATTATGCAGATCTTGTTTATTCCGTAATAATATTTCATGTGGCTATTTATGGACGGGTTTGTACCAGTGTCACACCACTCTGTGTGTGTTCAGACTGCATTTGCATAATATGTATTTTCAGCCATCATAATGTTTGTGTATTTTTTGTGGCAAAATATGTATTATTGTTAGTTTTTTGGGTGATTTGTTTCTGGTTGGGGTTTACAATTTCAGGTTTTAATATGTTGCAATTTCAGTTTTTGAGCAATGTGTTATCATATATATGAATGTTTAGAGTTTGCGGTTTTTGCAGGTAAATTGTCAATTTTAAAAGGTGCTAGTATAAGTTTTATATGTTGTTTTGTTTTCTGGACAATTATGCATGAATAGTGATTTGATTGTATACAAACACTTTAGGTAATCGATTTTATTTAGAAAGATATACATTATTCAAAACAATCCATTCCGCTGGCAAATCCGGCTGAAATAGGTATAATGTTTTTTTAAGATTTTATTATTTTTTTACTACACAATCAAAAAAAGAGTGATTTGATTGTATACAAACATTTTAGGTCAGAGAATATTAATTGTTTTTTTTAGAAAGATTTTCAATATTTAATACGTTAAAATCTGCTGGAAAATCGGCATAAAATAAACAATACCACTATTTTTTTTACAAAACAACCGAAATAACAGTTTGGTGACACGTGTCAAAAACAATACCACTATGACACGTGTCACCGGAAATTCCGGGTGCATTCTCGGGGCGCGTGTTGTGCAGTCGAGATACTGCTTTAGTAAAAACAATGTGGATAGCAGTTATGAGGGCCTTCTCACAATCTTTCATTATTGCAGTCGGCATCACTCCCAAATCCAAACACAATGCCCGAACTTTTCTCATTATCCACGTGTAATGGTAAATCCTTTCCGCCCGGGTGAATGCATAAGTAATGTTAAACGTCTTATGAGTGTTGGTGAAACCAACAATCTCCACAAGTGGCATTCCATATCTATGGAAAACATTTCATAATACCGAACACAATTTTAAATGAAATACCTTAAAAGTTTTTGTCATAAACTACATATTATTAAAATTTAGGACTTACTTGTTTGTCTTGTATGTCACGTCATGATTATCACGTACGGGAACTTCTTCAACAACCACAACGACTCCGGATTAGCAAAAAATAAGATTACAACCTCATCAGTCTTCACATCCCTCAAATGATGAACTACGTTTGTACAACTCTACCAACATAGCAACATTTGTACAACTCTACCAACTTCCAAATTACAATTGATGTACAAATACAATTTGTATTTTTTTTATAAACGCTTTTTTTTAAACTATGCTCAAAATATAGGTGAAGAATTCTCTTTCAATAAATTGTTATCTCAATCGGAAATTTTTAAACCCCTTTAAAAAACTTTAAGACCTATGAATAAATAATTTCTATTAAATAACATATCAAAAACGCAATTCTTGGCCTATTTCTTTAGGTCATAGATTAGAAAACACTTTTATAAATGAGCGAATACTTCAATATATGTAGAGTAAGAAAGACCGCCTTTGCATAAATTTAAAGATATTTCAATTTTAAAATTTAAACTGAAAGAGAAAAAACATAATCAATTACACATACGCTTATCTCAAGACTATTGCAATGTATTGCCTAACCATAACAAACACTTGTAAGATGAAATTTAAATTAATAGACAAGGCGCAACAATATCAATTAATGATAATGTGTAACGTTTACGTTCTCATTAATTTATTATTTATCATAAATATTGGCGAGTGTTAATTGTTTGATTTTAAGACAATTAAAAATGAGTATAACCATTATTGCCACAATTCAAAATTTTGAAAATGCATTCATTGTACATTCATATTCAATCTAAATTTATATATTCAAATTTGCGTCACAACTGTATTAGAAAAATATCTAATTTAAGAAAAAGATCGTCATTAAAATCTCAAATTTACTAATTAAGATTTATTTTCATGATACGCGCACAAATACATATGAGCAATAAACATCTTACTAAATCAAACTTATTATTTAATTTTTTAAATAAAAAAAATATTTTGAGGCCATTGCCTTGAGATACGTACAACACATAGGCAAATTGTAACTTTTTTATATAAAAGTTTAAAATTTATCTCTAATCTCAAAATGGACTAGAATGCTCAAGTAAATAAACCACAAAGCAAAAGAAGAAGAAAGAGTGCCAGCATGAATAACCCTAGTGATAGATTGGATTAATTTGTGTCCACTCTGGCAATTTAGTACCTTCATTTCTTACAAAAAAAAGCCCAAATAAAAATCGGAGATAACATTTTCCTAAATACGATAATTAAGATTAAGTTTTACCTTAAATAGTAGCATAAGAAGATCCACAAAATCCAACCTCCCTTTCTTTTTCTATTACACTCCTCCTGATCAGCCAAATTCGGCTGATCCAGACGCTGTTTAGCAGAAAAGCAGAGCGAGAGAGAGGAGAAATGGAATTCGTTGACGAGGACCGCAGAGAGGTGGAAGAGCAAAACGACGACGTAGAGGAGCAGCAGCACCAAATCAACATCCAAGCCCAGCCGTGCTCTGGCGGCAGAAAGGGCGGAGTCGGCACCGTCAGGTACAGGGAGTGCCAGAAGAACCACGCTGTCAGCATCGGCGGCCACGCCGTCGACGGCTGCGGAGAGTTCATGCCGGCGGGGGAGGAGGGAACCCTGGACGCCCTCAACTGCGCCGCCTGCGGGTGCCACCGCAACTTCCACCGCAAGGAGGCTGCTGGGGCCCCGGCCCTCCGGCCGGCGCCGCCACCGGCAATGTACCAGTTCCCCCCGGCGTTCTACCGCCCCCCGCCTCCGCCGGCGTACCTCCACCACCCGCAGCCGCTGCGTCAGGCGATGCCGGCGGCGCTGGGGCCGCCGTCCCCGGAGCAGCCAACGAGGGCGAACAGCGGCGGAAGCGGGCAGAAGAGGTTTCGCACCAAGTTCAGCGAGGAGCAGAAGGAGAGGATGAGGGAGCTGGCGGAGAGGCTGGGGTGGCGGATCCAGAGGCACGACGAGGCGGAGGTGCAGCGCTTCTGCCGGGAGGTGGGGGTCAACCGCCAGGTGCTCAAGGTCTGGATGCACAACAACAAGAACCACTTCCCTGCAATTGCAAACCCCTAGCAACCGCGCTTTCCTTTTTTATCTCCAAATAAATTATCCAACTTTTCATTTTCTTAAGTACCTTAATTCTATCTAGCTAGTACTATATATATAGTACTCTTTGAGCAAATGTTTACCTAATTTGAAATGCTTTTAGCTCCCTAGATACTAGATAGGATATCTCTCGTTGTTTCAATTCCCTTATGCATGGATCGATGGAGATCGATTTCATATATAATGGTGAACATTAATCCATCTTGTGTTTTACTAATTGGTCGGCCGGCCGGCCGGAGTTCACTCCACTTCTGTCATTATTATTTAATCATTATATTGTTGATTATGTTCAGCTTTAAAAAAATATTATTTAATTCTTAATTTCTAGGGGAATTGAAGATAATAGAAAAAAGAAATTGAAATTTAGAAAAAAAGAGTTTGTTTGCAAAGTAGTATTACTTCGACGGGTGTCAAAATTGTTGGTTGCAGTAGATACGTTGAAATAGTGTCAAAGATGGTTGCGTCATGGATTTGTTAATTTCTTGCTTCATTTGTAGTGAGCACTGACTAATGACTATGACTAGGTAGTAGAACTGCAGCTGGTAATTAAATAGAAACAAATTGGAAGAAGTGAAGCAGTTTGTTTTAATTTGAAGCTCAGAATCCGGCTAGGTGATGATATCATCACCTACAAATTGCAAATTAATTACAAATAATATAAGCTAAAACATGATATATAGCTAGGATAGAAGGATGAGGGGGCTAACAAGTTGATTCAAACGTGTTGAGCATGCAAATTAATCCCCCTTCTTAATTTTTGTTCCCCTCTTCCATCTGTCATCTCCTCCCTCTCTTTCGTCAACCACCTGCATTTCCAATCAATTAATTCCATGGACAACCCCATACATAACCTTAAACTCACTTCTTACTTAAACACTCTTTAATTTCCTGGCCTTCTAATTAATATATATTGAGAACCAATTGTACGTGAACGGAGGTACTCGAACCTGCATGTGAACACGTCACGATGCACTGTAATGCATATTTTAGTGTGATCCAAAGTTACACGAACATATTTTTTCTGAATAATACGTATACTAACATGCATGACTGTGTAGTGGCTAGTGCATCGTAATTATATTGAAACGTACATGTAGCTATACTAAAATGTACATCTTAGCTATATTAAATTGTGCCCTATTGTGTATATAGCTTGTGTACCAGTGACTATGTAGAGTGGCACAGCTAGAGGTGATCAGAACCGTTGAACCATCGGTTCTGGAATCGCCTGCAACCGAAACCGTAATCGGCTGAAATTGGTTGAAACCGGTTGAGGCCGGTTTCAGTTCTGGTTCATGATTTCATAGAACCGTGGAACCGACAGTTCGAACCGGTTTGGAACCGATGGTTTGAACCAGTTTGGAACCGGCGGTTCTAAACCGGTCCAAATGCCCAACTTACAAACCTTCCTCTTTCTTCCTGAGGCATTCCTACTCACGCTCGCCCTTCATCGGATTTCTCCTTCACCGGCCGCTCACCCTCCACCCCGATGCCGGCGGCAGCACCTCAGGAAGAAAGAGGAAGGTTTGTAAGTTGGGCATTTGGCGAAAAAAATACAAAACTCAAGGATACCACGCAAAATAGGTAAATGGTTGGTACACCTCGTGAATTTTGCTTTACCTCAGGGGTACCAGGCGAAAAACCCATTATGTTTTCTAGTTTAAGAATTTATCATATGATCAAAAATATAAAGGTTAAATAATTAATGTTAATATTTGCATTTTTTATATTCATCTTCTTCTTTTTTAGTTGGAAATTTTTATTAAAATATTATTTTCAATATTAATTTTTATCCAATTAAAAACCGGAACCAAAATCGGCTCAAAATCGGCCGAAATAGGATTCGGAACCGGCAAAATCGGACAGAACCGGACTTGGTCGATTCCGATTTTAGTTCATAAATTTTTAGAACCGAAACCGACGGTTCTAGAGCCAAAAACGTGAACCGTAAACCGTAAACATCTCTATACACAGCCAAGAATTATTGGAAGGAGGGTCATACTGAATTGCAAATGCGGGACACATGCACTAGGGGAGTGAGAGCCACCTATTAACTTTAATTATTATTAACTAAAAATTTGAACTATATTGTTATTCTCAAATGTTATCTTTATTATAGCACATCAAAGCTAATATATATACATGTAGAAGGTTTATTCTACTTTTTTTATCTATTCTTTATTATAACACACTAAAACAATTGTATATATACATATACAAGATATATTCACTCTTTCTTTTTGGAGGGTGAGATCGTGCTAATGATTTAGGGGTCTTGTTCTATGTAAAAGACGAGGAATTATGAATAAAATATATTTTGCTTTGATTTTTTCAATCGATAATGATTTGTGAACCTAGATTTTATAATAGTACTTCTTTATTTGCAAACGAACTATTTTAATACTGACTAATAATAAAAAAACATTCTGGTCAATATATATATTATTATAGTGTATTAAGTAAAAATATACTTAAATTAATGTATATAGTAAGACATGTAAAATATAAATAAATAATTAATAATTTTATTAAATGATAGGTAAAATAAATAAGACATATTTCAAGTAATACATTTCTAATTTTTGGATATTCTCATAAAAGAAAAAAATCATTTCCAAATTCTTAATCTCAACGACTTTCTCATAGTGCACATTTTCTAGACTACATTAATCAACTATATAAGACTAATTTTTCTAATAGTTAAAAAAACTAATTAAATATGAAAATATATTCGAGACTACATTAATCAACTATACATATTTACACAAATCTACAATCTACTATATATCTACTAAGCTAGAACTTAATTACGCCATATGTCACTCCCTCATTAAAACCGCCATATGACACTCCCTCATTAAAACCGTCCAATGTCATTTTATGTTTTTTTTATTTTGTTTAAATAAATCAGATTATAAATCAAAGATTATTATCCTAAACCTATCACTCATTTTTTCCTAATTTAAATACATATCAACCACAAAGGTAACAAGTTAATTACGAAGATTACAAATCCAAAATTTTCTAATTATATACAAATCCAAAATTTACTAATTACATACAAATCCAAAATTTCCTAATATATTATATATCTACTAAATTAGAACCTAATTACGACACATGACACTCCCTCATTAAAACTGCCACTAGGGATGGCAACGGGGCGGGGAATACCCTCCCCATCCTCATCCCCTTTTATAATTGCATTTCTCGTCCCCATCCCCATTTCTTGTTTAAAATTTTCCCCGTCCTCATCCCCGCTTCATCCCCGTCCCCATCGGGGAATCCCCATCCCTATTAATTTTCCCCATTTAAATTCCCCAACGGGGATTTTCCATCCCCGCTAATTTTTCCCATGCGTAATATATAATTAGAAAATAGTTCATTCACAAATCACAAAACGTAAGCATAGGTAACCAAGAACATGGTATAGACCAGCTAACTAACAATATATCCAACCAAATACAAGCATAGAAAAGATACTTTAACATCAAGTACCCATTCAGTACGTAAACAACTCCAAATAGTAAATAATCTTAATCATTTAAAAAACCAACAAGTAATACTAGTAGCAAAGTTGAAATTCTAGTCCAAATTAAGCAATGGTCGATAGTGGATTTAGCTCCTTCGGTCCTTCCGACGGGGACGGAGGCGGGGATCCCCGACGGGGACATGGGCGGGGCGGGGACCACTATCCCCAACCCCGTCCACATCCTCGCGGTGGGGATATTATTTCCCCCATCCCTGCCCCCGTCCCCGTATAAAATCCCTATCCTCGTCCCCGTGGCGGGGATTCCCCACCCCGCTGCCATCCCTAACCGCCACATGTCATTTTCTGCTTTTTTCAATTAATAAAATAAAATAAATTATAAATCAAAGATTATTATCCTAAACTTATCACTCATTTTTTCCTAATTTAAATAGAAATCAAGAACAAAGATTACAAATCCAAAATTTTCTAATTATATACAAATCCAAAATTTCCTAATTATATATACAGATCCAAAATTTCCTAAAGTAATATATATTTACTAAACTAGAACCTAATTACGCCACATGGTACCCCCCATTAAAACCGTCACATGACACTCCCTCATTAAAACTGCCACATGCCATTTTCTTCTTTCTTCAATTTGCCTAAAATAAATCTAATTATAAATCAAAGATTATTATCCTAAACATATCACTCATTTTTTCCTAATTTAAATACAAATCAAGCACAAAGAATACAAGTTAATCACAAAGATTACAAATCCAAAATTTCCTAATTATATACAAATCCAAAATCTCCTAATTATATACAAATCCAAAATTTCCTAATCTACTATATATCTACTAAACTAGAACTTAATTATGCCATATGGCACTCCCTCATTAAAACCGCCACATGTCATTTTCTGCTTTTTTCAATTTCTTAAAATAAATCTAACTATAAATCAAAGATTATTATCCTAAACCTATCACTCATTTTTTCCTAATTTAAATACAAATCAAGCCAAAGATTACAAGTTACAAATCCAAAATTTTCTAATTATATACAAATCTAATTATATACAAATCCAAAATTTCCAAATCTACTATATATATCTACTAAACTAGAACCTAATTACGCCACATGTCACTCCCTCATTAAAACCGCCACATGGCACTCCTTCATTAAACCGCCACATGTCATTTTCTGCTTTTTTTCAATTTTTTAAAATAAATTTAATTATAAATTAAATATTATTATCCTAAACCTATCACTCATTTTTTCCTAATTTAAATTCAAATCAAGCACAAAGATTACAAGTTAATCACAAAGATTACAAATCAAAAATTCCCTAATTATATACAAATCCAAAATTTCCTAATCTATTATCTATTTACTAAACTAGAATCTAAAACCGCCACATGACATTCTCTCATTAAAACCGCTACATGACACTCCCCATTAAAACCTCCACATGTCATTTTCTGCTTTTTTCAATTTTTTAAAATAAATCTATTTTCAAATCAAAGATTATTATCCTAAACCTATCACTCATTTTTTTCCTAATCTAAATACAAACCAAGCACAAAGATTACAAGTAATTCATAAAGATTACAAATCCAAAATTTCCTAATTATATGCAAATCCAAAATTTCTTAATTATGTACAAATCCAAAATTTTCTAATTATAGGGATGATTGAGATACGAAATTATGATTCAAAATTGATTTTAATATCAAAATTATCTATTTTTTAATACATAGATTGATTTTAATAATTATTAATATTTTTGATTCAATATATATGACGTAAAAACCCGTGCCTAGCACGAGAATTACACTAGTATATATACTTCTCCACATGGCGCTTTTATAATTATTTTGTCACGTGGCACCTTTACTTTCATTTTTGCCACATGTCATGTTCTTAAAATTTTATATTTTTTAAACCTTAATATATATAACACATATTTGACCCCTTCCTATTCTACCATACAAATCAATCACAAATCCCACAATTTCTAATTAATATAGAAACAAATCATATGTTTCCTAATTTATACTAAATATCTTAATTTGATTAGGAAAGTCTTGAAAAAATAAGAATCATATAATTATTTTCGTAATTTACTTTCTTTCATAATTACTTTGAAGATGTAATTTCACATTTTTAAACCTCAAAATATATATACCAAATATTTGTTTTGTTCCTAATATGATATTCAAATCAATCACACATTTCCTAATTTAAATAGAAATAATTCACACAATTCAAAATTAACATAAAAATAAATCATTTTCTTCTAGAAATAATTACAAATGAATTACGTTCTTCGAAATCATGTGAAGAGAGTCATCTCAAATGCTCACCTCATTTTTGTAACATTGTTTTCAAAACTAAATTAAATTAAAAATTATATTTTCTTTCTGTCCAACTTCGATTTCGAGTAGATTTCTTTTCAATTTCATCAAAAAAATATTCTTTGTTTTAGATTCAATATTATTTCTTCTTCTTCTTCTTTTTCTTTAATTAATCTCCAATTTATATTGTTACTCATTACATATATATTTCTATATTAATTAACAATTTAATTTCTATATAATTTCTTATCTAAATAATAATCTGGTAATAAGTTTGGCAATAAACAACTTCGTGCAAGGCACGAGAACTAAGCTAGTTAACTAACTATTTTGTAGAAGAGGTACGTAATGATGATGATACATTTTTTTCGCCTGGTAGCCCCGAGGTATCGCTTAATTCACGTGGTATAACAAAGTTTGCCATATTTCGCGTGGTGACCCTAATGTTTTCATTTTTTCGCAAAATACCCAAATCGTTAAATACAAAAGATTTCTGTTTATTTTTTTAAAATTAATTATAAACCCTATCTAAACCCAAAAACCCTAATCCCTAATCCATTAAACCCTAAATCCTAAACCCTACACCCTATATTTTTTTAGAGTTTAAGGTTTATGGTCTGTTTATTATAATTTTTAAATAAAATATAAACCCTACCTAAATCCCAAAATCCTAAACCTAAACCCAAAACATAAACCCTATACCCTAAACCTTGAACTCTAACCCCTAAACCATAAACCTAAATCCTAAACCCCCAAACCCTAAACATAAACCCTTAACTCTAAAAACCTTTTTAGGGCTTGGGGCTTAGGATTTATTTTTTATTTTATTTTTTAAAAAATAAACGAAAACTGTTTGTATTTAACAATTTGGGTATTTCGCAAATAAAAATGAAAACCTCGGAGTTACCACGTGAAATATGCCAAACTTTGGTGTATCGCATGAATTAAGCGATATCTCAGGGTTACCAGGCGAAATACCCAATGATGATAAATATAGACACTTGAAAATATTATGGTAGTGGGGCTGATGGGGAAGGTAGAGGCGGCTGGGAAAAGCAAAACAGAGGTTCGAACACAGGACCTATAAAACAAACAGTGAGTACAAGGCTAGTGAGATAAATTTTGTTTGTGAAGGGAAGGGGGTATCAAACCCTCCTAAACCCTCGAAACTAGCCTCTAATTTTGCATATAATAAGTTATACTTATATGTATATCATAATTATATTGATAGAGGGACGCTCTAGTAAAATGACTCTTACGGTAAAACGAGTGGACAATTTTAGAACGTTGGATTGAAAGTGATAAATGACTAGATTAGGAGAGAGAAAATAGGATGTGAATCATGGAATAAATATCACAAAAAGTTTTTTTGAATTTTATTAATTAACCACCTCCAAAATAGGAAGTTAAATGTAGATTTGGAGAGAGAAAGATACTGCAAATCTCCATCAGCGTTATTCCTCAAGCCTCCACCGAGATCTGCGTTATTCACTATGTTTTTAGTTAATACGCATATTCAGTGGAAGTTCGTGCATATCAATATATTTAATTAGTTGAAAATTAACATTATGCATATCGACACGAAAATTGTGAATATCGTTAAATGTTCTTTGCATTTAACGACATTTCCATGTCCATTGAAGAATTTATAAGATTGAGAGACCAAAAGGATTTAGGGTTCAAAAAAATACGATTCAAAAAATTAGAGTAAGATTGAGAAACCGAAATTGAAGACGATGGAGAAATTTGAAGAGTGCGGACAAGGAATATCAGTGAGGCAGTTATTTTAGGGTTACCTTTAGAGCCAGTCGACGATGAAGAGTTGACGGCGGCGTTCGACAGACGACGATGGAGAGTAGCGCGACTGAAAGTGACGATGGAGAACACGACAACGAAAAACAACCATGGCTCAGTCGACGATGGAGAGTTGCACGAGAGAAGAGACAATGGTTTTTCGAGAGAGAACGACGGTTGACGAACGATTTTTTGAGAGAGAACGGCGGCGGAAATCAATGCTTGAATGGATGCTTCAATGGAGGTGGAAGAATTTTTGAGAGAGAGAGCATTGAGGGAGACGATGAATGGTTTTTGGAAAGAGAAAGGGAGAGACGGTGAAAATGGGAAAATGAATCGGTGGGGTGGAGAGAGAGGGAGTAAATTGGGGAAAACAAATCCCATAAAATTAGGTAATCTAGTGTGTGCCTTCTATTTAAATTATTTTGTACCTCCCTCCATTAAATCTTGTCCGTCAATCTCATCAACATCCAACGCACTAGAATCATTCACCCGTTTCACTCTAATAGGTTGTTTCACTAGAGCATAAATCTATATTGATATATATATATATATATATATTACACAGCTACACTAAAATATGCACTTTCTATTTTTATACCCCATTTTTAAATATACCCCTAGCTTTTTTTGCAAAAATACCCTATCCACTAGAACATGTATTTGAACATTTTCTGGAAAATTGAAAGTTGGAAACTATTTGATAAAAATATGAACGATAACACATTATCATTGAACAAATAGCACATATATTTGAACATTTTCTGGAAAATTTAAAGTTGGTACTATGTGATAAGAACATGAACGTTATCACATTTTTCTTGAACAAACAACACATATTTTTGAACAAATTATTGTTTGCCCTATCTGATGAAAACTCAAATTTTACCTTTAAGTACTCTTCTCGCTACTGTTTTCGACCTCACCATTTTCGGTTCCTGATGTGGAAAGATAACATAAAGCAATAGTTAGTATTAAACTTAGAGAAATATGCGACAAAGAAAACATTGCAAATGAACAATGGAAATTAGTAAATGCAACTTATCTTAAATGCATTTTCTAGTTTTAGCAACGAAAATCAAAGTTTTAAGCGTCAATCGTAGTTGAAGGTCGGTTAGGTTAAGATAAACATGTAGATTTTTAGCAACGAAAATACGCAGATTTTTAGGTTAAAACTCGTTACCTTTGCTATGGATTAGAAGCTGCTTGAAATAGAAGAACCTTTTGTCTTCGTTTCATGGAAAAACGAAGAGATTCGTGTGATTTCGAGGGAGAGAGAGAGAGAGAGCGCGAGCGAGTTGCAGAGCAATGGAGGGAGGAGAGAGAGAGAGAGAGAGAGAGCGCGGGCGAGGCAGAGAGGATTATGAAGCGTCTCGGAGACGGTTGGTATTTTAGTTTTTTTTTTTAATTTTGAAAGGTTGACGGTGTTAGTTAACGCCGTTAACATTGTTTATTTGCTCCAGCAGACGCGCGCGTCTCCTAGCCCTTGATCACTTTGACCCGGCGCTCCACAACGCTCCTCACGTTTCACCGAAAGGCTCCGTTTCACCGGAGCCTGATACATATGTAGAATTAAAATACCCTACTAATTACTCGGACGTAATTCTAGCGTCGATACGGATTCTGTATCCGTAACAATCGTCAACATTCATGCTACAACTAGTATTAGAAAAAAAATGCTAGAATTACTAATCCCAAATTTTCAAGTCATGAAATCAATTCATAATTATAATAAACATAAAATATATTAACTCCTCAAGAATTAATTAAGACGACAAAATTCTAAATGATCCCAAATTCATCTTCTAAAAATCTCAAGTATTACAGTTTTTTTTTTTGTAGTACAAAATCAAACGACTTATTTGTCAACCGTCATGGACCGATTTTAGAAGCCCAATAACCTGATAACAGGAATTTGTCGTGCTAATTACTGCTATGCAAGTAGTCCAAACAAACCTGATAACAGGAATTTGTCGTGCTAATTTGTCGTGCTAATTTCAGATATAACTAATAGCACAACCAGATACTATTAGCACTAACTAATTAAACAACCCTGAAACTATCAAGATTCAGTTTAACAACAGCGTTACAGATAGGAATATAGTTGGATACAATTCTAGCATAAAACAACCAGCTTTTATCCTAGAATGTAAATCAGTTCTCTTATGCATAAGACTAGCACAACCAGATACTAGTACGATGCAGTTGCTACTCTGAAATAGATATGCTCAACCAGTAACAATCTAGATCTAGCAATCAATCAATAGAAACAAACCCTAGTTGCACAGGCTAGAGATTATCAATATTAATCATAAGCAATCAAGCAAGAGAATAGATAAAATCCATGCAATAGATAAGGAACGAGAATCTCACAACTGAATCAAAACGAAAGCTTCAGCGTATGACTAAGCAAGGGAGGCTTAGTTCTTCATAACAATTAAAGTACGTAGAAAGGGAAAAGATGAAATTAGGGTTCGAGAGTTTAGGGAGGCCAAGCTCCCTTCTAACCCTTAAATACTAAAAGGAAATAAGATCTCCAAAATTCACATTAAACGAAATACTAAAACGTAATAAAAGTAGTCCAAATAAAACAAATAAGGAAAACGGGCTCGGTGGGCTTCTGACAGCGGCGGCGGTCGCTGCCTCCTCTGCGGCGGTCGCCGTCTTTATACGGCGGTCGCCGTTCTCAAGTCGTAGCCAAGGTTGCTGGGAGGGCTTTGGCGGCGGTCGCCGCAATCTGGGCAGCGGTCGCCGTGAAGCCATTCCTTCAGTGTCTTCGTCTCTTCAGCTCCGAATGCTCCCAAAGCCTCCAAAAGTGTGTCTTCAGCACCTCCTCGCCAATACTCCACAACTCCTCTAAAGTATCCTAAAATACCACTAAATCAATGCTAAAACCCCGTCTATACACACAACATAATCGTGTGTATCAAACTCCCCCACACTTGAATCTCTACTCGTCTCGAGTGGATAGAAAACTATCACCCATCATCAATACAGTTCCTAGATCATCAACATGCAAAGAAGCTCACAACTAAGAGTAAAAGCATCTACATGAAAGCACAACATCCCCCTAACCAACCGCATAAGAAATCTACTCATCCACCAGCACCCATCAGCACACACAACACCAACACAATGCACACAACAACAACAACGACAACCTAATCCTCAGCTCCAAACAAAACACGCCATCCAAGTCCAACATCAATAAAAATCATCAACGAGAGTGAAATAACACCACAATAACTACAGCTTATTCCTCCAAGTGAAAACCTACCCACAACACTCCTATACTCCACTTCTTATGTCTCATGCGCCAGTAAATTGATAGTCCTAAAACACTCAATTTTTTTCTGCACTCATTTTGCTTAGGCGCCTTTTCAGGTTTTCACCTAACACTCTCATTTCATTTTTCAAATTGGACTCACCACCTCACATCACTCTGAATCTATTTTTGCCAAGGCCTAATGCCTTCCAGATTACCTGCTTTTTACTTGAACTGCCCTTTCGGGTTTTCAGTCCATCCCAGGATTTTTATTGCCTTTTTTCTTTATTTTTGGCTCTTTTTCATTTTTTCTTTTCCTCAACGACGCAGCAAGTATAGAATCCTCCCCCATGCTTAAACATTGCATTGTCCTCAATGTAATGAAAGACAAAAAGAATAAAGCACAGGGAAGACAAAGAATGGACTCACAAACGTCGCCAAGCTGCTTGGACACTGAAGGTGTCGCTGGCGGTCTTCACAATATATGCCCGAGTCTCTAGTATTGGGCGGGTGTCTTCATCTCAACTCTATCGTGCAACCATAGGGAACCACTGTAAGGTGTGGTGGTCATGAAGGAAATCAGGGCTGCACGGCCTTCAACTCCATCAACTCCTACCATGCAACCAAAAGGAACCACTCTGGTGAATAGTGGTATAACAAGTATGGCGGGGTTGCATGGCCTTCAACGAACACAAAAATGGGGCCCATATGTAATTGTGGTGTGGGCCCTAGTATTCCTCCTCCTCAGCTGCCAATTGTAGGGCCATCATCGTTGTCAAATACAAAGTTGGGCTAATGTCTCCTCATTGACAACATGATGCGCATCATCTCTCCATGGGAAACTCGGACAGCTGGCCTCCGGTGGAACTTTTTTTTTTTTGCATATTTTTGACTTTTGCTCCCCGTTTAAGGTTTTTTCGGGGCCCATTTTTTTTTTCAAAATTAAGACAAGGATAGAAGTCGAACCTGAGAATGGCGGCGATCGCCGTAATTAAACGGCGGTCGCTGCCATTTGCCGTAGCCAGATGAACGGAGGGTGGTGAAAACGGCGGTCGCCATAAGGAAGGCGACGGTCGCCGTAATTGAGGCGGTCGCCGTGATTAAACGGCGGTCGCCGCCAGGATGCCGTAGCCAACTATCTTGGCGAGGCCTTGGCGGCGGTCGCCGTAAGGATGGCGACGGTCGCCGCTTCTCCTTCTTCACTTGGATACGCTTACTGCAGGTTAGTTCGACACAGAATGCAAAGCAGAAATAAAATCAAATTGAAATTAACTAAAGGAAGGGAAATAAACTACCTAATCATCGGGTTGCCTCCCGAGAAGCGCCTTGTTTACTGTCGTGGCTCGACATCCTACTCAACCCTCTTCAACTCGGGTTTGTCCTAGCACTTGAACTCCTGAGGTCTATATCAGGGGGATGCCGCTTTGTGTGCTCCATGTTGAGCCTTTCCCCCATGCTTGTACCCTTGCTGATGGTTGGACCACTTTTTACATCTATGATTGCACTTATCATTTTCAGAAATGGCCTACCCAACATCTCAAGGGTTGCATGTTTGTCATGCCCCGTATCCAGCATGTAAAAATCCACCAATCTCTCTTCCTGATCCTTGGTGAGCTTGCTTGAGATGATCACCGGTAATGTCTCCTTGTCTCCAAGAAATACATACTTGAGGTGATCGGGAAGTTGCTTTAACTCAACCACTGGTGCCTGCACAATAGAGGGCAAAAACTTCTCACTAGACAGGGTCAGTGGTAAAGGTGATTTACCTGGTAGCTCAAGAGGAAGCTTATAGTAAGCATCCAACTCATTGACAACTTCCTGCATGTCAGTAGATAAAGTAAAATCCAAACTAGAATCCACAATTATAGATTGCGTGTCATCTAGGCAGTCCACATCAAAAACATCTTGCACCACAGGCTCAAGTACATCAATTGCACATAGAGAATGATCATCAGAAGGATATTTCATGGCTTCATAGATATTGTAATTAATAGTTTGGCCATCAAATTCCATAGTCAAGGAACCAGTACTCACATTAATCTTTATATTGGCGGTTTTCAGGAATGGTCTCCCTAACAGAATAGGGACTGCATGCTTATCATGTTCCATATTAAGCACAAAGAAGTCAGCAGGAAAAGTAAGATCACCAACCATAACCAATACATCCTCCACTATCCCTATAGGACGCACACTAGATCGATCAGCTAACTGAATGGAAATATTGGTCTCATGCATGGGTCCTAATCGTAAGGATTCACAAAGAGATGAAGGTAGAACATTAATGGAAGCACCCAAATCTAACATAGCTTTATTGAACTTGGTACCTCCAATAGTAATTGGGATGGTGAACATACCTGGGTCTCTACACTTCTTGGGTAAGCGCTTCTGAAACACAACAGAAACATGTTCGCTTACCTTTACCTTCTTCTTGTTGTTCCTGTCCTGATTTCTCTTTGTGGTGCACATCTGCTTCAAGAACTTAGCATAACGAGGAACATATTTGATCAAATTAAGGAGAGGAATGTTTACCTCAACGTTTCTGAACATCTCAAACATGTCCTTGTCCTGCGCAAGTGGCTTGGTACGCTTCAATGCAGATGGGAATGGTGGAACGGGCTTCCACTCGGGAAAAATTGGAGTTTCAGACTCCTTCTCAGCCTCAGCATCGGCTAAAGGGAGGTGGTGGTCGCCATAAGGTTGGCGACGGTCGCCGCTGACATCATCAGAAAGTTCGGAAACTGGATCACCATCATGGCGGTCGCTGCCTTCTAGGCGGCGGTCGCCGTTTTCTGGGCGGCGGTCGCCGTAAGGATGGAGGCGGTCGCCGCTGATGCTCTGCTCCAAATCCGGACTTTCTTCCTTGTTGACCTCAGAATTATCTTCTTCGAGCCTCTTCCCACTTCTCAGAGTTACAGCACTGACATTCCGAATGTTCGGGTTCGCTTCCGTTCGAGATGGAAGTTTACCAGAATCCTTTGCGTCAAGTTTACTCAGTACTTGAGAAATCTGACCAACCTGCCTTTCCAAGTTCTGAATGCTAGCTTGTGTAGTTTCATGGAATTGAAATTGGCTCTTAGTCAACTTAGCAACATTCTCATTGAGATTTACGTTGCTCTGCATCAGCATCTTCACCAAATCATCCATAGAGGAGGATGAATTAGAGCTCTGCCCTTGAGGTCGTGGCACAAATGGCTGCCTAGGTTGTTGAGGATTACCCTGTTGTTGGTTTGGTTCTGGGTCTCTCCATCTGAAGTTGGGATGATCCTTCCAACCAGGATTGTATGTACTGGAGTAAGGATCATGCCTGGGCCTCTGCTGAAATCCTCCTACTGCATTTACTTCCTCTTGTAGAGTAGGACATGAATCAGTAGGATGCAAATCGTCATGACAGATCTCACAGGCCTTAGCCTGCTGAGGTGTACCTTTCAGTTTCAGATGCCTCACTTCCTCTTTCATCACATCAAAATCAGCTTGATCAATTTTAGATTGAGAACTAGCGACTACCAAGCTTTGGGAGCCTCTCCCACTGTATTGTCTAGAGTCATCAGCCAGGGTGGCAAATATCTCTAGAGCCTCTTCATAAGTCCTCTTCAGAATATTCCCACCACATGCAGAATTTACCATCCGACGATCATCTTCACGGAGTCCTCCATGCAAATAAAGAATCAGATCATGATTAGCATAACCATGGTAGGGGCAACTCTTCACCAGTTTCTTAAAGCGTTCATAATAGTCATAGAGAGACTCATTAGACAGTTGCTCTACGTTGCAGATCTTCTTCTTGAGCTGATTAGATTTGATTGCCGAAAAGTATTTATCAAGAAACACCTTCTTCAAATTCACCCAAGTAGTGACGCTTCCTGGGGGTAAAGAATGATACCAGTCTTTAGCTGATTCCTTCAGAGAAAAGGAAAAGACTCTCAACCTCATCTGATCTTCAGTAATATCAGATGGCCGCATGCTGGTGCAGACCTCAAGGAATTCATCCAGGTGCTGAATAGGATCCTCAAGGGGGGTTCCATTTAATTTCGGGAGCAAATGGACTACTCCTGTCTTAAGCTCAAATTTAACCCCGTCACCAAGGGCAGAGAATTGCACAGCACGAGTTGGTTGCTCCAAGTTAGGAGCTGTCAGAGATTCAAGAGTAACACGTTGATCGGCCATCGTATCAGCTTCCTGAAGTAGTGTACGCGCAACCCTGCAAGCTTGAAGAAAAGTTCTCTCGATTTCTGGATCAAAAACAAGAGGTAGATTATTAGTAACACGGGTGTGAACCATAAGATAGGTTCACACCAAGATTGGCACACAAATCACACACACAATAGATTATTGCATCCCCGGCAACGGCGCCAATTTGATAACAGGAATTTGTCGTGCTAATTACTGCTATACAAGTAGTCCAAACAAACCTTAAACCGTAGTCCTAAGTAAGTAAGGGTCGAATCCACAGGGAGACAGATTCTATCTTTATATACAATTTATATGTCAATCCAAAGTAACCAAAAAGGGGGGTTTTGTATGTTTCAGTAAATCTAAGCATGCAAAAGGTAAACAAACTAAAAGTTGTGAAATCAGTGATGGGAAAAGCACTTAGTCAAACAAACATCCACTATTCGTATGACAAGTTGATCCTAGATAATCATTCAATATCTCATGCAATGGAAATTCCAATTCCTTTTCAGATATAACTAATAGCACAACCGGATACTATTAGCACTAACTAATTAAACAACCCTGAAACTATCAAGATTCAGTTTAACAACAACGTTACGGATAGGAATATAGTTGGATACAATTCTAGCATAAAACAACCAGCTTTTATCCTAGAATGTAAATCAGTTCTCTTATGCATAAGACTAGCACAACCAGATACTAGTACGATGCAGTTGCTACTCTGAAATAGATATGCTCAACCAGTAACAATCTAGATCTAGCAATCAATCAATAGAAACAAACCCTAGTTGCGCAGGCTAGAGATTATCAATATTAATCATAAGCAATCAAGCAAGAGAATAGATAAAATTCATGCAATAGATAAGGAACGAGAATCTCACAACTGAATCAAAACGAAAGCTTCAGCGTATGACTAAGCAAGGGAGGCTTAGTTCTTCATAACAATTAAAGTACGTAGAAAGGGAAAAGATGAAATTAGGGTTCGAGAGTTTAGGGAGGCCAAGCTCCCTTCTAACCCTTAAATACTAAAAGGAAATAAGATCTCCAAAATTCACATTAAACGAAATACTAAAACGTAATAAAAGTAGTCCAAATAAAACAAATAAGGAAAACGGGCTCGGTGGGCTTCTGACAGCGGCGGCGGTCGCTGCCTCCTCTGCGGCGGTCGCCGTAATTGCGGCGGTCGCCGTCTTTATACGGCGGTCGCCGTTCTCAAGTCGTAGCCAAGGTTGCTGGGAGGGCTTTGGCGGCGGTCGCCGCAATCTGGGCAGCGGTCGCCGTGAAGCCATTCCTTCAGTGTCTTCGTCTCTTCAGCTCCGAATGCTCCCAAAGCCTCCAAAAGTGTGTCTTCAGCACCTCCTCGCCAATACTCCACAACTCCTCTAAAGTATCCTAAAATACCACTAAATCAATGCTAATATCACTAAATCAATGCTAAAACCCCGTCTATACACACAACATAATCGTGTGTATCATAACCCAATCTGTAAAGGCCGTTTAAGCCCAATAACCCAAATCTTTCCTACCCAATATTTAAAGTTGTCGAATATAATTTTATTGGGCCTATAAGCCCAATTAAATGGAATTTTGTGCCGGAAATACCAATTTATTTGGGCCTATATGCCCATTAAAGTTTATGAGGTATTAAAATATATATACATAGTGTGACGAAATATAAATTACTTAATTTTGTATTTCTACCTATTAGCCCATTAAATGTTAGTGGAGTCATTAATATTGTTAAACATGTAATGGACCAATAAGCCCATTTATTAATTATAGTCGTGATAATGTTGTATCACATTTTATGTATACATAATGGGCCGGACTTAATAATTCGTTATTTATGTATTTGGGCCTATAAGCCCATTAAGGTTTAGCAGGTTTATTACCAGGTTGATTGATATATATATATACACATTTAACTTAATGGGCCAATAAGCCCATTAAATTTTTAATCCACAAATATTAAAGTATAATTTTTTATAGATATCAGCCTTTTTGAATTTTATAGATGGTAACATAGACAGAATAACCCCATTAAAATCCAAGATAACCCCATTAAAGTTTAGTAGTCTAATTACAAGTTATTAAGCATTAAATGGGCCAATAAGCCATTTAAGAGTGTATACTAGATATCTGTCAATATTTGTCGGGAGTATAGATTTGGGCCACAAATACAAGTTTGTCAAATTTAAAATTAGGCCTAAAAGCCCATTAAAGTATATAAAGCAGGTTTAACTTTTAATGGGCCTAAAAGCCCATTAAAGTTTATAAATTTATAGGTTGTATTAAGCATTAAATGGGCCAATAAGCCCATTAAAACTTTATACTACAGATATGTCAATGTTTTCAGAAAATATAAATTTGGTCTGCAAATACAAATTTGTGAATTTTGTAATTGGGCCTATAAGCCCATTAAGTTTATATTGCTCATCGATTCGTTTAATCAGTTGTATTAAAATTTAATGGGCCTATAAGCCCATAAAATGTTAGCAGCACCATAAAAATATATACAAACTTCTAGAGGCTTCTTATCTGTAATTTAGATGGTTCAAAATCTGTACAGTCACTATATAGATTAGCAAGTTACACTTTTTATTTTTTTAAAGTATCAATTTAATATGCCTAAAGTAGATTCAGTTTTATTAGTACATGAGGTAAGATCAAACACATTATAATATATTTATATTAATATATACTAAACGAATAACTTTACACTTATATTTAAATTTAAGTATTAAATGTTTGTAAGTGAAAATATCTAAATATGAAGTAAGATTTATTATTTGGTTGTAGCTGTTAATTTGTTTCCGAAATCAATTTTATAATTTGTGTAGCTTTCAATCAATTCATGGCAATATTTCATAAAAAAAAATCATGCCAATAAAAAATCTCTGACTAACACCAAAAACATTCAAACAAAGAAACACATAGGGTTTAAAAAAAATTTAAAATAACGAACCGGGAAAAATAAATCAAGACCGAATTAAATAAAAAATCAAAGATTTAAATTGTTTCATCTACGTGTATTGACACAAGGCAGTCGATCATTTCAAAAAACAACAAAGCACAAGATGTAGATAAATAGAGATACAGACATATATCTTACATAAAACTTTCCCTTGATGACGGTAGGTAGAGCGACAGAACATCCTTCTTGAAGGTGCAATCCTCAACAACTTCCAAATGTCCTCATATGAAATGAAAATTTTAATTTTGTCTGAGAGTAATTAAGCAGGAAAAAATGAACACCAAATTGATTTCAAAATCCCCCTGAATGGTACAGGAATCGGTCACATATCTCAGAAAATTAGGGTTTATGTATCATTTTTCCTATGTATAAACTAACTAACATATATAAGAAAACATTTCATTTGTAATCATTCTTTTTCAATTATATCATGCATTAAGGAAGCCAAAAAAATATTCCGAATCCATTTTTAATTCCAAAATCTACACAGAGACAGAGACACATATAGAGAGACAAAGAGATAGTGAGAGGAACTCACGCATGGTTGGATTAGGTTTAGTTTACCCTTCAATAGATCGAGCCATAGTCTCCTCTTCTTCTCCCGATTGTCGAATCTAGATCTTTTGGTGGCGTTGGGAATCGCCTCTGGCTTAACCCTCCAAGACGAACTGCGAAAAGGCGAAGGGAGTGGCGAGAATCCCTTTTTGCCTTTAGATCTGTTGGTTTCCTTTGCATGATACAAAAAAGAAGTAAGAGAGATGTTTTTTTTGGATCTGAGAGAGAAAGTAGGTGGATTTGTTTTCAGTTGAGATATTAACCTCTTTTTTTTGTTCTGTGAGCTCCAGATCTCCTTCTGGACTTTGTTTAGGCTAGATATCCATCAGAGGGTCACAAAAAACGCGGATCTGTAAGCTATAGATCAGAGCGTTGTTTGAGAAAAATAAACTCGGATCTAGAAGATTTACAACAAGAAAGAGAAGCAGATTGTGGACGAAATTTCCAGAAAGGGAATGATGAAGACAACCGAAAGCTTTACTCTGTAATGGGAAATGGAGATGGAGTTTAAAGGAAGCAAAATGGAAAGAATGTTTATGAAGGTTCAAGAATAAAAGAAGAGAGACACTGAAATGGTAAAGTGGCAGAAGAGGAAATGTTTTAGGGGCATAAAGCAATGGCATTGGGCTTGATCTGTACCGATTGGGAAATTTTAGTAATTGGGTCTTTTAGCCCATTAAATGAATTCCATGTTTAAGTTAAATATTTCAGTGTAATCCAATATTTATTTGGTGTATATGTCCATTTATTATTTATAAATAATTTTTTAATACTAAAATAAATATTTAGTATGTAAACATTTGTATTATTTAAAAGTGTTTATATATTATTTTAAACTTAAAATAAATGATTAGTTTGTATATTTTATTATTTCTCCTCTTGAGAATATATATCTCAAATTTTCCAGTGATTTTACCCCAAACCAATTAACCTCATATAACAGAATTTTAATATTGGGTGCTATTACAGAAAAATGACAACGGAAAAAATCAATTTAATACAAATAATATATTGTTACATATACCGAGCTTTCCAAATTGGGATTCTATTTCACTTTAGAATTGATGCTCCTTGGGGCTATAATGTTGTAATTGGGCCGTTTAACCCATTAACTCAATTCGATTGCAGCTAGCTCATACTAAAATAATTTGGCCCATTAGTCCAATTTGTATTTACAAGTATGTATAATATTAAAATAAATTATTAGTATGTAGATTTGCAATATTTGTAACACCCCAAAACTTAACCCTTTTGGAAAGGTATTACCGCCAGTGACCCAAGTGTTCCTTACCGAGATCACCCAAGGCTTTACCAAAAAAATACAATTTATGAAATGCAATTGATACACAAAGATCAAGCAATAAATTCCAAAATATAACATTGTCGAGGAAACAAGAGTTACGGGATTACAACCCAATCCCGAATAGGCCAAACACAGAGTTTAAATAAATTACAACGGAAATCTTAAACAAGGCACAACGGAAGACAAATAAAAGATTTTACAAACGGGGTTGTGATCGTGATGATCACCTGCCCAAGGATCTCAACCTGATTAAAAGCAATTATTAAAACATCCAAAAACAACCGTCGTCTTCATAGTCAATCTAGTCTCCTCAAATCTTCACTCTATCTGATGTGCCGAATCGAACGGATGACACCAGCCCACATGCGGAGAACAAAGTTCGTGGGTTAGTCTACTTGAATAGACTAGCAAGGGTAAAAAGCAGAATGGTTCGAGTGATCGTAACCGTTTACTATCATTGTCCCTCGAATAATAACCGAAGGGACGATACATAACTCGGCACTTTCACGGAATAACAACAAGAGGTATGCATGAGAGAAGATTCTGGAAGACTTCATCTTCACAGAAATCGATTCGAAAAGAGACTCCAAGAGATTGAGTCTTTAAGGAAATATGATAAATCTGGAATGATTACAGGATCATACAACGATGATTTAAAAGTTGACTGAGATGCTTCGGTTCACGACCAACCTCATCGCCTACAGCGAATCCAGATTGGAAAGAGAACGTACTACATTCAAGTCTAGATCTTACAGAACCACATAACGATTTAAAAACTGACTAAGATGTTTCGGTTCACGACCAACCTCATCGCTTACCACGAATCCAGATTGGAAAGAGAACGTACTCTGATCAAAAGTCAAGACGAGCTTTCCTAGCTGCACTAAAGTTTAGCTGCACTACTCGCCCAAGGTATATTAATCATGTGCACTCGGGCACTTATCTTATTTAATTCCAAAACGAGCATTACGTTATAAGCTTTTACATCTCCACACAAGAGATATCGGATCTCCTCACAAGAGATATCGGATCTCCTCACAAGAGATATCGAAGGGATGAACCCTGAAAGATTTGGCACTAGCGAAGTGCGCCTACCCTGTGAAAGGGTATGGTCATGACCAAAGAGAAAGTACTGGGGATGAACCACCAAGTACCAGTTATAAAGAAACAGCTAAACCCCCTCAAGGTACATAGCGTTCCTAGCCACTAGTGCTAACTAAACAGTATAGCACAACAACAGTTACTGGATAAATCCACATAAAGGCCCGAAAGGCGATCACAGATAATAGCGTTGTTCTAACATATATACAACCTATTATATGATTTTCAAAACAGTTTAACAAAACCGTTTCCAGACAAACAGAATATTCATTCCAAATTAATTACTCAGATAAACTACTGATAATTAATGTAAATATGGAACGAATGAGCAAGAGAGAACCGCCACTTGCCTTAATCCGCAGAATAGTCTAAAGACGTCACTGGATTCCGGGCTCGACACGGTATAGTTCCGACATCACAATAACCTTCAAGTCGACCCATAAAAGGAACCCTAAGTTAGATCCGACATAAACAGTACGAATCTAAACACGGCGAAATAACACGAAAGGAAAGACGCCACGACGACAACCGACCAAGCCAAAGCCACGAAGGCGTTCTGGGCTCTGGCGGCGGTCGCCGTTCTTGGCGGCGGTCGCCGTTCTTGGCGGCAGTCGCCGTGAAGAACACGGCCGACTGAAATGAGAGGAAACTCACCCCAAAACACGAGCGGTTTGGCCTCCTTCGACTTGCTTTGGCTTCTAACCTCCAAGGCTAACCAAAAGCTTCACAAAGGCACTCTGGAAACACACCACGACACCTCCGGCGAGCACAAGAAAACCGACGAAAACACAACTCACTTTGAGGGAGAGTTTTGGCAGCGATTCGGGGTTGTAGATGACCCAAAACCCATGCCCAAGCTCGTCTATTTATAGGCAAACCCCAAGGAGTGATCTGCAAACCCTCAGACGCGGCAAACGATGCAACGGCGCGCCTTGAACGACGCCGGCGACCGGCGGGCAATGCCCACTGGACAATCACGGCGGTCGCCGTAATTTTGCCTGCGGCGGGCACGCGGCGGTCGCCGTCGCTAGGCCTGTTGCGGCCAGCTAGAAGCTGACACGTTGACTCTTCGGGCCCAACCACGGCGGTCGCCGTTTCCCCATTTTCCCGCCCATTCGGCTTTGAACGAGCTAGACGTTAAACCGGGATAAAAATTATCGTACGCGAACGACAATTAAAATCTAAGGCACCTTGTCTGTATATTATTTCACTGAGAAAAATATTACAGATACAGAGCACATTACAGAATGTCTCACGCTACCTGAATTAAATCCGACGTACACAACGGGTACTCGGGAAAATTCCATAATTCCCAAAATAACCTTACAAAATTACGGGGTATCACAATATTAAAATAAATGATTAGTATGTAGATTTGGCCCGTATGTTTATGTATTTTTATAATATTAAAATAAATGATTAGTATATAGATTTATTTATTTTACTTTGAACATATCTCAGATATAAGGGAGGGCAAGCTGGAAACATTGAGGGTTTGGACCAAAGGCAATTGATGTGTTGTTTGAATGAATTGCTTGAAACGATGCATACTCTAAATGAAAAGCATGATCTGTTAAGGGAGGAAGTCCTTGAGTTAAAGAATTTCATAAAAGGCAAAGCTCCTAGAACAGTGGCCTCTTCATCCAGTGATGAAAGTGATCAAGACATTAGAGAACACCAGGAGCCATAGTCTAGGGAGGTTAAAAGTGATGATGAACCCAACATTACACAACACCAGAAGAGCATGAGGGAGGTAAAGTCAACAGATCAGAGTGATGAGTCAGAGCATGAAGATGAAGAAGAGAAAAAGTCTGAGTCTGAAGATGACGAAGAGAATGAGTCTGAAGATGACGAAAAGAATGAGTCTGAAGGGAATGAGTCCAAAGAGGGAGAGTCTGATGAGGTATGCCCAACTTTTTTAGTTTATATATGCACAGTTCAGTCCATATATGCACACTTCAGTCTATTTGTGCACATTTCAAAAATATTTGCTTATTTCAGACCATATATCATCGTTTCAGGAGACAGTCCATATATGCACAATTTAGTCCATATATGCACATTTCAGTCAATTTGTGCACATTTCAGTCCATTTGTGGACATTTCAAAAAATATTTGCTTATTTCAGACCATATATCATCATTTCAGGAGACGATGGATGTAGAGAAATATGATGGTGCAATTGTGTTAACTGGTGGATAATGGGAGGTGAAGAAGGTTGGATCGCTCCCATATGCTTATACTGTAGATAATGTAGGTTGTCAGGAAGAGGCGAGTGAAGATGTTGCAATGGTAAATGAGCAAGAACTTCAAGGGGATACAACAGATTCACTGTCAGTTCTTATCCAGACGGCTACAATACTACAGGGGCTAACAATTGAGGAGGGGGTAAATGAGGCAAATGAGGGGTTGGTTAATGAGGCAACACCACAAGATGAGGATGGGCTCAGCAAGGAGTTGGTTAATGATGGGACTGTGGTGGCAACTGATAAGTGCTATTTTGGAGCACATATCTAAGGGTTATTACCAGGTTTGAGGCGCCATTTGGTTGGATTTTATGCACAATCGTGGATTATGGAGTTAGAGTGGAGAAGTGAAGAAATCATGGGATTTATAGAGATTTGAAGTGTATTGAAGAGTAGAAGAACACTGTTCTGAATTCAAATGGTTCGTTCTCTCTCCTCAGATGTCCAAATGAAGTGATTCCAATTCGGGGAGTTAGATCTTGAAGTCTACGGCAAGTCCTCAAAATATGAGCACAATCCGAGTTGGGAATCAAACGTTATGGCGTTTTTACTAAAGTGTCGCAGAAGCTGAAAAGTCACCGCCCCGCGCCAGAAGCCACCGCGACCCGGCGATGGGTCTCAGAAAAGAATGCCGCCCCGCGGCCATCAACGAGAGCACGGGATTAATTCCCAAATTTGGATTGTTTATTTTACTATTACTTTATTATTATTTTATTTCCTTGTAAGATTGAGTTTGTGATCTTGGGCTTTAGGTTAACTCTATTTAACTTATTCCCCACAGCCTCCATTCACAATTAGATTAGATTTCAGTTTGAAGTTCGTTTTCTTTTCCACCTCCAGGGTTTTCAACCCATGGAGAACTAAACACCTTTGTTTCGCTAGACGTTTGAAGCAGTACAGTTGATTCAGTTGTGAGATTTCTATTCCTTGTTCTTATTCTTATGTGTGTTGGTTTGATTCTCTTGGTTATATTGATTATTGATTTATCATTGTTCTTCATAGTCTGGCCAACTAGGTTGAGTACTATTTATCAATTGCTAGGATTGCATATAGGGGTTCCGAGTGCATATCTAGTGGCAAACACAATTGTGTGTATAGGGGTTCCGAGCGTACAATTGTGAGTGAGAATCTTATGCATGTTAAGTAGGGGAGTGAGTACTTATACGTCTTTCTACTTGCATGTATCCTATATCCTTGTGTGCATTCCTATTGCTTTGTTGGTGGTAAAGTACCCCGGTCTGGTACCGCGTGACAGGCGTGACTGGTGGTATTTTATCATTGGCATAGTAATAAGTCTATCGACAACTATGAGAATCGGTAGTACTTAAGATCAGGGTGGGAACAACCATAAGAATAGTAAAAGAACTTGGATTGAATAGATTTCTGTGATCAACTTATATCTCTGTATTGTGGATCTCGTTCTAGTAGAACTACTTCCCCATTCATATTTTCTCATCAACTACACTTGTTTGCTTTGCTTTGCTTGATAATTAAAACCCCCCTTTGTTACTTTGCATGCTCATAAATACATAGATAGATCACTTCCTCCCTGTGGATTCGACCCTTGCTTGCCTCTACTACTTGTTTAGGTTTGTTAGGATTTTATTTGTTTAGGTGTCACGACGACTAACGCCTATCAAATTGGCGCCGTTGCCGGGGAGGCAAGTTTTGATTTTTCTGTGTGTTTGTTTGTGTGTGTTACCTCGGTGTGGACCTATCTTACGGTCCACACCCGTGCTACTAATTTTTGTTTTTCTCTCTTTTGCTTTTGATACATATATGGAGTTCGGGGGAGAACCGCACAAAAGACCAGGCCTCTGCTCATTCTCGCCAGAGAGGGGACACTACCCAACTCCTAGTGCCTGTAGAATCTGTCATGATCCGTGGCATTCCACTGACGATTGTCCAGGACTTCCCGCATTCAGAGCAGCAGTAAATGCACGTCGAGGTGTGAACTCGCAGGGACCGAGGCAGGAGCACTTTCCGGACACCTACAACTCAGGGTGCAGGGAACACTATAACCCAGGTCCGTATGGAATCCAACCGCAGTATGAGCAACCATATTCATATGGAATCCAAGGACAGAACGCAAGTTTGCCCGTGCCCGGTGCTGATGTATTCAACATCCTGATGCAAAGCATGGCAACCATGGCCCAGAGTGTCTCTTCGTTGGGGAAAGGAGTGGAAACAATAGTCCAACAACAAAGTCGAGCCCAACAACAACACCAAGAGGCGATTTCTAGTCTCCAGGGCCAACTGAACCAACTGAGTCAAGCGTTGTTTGAGACGAAATCCAGACAACTATCAATTCCTGTGGTAGAGAACCCACGAGAGACCGTCTGTGCCATGACACTGAGGAGCGGGGCTGAGATTGAGGCTGAAAGGGTCAAGGAGAAGGAAGTCCATGAGACCAAGGGAGAGCACCACGAAGAAAAGGAGGTCGAGGGTGAAAACAACGCTGATGAACAGGAACCGCAACCGCAGCCTACAAACCGGAGCCGCGGCCTCTCCTCTCCTTATGTGGATGACTATGTGCGACCTTACTTTCCTCCTCTTGGGTCCGAGAAGCCTCCTGCGCCTTTCCCTGAAGCTCTGGCGGACACTAGGAGGCCAATCAAGGACAACGACATGTTTGATTGGTTGAGCAACTACGAGGCAAACTCCCCGTCGCTCAAAATGGAGGACAACAACCCTCGCTTCAAGGAATTTCTAAAGGCGCTACACGAGATCAAGAAGAAGCAGAATGGGAAGAAAAAAGAGGAGGACGAATATGAGATGGAGAACATCGCCGACTGCCCCGCGTCACCTCTCACCGCGACCCGGCGTGAAGTCCCAGTTATCTCACCGCCCCGTGGCGAGCATGACCGCGACCCGGCGACGTGCCTCAGTATCTCCGCCGCGACCTCACCGCCCCGCGGCAATGACTACCTCCCCAAGGTGGATGAAGTACCTCCTAGCGCGATCTCGCCGCGGCCCGGTGTCCAAAATTTCAGATATGCTGGTGAGGTTTGGGTAGACACTTACGGGGTTGAACATCCGGTGCTGACTGAGGAAGAGTACTTTTTGAGATTTGAGGAGGATTGGAGCGACGATGAGGAGGAGTGCCATGTTCGCGAAAATACTCCAGAGACAATCGCCCCGGCAGTCCCCGATCCTCTGGAGGCTGCCTATGATGAGTTTTTGCGTCTTAACTCCTTCCCGCTCGTTGCATTGCAGCCCGCTATACCATTCCCTGAGGCTCTGAAGGACACCCAAAAGGTGGAGAACGACAAAAGCTTATTTGACACCTTCAGCGGCTGCAAGGCAACCACCCCTTTGGTCCATCTGGCGGACAGCACCCCTCGCTGCAAGGAAATATTAAAGGTGCTGGGCATAATCAAGAAGAAGCCGAAGGGGAAGCACAAAAAGGAGAACTTGACTCAAGTGGTGAATTCTTACATGCTGGATACGGGGCATGACATACATGCAGCCCCTGAGATGCTGGGTAGACAATTTTTCAAGATGGCAAGTGCATTCATGGATACGACGAGTGATCCAGCCATCAACAATTGCACAAGATTGGGGGAAAGGCTCAATAGAGAGCATACAAAGAGGCATCCCCCTGATCCAGGCCCCAGGAGTTTAGTTGCTTTGAGCAACCCAAGTTGAGAGTTTGGAGTAGGATGTCAAGCCATGACAATAACTAAGGCGCTATCCGGGAGGCAACCCGAGGTATGTTTTTCTTTCTTTGCTTTTCATTCTTTGTTTTTGCATTTTCTTTAGTGTGTTTTGCTTTGTTTTTGTTTTGGTTTTTGTTTCCGACTAACCTGTAGGGAAGAGACTCATGCCTATTGAAAAAGGTGTTTCCACACCAATGTAAGTCTCTTCCTTCCCTGCACTAAGTCGCTCCCCGAAAAAACCTTAAACGGGGAGGCAAAAAAAAAAAAAAAAAGAGGTATCGAAGGCCAGTTGTCCAGAGTTCCCCATGGAGATGGTGCGCATCATGTTGTCAAGGAGGAAACCTTAGCCCCACACATTATTTGGCAACGATGATGGCCCTATATTCGACAGCTGAGGAGGAGGAACGCTAGAGCCCTCACCATGATGATATATGGGCTCCACCTTGTGTTCCTAAAAGGCCGTGCAACCCCGGCATCTTTGCTATACCACTATTCACCAAAGTGGTTCCCTTTTGGTTGCACAGTAGAAGAAGATGATGAGTTGATGAAGACACCCGCCTAACACCAGAGACCTGGGCATTTATTGAGAAGACCGTCAGCGATAACTTCAGTGTCCAAGCAGCTTGGCGACGTTTGTGAGTTATTTTTTTGCTTTTTCCTGTGCTTTATTCTTTTGTCTTTCATTACATTGAGGACAATGCAATGTTTAAGCATGGGGGAGGGTTTTATACTTGCTACGTCGCTGAGGAGAAAAATGAATATAAAGAGAAAAAGCCAAAAATTGAAAAAAGGCATACATTAAAAACCATGGGATAGGTCGAAAACCCGAAAGGGTGGCCTAGGTAATAAGCAGGTGGCTTGGACCAGCATTAGGCTGGGGTAATAATTGGTCAAGAGTGACGTGAGCATATGTGAGTACATCTATTGGAAAATGAAATGAGTGGCTTAGTGAAAACCCGAAAGGGCGCCTTGGCAAAATGAGCGAAAAAGAAGAAGAGTGATTTTAGGATTTCTCATTATTCTTGGCGAGGCGTCATAAGAAGAGGAGTTATAAGGAGGATTTGGATAGGTAACTCTGGAGAGATAAGAAGATAGATGGGAGACTAGGATTAGAATTTTTTTCACTCTATGGTGTTTGGGATAAGCTTGGGGGAAGTACTTTGCTTTCCTTTTATCTTGGTTGTGTGGGGTGTTGAGATTTTTGATTTGATGTTGCAGTCTATTGTGCTGTGCTTAATTGTATGGTTGCCTGGAGTTTATTGTTGGGTATGATTCTTGGATGGTTGAGTTTTCTATGCTTCCTGAAGCCTTGAGGATTGATTGAAGGAGTAGGTTTACTTTAGCTTACTCGAGGACGAGCAAGGTTTAAGCATGGGGGATTTGATAAGTGCTATTTTGGAGCACATATCTAAGGGTTATTACCAGGTTTGAGGCGCCATTTGGTTGGATTTTATGCACAATCGTGGATTATGGAGTTAGAGTGGAGAAGTGAAGAAATCATGGGATTTATAGAGATTTGAAGTGTATTGAAGAGTAGAAGAACACTATTCTGAATTCAAATGGTTCGTTATCTCTACTCAGATGTCCAAATGAAGTGATTCCAATTCAGGGAGTTAGATATTGAAGTCTACTGCAAGTCCTCAAAATATGAGCGCAATCCGAGTTGGGAATCAAAAGTTATGGCATTTTTACTAAAGTGTCGCAGAAGCTGAAAAGTCACCGCCCCGCGCCAGAAGCCACCGCGACCCGGCGATGGGTCTCAGAAAAGAATGCCGCCCCGCGGCCATCAGCGAGAGCACGGGATTAATTCCCAAATTTGGATTGTTTATTTTACTATTACTTTATTATTATTTTATTTCCTTGTAAGATTGGGTTTGTGATCTTGGGCTTTAGGTTAACTCTATTTAACCTATTCCCCACAGCCTCCATTCACAATTAGATTAGATTTCAGTTTGAAGTTCGTTTTCTTTTCCACCTCCAGGGTTTTCAACCCATGGAGAACTAAACACCTTTGTTTCGCTAGACGTTTGAAGCAGTACCGTTGATTCAGTTGTGAGATTTCTATTCCTTGTTCTTATTCTTATGTGTGTTGGTTTGATTCTCTTGGTTATATTGATTATTGATTTATCATTGTTCTTCATAGTCTGGCCAACTAGGTTGAGTACTATTTATCAATTGCTAGGATTGCATATAGGGGTTCCGAGTGCATATCTAGTGGCAAACACAATTGTACGTATAGGGGTTCCGAGCGTACAATTGTGAGTGAGAATCTTATACATGTTAAGTAGGGGAGTGAGTACTTGTACGTCTTTCTACTTGCATGTATCCTATATCCTTGTGTGCATTGCTATTGCTTTGTTGGTGGTAAAGTACCCCGGTCTGGTATCGCGTGACAGGCGTGACTGGTGGTATTTTATCATTGGCATAGTAATAAGTCTATCGACAACTGTGAGAATCGGTAGTACTTAAGATCAGGGTTGGAACAACCATAAGAATAGTAAAAGAACTTGGATTGAATAGATTTCTGTGATCAACTTATATCTCTGTATTGTGGATCTCGTTCTAGTGGAACTACTTCCCCATTCATATTTTCTCATCAACTACACTTGTTTGCTTTGCTTTGCTTGATAATTAAAACCCCCCTTTGTTACTTTGCATGCTCATAAATACATAGATAGATCACTTCCTCCCTGTGGATTCGACCCTTGCTTGCCTCTACTACTTGTTTAGGTTTGTTAGGATTTTATTTGTTTAGGTGTCACGACGACTAACGCCTATCAGCAACACAAGATGAGGTGGCAACAAAAGCAGTGTCTGATGAGGGTCTGCATGACGGAGTTGTGGAGGGACTCAGCAAGGTTGAGGATGGAATTCTGGAGGAACCAAAGGAAGATATTATGGAGGGAGGAAGCAAGATTGATGACGAAGGTGTGGATGCTGAGGAGGTAGCAAAGAGAGATGATGTGGAGGGAGGGACCAAGGTTGATGACCAAGTTGTGGAGGAACCAAATGGAGATGTGGAGGGACTCAACAAGGTTGATGAAGGAGTTATGGAGGAATAAAAGGGAGATGTTGTGGAGGGACGTACCAAGGCTGATGAGCGAGGTGTTGAGGCTGGGACTGAATTACAAGGTGAGAAGGTATCACAAGCTGATTGTGATGACGTGGGGGATGATGAAGGGGAGACCAATGAGTCCAACGTGCCGAGGAAGGGGAGACCAAGGAAGGGTCGCCAAGTGTAGAAAAAGACATATCCAAGTCGCACTCGCGAGCTTGTTGCGGTGACAAAATCACCCTTCCGCAATATGGATGAGCAGAAATTGGCGAAAAAGATTACCAAAAATAGCAAGGTGGAAGGGATGACAGACCTGATAAAGTGGATGCAAAGTGAGAGGTTAGTAACTTAACCATTCTACTCAACTTAATAATGAATTGAATGTCAAAATGTTATATGGCCTGAATGTTAGTAATATGACCGGAAAATGATTCCTTATGGACTGACAAACTTATATATTGCCTGTATATGTACTAAAATGATTCTTTATGGACTGACAAACTGATATATTGCCTTGTTTATTATTCAAATGAATATGTACCATCCTGCAGTATTAAACCCCGAATTGGACCGAGTGGACAAGCATTGGATAAGAAGTTCTTTGAGAAATTGTTTGCCCCAAAGGACTGGTTGGTCAGTGAGATAATATTCCAATGCATCCTTTCAAAATATTATGTATTTGTAACATCATTTTCAGTGGATACATTAACATTGTTGCACCATTACAACATCTGGAGCAAATGATGTTCCTTTATCGTCAAAGGATTTCAGAGGATCTGGAGCGGTTTTCGAAGGTGGTTATGCTTGACACATTTTGGCAAACCTTGGTCACCTCTGAGTTCAATCGCTTCCAGAAGGACTTTCCATGCAAAGGTGAGGATGCAGTGATTAAATACATGATGGGTGCATGTTCGGCTGATTATGGCAAGAGATGGGATGATGCGGAACGCATATATGCGCCCTTCAACATCACAGAGTCCCACTGGTTTGCCTTAGAAATTGAACTATGCGACTGGGGTGTGACGGTGTATGACTGCAATGTGGATCTGTACTCAGACAAGGAAATTTTTGAGATGATCCAGCCCGTCATTCAAACTGCTCAAAGATATGTCAATATATACGAGCCACTGGCAAAGAGATGTGACCCATTATTGGTTAAGCCAATGTCGGTGTCTCGTCGTGATAACATTAAGCATAACAAGCACGGGTACGTATATGTGTATTAATGCAATGATTAATCCTTATCAAACTACAATTGATATACATTCTAACTGCTTTTGTACATCTTGCAGAGGAGATTGTGGGGTCTACACCTTGAAGCACATTGAGTTGTTGATGCTTGGCATGACAAACATGGATCTTGCGTCCGACAAATTCATAGATGGACACAGAAATCAAATGGCTCATAGTATTTTTAGATGTCGTTGGGATGGTGTTTAAAGACATTAAGTTTGTTGGGAACCATTCGGCAAGGAAGACATGTGGTAATTGTATTTGAATTTGGAAGATCCTGTTTTCAGGATGTTAACAAAGTTGTGATGACAATTTCCAGGATGTTTTCAAGCAAAATGGTGCTTAAGTCAGGACATATTCTTATTTTACATGCAACAAACCCAGTTTGTCAGGTCATTTTCAATACGTAAACCTAAACTTTTCAAACAACATGGTGCTTAAGTCAGGACATACGCTTGTTTTACAAGCAAGGATTCCGATTTGTCAGGTCATTTTTATTTCATAAACCTAATCATTTCAAGCAATTTGCAGGTATGCACATAAGGAGGACAATACCACCACATCAAGTACATAGCATTATGACGGACCCTACAGAATACATTGTCTTGCTAAACATAAGCTTATGACTAATTATCATATTTTAACCAACAAGGTTACAAATTGGACAACCAACACAACAACTAACACCACAAGTACCACCACACCAAGTACAACTTTCAACACTAAATTTTCTGTTTTGATATTCATAATGTCAGTGCTTGAAGTCGAATGATACGGGTAAATAAGCGTAGAGGTTGTCCCGTGATCTTCAACAACTCTTACGCTTTCAATAGTCTCATTGGCTCTAAAATCATAAGCTTGACCATCCACCCATTTGAAGTATTTGCAATCCTGACCTACCTATGGTTGAATACAAAATTAAACTAATCAACTATCAGTGAAATCGTCCTTGAACTTAGTTTAAGTCTAAATGAAATCCCAATTGAATGACCAACAAATACAAATTCATATTTTGCACCAAATTCAAAAACCCCAATTATACCCTAATTGAAAAAGCCTCAAATTAGAACCCTAAATCTATAACCAAAAGCCTAAATCAAAAACCTAAAATTCAAATTCAATATTACCTTCCATAATGGACACCCATAGAACTGTTTTCACGAATTTTGAGTGTATTTGCAAGTTTGTATTGTTGCAGGGAGGCCATGGAAACATCTTCGAGTTGATGATTCACCGGTTGCGTCCAGCCTTTTGTCATCGTATAATTTCCTCTCGTTTCCTATAAGATGTTACTCTCGATTCCTCTCTTTTCGATAAGGGTGTACCTCTTTCTTCTCTTCGATGTTCTTTCATCTGTGCAAATATGAATTTGTACTTGTTTTTTTTTGTTTTTATTAAAGAAAGAGAAATGAAATGAATATTCAATGCTGATGTGATGTATGTCAGGTCATCATCTTTATCAGTTTTTTTTACATAAACAAAAGCTTTTTCAAGCAATCCTTTTCTTACATGCAGATTTGAGTCAATATTCTCCAACTTTACTTTTGCATAGCCAAAGCAGGATACACCATAGGAGGATTAGGAGTTAGGGCAGATTTGAAACAAACATCACACTTTTTTAAACCGTTTATAATGTAACACCCCCGACTTATGTCGGTAGTGCCACACGCCAGTGACCTCAGACGTTAACGCCCAAAGTCACCCCAGGCTTTAATCGGAACAATTAAGCTTAAATACATACGTAAATATTAAATATCGAAAGAATAACCAGGGGAAGACATTTTAAATGAATAAGACTTAACCTTTTTATTAAGATTCCTCTCGTAAAATGAGAAGGATGGTTTTACAACAAAGTATAATGACATCGGAAGACTTTTAAATTACAGCGGAAGACTTTTAAACATAGTCCTAATTACATGACTATGTATTACATCTATTTCAAATTAGTCAGACACGCCTTGGAAATATTACTTCTTAAAATGCAAACTTCAACTGCAAGCCTTCTCTTTGATTGGTTACTTCAAATCACCGGGGACCAACCACTGATGTGCCGTATAGGACGGATGACACCAGCCAACCATGCAAGGAATAAAACTCGGTTGGTTAGTCTAATGAAAGACTATGCAAGGGTACAAACAGAATGGTTCTAGTGATCGTAACCGTTTACTATCATTGTCCCTCGAATAATAACCGAATGAACGATACATAACTTGGAACTTTCACGGAATGATAGAAAAAGACATGCACTGCAAAGAAGACTCCAACGGAATTGAGTCTTATAGGAAACGTATGACAATTGTATGGGAACGTTAAGTTTTCACACAAGTTTACAAAAATGACCTTGATTATTTGGGTCCACGACCAACCTCACCGCGTACTGCGAATCCAGATTGGAAAGAGGAGTTACTCTAACAAGAGTCCGGGTGGTTTCCATGTTGTACTCCTCGCCCGAGGGTATACTAATTATGTGCAAAATGGCACTTATCTTATTTACTTCCAAAACGTACATTTAACGTTAAAGCTTTTAATCTTCAACAGATCTCGCAATGAGATATAGAACCTGGGACGAATCCCGATTGTTGGCACCAGCTGAGTGCACCTACCCTGAATAAGGGTACTGTCATGACCAGAAAGTACTAGGGAAAAATCCTCCTAATACCAATTATAAAGAAATGACTAGACCTCGCAAGGTACATAGCGTTCCTACGAATACTCGTTCTAACTACACATGTAAGTTCGTACATAAATCCACACCAAAACCATTATGGTAATATCATACATAATAGCGTTGTTTCTAGCAATATATACAACCTATTATAGATTCATATTTTAACACATTGTTTTATTAAATATGTTCCCAAACAGAAAACAACAACTTTTATCTCATCTTAATTAACAATCAATTAATTGATAATCAAGGGAAACATGGAATAATGAGCAAGAGCGAACCGCCACTTGCCTTAGTTTAGACGAACAGAAATTTGATTCAAGAATCGGGAATCTAAACACGTGCACGACTGCCTACTGAAATCCATGTTGCATTCCATCGTCGTTCCGAAGGGCCAGATCCCGATCCGCACAACAAGTCATAGTGACGAGCATAGACCGACCCGACGACGCGCACAGAGACAAGTTTATGAAAAGAACCCTAATTACTTTAGATATGACAAGAAAACGAAACCAAACAAAAGGAACAGGACGAGACCGCGGTCGCGGAAACATGGCCGCGATTGCGGTTTCCTGGGCAAGCCGCGGCCACGCCAGAGGGTACCGCAATCGCGGTCAACATGACCGTGGTTGCGGTTTTCTAGGCAATCCGCGATCGCGGTGGATGGGGCCACGGTCGCGGTTTTCCATCCAGACGAGAGCTCGGAGATGAGATCGGGCTTACCGATGACAAGGGCTCGGCTTCTTCACTCCATGGATGAATGCGCACTACTACCACCACTCTAGGCTTCACAAGGCTGCCAACGACTTCCTCCGGCGACCACTAAAACTCCGACGACGAACAACAACTCCGGCGACAACGAATTTAAACAAGAGAGAGAGAAGGAGTTCACCCCAACCCGACACTCCAACCCATTCACATCCCCGGCGTTAGGAGCACGAGGAGAAAGCCAGATGTCGGCCTTCTGGAAGCTCAAGGAAGATGACGATCCGAGATGCCCGCGATCGCGGTTTCAAAACCGCGATCGCGGTTTGCCCACAGGCAAAACCGCGCCCGCGGTTTCGAAACCGCAGTCGCGACACTGCCGCGCTCGCGCTTCTGGGTCCTTGGTCACGGTTCTTGCTCGAGGTCATGCTTAAGCTTATTATTTTTAGTACTCCCCAAATACTTTAAGGTTCAAAATCTTATTAAATGTATATTATTACGTTCAAATGATTCTTACAGAGGTTACATAAATTGCCCAACATGTTTTGTTTACAAAACGAAAGTTTGAAAATTACACAAATACCCCTACTAAAATTGAGGGTTATTACATATAAAATGGTTTAAAAACTTCCACATTAACCAACCTAATATTTCCTACATTTAAAGGGTTTTTAAAACGAAAAAATAGCCTTTAAAATGGTTTAAAAAGTGCATAAAACCGTTTAAAATGGCGGGGTTAGTTCTCGAATAAAACCAAATCTTTGCAAAATTTTGACTTAAGTCAGGCCATATTGAAGTCTTACAATACGTATTCAGATTTGTCAGGTCATTTTAAGTACATAAACCCAATGCATATCCGATTTGACCCCTCTTAATTTTGAAAGAAAGACCCTTAACCCTTACTTCCTCAACTACCCGTCATTAACTCTACTCTCCACTCATCTCTGTGTATAAATATCGTTCCTGCCTTGTCCCAAATCTCTCTAAAACTCCTCTCTCAAACTCCAAAAACTCTTTCGCAACATGCCGGACTCGTTCATTAAGGTCTTCCTGCAGGTATATTGGGATGGGGAATTATCCCCCACCATCGGCGATATGGCCTTGTTAACGACCCATGTCTACACGGGGGGAGCACTAGACTCATCAAGGTGCCGAAAAACAAGATGGAGATTTGGTCCTTACATGGGATGATCAGCAGCATGTCGAGGTATGCAGGTACAAAGTTGATTTTTTTAAACAGGTCCCAGACTCCGGGCAGCAATACCTTCAACCGCTGCAGACAGATGACGACATTGCAGATCTCGTCCGCCTCGGCGAGAAGGTAGCCGGAGTCAAAGTGTACGTGGTTCGTGATGAAGCCGATGCTGTGTTGCCCCAGTGATGCCCGTGGGGATGTCGTGATTTGCTTGGCTGTGGAAAGGATTGTTTTAATGTAGTTTTAATGGTGTTTCTTAGTCCTTTTAATGTTGTTTCTTATGTGTTTGGGTGTCTACTTATTAATTTCCATGGAAACTTTGTCATGGAAAGGGAAGTTTGTAAGGTTATGTGTTGTTTTGGACTGATAAAAAGTAAGATCCTTTGTCCTTATTCCTGTGTTTACTAGTTTTGACTATATTCATGCGTGTTCAGGACAAATGTAACGTTTTCATAATTCCTAAACTGATGTTGACGGCAAACGCATTAATATTTCAGAGCAATAACAACATCGAATATGTCAACATGCTTGTTCAGGACAAATGTAACGTGTTCATGACAAATGTAACGTTTTCAGGACAAAACGTTTAATATATCAGAGTAATAACAACATATATGCAGAACAAACCACCCTAACATAAAAAAATCGAATTTGTAAATACTTATTACTTCATACACTTAATTGAAGTCAGAGAAATAACAACATATACAGTTTTTTCTAATTGACGTCAGAGCAATAACAAGAGATATAGTTTTTTCATTATTTAAGTTTCTCAGGCCATATTTAAGTCTTACAGTAAGTGTTCAAGTTTGTCAGGCCATATTGAATTAAGTGAGTTCCTTTCCAATGCATATCCGATTTGACCCCTCTTAATTTTCCCTAAAAGACCCTTATTTTCCCAAATCTTCTCTACCAAGGTTCTTCAAATACTCTCAGGCTCTCTACCAAAGTTCTTCAAATACTCACACGCTCTCTATACTCTCTACTCAATATTCTAAAGCAATGGCCGCCGAGCATGAATTCGTAAATGCCGTGTACGCAGAGGTATATGACCTTCTGCAAGCTGCAAAGGATGTTGTGGATCCTCTTGGAGGTGGGTCATTTGTTTGTGGTCGGTATCGAGTTATCCCGCAGCCTTTTTTGTACTGTGTTTAACGTACTTTGTGGTTGTTGTAGGGAGGAAGATGAGCGAAGAAGTATTTCAGAGCTACTTTCGCGACGTTGTCGCGAGGGATTTATAGCTGGATAGCCTTCTGAAGGATTTGGTCCGCCTGAGGCGGGAACTTGCGACGCTGAATGCGGCAGGGGAACAGACCCATGAAGAGCTTAGCCGAATAAAGCTCAAATTTAGACTCGTAAGGGTTTTCTTGTATATTTTCTTCCTATGTGCAAGTGACGTGCCTAAGATGCTTTGTTTTTTTGGCAGATTGAGTGGGATGATGTCTTCAATGACATCAGCATAAAAAGGGGGTTGGAGCATGCTGAGTTCTTAAAGGGAGATTTGATGGCGCGCTATCTAGCTTGATGGGTGCGTTTTTAATCTTCCCTCCTTTTGTATGAAATTTGCGGTTCTAGTTTTTTTTGTTATGTGTAGGGATGCCTTGCCAAGGGCACTTTTGTTTGGAAATGAACAATGTAATGGCTGGATAATATTTTCATAACAATGCTTAGTATGTTTGGGGATGCATCTATGATTTTTGACCTATTGCATTCGTTTTCAGGACAAAAAATAACAGTTTCAGAGTATATGAACACAATGCCAGGACAAACCGTAGATGATTGTGTTTTAAAAACATGATTCAAAACATTCTAGGGTTCAAATGAAGAATAATAGACTACGCAGATGATTGTGTTTATGTATTAGGTTTATAGCTCAAATGGTAGAGCAGATGATTGTGTTTATGTATTAAGTTTATAGCTCAAAACATTCTATGGTTCAAATCCTATTAACTCAAATGGTAGATGTAGGTTGTCAGGATATATTGAAGGTTTACATGTCATTTTTTAGGGTTTAGGGTTATTTTTTCATCACGCAGATGATCATGTCAGGACATATACGTAGTTTTACAGGGCGTTCTAGAGTTTTACAGTTTGTTCTTGTGAGTTTTACAAAAATAGATACTCCTATTGTCAATTGGTTTTAAAAACATGATTCAAAACATTCTAGGGTTCATATGAAGAATAATAGACTACGCAGATGATTGTGTTTATGTACTAAGTTTATAGACTAAGGTTCAAATCCTATTAGCTCAAATGGTAGAGCAGATGATTGTGTTTATGTATTAAGTTTATAGACTAAGGTTCAAATCCTATTAAATCAAATGGTTGATGTAGGTTGTCAGGACGTATTGAAGGTTTACAGGTCGTGTTTTACTTGTACAATGATTGTTTCATCACGTAGATGGTCATGTCAGGACAGATACGTAGTTTTACAGGGCGTCCTAGAGTTTTACAGTTTGTTCTTGTGAGTTTTACAAAAATAGATACTCCTATTGTCAATTGGTTTTAAAAACATGATTCAAAACATTCTAGGGTTCATATGAAGAATAATAGACTACGCAGATGATTGTGTTTATGTATTAAGTTTATAGACTAAGGTTCAAATCCTATTAGCTCAAATGGTAGAGCAGATGATTGTGTTTATGTATTAAGTTTATAGACTAAGGTTCAAATCCTATTAAATCAAATGGTTGATGATATGCTCTACTTTGTAGTGCGTAACTAGGAGTTGTTACCATTATTTTGGGTGCCGTTTAGAGTGTTTTAGAGGTTATGTTAGAAGATTGGAGTTGCAACGAAGATATGTCGATTTGGTGGTCTCAAGTACTTAAACGAAGATTTATTGAGGATGGAAGAGAAGACCACAAGTGAAGACCGAAGGAAGAGTTGAAGCAAGAAGCCACACGGAGCGAAAGAGAAGAATCCGCGATTGCGGAAACTCTTCCGCGGTCGCGGAAACCTTTACCAGCCGTGCCGAACCTTTTCCGAAGATTTATATTATTTTCCTTTTTCATTGATTTCTTTTTAGTCCGTTTTATTCCTTTATGGGAAGATTTTATTTACTATCTTTTGAGTTTAGGTTTAGCTAAGGTTTATACCTAGTTTTCCGAGGACTCATTCAATTATTCAGTTTTTAGTTTTACGTATTGTTCTTTTTCCTAGTTCCTGCTCACAAACCATGAGAAGGAACTAATTTCCATTATTTTGCCTGACGATTGAAGCCTTCAGTTGATTTGGTTGTGAGGTTATAAATCTTGTTCTATTTCCTTTGGGTTGTTTTGATTCTCTTTGTGCTTATTCCTATTGATTATTATTGATTTCTCTTGTTGGACGCAACTAGTTGTTATTGGTAATTTTCTATCGCTAGGGTTTGGTTATTTCGAGTTGAAATTCCTTATCATAAGTAGCAACCACAATTTACTGGAACGAGTTGTGAAATTTTATTGTGAAGAGAATTAATTACATGTTAAATACTGACGAGTTGTTAAGTACTGCATGCACCTATCTATTCATATTCTCCATGCTATTATTGTTCTAAATCTTGATAGTTTCTCGTGCGTTCGATAGTAAGGGTTATCAGGACGAGTTGGACTGGTAACTATTTCAGAATAAGGATTAGGACAACCATTGGATTGATTGAATAAGAGAGACCTAGGATCAACCTATCATATTGAAGTGTGGATATTTGTTAGGTGGAATACCCTCACCATCATATTTACAATCATTTTAATCATTGCTTGCTTTCATTCATTAGTTTAGAACTCAACCATCAAAACCCCCCTTAGTTCTTAGTTGATAACTTGCTTGCATACTTAGAGATAGATCCTTTGATTCCCTTGGGATTCGACCCTTACTTACCTGCTATACTTAGTTAGGTTTTTAGGGATTCTTTGATAGGCATCACGACTTTAGCCTCATCAGTTGATGTAGGTTGTCAGGACGTATTGAAGGTTTACATGTCGTGGTTTACTTGTACAGTGATTGTTTCATCACGCAGATGATCATGTCAAGACAGATACGTAGTTTTACAGGGCGTCCTAGAGTTTTACAGCTTGTTCTTGTGAGTTTTACAAAAATAGATACTCCTATTGTCAATTGGGTTTAAAAACATGATTCAAAACATTCTAGGGTTCATATGAAGAATAATAGACTACGCAGATGATTGTGTTTATGTATTAAGTTTATAGACTAAGGTTCAAATCCTATTAGCTCAAATGGTAGAGCAGATGATTGTGTTTATGTATTAAGTTTATAGACTAAGGTTCATATCCTATTAAATCAAATGGTTGATGTAGGTTGTCAGGACGTATTGAAGGTTTACAGGTCGTGTTTTACTTGTACAGTGATTGTTTCGTCACGCAGATGATCATGTCAGGACAAATACATAGTTTTATAGGGCGTCCTAGAGTTTTACAGTTTGTTCTTGTGAGTTTTACCAAAAAATAAGTAATACGAGCAAAGTTGAATTTATCAAGTTTATATCCCAGCCAAAAGGGGAACTCCCACAAAAAGAGGTATGGTTTAAGACTATAGAGACTTAAACCATACATTTTTTCAAGCACCCAACAACAACAGACTCAATATTTAGGCGACGACGTCTACCAACATAAACGCCCAAAAAACACCAACATGGTGACAGTTGTAAACAAAAAAACACTAACCCATTCTCTTCATATAATCCTTCGTCAGTCCTTCTCCTCCTACAGTACTGCTTGTTGTGTCCTAGGATGCCGCAATAAGAACACCGCCTCTTCCTAGAATACTTTGTCTCCCACGTCGCCCTGTATCGGTTAATACGTGGCCTTCCAGAAGGACGTTTTACCTTTGGTGCATAGCATCTGATGGATGACATAGCTTCAGGAACTAACCATCAGTTTATGGGAGGAACAAGATGCACAGTTTCCTTGTACACTTCTCTGACGCAGTCGTTCTTAAACATGGGATGGACGAGATCAGTGAGTCGCACTCCTCTATCACTTGCAACCGTTATGGCATGAGCACATGGAACTTTATCAATCTGGAACATGTTACAATCACATGTACGAGCATTAAGGTTCACAGAGTATATGATAGTTCCTTGCATAACCTCTGCTTCAAACTGGCTAAGTCTTCGAACACTCATCTTAGCTGACCTTCTGTAGTTCACTTCTACCAGCGTGTACACAGAGAGTGACAAATATTGGTCCCATTTTGAAGCCGTTTCCCTTCTTTGACAAAACCATTTAGAAATGGTCTCAAGAATCGCATCAAACAGAGCAAGAATAGGCCACTGACGCTGTGTTTTCCACATGCCATTAAAACACTCGGCGTTGTGGCTTGTCATGATGTTAAACCTGTTCCCATGAAAATGCGCCCTCTCCCATTTTATAACTCCAGCTTCTTTTAGATATTAACCAATCTTTGGAGATACAACTGTTATTTAAGCAAACTGATGATTGAACTCAGCTATTGTGTAAGCCTGAGCAGATTTTTTGAATATGTCGAAGAGGTATTGCCTGCCAAACTTCCTCTTGAAGTTTTGGTATATGTGATATATGCAATATCCATGCTTGGCGAAACGATAGCTATTTCTCATAGCCTTCCCAATGCTAACATGATGGTCAGACACGAAATACAACTCGTGATGATCAGGAACAACAACCCTCAATTCACTGAAGAAAAATGACCATGCATCATCGTTCTCACTGTTAACAACGGCAACAACAAGTGGATATATTTGGTTGTTTCCATCTTGTGCCGTAGCCAGGAGAAGTATCCCCTTGAACATGGCTGTCAGGTGAGTGCCATCAACTGATATTACCTACATACGCAAAACTATGTTGTCAATAGTTGCCCTGACAATGTGATGATATGCTTTGAAAACAACCATATATGGCCCAACTTATGATGCTTGTTCTGTTTGTCACACAAGCAGTCATATAGGCTTTTGACCTGACGGTGAAAGTTGTTGTCCTGACAATGACAATAATAGGACTGAATTAAAAGTCATTGTACTAACCTTTTTCAAATGTGGCGCTGCCCTTATCCATGGACCTAAAGTCCAGAAGACATACTTGAAGTGTTGGTCAGCATCTCTGACTATTCTCGTGTATGTTCCCGGATTAGATTTCTCTAACATGTGCATGTAAGAGTACATTGTCGTATAGCTATCCTCAGCTGTACCATGGGCCATATCCTGGGCGAAGAGTCGCGCTCGATTGGCTTTGTAGTAGTTTGTCCTTATCCCATGCTCTAACATGAAATCCTGAATTTCTGAAGCACGGAGGCCTTTACGGCCGTTTAAAAACCTGAGATGTCACGAAGTGAATCTATAAATGCATTCATATTGGCCTTTGATAAGAAAAATTGTTCAAAGACAAGAAAAACATACTTGTGAAGTACTTTCTCGGCAATCAGTTGAAAAGTTGCTCCTTTGTGATGATTGTGGTTTACTCCCATGCCACAGGTATGATCCACCACATATTGTCGCACCTTAAACAAGGACATTTTTCGATACGATGAGCCACGACAAACGAAGGTGCATTTGTCGTCAACACACTCAACATCATAATTGGACTTGTTGGACCTCTTCACACGCATCTCATCGAAATTTTCCATTGCCAGGGAAAAGAGTGCAGTTTTGAACTCTTCCTTAGAATTGAAGATCTGACCAACCTTCATCGTTGGATATGAGGACTTGTTTTCACTTGTTTCCTCATCTTCAACTAACATGCGTTGCATGTCCCTCTCCGCTGGATAGTACATCTTTTCAATCTCTCTAAGCATGTCTTCATCAACATCAATCTCTTCTTCTTGGTCCTTCTCTGTTTGCTCCTCGTTGTATGTTCCCTCTTTGGCATTTATTTCCTCTCACACAACATCAAGACCAACAATATTTACATCATCACCTGAAGCATACCCTAAACCATCAACACGATCATCATCACCTGATTGATAACAGCCCCCGTAATCAAAACCATCTCTTATTTCATCCTCCGAAGAATCTCCATAATTGGCATAATCATTCATTTTCTCCTTTCCTTTGTTTCTTGATATAGCAGCTTCAATGTCCTCATCATCGCTGCTCAATGATATAATATCTTCCAGTATCATGGGACACTTTCTCTTGTTTTCCCCCTTCACTTCTTCCCTTTTTAATCTCCTTAACTCTGCTTCGTTGTCATCTTCAATAATTTCATCGACTGACCTGACATCAATGTCGGGTGCTCTGACTTTTTGAAAAAATGACCTAAAAAAGTCTTTATTGTCTTGGCTCTGAGTTGATGGTGCAGCTGTTGGAGAAGGAAGAGTACGATGTTCATCCCTTTCACTTCGAATCTCTTTCTTCTGTAAAAGGTTGGTGTACAACTCAATATTCCACTCTGATGCATTTTCTCCACAGTTGTTCAAGAACTTGAACGCATCAAGATCGTCGTCATCATTTATAACGATCGGTGGAAGTTCTGGTTTATTTTGATAAATGTATTGCATCTGCACAAACAACTTCTCTTCATCAAATGGATTCTTCTCAATCCATTTGTTGTGCAGTGTAGCCAAGTCCATGTCAGGGGAAAGCAACATGGCTTTCACTGTTCTATCACCCTCATACAACCACATTTTCCCTTGTTGTTTCCATTCTCCACCACTGATGAACTTCACATACACCACTTTCGTACCTACAAATAAAAAAGCTTTTTGAACTTCACGTATACAGAGGGGAAAAATATAATGTTTTTCAGGAGAGTTTACTTATCCATTCAAGATTTAATGGAGGGCGTCAGGTGCGAATTATCTCACGTGGAGTAAATGCTAGGGTCAGGCCGCTTTGAAGTTCTTCAGGAATATTCAGGGATAGTTGTCAGGCAGAGTGAGTTATGCTGAAGGGATTAAGGGGTTGAAGGAGATGATTGAAAATTGGAGGGAAACTTGCCTGCCAATTTTAATAAAGGTACAGTTCTTGGATGTGGATTTAGGCCATAGCAGGTTGATGGGATGGGGCTGCCATCGGGAGGGAGAAAGATTAAGGAGAGATTAGGGATTTCTTTTATCTTTTTTGGAGAAAATATTAGTCAACTTTTAAGGATATTTCATTGAAAAAAAAAGTTAAATTCAACCCTCAACAATAGCAAAAATACCACAAAAAGTATAAAAAGTTGATACTTTTGCAATACTTTTTAAAACATGGATTTTTTGCAAGTTGCTATTGGAAAAATGGTATTCTTGCAATTACGCCTTTTTATTATTAGTAAGGTTATGGAGAGTTTATCTACTTCTATAATAGACATTAACTATATATTCTATATCAATGAAACAAATAATTAAAATATATTACTTTGACAAATATAAGAAAAAATAAACAGATCCTGTGCAAGGCACGGATAGTACACTAGTATTATACTATATTTTGATTTGGGAGGGAAAATAGGCTTTTTAGATGGAGAGTTTACTTGTTAGGTAATCATTACTCCTCTTTTGGATTTTTATTTCCTTTTTCTTTTGGATATTTTTTCATCATTTATATAAATTCTTATTTAAAAGAAAAGATTTATTAATTTGTAAAAATACCCCAATTGATGTATCTTTGCAACGCCAAAAAGAATTGGGTATTTATGCAATCACATTTTTAAAATGGTGTATCTATGTAAATCATTGTACTAATTAAGTGCAACACGTGAACGCACAATACGCTCTACCTGCTTTCGTGAGGTTAATCGTGTTGCTGACTTTCTTGCTACCCACCCCATTCTGCTTACTGCTCATCATACATTCCAGCGTCTTCTGTCACCAGTTAATTCTGCTATTACTACTGATCGCCTTCTTAATACTCCCTCTGTCCCATAATGATGTGTCTATTTTGACTGGACACATTTGTCGATACGGGTTTTGTATCGTTAATATCTTTAATTATATATAGTAATAAAAAAAATTATTTTTTGATAATATCAAAGTACTCGTTGAGACGAATCCTACAAGACACCACATGACTATGTTTTTTCTTATATATTGGAAGAAATCTTAAAAATTCTCTTCAACTATGAATAATGTACAAAAGAGAAACAGGCACATTATTATGGGACGGAGGGAGTAGTAGATATGAGTTCATCAGTTTGAACTCTAGTTTTGATAATTTTTGTACTCAGTTTATAAAGAGAATGGATGATTTATAATAACATTTCTGTTTGAAAGGGTTCTAATATTTGCTTTTATTAAAAACAAAATAGGCTTTACATCTCTCTTTGAAAGTAGAGAGAAAAGAAAGACATCTCTTTGGCTCCATCTTACATATAAAAGGCAGTGGGCTTCTCTTGTGATTTCCTCCCAGGTAAGGTTTTCTTTCCTTGTGATTATTTTTGCATTTTCTTCGTCTTTTTCCGTCTTTTTCTTTTGTTTCTCATAAATTAACTATGAACTCAGTCATGAAATTTCTTTACTGAACTCTTGCATGAACCATCTATTTGCCAAACATCATGAGAACGGATGTGAAAATATGCTCTGTTTTACTCACCTATTAAATTTATCTTCATCTCTTCCTCTCTATATTGTTTTATTTTCTCTTTGTGCTAAAATTTGTGCTATAAGATTCTCTTCTATCTTCTTATGCCAAATCCTCTTTCGTGTTTGGTGGATTTTTGTGGAGATTGAGTTTTTGAGGGTTCTTGATCTATTTATATATACATTGTATGAACCTAATAAAACTCACCAAGGCATTCGCCTCTGACAGCTATATGTTGTTGTAGCATCCTCTTATATTTGACCCACACGATTGAACTATGGAGGTGGACTCTCCCCTATTGCCCAATCTTTTATCCTTCCTATATTTATTTTTTGGTTTACATCCTCTACTTAATTTTCAATCTTTTTTTTTTTTTAGATCATTCGTCCGATTCGAATGACCATTGTCACTCTACGTCCGAATCGGATTCTGATTGACCACCTTTCGATGGGACGGACCCTTCCAACACTAATAGTTCCATACACGCCGTCAGAATGACTCGAACTCGAGACCTTTGAATAGAACGCTTCTGATAGAAACACAAGATTTTGAACTCTTCTCAAATTCTAATACTTATCACTCCTCCCTTTCATTCACTAATCTTTCTTATCTCCCGTTAAGAAACACAAACCGATTATTTTGGTTGACTTTTGATAGTCTATTTTTCTTTCAACCGAAACTTATTATATATAATGCTTTTTGTGCTTGAATCCAAAAAAAATCATGTGTTGAATTGATTACTGTGATCCTTAATCTAACTAGGCTTGTTAGATGTTGGGATTTTTTTTCATAATCTCTTGCACGATGTGGTGTTTGTTTACTATCATCCTTAACCCTTGTACTAAAAATAGATCTATGCCCCTTTACTTGTATGATTCCTTATTTCAAATCCATCCGACTAAGTGACCGGGTGTTGACGGTATGCACACCATGTTTTTCCAAAAGTTTTGGGATATAGTTGGCCATGATGTGGTCAGGTTTGTCCAGCAATGGTGGCGGGGAGATTGTGATTTGAAGGAGGTTAATCATACAATAGTGACTCTTATCTCAAAGGGTAATAATCCAAGGGGAAGTAGTGAGTTTCGGCCCATTATTCTTTGTACGATCTTATATAAGATTGCTGCAAAGACCCTTGCCAATCGTCTCAAGCCTTTTCTTGATGGACTGATTAGTGAGTCTCAAAGTGCTTTTGTTTCGAACGGACTCATTACGGATAATGCTCTACTAGCGTTTGAAGCTTGAAGCTTTCCACTGTATGAAGCATCGCAGGGGTTTCCTTGCATTGAAACTCGACATGATGAAGGCATATGATAGAGTCGAATGGGGTTTTCTCAGGGGGTTAATGATCCGATTGGGCTTCTCTGAAGCTTGGGTAGGCAAGGTTATGAGTTGTGTCGAGACTGTTAGTGTCTCCTTTAAGTTCAATGGTGGTATTCATGGAATGATCTATCCTTCGCGAGGTATTCGACAAGGTTGTCCTCTGTCTCCATACCTTTTTATTTTGTGTGTTGAGTGCTTGTCTGCTTTAATATCACGGGCTGTTTTGGATCGTGCTTTGCATGGGATACAAATCTGTAGGGGAGCCCCTGCCCTATCACATCTCTTCTTTGAAGATGACAGTCTCTTGTTTGCAAGAGCGACTGTGCAGGAAGCATCCACTATTGCTGATATTCTCAAGACTTATGAGAGAGCTTCGGGGCAGAAGGTGAATTTGCTGAAGTCTGAGATATGCTTTAGTAAGAATGTTTCTACACAAAGGAAGGCTGTAATGTGTCCATTTGGCATGATAGATGGATCCCGTCGGGTGGCAACTTCTACAGACATGCACCCCCTCTGCCTAGTAGCTCCCTTGTACATGTTGTTTCAGATCTGACCAATCACACAACGGGTGCGTGGAATTCGGAGATGATTTTGGATGTGTTCCAGCCTGCTGATGCGACTTCAATTTTGAGCATCCCCCTCTCTTCGCATCTAAGCGTTGATACTCTCATGTGTTCCTGCCATGTTGTTTCATTCTTGCTGGATTTAAACACTTGGTGGCGGACTTCAACTCACTTGTTGCTGCTATACAACCCTCACACAATCAGTCGGTACCGGGTCCTCTGTGGTTGTCGCCTCCGAATGGTTTTTTAAATTGAATACCGATGTTGCGGTATTTAGTCTGGGTGGCACGGGTCTGGGCGTGGTTATGGGGGACTCATATCGTTTTCTTGTGTTTGTGGCAGCCCGACGCACTTCGCAATGGTGGCTCGCAAATATCGTTGAAGCTATGGGGCTGGCCTATGGTTTGCGTTTTGCTTTGGCAATGGGAGTCACTCATATTATTGCTGAAATTGATTCACGTTTTGATGGTGGTGCTTGGGGTGCAGAGTCATGATCCTAACTTCACTTATTTTGGGACAGTTCTTGATGAAATTCGTAGTCTCTTGTCTTCATTTGTATCCTCTTCTTGTGTCCATGTCAGTCGTGTGGGAAATATTGTTGATCACTATGTCACTCGTATAACACCATTGTCTGGTGAGGAGCAAATCTTTATGTCGAATTTTTCGGAGGCTATTTCTGATCTGGCGAAGATGCATGGATATGACTTTCCTTTCAAAATAATAGTTTGGTCCCTTCGGTGCTTGCTGATGTTTGGTTCATTTTGTTTTTTAAATTATGTTTATGTCATTTTCATTTCTTTTTGTAGTATTCTATGCTCCCCGGCCTATGGCCATATGACATTTCTATGAAACGGATCCTTGATCCATATGAAACCTCACTTACCATACATTATGACACTTATATTACAAATTTTTAGTATTCATATGCTCCCTTATCATTACACATTATTACGACCGTTTATCAATTTGCTTTTATGAGCATATCTCGACCTTGTTTAAGTAAACACTTTTACATAACATATACAATTTTGCAAGAGAACTACATCTGAATATATATATATATATTATGAATTAAGTTCGGGTAAAACAACCATTTAGAGTAAAATAAGAGTACAAATATGAGCCTTTAGATTAGAATCGAATCAATGACCCATATTGAATATAAGACGGTGTATATTAGAGAGAATAGAATGTACACACCTTATCCACTCAAATTAACATAATTATAGGGATTTGATTTACCCAAATCTGACTTTCCAAAATCACATTTAGTATGATTACTCTCTCCAGATTCCTCCTCATCTTCTTCCCTCCTCCGGCGCCCTCCCTCGTTCTCCGGCCGCCTCCTCCCCGTGACACTGCGTAACGAAGAGATGACGAGACTTCTACTCTGACATGTCCAACGACGAGGAAAGCCGCCGTTGAAGGGGCTTTGAGTTTTTTTTCAGCCCTCGGTCCATCCGCATAAAGCTTCGCCTTGAGCCTTTTTCATCGGGCCCGAGCACACCAACAATATATACCATGAACATAGCGGCCCCGATGACATGGCTAGCAGTGCAGCCCCCAAAGCGGATCGATATCATTTACTTCCAAAGTTTGATGGAAATCGATTACCTCGATCTTATCCATCTTTGGTGGCATGAGTTGAGTCATAAAAGCCCGGCCTTTGAAAGAATTGCTTGGTTTGCGCGATGACTCAAATGCTGAGATGAAGGTTGAGAAAGTTCAAGCTCTTCAACAAAACAGCTTTGTCAATTCTAGTGGGAATATCACTCTTGCTAACATTGAGAAGAAAGAGAAGCCTCGGAGAAGAAACGAGATTCTCAAGCCGACTAAAGCTGTGCTTCTCCAATAATCGGACTCCCTCGTTCCGCTAGGCCTGTGCCGAGAAGTCAATTCCATCCAGCTTTAAAGATTGACTTAATCCCACTTGTTCGAGTGAATCACCAAAGCTAAGTTTTCATTCAATCTCTTTTTGATCTTATAGTAAACCTGCTTTGTTATTTGAATGATTCTAATATATGTGGAGTATGAGCGTGAAATGATAGATTCATTTCTTATTAAATCAATACTGCTTATATACTTGAAATTGTCTAAATCATACATTAAAACAGGGCTTCGATCGAGTCTACTTTGAGTGGTTCGTTGGCGGTTCAAACGAAGACCAAGTGGGTTGATCCCGGTGCCGCTGGGTTCGTGGCGTTGCATGGTTTCTCCGACGATGGGTCGCGGCATCTGAGATCCTCTACCGGCGTCAGAAAAACACTTCAAAGGGGCGTGGTTCCCCGGTTTTCTGCGCATATCCTGGGCAGGCTCGGAGGCTACTCGATATCGTTCGGGGATGGTTTGAGACTATTTAAGAGTCATGTCCAACTAACTTAAGCATGAGGAAGATGATAGTGTGGTCTAATTTTGAATTAAATGGCTCGACATGGGTATTTCTTGGGGTCGAACATGGCTAGATGGTGATGCATATAGGCGATGAACAAGAAGCCCAACCTTCCCACCTTTAGTCGGATCTCTTCGAGGCTAATTTTGCAGGCTTATAGGAGAATATCAAGCTTTGAGAAGCGCTGGATAACTGGGACCGGATCATATCCATGTGTAATGAAAAGGTTGATTCGTCAGATTGAGCTTCATGATGGGGCCACGATTTTACTGTATCAACAATCCGATGAAGATCCGAACGCCCTTATGTTTGTCGTTAATGATCAAGATGAATCACAAATTGGGGATACATGTTTAGGAAGATGATGTCACTGGAGACATCGATAACAAGGAGGATTTCATACACTGTGCTAAATTGGACGAGGAGGTCCGTGATTGGTGATGGCTAGAGACTAGAGAAAGAGGAAATGCAATCAGATCCGCCGAGCTCCTCTCCACCGCCGTAATCAAGCGAACAATGGAAGAGTTGAAGACGAAGATGGCGGATTTCTCAAAGGAGAGAGATTGGGATCAATTTCACAGCCCCCGTAATCTTCTCTTAGCTTTGGTACGTAATTCGATCCACCTTCGTAACTAAACCCTAAAAAAACGATCTTTTTATTCGCTTATTCTTTTTTCATTGTCTTCTTGTTTCGTTCAAGCTTAGCCTTTTTTGAGTTTTAGGGTACTATTTCGTTGGATTAATGGATAATAAAGAAGAACCTATTTCCAATTAGCCAAAAACTCTAAAAGAACCTATTTCACTTTATTTCTGGATTCATCAGGATTAACTTAAATCCTTTTAGCTTGTTAACCATAAAATTCAAATTTTCAGCTTTGTGGTTATGATTAGCCAAAAACCTTCATTTTTAGGGTTTATGATATGATATTCACTATAATATTATTGATATTCACTATAATATTGTTTATATTCATGTTGGATGTAGGTTTCATGCGTTGAGTAGTCGATATTTTAAATTTATGATGTGATATTCACTATAATGTAGTTGATATTCATGTTGGATCAGTTTTGGTGTTTTCGGGTGTTGTTTGTATTGTTTGCAATTGATATTCAAATTGTTTAATGTGATATTCATACAAATGCTTTTGATATTCATATTGGATGTAGGTTTCATGCGTTGAGTATTTGATATTTATGATGGAATATTCACCTAAACTCTGAATAATCATCATGTGCGAATTAAACTCTGAATATCGACACTGTTTTTATAAATATCGACTACTTACTTGTATGACTATGCGTACAAAATACGTGAATATCATCACATATGGAATGAATATCGCTATTATGGTATTCAAATTGCTTGTTGATGATGTTGTTTGTACTGTTTACAATTGATATTCAAATTGTTTGATGTGATATTTATACAAATGCTTTTGATATTCATGTTGTATGTACGTTTTATGATCTGAGTAGTTGATATTCAAATTTTATGATGTGATATTCGTTATGATGTTGTTGATATTTAACATTGTTTCCAGGCCTAATTGTTGCACCGACGAAGAGACGTTTGAAGCTTCCTGCTTGTCTAAAACAACACAAGTCATTGCGTAATAGCGATATTCATGTTTGTCATTCCTAATATTCATGTAATCAATACTGATGTTCGTGTATATTTTTATGTGTATAACTATCTGTGTTAGTGTGAAGTGATTATTTTTTGTTTGGGTTATGATATTCATGGTGAAACATAGTGATATTCATACTAATATAGAATGATATTCATGGTGTAATTGATTATGTTATTCATATATTATTAAGTGGTGATATTCATATTTTAAATTGTGTTATTCATGTCTTTAATTGGTGATATCCACATATTAAACAAAGATATTCATACAAACATGAACGATATTCAAGAAACAATGAGAAAAGCAACAAGAACAAATTTGCAAATCTACGAATTTGCAAAGCATTAGGACGCTGAAAAAATCAAGTGGTGATATTCATGTTTTAAGTGGAGATATTCACATCCATCGATATTCATAAACGCATGAACGATATTCATAAAGACGTGATCGATATTCATGAACGCTGAAAAATCGTTGAAGAAGAAGAAAATGTATCAGCAAAATGGGCGATTTTAGGAAAGAGAAAATATTGTGTTTTCTCTCTCATCTAACAACCTATCTTTTCCTAATTAAAAATTAAATAATTGCCTTATTAGAGTAGATTTGGTGGTTACACCCCTACCATATCTATTATAAGGCCCAATCATCCAACCATCCATCACCATCAATCCAACGCTCCAGATTAATACTTTCATTTTACCATAACTCTCGTTTTACCGGAGCGTTCCCCTATATATTATTTTGCCAACCATTATTAAATGAAGATCGGACATTGGAATTCTCGTTGGGTCAGTCGATCTCATTTTTTTACTGAAATTGTATATCTAAAGGGAAGTAACCATTTGGATATGTTATGTCTAGCAGAAACCAAAACCAATGACACACAAAACTCCAACTTCTTCAATAAACTAGGTTTTCGCTCTATTGTTACATATCCTACGCATGGCTCTAGAGATGGACTTTGGATGTTACTAAGTGACTCCAACCTTATTCTTTTACAAATTCAACATGACAATCTTCAATTTCTCATATTTTTTTATCTACGCTCCTAGTCGTGAAGAGCTCAAATCCGATTACCTTATAATCCTCCAATAATGATAATTGGCGATCTAAATGAATCCTTACTCATGCGGACAAGCTGGGTGGTGCACAAACTAATCAATCTAGATTTTATTGACTCAATGATTTCATGACAAATTTTGGTATTTTAGATACAAACTTCTCGGGTTTCCCTTTTACCTGGCAAAAATCGTCCACTACAACTGACACTATATATGAAAGACTTGACAGAGTCATTATTCATCCCTTCTTTACTCAAACTTACACTAATATTAATGTCCAACATCATCATTTTACTACATCTGACAATTGTCTTATTACACTTTCTTGGGCACCTCCAAACCATTTCACAAATATCCCTTCAGATTTGAAAATGCTTGGACCTTGAATCCAAATTACATTTCCCTGGTTCGTAAGGTCTGGAAATACCAACTTAAGGGATCCTTCATGTTTAAAATTTACATGAATCTAAAATTATTCAAATCTTAATCAAAATCTTGGGTTAAAATTAAAATAGATAATAATTTTGAACAACTAAAATTAGTAGAAAGTAAGTTATTAGACTTACAAACTTCCATGCTCCAAGTCAATCCCAATAATAGTATTTCAATTAAATATAAATGCCATCATTTAAAACATAATAAACTTCTGGAATTTCAACATACATACTGTAACATCCCAGGCCAAGCTACCCCATCCACCAAGCCGCCCAGCCACCCAACGGTGTCGGCGTCGGTACTGGTGCCGCCTGGTTGTCCAAGGGCATGCAACCCACACACCCAACCCTTCCTCCATTTAAATGGGTAGGTTGTTGCTCACGGGGATCGAACCCGGGACCTTTAGATACAAGGGCAATGCCTTGCCACTTATATCACCAATTGTGCTGCAGCGCAATTGGTGATATAAGTGGCAAGGCATTGCCCTTGTATCTAAAGGTCCCGGGTTTGATCCCCGTGAGCAACAACCTACCCATTTAAATGGAGGAAGGGTTGGGTGTGTGGGTTGCATGCCCTTGGACAACCAGGCGGCACCAGTACCGGCGCCGGCACCGTTGGGTGGCTGGGCGGCTTGGTGGCTGGGGTAGCTTGGCCTGGGATGTTACAAAAAAGTACACTTTTATGTGAGTGCTCAAGCCAGGTGCCTAGCCCAACATGAGACACTCGCATGGGCCGCAGCCCATGTACCCCAACCCATCCTTGGGGGCTACTCCAAATTAAATGGAAGCCATTAGGCAAGAGGTTGTTGGGAGCGCTCGAACACGAGACCTCTCCCCTTTATCCACTCCCCACAAGGAGTGAATACCAATTGTGCTGCATGTGATACCCCGTAATTCTGTAAGGATTATTTTTGGAATTTTTGGAATTTCCCGAACACCCGTTTAGTACTTCGGATTTAATTCAGAAGGTTGGAGGCATTCTGTAATGTGCTCTGTATCTGTAATATTTTTCTCAGTGAAATAATATACAGACGACGTGCTTGGGATGTTAATTACTTGTTCGCGTACGACGAATTGTATCCCGGGTTAACGTTATTTTCGTCCGAGAAGCAAAGGAAGCGGCCGAGCCAAGGGGCGGCGTCCGCCGTGAGATTGGCGGCGCCCGCCGTCGCAAGGCTCGAGGTGGCCGGCTGGTCTTCTCCTAGCTGGGGACGCCAGGTCTATGGCGGCGCCCGCCGTATTAATGGCGGCGCCCGCCGCATTGATGACGGCGCCCGCCGCATTTATGACGGCGCCCGCCGTCGTTGTTGTCCGGAGGTCCTTGCCCAAAGGTCGCCGGTGAACGTCTGACGACGCCGAACTAGCCCCGACACGCCTCCATTTAGGCCATCATTGTGTCTCCCAGGGTTTTGGCTATTTAAGGAGGGGTTTGGAGGTCGGATTTGAGGAATTCCACAGCCAAACTCTCCCAAACTTTGTCTCGCCGGAAAAGCTTGCCCTCGCCGGAGTTCTTTGGAGCAATCGCCGGTGTTGTTGGTGTGTTTTCCTGTAGCCTAGAGGTCCATTTGGAAGCTTAGTGGAGGTCTGAACCCAAAGCCAGGCCAAAGGAGTGACCCTCGTGCGTGTATTGGTGAGTTTTCTCACCGTTCTGTTGACCGCCGTTCTTCACGGCGACCCCCGTGTTCGTGGCGGCGACCGCCGTGATGAACACGGCGACCGCCGCCAGTGGCCAGAAGCCCCTTTGTTGGCTTGGTCTTGGTGGTCGTCGTTGTGGACTCGTTCCTTTCGATTTCTTTCGTCTTCCCTTAGATTCGTACTAGTTTATGTCGGATCTAACTTAGGGTTTCCTTATGGGTCGACTCGAAGGTCGTTGTGCTGTCGGAGCTATACCTGTGTCGAGCCCGGAATCCCGTTGTCTCTGCTTTGTTCCAGATCTGCGGATTCAGGCAAGTGGCGGTTCGCTCTTGCTTAATCATTCCATGTTTCATTAATTATCAATTGTTTAATTGTTAATTAAATTGGAGTGAACTGTTGTTTTGCTTGGAAACTAATTTCATAAATAAACGTGATTAAAGTAATGTTATAATAGGTTGTATATCTGTTAGAACAACGCTATTATATGTGATAATTGCCGTGATGGTATTATGGTGAAATTAATCTTAATGCTAGAATAGCATACGGGTTAATAGGAAAACTACTCCAAGTAAGGATTAGCTGTTTCTATTATCGCTATGTTTAAGTTGATTGCCTGGATGGATTTAATGTGATTAATTGTTGTGTTAGACTGTTTAGTTAACACGAGTGTTCGTAGGAACGCTATTCCAAGTAAGGATTAGTCGTTTCTTTATGACTTAATGTTCGTAGGAACGCTAATCCAAGTAAGGATTAGTCGTTTCTTTATAACTTAATGTTCGTAGGAACGCTAATCCAAGTAAGGATTAGTCGTTTCTTTATAACTTAATGTTCGTAGGAACGCTAATCCAAATAAGGATTTGTCGTTTCTTTAAATCGTAATATTCCTCGGGATAATTTCCGAATATTAATTTAAGGGTCATGACCTATGCTTCTTATCCACCTTTAAGGATCTGAAGTGTTTAAGCGCCTTGCAAGCGCCATTGGATGAGCATAATTGCAGTCCTGTGTATTAAGCACTTAGCTAGTGCAATTGGGGTGGACGTAACTGTCATCCTGTAAATTAAAGTGTAAGCACTGTGGCAGTGTAATCTGGGTGAACGTAAGATCACCCTGTGTAATAATAATAACTCCGTTGTTCTCGGAATAATGTTAAGCCTCGTGTGTGCGCGTGCGTGTGTGCGTTTGTGTGTTGTGTTAATTTGGGTCGACATGATTGTCACCCTGAGATTTAAGCCGTGTGCCGCTCTTAATAACATTAACGTATTCCAGTAAAGTGTGTTTTGTAATTAAATAAGATATGTGCCCGAGTGCACATGATTAATAAACCTTTGGCGAGTAGTGCAGCTAAGTTATAGTGCAGCTAGGAAAACTCGTCTCGACTTTGATCATAGTACGTTCTCTTTTCAATCTGGATTCGCTGTATGCGATGAGGTTGGTTGTGAACTGAAGCATCTCAGTCAACTTTTAAATCATTGGTGTGTGTAACTTTAATGTTCCCTAGCAGTTGTCATAATTTCCCATAAGGCTCATTTCAGTTGGAGTTTTCTCTTCAGTGCATATCTTAATTGTTAAATCATTCCGTGAAAGTGTCGGGTTATATATCGTTCCTTCGGTTTTTATTCAAGTGACAATGATAGTAAACGGTCACGATCACTCGAACCACTCTGCTTTGTGCCCTTGCTAGTCTATTCAGTAGACTAACCCGCTGTATTTTTTGTTATCTGCATCGTCATGGTTGGTGTCGTCCGTCCGTTTCGGCACATCAGGAGTTGTTTCCCGGAGTTTAAGTAACCTATTGAAGGATAAGAAGCTTGCAGACGAAGATTTAAAAGTCAGTGTTTTAAGTTGTTAAGTGTTTTAAGATTGTTAAAGTGTTATTTCAATGTATCTTCATAATTTAGCCATGTTATAAGTTGGGTCCTTAAAGTCTTACGCTGTGTAATTTAAAGTCTTCCGCTGTTTAATCTTTCAGATAAAATGTAATTATGTTATGTATTTAAGCTTAATCGTTCTGGAAAAGCCTGGGGTGACTTTGGACGGTAAAGTCTGAGGTCACTGGCATGTAATATCTCCGGTATAAATTAGGGGTGTTACAGTTATGGTATCAGAGCGAGGTTTTAAAATTCTTGGCCTATTGTTAGGTTTGAGAATTTTCGAAAATTAATTTTGAAACTATTTTCAAGCCTAGTTTTTATTTAAAAAGAAATTTTGAGAATTTCAATGTTAAGAGTTATAAGTAACTCGGTGATTTGATATTAAAGGATTTAGCATTTTGAATTTCAAATGCTACTTATAATTGGTTTATAAAAGTGTTGTGTTATAAGCAAGTTTAAAGGTCTGAAGTTTGAAAGTGAGGTTGTTAATAAGTGGTTTCAAACTTCTGCAAGCTTCAAGTGTTACTTATTCCTTAGATCCATTCTTAGGAATATTGTCTATTCTCGGGATTGATGTCATTTAAAGGTTGACATTTCTCCCAGGTTCTCAGTCTTTAGTAAGCAGAAGAAGACCGTTCTTGCAGTTAACAGTGAAGGATAGTCAGACTAATATAAAGTTATTAGTTTGGATCCCTATAACCTGTATCATGACGTATTTGACTAGAGTGTCATAATTAAGTTGGATAAGTTCTAAAGTAACGTTATGATTCACCAGAAGATGGTGAACACAAGGAACACAGCCCATGCTGGTGCTGAACCAAGGTTGATTCTGAGGAACGCCGCTAATCAAGGAGAAGAGCGTGAGGCTGCTTCTAACAATAACCAGGGAGGCAATGGCCAAGCTCAGGCCAACGCTCTGATGTTATTTGATGTTACAGCAGTGGAGGCAATTCGAGGAATTGTCATGCAGGCAATCACAGATGTTATGCGACCAGTTGCACCACAAGCACAAGGTGGTCCAGTTCCTCAATCTACTCCTGAAGTTGAGGAGTCAGTGGAGCAAGTACCACGGATCAATGTTGTTAGGGACAGAGGAACTTACGGGCAATCGTTAAAATCCGTGAGTTCAATGAGGCCCGACAGCTATGACGGTACTGGAGAACCGGTCAGGGTGACCTATTGGTTCTCACATATGGAACGGTTGCTTCGGAACATTAATTGCACTGAGGCTGGAAAAGTGCACATCGCCTCTCTTCAACTCAATGATGTGGCTAGCAAATGGTGGGAGAGCACCGGTCTGGCTGACCATCCCGAGCTGAATTGGAGCATGTTTAAGACCAAAATGACTGACCGTTTCTTTTCCCGTGCTATGAGGAAGGAGAAGCATAAGGAATTTTTGTACCCGCAGACTGATGAGTTAAAGGTGACTGAGCTCGCAGCTAAGTTCAATCACTTGATGCAGTACGTTGGACCTGAGGTGTCAACCGAAGAGCAGAAGATCTGGTACTTCCATGGATGGATGAATCCAGAGATCAAGCCTCTAATGTTGCGTCATGGTTGTTCTACGTTAGAACAGTATGTCGATGCAGCCTTCAAGACAGAAGTCACACTGGAGGAGTCTGCCCTTAAACGGGAGAAGCAAGTTAAGGGAAAGAGTGGGCAACAGGATCGCCAGGTTGGTTCATTCAAACGACCGGCATCACCTACCAAGTTTGAGAAGTCTGGTCGTACTAAGACCGAGACAACTCAGTCTGACTCTGCCAGAGGCTCAGGTTGGAGCAGCGGAGTAATTCAGTGCCACAACTGTGGTGAAGCTGGGCATAAAAGTTTTAATTGCCAAAAGGACAAGAGAGTATGTCATAATTGTGGTAGAGAAGGCCACATAAAAACATACTGCAAACTGAAGGGTCAAGGACCAATGCAGTCGTACTAAGCGTCAAATGTTAGAGGTGGGCAGAACCCAAGGCCAGTGGTATCTACTCCTGAGCAGTCCATGGCTCGTAATAAAGGCAGAGCGCCTATGGGGTCTTCAGGCCAAGGGCAACGACTCTTTGTAATGAGCCAAGCCAACGGAGAAGAACCCTGATCCATTAAGTTGTATCGGTGCTAAGTCTTTCTGTAAGATTAAGAACGACGTGTGTCGGTAATCTCCGTAGCATCGTGAACTGATTGTTCAACTTTTGTCGGTGATGTAATGCTTAATGTTAATGAAGTGTTTCCTTGTTTTGGAAAAAGTTTTGAATGCGTTATCAGTACGAATTAGTTGTTCATACGAAACCCCGTAAGTGTCGAGAACAGCTTATGCCAAGTAAGGATAATGACTGTCGGACTTATGGTGGTGGAGTTTTGTGGACAACTTAGATGTTCGTCCCCTTGTGGTTAATCCCAAGGTCGACTCTGTTGTTTAAATCTAAATCCACTCCTAAGATTCTTCTTCATACATAGAGTATGTCATCTATAAGAACGGATGCAACTCTTTGAGGAAGATTAAGTTGTGGAGCGGTCATGTTGAGAGGAAAGGTTGCAGTAAGGATGGGATATGTTGATGATCCCGATGTATTAAAGATTCAGTAAGGAGAATTGTCTACGCATCTAAGGAGTACTGTGGTAAGCGTTATCTCATACGCTGAGTTCTTCCGAGATTTCTTAAGGAAAGAGAATGAACTTGTAGAGTTTTATTCAGAGAGATCAGGAGCTATCTCTCATGCGTGAGTTTGTGTCATAAGCTTTGAGGAGGATGAATCATTTTCAGAATGATATCCTAAGGAATTAAGAGTAATATCTCTGGTGATCCATTTCAAGGATGAAGTGATTAAGGATGTTGGATCCAGGTGGTAAGATTGGTGTTGAGGCAGTATCCTCATTGACTTAATGCAAGTTTCGGGGTCAAAACTTATTTTAAGGGGAGGTGATGTGATACCCCATAATTCTGTAAGGATTATTTTGGGAATTTTTGGAATTTCCTGAATACCCGTTTAGTACGTCGGATTTAATTCAGAAGGTTGGAGGCATTCTGTAATGTGCTCTGTATCTGTAATATTTTTCTCAGTGAAATAATATACAGACGACGTGCTTGGGATGTTAATTACTCCTTCGCGTACGACGAATTTTATCCCGGGTTAACGTTATTTTCGTCCGAGAAGCAAAGGAAGCGGCCGAGCCAAGGGGCGGCGCCCGCCGTCGCAAGGCTCGAGGTGGCCGGCTGGTCTTCTCCTAGCTGGGGACGCCAGGTCTATGGCGGTGCCCGCCGTATTAATGGCGGCGCCCGCCGTATTAATGGCGGCGCCCGCCGTATTAATGGCGGCGCCCGCCGCATTGATGACGGCGCCCGCCGCATTTATGACGGCGCCCGCCGTCGTTGTTGTCTGGAGGTCCTTGCCCGAAGGTCGCCGGCAAACGTCTGACGATGCCGAACTAGCCCCGCCACGCCTCCATTTAGGCCATCATTGTGTCTCCCAGGGTTTTGACTATTTAAGGAGGGGTTTGGAGGTCGGATTTGAGGAATTCCACAGCCAAACTCTCCCAAACTTTGTCTCGCCGGAAAAGCTTGCCCTCGCCGGAGTTCTTTGGAGCAATCGCCGGTGTTGTTGGTGTGTTTTCCTGTAGCCTAGAGGTCCCTTTGGAATCTTAGTGGAGGTCTGAACCCAAAGCCAGGCCAAAGGAGTGACCCTCGTGCGTGTATTGGTGAGTTTTCTCACCGTTCTGTTGGCCGCCGTTCTTCACGGTGACCGCCGTGTTCGTGGCGGCGACCGCCGTGATGAACACGGCGACCGCCGCCAGTGGCCAGATTTGAAAATGCTTGGACCTTGAATCCAAATTACATTTCCCTGGTTCGTAAGGTCTGGAAATACCAACTTAAGGGATCCTTCATGTTTAAAATTTACATGAATCTAAAATTATTCAAATCTTAATCAAAATCTTGGGTTAAAATTAAAATAGATAATAATTTTGAACAACTAAAATTAGTAGAAAGTAAGTTATTAGACTTACAAACTTCCATGCTCCAAGTCAATCCCAATAATAGTATTTCAATTAAATATAAATGCCATCATTTAAAACATAATAAACTTCTGGAATTTCAACATACATACTGTAACATCCCAGGCCAAGCTACCCCATCCACCAAGCCGCCCAGCCACCCAACGGTGTCGGCGTCGGTACTGGTGCCGCCTGGTTGTCCAAGGGCATGCAACCCACACACCCAACCCTTCCTCCATTTAAATGGGTAGGTTGTTGCTCACGGGGATCGAACCCGGGACCTTTAGATACAAGGGCAATGCCTTGCCACTTATATCACCAATTGTGCTGCAGCGCAATTGGTGATATAAGTGGCAAGGCATTGCCCTTGTATCTAAAGGTCCCGGGTTTGATCCCCGTGAGCAACAACCTACCCATTTAAATGGAGGAAGGGTTGGGTGTGTGGGTTGCATGCCCTTGGACAACCAGGCGGCACCAGTACCGGCGCCGGCACCGTTGGGTGGCTGGGCGGCTTGGTGGCTGGGGTAGCTTGGCCTGGGATGTTACAAAAAAGTACACTTTTATGTGAGTGCTCAAGCCAGGTGCCTAGCCCAACATGAGACACTCGCATGGGCCGCAGCCCATGTACCCCAACCCATCCTTGGGGGCTACTCCAAATTAAATGGAAGCCATTAGGCAAGAGGTTGTTGGGAGCGCTCGAACACGAGACCTCTCCCCTTTATCCACTCCCCACAAGGAGTGAATACCAATTGTGCTGCATGTGATACCCCGTAATTCTGTAAGGATTATTTTTGGAATTTTTGGAATTTCCCGAACACCCGTTTAGTACTTCGGATTTAATTCAGAAGGTTGGAGGCATTCTGTAATGTGCTCTGTATCTGTAATATTTTTCTCAGTGAAATAATATACAGACGACGTGCTTGGGATGTTAATTACTTGTTCGCGTACGACGAATTGTATCCCGGGTTAACGTTATTTTCGTCCGAGAAGCAAAGGAAGCGGCCGAGCCAAGGGGCGGCGTCCGCCGTGAGATTGGCGGCGCCCGCCGTCGCAAGGCTCGAGGTGGCCGGCTGGTCTTCTCCTAGCTGGGGACGCCAGGTCTATGGCGGCGCCCGCCGTATTAATGGCGGCGCCCGCCGCATTGATGACGGCGCCCGCCGCATTTATGACGGCGCCCGCCGTCGTTGTTGTCCGGAGGTCCTTGCCCAAAGGTCGCCGGTGAACGTCTGACGACGCCGAACTAGCCCCGACACGCCTCCATTTAGGCCATCATTGTGTCTCCCAGGGTTTTGGCTATTTAAGGAGGGGTTTGGAGGTCGGATTTGAGGAATTCCACAGCCAAACTCTCCCAAACTTTGTCTCGCCGGAAAAGCTTGCCCTCGCCGGAGTTCTTTGGAGCAATCGCCGGTGTTGTTGGTGTGTTTTCCTGTAGCCTAGAGGTCCATTTGGAAGCTTAGTGGAGGTCTGAACCCAAAGCCAGGCCAAAGGAGTGACCCTCGTGCGTGTATTGGTGAGTTTTCTCACCGTTCTGTTGACCGCCGTTCTTCACGGCGACCCCCGTGTTCGTGGCGGCGACCGCCGTGATGAACACGGCGACCGCCGCCAGTGGCCAGAAGCCCCTTTGTTGGCTTGGTCTTGGTGGTCGTCGTTGTGGACTCGTTCCTTTCGATTTCTTTCGTCTTCCCTTAGATTCGTACTAGTTTATGTCGGATCTAACTTAGGGTTTCCTTATGGGTCGACTCGAAGGTCGTTGTGCTGTCGGAGCTATACCTGTGTCGAGCCCGGAATCCCGTTGTCTCTGCTTTGTTCCAGATCTGCGGATTCAGGCAAGTGGCGGTTCGCTCTTGCTTAATCATTCCATGTTTCATTAATTATCAATTGTTTAATTGTTAATTAAATTGGAGTGAACTGTTGTTTTGCTTGGAAACTAATTTCATAAATAAACGTGATTAAAGTAATGTTATAATAGGTTGTATATCTGTTAGAACAACGCTATTATATGTGATAATTGCCGTGATGGTATTATGGTGAAATTAATCTTAATGCTAGAATAGCATACGGGTTAATAGGAAAACTACTCCAAGTAAGGATTAGCTGTTTCTATTATCGCTATGTTTAAGTTGATTGCCTGGATGGATTTAATGTGATTAATTGTTGTGTTAGACTGTTTAGTTAACACGAGTGTTCGTAGGAACGCTATTCCAAGTAAGGATTAGTCGTTTCTTTATGACTTAATGTTCGTAGGAACGCTAATCCAAGTAAGGATTAGTCGTTTCTTTATAACTTAATGTTCGTAGGAACGCTAATCCAAGTAAGGATTAGTCGTTTCTTTATAACTTAATGTTCGTAGGAACGCTAATCCAAATAAGGATTTGTCGTTTCTTTAAATCGTAATATTCCTCGGGATAATTTCCGAATATTAATTTAAGGGTCATGACCTATGCTTCTTATCCACCTTTAAGGATCTGAAGTGTTTAAGCGCCTTGCAAGCGCCATTGGATGAGCATAATTGCAGTCCTGTGTATTAAGCACTTAGCTAGTGCAATTGGGGTGGACGTAACTGTCATCCTGTAAATTAAAGTGTAAGCACTGTGGCAGTGTAATCTGGGTGAACGTAAGATCACCCTGTGTAATAATAATAACTCCGTTGTTCTCGGAATAATGTTAAGCCTCGTGTGTGCGCGTGCGTGTGTGCGTTTGTGTGTTGTGTTAATTTGGGTCGACATGATTGTCACCCTGAGATTTAAGCCGTGTGCCGCTCTTAATAACATTAACGTATTCCAGTAAAGTGTGTTTTGTAATTAAATAAGATATGTGCCCGAGTGCACATGATTAATAAACCTTTGGCGAGTAGTGCAGCTAAGTTATAGTGCAGCTAGGAAAACTCGTCTCGACTTTGATCATAGTACGTTCTCTTTTCAATCTGGATTCGCTGTATGCGATGAGGTTGGTTGTGAACTGAAGCATCTCAGTCAACTTTTAAATCATTGGTGTGTGTAACTTTAATGTTCCCTAGCAGTTGTCATAATTTCCCATAAGGCTCATTTCAGTTGGAGTTTTCTCTTCAGTGCATATCTTAATTGTTAAATCATTCCGTGAAAGTGTCGGGTTATATATCGTTCCTTCGGTTTTTATTCAAGTGACAATGATAGTAAACGGTCACGATCACTCGAACCACTCTGCTTTGTGCCCTTGCTAGTCTATTCAGTAGACTAACCCGCTGTATTTTTTGTTATCTGCATCGTCATGGTTGGTGTCGTCCGTCCGTTTCGGCACATCAGGAGTTGTTTCCCGGAGTTTAAGTAACCTATTGAAGGATAAGAAGCTTGCAGACGAAGATTTAAAAGTCAGTGTTTTAAGTTGTTAAGTGTTTTAAGATTGTTAAAGTGTTATTTCAATGTATCTTCATAATTTAGCCATGTTATAAGTTGGGTCCTTAAAGTCTTACGCTGTGTAATTTAAAGTCTTCCGCTGTTTAATCTTTCAGATAAAATGTAATTATGTTATGTATTTAAGCTTAATCGTTCTGGAAAAGCCTGGGGTGACTTTGGACGGTAAAGTCTGAGGTCACTGGCATGTAATATCTCCGGTATAAATTAGGGGTGTTACAGTTATGGTATCAGAGCGAGGTTTTAAAATTCTTGGCCTATTGTTAGGTTTGAGAATTTTCGAAAATTAATTTTGAAACTATTTTCAAGCCTAGTTTTTATTTAAAAAGAAATTTTGAGAATTTCAATGTTAAGAGTTATAAGTAACTCGGTGATTTGATATTAAAGGATTTAGCATTTTGAATTTCAAATGCTACTTATAATTGGTTTATAAAAGTGTTGTGTTATAAGCAAGTTTAAAGGTCTGAAGTTTGAAAGTGAGGTTGTTAATAAGTGGTTTCAAACTTCTGCAAGCTTCAAGTGTTACTTATTCCTTAGATCCATTCTTAGGAATATTGTCTATTCTCGGGATTGATGTCATTTAAAGGTTGACATTTCTCCCAGGTTCTCAGTCTTTAGTAAGCAGAAGAAGACCGTTCTTGCAGTTAACAGTGAAGGATAGTCAGACTAATATAAAGTTATTAGTTTGGATCCCTATAACCTGTATCATGACGTATTTGACTAGAGTGTCATAATTAAGTTGGATAAGTTCTAAAGTAACGTTATGATTCACCAGAAGATGGTGAACACAAGGAACACAGCCCATGCTGGTGCTGAACCAAGGTTGATTCTGAGGAACGCCGCTAATCAAGGAGAAGAGCGTGAGGCTGCTTCTAACAATAACCAGGGAGGCAATGGCCAAGCTCAGGCCAACGCTCTGATGTTATTTGATGTTACAGCAGTGGAGGCAATTCGAGGAATTGTCATGCAGGCAATCACAGATGTTATGCGACCAGTTGCACCACAAGCACAAGGTGGTCCAGTTCCTCAATCTACTCCTGAAGTTGAGGAGTCAGTGGAGCAAGTACCACGGATCAATGTTGTTAGGGACAGAGGAACTTACGGGCAATCGTTAAAATCCGTGAGTTCAATGAGGCCCGACAGCTATGACGGTACTGGAGAACCGGTCAGGGTGACCTATTGGTTCTCACATATGGAACGGTTGCTTCGGAACATTAATTGCACTGAGGCTGGAAAAGTGCACATCGCCTCTCTTCAACTCAATGATGTGGCTAGCAAATGGTGGGAGAGCACCGGTCTGGCTGACCATCCCGAGCTGAATTGGAGCATGTTTAAGACCAAAATGACTGACCGTTTCTTTTCCCGTGCTATGAGGAAGGAGAAGCATAAGGAATTTTTGTACCCGCAGACTGATGAGTTAAAGGTGACTGAGCTCGCAGCTAAGTTCAATCACTTGATGCAGTACGTTGGACCTGAGGTGTCAACCGAAGAGCAGAAGATCTGGTACTTCCATGGATGGATGAATCCAGAGATCAAGCCTCTAATGTTGCGTCATGGTTGTTCTACGTTAGAACAGTATGTCGATGCAGCCTTCAAGACAGAAGTCACACTGGAGGAGTCTGCCCTTAAACGGGAGAAGCAAGTTAAGGGAAAGAGTGGGCAACAGGATCGCCAGGTTGGTTCATTCAAACGACCGGCATCACCTACCAAGTTTGAGAAGTCTGGTCGTACTAAGACCGAGACAACTCAGTCTGACTCTGCCAGAGGCTCAGGTTGGAGCAGCGGAGTAATTCAGTGCCACAACTGTGGTGAAGCTGGGCATAAAAGTTTTAATTGCCAAAAGGACAAGAGAGTATGTCATAATTGTGGTAGAGAAGGCCACATAAAAACATACTGCAAACTGAAGGGTCAAGGACCAATGCAGTCGTACTAAGCGTCAAATGTTAGAGGTGGGCAGAACCCAAGGCCAGTGGTATCTACTCCTGAGCAGTCCATGGCTCGTAATAAAGGCAGAGCGCCTATGGGGTCTTCAGGCCAAGGGCAACGACTCTTTGTAATGAGCCAAGCCAACGGAGAAGAACCCTGATCCATTAAGTTGTATCGGTGCTAAGTCTTTCTGTAAGATTAAGAACGACGTGTGTCGGTAATCTCCGTAGCATCGTGAACTGATTGTTCAACTTTTGTCGGTGATGTAATGCTTAATGTTAATGAAGTGTTTCCTTGTTTTGGAAAAAGTTTTGAATGCGTTATCAGTACGAATTAGTTGTTCATACGAAACCCCGTAAGTGTCGAGAACAGCTTATGCCAAGTAAGGATAATGACTGTCGGACTTATGGTGGTGGAGTTTTGTGGACAACTTAGATGTTTGTCCCCTTGTGGTTAATCCCAAGGTCGACTCTGTTGTTTAAATCTAAATCCACTCCTAAGATTCTTCTTCATACATAGAGTATGTCATCTATAAGAACGGATGCAACTCTTTGAGGAAGATTAAGTTGTGGAGCGGTCATGTTGAGAGGAAAGGTTGCAGTAAGGATGGGATATGTTGATGATCCCGATGTATTAAAGATTCAGTAAGGAGAATTGTCTACGCATCTAAGGAGTACTGTGGTAAGCGTTATCTCATACGCTGAGTTCTTCCGAGATTTCTTAAGGAAAGAGAATGAACTTGTAGAGTTTTATTCAGAGAGATCAGGAGCTATCTCTCATGCGTGAGTTTGTGTCATAAGCTTTGAGGAGGATGAATCATTTTCAGAATGATATCCTAAGGAATTAAGAGTAATATCTCTGGTGATCCATTTCAAGGATGAAGTGATTAAGGATGTTGGATCCAGGTGGTAAGATTGGTGTTGAGGCAGTATCCTCATTGACTTAATGCAAGTTTCGGGGTCAAAACTTATTTTAAGGGGAGGTGATGTGATACCCCATAATTCTGTAAGGATTATTTTGGGAATTTTTGGAATTTCCTGAATACCCGTTTAGTACGTCGGATTTAATTCAGAAGGTTGGAGGCATTCTGTAATGTGCTCTGTATCTGTAATATTTTTCTCAGTGAAATAATATACAGACGACGTGCTTGGGATGTTAATTACTCCTTCGCGTACGACGAATTTTATCCCGGGTTAACGTTATTTTCGTCCGAGAAGCAAAGGAAGCGGCCGAGCCAAGGGGCGGCGCCCGCCGTCGCAAGGCTCGAGGTGGCCGGCTGGTCTTCTCCTAGCTGGGGACGCCAGGTCTATGGCGGTGCCCGCCGTATTAATGGCGGCGCCCGCCGTATTAATGGCGGCGCCCGCCGTATTAATGGCGGCGCCCGCCGCATTGATGACGGCGCCCGCCGCATTTATGACGGCGCCCGCCGTCGTTGTTGTCTGGAGGTCCTTGCCCGAAGGTCGCCGGCAAACGTCTGACGATGCCGAACTAGCCCCGCCACGCCTCCATTTAGGCCATCATTGTGTCTCCCAGGGTTTTGACTATTTAAGGAGGGGTTTGGAGGTCGGATTTGAGGAATTCCACAGCCAAACTCTCCCAAACTTTGTCTCGCCGGAAAAGCTTGCCCTCGCCGGAGTTCTTTGGAGCAATCGCCGGTGTTGTTGGTGTGTTTTCCTGTAGCCTAGAGGTCCCTTTGGAATCTTAGTGGAGGTCTGAACCCAAAGCCAGGCCAAAGGAGTGACCCTCGTGCGTGTATTGGTGAGTTTTCTCACCGTTCTGTTGGCCGCCGTTCTTCACGGTGACCGCCGTGTTCGTGGCGGCGACCGCCGTGATGAACACGGCGACCGCCGCCAGTGGCCAGATTTGAAAATGCTTGGACCTTGAATCCAAATTACATTTCCCTGGTTCGTAAGGTCTGGAAATACCAACTTAAGGGATCCTTCATGTTTAAAATTTACATGAATCTAAAATTATTCAAATCTTAATCAAAATCTTGGGTTAAAATTAAAATAGATAATAATTTTGAACAACTAAAATTAGTAGAAAGTAAGTTATTAGACTTACAAACTTCCATGCTCCAAGTCAATCCCAATAATAGTATTTCAATTAAATATAAATGCCATCATTTAAAACATAATAAACTTCTGGAATTTCAACATACATACTGTAACATCCCAGGCCAAGCTACCCCATCCACCAAGCCGCCCAGCCACCCAACGGTGTCGGCGTCGGTACTGGTGCCGCCTGGTTGTCCAAGGGCATGCAACCCACACACCCAACCCTTCCTCCATTTAAATGGGTAGGTTGTTGCTCACGGGGATCGAACCCGGGACCTTTAGATACAAGGGCAATGCCTTGCCACTTATATCACCAATTGTGCTGCAGTGCAATTGGTGATATAAGTGGCAAGGCATTGCCCTTGTATCTAAAGGTCCCGGGTTTGATCCCCGTGAGCAACAACCTACCCATTTAAATGGAGGAAGGGTTGGGTGTGTGGGTTGCATGCCCTTGGACAACCAGGCGGCACCAGTACCGGCGCCGGCACCGTTGGGTGGCTGGGCGGCTTGGTGGCTGGGGTAGCTTGGCCTGGGATGTTACAAAAAAGTACACTTTTATGTGAGTGCTCAAGCCAGGTGCCTAGCCCAACATGAGACACTCGCATGGGCCGCAGCCCATGTACCCCAACCCATCCTTGGGGGCTACTCCAAATTAAATGGAAGCCATTAGGCAAGAGGTTGTTGGGAGCGCTCGAACACGAGACCTCTCCCCTTTATCCACTCCCCACAAGGAGTGAATACCAATTGTGCTGCATGTGATACCCCGTAATTCTGTAAGGATTATTTTTGGAATTTTTGGAATTTCCCGAACACCCGTTTAGTACTTCGGATTTAATTCAGAAGGTTGGAGGCATTCTGTAATGTGCTCTGTATCTGTAATATTTTTCTCAGTGAAATAATATACAGACGACGTGCTTGGGATGTTAATTACTTGTTCGCGTACGACGAATTGTATCCCGGGTTAACGTTATTTTCGTCCGAGAAGCAAAGGAAGCGGCCGAGCCAAGGGGCGGCGTCCGCCGTGAGATTGGCGGCGCCCGCCGTCGCAAGGCTCGAGGTGGCCGGCTGGTCTTCTCCTAGCTGGGGACGCCAGGTCTATGGCGGCGCCCGCCGTATTAATGGCGGCGCCCGCCGCATTGATGACGGCGCCCGCCGCATTTATGACGGCGCCCGCCGTCGTTGTTGTCCGGAGGTCCTTGCCCAAAGGTCGCCGGTGAACGTCTGACGACGCCGAACTAGCCCCGACACGCCTCCATTTAGGCCATCATTGTGTCTCCCAGGGTTTTGGCTATTTAAGGAGGGGTTTGGAGGTCGGATTTGAGGAATTCCACAGCCAAACTCTCCCAAACTTTGTCTCGCCGGAAAAGCTTGCCCTCGCCGGAGTTCTTTGGAGCAATCGCCGGTGTTGTTGGTGTGTTTTCCTGTAGCCTAGAGGTCCATTTGGAAGCTTAGTGGAGGTCTGAACCCAAAGCCAGGCCAAAGGAGTGACCCTCGTGCGTGTATTGGTGAGTTTTCTCACCGTTCTGTTGACCGCCGTTCTTCACGGCGACCCCCGTGTTCGTGGCGGCGACCGCCGTGATGAACACGGCGACCGCCGCCAGTGGCCAGAAGCCCCTTTGTTGGCTTGGTCTTGGTGGTCGTCGTTGTGGACTCGTTCCTTTCGATTTCTTTCGTCTTCCCTTAGATTCGTACTAGTTTATGTCGGATCTAACTTAGGGTTTCCTTATGGGTCGACTCGAAGGTCGTTGTGCTGTCGGAGCTATACCTGTGTCGAGCCCGGAATCCCGTTGTCTCTGCTTTGTTCCAGATCTGCGGATTCAGGCAAGTGGCGGTTCGCTCTTGCTTAATCATTCCATGTTTCATTAATTATCAATTGTTTAATTGTTAATTAAATTGGAGTGAACTGTTGTTTTGCTTGGAAACTAATTTCATAAATAAACGTGATTAAAGTAATGTTATAATAGGTTGTATATCTGTTAGAACAACGCTATTATATGTGATAATTGCCGTGATGGTATTATGGTGAAATTAATCTTAATGCTAGAATAGCATACGGGTTAATAGGAAAACTACTCCAAGTAAGGATTAGCTGTTTCTATTATCGCTATGTTTAAGTTGATTGCCTGGATGGATTTAATGTGATTAATTGTTGTGTTAGACTGTTTAGTTAACACGAGTGTTCGTAGGAACGCTATTCCAAGTAAGGATTAGTCGTTTCTTTATGACTTAATGTTCGTAGGAACGCTAATCCAAGTAAGGATTAGTCGTTTCTTTATAACTTAATGTTCGTAGGAACGCTAATCCAAGTAAGGATTAGTCGTTTCTTTATAACTTAATGTTCGTAGGAACGCTAATCCAAATAAGGATTTGTCGTTTCTTTAAATCGTAATATTCCTCGGGATAATTTCCGAATATTAATTTAAGGGTCATGACCTATGCTTCTTATCCACCTTTAAGGATCTGAAGTGTTTAAGCGCCTTGCAAGCGCCATTGGATGAGCATAATTGCAGTCCTGTGTATTAAGCACTTAGCTAGTGCAATTGGGGTGGACGTAACTGTCATCCTGTAAATTAAAGTGTAAGCACTGTGGCAGTGTAATCTGGGTGAACGTAAGATCACCCTGTGTAATAATAATAACTCCGTTGTTCTCGGAATAATGTTAAGCCTCGTGTGTGCGCGTGCGTGTGTGCGTTTGTGTGTTGTGTTAATTTGGGTCGACATGATTGTCACCCTGAGATTTAAGCCGTGTGCCGCTCTTAATAACATTAACGTATTCCAGTAAAGTGTGTTTTGTAATTAAATAAGATATGTGCCCGAGTGCACATGATTAATAAACCTTTGGCGAGTAGTGCAGCTAAGTTATAGTGCAGCTAGGAAAACTCGTCTCGACTTTGATCATAGTACGTTCTCTTTTCAATCTGGATTCGCTGTATGCGATGAGGTTGGTTGTGAACTGAAGCATCTCAGTCAACTTTTAAATCATTGGTGTGTGTAACTTTAATGTTCCCTAGCAGTTGTCATAATTTCCCATAAGGCTCATTTCAGTTGGAGTTTTCTCTTCAGTGCATATCTTAATTGTTAAATCATTCCGTGAAAGTGTCGGGTTATATATCGTTCCTTCGGTTTTTATTCAAGTGACAATGATAGTAAACGGTCACGATCACTCGAACCACTCTGCTTTGTGCCCTTGCTAGTCTATTCAGTAGACTAACCCGCTGTATTTTTTGTTATCTGCATCGTCATGGTTGGTGTCGTCCGTCCGTTTCGGCACATCAGGAGTTGTTTCCCGGAGTTTAAGTAACCTATTGAAGGATAAGAAGCTTGCAGACGAAGATTTAAAAGTCAGTGTTTTAAGTTGTTAAGTGTTTTAAGATTGTTAAAGTGTTATTTCAATGTATCTTCATAATTTAGCCATGTTATAAGTTGGGTCCTTAAAGTCTTACGCTGTGTAATTTAAAGTCTTCCGCTGTTTAATCTTTCAGATAAAATGTAATTATGTTATGTATTTAAGCTTAATCGTTCTGGAAAAGCCTGGGGTGACTTTGGACGGTAAAGTCTGAGGTCACTGGCATGTAATATCTCCGGTATAAATTAGGGGTGTTACAGTTATGGTATCAGAGCGAGGTTTTAAAATTCTTGGCCTATTGTTAGGTTTGAGAATTTTCGAAAATTAATTTTGAAACTATTTTCAAGCCTAGTTTTTATTTAAAAAGAAATTTTGAGAATTTCAATGTTAAGAGTTATAAGTAACTCGGTGATTTGATATTAAAGGATTTAGCATTTTGAATTTCAAATGCTACTTATAATTGGTTTATAAAAGTGTTGTGTTATAAGCAAGTTTAAAGGTCTGAAGTTTGAAAGTGAGGTTGTTAATAAGTGGTTTCAAACTTCTGCAAGCTTCAAGTGTTACTTATTCCTTAGATCCATTCTTAGGAATATTGTCTATTCTCGGGATTGATGTCATTTAAAGGTTGACATTTCTCCCAGGTTCTCAGTCTTTAGTAAGCAGAAGAAGACCGTTCTTGCAGTTAACAGTGAAGGATAGTCAGACTAATATAAAGTTATTAGTTTGGATCCCTATAACCTGTATCATGACGTATTTGACTAGAGTGTCATAATTAAGTTGGATAAGTTCTAAAGTAACGTTATGATTCACCAGAAGATGGTGAACACAAGGAACACAGCCCATGCTGGTGCTGAACCAAGGTTGATTCTGAGGAACGCCGCTAATCAAGGAGAAGAGCGTGAGGCTGCTTCTAACAATAACCAGGGAGGCAATGGCCAAGCTCAGGCCAACGCTCTGATGTTATTTGATGTTACAGCAGTGGAGGCAATTCGAGGAATTGTCATGCAGGCAATCACAGATGTTATGCGACCAGTTGCACCACAAGCACAAGGTGGTCCAGTTCCTCAATCTACTCCTGAAGTTGAGGAGTCAGTGGAGCAAGTACCACGGATCAATGTTGTTAGGGACAGAGGAACTTACGGGCAATCGTTAAAATCCGTGAGTTCAATGAGGCCCGACAGCTATGACGGTACTGGAGAACCGGTCAGGGTGACCTATTGGTTCTCACATATGGAACGGTTGCTTCGGAACATTAATTGCACTGAGGCTGGAAAAGTGCACATCGCCTCTCTTCAACTCAATGATGTGGCTAGCAAATGGTGGGAGAGCACCGGTCTGGCTGACCATCCCGAGCTGAATTGGAGCATGTTTAAGACCAAAATGACTGACCGTTTCTTTTCCCGTGCTATGAGGAAGGAGAAGCATAAGGAATTTTTGTACCCGCAGACTGATGAGTTAAAGGTGACTGAGCTCGCAGCTAAGTTCAATCACTTGATGCAGTACGTTGGACCTGAGGTGTCAACCGAAGAGCAGAAGATCTGGTACTTCCATGGATGGATGAATCCAGAGATCAAGCCTCTAATGTTGCGTCATGGTTGTTCTACGTTAGAACAGTATGTCGATGCAGCCTTCAAGACAGAAGTCATACTGGAGGAGTCTGCCCTTAAACGGGAGAAGCAAGTTAAGGGAAAGAGTGGGCAACAGGATCGCCAGGTTGGTTCATTCAAACGACCGGCATCACCTACCAAGTTTGAGAAGTCTGGTCGTACTAAGACCGAGACAACTCAGTCTGACTCTGCCAGAGGCTCAGGTTGGAGCAGCGGAGTAATTCAGTGCCACAACTGTGGTGAAGCTGGGCATAAAAGTTTTAATTGCCAAAAGGACAAGAGAGTATGTCATAATTGTGGTAGAGAAGGCCACATAAAAACATACTGCAAACTGAAGGGTCAAGGACCAATGCAGTCGTACTAAGCGTCAAATGTTAGAGGTGGGCAGAACCCAAGGCCAGTGGTATCTACTCCTGAGCAGTCCATGGCTCGTAATAAAGGCAGAGCGCCTATGGGGTCTTCAGGCCAAGGGCAACGACTCTTTGTAATGAGCCAAGCCAACGGAGAAGAACCCTGATCCATTAAGTTGTATCGGTGCTAAGTCTTTCTGTAAGATTAAGAACGACGTGTGTCGGTAATCTCCGTAGCATCGTGAACTGATTGTTCAACTTTTGTCGGTGATGTAATGCTTAATGTTAATGAAGTGTTTCCTTGTTTTGGAAAAAGTTTTGAATGCGTTATCAGTACGAATTAGTTGTTCATACGAAACCCCGTAAGTGTCGAGAACAGCTTATGCCAAGTAAGGATAATGACTGTCGGACTTATGGTGGTGGAGTTTTGTGGACAACTTAGATGTTCGTCCCCTTGTGGTTAATCCCAAGGTCGACTCTGTTGTTTAAATCTAAATCCACTCATAAGATTCTTCTTCATACATAGAGTATGTCATCTATAAGAACGGATGCAACTCTTTGAGGAAGATTAAGTTGTGGAGCGGTCATGTTGAGAGGAAAGGTTGCAGTAAGGATGGGATATGTTGATGATCCCGATGTATTAAAGATTCAGTAAGGAGAATTGTCTACGCATCTAAGGAGTACTGTGGTAAGCGTTATCTCATACGCTGAGTTCTTCCGAGATTTCTTAAGGAAAGAGAATGAACTTGTAGAGTTTTATTCAGAGAGATCAGGAGCTATCTCTCATGCGTGAGTTTGTGTCATAAGCTTTGAGGAGGATGAATCATTTTCAGAATGATATCCTAAGGAATTAAGAGTAATATCTCTGGTGATCCATTTCAAGGATGAAGTGATTAAGGATGTTGGATCCAGGTGGTAAGATTGGTGTTGAGGCAGTATCCTCATTGACTTAATGCAAGTTTCGGGGTCAAAACTTATTTTAAGGGGAGGTGATGTGATACCCCATAATTCTGTAAGGATTATTTTGGGAATTTTTGGAATTTCCTGAATACCCGTTTAGTACGTCGGATTTAATTCAGAAGGTTGGAGGCATTCTGTAATGTGCTCTGTATCTGTAATATTTTTCTCAGTGAAATAATATACAGACGACGTGCTTGGGATGTTAATTACTCCTTCGCGTACGACGAATTTTATCCCGGGTTAACGTTATTTTCGTCCGAGAAGCAAAGGAAGCGGCCGAGCCAAGGGGCGGCGCCCGCCGTCGCAAGGCTCGAGGTGGCCGGCTGGTCTTCTCCTAGCTGGGGACGCCAGGTCTATGGCGGTGCCCGCCGTATTAATGGCGGCGCCCGCCGTATTAATGGCGGCGCCCGCCGTATTAATGGCGGCGCCCGCCGCATTGATGACGGCGCCCGCCGCATTTATGACGGCGCCCGCCGTCGTTGTTGTCTGGAGGTCCTTGCCCGAAGGTCGCCGGCAAACGTCTGACGATGCCGAACTAGCCCCGCCACGCCTCCATTTAGGCCATCATTGTGTCTCCCAGGGTTTTGACTATTTAAGGAGGGGTTTGGAGGTCGGATTTGAGGAATTCCACAGCCAAACTCTCCCAAACTTTGTCTCGCCGGAAAAGCTTGCCCTCGCCGGAGTTCTTTGGAGCAATCGCCGGTGTTGTTGGTGTGTTTTCCTGTAGCCTAGAGGTCCCTTTGGAATCTTAGTGGAGGTCTGAACCCAAAGCCAGGCCAAAGGAGTGACCCTCGTGCGTGTATTGGTGAGTTTTCTCACCGTTCTGTTGGCCGCCGTTCTTCACGGTGACCGCCGTGTTCGTGGCGGCGACCGCCGTGATGAACACGGCGACCGCCGCCAGTGGCCAGAAGCCCCTTTGTTGGCTTGGTCTTGGTGGTCGTCGTTGTGGACTCGTTCCTTTCGATTTCTTTCGTCTTCCCTTAGATTCGTACTAGTTTATGTCGGATCTAACTTAGGGTTTCCTTATGGGTCGACTCGAAGGTCGTTGTGCTGTCGGAGCTATACCTGTGTCGAGCCCGGAATCCCGTTGTCTCTGCTTTGTTCCAGATCTGCGGATTCAGGCAAGTGGCGGTTCGCTCTTTCTTAATCATTCCATGTTTCATTAATTATCAATTGTTTAATTGTTAATTAAATTGGAGTGAACTGTTGTTTTGCTTGGAAACTAATTTCATAAATAAACGTGATTAAAGTAATGTTATAATAGGTTGTATATCTGTTAGAACAACGCTATTATATGTGATAATTACCGTGATGGTATTATGGTGAAATTAATCTTAATGCTAGAATAGCATACGGGTTAATAGGAAAACTACTCCAAGTAAGGATTAGCTGTTTCTATTATCGCTATGTTTAAGTTGATTGCCTGGATGGCTTTAATGTGATTAATTGTTGTGTTAGACTGTTTAGTTAACACGAGTGTTCGTAGAAACGCTAATCCAAATAAGGATTAGTCGTTTCTTTATAACTTAATGTTCGTAGGAACGCTAATCCAAGTAAGGATTAGTCGTTTCTTTATAACTTAATGTTCGTAGGAACGCTAATCCAAGTAAGGATTAGTCGTTTCTTTATAACTTAATGTTCGTAGGAACGCTAATCCAAATAAGGATTTGTCGTTTCTTTAAATCGTAATATTCCTTGGGATAATTTCTGAATATTAATTGAAGGGTCATGACCTATGTTTCTTATCCACCTTTAAGGATCTGAAGTGTTTAAGCGCCTTGCAAGCGCCATTGGATGAGCATAATTACAGTCCTGTGTATTAAGCACTTAGCTAGTGCAATTGGGGTGGACGTAACTGTCATCCTTTAAATTAAAGTGTAAGCACTGTGGCAGTGTAATCTGGGTGAACGTAAGATCACCCTGTGTAATAATAATAACTCCGTTGTTCTCGGAATAATGTTAAGCCTCGTGTGTGCGCGTGCGTGTGTGTGTTTGTGTGTTGTGTTAATTTGGGTCGACATGATTGTCACCCTGAGATTTAAGGCGTGTGCCGCTCTTAATAACATTAACGTGTTCCAGTAAAGTGTGTTTTGTAATTAAATAAGATATGTGCCCGAGTGCACATGATTAATAAACCTTTGGCGAGTAGTGCATCTAAGTTATAGTGCAGCTAGGAAAACTCATCTCGACTTTGATCATAGTACGTTCTCTTTTCAATCTGGATTCGCTGTATGCGATGAAGTTGGTTGTGAACTGAAGCATCTCAGTCAACTTTTAAATCATTGGTGTGTGTAACTTTAATGTTCCCTAGCGGTTGTCATAATTTCCCATAAGGCTCATTTCAGTTGGAGTTTTCTCTTCAGTGCATATCTTAATTGTTAAATCATTCCGTGAAAGTGTCGGGTTATATATCGTTCCTTCGGTTTTTATTCAAGTGACAATGATAGTAAACGGTCACGATCACTCGAACCACTCTGCTTTGTGCCCTTGCTAGTCTATTCAGTAGACTAACCCGCTGTATTTTTTGTTATCTGCATCGTCATGGTTGGTGTCGTCCGTCCGTTTCGGCACATCAGGAGTTGTTTCCCGGAGTTTAAGTAACCTATTGAAGGATAAGAAGCTTGGAGACAAAGATTTAAAAGTCAGTGTTTTAAGCTGTTAAGTGTTTTAAGATTGTTAAAGTGTTATTTCAATGTATCTTCATAATTTAGCCATGTTATAAGTTGGCTCCTTAAAGTCTTCCGCTGTGTAATTTAAAGTCTTCCGCTGTTTAATCTTTCAATTAAAATGTAATTATATTATGTATTTAAGCTTAATCGTTCTGGAAAAGCCTGGGGTGACTTTGGACGGTAAAGTCTGGGGTCACTGGCATGTAATATCTCCGGTATAAGTTGGGGGTGTTACACATACTGGAAACAACGCGCAAGAACTAACCATTTAGTTAATAAGGACAAAAATACCAAATACTTCCAATCACTTGCGAAAATACGTACTTATAAACAAAAAATAAATTCCTTTCGATCTCATGAATGGTGTATTTTTCATGATCACAATGATATTCATGATGCTATTTTTAAAGAATTAAAACTCCATTTCACACCTAACAAGGTTAATCGTACTTTTCGGATTGATTTATCTATTATCCTCCAACTTGTTACTAATCAAGATAATTTATTCTTTATGGCATCGCCTACTCCCCTTGAAATTAAACAAGTTGTTTTCAAACTACCCAAAAATAAAACTCCAGGTCCTCATGGTTACCTTGCCGAATTCTATCAACAGACTGGCCTATTGTCGGAAACTCTCTCATTTATGTTGTTCAAGCCTTTTTTCATTCATGCAATATGCTTAAAGAATGTTCTCACTCATTCATTACCCTTATTCCCAAAACTGATAATCCCATTACAATTGATCATTATCGCCCCATAAGTTTATGTAATACTAGTTATAAAATTATAACTATAATTTTGGCAAATAGGTTAAAGATTTTACTCCCTCGTCTGATCATCACCCTTCAAGGTGCCTTTGTTGAGGGCCACCATATTCAAGATAATATATTATTAGCCCATGAAATATTTGTAATATCCCCGATTTCGGTTGAAATTTTATTTTATTTTAAATGATTTCGAAATTCGGATTTGAAAAGCGGATTATAAATTCATCTCCATTTATTGCTTGTATCATTGGAGGTAGTACGTTGGATCTTGGGTTCCTGACGAAACTTTATAGAATCGAGCTAAACATTCTTATAGAGATTGATAGCCTTGTTTTTGGATGAGATGATCTTATCTATTTTTGAGAATTAGGTCAACTAGTTTGAGTTATATGATTTATTTTAGAGTTAATGGAGTTTATTACAAATGAATATTCTTATTAAGAAAAATAATGGAGAATTAGTTCATCTTGAAGATTATTAGTTAGTTTTTGAGTTTGGTATAATACTTTGGGTTATAGTTTATATATATATATATATATCATGTCAGGATACTATTTTTGGAAGCTTGAAAATCATAGAAAATTAAAGAATATTACTTATGGATAATAGTATTTTTATATGTCTAATTAGTATTTTGGGCTAAACCTAATCATCCCCTAACCTAGCCCATTAGAGTTATATATACTAATTACTAAACTCGTAATTTTACCATCTAAATTCCCTCAATGGTGTGTGTCGTCATCTCCCTAAGCCTCTTGCTTCTACGTGCAATCTCAAATCCCACAGATTGTTTTGGCGGTAACTCTAGTTATCTTCATACTAAGCTTGGGATTAATGAATTGAGGTAAGTTTATTTTTTGTTTATTATATTAACTTTTTTTTTACAGAGGATGTAGAACTTGTTTTGAGGTATATTGACTAGTTTATGTATTAGGCTTAAATATACCAATTTGAGAAATCTGGACTTTTTGGTAATAGATGCACTAGATTGTAAGCATTGTCGTTTGTATAAGTTCACATCACGAATAAATTTTGGGGAAAATCATGTGTGTTATATATTGTTAGTTTAATGACCTGTTCTAATTTTATGTAATTTTGATTAATAATGAACGAGTTATGGCTATTATAAGTTGTCGGATGTATTGAGGTTTCTGGATTGTATGGATGGTGTAGGAAAATCATTATAAATTTAGTTTAGATCTGAATTCTAGTTTCTGATGGACTCGACTTGAAACCTAGTTTCTGTATTCTGAATTTCATGATTTTTGAAGAACGTTAGATTATGATTTTGTATGTAAAACCGAGTTAGGGTTTGAATCTGGAAACTATGGTATATCAGTGGAGTATATTTACAATATCTTTTTCGTTTGAAGTCCGATTAAGGTGATTCTTAAGGCATTAGGTTTGTAACATTGAAAGCTATCTCTCTGTAAATTTTGAGGAATTGTGGAAGTCGTTCGATCTAGGTTTTGAATTTTACAAGTTGACTCTCAAATTCTGAAAATTAGGGGTTTTCATTTTCATTTATAAGTGTGTTTTCAATGTTTTTTGTTGATTTGTGTTGTACTTCTATGGCTATTGGCTTGTTTAGGCTGGGTTTGATAAGGAAAGGGATTAGGGGGCTCCTCTACTGCGAGGCAGACCTCTCTATAGCATCCTTGCGGATGAGATCATCAAGATCTGAAATGACTGTAATATCGGGTGAGACTGATATGTGGTAAAGTTTACCAATGAAGTCAGTCACACTATTAATCTCCCTGAAAATGTAGGAAATGCGATATGAGGAGAAGTGTCGCAGATCGAAGAGTATCTGATACAATGATTTCAATTTCCCAATGGCAGTTCCATTTGTCGTTGATGGCATTAATAAGGCAGATGTTATCGCCTTTGATCTCAATATCTGAGATCCCTAACTGTATAGCTTTTCGAATGCCAAATCGCATTGAATGTGTTTCTGCTAGGATTGGGGAGACATTCCTCACGACACCGTTGGCCATGAAGGTTGGTTGGCCTTAAGTGGTCCTGAATGATGTATCCATAAGTTGCATTTCCTTGGGTCAACTTTGATCCATCAGTATTTAGTTTGTATTTGTTCACATCAGGTTTGGTCCATCTTATATTTTCCTCTTCCTTTGGGTTTGTGTTTGGGATGGTTCTTATTTTTTTTCAATATCTTGGTCTATTTTTGTATATTTCCACACTTCTTGTTGTTTTTTGATAAAGTGTGAGATATTAGGAGTCATATCACTCCTTTAGTCTCTGAATAATTTAATGTTTCTTTGGTACCATATGCCCCACCAGCAAGTTACTAGTGTCTCTATTTCTTATGTATTTAATTTATCTCTTATTAAATTTAGTACCTAGGTTGGTGTTTTGTTGTCCATTGATATATTGTCTATTACTTGCACGATAGAAGGATTGATGATGTGTATTGTTTGTCTACTATGTGGGCATTTGATCAGTATATGAATAAGGTCTTCAAATGTATTACTACATGCAATACATTGTAGGGGGACTGCGATGTGGCTTTCGTATAGTTTTCCTTTGGTAGGGATGCCATCTTTGCTAACTTTCCATATGAAGTTCTTTATTTTAGGTGAGACGTCCAGATTCCAGATCCATTGCAAGGGGGTTTTGTTAGTCCTTTTTTTCTCATAGATCATTGTCAATTTGTCATTGTGCTTTAAAGTAGAGAACCATCTGCTATTATTATGCTTCCAGTATGTTGGAACGATAACGTTCCCTCTAGTTTTGATGATGATAAACTCAAATGCTTTTGATGGTTTTTAGTGTGACTATAAGTTTCAGGAAACGGTGAAGTCAAAGGAACGATGAAAACCTGAGAAGAGTCAAAACAGAAAAGCAAAGGAACAGAGAAGCCAACAATAACGAAATCAACGCGCTGGAACGAAAGAAGAGAACAGACGCGTGTTGCTGAAACAGAACAGAGAAAGGGAACATCGCAAGGAACGGAGGACGCGCGCGCTGAAACCCTAGAGAGCCACCGAATATCTGTTATGGAAAACAGATTTGGAAGTTGCAACTTGGGCCTCAAGGAAGATCTCGGTGAAGAGATAATTTGGTTAGAATAAAATAGAAAAGATTGTGTAGATTATTATTATCTTATTTCCTTAAGTAAAATTAGGGTAAATCTGAGAAAATACCTAGAATATATATTAGAGAGTTGTGATCTTCATTTAAAAGAATGACAGACGACGAAACACAGAGATATTCGGTGAGTAGAGCATTCGGAACAAGAGTAGAGCATTCGGAACAAGAGAAGAGCATTTGAAAGAAGAGAAGAGTATTCGAAGGAAGAAGAAGAACACTTACAAGGGACGAAACTTTGGTGAGTTGAGTACTTGTTAGGGTTTTGGTTGTCTAGTGTGTTGTTAGGAACGTTACATTGAGAAGTCTAGATATCTAGGAGTAAACTAGATTGAGATAAGACTTGCTTGTTTGTAATTCCAGGATTAATAACATAAGTAGACATTCGAAATCCTACTAGGGAAACCTAGAGGTAGATGTTTTTCTTAGTCATCTAGTTGGTGATTAAGTTTTCCTCTCTAAGGAACTGAGCTCGTTACTTCATAATTCTGTTGTTATTTTCCGTTGCCCAAGGAACGAACTTACCGTTCCTTGATCTAACACACTCGATTCTACAATTGGTATAGAGCAGGTTTGCTCTAGATTGTGTGTTACTTACAGATTTTTCAGGTAACAATGGCTCCTAGTACTGTCGAAGTCGGTTTGAACTCCTCAAGGCCCCCTCTCTTGCTCGCTGGCCAATATCAACATTGGAAGACGCTTTTCATCAAATGGGTGCAAAGTAACGATTACCAATGTTGGTTGGTGATTTCCCTTGGTGATATTGACATTGTCGATCTGGAGAAGAAAAAGAAACTGAAGAAATGGGATCAAGATGATCTTCAAATCATGGAGAAAAATTGCAAAGCAGCCATGCTCATCAACAATGCTCTCAATCAGCAAGATGTGCAAAAACTCCAATCTTGTGAGTCGGCCAATGCTAAATGGCTTGCCTTGGAACAAATGTACATGGGAAGCAAGGATCTGCGTGAAGTGATCGTTTCACTGCCAAGAAGGACTTCTACAACTTCAAAATGGATGACAATGAAGATGTGAGTTCCTACCAAGCTAGATTTGAGAAGATCACTGCAAATATGACTGCTCACTCAGTCACGGATAAAGAAATCCTTCCTGACGAGAAAATCCTTATAATCATTGATGGGCTTCCTCATCGTCATGCAATGACTAAAGCCATCCTGAAGGAGAACCCCAACACTGTCAACTGATGTTCCATGAGGTGTTCAGCAAGATCCAAAAGTATGACAATGAAGAGAAGGCCGCAAGAAACAAGGATTCCAAAGAGAAGAGAATTGCTTCGATGGTTGGAAAGGTTGTTGACAGAATAAAGAACAACCTCGATGACAATCATGGCTCCGATGACCCTGAGGTGGTATTGATCACTAAAGCCATGCGTTCCCTCTACAACAAAGGAAGAACAGTAGAGGAGGGAACGGTGAGACTCGTGACATCAAGGATATCACTTGTTACAACTGCAATGAGAAGGGTCACTATTCCCGTTCGTGCCCAAAGCCGAAGAAGGCAAGCAAACCTTCTGGGAACGAAGAAAAGAAAGCTTTCGTTGCTGTCTGGGGCAATGAAGATGACTCAGATAACGAAGATCCTGAAGCATGGAGTGGAACGATGTGTGCCATGGCCATCAACAACTCGTCTGAAGAAACCGAGGTAAATCCCGAAGATTTCTTAAAATCTCTTGTGAATTTTGATAAAAAATCTTTAATTGCTCTCATAAGAAATATGTATGCTGAGACATGAAAACTCAAGAGGAACTTGCTAATTCTGAACATGAGTGTAGTAGTTTAAAAGAAATCTTTCTAACACTGCTAGTAGCTCAACTGTTCCTTGTTCTTCATGTGATGCTAATCATGAGGAACTTCAAGATTAAGAAATGAAAGGTCTCTTTGCTTATGAATGAAGTTTCTAACAATACTGATGCAAGGAGTATAGCTAGTCCAAGTAAGCTTGAAGCACAGATATCCGAGATGAAGTCCTATGTGCACAAGATTCATTCTGTTCTGATGGAACAGAAGACTGAAGCTGAAAGCATCAAGTTCGTCAAAGCAGGTATGGTATTGGCTATACGGTTCCAAGCAAACGGAAGATGATCCCTCTATACTGGAACTACGTGAAGCAAGAGATATGGAACTTCAAGATGCTAGAGAGAAGAATCACAATCTTGAGGAACGCGTCAAGGTCCTTGAGAGTGGTCTGGATGAAACTCAGTCCTCGTACACTGGACAACCTGCCCACAAGATTTTTCCTCAAGCAGTCTCAGGGAACACAACCAAACGTTCCATGTCCGGAACGTGCGAAACAACGCAAGAGTATTGTTCCCAACAGAAAGTATGTTCAGATGGAACAGTTTCAAGATGTGTTGGTATTATGGGGACAACAGACATGTGCAAAGAGACTGTAAAAAGAAAAAGAAGTTCTCTGAAGAGCACACAAAGAGAAGGAACAGTAGGAGTAACAATGTGAACTTGAATGATTTCTATGATGATTCCATGTGCATAATCATAATCATGCTAAGACTAGGAAGAATTTGCTGTAATGTTAGAACTATTCCTATGGAACAATTGCATTATGTGTCTCGACCAGGTAAGGGTAAGCTTGCCTGGGTCGCCAAACCTTAACTCTTTCTGTGCAGGTTGAAGTGAGGGGAACGAGAAGTGGTATATTGACAACGCTTATTCATGCCACATGACCGGAAAAGAAGACAACTCACCTCACTTCGCAAACACTCAAGAGGGAGTGTTGCTCTTGGAGACAAGAGATGCAGAGAAATCATTGGAACATGCGAAATACAACTAAACTCCAGTATCACGGTAAAAGAAGTTAGTTTAGTTCATGAACTTGGTTTCAGTTTGTTGAGTGTTGCACAGCTTTGCGACCAAGGGAACAACAAAATGGCACGTAGTAGACCGCAAAAGCACTTCCGGAACGGAACAGTTCCTTAGGCCATGTCTCATTTCATGGGGTTCTAAGAAGCAAAACTCTTTGGCCCTTTCCACTACAGAAGTTGAATACGTCGCCGCGGCAAGCTGTTGTGCTCAGGTATTGTGGCTTAAGCAACAACTGGAAGACTATGGTATGTCTCTTGGCATCGTTCCATTTGTGTGATAATACTAGTGCCATCAACATTTCAAAAAATCCAGTGCATCATTCACGTACTAAGCATATTGACATTCGTCATCATTTTCTACGTGATAATATTGACATGGGCTTTATTAGAATGGAACATTGCAGGACTGAAAATCAAGTGGCAGACATCTTCACCAAAGCACTAGACAAAGGTCCATTCGAGTATCTTCGATTACTCCTTGGCATGATCTCTCTGAATTGAGGACCTTCACATCCTTATTCCCTCAATGCTTGGCTAATTCGTTCCATAATTTTCATGAAGTTCCTTGTCTGTGTGCCTTTCATGACTTGATTTCATGACTTTAGCTTATTCGAATTGCTTTGTATTAGGATTTAGATACTTTGTCTTTTGATTTGTGTTGAATTACTTGATTGCATGCTAACATCTTCTTAAAGACCCAAAACAAAACCAATTTGATGATGAACCCTCATTACAAGCCCACATGATAATTGGTTGTACAGCCTACCTTAGCCGCGATTCGGTAAACGTTCCCTATGATCCTTCTTTGTTAAACTTTTACTGGGAATAATTATTTGAGTTGCTTTTCTCCATACCATATGTTTGGATATACTATATTTGCGTGAACCCAACATGAAATATCCAGACAAGCCTCGCAAGCACTCTTGGTCTCAGGGGGAACGAAGACCATTGCTCAGATTAAGGGGGAACTGATAGTTGTGGAACGCTGAATTTGAATCAGAGGCTGGCATTAATTGAGTTGCAGGTATCCGTTGGAACGGCTCCCTGTGCGATTTGACCGCTCTTAATTGAGAAATGAGTTAAAGACTTATTGCTAGATTTGAGAGAAGTTTTATTAAAATTTGTAGATTTAAAATTGCTAAATTAGTGCTTTTTTATTGTACAATAAAAATTATAAATTTAAAAACCCCACAAATTAAGGCCCCCCACATATTTTGATGGTTTTTATATGATAGCTTTATATGTATATAAATATAGATTTTGCTAAATATATCATATAATAATCAATGAAAAAATGAAAAACTACAAAATATAGCCTTACACCTCCTAAAAACACTCTCATGACTCTAAAGGGAGAGCTTTAATAAAAAATAGATAGATAGATGATCAAGTAACTCTGGTCTAATATGATCAATTAAACTAGTCTCTAAATGATAAGTAGGTTTGAGCAAACGGGTCAGTTATCCGCACACCCGCCTTATAAATAGGCGGATAAACTATATTTGATTAGACTTAGGTTAATTAAGTCTATGTATATTTTATATTATAAACTATAATTTGATATATAAATACATACTTTAAATATATTTAAAAATTAGTTCGGGATTCTAGGCGAGCTATCGAGGTTAAATAGGCTAGTATACAACGATTGTACATGTCCCGCCCATAAGAAATTATAGTACTATTCAGGTGTGGATAATTTTGACTTTAGGGTAGTATCTAGTTTTTTAGATCTACGAGAATTATCAATATAGTTTTTATTATGGTTTATCAGTAGTTCAAATGTTAATTTCGTTGAGAACCATCCGGATAAGATTTTCATTTTCTCATTCTCATTCCATGTTGGTCATTGTTATACATTCAATAATGTCTTATTGATTCGAAGGGGAAGTTACTAACAAGATCACAAAGTCTAGCTGGCTTAGTCCAAATGTCCGTCCAGAATTTATCGAACAACCATCTCCACTAGCCAGAAAACGCCTTTTTCACCCACTGTCAAAAAGTATTTTGTTTTTCACATAATCGAAGATATTTACATTTTTCAAATACTTTTCATTGATAATGTTAACCATAGATTATCAGATTCAACTATGAGTTTCAAATTAAATTCATTTAGAAATTAGTTTAAGAATTGGTTTCTTTAATACCTAGGCCCCCGTCACTAGCTGGTTTACATACTTTACCCCATTCAATTAGGGGAGTATATCTATATTGTTTCTCATATGAATTTGTGAAGAGAAATTTATTTGGAAAATTTGTGGATCTATATCCCATGTTAGTACGTATGATAGGCTGGCTGTTCACATTGGTAATTAACTATAATCATAGGAAATAATGAGAGAACCTTGGGTTTTCTTTTTTGTACTAATAGGCCTTTTCCCAAAGTTTGCGACTTTTGCGGAACAAAGAAAAAAAACTCATTATCATCCCATTCTCAGCTGTGGACAATTTTTTAAATATAAATACAAGGTACTAGATAGTCATTATTAATGTTGCTTTGTTTCATTATATATTCTGCAAAACCCAGGATTTCTGTATACGTGTATTATTTGTGCAATTATAAGTTTTAGTTTTAATCATTCTTGTATTAAATGTAAACTTGTGTACATATGCAGTAAATAGAACTTGTTTGTATACATTGTTGATGAGTAATCATCATTACAAACAAGTTCAATCTATATTCAAGCTAGAAAAAGTCGATTTCAGGCACTTGTTGTGAGATTTGTTTTATTCCTTTATTCAATCTATGGATACAAAGTGGACTATTACTGATTTTGATAAATAAGAAGTGGATTGGCCCAATTTTCTTACCATCAAGAGTTAATATGTTAGATCGGTTCAATATTGTGTCATGTACTCACTTAGAGTTCATCACTTGTGTAAATAGCTCATCACTAACAAATTCAGTGATAAGTCTGATGACGTTTCATATGAACATCAATTGACAATAAGAAAAGATGTCATCAATCTTATATATTAGACATTGATATCACAAGTATTTTTGATATACGATCTGAACTTATATTGTCACACATTTCCTGAAATATATTGCTAGAGACAATATGATGTTTAGGTGCAATTAGAATGATAATGGTGGAACCGAACACGTACCGATTTTCATGTGGTGCTGCTCTAATGGAAGACGATTTAAGCTTCAGAGTTAACTAAGTACCGATTCACTAATTTAGTCATAATTAAAATTCCACCGAGACATAATTAAAGTCAGTATTTTAATTGCATTATTGGCCACAGGCGCCCACGGCTGGAGTTTATTGTCCTCAACCCGGAATCTGATCAAATTAACAGCTGTAATTAGTGTAGAAAATTGAGCTTCATGCACCGTATTAGCACATAAACCAACCATGAACTAAGTCGGTCGAATTATCCTACGAGTATTTTATTTTAAGTTGCATTAGAAGAAATCCTTGGAAGCTAGTTAATTCAAAGGACAATAAAGAATTTAGGGAAATTTATGTTAGTGTTCCTGAGTTTAGGGTTATTTTGATTGATGTCTCACGAAGTTTTTTTTTACTGGTGTCCCTAAGGTTTTGATTTGTTGTTTCGTAACCAATTTTTAATTATATTTGTACCATTCCAGTTCAAATTGATTAAATCAAAGTCCATCATTGTATTCCTCGCCCTCAGATTAGTAAGATTTGACTCATAAAATATCCAAATCCATGTCCGAACCATGTCAATTTGAAGTCCAAAGCAACAACCCATTCTGACCTTAAGAATTCAAATCAGAATGATTCGAGTATGGATTTGATTGTTTTAAGAGTCGAATCCTACTAAATTGAGGTCAGTAAACTAATGATGAGCTTCGATTTAATCAATTCGAATCGAAATGATACGGATATGAAAAATTCGGTTACAAAGCGAACAAACCAAACCTTAAGAATACCAATTGAAAAAAAATAATCGTTGACCAAAGGAATAACCCTAAATCAGAGACACTAACAAAAATTTCTCAAGAATTTAAATAAGAAATTAATGCCATTAATTATCATTTTAGCACCAATTTTGAATCATTGTCAGAGTTCTCCTCCCATGGGGAATTATTATTATTATTATTATTATTATTTTCGTAGTTTCAGAAAAAAGTTTATGGTTCAAGATGGTTGGATACTGAGCTAGATGATGAAACACACGTGTAGCTGATTAATTTAATGCAAATTCAATCCGAGATTTATTTAATATTGGCCATAGTATACCAAATTGTCGCACTCCATAACTAGCTTAATCCTAAGTAATCTACTATATAACTATACCTGTTAAATAATCGAAAAGAAATTTACCACGTGGCGTCAATGTATTATTTTGACACGTGACAGTATATGTTTTTTTTAGATTTAAATTAAAAATCACAATTTGAGTATCCTACAGTTACCTTAATTTAAAGATCAGTCGGAATAAATTTATATTACTTTATTTCCTTAATCAATATATTCTCACTTTATTCTCGGTAAGCTAATATATGCATATTTGATATGAAATAAAAATATTGACCAACTGTATGATTTTGTGCAAAAATACTAACATGCAGATCTCATACAAAACCAACACAAATGTGCAATGTACCTAATATATGGAGATTTGCATATGCACGGTTGGTTACAAAACCGTGAAACAGATGCAATGTACCTAATATATGCAGATTTAGCATAAAAAACTCAATATGTTGTGCTATGACAAATAGCACAAAACTAAACTGATGACAAATACACTTTTGTAACCAAAACAAATGCTGCAAAATTTAACCGCTGGAATGAACCTGCTGCAAAAACTTTGCTGATACACATTTTAAACCAGAAAAATTCCGACAAATTAAATCTGTGGATTGGACCAAAAAAAGCCTGCTGATTGAACCACAAATGAACATGTCCCAAAAAAAAGCATGCTGATTGAACCACAAATGACAATGTCCCAAAAAAAAACTTGCTACACTTTCCTAACCAAATATACTGGATTGCCCAAAAAATAACAATACACTTTATTAAATGCCTCAAAAGTATAACAAATCTGCAATTTCAAAAACAACCGTGCAAATTGATTACAAAAAATCCAACTGCAATATCTGCACAATAAAATCAAAACCCTAAAGTTCTATTAATAATGATATTCCAAATATAGCAGATTTAAAAAATGTAATAAAGGAGACCCTAAAGTCAGCAATATACTACATATCCATGTTTTCCATAAGTATAGAACCAAATATTTTGATCCTTTCAACACGATCTTATAGCATAAATTCAATGCTTTTAGGGGTTATAAACTATAGCTCCTCCCACAATATCAGTACAAAACAGTTGAACCATATCAAAATTACAGTTACACAATCGGTTGTTCATCATTTAGCAGGTATGTGCAAAGAACTAAACTTATTTGTTTGTAGAGATATTATATACTGATTATTATGCACTGATTGATGAAATAGCCAAACTGAATACTAATTAGAATATTATGTATACACTCTATACGATTTAGGTGTTTGTTAATATTAAGTAGTTATTAGAAAACTGATTACAAACTAATTTTATTTCCTAAGTGTGAAATGCACAGAGATGAGTTTATGAACACATATTTTTAAATGACCGGGGATCTGTTAAATGATGTCCCCATTTCTAGCATAATCTCATTACTTATTGATTTAGTTTGATAATTGCTAGATAGTTAAGAGTGACTCACGTCTTTTGGTCACTTTAGCTACTCTTTAGTTACTCTTTAGCATGTAATAATAATTTTATATAATTATTCTTCTGGTCACTTTAGTTACTCTTTAGCATGTAATAATAATTTTATATAATTATTCTTCTGGTCACTTTAGGCTATTCTTTAGCATGTAATAACAATTTATTAAAGCTACTAAACTGAATTTATTTACTACACTGGATAAGGCACAAATATTAGAATAAACTAAAAGATTCTAATGTTTGACAAAACTACGATTACAAAGATTCTTTAGCATGAAATAATGTTTGACATTCTAATACTTACTACACTAGATAAGGCACAAATATTGTAATAATATTGTATCTCTTTGATTGTACATTCTGATTTTTTGATTTAGTTGATGGTTATGATAGCAGAGAAAAAACTAAGAAGTTGTTCAATCCTAGGAGGCATCGAAACTAAAAGGTATTGTTTATGTTATCTGGTTCGATTTGTAATGTTTGATTGTGTTTATTTACAACTAAATCATTAGTCTTCAGTTGTATGATTTAGGTTAACTCTCTAACTGATTTAATAAAATTCTATTGTTTATACTTAACTTCTACGGATTTAGTTCCATGTTACTGAAACTATGTAAGAAAGCTAATCTACTGACTACTCTATGCAAAAATTAATCAGAGTTTAAAGCTAAACTACTAACTAGCTTTTAGACACACCTTTATGTCTTTCAAACAGCTTAAGCAATACCAATCCAAAATTTATAATTTCTGAGTCCAATCTGAGCTCTCACATGGCATTCCTATACCATGAATAAATCATTTTAATTAGTGAATAGAGTTAAAAAAATATAGTAAAATAGCCATGTTAAGTGTAAATAGATAGAACCATGACCTTATTATATCTTCAATCAGAGTAAAAGGTGTATCTTGGAGGAAAAATGCTCAAACCTGTAATTGCAATTTTTTATAACTCAGTAATTAGAATACAAGTTAATGAGTAATAAAAGATAGTCTTCATATATTTAGTATATGAGGCATACCTTTAGATCTTTCAGTTAGGTTAGGGTTTAGCTCTTGGCTATGTGTGTCCAATCCCACATGGAATTCCTATAACAAAATAAATAAGTTAAGTACATAATAGATTTAAAAATTAAATTAACATAGTATAATGTTAATTTTAAAGATAAATAACAATGACCTGGAAGTATATCTTGAATCAGAATAAGAGATGTATCTTGGATTTCATATGTTGAAACCTATAATTGGAAATTATTTAAAATCAGTAAACACTACTACTTAATTATGATAAAGATAGGCTAAATTTATATGGTACAAGCACTATCTTGCAGAATATGATTCAAAGTGAACTTCACATTCTGGTAATCTAATTTCCAATTCAGAACCATTTAAAAGTGTAGGGTATATTTTTAGATCTATAAGAAACAGTTTGAAAGTCAGTAATTATATTATAAGTTAAGAAGCAAAAAAAAAAAAATCTAAATTGAAATGACAGAAGGACTACATTGCATACTATGATCATATTGAACATGACATTCCTAATATAATATTTTTTTTGTTATCAGGGACAGCTCGTGTGCTCACATGTAATCAGAGAGAGTAAACAATTGCAAAGAATATGGGATATATAGTAAGTTTATCTAGAAAAGCACGTTACAATTAATATCTATTTTTTGTATTCATATTTTTAAATATGTCGATTTGGTTTTATGAAATTGTAAATATACCTATTGGGTCAATTAACCCGTTAAATGTTAGCATCATAAATATATATACTTATTTTTTGGATCAAATAGCCCATTGATTTTTTAGTAATCTGAAATGTTAAATTTTTTTACTATGCAATTTTTTAATCTGTCTTCTTTCAATCAATTTTTTATACGAATCAATTTTTCATTATAGCAAAGCAATCATACTATACTTCTCAATTTTATGTAGCTAAATGTATAATATTGTTGAACAATTAAATCACAGAATACAAGCGATTCATATCAAAAATCGAAATATCAATGTTTACTTAAGAATTAGCACCCAGTTATATCCACACTCCCCCTGATTATTGTTTGTTCACGTTTTATTGAATAAATTCATTCGATGATTTCAAACGGAAGGGATGACCAGAGTTATAGATAAATATATAAACATAGAGACAGATTGAGAGAGAGAGACTCACGAAAATAAACCATGCTTGGTTCGGACAACTTCGGACTTTGAGTTCAGAGGAAAACTCCAGATGGGCTTCGGAACTAGCGATCCATATCTTCTTTCTCCGAGAAAATTAGGGTTTTGGGAACCTTCCAGTAGCAACTCCAGATCTACTCATCAAGCCGTTTTTTTCCTTGGCATGTTACAAAAAAAAAGTAGAAGAGATGTTTTTATTTGGATCTGACAGAGATAGTCGGTGGATCTGAACATGCAAAGGAGATTAAGCTCTTTTTTTCGGATCCGTGAGCTCTAGATCTCCTTCTGGAGTTTGTTAGGGTAGATATCCATCATTGGGTCACAAAAAACTCGGATCTGTATCTTTAGATCAGAGTGTTTTGGAGAAAAAAAACCTGGATCTGGAAGATTACAAAAGAAAGAGAGCAGATTGTGGACGGAATTTCCAGAAAAGGAAATATGAAGAAAATCCCAAAAGTTTTAATTTGTAATGAGAAATGGAGATGGAATTTGAAAGAAGCAAAAAGGAAAGAATGTTCTTCCCTGTTGAACATAAAAGAGAGAGAGAGGGACACCGAAACGGAAATGAGACGGAGGAGAAATGGTTAGGGTTTGTCCGATCGGTGGCTTTTGTATTTTATTTTTTAAAATACAAAATAAATGGAAAATGGGCTAAAGAACTAGGCTTGATCTGCAATGATCGGCTGAAACTAATTAAGTTTTAAGTCCATTTATGATTTAAATAGGCTAATTGAAGTCGGACATGTAACTAGGCTTGATTTAAAAGTCTATTATTAACCCAATTCGATGTATGTGTTATTATTTTCAGCCTATTCCAATATCATTTTGGTCCATATGTCCATTTATTATTTATAAATTTTATTTTTAATATTAAAATAAATATTTAGTATGTACAAAGTTGTATTATTTAAAAGTGTTTATATATTATTATAAACTTAAAATAAATGATTAGTTTGTATATTTATTTATATTGTCTATCCCCATATGAACTACTTAGCCAAATTTTACTATTAATAAAGTTATGGAGAGTTCCGTCTCTTTTTATATAATATAATTTTTTAATATCTTTAATATTTGTATTCAGTTAATCATTTTTTATATAAGAATTTCTCTACTTCTATAACAGTTATTAACTTAATATTTCTATATGAATGAAATATATAATTTTAATATACTATTTTACAAATGTAAAAAAAAATAAACAAATCCTACACTAGTTACTTTATAAATGTAAACACTTAATAATAATATGATGATACGTACTCCATAGTAATATATGTAATTATGTATCTTAATTCTCAAGTGTAAACACATTTTATTAGCTATCTATGGACATGTTTTAATTAATTAAGATGTGATGTGAGATGTTTAAGAGACCATGAAATAGGGGAAGAAAAGATAAGTATTCTCTATTATACCCTAGCCTACTTAATTAATGGTCCACGTACCATACGTTCACTTATTTCTCTTTTGTTATGGGGATTATTGTTTGCACCCGCAATTTCTTGCGGCGTACCCCAGTTTGGGCGCATTCGGGATGCGTCTAAATTGTGAGTTTTTTTTTATATTAAAAAAAACAATTCCTTGGGCGCAACCAGGGTGCGCCCAAGGTCTGGGTGGATTATTTTTATTTTGAAAAATAATTTTTTAAAGATTATTGAACCGGTTTGGGTCTGAACCGATTGATCTTGGGCGCAACCACGATGCGCCCAAATTTGTTTATATCCAATTTGGATGTCTTGTAGTTATATCCAATTTGGTTATTACTATGGTTATATACTATGATTATATCTTATAGTTATATCATATAGTTATATACTATGATTATATCTTATAGTTATATACAATTTGGTTATATCTCATGATTATATTCTATATTTATATACTATGGTTATATCATATAGTTATATGCTATGATTATATCTTATAGTTATATCATATAGTTATATCCAATTTTGTTATTACTATATAATATAATCATAAGGATATAGCCAAATTGGATATAGCTATAAAGATATAACCAAATCACATATAACTATAAGATATAGTCATATTATATAAGTATATGATATAACCATAGTATATAACTATATGATATAATATATGATTAAGCATACTATATAACTATAAGATATAATCATAGTATATAATTATAAGATATAACCATAGTATATAACTTTAGAATATAATATATGATATAACCATAGTATATAACTATATAATATAACCATAAGATATAATCATAATATATAACTATATAATATAACGATATGATATAACCAAATTTGATATAAGACATATAACTATAAGATATATTCATTATATAGAACTATATGATATAACCATAGTATATCTATATGATGTAATATAAGATATAATCATAATATATAACTATGAAATATAACCATAAGATATACCCATAGTATATAACTATAGAATATAACCGTAGTATATGACCATAAGACATAACCAAATTGGATATAACCATATTTATATGTGATTTTCAAAGGATATAATTATAGTATATAACTATAGGATATAACGATATGATATAACCAAATTGGATATAACTATAACATACAATCATGGTATATAACTATAGGATATAACGATATGATATAACCAAATTGGATATAATTATAACATATGATCATGGTATATAACTATAGAATATAACGATATGATATAACCAAATTGGATATAAGTCATATAAGTATAAGATATAATCATAGTATATAACTATAGAATATAACCGTAGTATATGACCATAAGACATAATCAAATTGGATATAACCATAGTTATATATGATTTTCAAATGATATAATCATAATATATAACTATAGGATATAACGATATGATATAACCAAATTGGATATAACTATAACATATAATCATTGTATATAACTATAGAATATAACGGATTTAAATTTAATCAATTTAAACCAAAAAGTACTCGCAAAACTTAAACCAAAAAGTACTCGCAAAACTTGGTTATAAAGCCACCGAAAGAAAAAAAAAAAAACTAGTTTTCCTTTGGAGTACCAAAATAAATAAATTTAAATTTAGGGACACCATGAAATTTTTTCCTTTACGTTTAGTATGGTATAAGGAGGTCGGCAATGGCATGCATGAAGTAATTTCTTATTGCAGATTTGTTGTTATAGATTTACTTATTAAGGATTTTTTTAGATTTTTTTTAAATGTATTATCTTATATTAAATTAATAATTTAATATAAAATAATATATATTAATACATTATATTAGGGCATCCAGGCAGAGTAGCAGACCCTAAGATTGACGAAGGGTCAGAAGTACGTATTGCCGATCGACATTGCTAAATTAGAATGTTTTAACTTTTTATGGGGAAAATTCTCCTTGCAAAGAAAAATAGCAATAATTCGCTTAAAAAAGAGGAGAAGGCACATTAAGATTATTTTTTAAATAAATATAATGTTGTCCTTTGAATATGGGGTCAGTAATTGATTTGCAGGGGAGAGTATCTTACAGCTAGGACTTTCAAGGCTTGATCTGGATCATAAAATTAAACAGAAAAAGAAAAGAAAAAGAGAGAGTTTGGAGTAGGAATTAATACGATGGTCCCTTCGATCATCCAATAATTAACATATTAGCCTTTAATTAATTAGCTGAAAGGGCTTTGATTAGCTTAAGTATAGTTGCATGGTAGGGTATTTCAATCATATCCTTCATTAGTACTTCGTACGTGGTTGAATGAGAGCACAATTCAACCAAATTTTGATCCCACCCATATTCAACAAAAAAATCTCTAAAATATATAAAGTTGAAAATTTCCAATATATGGGCTAGTATTTTAGTTTATACGAGTGTTATAACGTAAAAGTATATTCTAGCATAATATTTTGATGGGCGATTGAACTTTTATGATTCCTAAAATTCATGAATGTTTAGGGCAATCCAATTTGTTAACTCCTTCCAATTTTTTTCCACCTTTTTTTTATGTTTTTGCTTACAAATTCAAATTGACTTTTTAGATTTAACTTTTTTCCATCTCAGAATAGATAAACATTAACATTAAGCGATTTGCTTAATTTAAAAATGTGAGTATACTTACAAGAACACGAATTTGACTATGGATAAGACATACAAGTCCAATCTCAACTCACCTCATTTTTTTTATGAATTATTACAAGTAAAGTTAACGGTAAATTCCCTTTATTCTTATAACAAGCCGATGCTTTACCATTTTGTAGGCTACAATTGTTAGTTATGAATCAAATAAACAAATTTTAAGTCTTGAATCTTGACCCAATTATAAATATATAATCATATATGATCTAATACTTCCATCCGTGAATATTGATTTTGATATAAAAAAATCAACTCAGAACCAAAAAGGTTGATTTTTTTTTTGTTTTCTTGAAATAACCACATATAACATCAATCTAAACCTGCAAAAACAATACCTAGTCCTACATTCCTACCTTTTTTTATAAGGAAAGATTTCAAAAATCTATAGCAATCAAACTTGGATTCTTGAGAGGCCGAAAATACGGTATTCGAAAATAATAGACAAGGAAAAACCAACAACAAAGAAATACAACAACAAACAACAAGAAGAAAAACATCAAAGTAAAGAAACAAAATACAACAAGTTTCAAGGAAACAAGCACAACCGAGGAGTAGTAGCGGAAATGCATAATCAGTGAGAGAGGCTCAAACATGGGTTGGTATAGACCAACACGACGTTGACACGGCCGGAAAGCAGAAATAAGACACCATCTGGAGACACTTCGTTATTACAAGCCACCAGAGATCACACAATCACTATTTTGATCTCTCGCCCGAAACAACAGTCTCAAATCAAACTTAAACTCCACTCCACAATAGAAATAGTTGAATCAAATCGAGTCTTCTCGGCAAAAAAACGAGCCTTTTGAGAAGTGCAGAAATCAAAAGCACCCCACGGATGGTCGGAGCTTCCCACTCGGGGGTGCCCATAGCTTCTCGCTTTGGGGATGGCCGCCGGATCTGTAAACATTTCACACCTTTGCGATAGACATCGAATGTGTGGAGGCTCGGTGGGTGTGAGTGAGCGGTGTTAGACCGTGAGACATCGGCCCGGTGGTGAGGGCCAGAGGGTGCGCATAGGCTCGGTGTGGGTGGCATTGTGGCTCGGTGTGGCTGATGAGAGGGGAAGGAGGTAAAGCCATTGTAGCGGCGGGGTTCGGGGTGAAGCCATTGTGGCGGCGGGGTTCAATGGAGAAAGGGGTGAAGCCATTGTGGTGGCAGGTTCAAAGGAGGAAGGAAGGGAACGTATCCATTGTTGTGGCAGGCTTCAAATCCGATTCCTTTCAGACTAAGCGTCGTCGGCGAGGGCAAACATGGAGAAAAGTCACAAGAAAGGGGCGACCACTCCCCAGCGAAAACAAACACCATTTTTGGGGAAATTCAAGGTTTTGAGAGGATAATCCCAAATCGAAATTTGGATAGATGGATATGGCTTGGTAAAGATTTGTGATTCATATAGATAAGATTTGGGTCTTCACAGATCTGCAATTATGAGGGTTGAAAATTTTGTTTGAGTTGGAGGCGGCGGGGGTTCAGGCTCGGGAGCATTTTAGGGTTTGTTTGTAGCTTATTTTACGAAGCTGGTGATTTTACATTCCTACCTTAAATGTAGCGCGGTTTGACTACACTGTAATCTAGCTTCATATTTTATGTACCCTCAAACACTAGATTCCTTCTAATTTACAAGACAAGCTTAAATCATTATAACTTATGATTTTTTAGAAACTTTCGGACGAGAAGATCTATAGTACAACTCATAGAATACAGTTTTCTTCTCATATTGCAAAGTTGAACAATATCAGTGATAGATAAAGTCTTCGGGATCCAATCTTGAAGATTGACAATATTAATGTCAATAGATATATGCGAGGGAATTAGTTGCAATGTTACATTCCCTGTAACAATGAAAGACCTTGACAGACTTATAGTAATTCAACATGAAAATGATGTCTTATATTATAGTTCTAATTTTTGACGGAGTCTTCCATATCTGATTTTTGAAATTAATCACAGTTAAATTATCACCTTTAATAATAATATTTTTAATATTTAAACAAAAAGCTTGGCGAAGGCCTTCAAGGCATAAGCTTCATTTTGTGAAAACAGAGGTAGTAGGAATATATTTTCTATCAATATGAACTACATTTGAATGACCATTTCTAATTAGAAATCCAATGTGATATGTGAGATCGTTTCATTTTCACACATTAAAATTTAATTTGAAATAGTTAGAAGGAAGTTTCTTCCAAATTAAAGATTTTGCTTAAATTGGATAATGACAAGTTGGATGGAGATGAGTTTGAGAGGATCAAGGCTGGTCTAAAAAAGCTTATCATTTCTATGTTTTCACGTACTCCACCAAAGAAAGCAAGCAAGTTTTAAATCAGAATTATTGTGTTCGAAAAGTTCAAAGTTTTTATGAAAAGTAAGAGCGTTAGGAATTGATAAAGAAATTCCAAGTTTCTTATTAATTGTGTGAAATATATGAAGAGTAAAATTACATTTGAAGAACAAATGATTAGTGTCTTCCTCCAAGTCATTAAAAGGCTACATTGAGATGACAATTGATTATAAAATCTATATAATTGTTCAGTGGTTCGTAAAGAATCAGAACATGATTTTCATAACAAATTTTGTATTTTAGGAGGTAATTTGTGTTTTCAAATCCAAGAATACTTGCAACCATTAGAGCTTAGAGGTGGAGAAACGAGTTGAGTTGCAAATTTCATATTGAAACCACCATCAGAAAAGGTACCCAAATTAATTTATCTGGAATATTAGTATTATGAATCCAAATAGAAGGATTTTTGAAAAAATATGTGGAGGTAATAGTTGACTAAGGCTTTGTTCAGTATATTAGAAAGGGATGGTTCGGTATAATTAATTAATTAGCTAATATTACTGAGGACATTGCGATAAACCAGCTTGATAGTAGGAAAATTAGAATTAATACTTAATTATCAAAAATCTGAAATATACTCAGAAAATCAAGTCTACCTCACTAGAAGTCTAAGAATCAAATTTGACCCATGGAATTAGTAGGTGAGTACATAAGCATATGCACAAAAAGTAAAAAAGGAGCTCCAATCAATGGGCAATTACAACTTACAAAAGCATACGGAGTATATTTTTTTCCATGGAAGAAAATAATTTGATATTTACTTCTAAAAAATATCGAAAAGGAAAAGGTCAGCAAAGTAGTTAATTTAAAAGAAACCGAAATCTCCCTTCAAAAAAAGAAGGAAAAAAAAAAATCTAAATCCTTTTCTAAAAGCAGGATTCCCTCATCTAGGATGATTATAAACGACGCATTAGGTCTTGTTTAATATGTCAAATAGCATTTCAATTGTTATTAAAATATCGGATTTTTCGCCTGATACCCTCGAGGAATGACGAATTTCGCCTGGTGCTCCAAAGATTGACCAATTTCGTATGGTGTCCCCGAGTTTTAACTTTTTTTTGTCATATACCCTTACGTTAAATAGGTTAACAGAACCGTTATTTTTAAAAAAACAAAAAACAAAACCCCAATCTCCATTTCGTCTTCTTCGATCAGACTCACGACCCCGCTCTCCACTTTGTCGGCTTCTCCTCCCTCCACCCCGCTCTCCACTTCTTCGTCGGCGGCGGCCCTCCACCCCGCTCGCCTTCGCCCCTGCTCACTCGGTTCGCCTTCGCCCCTGCTCACTTGGTTCGCCTCCACCCTGCTCGCCTCCGCCCCGCTCGGCTCCACCCCGGCTCTCCAGCAACCCTCCTCCTTCGAGCTCACCTGGCCATGTAAGATTTGTTCCGATTAGAGATTATTGGGTTAAGATTTGTTTGCTTGACATGTTGAATGAATGTCTTGAATTTTCTATGACATTTTTACTGAACAATTATTGAGCAACTAATATGTTTCATCACTTACTATGATTGGCTCTTAATTGACCTTGATTATCAGTCAAACGTTGTGCAAGTCAAGTTTAAGGAGCTTGACTATACTGAAATTGTAGCTTTTGAATCAGTTTCTTGAGCTTGTCTAATTAACTCGGTTGGTTTTGGATGTCTGTGGATTTAACAAAAATGACTTTTGTGACTACTACTGACTACTGGGCTTGCTTGCTACCATTTAACTACTGACTGCTAGTTTCCTTATGAACATGCCAAACAACATCTTAGGGGGGCAGGATAACTGAATCAAGATAAACAACTTGGTAATTAGTTTTAGGAGTTTTAGCTGTATGTGAATTTTGTGTTCGTGTGTGTAGTACTTTTAGGAGTTTTAGCAGGTCAGAAAGATAAACAACTTGGTAATTAGTTTTTATAACTGACTATAATAAATAGATCTGAGCAAGTGATGAGATTTTGTTCAGGTTGTAAGTGTTGTCTTGCCAAATATTGATTGTACATACTTTGTTAAAGGGCAGCTTTTGGCATCTAATTAGTCAAGTTGTGTGATTGAGTGATGAAATCACCTCCTGAGCTTCTGAGTTGAGATGCTTACATACCATCTTTAAAAGAGGTCAAGAACTTCGTCACTAGAAATTTGGCTAGATCTCTGCAAAACCTGTTGGACATATATGTCAAATAGGCTCGTTTAAGTTGCCATCAATTAGTATTTAGAACAAGCTAGAACTACAAGAACCTCCCCCATTTGTTGTTGGGGTTACCAATCTTTACTTATGATACTTTGAATGATCATTATTGAAACTACATACTTGTTAAAACTAAGTACCAACCTTAGTTTGGAAGGTCTGAAACAAGTTTTGCCTCTGAATATCACCGATCTTTCTTGATTCTTATGCTTAGGTAAAATGTTCATCTGAATGAGGGCAGCTGGAAATTAAGCTCATGTACTACTATACCTACAAACATTATTTATGCTACCATTATTGTATGTTGTTGGAGTTGGTTTTGCATATAACACTTTTGAAGCCTATTAGCTCAAATGGTAGAGCAACGTGCTTAAGCATGTGGATGTGGGTTCGAATCCCACATAGGCTATCCTAGCAAAGCTGATTTAAACACATTGTTTTGCAAAGCTGATTTAGATAGTTTCAATTCTTACATAGATAAGCATGTGTGTATCTTGATCTTACTCATGTAGCAGAACCCACATCTTTGTATTAGCCTATGTGGGAGTCGAACCCACATCTTGTGCATAAAGCACATGCTCTACCATTTGAGCTAATAGGCTTTAAAACAAGCCTGAAGATCATGCTTAAAATCTCATCATGCGGCCTACAAGATAATTATACAAAAATTGATGCTTCAATAAGCTTATACTTGAAATTATCACTATATAGTGGTTGAGATGCTTTATCAGCATGACTGGAAGAATTATGATTCATGTATGGCAGAAAAGCTTTTGACATTGAGTGACCATAAACTGGTGGAGGACCAACAGTTGAATAAATGCAAATGTATTAGGATTGTCCCCACTGCTTCCATGGCTACTGCTAAAAGCTGGACAATCACCATAACTACCATAACTTCCTATACTGCCATAGCTACTGTCGAGTGAATATGGTACCATTTGAAAAAGTGAACTGTTTTGCATGTTTATGTTCCTTCCTGAAATCTGAACAATAGCATATTATGAAGTTAAAAAAAAACAATTTCCAAAAGATCTAAAAAGTTTATACATGTAACTAAATGTAAACCAAGAAGAATCAGCAAGCTCACATTTGGAGAAAGACCCGCTGCAAACCAATGGCCCCCACTCGGATGATGTTCCACCTTAAAATTGTGTGAAACAGGTTGTACAATCAAGTCAATACGAGAACCAAAATCAGACAAATAAGATAAAGGAAGCGTTATGAACCTCATCTACTGCACTGTCCATCACCAATGACCCAAGAATAGGCAGCCATGCATTGAATTCCACTGGTATGGTACATTTTAGAATCACAAGACAGAAGCAGAAGGGGTACATATATAATAGACAAACAATAATAGAGCTAGAGGATCTTTTGGTAGCATTCATTATATAGTAGGCTAGATTCTGTTCATACAAATTTATTCTATACCACATATCCAAAATGGTAAGGCCATTGTTGTACACCCCATAGCACCAAACTGAATGTTCATAGCAGCTTAAGTGCTTGCATCCATTATGTAGTAGGCTAGATTCTCTTCATACAATTTTTTTCTGTTAGGAATGTGGTCGTGCTGGAAGAGATGATTTGGCTGTAGATTGTGTGCTCTTCTACAATTATGGTGATTATGTAAGTTTTGCTTCCTATTCTTTGTTAAGCTACTTGCGCAATCATTTGATCTAATTTATCAGCCACTACCTGTTGACTAGTTGGAAGACCTATTCCATGTGAGAAAACTACCCGCTTGAAATGCAACCCACATTTTCACACTATAAAGTATATCAATTGATATGAACCCGACTATATGGCACTTATGCCTCTAGATTCGTGTGAAGCATATGATCAGTCAAGGAGTAGCTGAACAAAGTTCATTTACAACAGGATATCAACGTGCAGTTTCAACAAGCTCAAGGAAAATGCTTGAGACTAATATGGAGAATCTTCATATTCAAAAAAAAAACTAAATCCCCAAAACCAGCCCCCAAAATCAACAGATTCAAAAAAAAAAACCTAAATCCCCCAAACCCTAAATCACCATTGGTTTCAATTCAAACCCAAATTGAAAGCTTGAAAGCCTACCTGACTCGAACCGATGAGGTGGAGGGTCGCTGGAGAGTCGGGGTGGAGCCGAGCGGGGCGGAGGCGAGCGGGGTGGAGGCGAACCGACTGAGCAGGGGCGAAGACGAGCGGGGTGGAGGGCCGCCGCCGACGAAGAAGTGGAGGAGAGCGGGGTGGAGGGGTGGATGGCCGCCGCCGACGAAGTGGAGAGCGGGGTGGAGGGAGGAGAAGCCGACGAAGTGGAGAGCAGGGTGGAGAGTCTGATCGAAGAAGACGAAGTGAATAGTGGGTTTTTGGGGTTAAAAAAAAATTAACGGTTCTGTTAACCTATTTAACGTAAGGGTATATGGCGAAAAAAAGTTAAAACTCGGGGACACCACACAAAATTAGTCAATCTTTGGGACACCAGGCGAAATTCGCCATACTTCGGGGGTATCAGGCGAAAAATCCGTTAAAATATTAAAGTCTATATATATATATATTGTACGTGCTACGTGTACGTCATACACATGGTTTTAATTCACCAAGATTATATTTATAAAGAGTAAAGGTTTATAGTGTATTTTGCAAAAGCAATTTAAATTTCAAAATTTAGCAACTCTAATTTTAAACTTACAATCTCTATATTCGAATCCCAAATAAAATTTTGTTTTAAAATTAATCCATAAATTACATGTTTTTAAACAAACTTCATCATTATTTATTATTGTTCTCTGCGTAACTTTAATAAAATTATATAAAAAAATGTTTTAAAAATTTACAAACCCATAAATTCTAAATTTCGAAAATTCAAACACAAATAGTAATAGATATAGAAGAGATAAAACATTTTTTATTATAAGGGCGTGTGCGAATTTGAATGTAATTATATATAAAAAGTCCTAAATAAAAAATACATAATTAACTTTGAAAATTTCTGAAAATGTTTTAATTTTTTTTAACAACTAAAATAAACTTTAAAAAATACTTTTAAAAATCCCAGTAAATCCCACATGAATTCGTCCATAGCTACCTACATACATGTATTATACTAGTTACCAAATATTTTCATTTTAAAATATATTTAACACTATCTCAATCACTAGTTATTTAATCTTATTGATCATATGCACAATAAATATCTTCTCTAATGTTGCTTATACATTTATAAGAAACTATAACAATTGTCATATACACATAATTATTTTTTTGGTTGTTATACACATAATTAATTAATTACAGCCAAGAACATAGTATATTCTATTTTTTCAATCATACGTACGTTTTATTTGTGAGCCAACAAGATGGAAAAGAAAGAAAATTTGAGGTGAAATGAAAAAGAAAAAGAAAAAGAAAAAGGGAAGGATAGTGCACGTCTCAAACCTTATCATCCATCCATAGCAACAACCGACGACAAGTTTTAGACGACGAAATGAACGAAAACGACGTCGTGCCGTCCCACATACAATACAAGCCATCAAAAAGGCCTGAATTCTGATTCATCATTGTCCTCCACTTTTCGTGACGGAAAAAAAAAAGGGGATCAAATCTTGAAGATGATAACTATTTAAAAGAGGTTTATTTAGGAATAATTGCTCTTAAATTCTTTAGCATGCCCGTTTTGGAAGAACCCCATTTGTAGGGTTACGTTTCTTATTTTCTTTAAAAGAAAAAATTGCTTTTTATTTTTTTGGTTTTATCTTTTTCCTCTTTTAGTGCAAAAGCTTTCCCACGCGAGAAGCACTTATGACCAGCGCAGCTTTGAGAGTGGGCGTCTCTAGCGTGGAAAGGTGGGACCCAATTTTCGTACGCTTTTATTTATTTATTTATTTATTTCGAATGATATTTGAAGCACAAGAAATATTTTACATGAATTTGTAATCCATTATTTCTTCATGTACTTCTGATTATTGATTGATAATTCACTCAAAATTTGAGCACAATTGAATTGTAAGAAGTGAAAAAAGAAACATTCTCCTATAAACCTAAGTTGATTTATGCAAGATTGCATTGGGGATAATTTAATACACTACATATACTAGACTCTGTTACGTAATACTATTACAAAACCATTTCTACTTATTTTTAGGAAGAGTAAATTTATCGTATTGGTTTTTGTGTTATAATTAGTACTTATTCAAATCCAAAACTGTCTCCATTTATAACAAATATTAAGCATTTATCCCTACAAATATATTTTATTATATACATTTATCAAACAAATCACAAACTGGATAGGTCTATTAAAAGCTACGTACTTAGGTAATCACAATAGAGGAATCGAGATTCTAGTATACACTATAGTATGAATTAAGGGTGTATTCGGATAAGGTTTTAGAAGGTTTTTGTATGTTTATAGATTTAAAACTTACCTATTAGAGAATACTCTAACAAGTCCATTTTTAGTAATGATTTTTTTAATCACTAGTTTAATATTTTTTCTTAAAAGTTTATCCATTCTCTATTAGAGAATATTTTATAGATAGTTTCTACTTTAGTTTGTTAGATTGTGTCCATGGACACACACTAAAAAAAACCGTTTTTTAAAAGGTTGATGTTTTAATAAGTTTTTGAAAATGTTACATACTGAAAAATGGAAACCTTTGGATAGAAAGGTTTGTGAAGGTTATGGAATGTTTGAGAAATTTGGCCCATAATGTTTATGTAAAGTTATTTTAGTTAATATCATTTTTTGTAAGTTTAAAGATAAAACCTTCCAAAAACCTTATAATACAAACACTCAAGTAGGTTTTCAAAGGTTTTAAATAATCTTATAAAAAAAAAGGTTTTAAATAATAATTCAAACACCTATTCAAAAAGCTTCTTTTGCCTACGAAATTAGCCCGCTAAGAGAATAAACATCAAAATTTAAAACTTTCATAGCGATTTTTAAACCAATATAATTTTTTCGCTATATATTGTACTAGTGAATTGAAAGAGACACTAAATATCTAAACACATCTAACGGTAACTATTTAGATGGACGTGAAATTAGTGGTGTTTTCTGGTGGGTTGACATGAAAATAGTTATGTAGGTTGAGAAAGGAATAAAGTTGTGACATACATTACCAAATGTATCTTTCATAAAATTTGCATATCAGCAAATGCACCTCCCTTTCACCATCACCATGACAAACAAACAAATAAACAAACAAACAAACAATTCTTTCTTTTTTCCATTTTTTTTTTTCAGCCATTCTCCACTCAGCAATCATGCATGGAGGAGTATTTATCCACCTACAAAGAAACAGTCACTCATGAATTTAACAGGGGGGAAAAGGTTAAAAAAACAAAGGCAAAGCAAAAGTTATTGTAAACTTGTCTCATGACAAAATCAGTAGCAATAAACCATAAATTTTAGTTCTTGTTCATTCCTTTCCATAGACATCCCTTCTTCCATGTTCACCTCTTTTCACACACGATTTATTTATGTGATAAAAACAATTCCTTTTGCAATTCATCAATCTCAAGTTCTCAACACAATAATTCAGATTTCAGAAGCACCCTTTATCTTCCTAATACATTAAAAAAAAGCAAGTTTTTATATAAAATTGTGTCACTTGGCTAATTTTCTATTTGACACATGTCTTTTTTTTTCTTCTTCTTTTTGTTAAAAAGAAGAGTATACCAAAAAAACACCTCACTCACTATTTTTTTTATTAATTATTTTTCTCCACCACCTACTCTACTATCCTACTATTTTTAGAAAATTTAATTTATTTGAGTTGTTTATTATTAATAGAGTTAAATTTTCAAATTTATTTTTTTCAGAATAACAAACAGAAAGTTAACTTTATTTTATAATTTTAATCAAAATGAGGCGTTGGACTTCATGTATATATATTCACATTGATTTTATAATTTAGAAGATTTGTTATTTATAAATTTTAATATAATTATTAAAGTTTGTATTTTACTATGCTCCATTGACTACATTTGTTTTTTTTAAATAATATATACTCTATTTAAATAGTTTATTTTTAATAAATTTTATATTTTAATATAGTATGATTTTGTTGTTGTTAAATAAATACTAAATACGGGGACTAGTTTTAATTTAGTTACTAGTAGCAGTATTCATTTAGCCATGGTTGATTAGTTGTCTTCTTTGCACATGTATACTTCATGATAGAACTAACTCAATCTGTGGAGGGGCAAAACTGTCAATTCCTTAAACTTGTTACACATAACCCAAAGAATCAATATGGTGTCATCATCATTCAGTACCTCTGCAACTTTGTTTATAATATCTCTTCATGACCCCTATAATATAATTATTCTACTCAATGTGAAGAACAAAGCCATCTTAAGTTACCCCATCAAATCTTCTCCATGCCATTTGACTGCTTTTAATTTTATACAGCCTTGTAATGGGTAAATAATAAATAACCCAGCTGTGGACAGTAAACAATCTCATCTGGGGCCCACCACAGAGAGGGTTTGGACTAGTATAAAGTGGCCAGTGGCCTTAAAAAAAAAAACTTGTTCATCTCTTCACACTTCTGCAACATTCTGTTTTGTAGCTAGCTCCTCAAGAAAAGAAGAGAAATGGGGAATTGCCAAGCAGTGGATACAGCAACACTTGTGATTCAACACCCAAGTGGAAAAGTTGAGAAATTGTACAGCCAAATCACAGCTGGTGAAGTCATGAAGATGAACCCAGGTCACTATGTTGCACTCCTCATCACCACAACACTCTATCATCCCTCAAATGTCAAAACAGACAACACCAAAAACAGTACTAATTGCAAGAGTGATGAAACCAAGAGCAAGATCAAGAACAGCAGTGATTCTCTTAGAGTTACCAGGGTAAAACTGCTGAGGCCAGCTGAGACCTTGGCACTTGGGCATGTTTACAGGCTCATCAGCAGTCAAGGTAATTATTGTGGATTTTTACTGAGTTTTTAATATGTGATTGAAAGATGGTTGCTTTAATGTTTTACTGTTGTGAAATGAGGCTGATTTTTTTTGGGTTTGTTTTAATAGAGGTTATGAAGGGATTGGTTGCAAAAAAGCAAGCTAAGCTGAAAAAGAATGGGATTGAATTAGCAGACAAGGAAGATGCATTCAAGGATCTTGAGAAGGCAGTCAAAAGATACCAGCTTGACAAGAATCATGAGGTAATTTTAGTCCAATAGCTTCAAATTGGATCTATAAGTTTTTACCATGAAAAGGGGATTTTCTCTGTTTTTCAATGATTTATTAAAGATCCAAGTCTTGGAAAAGTAAGATTTGCTTCTTCTTTTTTAAGCTAATTTCACTTGATTTTTTTTTCAGGTGACTAAACATGAAAGACAAAGTTCAAGGAGTGGTGGAGCAACAAATGGAAGCATAGCAAGATCAAAAACATGGCAACCCTCTTTGAAGAGCATATCTGAGGGTGCAAGTTGACAGTAACATCAAGAAAATTCTCATTTTTTAATGTCAGAAATGCATGAGAAAGATTGAATCTTTTTTCCAGCCATGAGCAAGTTCAAGTTGTTGTCCTCTTCATAAGCTCCTGAAGAAAGTTTGAAACTTTGGCTTGGAGATGGAGGGCAAGAGCCAAAAATTGGTTGAAATCTGCTTCTAAAGTGGTGGTGGTAGAAAGATATTGTATAGGAAAGTTTGTGATCAAACTGATTTCTCTTAGTAAATTTAGGCTTATTATTGTCCCATATGGGTGTTTTACATCTATGGTAGTAGGCAGACTTGAGCTATTACCATGATGTTTTTTCTTTTTCATGGATATAATAATGGAGAAATCAGAAGATTTTTTAAGAATGCCTTTGCTAGTCCAATTATTTCTCTTGTTTGTGGGTAGCTTGGCAATTATAACACCTACATGAACACAAAATCACACATATATCTAATTGTTGGCTTATGGAAATTTTATAAAGTTAATGATCTCACAAGAACTTAGAGAAAATCATAACACCATAATCATGTGATCAACAAAATGGAGATGGATATGAATTAAGGGCCCGTTTGGTATTGATATCAGGATATCAAGTATGGGTATGTATATTACTCATACCTATACTTGTGTTTGGTATAATTCTGATATCGATATCAAACTGAAACCGATATCTGCTGTTTGGTATGTGTTATAGATATCAGGATATGGGTATGAGTGATATCAGAGTGTTATTTTGATATCTCCCACATAATGAGTATATCAAAAATATCACTCATATCTATACCCATACCCGATACCTTGATATCACTCATACCCATATCTTAATACCCATACCTGATATCTCATATCTTTTATATCGATACCAAACGAGCCCTAAGAGTTTCAACTAATGAATTGAGATTTTGAAAGTTTGTGTAAAGCAATCAATTTGAACATCTTGGTTCTTCATATACACATTTAACCAATCACAACAAAATTCATGTTTGTACAACTATGTAATAGGAAGACTTAGATCTCTACTATCATGGCTACATGACAGTTCAAATAGACCAACATCTCAAGAACAATGTTCAATCATAATACATGTGCATTATCTGACTTCAGCAAGGAACATGTTAACATGGATTTCACAGCATTGAAAATCTGAAACTCATAACTCTTTCATCTTCAAGAGTACTTAAATCAGTTGTGAAGATGATTTGGAGACATTACAGCGGGCGAGTTTCAGACAAGAAGATCAACAAAAATAAGAACCACAACCAGCTCATGGGAACACTTTATAAGCATGGATGTTAGGTGCATCATAATTCACAAAACTTGTGTCTTTAAACATGTGTGGGCCACCATTTTATGAGGGCCATATCTCCAGCATTTCATAGGAATTTGTCCCCAATGCTGACAAATATATTAGTAGTACAACTAACTAAGAATGCTTTGAGGATCAGCTGACTTTGAACTGCAATCATTGGAGGTACAAGCAGGCTGTTTGAGTTGAGTTGTTGATCGAGCATGCAATTGTAATCATACAAGGAAGATGGGAATCTTTGCTTCTTCTTTTTTCTTCTTGTGCACTTGAGTTCTCTTGCATTCTAACTGGTACAAAACTTTAGATCATGTTTCTTGCAAATCGGAGCAAGATTGCGCGTTTGGTGTCATCATTGCAATGGACTAAACAAATGGATCATTGATTTGTGAATCCATGTTCTTAAAGGTTAGTTCAATTCAATTATGAACCCACAAATTGGAGACTTTTCAAGGTGTGAACCAAATGGAGTCTTTCAATGCAACAAAAACTAGACCAAAACCCCAATTGTAACTAGGGACGGCAACGGGACGGGAATTCCCCATTCCCCGTGGGGAATCCCGCTACGGGGACAGGGTATAAATTTAAACCCCGAGTGGGGAGGGGATAGAGGTCCCCACCCCGTTCCCCGCCCAGTCCCCGGTGGGAATCCCCGTCGAATACATTATTTTTGTGATTTTCTTAATCTTAAATCCTAAATTCTATATTGTTTAGTCCCTAAACTTTGTATCATTTAGACGTTAAATCATAAATCTCAAATCATTTATACCCTAAATCTTAATAATGTATAAATTAAAACAACATTTAAAGATTTTATGTGTAGTGAAACGGGAACGGGGATCCCCGACGGGAAGCAGGGCCCCGGCGGGGAGGGGGGCAAAAAACGGGGACGGGGGAAGTTTTTGACCCCGTTCGGGGACGAGATTGGGGCCAAAAACGGGGACAAGGACGGGGAGAGTACTCCCTGCCCCGTTGCCATCGCTGATTGTAACTAGGAAATTTTAAGCACTCTTGTAAGTTTGTTGATGAATCAAAACATATAAAAGCTTTAGGATTTGTTTGGATTTCCAAAAAAATACATTAATTTGATTTATCTTTGAAAATCCAAACGGACCCTTAGATAAAGAAGAGCGCAATTTGTATCTTACCCAATTTTTCTCAACTGTTGGAGCTAGTGTTCATTGTGGGATTGTAGCTACCATTAGCTCTACTCAAACTGCACTTTAGAAGATAAAATAATGAAAAAATCACACCAAAACAACAATCAAGAAGATTGTTATCAAAATTCTTGTTTATTCTAGCTACTAACATACATTATGCTAAAGTTCTAAGTAGACCACCACGTCTAAAACTATTCCTAAACATGTCTCCAAGGAAAATTAAACCTGAGTGTGCAAGAATTGATTCAAATAAGGATTGCCCACAAGGCCAAAACTGAAGCCGCAACAACACGAAGAAGCACCTGAAAAAACAATTCAATTGCCAACATATTAGAAAAGAATATAAGAAAAATCTTACAGAAATCAATGTTAAGGGTCTGTTTGGATTCCCGAAATAATGCATTAAATGACTCACAAGCTCAACATCATAAGCTCCAGAGGCTTTTGGTGGCGGTAGTAGTGAAGGCGAAGGCGATGGAGTGATTTGGTTGAAAGTGTTTGAGAGTAGCCATTCAGCTAAGTTCTTGTAAGCCTCATGAGTTGGATGAGTTCCATCCCAACTCATTCGCTTCTTCGGGTCTTCACAAACCGGGGCGTCTCTTGCTCCACATGGATGAGTTTTGTTACCACAACAAGGCTCAAACAACTTATCCTTGTCGAATCCTGACCACAATCAGAATAACTCAAACTTAATCATCGTCAAATGTAGTTGTTGTTTAAGGAAGACATGTTGTTAGAGTGGTTACCAAGAGAAGCAGCATTGCTAAGGATCCATGAAGAGCCAGAGTAATAGTCTCCATAGTGGATTTGCACACTAGGATGCTGCTTTTGAAGATCCTTAATAGCTTGTTTAAGGTTTCGGTTATGGAACTTTGCGAATTGGTTAAGCGATTTTACGCATCCTAGATTGTCGTACACTTTGGAGTTGTTTGATTTGAAGGCGCGGATAAAGATTGGCATACATCCAATTGGGAAGTTTCCGGGCACAACAACATGGATTGCACCATGATCAATCACTTCCTGCATACAAATTAATGCAACAATTATGTCAAATGAGTTAATGAGGCTTGTTTTATGTGATTAGATGGGCCCACGTGCATGAATTCCAGGAGATCTGCCAATCGGGTTTAACAGTCGGGTTTGGATATGAGTTTTCCGGGTTCATGTATATCTCGGGTTGGGTCATTTCGGATCTAAAATTTATCGGGTTATTACGGATTTATTGTCGGTTTCGAGTCAAGTGGTTAACCCAATGGATCGAGTTACGCAATTTTTTTCTACTTTTTTTACTAATTTAATTTGCATTCATTTACGAAATATTTATATTAAATTTTTATTTAATTATTTTTGTGCATGACTATCTATCGTTCAATTTCGATCCCAATAAAAATGATGTTATAATAGTACATTAGTAAAAATGCATAAGCCTTAACTCTTAATTCTAACATCTTAGTTCTATGTTCTTAAAACTATCTTATAATACTTAGTAAACTAACATAGGCACACTATAATTTTTATATCAACGTAATGCGTAAGAAAATATTAGATGGTCCGTTATACTACCGTTCAGCTGAGTCAAAGCTTTTCGGATACCACTTGTTTTCAATGGAGCTCATACAATCGATCTAAAAGAAAAACGATAAATTGCTAATGAATAATGATGTATATCCATTTCATACACCCTTGTTTGAATATGTTACAACTTTCAGTTTTGCTATATTTTAATCTAATTAATGTCACTTTTTGAAGGTTGACTTGCCTTATTTTACTACATATTTTTCTAATTGCAAATTACACTTTGTACTATTTAGACTTGTACAAGTCCGGGCTGGGTTCAGGCCAGGCTTTTGTATTATATAATATGTAATTATATTTTATAATATACAATTATATTTTATATTGTATAGTATATGTAATTATATATATTATATACTATATTAAGGGTTGAAAATTTGATATATTATATAATAGGGGATGAAAATTTAATAACTATACATATTTAGAATACTATATAATATTTATATATAAATATTTTTTTATTTTTAAAATTTTAACTGGGTCGGGCCTCTAGACCCTGTTCGAGCCTAGAGGAGTGTTCGTGCCCGGCCCGTGTATGTACTGAGTCGGCTTGGGCCCGGCCCGGCGGGCCACTATTACTGTCCAAGCCCGATTTTTAAACCGGGCGGATGGTCCGGACCGGATGAGCTGACCCAGACTTGTACAGTTCTAGTACTACTATTGCTACTTGCTAGTCAAAAGCCATTGAATCATGACGTATGTCCATTTTCATAAATCCTAAAATTTCCCCAATTTTTAGGATGAGGCGGTAATTTTTGTTTTCATTTTCATTTTTTAGCTTTTAAATTATTTTCCTCTTGACCCAACGGGTTAACCCGACTCAACCCGTTTTTGACCCAAAAAATTTTGGGTCATCGGATTTATTTGAAAACGGGTTTCCGGATCAATTTTATAGATTATGACTCAGATAATTTCGATCGGTGCGGAATCGGGTCATATTTTGCCATGTTGGTTTCCAATCTACTTATCTACCCATGGACCTACGGACAGATGTGCAAATATTGTTACCTCAACAGCATGTTTTATGGATCGAATGACATCAGGGACCAAGTTGTAAGCATCTGGGATAGATTTGGCATCCACTAAAACATAGTTGTAGTCATTTCCTCCAACTTCTCCCACCAAAAACAGAGCATTTTTGAACTTGCGCTTGCAATCTGCACATAAGAAGTAAAAACAAATGACACACTAATTGAGTAATTGTAATGGAGAGTGATGAACACGTGTACAAGAAATTGTATGAATATACCGGAGGGAGAAGAGCAAGCCGAGTCCACGTAGGCTCGGAACCATTCGAGTTGGACGGAAAGAGAACTCTTGGGGTATTTAGAGGCGTTGAGTGCGGTGGCTCCGGCAACCGCAAAGTTGACTCCGTGGGTGAAGTTGGCGTCTCTTTGCAAGTAAGGGTTGAGTAACGGTAGGTTGAATGCTTTTGCTACATTACCCAAAAAAAAAAAACAATCATTGTAAAAACACAAATCACTATACTAAAACTAGTATGTCAATAATGTGTTTTTATTTTATTATAAAACCCTAGACATACAACATAGTGACGAAATATTTATGTTACTAATCGGGGAACATACAATGATGTAAATGTGAAAATATTGTATTAAATATAAGATTGTGTTTTGTATATAATGAATCTTAATGATATCAGATTCATATCTCTTGTTTTTATGTGGGATATCTATATCACAATTATACGAACAATGTTATTAAAATCGGAATTCCATGATCGGGTTGTAAGTTGTTCTGTGAATCGAATTATAAAATCGAAGATTCTACAACATAATTAAATATAGTAGAAATCAACTTAATTAACATTAAACGTCTTATATTTGACATTAAAACATAAAAGATATAATATATTAGTGATTTTATAATATGAAAATATTATGTTTTTCACAACAATTTAGTAGTGATTTACCAATATAATCATATTATAACAGTTGTAAGAAAAGAATGCATATATTTCATATTTTACGTATACATTTTCATCTCATAACGAAATAATATCATACAATAAACATGTTATAGTATCGTAAGAATCGTTCATAAATCGTACACAAGATCCCACTGATTAAGATCCTACTTTCAATAAAATTCTACCTACAATCGGAATCATTATACCACTTTTGGATCGTTAAAATAGTAGAATCGAATTAGAATGTTAACAACAATGAATATGAGAGTGTCACTTATACCAATAACCATCCCAGATCTCGATATTAATCCCCTATATCTCATATCTCAACATTGACCAAACGAACCCTAAGAAAGAATATAAACGGAGAAAAATGAAGAGAAGAATGATTCTTAATCCCTAAAAGGAGGATTCCGCGACGAAATAACAAGGAAACTCGATATAAAGTTACCGAAATAATCGACTATGAGAAGGCCGTCGGAGCAGCGGCCGGTAGGTTTGTGGAAGTAGGTTTCGCCGTAAGGAGTACGAGAACAGAACATCCATGGACTCTCCGTCATAAGATTGCCGGTGTCGGAAATGGAGTCTCCGAACTGATAAATCGAATCAAACCCAAACTCGATAGGCAACTTCGATGCCCCAACAATGGAGGAACAGTAGCTACAACACATCAGTACGAGGAGAAGGAGAAGAGCCATTTTAGGAGGAATAAGATCGAGTTTCAAACCCACCCGCTGCTTTTGGATTAATATGAGGGAACATAATCCATCATATTAGGTACATCTTTATTACTAGTTCAAACACATATATATTTGTTACGTTCTTCTATAATTCCTTCCATTCGTAAGACTTAAAATCGGTAACTTTGGGTAATAGCTTAAGAGTAATTGTAAGATCGCTTTCCTTTTTGAAAGATTATTACATATGTTGACGTGTGACACTTATTTTATTTTACTTATTTTGGCTCCAACATGTGGATTCAGATCAGATACAACATGCAATGTAATCTCAACCTTCCGCTTATTTTTTGGTCAACATTTTTTTTTTGTTTCCATCCCCTGATCATTCTGAAATAGCCTATATAAAAGATTTATAAATAAACTCTTGTGTTTGAACATGAACATGTTGTATGTAAACCTTACGACAAAAAAAAATGAACATTTAGTATTTAGATGTGAACATCGATAATTGTCTATTCTAAAACGGTCAGAGACGGAAAATTTTAAAAAAAATGTTGACCGAAAAAAAAAATTGTCATATTTACGATAATGTCATCGCGTCACTATTTTTCACATTTTTTTCACTCATTTTAATCTCAGTCCTCTAACCCCTTGATCCAATGACCCTATAACTTCTCATGTTGTATAATAAGGATAAAATATATGTAAAACTCCCTCCTAACACGTGGCAATTATATTTTAAGGTGATCTAGGAGTATACTTTGGTAACATATATTATCGTTATTATGTAGATAGAGCTTGGAACTATAATAGGGCTATAAAAATATGACCCCGTCCAATATACGGAGTATATAAGAGTATTGAGTTATGACCTAGCTTGATACACTCCTAAAATGTCGATCAAAAGTCAAAATAAAACCGAAAATAACTGATTTAAATGTGGTCGAGTTGTTTGCAGTCATATTCTGGTGTCTTAAATAAATTTTAAGGTTCAGATTTCTTCAACTCTGCCTTGAGTTTGGTCTATTCTTTTCGGTGATTTTTTTTAAATAAGCGTTGAACTCTGTATAATATTATACATTATTTTTTTTAATACTTTAACTAATTTTCTTATTGCTATGTTTTTTTGGTTCCTTCTCTATAGAACTTGAGAGCACAATAATTTCTTGGAAATATGTAAACTTTCTGATATCTTCAGAATGTATGTTCAAAAAACATGGATTTGCCTGCTTGTAAATCAGGCTTTGAACTGTGAGAAAGAAAGCATGGTATATATAATTGGACAAATTCAAATTCAAATTCAAACTACTAGTAAATTAATTTAAGACCATGTAATAAATAAACACTTCCATGAATTCTATACATGTAATACGAGCTTTAAAAAATAAAATGAAGAATAAATTTGCACCTACAAACTAAAGAACTAAGACAATCATAACCAGAACTCCTAAGTGTGAACTAACTACTAAATCCGTGCCTCTAAAAAAACATAAAAAAATGTTGTCTTCATGGATTAAAACAGCTTTGATCCAATTCCTATCCAAGCCAGAACTGCAGCCACAACAACTCCAAGAGGCACCTGAAAATTTGAAGTTGTTCAATTTCAAAAAAAGATTAGATAAATATAATCATAATAATAAAATAAACAAAAAACTTTATGTTAATTAAAACATGAACGTTACCGTTGACATCATACTATCAGCTCCAGAAGCTACATGGGTTGGTGTTGGTGCTGGCGACGACGTCGACGATGGTGCGCTTCCCGAAAAGATGTTAGAAAGTAGCCATCCCGCCATATTTCTGTATGCCTCTTCTGTCAGATGGATCCCATCCCAACTTACTCTCTTCTTGGGATCCGCACAAACTTCAACTCCCTTGCCGGTCCCACACGGATGGCTCATGTTCCCGCAACAAGGCTTGAACACTCCATCCTTGTCGAACCCTGACAAAATAAACAGTTTAGGATTCGTTTGAATTACCAGATACACTATAACGCGTTACGTAGCACTAAGTGCACGTAACGCGCACTACTAAATGCATGTTACAAGACTTACCAAGAGAAGCGGCGTTGTTAAGGACCCATGTAAGAGCGGAGTAGTAGTCTCCATAGTGGATGATGGCCACGCCCGGATTCTGCTTCTGCAACTCGTTTATAGCGTCTTGAAGGCATAGGTTGTGGAACCTCGCGAATTCGTTGAGCGGCTTCAGACATCCGAGGTTGTCGTACATTATCGTGTCGTTGGATGCGAAGTTGTTGAGGTAGATAGGCATGCAACCAATTGGGAAGTTTCCGGGAATAATCACGGTACGAGCGCCGTGATCAATCACTTCCTACACACATAATTTATTAGACTATGATCGGTAATCCAAACACACCCTTGAAATTGATTATGAACAATGCTTAATTACCTTAACGGCGTCTACGATGGTTTTAACGACGTCAGGGACCAAATTGAGGACCTCCGTCATGGAGGTGCCGGTGAGGAAGGCGTAGTTGTAGTCATTGCCTCCGACTTCTCCGACAAGAAACAGAGTCCTTTCGAACTTCTTCTTGCAATCTGCAAACAGCCATCCATTACATAATTAAAAAACAACAAATTCAAGATATGATCGAATGGAGAGAAGATCAAGATCGAGATAAATACCGGATGAAGAAGACGAGCATGTGGAGTTGAGAAGTGATCGGAACCATCCGAGTTGAACCGGAAGCGAGCTGTTAGTGGGCGCTGCTCCATGGAATCTCGACGCGTTCAGGGCGGTGGCGCCGGCGACGGCGAAGTTGACGCCGCGAGTAAAGTCGGAGTCTTTTTCCAAGTAGGGATTGAGTAGTGGAAGATTGAATGCCCTTGCTAAGAATTGAAATCAAAGATTTGGAAATTAGTTCGAATTTAAGCAGCAAAAAAAACAGAGTACGTTGAATATGAACTTACCGATGAAATCAATCATGAGAAATCCGTTAGAGCAGCGGCCGGTGGGCTTGCCGAAGTGGGTTTCGCCATAGGGAGTAAACGAGCAAAACGACGTCGGATTCTCCAGCATGAGGTTACCGGTGTCGGAGATGGAATCTCCGAACTGGTAGATGGAATCAAACGCCGGCAATTTCGAAGCGGAGGCAATTGGGGAGAGGCAGAGCAGAGCAAGGAAAGAGAGGAAGAACAGAGTACGGGAAGCCATTGGAATTGGAAGAAGAAACAGATGAGTAAATCAAAGTGAGGGAAATTTAGCGGGAGATTTGGTGAAGGAATTAGGAGGGAGGCACCTCTATTTATACATGAAATCATGGTTTGAGTTCTGATTGATATAATTATATCGTTATCGGTTATGACATATATTATCTAAATTACAACGATTTATCTGTGGAGTTCTAACAAAGATAGATAACTTTTTAATATAAATAATTAAATAAATATTGTAATAATATTACAAGTTAAATAATATATCCTATATAAATAAAATATAATTAATTTACTCCGATATATTTTAAATAAGGTCTCTTAGACATAGATTAAAAAATTGTAAAAAAAAACAATCTATCTATTCTAGATTGGGATCATGGGGATAAGTTTTCTTGTAATCCTACCCCAATTCTGATATTGATGATATACTAATTGAGAAAAATAATAATGGTTGTTATTTTATCATTAACACCTTTTATATGAATCGTAATTCTACTTATAATACATCAAATAGGATAATAGTTTAGACCAAATAAAAATTGCATTAAAAACTAAATATAATTCAAAACAAAATTATGTGCAATTATCACCAACCTTTCAAAATATATCTATCTTGATTTATTGTTTATAAGCAACTTGCCTCAGTTTGAAACCTAACCAGGCCTTTTTCATAAAAATTAACCTTTTTTTACGCTGATATATGTAAAGTTTTATGTGGACTTAATTCAACACCGTTAGTAGGATCAACAATTAGCTTAGTGCTTGTGCAAATACTTATTAAAAATATATAATAATACTTATGAAATAAAATATATTTCGTTGTATTGAAAGATGATCATTTGTTTGTATATCATTACTCGTTGTTCAAGTCAAAGTTGACGTTAAATTAATATCATATTCAGTTATTTAAGAAAATATTTTGAATGATGAATTTTTAAGGTTGATTTTGAAAACTAAGCCTTTTTTTTTGTCGAAACAAAAAAATGGTTGTTTCACCAATTCTTTCAATTTTTAACCTAATACTTTTTACATATTCGATTATCAAGTTTAAAATTTGAAAATACTAATAACGACAATTTCAAGTGCATATTCATAACAAGACTAACTAACTTAATAGATTAAATTAATAAATTTATATAATCCAAACAACAAATTGATTAAAATAAAGCTTATTTTAATTAGGGTCAGTCTATATGCAAACGAAACGCCGTCTATATGCAAACTGTTTTGTGCGTTAAGGCTAAACGTACAGGCTGGTGCGTTTAGGCTTAACGTACAAGGAACAAAACTGGAATAAAAGTGGAAAAAATATCCAGAATGACACTGTAGCTGTGCGTTAAGCCTTAACGTATGGCACTGTAGCTGTGCGTTAAGGCTTAACGCACATACAAAAAAAAAAAACTTTTTTTTTGCCCCATAATCATGTAGAGAATTTTAATACGAGTCCGTACATATAAAATTCGTCCAAAACGGACATCGTTTGCCCCTCCAAAAGCCCAAAAAACAAAGCCTTCCTACCCATTTTTTTTACAATTTGGTGCCGGACATATAGCGTAGTGATTTTTTTTGGTTTTTTTTTGCATTTTTCTACTATAATTTTGTATAAATTTTAATACGAGTCCGTACATATAAAATATAATGAAATACTATAGTATATAAGTGTAACTATATGAAATATAATAAAATACTATAGTATATAAGTCTAAGTATACTAGATTTAATGAAATACTATAGTATATAAGCGTAACTATATGAAATATAATAAAATACTATAGTACATAAGTGTAACTATATAAAATTTAATGAAATATTATAGTATGTAAGTCTAATTATACTATATTTAATGAAATACTATAGTATATAAGTCTAAGTATACTATACTTATATACTATAGTATACTAGATTTCATGAAATACTATAGTATTTCATTAAATCTAGTATACTTAGACTTATATACTACAGTATTTCATTATATTTTATATAGTTACACTTATGTAATATAGTATTTCATATAGTTACACTTATGTACTATAATATTTCATTAAATCTAGTATACTTAGACTTATATACTATAGTATTTTATTATATTTCATATAGTTACACTTATGTACTATAGTATTTCATGAAATCTAGTATACTTAGACTTATAAACTATAGTATTTCATTATATTTCTAATAGTTACACTTATATACTATAGTATTTCATTATATTTCATATAGTCACACTTATGTATTATAGTATTTCATTGTATTTCATATAGTTACGCTTATGTACGTATTTCATTAAATTTCATATAGTTACACATATGTACTATAGTATTTCATTATATTTCATATAGTTACACTTATGTACTATAGTATTTCATTAAACTTCATATAGTTACACTTATAAACTATAGTATTTCATTATATTTCATATAGTTACACTTATATACTATAGTATTTTATTATATTTCATATAGTTGCACTTATGTACTATAGTATTTCATGAAATCTAGTATACTTAGACTTATAAACTATAGTATTTCATTATATTTCATATAGTTACACTTATATACTATAGTATTTCATTATATTTCATATAGTCACACTTATGTACTATAGTATTTCATGAAATCTAATATACTTAGACTTATGTACTATAGTATTTCATGAAATCTAGTATACTTAGACTTATAAACTATAGTATTTCATTATATTTCATATAGTCACACTTATGTACTATAATATTTCATTGTATTTCATATAGTTACGCTTATGTACTATATTATTTCATTAAATTTCATATAGTTACACATATGTACTATAGTATTTCATTATATTTCATATAGTTACACTTATGTATTATAGTATTTCATTAAATTTCATATAGTTACACATATGTACTATAGTATTTCATTATATTTCATATAGTTACACTTATGTACTATAGTATTTTATTATATTTCATATAGTTACACTTATGTACTATAGTATTTCATGAAATCTAGTATACTTAGACTTATAAACTATAGTATTTCATTATATTTCATATAGTTACACTTATATACTATAATATTTCATTATATTTCATATAGTCACACTTATGTACTATAGTATTTCATTGTATTTCATATAGTTATGCTTATGTACTATAGTATTTCATTATATTTCATATAGTTGTACTTATGTACTATAGTATTTCATGAAATCTAGTATACTTAGACTTATAAACTATAGTATTTCATTATATTTCATATAGTTACACTTATACACTATAGTATTTCATTATATTTCATATAGTCAGACTTATGTACTATAGTATTTCATGAAATCTAATATACTTAGACTTATGTACTATAGTATTTCATTATATTTCATATAGTCACACTTATGTACTATAATATTTCATTGTATTTCATATAGTTACGCTTATGTACTATAGTATTTCATTAAATTTCATATAGTTACACATATGTACTATAGTATTTCATTATATTTCATATAGTTACACTTATGTATTATAATATTTCATTAAATTTCATATAGTTACACATATGTACTATAGTATTTCATTATATTTCATATAGTTACACTTATGTACTATAGTATTTTATTATATTTCATATAGTTACACTTATGTACTATAGTATTTCATGAAATCTAGTATACTTAGACTTATAAACTATAGTATTTCATTATATTTCATATAGTTACACTTACATACTATAATATTTCATTATATTTCATATAGTCACACTTATGTACTATAGTATTTCATTGTATTTCATATAGTTACGCTTATGTACTATAGTATTTCATTATATTTCATATAGTTACACTTATGTACTATAGTATTTCATGAAATCTAGTATACTTAAACTTATAAACTATAGTATTTCATTATATTTCATATAGTTACACTTATATACTATAGTATTTCAATATATTTCATATAGTCACACTTATATACTATAGTATTTCATGAAATCTAGTATACTTAGACTTATGTACTATAGTATTTCATTATATTTCATATAGTCACACTTATGTACTATAGTATTTCATTATATTTCATATAGTTACGCTTATGTACTATAGTATTTCATTAAATCTAGTATACCTAGACTTATATTATAGTGTTTCATTAAATTTAGTATGCTTACCCCACTCTCCGTCCATTAGATCTGGGCCAATTCGATATCCATCTCCGTCCAACACGTACCACCCTATCCCACTCTCCGTCCATTAGATCGTTAACGTAATTACAGATTTAAGCCGAACTTTTTATTTTCATTCAATTTCTCCACAACTTCAAAACTTGGGTATTTATGGAAAGAGAATTTCGGTTTTTAGCTTTATGGAAATTGGACGATATCTGGGCCAATTCGATATCGTTTTAGGTCAAACTTTATACGATTTCGAAGCTCTTCCCGAGACATTTCCAACCCCTATAAATAGGGCACCTTTCAATGAGTTTTCGGTATCCAATTTAATCCCAAAAGCTCAAGAACCCTAGCTCCGCGGCCGTGTCTGTTCATCGAAGAAATTCGTCGACCACCATCCACCGTTGGAGTCGCCGCTACCACCAAAAGTTGCGTCTGGAAGTTAGCTTCCAAAGCCCCAAGCTCTCACCGCCGATTACCCACCTCCGGTCGCCGCATTAGCCAGAATTTTATATGTCCGTTTTTTGGGCTTTTGGAGGGGCAAACGATGTCCGTTTTGGACGAATTTTATATGTACGGACTCGTATTGAAATTCTCTACATGATTATGAGGCCAAAAAAAAAAAAATTTATTGTATGTGCGTTAAGCCTTAACGCACAACTACAGTGCCATACGTTAAGGCTTAACGCACAGATACAGTGTCATTTTGGGCCTGTCTCCCTTGGCCCATTTCAACCTGTGCGTTATGCCTTAACGCACAGGTGGTACCCTCGAATTTTCCGAAAATGCCTCTTATGTCCCTTGTGTGTTAAGACATATCGCACCCCACCCGTACGTTAAGGCTTAACGCATATTTTGGTTTGCATTTAGACAATTTTTTGTGTGTATATATCTTTTTCCTTTTAATTATCCGGACATATACACGTTCTTCTTTAAATTCACAATTTTATACAATTTTTTCAACAATAATTGTGTAATTTTATATATTGATCAATCTTACAGTTTGTCTTATTATTATACGGAGTATTTTATTTTTTTCTAAATTTTATATGTATACAATATTTTTTTTAAAGGACTAAATCTAATCCTGCTCATATGTTTAAAAAAAACATTATATTGTTTGTAAACAACACTATTTTTTTAAGGACTAATCTCTCACAACTTTTATTGATAAAGTTAGGGTGGGTTCTGGTAAAACAAATATTGTGGTAAAACAAAAATATTAATCAAAAAAATTGGATGAAAGATGATGGACTCTTGAATTAAGAGAGAGAATTGATGGAGTAGTGTGGTTGTTTACATGGGAATAAGGTGCAATTAAGGTAGTTACAAGATATTAACAATATCTTAATTATTAAAATTTAATTAAGGATAACTGAGATCTTCTTCAAAATCGCTATGCCATCATTGCCAAAACCTCAATACCCAAATTTCTCCAAAATGCATCGCAAATTTGTTCTCATCGTTCAACGATTTTTACAACGTTCATGAATATCGATAATGGGTTTATGAATATCGATCAAGTGTGTCCTGATTGCCATTGTTTCTTGAATATCGTTTTGTTAAGACTCGAAGTACTGAGAGGAAGAGATAAAGGAAGAAAGGAGAGAGAGAGAGAGAGAGAGAGAGAGAGAGAAGAAAGGAGAATTGGATCTGTTATTCCTTGCCCATCTGTTACAACCAGTTGGACTATATAGTCCGTTACACAGCCCAACCCACTAATGGGTCATGACATATACCCTCCCCTTAAAAGAAACGGATTGTCCTCAATCCGACCTGGTAAACGAAGGGAATTGGCTGGGGATGTGCTCGGCAGGTTCCCAGGTAGCCTCATCGGAGCTCAAATTGGACCAACGTATAAGCCACTCTGTCGTCGATTGGTTGTCCTTTGTATATGTCACGCATGAGTCCAAAATCACAGCTGGTGCCAACAACACTTCTCCCTCAGAAGTCAGTTCCTGTGGAGTGCTCAGAGATGGTTGCCCCTTACTAACAAAACGCTTAAGCTGCGAAACGTGAAAAACCGGATGAATCCGGGCATCTTGAGGCAGCTCAAGTCGATACGCCACCTTGCCAACACGAGCAAGAATCGGATATGGCCCATAAAATTTGGAACATAACTTCAAGCTTCGCCGGACTGCCACAGATTCCTGTCGATAGGGTTGTAGTTTCAAAAATACCAGATCACCAACTTGAAACTCTCTGTCTGAGCGATTGAGGTCGGCGAATTGTTTCATGCGGGCTTGTGCTATGGTTAAATTGTCGCGCAATTGAGCCAACATCAGCTCTCTATCCCGTATCCAGTCACCTACAGCTGCAGTGGTAATGGCCGACGCATCGATGCCCAATTGAGGAGGTGGATACTGATACGATCGATCCCCGCGGAGCAAGACCGATCGTAGGTTCGGACCGTTTGTTCTTCCCAAGCAAGCACTCGTTCTTCGCGTTCTTCGTGTTCTTGGCTTTCTTCAAGAACTCCTTCAAGGGAAACAACGTTATGTTCCCCTTTTCTTGGGTTTAGCGGATCAAACCCTGGCGGCGGATGGGAGGAGGGGTTCAACGTTATGAACACCCGAGGTGGTGGAAGGAGACCAACGTTATGGCTCCTTAGAGAACTTTGAGAAAAGGCTAGGAGAGCCTTCAAAGAAAGAGAGAGTGTTTGAAGCCAAGGGACAACTAGGAGGGACTCTCCACTAGATTGTCTTAAACTTAACTTGAGAATTACAATGAGAGTTCTACCCTATTTATAGAAAAAACAAAGGGAAAACTAGGGTTGAAGAGGAAACCCTAATGGGCTTGGGCCCAAGATACAAGGCCCAACCCATTTACATCATTCTAGAAAGGAAAAGCAAACTCTAGCAAGCAAAGCTATAAATAGAAAGCGGGCCCGAGGAGGAATCACAAGATAACCCCCCTAGGAATCAAGGATCGAAAGGGAGACCCATGAACAACTTGGTTCGGACCCGAAACTTGCATCCATGCGGGTGACAAGAGATTGAGTCGCTCTGGCAATGCTTCTAGCATGGGCTCTAGTCATCGGTCCATCGGAACGCACCCTAAGAAGGTCCTCTTCGTCTCTCGCCGTCATAGGGGAAGGCATAAAGTCATCATTCTCCCCTTCTTGGCTGCGAAGCATCCTCGCTTCGTCCTCGTCGTACTCGGGGGGAGCGTATGGAGAGAGATCTGAAACATTGAAACTCGGATGGGCACCATACTCATCTGGTAGCTCGAGACGGTATGCATTGTCACCAAGGTGTGCCAAGATGCGAAATGGCCCATCACCTCGGGGATCGAGCTTGCTGCGACGTTTGGCTGGAAAACGCTCCTTGCGCAGATGGAGCCACACCATGTCGCCTGCTTCAAAGGTGATGTTGTGCCATCCCTTGTCCGCTTGGCGCTTGTACTGCTCAGCTCGGCGTTCAAGTTGCTCACGGGTTCGCTCATGGAGGCTCTTGACAAACTCAGCACGGTCAAGACCTGTGGCGTTCTCAGCATTCTGAAGCGGTCGTGGTACCAAATCAAGTGGGGTAGCAGGGTTGAGGCCATAGACGACCTCGAACGGCGTCTTCTTAGTCGCCGAGTGCATGGACCTGTTGTAAGCAAATTAAACATGGGGCAAACAATCTTCCCACCTACGGATGTTAGCTTTCAACATAGTGCGCAGTAGGGCGCCAAGAGTACGGTTGGTCACTTCAGTTTGACCATCAGTCTGAGGGTGGCAACTAGTGGAGAACAAAAGTCGTGTCCCCAATTTGGACCAAAGAGTCTTCCAAAAGTGATTCACAAACTTTGCATCGCGATCCGACACAATGCTACGAGGGACGCCATGTAGCTTGACTACATGCTCAAAGAACAAAGTGACAATCTCCTGAGCATTGTTGGTCATCTTGCATGCAATAAAGTGAGCCATTTTGGAAAAGCGATCCACCACAACAAAAATCGAGTCTCTCCCCTTCTTAGACATGGGCAACCCCGTTATGAAGTCCATAGAAATGTCCTCCCAAGGTGCTGCCGGAATTGGTAAAGGGGTATACAAGCCAAAGGGACTCGACTTGCTTTTGGCCTTATGGCACGTCACACAGCTGTTGCAGAACTTTGTGACGTGGTCAAGCATTTTGGGCCAAAAGAAGTGCTCCTTGAGCGCGGCCAAAGTTTTGGCAATGCCGAAGTGGCCGCGCCCTTCGTGGGCTTCTTGGATCAGAAGTCTACGAATGGAGGTGTCGGGTATGCATAATTTGCCAGTTTTATATAAAAACCCATTGTCCAAATAAAATCCCTCAGATTCTCCCTTTTGTATGCACAAGTCAAGGATGGTACCAAAGAAAGCATCTTGTGCATACAAGTCCTTTATAAGAGAGAACCCAAGGACATTGGCATCCAGCTGGGAAAGAAGAGTGTACCTACGAGACAACGCATCGGCGACCACATTGTCCTAGCCCTTCTTGTACTTCACCACATAAGGGAAGGTCTCCATGAATTCAACCCATCGGGCGTGGCGCCGGCCGAGATGTACTTGACTCTTCAAATACTTGAGAGCTTCATGGTCGGAATGGATAACAAACTCTTTCGGCCAGAGGTAATGTTGCCACGTCTTCAAGACCCGAATCAAGGCATAGAGCTCCTTGTCATACGTTGGGTAATTGAGAGTGGCACCAGAAAGCTTCTCGCTGAAGTAGGCAATGGGGCGTCGGTCTTGGAGAAGCACGCCACCTATGCCATAGTTGGAGGCATCACATTCCACCTCAAAGGTCTTGGAGAAATCTGGCAACTGGAGCAGGGGAGCATTGCATAAACGATCCTTGAGTGTAGTGAATGCCAACTCGTGCGCATCACTCCACTCCACTGTAGCGCCCTTTTTGGTCAGCTCATGCAGAGGCGCGGCAATTGTGCTAAAGTCCCGTACAAAACGCCGGTAGAACCCAGCCAAGCCAAGGAAAGAACGGACCATGGTGGCCGTTGTTGGCTGGGGCCACTCTCGAATGGCGCGCACCTTCTCTTTATCGACGCGCAAACCGTCGCATCCTACCACAAAACCTAGAAAGATAGTAGAAGGGGCACAAAAAGAGCATTTGGAAAGGTTAGCAAATAATTTCTCCTTTCGGAGGCATTCGAGTACGGACCTGAGGTGGCTAACATGTTCTTCCAAACTCTTGCTGTAGACCAGGATGTCGTCAAAGTAGATGACCACAAACTTGCCCAAGTAAGCCCGAAGAACCTGGTTCATGAGGCGCATGAAGGTGCTTGGGGCATTTGTGAGGCCGAAAGGCATCACGAGCCACTCATAGAGACCGTACTTGGTCTTGAAGGCAGTCTTCCACTCGTCACCCTCCTTCATGCGGATCTGGTGATAGCCACTCTTAAGATCGATCTTAGAGAACAATGTGGCACCATGGAGCTCATCTAGCATATCATCAAGGCGAGGGATTGGGTGTCGGTACTTGACCGTGATTTGGTTGATGGCTCGGCAATCGACACACATTCGCCAAGAGCCATCCTTCTTGGGCACAAGGATCACGGGCACAGCACACGGACTAAGGCTCTCACGGACATATCCCTTGTCCATGAGCTCTTGAACCTGACGTTGGAGTTCCTTAGTCTCTTCGGGGCTAGCACGATATGGGGCCCGATTTGGCAAAGAAGCGCCCGTCACAAAATCGATTTGGTGTTCGATTCCACGCACCGGGGGCAAGCCAATGGGAAGCTCATCAGGCATCACATCTGAAAATTCCTGCATCAAGGTAGCAACCGCAGGGGGTAACTCTAACAAATCAGTATGTACCAGAAAGTAAGGGTTAGGTACCAGGAGAAATCACGGGCGTCGGCCGTGCAAGATGGGCGTCAGGTGGCGTCGGCGGGCCATGAGGAGTCGAGGCTCGCAAGTGCCTTTGATGGGCGCCGAAGATGATGCAACACCAGGAGATATCTTGGCCTTGGCCGGTGGCTGGCCTAGACGTTGCGGTGTAGTGGCTTCATGGCTTGGAAGGCTCTTGCCCTTGGTATTCTCGAGTGCCTTCACACGGTTGCGCTCCACTTGGTCTTGTAAAATCTCCTTCGGGGACATCGGAAGGAGAGTCACCTTCTTTGAGTTGTGCATGAACACATAGTTGTTAAGAAACCCATCATGGAGCGCCCTTTTGTCAAATTGCCAAGGACGGCCCAAGAGGAGGTGGGTGGCGTCCATAGCAATCACATCACATAGCACCTTGTCTCGATAGTAGCCGATGGAGAACTCAATGAGGCACTGGCGGTGAACCATAGCATTCCCCTTTCCCTCGAAAATCCACTGAAGGCTATACGGCTGTGGGTGAGGAGTCGTGGCCAGATCGAGGTGCTTGATCACCTTTTCATTTACGATGTTGCAGCAACTCCCACCATCAATGATGACGCTTAACGAAGAAGTTTTGACCAAACAATGAGTATGGAAGAGATTCTCTCGTTGGTCCAGAAGAGTGCCCTCCTTGGCGGTTAGGACACGACGGGTGACAAGGCTCAAAGGTGTGCCGTCGGCCTCGTCAATAGCACCACAAAAATACTCCTCATCGCCGGCCTCAAATTCGGCGGTAACGTGGTGCTTGGCCTCATCGGCCTCAGATTCATCATCAAATGATTCATAACCAGAATGAGCGGAGAAGAGTACCTTCTTGCTATTCGGACAATCTCGTTGCACGTGCCCACGTCCTTGACACTTGTAGCAAATCCGATCACGCGCATGTTCCACGGGCGTGGCTCCGGGACGGCCGGTTGGTGTTGCATTCACCGGCGCCTTGGGCGGAAACCCAGGGCGAGTGGGGGCCAAAGGCCGAGGTGGCCCTGATGATGTCGAAGCCGGGGTGGGGCCGAACCGTAAGGCGGAGTTGCGGGCCCAAGCCGCCTTCTTCCGTCGTTGGATCTGGTTGTGGATCTCCATAGCCGTGTGGGTCAAAGTGTGAATATCCTTAATGTTGAGAATACGAAGTTGATCCCGGATCTCCTCATTTAACCCACGCAGGAAGGTGGTGCGCATGGCCGTAGTTGAGTGGTGAACACCGGCTTTGTGGCACAGATCCTCGAGCTTAGCAAAGTACTCAAGATGGTTTCGGCTTCCCTGCGCAGAGAGGGCAATCTGAAGGCGCATCTGTTCAGCATAGTCTTCTGGAACGTACTTCTTGGTCATAACATACATGAGTTGTTCCCACGTACGTATGCAGGGCAAGTGGCGTCTCATACGCTCCTTCCGGATTCGGGACCACCAAGCACGAGCGTTGCCGGTGAAAGATAGAGCGGCTGCCTTGACTTTTTCCCTTGGTAAATACTGACAATAATCAAAGGCATCTTCACAGGACTGCCTCCATTCAATGAATTTAGATGCGTCGTACTCACCGGCGAAGTGTTCAAGCTGCACCTTGATCTCGTGACGACGGGCTAGGTATTGGCCTCTAGGTAGGTCGCGATGGGGATCCTCGTCTGAGTCTGAATCATAATCTTCTGGTGGTCCATGGCGGCGTTGCAGATGACCACGACGTGCTTCTGGTGACAAATCGGGATCATGACGGGGATCAAGGGCACGACGATCTCGTTGGCTGCGAGGCCTGGGGCGGGCTGGGGGAATCCATTCTTCATCATGATCACTATCATAGATCTCACCGATCGGAGGGTGGTGCGGCCTTTCAGTGGAGGCAACTTGTAAATCCTCATCGTCGCCCTCAAAATCATGATAATCACTACCATAGGCGGTGTGGCTATTGCGGCTATCGGATGGGAAACGCCTAGCAAATCGTTCTGCAACCCTTGCTCGGTTCCGAGTATCCACATAGAGAAGATGATCCTCCGGAGCCTGGTCGTAGTCATCGCCAGTTGGATCATGTCCTAAGGAATGATTCGGGCGAGAGTGGGATGCCCTAGGGTCATGGCGATCTCGATTGTTGACACGCCCCTGATGACTATCAACTTGAGACCTCAAGAGACGGGGAAGCACTGGGGGACGCGAGGTCGAGGGAGCCATGGGATCTTTGCCTCGGAGTAAGGCGGCTCCTTCTCTAGCTTGAGCCTCGACGACCGGGTCCACAAAAAGCTGTGGTGGTGGACCTGGGGGCATCAGTGACCTGGACTCTTGAGCAGTACGGAGGGTGGTAATTTCGGCACGTAACTCAGCAACGAGGGCAAGGAGGCTAGCGGTACTCTCGGACGTAGAACGATTTGCTAATCGCTCTTGGTTGCCGATGGGTGCTTCGTCACGCTCGACATTTTGATCCATGGAATCCGAACCTATAGTGATCATGTACACACTGGAATCAAAGTATTCAAAGGCAAGAGAACCTAACGCCAAACCAAGTCCTTATCACAAACAACCCAAAATTTGGCACTCAAGAGCCGAGAACTTTGGGCAAGCGTGAGGCGGATTAGGCTTGACGTAAGGCTAAAGCAATAAAGTAACGAGCAATTGATTCACACAAGCGTCGTGATGCACAAAGAGTCACTAATGATTTCACGAGTTAGAAGTAATTCTTCTTGAAAGATAGCAATACAAATCAAACCTTTTACACGTGTTGCAATTTAGACAATGGTAGGGAAGGAAATGGAAACCTTGCGCTACACGGGGTATCTTTACCCTTTTCTTTTCTCTATTTTTTTTTTTTTTTGAAAGAAGTCACACAAACTTTATGTTGTTGTGTGATTGGGGATAAGAAGAGACAAGCAACTAATAAGGAAGAAAAGCAGGCACAATTTCAATTAAATTAAATCTAAAAGGTGAAAGCATTCATGACAACCTTATGCAAAGTTATCTACTTGCATGAACAACTATATGCTACTCGGGACACGGGAGTCTTCGATTTTTTTTTTCTTTTGACCTTGGAAATGCACGGTCAAGCAATGAACAATCACGCTTGAACCGCACAAGTGAAGGGGAGCGGTAACGGACGGGCACAAAGTGAAGAATCACGCATGCACCGACCTTACGAAGGGAACAATGGCGGAAGCGATTGAAATATATGAACAAACTTAGAAACGGAATTTGAGTGCCAAATTTAAAGATCGAAAGGAACAAGAAACTTAGCTTGAGGAATGGCTCTGATACCAATTGATACGATCGATCCCCGCGGAGCAAGACCGATCGTAGGTTCGGACCGTTTGTTCTTCCCAAGCAAGCACGCGTTCTTCGCGTTCTTCGTGTTCTTGGCTTTCTTCAAGAACTCCTTCAAGGAAAACAACGTTATGTTCCCCTTTTCTTGGGTTTGGCGGATCAAACCCTGGCAGCGGATGGGAGGAGGGGTTCAACGTTATGAACACCCGAGGTGGTGGAAGGAGACCAACGTTATGGCTCCTTAGAGAACTTTGAGAAAAGGCTAGGAGAGCCTTTAAAGAAAGAGAGAGTGTTTGAAGCCAAGGGACAACTAGGAGGGACTCTCCACTAGATTGTCTTAAACTTAACTTGAGAATTACAATGAGAGTTCTACCCTATTTATAGAAAAACAAATGGAAAACTAGGGTTGAAGAGGAAACCCTAATGGGCTTGGGCCCAAGATACAAGGCCCAACCCATTTACATCATTCTAGAAAGGAAAAGCAAACCCTAGCAAGCAAAGCTATAAATAGAAAGCGGGCCCGAGGAGGAATCACAAGATAACCCCCCTAGGAATCAAGGATCGAAAGGGAGACCCATGAACAACTTGGTTCGGACCCGAAACTTGCATCCATGCGGGTGACAAGAGATTGAGTCGCTCTGGCAATGCTTCTAGCACGGGCTCTAGTCATCGGTCCATCGGAACGCACCCTAAGAAGGTCCTCTTCGTCTCTCGCCGTCATAGGGGAAGACATAGAGTCATCAGATACCCGTACAAAGCTTGAAACAGCGTCAATTTCAAGCTAGAGTGGAAGGAGGTGTTGTACCACCACTCGGCCATAGCAAGCCATCTATACCACTGCTGAGGTTTGGCACTGGTCATTGCTCTGAGATAGCTCTCTAAACATTGGTTGAGGCGCTCACATTGGCCATCCGACTGAGGGTGGTAGGCCGAGGACATACTCAAATTGGATCCCAAGGCAGCAAACAACTCACGCCAGAAGTGGCTAGTAAAGATTTTATCCCGATCAGAGACGATATCACAAGGAAGCCCATGGAGTTTGATCACACCATCCATGAAAACTTGTGCTACCTTAGCTGCAGAGAAGGGGTGTTTCAATGGGAGAAAATGGGCGTATTTGGTAAGACGATCGATGACAACCAAAATTGTATCGAACCCTGAAGATTTGGGAAGTGATTCGATGAAGTCCATGCTAACAGAGCTCCAAGCAACCTTAGGCAACTCCAATGGTTGCAACAGGCTTGGTGAGCGAACGTGTTCGACCTTGTTCCGCTGGCAATTCTCACAACTTTGTACAAATTCGACCACAACTGACTTCATTCCGGGCCAGTATAACATAGCTTTAAGACGCTGGTACGTGGCTTGGACACCCGAGTGACCCCCAAGCGGAGAGCTATGCATAGCTGCCAATAACTGATCTCGCAACCCCGAGTGCGAGCCCACATAAATCCTGTCTTTGTATCGCAAGACGCCCTGAATCACTCTATAAACAGGACCAGGATGTACCAATGCAGCAGTAATCAGTTGCTGAGCAACAGTATCACCTTCATATGATGCCACCACTTCAGACATCCATCTTGGCTCAACGGCAGAGAGAGCACTCACATCAGCATCCTCCTCCCTACGCGACAAGGCATCGGCGACCTTATTATCGACACCTTGTTTGTAAGAGATCGTGAAAGACAGTCCCAACAACTTGCGAGTGGCCTTACGCTGGAGGTGAGTTGTCAGACGTTGGTCAAGCAAATGGCGTAAGGGTTGATGGTCCGTCTTAATATAGAAATGGGCAGCTTCCAGGTAGTGACGCCATTTGTCTACAGCTAAGAGCACTACTAGAAGTTCCTTCTCATATGTGGAGAGATGACGACTGTTACCTTTCAAGGCCTGACTAATGTAAGCGATGGGATGGCCTTGTTGCATAAGAACTGCCCCAATGCCACTCTCACAGGTGTCGGTCTCCAACACAAAGGGTAAGGAAAAGTCAGGTAAGCGCAGAACAGGTGTAGAAATCATCAAGGACTTCAATTTCTGAAACGCTGCTTCAGCTTCCGGTGGCCATGAAAGTTTCTCAGCTTTTAACAGCTCTGTGAGAGGGCGAGCAATGGCTCCATAGTTTGGAACGAATCGGCGATAGTAACCGGTTAAGCCCAAAAATCCCCTCAAGCTCTTCACTGAAGTAGGAGTCGTCCAATCACGCATTGCTGCTATTTTAGCTGGGTCTGTGGAGACGCCGTCGCTAGAAATCAAATGCCCCAGGTATTCCACCTGAGACTGGGCAAAATTGCATTTGGACCTCTTGGCGAATAGTTGGTGAGTCCTCAACAACTCCAGAACTTTGCGCAAATGAATCACATGTTGAGGCAAGGAAGTGCTATAAACCAAGATGTCGTCGAAAAATACCAAGACAAACTGTCGCAGATAAGGTCCAAAAACAGAATTCATCAGGGCCTGAAATGTCACCGGCGCGTTCGTCAAGCCGAAAGGCATAACTTTGAACTCGTAATGCCCGTGATGTGTACGAAAGGTTGTCTTGGGAATGTCACATTCAGCTACCCGGACTTGGTGGTACCCGGCTCGCAGATCTAACTTGGAAAAACAAGAAGCTCCCTGCAATTCGTCGAGCAGTTCCTCAATGTTTGGAATCGGAAACTTATCTTTAATGGTAGCCTCGTTGAGCTGGCGGTAGTCGACACAGAATCGCCAAGTGTTGTCCTTCTTTTTGACCAAGAGGGTCGGCGAAGCAAACGGACTCTGACTGGGCTGAATAATATCTGCTCGTAACATCTCCGAAACTTGGCGCTCGATTTCATCCTTTTGAATGTGGTGATACTTGAACGGCCTTGTACACACAGATGTGACCCCTGGTTTCAGATTGATCGAGTGCTCAAAACCGCGCTGAGGAGGCAGACCACTGGGTTCTTCAAAGACATCTGAATATTGATCAAGTAAGGCAACAATTTCAAGTGGTAAAGGCTCCTCGGAACCACTGACTGAGAACAAGCGAGCGACCTGCGTGACCAACAGGGGCACCTTCTTCCGGAGTAGCTTGTGAAGACGCAGCCCTGTCATGCTCTTGAGATAAGCTTCTTCCTTAACACCCCGTATGTCCACTCTGCGGTTGTTCTTGAGGAAGGAAATCGTTAGTGCCTTGAAGTCGAAGGTCACTGGGCTATAAGTTCGCAACCAGTCGCCTCCAAGAACCAAGTCACAGCCGCCCAATTTCAGAATACGCAAATCAAAACTAAAATCAGAACTCTGCATCTCCCACTGGAATCCTTTGCAGACTTGATAGCTATACAACTTGTGGCCATTCGCCACTGCTACCTCCATAACCGAGGCTTGTTGAGCCCTCAACCCAGCATCTTGAACCACCCTGGGATCAAGAAAACTATGGGTAGCTCCGCTGTCAATCAATATCATAATGCTATGACCCGAAACAGTGCCTCGTATCTTGATAGTGGACAACGGACTGCTCCCAGTAAGAGCATGGATGTACACCTCCGTATCATCCTCAGGAGAAGGTGAAAATTCCTCAGGCAAATCGATTGGTGATACGGCATCCTTTTCACTTGATTCTTGTAACGCGAGTAGGCTATGTAAAGATTGAGAAGGACACCTATGACCGGCGAAGTATTTATCGCCACAACGATAACAGAGACCCGTCGCTCTTCTGGATTCCCTGGAATCAGACGTCGGACCTGCAGTGCTCAAGGGCCCAGGTTTATGCACTGAATAACTCGTTGAACTAGAAGAGGTTGGTAGCGAAGCCTTTGCTGGTATCTTGGCTTCCATGTTCCCTGGTCGAGATGAGGTCGACTGGGAATACGATCGCCAAGGAGGACGGTTTAACGATGCCAAGGCTTGCACTGCGCTGTCGTGTGACCTTGCCAATTCGAAGGCCATAGTCAAGGAGTCTGGTCTTGCCATTCGCACGAGAGGCTTAATTTCCTTTCTCAGCCCACTGATAAAGCTCGAGATGAAATAAGAGTCTGGTAGTTGAGGATTCTGCAACAGCATGCTCGCCCTGAGATCCTCAAACTTTTTTGTGTACTGCTCAAGATCCCCTGCTTGCTGCAATTTGTTGAATTCATCGATGATATCTGCACCGTGAATATTCTCAAAGCGATTTAACGCTTCCCTTGCAAGATCCTCCCAAGATCCCAAACGATCCTGTAATTGCAGTCCCTGTAGCCAAGCGTCCGCACGACCATGAACATACATCGCAGCTAACTGTAATTTCTGATGTTCTTGGATAGAAAAAATGGTGAAGAAACGCTCGCATTTCCGAATCCAAGAACGGGGATTAGTTCCATCGAATCCCGGAAAATCAACCCTAGGCAGCCGATTACCGCCTACACCTCCCATTCGCCCATCACCGCCCCCATAGAATATGCCTTCTTGCTCTAGTGTTGCATCCTGCCTTCTGCCTGGTGGAATCGGAGCAGGGCGAACATTTGACGACGAACCTGTTTCCAAGATTCTAGGTTCAATCAGCGGAGATCCTTGCGCGCCTGGGCTAACCGAAACCGGAATTGGCGCAATCGGAGGAGTTGGATTCGTGTTTCTTGCCATCAACAGCGTTCGCATCATATCCTTGAGTTCCTCGAACGATCGTTCATTTTTCTCGAACGATCGTTTGTGTTCATCGTGTCAATTATGGTTCTCGTCTAACCTCTGTGTCGTTGCATCAATGAAAATCTGCGTAGATGCCATAAACTGTTGAAGTTCGCCAATCTGATTTTCTGTCCGTCTGAGAGTTTCCTCCATTGTCTTCATACGAGTACCATCCGCCATTGCCGAGGACCGTCTTGCTCTGATACCACTGTTAAGACTCGAAGTACTGAGAGGAAGAGATAAAGGAAGAAAGGAGAGAGAGAGAGAGAAGAAAGGAGAATTGGATCTGTTATTCCTTGCCCATCTGTTACAACCAGTTGGACTATACAGTCCGTTACACAGCCCAACCCACTAATGGGTCATGACACGTTTATGTTTGTTTGAATATCTCGGTTTAATATGTGAATATTTAATTTCATAAAAACATGAATATCATTATTTGATAATATGAATATTACACTTAGTTATATGAATATCATACTCGATTACGTGAATAACACCCAATTACATCAATATTAACACTACTTAAGTACATTAATATTATCACCCATACATGAATATTATCACCTAGTTACATGAATATCACCACCAGTATCGTGAATATCACGTCTAATATCGTGAATATTAGAACATTATTAGAACTATTGATCGAAAGCTAAACACCCAATATATTTGTTGGGGAATTCAAGTAAACTTCCATAATTAGACGATGATGAAGCTTGGTCAACATCTTCATTGGTGACAACGGGCTCTCTAGTGGCTTCTCCCAAAAAATAGTGCAAAATATTGCAATTTCATCTACAAAAAGAAGATTCAAAAAAGGGACATAGTAAAATATGTTCACACACGAACAAACCATATTGCCCCAAAAATTTACAAATTAAAAATTTTAAAGATGAGAAATAAACAAATGGATAGCAAATGTATACAAACTCGGTAACTAATTTACTGAATAATTAAGTTTACAACTTCAATTTAGAAAACAAAAAGTTCCACATAATGATCGAAACGGGAAGAAATATGGATGGTGAGGGTGCTTCACTTCGGACCTCATCGATTAGTACTCCTGGCGCTAGGGTTCTTGGCATCTTCTCGTTGTTGACCACCGCTCGAACCCTGCTCCCCAATGAAACGATGTGGAGGCGTCTTGGAGATTTGGGGCTTGATGAGGAGTTGAACAAGAGGAGAGATTAGGTCGATCGATTATGTAAATTTTGGAAAGAGAATGATAAAAATAAATCCCCTAAAATCCAGTTGAGATTTGATCCAGTAGGTGTATTCATTTTTTCCCACCCTTTTAGATTAAATTTGGGTCACTCATTCTTTTCTCATCCAAAGGGTATGGTTAATACCTCTATTTTACCGTAACTCACCGTTTCACCATAACCTAATACGATAAGGTTATTTATAAATATCTTCAATTAACACAATTTTATATGTATGTATACTTTTTTTATACAAATCCCCAAACAAACCCTTAGTTATTACGCCGAATTTCCTATTTTTTCTAATGCTTGTCGAGTTCTCTTCACGAAACTGTTCTGGGCCCCTAAGTTATATTTATGGGCTGATATTTGGCCATGAAAAACTAGAGGCCCAAGCATTTAACCAGAGAAGTGCAAACAACGAAGCCCTCGCACTTTTGTTGTTTTTCTCGTCACAGTGCGATTTCTGCTCGTGCTCGTCAATCGTCATCGGTCATAACACCTCCATTGTTGCTTACTTTTTCTCCCAAATTCTCTCTCTCAGAAAGCTTTTGTTGAAGTGTACAACCATGGCGTTTTTGGCAAACAAGAATATTTTCTCTCAGTTGCGATCTCACCAACCGGTAAATTTTATCTCCTTTACTTTATTAACTTCTCTGTGTTTCAATCGATCAAGCTGTTTCTCACTCCTCTCTCCGTCTCTGAAGAAAGCGGAAAGTTCCTTTGTGCCTCATCGTGGATACCACATCGAGCTAGGGGAGCGCGAGAAGGCTGTGAGTATTGTCTATCATTTACTCTCTTTTTTGCAGATCGGATGTACCTCTGGTGTTTGGAACTTTAAATTCGATGCTTTGGAATAGGAAATATTGGGAGGAATTTGATTAGATACGATTAAGTTTGTGATTAGATTGACTAATTAATCTGTAGAGATCTTTCTTCGTTTTGAATTTTTGAGATGCTGCTTGGGATAAGAAAAAAATCAATTTCAGTCTTTTCTGCTGCTTCCTTTTTATTTGGAATTAGTTATTTATACACTGAGACTATGGATTGATTTACATTCATGAGTGTTAGTTTTTGTCCAAAGAAAGTTCTTCATAATTAAGCATATCGAGTGTGTTTGACATGTCACATGAGTACTCATCAGTATGGTTTGGATATTCCCAAAATGCCACCAAATTTTCATGTTGTTCCTAGAACGTGTTGAACTTGGAAAGGTGATTTTGGGGCCATTTTCTCTGTGTGCAATCATTTACTGCATTCTGGCTTACTATTGAAGCTTGAACAGCCAATTTGACTGATACATGATCTTTTGTTGGGTTTTTTCCCTTCTTTTGGCGGTAGTTTTCCCTTTCACTGGTATCTTTGTCCTTACATTTGCTCTTTTTAAGTGCTTTGATGTGATGAATGCCTTGTTAACAGGAATGTACGATTGTAGATTTCAACCAAATTGTAGTATTGTTTTTGTTGCTTTTGGCTAGAACATTCCTGTTCAGACTCTAGACAAGATCTTCATAACCTGTAGGGCAAAGTATCTAGTGTCTTATGAAAATCTTTGTTACTAGTGTGGTGCAATTCCAAGCTTCCAAACCATCTAAGAATAGAGATTCAAGAAATTGGCTACTTTAACTGCAATGACCAAGATATTTTTATTGACGTCAAGAGGTCCTTGCTATGACCTTTTCTATCCTTTCTTCCACCCATCTGTACATGCATTCTTTGTCCTCATTCTGATATGCTTCACAATGCAAAGCAAAAGGTTTCAAATTTGATTGTGTTTTTTCCTTCCGTTATGCCTGATGTGCATATAAAAAATATCTGGTTTTCTGATATGCTTCACAATGCAAAGCAACTGCTTATTTGGATTATCTGATTTACTATCCCTGTTGCAAAAAAAAACTTGGCTTTGAAGGAAGATTTAATTCGGTGGAACTTGACAAATATGAGTGTTATTGTTTATCTGTTTTGCTTAATTATAGACTTATTGCTGCTCTTTGGAGCATTAGCATCTCCCTGAAGGCAGATATCTATTAGGAAGCGAGTTTCATAAATTTTTATATCTCATAATTTTGCTCTATATGGCCTTTCGATTCTTTAGTTAGCAGAATTGGGGAGTAATTAAACATTAAGTGTGGAATATCTTCTAATTCTAATTTTATAAAGCATTATGATGGACATTTGAACCTCGGGTCCATATCTTGCAGCTCCTAGCAAAAGATCCAGCATTGAAGCGATTCAAATCACACAAGAGTGGAGTGCGGACAATTAAGAGAGTTGGAGATGTTCTCACAATTGTTGTTGTTGCGAGTAAGATGCCTGCTTTAACCATACACCAGTGTTTATTATTAAACTTACCGTTTTTATCATTGTGTTTGAAAAAGATAAAAGAAAAGAATAGGGCAATAGGATAATAGGAGAAGAAAGAAGAGTTATGTGATGTCCTTATATTACTTCATTTATTTTTCTTTGTATACTTTACCACCAACTCATTTAGTGTGAAGATAACCCATCCTACATCGGTAAGTTGGGACTAAATAGCCTAGTATATAAACTTAGTGGACTACTCCTCCTATTGCCAATTGGTTTTAGGATGGAACTCCACTGGGCTTATGTGCTAGGCCCATATGCGCATGTGCGCACGGACTGACACGTCACCCATTTATCGGCCCACCGGACTTTAACATGGTATTAGAGCGGTTCGGTTTGGGTTTGGACTCTTGGTTGATTGAGCTTGTCGGCCTTAAGACACTAACGGGCTTGCCGGCCTTAAGGCATGATGTCAAGTGTCAACTGGGTCAGGCCAGTTGCCACTTGAGGGGGCGTGTGAAGATAACCCATCCCACATCGGTAAGTTGGGACTAAATAGCCTAGTATATAAACTTAGTGGACTACTCCTCCTATTGCCAATTGATTTTAGAATGGAACTCCACTGGGCTTATGTGCTAGGCCCATACGCGCATGTGCGCACGGACTGACACGTCACCCATTTATCGGCCCACCGAACTTTAACATTTAGCAAAAAGGAAAACTATGTCGCACAAGTGATGTTGTCCTCAACTATGCCTTAAATTCACCTATCTAGACATATATCCCTTATCTTTGGAAGAGGATTTAGCTCTTTCCGACCGTGTATTTAACACTTGTAACCATAGGTGTGTTGGGAATGTTACGTAGCTGGGTGGGATAAAGAATGATGCATATTCATCATGATGCCTTACTTGCTAAACACGCATCAATAAGATTAAGTGAGACTTAAGTACTTAACTAGAGGAACTGCTTTCTGGTGCTTCATCTCCTGAAATCTATGCCTATTCTGTCATTCGTATTTATAACCTTTTTATGCTTGATTTTTTCTCTTTTCCTTGCGAAAGAAAACAGTGAAGTTGCAATTATTTAGATGGTGCAAAAGAATCTTACAAGTGTTTTTTTTCAATTACTTGGAAGGGATAGAATGAACCATTCATATGCTCAACCAATTCATGATATCATGATGGTTTCATGATATTGTGCTTTGCTTTCTGTCTTTCAGGCTGCTGCTATGAAATCTACGTCAGAACAGTGTTGAGGAAAGAAGCCCAGCAGCACGCCGAAAAGTCAGGGAAAACTGAATAATGGTATCAGAATCTTTGATTTTATGGTTGCAGAATCTTGTGGCATTTTAACACCTTTCTTGTTGGATAATAAGGTGTCCATCTATGTTGGCTTTCTGGGCTTGCCTGTATCTTGTTCAATCGTACGCAGCTCAACTGGGTGGATTAACTTTGACACCCATGTCATATTTGTTTAACTTATATTGGCTTTTGTTTGCGTTGGAGTGGCAAATTTATGCCGTGTGCTTTTCATCACAGTTTCAACTTGGGCTTGGTTTGATAAATAAACTTAAGGTTTTTTCGCGCGGTATCCCAAAGTTTTACCTATTTCGCGTGGTATTCTCAAGTTTTAATTTGTTTCTGCCAAATGTCCTTCTATTGATTTTTAATTAAAAAATTCCAAAAAAAACTAAAAACATGAGAAAATTTTAAAAAATTCCAAAAAATTACCCATCTGTCTTCATCCTCTCCTCTCTCGCCCGCCCCCTCTGTCTTCTTCCTCTCGTCTCTCGTCTGAACTCAACCCGCCGGCCCTCTTGTCTTCCAGCGGGGCCATTTTTCGGCCACGACGACTGCCCTCTCGCAACGACTCCCTCCGTCTCCACCCGCGCGGTCGCTCGCCTCCCCTCGGCCTCCACCTCGCCACCCCTCTGGCTCGCCTCTGATCCCTTCTAGCGCTCTCCTCATCCCGTCCTTGGACGTCATGTACAACATCTTCATCCTGATCGTCGACGCCGTCAGAGCCCTAATTTGAAATCGGCGATCGAGGCGAGTAATTAGAGATCGATCAGAATTCAGAATGTTAAAAATTGAAATCGGCGGTGGAAAATTGATTACCAGGTGATGAAGAAGATCTTGCTCTTGCAGCAGTTGTCGACGGTGACGAAGTCGAGGTCGAAGACGGCGTAGCGGCAGTCGTCGGAGGGGACGGAGGCGGCGAAGTTGGCGTAGCCCTCGTCGGGGGTGCTGACCTTATCGACGGTGACTCGCGGGGACTTGTCGACGTTGATCTTGAGGACGATGTAGCGGTGCACCTTCTTCCACTTCATCTCGTTGATTTCTTCAACCTTTACGTTCGTCCAGGGCTGAATTTTTCAGCTTCTGCTTTGAAACTTCCATATAGACCTGAGCAAACGCGGGCCGGCCCGCCCGCCTGCCAAGCAAAACGGGCTTGGATAGGGGTTTAAGCCCGAACGGGTCGGATGGCCCGGCCCGTTCGGGCTGACGGGCCGGGCCCGGTAACAGGGCCAGGCCTGTACGGCCGCTCGGCCCGGCCCGCGGCCTGTATAAAATTTAAATTATATAAAAATATATTTAAAAATACATTAAAAAAATAAATATAACCTAAAAAATACATAAAAAATAATAATTTAACGGGTCGGTCCGGCCCGCTAAATACCAAAAAAATATACCAAAAAATAAGTTATATGTCATGCGAGCCGGCCCGACCCGCTCTTTCGGGCGGGCCCGGTTAGCCCCTTGGGCCCGACAAACGGGCTCGGTCCGGGCCCGCGTTTGATCAGGTCTACTTCCATAGCCATGAAGGTCCCGTTGAGATTGATTGCCTTCAATTTCCAGGTACTGAAATCGATTGCCTTCAATTTCTAGGTACTGAAATGAAATCGATTGTCTTGAAATTTTTGGGATTTTTTAAAATTTTATCATTTTTTTAGTTTTTTTTGGAATTTTTTAATTAAAAATCAATAGAAAGGCATTTGACGAAAAAAAATTAAAACTCGAAAATACCACGCGAAATAGGTAAAATTTTGGGACACCGTGCGAATTTCGCCATACCTGAGGGGTATTAGACGAAAAAACCGATAAACTTCTACTCGGGTAATATTGTGCTGAATGCAAATGTTCCTAAACGGTAGTTGATACCATGGCATTGTTTAGAACTTGGGTAAGATATTGAGTGTGGTTACTAATTAGTTATTAAGAATGGATGACCATGGTTTGGCACAAGATACTTTATTCATTATATTGAATTATCGTCCTTATTTTTCATCTCATCATCATAGTTTTTAAAAAAGTTCAAATGTTGTATAATTTGGCATATTTAATGATTTTCCCGGGCTGAAAGGTACAAGTGGTGGGATGAAAATCTTGTAAATGTGATCGAAAGAAAAAGCATGATATTTTTTTTAAAAAAAAGCAAATGGTGGAATTGACTTTCTGAAAATCAAGATGGGTTCTTTTCAGACTTTCTTATGAAGAAGAAAGGAAAAAGCAGACCACCCACCGCATAGAAAACAAAAAGAAAGCGAGGACGGCAATTCAATATTTTTTTAGGTGGAAAAATATAAATACATATCTTTATGGATTTTGTTGGTTCAAATTGATAATATACAATTAATGAAGGAAATGAAGACTAAATAAAAAAATAATAATATGAAGGTTTTCTTTTATTTAAACCTAACTTGGTAATGCTAATTTTAAAAATATTCCATTTATTACCGAGGCCTTCCATTCATAAACTCCATAACTTAATAATATTGCTTAGGAAATTCCACAGAATCCTATATACGACAAAAGAATTTGAAATCGTTTATCCCTCTAATTCTCTCTATAGAATATGAGACCTAAAATCTAGGGAATTTGATAAGTTTTTATTATTATTGACACAGATAAAGATGAGAATCTCTATAATTAGCAATCATGTTGCTGTTTTTCCACCATTATATGCAGACAATATAGTTAGTGAAGCCTATATGGATATATAAATTATACATAATACCTACACAACATGGTCTGTCAATTAGTGGTTGCCAACTTGGGTCCTGAGCTACATTTCTCATATTCACACTGTTTCCCAAATCACCAAATTCAGATTACAGAGAAGGAGAGAAGCAAGAGAGAGAGAGAAGATACAAATATTTTCCAAGAAGGGAAGTTCTTTTGGGTTTTCATCTGAAGAATTTCTCTTGATTATGGCAAGTTTTGGAGGCACAACCCAGAAGTGCAAAGCCTGTGAAAAGACTGTTTACTTGGTTGATCAGCTCACAACTGATGGCAAAGTTTATCACAAGTCTTGCTTTAGATGTCATCACTGCAAAAGCACCCTTAAGGTACTTTTTCTCCCTTTGATTTCTAATTTGGTTTGCCCTCATTTAGTTGACTTGCAAAATGAGATCTTTCTGGGTAATTTCTGAAATGATCAAGTAAAAAATTCAGATTCATGGGTTTTTATGTACGCTTATTTTGGAGCAGTTGGTTGATGATCAAGAATTTTGTCCCTTAGTTTAGATGGATCACAAATTTTTGGGGTAATAATTAACAGCTGACAAATTCATCAAGCCAGAGTAGTCTCTGGGAGTCAAGATTTACTCACCCAGAACAAGTCGAGAGGATGTTCCCAAAATACCCAAATCTAGAACACAAATGGGTCAATGGGTTGACTTTGTTAATTACACCCAGAAGGTGTCTCTATTGAATCTAGAGAATCATGAGATACTTAACTAACCAAATAAGGGAAATGAAAATGACTAATTAGAAGGCTTGTATAGTATTACACACTCTTAATAAGTAGTCCACACTTTTTGATTGTTTATGCCACCTTAATAAGACTTGTGAATGTGAATTTTCTATGTATTATCTCATTCAATTCAAGTCATTTTTTGGGATTATCTTGTCTCCATTGAATTTGGAACATGCAAATTTCTCAGTTGAGCAATTACAGTTCATTTGAGGGAGTTCTCTACTGCAAGCCTCACTTTGACCAGCTCTTCAAGATGACAGGCAGTTTAGATAAGAGCTTTGAAGGTTCAAATGCTATTTTATGGCCTTTTAACAAGATTGTTCAACATCAAAATTTGTCATATTTGATCCTTCTTTCCCCAATGCAGGCGCTCCTAGAGTCTCCAGAGCTGAAAGATCAATGGATCAGGTTTTGTTTATATACTCCCTCTGTTTAGATTTTTTTTTTTCCCCCTTTTAGCCTTCAAATTTTGTTCATAAATATTTGTCCTTATAGGATTTCAATACAATTTATCACATATAGTTCTTAAAATTTGTATTGGAATTTGGTTATGTTGATTTTTTTCTCTCCATCTATTGGTTGTAGAGGGTGGTGAGTGATTAAATTGAGAAAAAAATTGGATTTTCAAAACACATTTAATGACTTTCTTAATATATGTGAAAAAATCTAAAAGGATAAATAAAAATAAACCGAGGGAGTATATGTTAAAGATACTTTTGGCCATTCTTTTCAAGCCATTATTCCAATATGATATCAAGAAATCAAATAAAAATTTATGACAGGAGTTTCCTTGATTTTTCTGTGGAAATTCAAACAGGGTCAGAGCAACAGCAAAGTTTCAAGTTTATTTGCTGGTACTAAGGAGAAATGTGTTGCTTGTAAGAGAACTGTTTATCCAATTGAAAAGGTACATTTCATTTCTTGAACAAGTAGTAGTGAAAAATCTAAGCACTTAATTTAGGTTGTCTGAAGGTAGTCCTTCAAACCAAGGCTTGCTTTAATCATTAATTAGACACATAGGTCATGTACTTAATTCACTCTTTCCGCATTTAGCTAATAGCTTAAGACTTGTGCAAGATTGAGTTTGTTCCTTGATTGCAATTTAGGTGTGTGCCATAGCTTGGAAATTGCATATATTTGTAATACTTTTCTTGTTTGTTTTTTTTCCCATAAGAGTTTTGAACCGCGGTTCTGGCCCAGGTTCGGTTTAGGTTCTGGTTCGAGCATACAAAAAACCTTGGATCTGAACCGGAACCGCAGGTTCCACCTATTTGAATTGATTTTTTTAATAACTAAACCGGCCCAAACCGGTGGAACCTCCAACAGTCCGAACTGCACGGCTCCAAACAAAAGGATAAAAGGGGAAAAGTATATCATAATGAGATCTTAAGCATAAAAGGAGGGATATGGCGAAATCTTAGTGTCTACAGAATTATTTGGTTTGAGCCTTAGTATGGAAACCTACTAATTAAGGATATGTTTGGATCTCCAAAGATATTGTATTAAATTGCATTATCTTGAATTAAGTTGTACGATAATGCAATTTGATGCATTACTTTAGGAATGCAAACGAACCCTAAGTGAGCGAAAAGTGAGAACTTTCAAATTTAAAGAAACCTTGGAATAAAAAAAAAGTGCAATCATAAGCCAACTCTTTCTTTCGAAAAGGAATAATAGGTGCATAGACTCCATGGAAATTGTTCTAACAAATGGAGTTGATGGTCTTGCGGGGGTAGGGTTTAGTTCCACCTTGAAATTTCTAAATTTTTTTTAGAACCGGAACCTAAATTGGGAAACATGCCAAGGGTCATCTCTACACTTAGGCCGTTATAACGGGGGGATCGAACTCATGATCTCGTCATCACATGATATCATGCTTACCAGCTAAGATGAAAAGACTCGACTATAATACTTTTCTTGCTAATGTTAGAGTTTTGTTTTCAGGTTGCAGTCGATGGCTCATCGTACCACAGGTCGTGTTTCCGGTGCACCCATGGGGGTTGTATGGTAAGCCCTTCGAACTACGTAGCGCACGAGCAACGTCTATACTGTAGACACCATCACTCTCAACTTTTCAAGCAGAAGGGTAACTTCAGCCAACTCGGCACCTCCTCCGCCGCCCACGTTAACACTGATGACCGCTCCAATGGGGTGACTGAGAACACAGAAATCCCGGCATGAACAAAAATAACGAACAATCCAACGCGTTTAAGCAACGGAGTGAGGCTCGACGTGTTATCCATGTCAACAAGAGGATGTAAGCGAGGATGAATTGTTTTTGTTCAGTTGTTTTTGCAATTATACTGTTGCTCTTGAAAACAAAATTTGAAGCTTTTGTTTAGGGGTTTTCACTTTTCATTTTTCAGTCATGACAACGAATAATGAAGATTGCTCCGGTTGTTGTTTGAATGTTTTTTTTTTCATTAGAGGTTCTAGGCCATTACAATTTGTGTGACGGGATTCGAACTCGTGGGTGTCATGCTTGTTACCTAAGTCGCGAAAATTGGTTATATTTAAGCAACTAAAAAACCACCCTTTATTTTGGAGTTTTTGCATATAATCACTCTTTATCTTGATTTTTTTTTTATCAAAAAACTACCCCTTTTTTTAAGTTGTTTGCAATTAATCAGCATTTATCTTAATTTTTTTAATAATCACCCTTTATTTTAAGTTGTTTGCATTTGACCACCTTTAACTTTAATTGTAAAAAAAGTCATGCTTAGTATTTATTCATTGCGATTTAAATTTTAAAAATTGTTGGTCGGTTTACACCTGAACCGATTTTGGGATAAAATAAGAGTAAAAAACGATTGCTTTAGGATTATTTTTTCGGATGAAATTAAATTTGTTTACTTGTTTTCGGTTTGAATTGAAAACATGTCAATTTTTTGTTCGAGTTGATAAACTATTAGTTCGTTTCGAATTAAAAACTGACAGGTTTTTGTTCTATTTTTTTTTTTGAAATTTGGTCTCGGTTTTAAACAAAAAATTAATTTTAACCGGAACAAACAAGTATTATATTATTTAATAAATATTATTCTTAAAAAAATTGGAGAGGTAATTAATCCGGAAAAAAGAACAATAAATCGACTTCGATTTAAATCGGCTTTTTTTCCGGAATCCGAAATTGGAACGAAAAAATCAATTGTACAAGATGTTTGTTACTAAACGGATAATAACAAATGCTACATTAAAGAAATAGTTAATTCACAAGTAATATATATTATGAATAATTTTTGGTAAATTTGAAGATAATGGTGGTTAAATAAAAACAACTTATAAAGGGTGGTTTTTGGCAAAAATGAATATAAGTGATGGTTAATTGCAAACAAGTTAAAATAAGGATTGTTTTTGCAAAATTCAAGATAAGGGATGGCTAAATATAAAAATTCTAAACTAAAGGGTGGTTAGAGGTAGATATTGATTACGCATATTTAATTAAAGTGATTTTACATGATTATACTTATAACTTTATTTATTCTAAAATTTCAACATATTGATTTAGGAGACATATAATGAGCACGACAAACCCACTCACGATTTGCTTAAATAAGACGAAACAAAGTATCAAATTCCTTTTGTAAAAATTCCTTTCTTATAGAACGAGTAAGGTTTAAGTGTATAATGATCTTAAAGAGTAAAATGAAGAATAATTAGGGTCATAAGATCTAAAAAATGAATGGGTAAGATTGCAATGGTAAAATTGTAAATATTATTATTTTTATAATATTTTTTATTAAAAAAGATTTTTTTCAAAAATTATTTTTGTTCTAAAAATATATATTTTTTGATATTTTTTAAAGTAACTTTTTTCAAAAATTAATTTTTTCCCAATTTTTTTTTAAATTTTTTCTCATTTTTTAATGTGTTTTAATCATAACACTCTATGTGTTTTAATCATAACTCTCCATTTCTATAATCTAATAACTAAGATTAATCCTCATTTTACATCATAAACACTCTTCTTATATAATCTTTACTCCTTATAAAGCATAAGTAAAATAGAAGTTTATAATTTGGGTTGCTTCTTGCTTGTAATATTTGTTTCACCAAATTCTCTAGCTCAATTTGTATCTTGCTATTGATCCACATGTTTGCTCCAATGAAATGATCGAGGTCTTGTGTGTGGATTTTGAAGTCATGATTCCTCTCGTCCTCCTTAGCAATTTCGCTTGCTCTTCTCCTTCTCCTTGTAGTATATATATATATATAGGAGAAGCATCAAATGAGAATAGGAAAATAGGAGAGAACAGAGAATAAAAGGGGGCCGTTGGATCGAAGGCGAATCAAGAGCCCATATTAGACTTTCATTAAAAGCCGTATAATTCGGACGTGCCGAATTTTTACCGAATTTTTCGACCGTATTATTCGCGTTTTATTGGCGAATAATACGGATTTTGGCTTTTTTTTTGCTGGGCACTTTTTTTGTTCGTTGGCATTGAACAATTATGTTCAACGCCTTGAACACTTGCATCCAGGACCATGAACACTGATGTTTCAAGCCTTGAACACTTGTGATTTTGGCTTATTTTTTTGCTGGACACTTTTTTTGTTCGCTGTCATTGAACAACGCCTTGAGCACTTGTATCCAGGACCATGAACACTGATGTTTCAAGCCATGACCATGAACATGGACGTTCATGGCGATGAACATTGACCTTCATGGTAATTTTCAGGAATGTTCAAGGCAATCAACAAAGAATTTTATTACAGTTTACAGGTTTGTTCAAGGCAGTTTACAAGTCCGTTCATGGCAATTTTCAGGAATGTTCAAGGCAGTTTACAGGTTCGTTCATGACGATGAACATTGACATTCATGGCAGTTTACATATTTGTTCTTGGCCTTGAAAAAACTAGTTCATGGCATTGATCAGAACTGTTCATGGTATTGTTCACTGTTCATCATCATCATCACTGTTCATCATCATCTTCGACATCACCGTCGTTCATCTTCATCACCGATCTTCATCATAATCTTCCATCACCGTCGTCCGATCATCAATCATTCATCATCAGATCTCATCGATCATCACCACTGATCGCATCGATCGAATCAACATCATCATCAACCGGATCTGCACACCGTCATCCTTGATCATCCTCACCGCCGGAACCGCCGGAGGAGGAACGTCGGAACCGCCGGAGGAGGAATTTAGAGGAAGAACGACGGAGGAGGAGGAGGTGAGCATAGATCTGATTAGAGGGAGGAGGCGGAAGGAAGGAAGGAGGAGGAACGCCTCTCCTCTGTACGCGCTTTCGTTTAGGTTTTCTTTTTTTCGATTTTGTGTGCTCCTCCTCCTCTGTATGCGCTTTTGCTTCTTTCTTTCTTTTTCCTTTTTCACGCGCGCTGATATGGGTGTTTTGGCTGCTAGGTGGAATGTTTGTATTGGTTCTTAGTTCTCTCCTAGGGATTGATTCTCACCAGAACCGCATCCTATATATATATATGAATAACCTATTTTCATTTCATTGATATAGTGTACAATTGTGTGGAGAATGCAAGAAGAAAGTCAAAAAGACTTTGTTTGTGACCGGATAAATTGAAGCGAATGGCTATCAACTCAATATGTTGTAAATATGATCTTTAAAGTCGTTTCAATCCATAATAAATGAAGGGAAGGTGAACTAATTTGGAAGTGATTGATCGGGTGTACTGCAAGGAGGCTTTAATGGAGATTTAAATGTGGGCATGTAATTTGTTGTTGTTTTTGTGGTAGAAGTCACTGTCTTAAAAGCATAAACACCCAAGATTAGCGTAACTCTCCTGGAACATGTGCAGAGAAGAATGGATAGACTGGAGCTGAGACTAGTAAGTAGGACATGTTTGCTTTGATTTTTGGAAAACAAAGAAGGCATTTCAGACTTTCAGTTGTGTATCAATGGAGAAGAGAAGCAATTCCTTAAGAAAGAGAGTGGAGACGAACTATCGGCTACTATGTACTCAAGTGCCCCAACATCACACACAAAATTCAAAATAATTATTTTTGAAATCGGTTGAGGATTGCTCCCCGGTTTCATAAACAGAAACCCATAATTTATAAAACTCAGAAGTTACATAAGAAGAATCGATAATTTGTTTTTAAATTTGGGTTTCGGGGCAAATCAACAATGATTTGCAAAATTACATCTAATTGGATAGAAACGATAATTGTTAATTAAAATTTTGGTCAGTCATCCTGGAACAATCTATTTATATATAGGCAAAAGCTATATGCAAACCGATTTCTGTCTATATGCAAATCAAATTGTGCGCTTAATGTAAGCGTACTGATTTAGTGTGTTTATATTAAGCGCACAGGGGTATAATGGTATTAAAAAAAATGAAGGGATAAGGGGCAAAATGGGAGAGGAAGCGGTGCGCCTAAAATGGCGGTGATGCTCGGCCAGGGGTTGGTGGCGGTGGTGGTGGCGGTGGTGGTGGCCCGATTGGTGGCGGTGGTGGCGGTCTCGGCGGTGTATGGGTGGCGATGGAGGAGGAGGACGATGAAGAGGACTCCACAATCAGACGACGAGTGAGGGGTGGTGGCAGACGACCGGCAGCCCGATCGACACCCTTGCCAGACGTGTCGGTAGACGTTACCGTCACTCCCACACCGATAGGCATCCATCAGGTATAATTTTAATTTAATTAGATTTCATTAAAATTTAATTTCATTAGATTATTGATTTTAGAAAGAAAAAATATATAAATTTGTTAGAATTTAAAATATATAATTTGAATTACGAAATACAGTATTTTAGGAAATTTAGAATTGAAAATACAGGATTTTAGAATTGAAATTATATATTTGTTAGATTTTAGATGTGAATTTAGGTTGATAATGTTGTTAGAATTATGCAATCTATTTGAGATTGAATAATGTTGTGCAAATAAAAATTTTATTATTACCGTACGTAAAAATTTATTGAAGATACGCAGCATTGAATTTAGATTATTAGGAATTAGATTTGATTAGAATTTAAAAATATGAAATATAATTTAATTCATATCATTCTATTTCGATTGAATAATAATATATTCAAACAAATACGCCTTTAATATGAAATATAATTTATGTCATTCTAATTCGATTTGAAAATATGAAATATAATGTAGTTGGTACGAGAGTCTTTAGGAGGTTCCGAGGGGATGACACATCCGGCTCCGGTAGCGGACCGACGTGTCATTCCTCGGAAACATATATCAGACACCGTCCGTCGGCGCGCTACTATGGTACGAGCCGATATCATAGGTGACGCACCCGCGGTTTCTCAGCCTCCTGTTCAGACTGAGGATGATATCATGGAGGATGTGTGTGCTGATGATGCACCAGTTGATGAGGAGGCGCATCAGACGCATGAGATGTTAGATGACGACGAGGACATCGAGGGAGAGTTCAGGGTCTCTTTTGAGCCGATTTTGTCGACGGATGAGGTCGACCCTCCAGCCGCACCCCCTCTTTCCCCTCTTTTTGCCCCCTCTCCTGTTGGTCCATCCCCGGTCGAGGCCGATGATTTTGTCCGCTCTCCAGTTGGTTCCCCTCCACCCGCTCCTAGCTATGCACCTCCTCCTCCCGGTGCGCCCGTTTTAGGCCAGGCTGCGTGGATGTCAGGAGGGCCACGAGTCCCTATCCTCCTACAGGGTTACACGACCCACATTGCCAGGGCAATTTGGGACGTGACCCCTCCTGGCCCTCCTGTCCATATTGCTGCCCCCATCCTCCCGAGAAACCGACGCATGAGAGGTGGAGGAGGTAGAGGATGTCGAGGACGTCGAGGAGATGATGCTCCAGAGGAGGCTGCTCCGGAGGAGGCTGCTCCAGAGGAGGCTGCACCGGGGGTGATACGGGGTTAGCCGCATCAGGATGGATCTAGGCAACGAATCTCAAAACAATAGAAAAACAAGAACAATTAGAATATGGCGGAAGTGAAACAAATGAAGGAATGATAAGAAAGAACCAATAGAAACGACGAGAAAACCCGCTTGCGTTGATAGCAAGGAACCTTGTCGAACGATCTACCGACCCGTTCTCTACAACGCCACACAACCAAGAATCGCTAACGAACTTGGAGCACGGAGAGGATGCTTAAGATGTACGAAATCACCAACTCTAGAGGAACTTGACAAAGACGAAAACAACTAAGCGAAGAAGTAACAATCGATTGAGACTCTCACGGGGAGCAAAGTTCAAAGCAAACAAAGCTCTGTTTTGTGTTTAACAAATAGGAGAAATCTGCCTAAGGGAGAAGACAAGGGAGCCTTTTAATACCCAAAGGTGGCCGGCCCTATGCTTCCCAAAAAGGCTACAATTGTTTCCAAAATATCCGAAAATAGAAAGCTTAACACAATTAAATAATAATCCTAAAAATATCCAATTCAGAAATTAATAAGACTATTAAACATAGGTAACGTTGACCATTAAAGTCAACGCCTTGACTTTGGACTTGTCCTCTTCGTCATGTGATAGTGCATGTGCCATAAACGTCTCCAGCTCTTGACGCAGTTCCTTCGACCTTGACCTAGTGATCGGTCCATCAAAGGTTGGCACTAATGGTGGGGTCGATTCCTCATCATTCTCCCCTTCTTGAAAAGGACTCGTCCTCGAGTCATCAACATCAGCGGCTGCATAAGGAGTAAGGTCCCCGACATTGAATATCGGACTCACTCCATAGTCGTCGGGCAGCTCCAACACATAGGCATTGTCGCCTACTCTCTTCAGCACCTTGAACGGTCCATCACCTCTGGGAGACAGCTTCGACTTCCTCTGCTCCGGGAACCGTTCCTTGCGCAGATGTAGCCACACCAAGTCGCCGGGCTCGAACAACACTTGACGCCGTCTGTGATTAGCTCGGGCTGCACTCTTCTCTGCAGTAGCTTTCAAACGAGCCTTAGTCCGCTCGTGCAGCTCCTTCATGAACTCAACCTGTCTATCAGCATCAAAGTCTGCTCGTTCCGGTAAAGGCAACGGCTTAAGATCCAAAGGGGTTAGGGGGTTCAAACCATACACACACTCAAAAGGGGACATCTTAGTAGAAGAATGAATAGTCCGATTATAAGCAAACTCAACATGTGGTAAGGCATCCTCCCAACTTTTCAGATTAGATTTAATAACAGTCCTAAGGAGAGTACCTAAAGTTCGGTTAGTTACCTCAGTTTGACCATCAGTTTGGGGGTGACTAGCAGTAGAGAACAACAACTTAGTACCAAGTTTACCCCACAATGTCTTCCAAAAGTAACTCAGAAACTTAACATCCCTATCACTAACAATAGTTCGAGGGACACCATGCAACCGAACAATCTCTCTAAAGAACAAATCAGCAACATTCCTAGCATCATCAGTTTTATGGCATGCAATAAAGTGAGCCATCTTAGAGAATCTATCAACAACCACAAATATAGAATCTCTCCCATTCTTAGTCCTAGGCAATCCAATAATAAAATCCATACTAATATCAACCCAAGGATAGCAAGGAATAGGTAAGGGAGTATAAAGACCATGCGGTTTCACTTTAGATTTAGCCTGTAAGCATTCAACACATCGTTTGATAAAATTCTCGACATCCCTAAGCATGTGTGGCCAAAAGAAATGAGTATGCAACATGTTATAAGTCTTGTCCCTACCAAAATGACCCATCAATCCACCCCTATGGGACTCATCAACAAGTAATAATCGTAGAGAACAAACAGGAATGCACACTTTATCAACTCGAAACAAGAATCCATCAAACAAGAAAAACTTATCAAATGAACCCTTTTCCACACAATGCTTATAAATCACACCAAAATCAGCATCCATATCATACAACTCTTTAATATACACGAATCCAAGTACTCGAGCATCCAAAGTGGTCAACAGTGTATGTCTCCTAGAAAGGGCATCAGCTACTACATTATCTTTTCCTTTCTTATACTTAATCACATAGGGAAATATTTCTATGAATTCCATCCACCTACCATGCCTCCTATCCAACTTATCTTGACTCCTAAAATGCTTTAAGGACTCATGATCAGTTTTAAGCACAAATTCCCTAGGCCAAAGGTAGTGTTGCCAAGTTTTCAGCACTCTAAACAAGGCATATAATTCCCTATCATAAGTAGAATAATTCAGGCACGCACCTTTCAACTTTTCAGAAAAGAAGGCAATAGGCTTACCTTCCTGCATGAGGACTCCTCCAATACCAATGCCAGAGGCGTCACACTCCACTTCAAAGGGGCGAGTGAAGTCAGGCAGAACCAGCAAAGGCGCGTGTGTCAAACGATCCTTGAGAGTCTGGAACGCCGTTTCTTGAGGTTCACCCCACCGGAATGGAGTATTCTTCTTAGTGATTTCCGTCAGCGGGGCTGCAAGGGTGCTAAAATCTCTAGCGAAACGCCTGTAGAAGCCAGCCAGGCCGTGGAAACTGCGCACGTCACCTAAGTTCTTCGGGTCGGCCAGTCACGGATGGCTTGCACCTTCTCCTGATCGACTTGCAGTCCATGAGCACTCACTACAAAACCAAGAAACACAACTCTGTCAGTGCAAAAATCACACTTCTTCAGATTTCCATACAACTGTACAGCTCTGAGAGTGGATAAAACTTCCCTGAGGTGCTCGGCATGTGCTTCCATAGAGTTGATGTAAATCAGAATATCATCAAAGTAAACTACAACAAATCTACCAATAAATGATCTCAAGACATGATTCATAAGACGCATAAAAGTAGAGGGGGCATTAGTCAAACCGAAAGGCATAACAAGTCACTCATACAAACCAAACTTAGTCTTGAATGTTGTCTTCCACTCGTCTCCTTCCTTCATCCGGATTTGATGGTAACCACTGCGAAGATCTATCTTAGAGAAGGTGGAGGCGCCATGGAGCTCATCCAACATATCATCGAGCCTCAGAATTGGGTGCCTATACTTGATCGTAATATTATTAATAGCCCTGCAATCAACACACATACGCCAAGTATTGTCCTTTTTGGGGACGAGTAAGACAGGCACAGCACACTGGGAACGACTCTCTCTAACATACCCTTTATCCAGAAGGTCCTGGACTTGGTTCTGGATTCCTGGGTCTCAGTAGGGTTCATCCTATAGGCAGGCCGGTTGGGTAGGGTAGCACCGGGAATCAGGTCTATCTGGTGCTCAATGCCTCTAATAGGGGGTAGGCCAGGGGGTATCTCATCCGGGAAAACATCAAGGAACTCATCTAAAAGGGTCCGGACAGTAGCTGGGAGTGTAGCTCTGTCGTCGTCACCTAACAGGGTATAGGCCTGGCAAAGGGACATGAGGGCGACGTCCGGGGGAAGGTAATCTACCAGGTGGGCTCGGCTGGAGGCTAGGAGCACTCGGCCGTGGGGTGGGCTAATGGTAGGGGAGGAGGCGAGGGTGAGGTCGGTCCGTGGTGTGCCAGGGGAAGGGTCGGTTGGGGACTTACCCTTACGGTCGGCCTCTCTTTTCTTATCATAAGCCTCAGCCACTTGAAGCGGTGTCATCGGTTTCAACACCACTTTCCTACCACGAAACTCAAAGGTATGTTGGTTAGTACGTCCATTATGAGTAACATTTCTATCAAATTGCCAAGGATGACCCAACAAAATATGACAAGCTTGCATAGGAACAACATCACATAAAATTTGATCCTCATAAGTTCCTAGCTTAAGAGTAATTTTAACTTGTCTATTCACCTTGAGTTCACCACAGTCATTCATCCAATGAAGTCTATAAGGTCGGGGATGCAAAAAAGTAGGGAGTTGCAGTTTATTAACTAATTCAACACTAGTAATATTACAACAACTACCACCATCAATAATCATGTTGCACACTTTCCCTTTAACAAGACATCTGGTATGAAATAAATTCTCACGTTGATTATCATCACAAGGAGCTTGATTAACATGCAAAGTCCTCCTAACAATTAATGAATCACCATGCTCATATTCAATAAAATCCGAAACATCATCATCGGCATGCTCATTCATATCATTGCTAGTAATTAAATTATCATGCTCATTGTCAGATTCAGACTCCAACTCACCCAAATGATTAATCATCAATACACGAGTATTAGGACAATCCTTCATATAATGACTCTTTCCTTGACATTTAAAGCAAGTGATATCTCTAGCTCTAGGAGTAGGGTCAGTAGGGTAACCTCGTGTAGCTGTAGGGGCGGGTCGTGTGGGCTGTTGTGGTGCGGTGGAGGTAGAGGGGTACGTGCCACGAGAATTTGACTCGTTGCCGCGAGGCTGACCGGCGGCGGGGCGGGTTCGCTGGTGGTTGTTGCGGCCATGCTGCTGGTCGGGACGCCATGCTTGGCGTTGTGGCACGGGTCGGTGTTGCTGGCTGTAGCTGGACTTGAATTGTCTCTCCACTTTAATTGCTTGGTGTAGCAAATCTGTCATGGTAGAATAGGGATACAATTCTATAGTGTCAGCTAAATGAGGATGCAAAATACGAAGATACCTGAACATCGTGGCTTCTTCATCCTCGACGACGTTGCCGCGTGCCATGGCGATCTGCATATTGTTGTATACCTCTTCAACACCTAAGGCGCCTTGCCTCATAGTCTCCAAACGGTTTCGGAGAACCCTATTGTGGTGACGAGGCACGAAGCGGGCCCTCATCATAGCTCGCATCTAGTTCCATGTGGCGACCGGAGGATCCATGGCTTGTCTACGAGCCTTCACAACAGAGTCCCACCAGACCAAAGCATAACCAACAAATTCGAGAGCAGCGAGTTGTACCTTTTTATTTTCGGGAAAATTGTGGCAACTCCAAATCTGCTCAATCTTCGTCTCCCACTCGAGGTAGACGTACGGGTCACACTTGCCATCAAATGTCGGGATCTTCACTTTGATCCGTCCAATCCTGTCTTGCTCGGCGTCACGTCGTCGAGGCTGCTCGCGGTCATTTCATGGACGGTAAGGACGCCATTCATTACGCTCCTCGCGCTCCGAGTCCTGCATATCATCATCACCCCATAAACTAGAACGAGGAGACATAGGAGGTGAAACAAACCTATCACGAGGCGCGGGAGGCGGATGCCGACGGGCGGCCATAGGACTGCGGGCGATTGGTGCCATGTGCTCTCGGTAGCTGGTGCGTGTCCATAGCTGCTTGGTAGGCCGCGGCTTGGTCGACTAGGGGCTCGGTGGCCGGGAATGGTGCGTCATTGGATGGACCAATGTGCTCCTGCGCAGCCGGTCGTTGGGTGGGGCGGTTCTCCAAAGCATCAAACTTCGTCGACAGCTGGGCGACCGTAGAAGACAACTGTTGCAGCATGGCTTGCACATCGACAAGGGAACCATTCGCGGCAACCTGTTCATCACCGGAACCTGACATGATCACCACTTAGACGAACACAGAAAGACGTTAAGGTGAGTAACACCAAAAACTCTCAAGTGTTTGCACTCGGATATTGAACAACCTGCGAAGTTAGGCTCGTAAATGACAAGTTCTCTGTGTGCTCTCTATAAGCAGCAATTCAAGGTCAAGCAGTGATGTAGAAGACGAACCAAGTAGAAGTACGACGAAAATGACTCAAACAAAAGCGAGACTAGAGAACGACTCAACAATAAAGCGACACTACTGTAGTTACAAGAATGAATTGCAACCAAAGATGGGGCTATATATGTGTTTCGAACTCAAGAAATGCAAATTGCAAGTCAGAAAGACGTACCGTTGTCGACTCGGAACGAAGCCAGTCGGAGCCGATAGTGACCAGAGGGGGCGGAAGGGTAGAAGGGGTCGGACAAGAGGGGAACGGCGGCGCCAAGGGAGTACGGCGGTGCCGGTAGAGAGGGTGGACGGAGACAGTCGCGGAAAGGGTTGGTGGGGTGTTGGTCGAGGCTGGTGATGGTGAAACTTGCGAGTCGGCGGGCGATGACAGGAAACCGGCGGCGCCGAGATGTGGCGGAGACAGGTACGAAAAAAAGTTTTTTTTTTTTGATTTTGAGTTGTCCTTTGCTGTTACAATCGTATCTTTGGCAATCTTAACAATATATTCCTAGAGATAAAATGTAAAGCAATAAATCCCAGATGCCTCCCTTTTTTTCTTTTCTTTTTTTTCTTTTCGGCAACTTCTCTTCTTTTTTTTCGTATTTCTTTTAGGCCACTTGTTTTTCCTGGGATAGTACACCACTAAAATAAAATAAAATCTCTAGAAAATTAAGCAAATATCTTGAAAACTGCCAAAATGTGTAACAACCTGATCTCTTGCGCTAGCACGAACCTGGACGCCTTGGTTGTCTTGCTCGTCAAGCTTGGGGACGCACAACAATGGTGGGTGGGGGCCGGGAAAAAAATGTGGTTTTGGTATGATCCTCGTAGTCACAATCAACCACAACGAACTCCTTTCCAAGACAAACAAAAGTAAACAATCAGTCAGACTAATCAATTCACTAATGTGACTCAAACAAAGAAATTCAATTGACGATTGAGAAACGGGAAGATTCAATTTTAGTGATGATGAATCTGGTAACCGTCAAAGGCGATCCGAAGCCGTATGGCTCTGATACCAATTGATACGGGGTTAGCCGCGTCGGGATGGATCTAGGCAACGAATCTCAAAACAATAGAAAAACAAGAACAATTAGAATATGGCGGAAGTGAAACAAATGAAGGAATGATAAGAAAGAACCAATAGAAACGACGAGAAAACCCGCTTGGGTTGATAGCAAGGAACCTTGTCGAATGATCTACCGACCCGATCTCTACAACGCCACACAACCAAGAATCGCTAACGAACTTGGAGCACGGAGAGGATGCTTAAGATGTACGAAATCACCAACTCCAGAGGAACTTGACAAAGACGAAAACAACTAAGCGAAGAAGTAACAATCGATTGAGACTCTCACGGGGAGCAAAGTTCAAAGCAAACAAAGCTCTGTTTTGTGTTTAACAAATAGGAGAAATCTGCCTAAGGGAGAAGACAAGGGAGCCTTTTAATACCCAAAGGTGGCCGGCCCTATGCTTCCCAAAAAGGCTACAATTGTTTCCAAAATATCCGAAAATAGAAAGCTTAACACAATTAAATAATAATTCTAAAAATATCCAATTCAGAAATTAATAAGACTATTAAACATAGGTAACTGTTGACCATTAAAGTCAACGCCTTGACTTTGGACTTGTCCTCTTCGTCATGTGATAGTGCATGTGCCATAAACGTCTCCAGCTCTTGACGCAGATCCTTCGACCTTGACCTAGTGATCAGTCCATCAAAGGTTGGCACTAATGGTGGGGTCGATTCCTCATCAGGGGGCTCAGCGCCGCCAGGATTTGGTACGTATTTAGTGTGTAGTCCCGTTTTAATTGAAATTTTAATTTTTATAGATAACTTATACTGCTTGGTTGAATTTTCAGGACCGCAAGGTCTTGAAGGTCCACTTTCACGTCGGCTAGACCTCTCCCCTCGAGGAGTTTATCAGACATGGGCCAGACACATGGTTTCAGCTAGCAGAGCGTAGCGGTCTCACCCATCTACGCACTCTAGGCACTGGGGCAGTGGATCATGTGTTGGTGTCTGCTTTTGTCGAGAGATGGCACCCTGAGACATCCTCGTTCCATTTTCCATGGGGCGAGATGACCATTACATTGCATGACGTTTATGAGATTCTCAGGGTGCCAATTGTCGGGAGGAGCTGTATGGGTCTGCTTGGTATAGATCTGATGCAGAGGGTCGCGCAGTTCTTTGGGCATCCCGACACGACACAGGTGCAGAGATGGTACAAGGACGGCGGTATTCCATTGGACTGGCTTCAGACGGAGCTGGAGCGGAGGATGAGGGCGCCGCAGGAGGACCAGAGCGCCATAGCTACACTGTATATGTTCCTCCTGCTCGGCAGTACAGTGATGGTGGACAAGTCTACGTCGGCGATCAAGCACAAGTAGTTGGCGTTGTTGTTCGACCACCGACCGGTACGCATGGGGAGCTGGTATATTGGCTTTGCTATACAGGAACTTAGGCCAGGCTTTCAGACGAGATGCACAGGGCATTGCCAGTTCTGGCATACTGTTGAGGGTAAGTAATGTCATTTTATTCTTATCGTTTTTATTGTAATGTTATAAATTCGTTTTTATTCTTATCGTTTGATCCTGATTTACAGTCATGGATATGGGCGTATTTTTCCCATTTTCGTGGACATTATGTCATGGACACTGCTGCCATTGGCGCTGATTCTGCTGCTTTCAGAGAGGGCCAGGAGGTTCCACAGGGCAAGAACCCTGGTCGTTTGGTATGTATGCGCCAGATTCTAGACATCATCAGATATGAGGAGGTAATCTGTTTCTTTAAATTAATAGTTTATTTTATAATATATAATAACATAAAATACTAATATCATATAAATTACATGTTACAGGTTCAGTGGTTTCCTTTCGCTCGGGTATCATTCGACCGGTCGGAGTACGCTCCTTCCATGTTCAGAGGTATCATCCAGGTCTGTGACGTACAGGAGCCTTATTTGCCAGACCGCGTCCTGCGACAGTTCAGGCACGTGCAAGGGATCCCAGTCTTACCTCCGCAGCCCATAGCAGTCACCCGTGCGTTCAACCTTCGTCATTATGACGTCACATTCCATGCTGATCTATTGGGGGCGTGGGATGAGGATCTGAGGCCTCTGATCCGGATAGACGATCCACCAGCCACGCAGTATTGGGATGTGACGGATGACTACCTCGATTGGTTGGACGAGTATTCTCACATGTTGGTGGATCCCAGATCCACTAGACATGATCGTCCCGTCGGCCCTGTCCATCCCACACCTATTGTACACTCTTGCGGTATGTTTAATTTGCTTAATTCAATAAATGTTTATTATTATTATTAAATATTATATATACATTCTAATGGGTAATGTCATTACGAATGCAGCGGAACCAGTTGGTTACAGGTGAGCTCCGTGCATATTTAGCCAGGCCGATGGATAGGAGCATTATTACCGTCGAGGAGGTTCGGACATTCATGGGGCGTCTATTGCATATGTTGACTCACGACACTCCTCTGATGGCCGCCCCTCCACCTTGTGCGTCTCAGTCACAGCTTTTTACGGATTCTACACACGAGGCTGGGGAGGGTAGTGGTAGTCAGCCGGGTGGCGATTAGGGTTCTTATGTATGGTCGCAAACTGTTATGTAGCACTTCTAAATTATGTACATTTTATATTATTTGATACTTTTCCTGGATGACTTATCGTAATTTATGTCGGTTTTCCACAAATCAAGATTTTCGGGTTACAGTTGTATATTATTTCGTATAAATTCTACTAAAAGGACTTAATGTAACCATATTAAGAGTGTTGGCATTGGGCCCAAAATTAGGCCCAACATCTGTGCGCCTAGATTAAGCGCACTTGTGCGCCTATATTAAGTGCACCTATGTGCCTAGAGTAAGCGCACATATTGGGCCTAATTTTGGGCCTAATGCCTGTGTAACGGTCGACTACAACGGGAATAAATCCGATCGTTTATGCGCTTAATGTAAGCGCACAAACGGTCAGATTTATTCAATCTTATGAAAGGTGGCTCGAAATGGAGCTTCTGCAACCTGCTTCATTGATGTTACATTCCCCGGAAAGTCTTTTCTAAAATGCGAAACAATCTCTTTCGGAGTCTTCCGAGAATCGCCAAATTTCCTAGCTATGGCCTTCTCTTCCTCGGTCATTCGACCCATGAATGCATTCCCGTGAAAGCTAGTCTGAAGCTTGTGGTTGTGGGTGCCATGTATAACATCCAATACCCAGCTTGATTTAAGAAACCCGTGCTCGCTTTTCAAACGACACCCATACAACTCGAACTTACAATCGCACTTCTTCGATCTGTGTTTTTGAATCCTTGAAACCGACAACTCCGGATTTTCTACATTAACTTTCGGCCTCCCAGATCTAGGCTCACCATATCTATCGCATGTCAAAATAACTAAATACGCAGTTGAGGCACGTTTCACCAAAACTATCATTAACTCTTTTGCTCTAGCTCTCGCCCATTGAATCATTTCATCCATACTCTCCCAAATTAGGCCACTTTGAAAATGTCTCGTATAATCTTCACCCTATATTTATTTTTAATTTATGATTTATTATACTGTCTATAATTAGAACAAACTAATAATACAACAAATTTGCAAAGACACTAATTCATAGCAAATTTACATACTTTAAAATAGAACCTATAGGTTATGAATTAAACACTAACCTTGAACAAATCGCAATCATCTCCTCCGTCTTCGGAGTCCGAGTCGCTCCATTCTTCGTCCACTTCTTCGTCTTCTCCAGCTTGTATCCAATCTCGCACCTCATCATCAATTTGCAAATCCATTTCAATGTTGTGATGATGTGGAAGAATATGGTGTGGATGGAAGATGATGGTATGGATAGTGTGGCAATTTATAGAGTAAATATTTGGCCGTTGCAATCAGGCCGTTGGTGCACTTAGTATAAGCGTACCAACGGTCGGATCGTATTACCTTGTGCGCTTAGTTTAAGCGCACAAGATAGTACAAGGTTTGGCCTTGTGCGCTTATAATAAGCGCACAAGGTATCCCCTTATCCCTTCATATATTTTTTTATACCATTATGCCCCTGTGCGCTTAATGTAAGCACACCAAATCCGTACGCTTACATTAAGCGCACAATTTGGTTTGCATTTAGACAGAAATTGGTTTGCATATAGACTATGCTTATATATAACCCCTCACCTCGGGTTGAAGCTCCAATAATTAATATAATAATAACCGAAATATATTTGCTAGGTCAGAGATTCGCCGCATACCTCCACATGATATGTGACAAATGTCACTCATGCTAGGTAGGTGACATGTCAAGCCTACAAAAATATGTCAAAATTAAGGTTGATATTCGAAACCATAGCAACGGTCTAGAATTTATGTTAATTGCCTATGATTTTTTTTTTTTGGTAGAAGGAGAGGCGGCGCTTTCGCACGCTTTATTAAAACACAAAATCAAGTTACACCCGAGTCATACGAGGCATAGCAACACCTCGCAAGTGCACATGTTTCAGGAGTGACATTTGTCACTCCTGGAACATGTGCCTTAAGGGTATGGGCCAGCATGGGATGGGTTGGGGTGTATGGGTTGCAGCCTTCTAATGGGTCGGCCCATGTGGTGGGGTGTTACAGTTACACTTATATACTATAGTATTTCATTATATTTCATATAGTTACGCTTATATACTATAGTGTTTCATTAAATCTAGTATACTTAGACTTATATACTATAGTATTTTATTAAATTTCCTATAGTTACACTTATATACTATAGTATTTCATTAAATCTAGTATACTTAGACTTATATATTATAGTATTTCATTAAATTTCATATAGTTACACTTATGTATTATAGTATTTCATTAAATCTAGTATACTTAGACTTATATACTATAGTATTTCATTAAATTTCATATAGTTACACTGATGTACTATAGTATTTCATTATATTTCATATAGTTACACTTATGTACTATAGTATTTCATTAAATCTAGTATACTTAGACTTATATACTATAGTATTTTATTAAATTTCCTATAGTTACACTTATATACTATAGTATTTCATTAAATCTAGTATACTTAGACTTATATACTATAGTATTTCATTAAATTTCATATAGTTACACTTATGTATTATAGTATTTCATTAAATTTCATATAGTTACACTTATATACTATAGTATTTCATTAAATCTAGTATACTTAGACTTATACACCATAGTATTTCATTAAATTTCATATAGTTACACTTATGTACTATAGTATTTCATTAAATCTAGTATACTTAGACTTATATACTATAGTATTTTATTAAATTTCCTATAGTTACACTTATATACTATAGTATTTCATTAAATCTAGTATACTTAGACTTATATACTATAGTAGGAGGCCGCGGGCGCGAAAAGGAGGCCGCGCCCGCTGCCTTGTTGGTCGCGACGCGGCTTTGCTTCTTGGCATCTTAGCTGAGTTCTTTCAAAGCCGCGCACGCGGCCTCCTTTCCGCGCCCGTATTTTTTTTTCAATTCACCTAAAATACAACATGTAAAAACATATAAATTAAATTAAAAATAAAATAAAATTCAGTCCACCGGTCCGGATCGGTTTTTTTCCGGGTTTGGACCGGACTGGATTAAGGAAATTATCTGGATCGAAGACCGGACCGTATTTTCACTGGCCCGGTCATTTCCGGTCCGGTCCAGATTTGAACATCTCATATTCTATAGTTATATCATATAGTTATATACTATGGTTATATTATATAGTTATATACTGTGATTATATAGTATAGTTATATACTATGATTATATAGTATAGTTATTTTCAATTTGGTTATATCCTTATAGTTATAAGATATAACCATAGTTATATGTGATTTTCGAGAATAATAATAACAAACAGTTAATATCAAACAAATTGGTGGAGAAATATACATGAATAAAAGTATATTGAAACCTCATGATACAAACAAATTTATTGCCATGTAACCTTGATAACGTTTATTACTACAGTCAAATGCAGATTTTAAAAAATATGTTATTCACTTTGTTGCTTTCAGGAAAGAAAAAAAAATCCTACGCCAGGATCTGGCGAAGCCCAATTCCAAAAAATGCCCCAACTCCATATCTCAAATAATCATATTCTATCTCTACGCCAGGATCTTGCGTACGCAAGATACTGGCGTAGAGGTTTTTTTTTTTGAATTCTTACGTATTTTCTTGAAAATACCCTTCTACGCAGGTATACGGAATACGCCAACATTTGGCGTAGTGATTTGTAGTCCGAAAGTTCAAAAAACGTAGTGCATATAGTAGCTGCCTAAATAATTATTAAGTATTTTTAATTTAACTGGCAAATATGACATCATTATAATGATCTAGCATCTTTTATGGAAGAAAAAAATCAGATAAATGGTTTAGGCATTGAGAAGTAAGTACGATGAAATGTGATTGTAATTAAATGACATTGATGGGTTTTTGGTGTAGATTTGAATGTAATCGCATGAAGTTGTAAATCAGATATAGGTCAATTTTTTGACATTCTCATTCTCTTCATTTTAGAGAATGTAGTGTGTTTAGGCTCTTAAATTGTTAGAAGATCTTAAAAAATTCCTAAAAATAGTTATGTACTTCGTAAATTTGTGATTTTGAAATTGTGAAAGACGTTTTTATTATTTTATTAAATCTATCTGATGTAATATTGTATATATAAAGTTATATTTTTTAACTCTAAAGTTTTAAGTATATTTTAAGCCTTTTTTATTATTTTATTAAACCTATCGAATCCATTCAGATTTCGTCTCGACAAAAAATAAAAAAGACTTGGGGAATATTTGAATCACTTAAAATAGCTCATTAATTATAAAATTAATGTATTATTCTGAATACTCTAATCGTCAATGAATTGCAAAGCTTCCAGAATAGCATTTTTTTAACAGCGTTCAACTGCCACCGCCGCCGGTCTCGTTTTCTATTAGTCTATTACTATGTAGTAGGGGCATGGAAGTCAATTTTCATTATGGTCCAACCCCAAAAGGCTTCTAGATACAATATGTTATATAGAGGCATATTGATATAACATCTATCTATATACTATTATTATAATTATAATTATATTTTCTATGTGTCATTTATCTAAGTATGTCACGTCATCAAATAATTATGTATTAACTCTTATTCTATTTATAATTTATTTTATCTTTTATTTATATAAATTTTCTAAATTATCATCCAAAATATTTTTCATTGTACATGATAATTTTACACTTACCAAAAATATTATTATTTACTTAATTAGTGTATATGTACGTTAATGGTCCGTAAACTCCATTATAAAGAATACAATATGCAGTTTTATTTTAGTACAGTTTTATTTTTATTAATTATATAAAATTCACAATTTATATTTATATTTTCTTCTATTAATATAAATTCACATATCTACCTTCAATTTTCATCATATAATATATCTTATAAATTTTTCTAATCAAGAAATTATGTTTATGATACATCATGTTATTATGTAATTCTCTTTTATATTTTATATACTATAAATAAATTTAAAATTCACTCTTAAAATATATATATGGTCATACTTGCACGGGACATGCTAGTATCTAATAAGACCAAACTCAATTAACAAAATTGCCCTTTAGAGGTAATTTGGCAACCAAGCATGACGAATGATGGCAGTAAGTAGTGAGGGCAAATTTGTCATTACGTACGTTTGCAAATGTGTCGAATTTTGCAAACGTACGTAGTGACAATTTTGCGTATCTTCTTTTCTTGACCAAAATGAAAACTCATGTACCAAAACCAACACGCACGGATAGAACTTTCCTTTCATCCTACCCATTTTTTTATCAATTAAATTAAATTCACTTGTATTTATACCCACAAATCCACCGATTTAAACCAACCAACACCAAAAAGAAACCTCCTATAGAAGAAAAAAAACCAATCTCTCTATAAATCCAGATTATTTGCTAATTAATTAGCTCTACCCAAAATCTTACATGATGAATGGGAAGAACAGCTACGAGACTTCGTGGGCGGACCAGTGGGACCCAGAATCCATGGCTTACAGCAGCCACCAGCAGTCCGGGAAGAGAAGCGACGGCGGCAACGGTGGCGGCGGCGCTAAGAAGAAGGTGGAGGAAGGGCTGGTGAAGACAAAGGAGGTGGCGGCGGTGGGGATGAAGAAGGTCAAACATGGTGCAACCGCTGGATTTCATTGGATAAAAAACAAGTACCAGAAGACCACCCAAAAACATTGATTTTTACATTTGATTTTTACAATAGGATTGTTATTGACTATTTTTATTACTTTGCAATTTATTTGGTGTTATATATACTTATAGTTTTGTTGTTGATGATCATACATACGAATATACTTACATGTAATATTTTAGTTTAATTGTATTGTTATGTTTTATACATGCAATTTGAGGGCGTAGTTTTTCATTTCTATCCGCCTTTATATTTCTCTGCTTTCAACTATTCTAACGTTGAATTTGCATCTGAAATATCCGTTTGCTTTATTTATGTGTATGTTTCTCTGATCACAAACTGATCAAATTGCAGCAGTATTGCTCACCTAATTTGGCCAGATCACATAATGAGCCTTCTATTTTACGATTCTACTATCCGACGATCATATATAATCAAACAATTCAAATTCAAATTCATTTTACGATTCTACTATCCGACGATTCTACTATCTTATTACTATCCCATCAATTCAATTTTATTTTGGATAAAATTTAATAAATTTTAATCGAATTCTCATCATCAGCTATATTTAATTAAATAAACTTTTATTAAATCTATCTGATGTAATATTGTATATGTAAACCAATGTCGTTAGAATGCTCATTATGATTTTTTATTAACTCGTTCATACTACTTAGATTTGTAGTTCCAATTTACTATTTTTTTATGATTATCTCAAATCATAAAAGTAATTTTCTTTTTTTTAATGAAGAAAAGATCCGTTTTATAAATAATTTTTATTTTTTAACATAAACAAGCCAAAAGGCAAACACTTAATTATAATAGTATGACTTAACATTAAATTAATCTATTAACGGGGTTTTGGAACATATATTCTTAGTAAAAAGAATTGTTGTTAAATTTAAATAAATGGATAATGGTGACTCAATGTTGTTGTTTGTTTTTTGTCTACTCTACCATTTTGTTTGAAATATTAGGACTAAAAAAATTCATACATTTTTTGTTGTTGGCAAGATAGCCTTATATATATATATATATATATGTCTTTTATTAATTTTGTAAAATCATTCAATTCGATTTTACGATGTGATCGGAAAAACAATGTACAATCCAATTCTAGAATTCCAATTTTGATAACCTTCAATGTTAACATGTAAATAAATAAGCATGACATCACATAAATAAGTTGTAAATTAGAACCATCTCTCTTCATTAAAATGGATTATGTTTTTTATGGAAAAAATGTTGAGATTTTGAAATTATGCTTTTAATGTGCGGAAAACTTAAGTTTCTATATAAAGGCATTTGAATTGATGCTACATGGTAGTTGGTAGCAAATTTCAAAGGAGCTTTAACAAACCTTATACTATTTACTGTTTTTTCGTCTGATACTCCTGAGGTATGGCGAAATTCGCGGGGTATACCAAAGTTTTGACTATTTCACGTGATACTCCCGAATTTCGTTTTTTTTTCGCCAAATACCCCTCTTCTAATTAATTAACAGATTTGTTTAAAAAAAAACTCAATTTGTCTCTCCTCTCTCGTCTTCTTCACGGGATTGCTTCTGCCCTCCCGACGAACTCAACTCGTCGGCGGCCTTGTGCCCTTCACCGGCTCTGCACATCTCGTTCAATTCTAGCACGATAGAGCTGGAATTCTTGAATTTACCTTCTAACTGGTCGGCTCCAGGTCCAACCCTAGACGAGGAGGAAGCAGCGTCTTTGGAAGAAATTGTCGCGGACATACGCTTGTCGTTGTCCTGGTTGAAGAGAGAATAGAGCTTGTTTCGAGCCCTAACGTCGCACGATTTCCTCTGCGGCTCGAAAATGCGGGTGAATCCGAAGCTTGTGTCGTTCTTCCCGCCTAAGAACGACTTCACCATCCGAAGCTCTGGGAGAAACGAACCCGGCCTCGTCCGAAACGACGGTCTCTCGCCGACGGCGTTGGCAGCGGAGGAGCCTCGGAAGAGGGATTTGAGTGCGGAGGAGGCGGATTTGCGGCCGGCGGTGGCGGTGGAGGAGGAAGCAGCGGACTGATCTAGAACAGAGAGGCGCTCGAAGAGGCAGGAAGGGCAGAATCTGGTGAAGTGCTCATCGGGATGGCGGTCGCAGCTGGTGGGGTTGGGGATGATGAGGCGGCGACGGAAGCTGCTCTTCCACTGGATTCATCACCGACGGTGGATTGCTGGGGTTTGAGAATGTAGCAGCAAACGAAAATGTCTGCTTCTCATGCTACCATTACCACTCCAGCTGCATTCTTACTTTCTTTTCGTTGCTCTGCTTTCGCAACGAAGAGAGAGAGAGAGAGAGAGAGAGAGAGAGAGAGGGGGGGGGGGGGCAAATGGAAACAGGGGAGAAGATCCGGTGAAGGGCACAAGGCCGCCGGCGAGTTGAGTTCGTCTCCCTGCAGAAGCAATCTCGTGAAGAAGACGAGAGAGGAGAGACAAATTGGGTTTTTTTTTTTAACAAATCTGTTAATTAATTAGAAGAGGGGTATTTGGCGGAAAAAAAAAATCGGGAATACCACGTAAAATAGTCAAAACTTTGGTACACCTCGCGAATTTCGTCATACCTCAGAGATATCAGGCGAAAAAACCATACTATTTACAAGAAAAAGAAATTTGTAAAAGAAGAAAATATAGTTGTCTAAACCGGACACACGTCAAACGGTCAAAGAGATAGCGACCTCAAACGGGCTTGGGCTTCGATCATTAAGAGAATGGGCTTAGGCTTCTGGGCCTTCCGAGTATTGTATTGAATGCAGAGTTTACTAAGATTGCAAAACTTTCGGTAAAACTTGGAATAAAAAGAGAATGTGCACTACCACTTCAAAGATAAAAATAGCTTCCCCAAAGACACCCTACACGAATCTGCACTACCACCACTACAAGGATTTACACCAGCTGGCCTCAAATGCCAGAGGAAATCTACAGATTTTTCACATAAATTCTACTCCTATAGGCTGAATGCAAACTGCTGAGTATGTTTGCAGAACCCCATGAACTGTAGTGGATAGAGGGTATCCATCTCCATTTGAGAATTCAGGTCTTTGTTTAACTATGAAAGCATCTTTAAACCTCATGAATGAGAACATCATGAGATTTGTTCTAGCGGCTTGTTTTCACAGACTTCAAACATCCAGTGGTTCCAGGCTTCAATATAGTGATCAAATAACTCCTTCACAGCTGCAAAACACCAGTGGCCCAGCAAAATAATACATTTCAGAACTGGTAGAGGAGAATCATATCAACTTGCCGGTTAAGCTAAAACTATTTCAAGCAATTATGAAGGTTTCATGCTATAATTGACACTTTTTTAGACCCGCCTGACTCTTCCTGTAGTAGATTCTAAGCAATGATGTTGTTGTAGATATGAAGCATAAAGGGCATAATTAGGTACCTTGATTCTGATACTGAGGGCGGTAAGTGGAGGCTAGGTTTTCCATGTCCTTGAACTGAACCAAGCTTTTCCTCTCAGGAGCACCAACAGTATTAGCAGGAGTAAAAGGTCCATAATGGATTATATTACTTGGCTTTATATCCTCTCCTGCAATGTTAATGTTGCTATCAAACTCCAATACCTCTGCTTTTACTTGCAAGTTGATGCTGATGCCTTGCTTCAGGTGTTTAGCAGTAGATGAGTCCACTTTTGTCCTCTTAGAGCTGGCATTCGTGATGTCTGTCCCAAATGTCCTTTTCTTGACCTCAAACGCCACAGGTGGGGCACCAGAAAAATCAGTCTCAATTGTCTTGCTTACCCCCAACCATTTAAATGCAGGCTTCCGATTCTCCTGCTGGTGTGTCTGGGAACAATCCAAGGAAGTCAATGACAGGTAGAAGGAAAAATAGCCACTTGAAACAATTCCATGATCAGTAATAGTAACTTTATGTACCTTCTCAATGAGCTGCATAGAGGATAGCACATTTGCAATGTCATATAACCTCCTTACCTTATCTGCAGAATAAGTTTAGATAGAGAAAGTAAGTCACTGGTCCATATTAACACTGTATGAGACGTCAATAATAGACACGGCAACACAAATGAATTCTTACTCCTCATGATAGCAGAGTTATGACCATCACCAAGTAGCAACTTTGCGGCATCATCTAAAGTGATCAGCTCAGCCTGGTATGTTATTCAAAGAATATATTAACAGAGATGAAATAAATATATGGCTAGAGCTTGTTGAAATCAGTGAAATCCACTTACATCAGTGCATAGGAAAAGCTTGACAAAATTCTTGGTTAAGAGTCCAAGGGACTTCTCTCTTCTGTTGTCTGCCAAAAATATACAAGAATTACTACCCGACATTCATGAATTCAGGACTTGTAATAGTTATCAGAGGACAGAAACAATACCGTTTTTAGATGATGCTGAGTCTGGCTGGCTGCAGGTGTTGTTGGATTGCTGGCTGCCAATAGGATTATAATTCTCATTAGTGAGTTCATCCTCATCACCATCCCTTAAGCCTTCTTCCTGTAATGACAAAACAAAACAGGAAAACACACATTATTTCACTGTTAAGAAGCCTAATCTTAGGTCAATTTCACATTAGGTCGATGGTTTCTACCTTTAGATACTCAAGAGACTTTGGAATCTCCTGAAACCCCTTCCATGAATACTGATTCTTTGCCTTCCTTGCAAGGACCTTAATTGAAAAAGTACCGCAGAGTATAAGCTTAAGCAGAAGAACAACAGTTCATGCTTGGGTGAATAATGGATAATGCACGGTGTAAAGCAACAAAACTCAACAGAACAGCATAAAAAGGTAAACAGACGAAAACACGGGACAAATCTTGCAGAAAGCAGAAGAAAATAGAGAGACTTCTTACCCCAACGCTTTCCAAAACATTAACAATATCATAGATCCGACGTCGCTCAACCCCTTCCACAACAAAATTCACAAATTAGCACATCCAGAAGAATATTCTTGTCAAACAAAGCAGCATCGAAAAAGCAGAAGAAGCAAGGGCACGAGAAAACCAGATCTGATACCTAATTTGTTCGCAGCGTCATCCAATCCAATCGACTCGATATCAGGACGATTGTACAGCCGCAAGAAACTGCACAAAACGTAAAAAACAATTACAAACGAAGACCTAGGCATAGCAAAATTGAACCACAAAACGGCAGATTGAACAGTCAAACATAATTAGGGCAAAAATTTACTTGGAACAAAGCAGACCAAGCGACTTCTGCTTTCGGCTGTAAGTATGGTGCCCGGATCCGGAGTCGTGGCCCGATTCCGTCGGCGATGTCGCCATTTCTGAAAGAGCAAGCGAGCAAGAGATTGAAATTTGTGGGAAGGAGAGAGGGGAAAACTCTTGAGACCGTTGAGATTTGGGGGTTTTACATGACGCCGTAGGATGTGTGTTTGGCGCGGAGGTGGGGGTGAGATTTGCAAATATTTTTGAAAGTAAAGGTAAAATGAAATTTTATTTTTATTTAGTGTTTCGAAATCTAACTGAAAAATTGGTTAAAGCGGGAGTTCAAATTGGGGATAGAGGGAGTGAGTCGCGCTCCTGGTTTTTTACTTGTGAATTACGGATTTACGGTCCGGAAATTACACTTTTTACCGTTTGCCACGGGAGGCTTTTTTTCCATTTGAATCATCTTCTAGCAATTCATATTACTTGTTGCACAATGGCTGCATAAGATGATCGAAAGAGTGAACAATGAATGAAGAATTACAGAATGAATCCCAAATTTGGGCTCTACTATAAAGTATGAAAATCCAACCGATAAAAAAAATATTAACTAAATATTATTTCCTCCGTCTCAGATAGAACTTTCCGATTTGACCGGATATGTTCGTCGAGACGAGTTTTGTATCGTTAATATATCTAATTATATATTAATAAAAATTATAATATTTTGATATTATTAAAATACTCGTTAAGACGAATCAAACAAGACCTCACATGACTATGTTTTTTCTTATATATTGGAAAAAATTTAAAAATTCTCTTCAACTATGAATAGTGTACAAAAAAATTTTGAGAAAAACTCAATGGGACAGAGGGAGTACGTAATGGATTTTCAAAAAAAAAATGACAACTACAGGTTTGATTACTCACTGTATTTATTAAAAAAAATTACTTATAATGTATTTTTATGAAAAAATAGTTTTTAAAATTTGAATAATATGAGAAATTGTGAAAGGTGGAAAAAAAGTGTCAAACATAGCCTAAATATTAAATATGGGTTAAAAAATTTAAACATTCTCTCAAGATTGAGGGATCATTACATATATTAAGATTGTTATATGTATAACAATTTTTCAAGCATAAATGCATGATTACAATTTGACCTTTGTCTCAAAATTAGTCAATTCAATATACAGAAAATAAAATTGAACAAAAACATAAAAAAAATATGATATATGAAATGACATAGAAGACTAGGGTTGTATATTTTGGCTATTTGTCAAGCCAAATTATAATCGTGCACGCTATTTCTTGGAGCAAAATGGTACTCTCATGATAAACGGTAATCATGCATAAATTGAAAGTTGATCCAAACTCATTATAAATAAGCTACGATGAGATATAAAATTTTAAAAATGATCAAGTCTACCCAAGCTGAAATAACCGACTTTTCTCTGCCTTTCATTATGAACGAGCACAACATTTATCGAAGAAGTTAGCTTATTCCTAAAGAGACTAATCTATGATTATCTTTAATTACAACGTATAATATTAGAATACTAGAAGATATACCGAGATTTTTATATAATATCTCTAATAAGCTCAAGTTGGAACATGCAAATTAAAAATGTCTAACTTATCCAAAGATAATTGAATTGTTGCTTGCCCAAGGCTTTTGTGAAAATATCGGACAATTGCTCAGTCGTTTGAACATGAGTCGTGGAGATGATGCATGTCATAATTAGGTCACGAACAAAGTGACAATCGATCTCTATTTGCTTCGCCCGTTCTTGAAATACCGGATTAGAAGGAATATGGATGGAAGTTTGAATGTCACATAAGAGCGGTGTGAGCAACTTTGATAGATCGTAGAAGAGCCTTGAGCCATATTGGTTCGCAATAAGCGGAAGCCATGGAGCAGTACTCTGCCTCAGCCGAAGCGCGAGACACAGTGGTTTGTTTCTTTGTCTTCCATGAAACCGGTGAGACACCAAGTGACACAAAGAATCCGGTTAGAGAACATCGAGTGACTGGACATCTGGCCCAATTGGCGTCACAATGAGCGGTCAAGAGCTATAGTCGAGAAAGAAGTAAGCCTTGGACGGGGTTACGTTTGACATAGTGAAGGACACGAAGACCTACTTGCCAATGCTCCTCAGTCGATTGTTGCATAAACTGAGATAGGGTGTTGATGCGATCTGGACTCGACTCAAGCCAGGTAGCGACGAGCCCAAGACGACCAAGACCATGGTGTCCTCCTTGGTTCAAGACTTAGTCTAGTTTAGCCTACTTTATGTTATTTCCCGTTTTAGCATATTTCCCTTTTTTAGCATTTTAATTTCAGTCATTTCTATTTCGGACGTGTGCTCCACTCTTGTACAGTGGGCTAGCCTAATAGTATGTTTTTGGCCCAAGCCCATTAGGGTTCTTGGTCGAGCCTTATGGCTTTAAATAGTCTTCATTGTATTCATTATTTCCTACGTTGAAATTAAAAGCTTAAGCCTCAATTGAGCTCATCTCCTCCCTTAAGCCTCGGCGTCACAAAATTGGTTAGACCCGATTGAACCACGTCACGGTTCACAAACACAATCTATCCCTTCATCGCTAGCTTCCGCCTGCGAGATCCTCGCGCCCCAACTCGGTCCCGTCGAGAGCAAGAAAGCCGGTAACCGAGCCCACGCTTGGTTGCTACCTATCCCGGTTACTAAGGAGAAGGATTTGAGGCCGCTTCCTGCCTAGATCTGCGTCAAACGTGGTCCGAGCCCGTCGGATCACATCAGGTGTGGACCGAGTAGCAAAGTCCGAGCCTAGTAATGGTCAAAAATATGAGTCAACCTACTAACCTTCGGTACTGCTCTAAATCGCAGATGTGGACTTTACAAGGTCATGGTTACGCGGAAACAGAAAATCATACGGTTTGGCCCCAAGGAGCCTTGCCTCAACCAAGATCTCTAGCGCATACTTATGTTGGCTCAAGTAAAGTCCATCGGCCCCATGAGCTATTTCGATTCCCAAAAAAAACTTGAAGTGACCAAGATCCTTCATGTGGAAACATCGGTGAAGATAGAATTTAAAACGCTCTATGGTAGCATTGCAATCACAACAATAAGAAGATCATCAACATAAACTATGACGTAAAGAACCTTGTTGTTGATGGCCAATGAGATGAGCGAGTAGTCAGCGTAGGATTGAAAAAAGTCAGGACCGAGTTAGGGTCGATGCAAGTTTAGCAAACCAATTACGGGGAGCTTGGCGAAGCCCATGTAGAGACTTGCGTAGGCGACATACCTTGCTAGAGGAATAAAGAAATCTCGGGGGCGGTTTCATATACACCTCTTCATCAAGATCCTCATGTAGAAATATGTTGTGCACGTCCATTTGGTGAAGAGTCCAACCTTTGATGGTAGCTACGGATAAGACACGTATGGATGTCATGTTGGCAACAGGAGCAAACGTCTTGGTATAATCAACGCCTTCGACTTGTCGATTGTCAAGGACAACAAGTCATGCTTTATGATGCTCAACCAATCTACCAACCTCGTATTTGATACGAAATACCCATTTACATCCTACGAATTTCTTATCCGATTGAAGGTGAGCCACCTCCCAAGTGTCGTTCTTTTCAATAGCGATGAGCTCACTTTTCATTGCCTCATGTCATTTTGGGCAACGAACATCCTTTATAAAGTGTGTTGGTTATCTAGTATGCTTAGCTTGTAAACACATAGAACATGGGTCTTCTAAACGTGAATTAGACATAGAAACTCCTGGTAAGATAGAAATAGATTGATATGTGGCATGACCCAAACGCTTGTGCCAAAGTTGAGAAGAGAAGACAATAGCAGTTGAGTAGCCCATGGAGACGAACGAACGACTCATAGGCAATATACCTTACCCTCTTGTTTGTCAGCTCCAATCACCGTCCGTGTACGGAGGTCATGTAGTACACATAGACGGGACATTAGTGTAACGAGACAAGATAGATTGCTAGTCAATTGAGCACATGATAAAAGGTTATAAGTAAACCAAGGCACGTAGAGAACATTAAGGTCACACATATGGTCCTCAAATAGAGTTGTCTCGCAAGTGAAGGCAGTGGATTAAGAGCTATCAGGGAGTGTAATCAATGTGGGAGACATGGGCATGAGATCAACAAGAAGAGTCTTTGTGCCAGTCATATGATACGAGGCACGCGTATCTAAAATCCATTGAGTTGAACCCTTACCCGTTAAGTTGTCGTTGGAAGGGTTGTTGGAGTTGACCTGAAAGTCCTTGAACATTTGAAAAAGATGGTTCCATTGTCCATCAATAAGGGCGGAATTAAGGGTGGTACGATTGTCAGCGTTGAGAAACGAGGGTTATGATGTTGCGGACGACCATTGGACATTTTTTGTCGGATGGAGCAGTCAATGAGGTGGGTGGTGTAGAAGAACCACGACCACAACCACCATACTGATTTTGATGGAGTTTGCCACAACACTCAGGAAAGCCAATAAGCTTGAAACATGAAGCAACTTCATGGCCTTGCTTCCCACAATGAGTACATACATGTTTTTGGTCCGGTTTCTTGGATGGACCCGATCGTGTCCGAGACGGAGCTTGAGCAGCCAATGCCGGGGACTCGGAACGAGCCCCACATTCAGAAGTTAAGGACGTGTGACTTTTTTCTTGCACAACAAGCGAGTAGACCTTGTTGAGCGATGGCATGAGGTCTTGAGAGATGTTGTTGGAGCGAAGATGTCCATAGACATCACTGTCCAGTCCCATGAGGAATTGGTGGACCTGCTCGAGCGGGAGAGGTAGTTCTGCAATTCATCCCAAAGCGTCTTGAGCCAACTGAATGAAGAGGCACTCTAGCTATTTTGTTTGCGACGGACCAATTGTGTGCGAAGTTGATGGATACAAGGTGCATGCTAAATAGAGAAACGCTGCCTTAAGTCATTCCAAAGAAACTTCATAAACTCAAAATATATGATGGAAGAGCACGAGGGGTCGATAGATTTCAAGATCCATGCGACAAGAATAGAGTAAATGCTTGCCCAGTCATCATACTCCGCATAGAATTTTAGTCAAATTGATCAACTCGATTTGAATTAACCAAATCCGAAAAACATATTCAACCCAATTGATAAGTATTGGCTTGTTAGATAAAATATTTATACAAATTTCAATCAACCATATTATTGTTGATATAACAACTCTTTTTTTTTTATACAGGCAAACAAAGGGTAGCCTTATAAACCAGAAGGCATACCCAAATCATTACAACGGATGATTTTTATAAAAGATTTACAAGATGAAGAAATAATAGAGCTCGAATCTAGAAATCGAATCCGAGATCATTGCAACTGTGTGTAATCATGTTGAGGCAGCAGGTAGTCCAACATAGCGTTGCGTAGGATAGTAGGGGAGATGTTCGAATTAGCCAGGAAGTCAGCAACTTTATTGGATTCTCGATAGCAGTGATGAACCTGAAAATAATCCAAATCATATAATAATGAGCGAATGTCTTGAATTATGGTTGAAATTTCCCAAGGGATTTTCCAAATTCCACGAATAGAATTAATAACAGAAAGATTATCTCATTCAAGAACTATCCGCCTAAAACCTTACGAAATAGCCCTACGAAGGCATTCGAGAGCGGCAAATGCTTCAGCTTTAATAGGTGAGGAGCAGAGGATCTGCCTATGGTCTAAGAAGACCACCTCACCGGAGTGGTTTTGGAAAACATATCTGATATGTGTAGAACCGTTTCGTTTAACAGATGCGTCAAAGTTTAATTTTATGCAGTTAGGATGAGGTTTTCGCCATTGGGAGAAATAATTGGAGTGTTTCCTTTTATTGACAGTTGAGTGATGTTGCTGTGACAAGCTTACAATCCAGTCTTTGTAGGAGATATACCCACGGTTAACAATTTGCTGAATTTGAATAGGAGTTTTTCGAAAAATTAAAGCATTTCGATCTTTCCAAATATGTCACCAAAGGAAAATTATAGGAATAATATCTCGGTTTGTGGAGTGGAAGAACTCCATATTAGTGTAGAAATCATCAGTGACATTAAAATTAAAAGTAAGACCAATAAGATTTTTAAGTAGTTGAAAAGACGTAGAAGTGAACGGACAACCAAAAAATAGATGGTTAGTGTCCTCTGTAGGAAAATTACAGAGGACACAATGAGATGGAACCCTTGAATAGTGCCTATTAAGACGCTCCGTTGTGGGTAAGGAATCGGAAAAACATTTCCATAAGATTTTTTTTATTTTTGGTGGAATTTCCAATTTTCATAACCAAATGGGAAAGCATGGAGAGGTAAGGGTACGAGTAAGTATAGAACGAGTACTCTTAACTGTGAAGGTACCATCATACGACATGAACCAAATAAGTCTATCTAATGTATAAGTCGTGGGTATGAAAATACCCAAAATTTTAGGAATAATTTGAGGCGGAATGACCATTTGAAGAGTTCCCAAATTCCATTTCTTGTCCGGAGTTATAAATTGAGAAACAGTGGACCCACGGTCATGGTCACCTGCCTACTGAGAAATGGTGAAGTTTGGAATCCAATGGTCATCCCAAAATTTAATATGAGTTCCATCACCAAGTTGCCAAAAAAGTCATTTGTAGAATTCTTGTCGTATTTGCAGAAGCCTGGAAAATTGTCAGGAATCTGAAGGTTTTTTTTCATAGGAAAAAATGTCAGAGTTATGTAAATATTTTTCCGAGATAATTCGAACTCAAACGGATTGAGGTTCCGAAAGTAATTTCCAGAGTAACTTCATTTGCATTGTTATATTGATATTATAATATAGTTCAATGTCTAGACTGTCATAACACTTAGGTTGACAAATTGAATTCTAGCTAATGAGAGAATGGTGATTAGGATTGTCGTGATTCCAGAAAAAACTTTTTATTAATGATATAACAACTTATCTTGTCAAAATGTCCTATAAATCAAAGATTTTCAAAAATACGTATCCGTTCAATTTATTTTATTGGTGAACCATAAAGTATAGACCTGTCAAAAATGACCCAACCCGAAAAGACTTAAACCCGACCCGAACGTCACTGGGTCAAGAAGGACCCGAATCCGACCCGACTTGACCCGAACGTAAATCCGAGCTCGTGAGTCCCCTTTATTTTGTATATTTTATTTCATCTATATTAAATATTTTAAAATACTTTATTAAATAATAATATAATATTAATTATATTATTATAATTATTTTATTAAAGTTAAAAATCATAATAATAGTCATAAAAAAAGCATGTTCGACCCGCTGGGTCAACTCAAACCCGACCGACCCGAAAATTTTATCAACCCGAACCCGCCCGACCCAGTTGACCGGTCTAATAAAGTATGTGGAAACTTGTACAATCAAATCCCTTATAGTCTTATACAAATACTCCCTCGATTTGAATATTATTATAATTTTAGCCCAAAATAATTATTAATAATAACATGTTATTTTAATTATTTAATTAATAAATTATCGATGAATTAAAAGAGTTGTTATCGAAAATCTTGTGTTTTGACTTCTTCGTACAAATGTTTTTATTTATTGAATATAATTAAAATGAGTTATTAAATAATTTTAAATTTATGAAAAAATTATAGAACAATAGAATAATTATTGTATTATAACAATTGTATCAAATATAGAGTGATAATATTTAATAAGTGGAGTGACCGAGTGAGTATATAAGAAATGCAAGGAATTGATGTAATTTATAAATATATTATATAGTCTACTACGTACCATTCATTATACGAAGCATGAATAGGTATGATAACTAGTATGTGTCTCCGTGTTTTGCACGGATATGACCATATATTTTAAGAATGAATTTAAATTTGTTTATAGTATGTAAAATATAAAAGAGAATTATATAGGAAAATTAACTTGATGTATCATCAAGATAATTTCTTGATTGGAATGATTTATATGATGTATTGTATGATGAAAATTGAAGATAGATGTGTGAATTTATATTAATAGAAGAAAATATAAATTATGAATTTTATATAATTATTAAAAATAAAATTACACTAAAGTAAAACTGCATATTGTATTCTTTATAATGGAGTTTACGGACAATCTATTGACCTTTATTAAATCATGAACACTAATTAAGTATGATAACAATGTTTTTGGTAAGTGCATAATTATATGTATGTTGGTTGATGAATCGTATAACGTTAGCTATTTACGGACCATCTATCTATATACATATCTTTATAATGGAGTTTACAGACCATTAACGTACATAGTATATTATGAACACTAATTAATAATATTTTTGATAAGTGCAGAATTATCATATATAATAACAAATATTTTTGGGTGATAATTTAGGACATTTGTATAAATAAAATATAAAATAAGGATGAATATATAAATATACAAAATTATTTGATGACGTGATATAATTAGATGAACGACACATTAAAAAAAAAAGTATATATATATATAGATATATAGATGTGACAGATTGAGGATATAGATTCTCTCCTGTTTCTATCCATGTTTAAGTTTTAGCTCTACATCCATATTTGTAATCGGGAAATTAATTTGTCATCCATTTTCGTTCTCAGAATCATTTTTTCCCGTCTCCACATCTATGAAGGCTCCATTAAATAATATTGGAAAACAAAAATAAAATAAAATAAAATATCAGACCAACTAGAAGTGGGGCCCACCACACAGTGAGTCTGTGAAGCCTAGCCAGTTGTAAATCTTTCCTTTTGAGTTGGTTTTTAGATATCCATTAATGGCTGCTACTTTTCTTTTCTACCCCACGAGTCATCCTCAAACTCATTCCAAAATATATCCAAACTCAACAATCATTTCTCATTGGAAAATTACAAAAAAGAAAAGAAAACCCCACTAGTTTAAGGATGGCCACCGCTTTGCGATATAGCTTATCCAAACAATCAACCATCAATTTAAGCGGCTTAATTATGAAAAACACTAATGTTTTCGGTGCATTTAATTTAGCGGGGTATATATTTTAAAAATAGGTAGGGAAATAATACAAGCTAGTTACACGGAGTATCAAAGCATAATTAAGAATTATTTTTTATGGATAAGTGTCAGATGCGAAAGCGGCTTAACGTACAAAATACGAATGTTTTTTAGCCGTTTGATTTATTTCAGTTTTTTGCATTGTTTCATATGGACGCGTTTTCTATTTATTTTTTCGCTCCAGCTTTTCGCTGCGGCCTTGTATTTTCGATTCCATTACTATTTTCGATTTCGTTTTTTATAATCGATTAACCACTTGCACTTTTTATTTATTTATTTGCACTTTCTCTTTAACCATTTGCACTTCTGTTTAACAACTTGCACTTTCATTTTATTCGCTTGCACTTATTCATTATTTTGATGCACTTTCTGTTCGTTTGCTTGCATTTGAAATATTTTTTAATCTCATATTTGTTTGCACTTTCTGTTCACTTGCTTGCACTTTACTCCGTATTTTCATGCACTTTACTCCGTATTTCCATGTACTTGCTTGTACTTTGTGTTTATTTGCTTGCACTTTTTTTTTCCTTTGCACTTTCTATTTAACCACTTGCACTTCTGTTTAACAGCTTGCACTTTCGTTCTATTCGCTTGCACTTTCGTTCTATTCGCTTGCACTTTTGCTCTATTCGCTAGCACTTTCTTTTATTGGCTTGCACTTTCTTCTACATTGTCTTGTACTTTCTGTTGACTTGCTTGCACTTTCGTTCTATTCTGATGCACTTTCTGTTCGCTTGTTTGCATTTTAAATATTTTTTAATCTCATATTTGCTTGCACTTTCTGTTCACTTGCTTGCACTTTACTCTGTATTTCCATGTACTTTCTACCTATTGGCTTGCACTTTTCTGTTGTTTATTCCCTTGCACTTTTTTTATTCATTTACACTTCCTCTTTAACCACTTGCACTTCTGTTGAAAAGCTTGCACTTTCGTTCTATTCGCTTGCACTTATTCATTATTCTGATGCACTTTATGTTCGCTTGCTTGCTTGCATTTTAAATATTTTTTAATCTCCTATTTGCTTGCACTTTCTGTTCACTTGCTTTGCACTTTACTCTGTATTTCCATGCACTTTCTTCTTATTGGCTTACACTTTCTGTTGTTTAATCCCTTGAACCTATCATAATGTGCAAGAAAATAAACATAAAGTGCAAGCAAATAAACATAAAATGCATTCGAATATACACAATGTGTAAGAAGAAAAACATTGTTGGCAAGCATATAAGAATAAAATGCAAGCAAACAAAATGTGCATGCGAATATACACAATGTGCAACCAGATAAACAAAAGTGCAAGCAGGAAAACATAAAGTGCAAGCATATAAGAATAAGTGCAAGCAAAAAAACATAAAGTGCAAGCAAATAAACACTAAGTGCAAGCGAACAAAAATAAAGTGTAAGAAAATAAACGTAAAGTGCAAACATATAACATAAAGTGCATTTGAAGGCGAGCGAATAACACAGTGAGCACGCGTGTGAATAAATAAAGGTTATTTTTCCTATTCTCTCATGCCGTAGATCTCGCCACCGTGGACGGTTAGTATTCTTTCGTATTTTGTATTCTAAACAGCTTTCGCACCCGAATCTTACCCATTTTTTTATAAACATATCATTACAAAATAAATATTTATTCTTTTTATTTCACATTTCCTCATTATATATATCTTAAGATTACAAACACTATTTTTAAATTATATATTAACAAACCTAAGTTATTTTGGCTGAGAAATCCGTGCAAAAGATCACCACACTTGCACGAGGAGTAACTAGAATATTAATTTCAAGTTTGAGCGCTGAAAATAAAAAATCTTTAAAATTCGCAAAAGAGACTATATTCTTATTGGACATATTTATGCAATTCGGTCTGAGTGTATACACATATTTTATTTTTCTAAATTTATGGTATTTTGATTGATATTTTACTATTAACATTTTTTTGATTAATATCTCTAAAATTTTAATTTATTTATTTCATAATCAAATTTTTTCATATTAATATCCTACAAGTTCGAATCGATCAAATTCAAAAAATAAAAATCTAATAAAATTTCTCTCATATTAATATCCTTCATAATCAAATTTACGTTGTTGTTAATCATCGAGACCACACTTGCAAGGAAACGATAAAATTGCATTAAAGAATATCAACGATCGATCAATTTCATATGCATTAATTTTACGGTGAATGATTGTTAAATCACTATCAAAAATTGTTAAGCCGCGTTTGGATGAGTTCGACAAAGCTTCTGCTATCCATAATAAGAACAATAAAAAGATTCCAAGATACAACTTGTATATAACACAAATTGTTGTCGCGTTGTGAAAACTACGTACACGATCAAATCAAATTGCATCGATCATAGGCAAATCAATTTGTGGCCTGTGATCTTTCCTTGTCCCCTTTCGCCCTTTTCCTTAATTCCTAATATATTTAATATTTATTCACAAAATTATCATATAATCGATCATCATTATAACAAACACTGAATCTGATTCAACACCGCATTATCTTAAAGAAATCAATTATGCAATTGCCACACAAAGACCACAAGATATACACGTTACGTAGCTTAAGGAATTAATATACTATATATAAAATGAAGTATGTTAATGATACCTAAGCATAAATGAGTCATGTATCCATGGTGATGAGATGAGTTGGCAAGAGACTTCTTGTTAATCATGGTCTCGAATTTAGGTTTGAATTGCCTACTCCTTTTCGTAGTATCATTTTTTTTTGTGCTCCATCTTTTTGATTAGTTAAATTGTTTTTTTATTAGTAAATAACTTTTTTTTATTGGAAATGTAATCCTATCATACTATAGTGGAATATATTAGTCCGTTTAATTTTAATTGTCCTTTTAACCTTCAAATTTTACGAGTTATTTCTTATTATATTTCAAGACAATTTATCATATATAAATTATAATTTTTATTGTAATTTGGTAAAGATAATTTTTATCACCCTGTTTATTGGTTTCTAAAGGGTGATGACTGACGAATGATTAAATTTAAAATAATTATATATTTTTAAAATATATTTAATGATTTTTTTAATATTTATGTAAAACTATAAAAGAACAAATAAAAGTGAATGGATGTATAAAATTTAGTTTTCTCGAATTCAAACTTTGAAATTAGAAAATCCTTAATACATGTGATTTTACGGGGATCACCTTATCTCTTAATCTGAGCTACTCAATGCGAATTGGATAGCGGTTTCCTAAAGATTTAAGCATGTCAAAATATGATTAATAAATTTTGAAAAGAAATAATAATAAAAATCCATTTGAACTAGCAAAATGGTGTTAATATTTTGGATTGTGCAGTCGTCTTGATTTGTTAACATTAACCACGATAAGATACGACTAATTTGTTATACTCCCTCCGTCCTATTGAGTTCTTCCTATTTTTTTTATACACTATTCATAGTTGAAGCGAATCTTTGAGATTTCTTCCAATATATAAGAAAAACATAGTCATGTGAGATTTTGTTTAATTCGTCTTAACGAGTATTTTAATAATATCAAAAAATTATAATTTTTATTAATATATAATTAGAGATATTAACGATATAAAACTCATATCGGCGAGTGTGCCCGGTCAAATCGGAAAGTTCTATCTGGGACGGAGAGAGTATTATTTGGCAAAATAGAACACTTTATTATGTCATTATTATTCTGTTATTCTTGATTTAAATAAAGTTGATAATGCAATACTATTCAGAGTTGAACTTAATTCATTTACTTTATACACCACTTTGATTTGTGTTTTCTCTTTTTGTAAATTACCCTATAAAAGATAAGAAAATGAAAAGAAAGAAGAGCAAGACATTTGCTACTTGCTATCTATCCAACTCATGCAACACTGTGAAAAACCCCACACAGCCCCACTCTTCCTTTATCTCTGCTCTCCTACCAAACTATCTTTTTTTTGCTTTCACAAAAAAAAAAAAAAAAAAAATTTGCTTTCACAAAAAAAAAACTATCTTTTTTTTTTCACTCTGCATCCCACCACCACCACTACCATATATATCTCACCTGCTTCTTTACACAACAATTCAACAAACCAAATCCAAATATCATCATGTCACACCAAATCTAGATCTCAAAACATAATCCCTAAACTCTTCTTCTTCTCTTCCTCCTCCATTACTAATACACAAACCCAGATTCATCTAATCTGGGTTTGTGTACGTGCGCCTTGTTTCGTATCCTCTTTGGTTCCATATAGACAAAAGAATGACCATTTCTACAACTTCTTGATATATTGGTTTGAGGAGGAGGAGGAGGAGAGAAGGGGATTCTAGCTGACTTGGCAATGCCGGGTAGCTGACGTGGCTTGACACATCAACACATTGCTCTACGTAGATTTTCCATGCTGGATATTTTTCTTATAAGTTCAAAGCTCAGTCCCTAGAAGAGCTAGAACTGCAGGGTGTTTATAGTGGTAAGTATCATATAGTAGATAGTTTATTTGTATTTTTTTATGATAATAATTTGCATACATGGAAGTGAATATGTGATTAATTGTTAATAATTATTTTTTTGAGATTTTTTGAACATCCATTTAACGTGAATTGCAACTAGGAAAAAGGAAGCTAGATATACAGGTAGCTAGAAAAATAAAGATGATTCATATGAACTACACATTTGCATTGCCTAGCTAGTTGCCTGCACATTAATGAATCCATTTTTATCTAGTGGGGTAACATATAGGGAGTAAAAGATAAAAAAACATATTAAGAAAAACATATAGGGAGTAAAAGATAAAAGAATAAAAAGATATAGGGAGTAAAAGAATCCATTTTTAGTTGTCTTATCTGTTTTTTGTGACAAAAAAAAAACATATAGGGAGTAAAAGATAAAAGAATAAAAAGTACTCCTGTTAATCTTTATTTATCATTCTAACAACTTACACACATATTAAGAAAATATTATTCTTGATCAAAACACCCTTTTTCATTACATTGACTCATTGAGAATTGAAATATACATTAAAATATATATTAAAAAAAGAAAGAATAAAAATAAAACAATAAATATAGTAAACTTGGTCCAATTTTTTGAAAAGGACAAGTAAATTTTAACAAGATTTAGAATCTAAAAGGAAAAATAATAGTTTAATGGAGGAAGTATATAATTATTACATCATAAATAGTGATAGCTAGATATGTTGAGATAATGTATCACATGTTTAAAGTTGGAGAAAATCAAGTCTATATAAGGTCAATGAATTATCTTATTTAGGGTGCATTAAAATGTATTATTTATAGGAATCCAAACATATATACTCTTGTTGTTAATTGGTTTTAGGCTTAAATTTCATAGGTTTTTTCTAGTGTGTGTCTATGGGCACACTCTAAGAACTCTTTTTTTGACAATTATTTAGTTAGTCACTAATTTAATCTTATTTGTTAAAGATTTATCAATTCTCTATTAGAGAATATTTTAAAGATAAATTTCCTATTTAAACTTGTTAGCATGTGCCATACTAGAAAAACTGAATTTCATATACTGGACTTATCAAAGCACGTACGGACGTCCCATATAATGATCCTTTATCAATTGATTTGTGTTGAAATTTTATATGATGTAATTGGCTAATGTCCAACGATGAATATATATGATGTGTCTAAGCTAGATCTATATAACTATTGATTTGTATGTGTTCACCATAAGAATTAGCCTAGTCACGTACATATAATTAGCCCAATCATATCATTATTATAAATTAGTAATAAACATCATTAGGTGAGTGGTTAGATTTCCCCCCCTATACTACGCACTATGCATATTAGGTTACAAATATGCTACAGTACGTTTAATTTACTTTGCAAAGTTCTTGGTACTTCAAATTAAAGGAACAATTATTACTGGTGGTTGAATAATTATTACTGGTAGTGGTGGTTGAATAATTGAAATTTATAAAAGATGGTGGTTTGCGGGTTACCATCTGCCATTATTTTCCTTGTAGCTAGATTTACGAAAAAAAATGGAGAATAATGGATGCCTAATTGCTGCAATGTACGAGATATGCACGTGACAATTTCTCAGACAACTTGCTTTTACATCACACTCAATCATTCATATAATTTATTTAAAAATATATAAATGAAAGGAAATTTATATTAGTCAAAACTATAGTAAAAAATTAACTTTGTGAAAATGTCGATCACCTTAATTTAACACATGATATATATTTGATTCCAATTACATTTTGGTAATTTGATTACCAGAAATTGTATAAAGTATCATATATGTATGTAATGTTAAACGATATATATGATCGACATCTGGTTAAAATGAAGTGGGATGTAATGATAATAAAATATACGTTATGAATTGAATCAATTCTATTTTCGGTCCAGTAAGTTAACTTCGGCTTTATATTTATTAAGTGTTTGTTTGGTTGAAGGTGAAAAGTGTAATTTTTAGAAAGTTATTTCATGTTAAATTAAAATATGAGAATTTAAATTCATGAGAATTGATAAATTATGTTTGGTTAAAATCTAAATTATGAAAAATATGAGGGAATAAAATCTTACACACTCCTTTCTAGGTGATTACACTTCTTATATTTTGTAAGAATTTAAAATCTCATAAATTAAATATCTATATTTTTTAAAAATAAAAAAATTAACTAAATACATATATTTAATATCACTTCCTAAATAATTTAAAATCATAAAAATTTACTTCTTAACCAAACCAACTCGAAGTCAAATAAGTATATCATATTATATATAGCTATGGCCTGACCCTAACTCCAAACTTCAAAGTTTTTTGATTGATTGAGTTAGGTAAGTTATGTCAATACTAAAGTCGTACACTAGTTTTTGTCAATTTCTAAGCTATCAATAGAGTCCAAAAGCTATAGATACAAAGTGAACAATTTAAGAGATATATAATAAGATAAAATTTTATTGACTAGAACATGTACAAATTTGTATAAATATAATCCGTTTGATAAATTCAAACTTATACGAGTTGAAATTGATCGAATAACTAAAGTTGTTTTTTGGGAAATGACAAAATTAAGTTTTCTTAATCTAATATAAGTTTGAGAGTCTAGCTTATTTCTCTAGACAAATTTAAACTTTATTAAACTTAGACAAATTTACATAAACTACTTTTACCAAACACATCAATAAATACTTACTTTTACACCTAATCTATTATAAAATATATATATATATAAGCTTATATGAAAACGAAACTAACTTTTAGATAGGATATGCTAATATAATATATGTAAAATCTAATCTATACAAGGAGTTTTTAATAATTTTATCATTATCGTTTCTCGCTTTATAGATATAGAGATGTCAGTATGTCACTTCGAGATAAGATTTTATCATTAACTTATTTATTTTTTGTATAGTGTAATGGAAAGATAGAAATCTACATTTTACATTTAAAGTTTGAGTGGACTACTCGACTTATTTGTACAACTTCTGTAGCTCTTTTAATTATCTGATGTTTGTTGACATTTGATATTATAAATATAACAGCAAAATGAGAGATTGCACAAGCAAATTTGTTGCTCTGATTTGGCTTGTGCTAGTGCATCAAGCTTATGGAGGTGACTCGAAGGCAGCTTCGATCTCCATTGACGTCTCTTCCTCTACTTCCACGCGCATTCCCGACACTCTTTTTGGTATATTCTTCGAGGTATATATCTTCATTTCTATTTGAAACATTTAGACTGTGTTCGGCAAAATAAGATTTTTAAAGAGGTTGAGATTTTTCGAAAAGGTTTTTTCTAAAGTGGAGGTTTTTTTTTATAATCTTTTAAAACCTAATATAAAATCTATTTGAGTGTTTGATGAGATAAAATTATTTATATATTTTAAATAAAAATTATCATAAGGATAGTTTTTTTAAAATAAAATAAAATTAAGAGTGGTATGAGATTTTGAATATTTTGGAAATAAAATTATGATAACCTTTTCAAACTTTCAATAATCTTTCTCTTAGGAGGTTTCTATTTTCCAATTTTTAACCTCCTCACAAACCTCTTAAACCTTAACATTCTACAAAATCTTATACTACCGAACATATAAAAAGATATATTTTGAATAATACAAACCTCTAATAACCTTCTATAACCTGCGCCGAACACAACCTTAACCCCGAAAACCTTTTTTAACATAGTCACCTAAGAACGCGATTGAAAGCTACAAAAGAACCATCGCCTATATACTTCACATTAGTCAAGTATAACCTAACTCCTTTTTTTCTGTTAGTGAAAGACCATGTAAATAATTAGGGACGAACGCGAGTTTTTAGTCTAGTGATGGCAAAAATCTTGAATAACAAAAGTTTACCGTATATCTTATACAAAATCTTAATTTCAAAGCTTATCGTCTATTTTAAGTTTACCGTTTACCTTACACAAACAACCCAATTTCAAACAAATCTTATAATCGAACCCCAAATGAAATTTTACTTAAAATTGATTAAAAAAAATACACAATTTAAATAAATTTCATTATTACATACAACTTTTACTGCGTAATTTCAACAAATTTGTATTAAAAATTGATTTCAAATTTGCAATTCCATAAACCTTTTGAAAAATTTAACACAAGTAAGGATAGATTTTTATTGAAAGATTTGCGCACAAATTTAGTAAAGTTGTATTTTTTATTTTTGAGGATTGTGCATAACAAAACCAATATAAAAATTATTTTTGAAAATAGAAAAATCTGTGAAGAAAAAATTTAAGAAAAAAAAGTTAGAAAAGTATTCCTTAAAATTTAATATTTTTTAAAGTTTATTTATTATTATTATTTTTAAATTCCAATAGGCTACAACCCGTATTGGGCCCCACATAAATTCACCCCGGTAAATAATGATATGCCCTTTCTTAATAAAACAAATAAGATTAGGTGACACATAAACAAGTTTCTCATTTTATCATTTGTACAAATGATAAGTGTCCGTAGGTTTTGCTTAAGGTTTTTTTCAGGTTTTAAGAACTTTATTTTTAGTAATAAATTTTTTTAGTTACGGTAATTCCGCGAGATAATCCTGAGGTTTTGTAAATTCCGCGAGGTGTCCACGGGTTTAGGCTATTCCGCGAGGTAACTCTGAGTTTTTTAAAAAGTCTGCCAAATAACCCTCCGTTATCTTTCCTGTTAAAGTACCGTTAATTCATATTTTTTTAACGAAAATTCCGCGAGGTAACCCTCAGGTTTTGCAAATTCTGCCAAATAACCCTATGTTACTTAATCCGTTAAAAAATTGTTAATTTTTTTTAATGTGAAAAACTGTTAATTGATTATTTTTTTAAAGAAAAAATAATTTAAATTCTATTTAGTACCAACCATAAAAAAAATTACAATTTTTAATAATAAACTACATGGATGAACAATGTAATTAAGTATATTCATTCATGTAGTTAGTTATTAACTTTTAATACTTTTTAAAAAGTTGTTAATTGATTTTTTAAAAAGGAGAAATAATAACAAATGCTAATATTTAGTATCATCCATAAAATAAGAAAAAAATAATAATTAACTACATTAATGAAAATTGCAATTTTTAATAATAAACTACATGAATGAACAAAGTAATTAAGTAAATTCATTTAATAATAAACTACATGAATGAACAATGTAATTAAGTACATTCATTCATGTAGTTAATTATTAACTTTTAATACTTTTTAAAAAGTTATTAATTGATATTTTTAAAAGGAGAAATAATAACAAATGCTAATATTTAGTATCATCCATAAAATAAGAAAAAAATTAATAATTAACTACATAAATGAAAATTGCAATTTTTAATAATAAACTACATGAATGAACAAAGTAATTAAGTAAATTCATTTATGTAGTTAATTATTAATTTTTTTCTTATTTTATGGATGATATTAAATATTAGCATTTTTTATTATTTCTCCTTTAAAAAAAATCAATTAACAACTTTTTAAAAAGTATTAAAAGTTAATTATTAAAAGTTAATAATTAACAGTTTTTCACATTAAAAAAATAAAAATTTAACATTTTTTTAACGGATTAAGTAACAGAGGGTTATTTGGCGGAATTTGCAAAACCTGAGGGTTACCTCGCGGAATTTCCGTTAAAAAAATATGAATTAATGGTACTTTAACAGGAAAGATAAGAGGGGGTTATTTGGCGGACTTTTTAAAAAACTCAGGATTACCTCGCGAAATAGCCTAAACCTGTGGACACCTCGCGGAATTTGCAAAATCTCAGGGTTACCTCGCGGAATTCCCGTTTTAGTTATTAGTTTAATTTTTTTGTTAATAATTTATCCATTTTCAAAGAAAATATTTTAAAAATATCTTTCTATTTTTACTTGTTAGAATGTGTCAATGGACATACACTAAAAAAAACCGGCTTATTTAAATCAATTTTGATTCTTCCAGGAGATTAATCACGCTGGAGTTGGTGGATTATGGTCTGAGCTTGTGATGAACAGAGGTAACTAAGTTCTACATTTCTAACAATTTGTCACTTGAATTTTCTTAAAGTATGACATTTTATATCTTAATTTCCCTAGGGTTTGAAGCCGGTGGCGAACACGCGCCTTCAGAGATCAACCCTTGGGAAGTGATCGGCGACGATGATTCCATATCCGTGAAAACCGAGCTTTCTTCGAGCTTCGAGAATAATAGGGTGGCTCTTCGAATGGACGTGCTATGTGACCAAGATAGTTGCCCTGATGGAGGCGTTGGTGTATACAATCCTGGCTTTGGAGGCATGGTAAGTTGCAAACTAGATAGTAACAAATGCAACAATACAAATATGTTAGTTTCATTGGGAAAGATTTCATAAACAAAATTGATTTACACTCCATTTATTGACTCTCTTCCATATATTAAGTTGAAATAGGAGCATGAGTATGGGTGAAAATGGGCCGGGTGACGGATGAGTGTAGCCATTTTATCACCTGATCTGTGAAATTTTTTATCTTCATTTGCCCATCTATCATCCATGGATGATTTGGATGGATCAGTTTATCCGCATAACATTGTTCTTAATATTTTATAGTTATTTAAATGTAATAAAATACATGATTAAGTGCACAAACATAATTAACTTTCTTCAATATATGAAAATAGTTATTCTAAATATATGATTTGATGGATGTTAATAGAAAATATTCTTAAAATATCCAACTTTTAAACATAAAAAAATAAAAATTGAAGTCATATATTTTAATAAAATAGAATTAGAGCTATAATTGTTGACGGGTAAGCCGATGGGTGAGTGAAGTACGGGTGATGGGTGAGATTTACATCACCCATCACTCACCTGTCATTCGCTTCACCCCGTTTACTTCGGGTGATCATCCATATATTCGATTTGTTTGTTTTTTGGATGGGTCGGTCATCCACGGGTTTAAATGATTAGCTGAAGCTGGATTTGTTAGCTTAATTATTTTGAAAAAATAGTTAGTGTTCAATATTACAAGTTGAAATTGGGAAAAAGTTAAATTCAGTTCGTTAATCTTCAACAATTTTGGGGTGATCACATTAAAAAAATGACAGTTAAGCTACATTAATTTGAAAAAAAGCTACTTAAACTAGATTATTATTATTTTTACAGAACAATTATCAAATAGATTAAAAATAAAATCAAGCTCTGCCGAACAAAGCATATGTTACTTGAATCCATTCCTTTTCACAACATAAGATGAACGTACTAACTCTTGTTCATTTTCAATATGAATTTGTAGAACATTGAGGAAGGAAAGAAGTACAAAGTAACTCTCTACGCGCGATCCTTGGGGCCACTCGAGTTGAGTGTATCATTCACAGGATCAGATACAAAACAAGTCCTTGATACCACCAACTTCTTGTAAGATCCATATGCAAATATATACATCTTTTGTTTATATGGGGTTTGATCAGATAAAAATGATTATTACCGTGTAAAATGAGAATGACGCACATATAGACAAAAACTTACACGCACATACAAGCAAAAACTCATACACTTTAAAAATTCATGCACATACATGCAAAAATTTATGCATTTTACAATGTGCACAAGTTTTTGACTGTGTGAGCGTGAACACATTCGAAAAGTGCATAAGTTTTAAAAATGCATAAGTTTTTGCCTGTATGTGCGTAATTTTTGCTTGTACGTATGTGCATCATTATCATTTTATACGATAATAATCATTCTCACCTCATCAATGCCCTGTTCATATTTTACCAAAATCTACTAGCAATAGTTCAATCCATGAATACATATCCATATCTATAGTTCATGAGGTTCAATTCTAGTTATTAACTATGCGCAAAATAAATAACTTAAAGGGCTGATGATAGCGAAGCTAAAGATTGGACAAAGATGGAGGCAATGCTTGTAGCCAAGGCCACAAGTAGAAATGCAAGCCTCCAAATCACTACCAACAAGAAAGGCACTGTATGGCTTGATCAAGTATCAGCAATGCCCGACGACACCTACATGGTAACGTAACGTTGACAGAATTAAGTATACAATAGTAGTACTACTATGTTCATCTTTTCCATCAACGATAACTTAATGCACACTAATAAAAACTTATGCATGAAGTACAGGGTCATGGATTCCGAAAGGACCTCATGCAAATGCTTCTTGACTTGAAACCTCGATTCCTTCGATTCCCAGGTATATAACAATCGATCTTCAATTCTGTAAGGGTCAACGATAATGTATTAAATTGCATTTAATTTTCACATTTTCGGTGCGTTTGAATTACCCTATTTAATACATTAAGTTATAATTTAATGTAAAATAATAAACTTTAATGCATTATCTAAAAAATACAAATGAACCCTAATATTATGTAAATCCTTTATATTTCTTTGGGCGTTTGTTTAGGTGGATGTTTCGTCGAAGGAGTCGTTCTGAAGAACGCGTTTCGTTGGAAAGAAACGGTTGGTCCATGGGAAGAGCGACCCGGCCACTATGGCGATGTTTGGGACTATTGGACTGACGATGGTCTCGGTTATCTTGAATTCCTTCAGGTTCATTTCCTTCACATTTAACATTAATTTTGCTCATTAATTAGGGAGAATTAGGGTTTGTTTGGATTTCCAAGAAAATGCATTATCTTGCATTAAATGACACATTAAGGGTCTATTTGGATTTCCGATTTCCTAAAGATAATGTAATTTAATGTATTATCTATAATATCCAAGCAAACCTTTAATACAGTATAATGTAAAATAATGCATTCTCATTGAGAATCCAAACGGGCCGTTACTTGTCTAACCAATTGTGAATACACATGCTTTCTACTATTGCTAGCTTAATCAATTCATTGTTTACATTATAAAATTTATGTTCATGCAGTTAGCGGAGGATCTTGGTGCGGCGCCGGTGTGGGTTATAAACGTCGGTATGCATTCATGCTTTTAATTCACATTATTTATCTTCGTCTTATTGAAATTATGTATACCGAGGTGATTAAAAAAACAGTTTTTTGATTGGTTTATGCAATGAATTAGGTTTGAAAATTTCATTTTGTAGGGATTGCTCATAATGAACAAGTGAATACGAGTCTTGTTGATCCTTTTGTACAAGTGAGTACTTATTTTTCTTCTTTTTTAATAAGAAGCACACAATCTACTAAAATTATTTATTGCTAAGAGTTTGAATAATTTTGAATATATAGGAATTGCTCGATAGTCTCGAGTTTGCAATGGGCGATACGGGCTCTCAATGGGGGTCCCTCCGAGCTAAATATGGCCACCCCAAGCCTTTTGATATTAAATATGTAGCTGTTGGAAATGAAGATTGTTGGTCCAAGTATACAATGTATCGAGGTATGTTTCATGACATGTGTGTAGGGTTGTTTATTGGTTGGTCATATTGTTCGATTTTAGACCGAACCTAACTAAACGGACCGAAACCGAACCATTATATTAGATTTTGTTTTCGGTTCATATGAAAACAAAAATCTGTTTTCGGTTCGGTTTAGGCAAAACCGATTTTTTTTAGAAAGAAAAAGAGTAAAATCCTAGATTTCTAGATAAATTAATTAACTCTTATTCCGTTCGGTCTAGTTCGGTCCAGATTGGCCCAGTTCGGTTCAATTTGTCTCAAATTTGGCTCGGTCTAATTCGGTTCGGTTCACTAAGACCAGCTTCACTATTCTAAATTAACCTATTTTCAAAATGTGCGGTTATTTCGATTTATAATTGAATCCGAACTGGACCGAGTATGTTAGATTCGGTTTTCGGTCAACTAAAATCTGAAATTCGGTTCGGTTTTGGACCGATGAACAGCCTTACGTGTGGAGAGTTGGTCATCGGGTTCGATTTCAGTTTTTTGGACCGAACCGATCTGATTATATTTGGTTAGGTTTTCGTTTCATATGAAAACAATAATAAGTTTTCAGTTCGGTTAGAACCGATTATTTTTAAACATGAAAATAAAACCATAGATTTCTACATAAACTAGTAAACCCTTATTCGGTTCGGTCTAGTTCGGTTCAATTCGATTTAGTCTTATTCAGTTTAGTTCACTAAAACCGTTTCAGTAACCTAAATTAACCTAATTTAAAATATTCGGTTATTTCGGTTTATGATCAAACCGAACCCGAACCAAGTATGTTTGGTTTGGTTTTTGTGGAAGATAAGATGAGAGAATCTCACATCGAAAATATAAAGAAACCAAGACTATTATATAATACCATGGACTACTCCTCTTATGGCCAATTGATTTTAGGATGGAACCCTATTGGGCTTATGTACTAGGCCCATCTGCGCCTATGCGCTTGTGTCCGCACGACCCCCAGTCTATGGGCCCCCTCAAGTGACAACTGGCCTGGCCCAGTTGACACTTGACATCATGCCTTAAGGCCGGCAAGCCCGTTAGTGTCTTAAGGTCGACAAGCCCAATCAACCAGGAGTTCAAACCCAGACCGAACCGCTCTGATACCATGTTAAAGTTCGTGGGCCTGTTAGGGTAGGGGCGTGTACGTCCGTGCACAAGCCCACCATACAAGCACATGAGGTTCCATCCTAAAACCAATTGACAATAGGAAGAGTAGCCCATCAAACTTATATACAAGGCAAATTATGTCCCAACTTCTGATGTGGGACGTTTATATTCCAACACGCCCCCGCAAGTACAACGGGTGGGCAATTGGCCAAGCCTAGTTGACACTTGAACAAACGGGTGTGGGTGAACATCTCAATCTCTTTATAGCCAGACCCAACCAACCCAATAAATGAACCCAGGATCGAACCCGCTCTGATACCATGTGAAAGTCCGTGGGCCCATAGACTGGGGGTCGTGCGGACACATCGCATAGGCGCAGATGGACCTAGTACATAAGTTCAATAGGATTCCATCCTAAAATCAATTAGTCATAGGAGGAGTAGTCTATGGTATTATATAGTGGTCTTGATTTCTTTATATTTTCGATATGGGATTCTCCCATCTTATCTTCCACAGTTTTCGATCAACTAAAATCCGAAATTCGATTTTATTCCCGATGAACACCCTACGTATGTGTGGAATGTCCATGTACAATTCACAAAACATTTGAACTTCTTTACTCTAGAAAACATTTGTGATATGACCATATTGAATATGATTGTGTCGCCTTGAAAATTTGACAGATTTTGTACTTGTGTTGTTGATTAATTAGGCAACTATTTGAAGTTCTACCACGCATTGAAATCCAAATATCCGAACATCCAAGTTATCAACAATTGCGATGCTACGTCTGAAAAATTAGATGTTCCAGCTGATCTGTTCGACTTCCATGTAAGTTAAAATGTCCATCATAATTAAGTTTGTTACCATAAAAAGCTAAAATCAATTCATTTATATATGTTTATTTGATCAAACAATGTTCAACTAATAATGTTCATTTATGTTGATCTTATACTTTTTTTTTTTTTAATGTTGATCTTATACTTTAGATATACACAAATCCTGAGAACATGTTCTCGAAGGCTCACCAATTTGATAATCAACCAAGATCTGGCCCTAAGGTATGTGTCATTCACTTGCTAGCCCATTTTTGCAAATTTCTTTTAAAGTTAATTTATTTGCTCTTTATTTTTAGGTCTTCGTGAGCGAATATGCTGTGACGGATCCTAGGGAAACAAATGGAAAAGGAACCCTTATTGGTGCCATATCTGAAGCAGGATTTCTCGTTGGATTAGAGCAAAACAGGTATATTATACTCTATCTGTTAAGAAATAAGTGTCGTTTTATCATTCTATTTCTTTAAGAAATATTTTTTATTTTATAATTTTATATAATAATTTATTGATGAATTACATTATATGTTATTGAAAATTATACATATTGACGTTCTCTATGCAAATTCTTTTTATTATTTTATTAAAAATGAAGTAGATAATGATTAAATCCTAGATTTTAGAAAAAGTACATAGTATTTTAATTTAATTATTATATTTTTTAAAAATTATGTTAAAAGCTAAAATGACAAATATTACTTAAGTTCTTTCTTAAAATCGCATAATATTGTTTTGTGTCACATACTCACATGTGTACATATATAGTGATGTTGTCTCCATGGCAAGCTATGCCCCACTTTTGATGCATCGCAATGATCCAAGGTATATGATTTTCTATGTAATCTTGATTTAATTATAGGTAAATTTCAGAGTTTGTTATAATATTAGTATTTGATTTTGTGATTGATCAATTAGATGGAAACCAGATGCTATTAACTTCGATTCTTGGCAAGCATTCGGTATTCCTAGCTATTGGATGCAAACCTTCTTCATTGATTCAAGTGGAGCGACCCTTCTAAATGTGAACCAATCAACAAGTGATCACTTTATTGCTTCTGCAATTAGTTTTAAGAGCTCTGAAGATGGCAAGAACTACATCAAAGTTAAGGTATGTTATGATATTTTGAATATCAATTATCAAGTTTTACATTTAAAATGTAACCTCGAAAATTTAACAAAAATAATTGCTTGTTGCTATTTGTACGTACTAGGGTTTGTTCATCATCGATCAGTCCAATATTCGATTTTGGACTGAATCGAACAGACCGAACCAAAACCGATTATAAAAACAATGTTTATATTTTGTTCGGTTTTCATAAAAACAATAATCGGTTTTCGGTTCGGTTAAAACAGATTTTTAAAAATAAAAATAAAACCCTAGATTTCTAGATAAATTAGGTAACCCTTATTTGGTTTGGTCTATTTCGGTCAATTCGGCCCAAATTCTATTTGGTTCACTAAGGCGCGTTTTAGACTTTTAGTAATCTAAATTAACCTATATGGTTATTTCGGTTTATAACCAAACCGAGTATATTCGGTTCGATTTTCGGTACATAAAAATTTGATAATCGGTTCGGTTTATTTTGAATCGATGAACAACCCTAATTTGTAAATTGCTAACATAATTGTTGACGTTTCTTGATTTTGCAGGTTGTGAACTTTCAAAATAGTTATGTGAATGTTTCTGTGTCGTTGAATGGAGTGGATTCGAAATCAATCAAAGGGTCAAAAGAGACCATTCTTACATCTAGTGATCCTTATGATTCAAACACATTTGACAATCCTACAAAGGTATGTTTTATCATTGAAACCTCTAATCCAAAATTCATAGATAGTTACTTTTCTTTTGATTTGGCTAAGAAAAGCTAATTGTCACTTATTACAAAGACATTGCCTTGAGAAAATAAAGTATCTTTTTTATGTTTGACAGGTGGTTCCAAAGTCAAGCTCATTGGAGATAGATGGAACAGAGTGGAATGTGAATGTGAAGCCATACTCATTAACATCATTCGATTTGTTAAACATATCGGAAGAGAAGATTAAAGCACAAAAATCACATCAAACAAAGCAAACTTCAAACCGAGGCAGATTTGCAAAGATAAGGAAGCAATTAAGGAGCAAATATTCCAACTCAAAGAAGACATGAAAATAAAGGCAAATAATATTTGATATCACTAAAATTTTATTTTCCCAAGAAACATACAATTTCTAGGTTCCAATTCAAGACCTCATGACAAATTACCATGAGAGTCAAACGTGATTAAGCTGATCAGGACATTATAAGATAAGCCATTTTTATAGGTTTTCCTACTCATGATCAACAAATTGATTGTGAGTGTTTGAAGGAGGTTCTATTATGGCGGTAAAATTGCTCAAGTGTATAGGTCAATTTCCTCATTGGCAATGTTGTAAGGTGTGTTTTAAAACTTGAGAAATTAATTTGAAATTGTTGCTCAAATTCCATATGAAAATGTTGTAATTTCAAATAGCAATTTTAAAGAAGTTGTTCTCTTATAATGTCTTTAATTTTCACATTGCATATAATATAGAGCTTTTACTCTGCTCAATTTCATTCTTATATATACTCACCTTCAATTCTCTCAAAATTTCATTAAAAAGGTGAGATGGTGAAATTCAAGTAGCAAGATCGAAGAGATTAATCTGTTATAATTTCGGTACTCATTATATAGAACTTTCAAGGGTCCGATTCCGGTGAGGACGGTGCTTCATGATAGGATTGAGGATGCATGAGAGAAAAAGAAAAAATTGGAGGGAAAAACAAAAAAAACGGAGTGAACAGTGGCGGAGGCGCGCGCCCTTATAGGGAAAAGCTTCAATTCGGCCTTGCAGTACAATTGCCGAATTTTTCACGATTTTTTCGCGTGTAATTCGGCAAAAATTCGGCCAAATTTTTTTCCAAGTCAAAATTTTTCCCAGAAAAATCGATTTTGTGTGCATATCATATAACGTGTGTGTGCATATGGTTTCTGAAATTGTGAATGCCTTTAATATAGTGTTTATACCTAGAGGACTTGTGTGCACATCAAATAACCTGTGTGTGCACATCAATTATACTGCTGTGTGCATACTCCGTGTGTTCATATGGTCTCAGATCATGTGTATACCCGAAAACAAGTATTGGTATGCACACATGTGTGTGCATACCAAATAACTTGTCGTGTGCACATCCATTATACTATCGTGTGCAGACCCCATGTGTGCATATGGTCTCAAGTCATGTGCATACATGGAAACAAGTGTTGATGCACACAAACCATGTGTGCATACCAAATAACATGTCGTGTGCACATCCATTACACTATCGTGTGCATATTTCGTGTGTGCATATGGTCTCAAGTGTTGATGCACACAAACCATGTGTGCATAACTCGTGTGTGCATATGGTCTCAAGTGTTGATGCACACAAACCATGTGTGCATATCAAATACTCGTTATGTGCATGTCAAATAGACTATTGTGTGCATATCATCCACCTTGTTGTGTGCATATCCACTACGTGCGTGTGCGTATTAAATATAAGCCCAGGAATCATGTGTTCATACCGCATAAATCATGTGTTCATACACAGAAAATCATCCACCTTGTTGGTTATATGTGCACACACACTTTTTATGCATACATATGTGTATTTGATATGCACACATGTCTCTAGCATTAACAACTGTTTCCAGACATGCACACATTCTGAAAACCACATGCACACACCGAGCCTGACATATGTACACATACGTTCTGACATATGCACACAACAGTGTATTTCATATGCACACAAAATCGATTTTTTTTGCAAAAAATTTGAATTTTTGAAAAATATTTTTCGAAAAATTCGCGAATAATTCAGCCGGGCCGAATTTTTGGACGCGCTTGGTGCATCCTGAGTCCTGACACGGGGAGCTGTCCTCATTTGAACTTTTCCCAACTTTCAATTATCAAACGTGAGACGTGTAATTAACTTATTTTCCATTCAAAGTAAAGTGGAATTAAGAGTTTGTTTAGTGAATGCTTTTATAAAGTCTTTTTTATTTATAATGTATCTTTTATAAAAATATAATTTTAAAATTTGAAATTTAAGTGATAAAAAATTGTGAATTAAAAATAAAATCATTATAAATAATTGCCTCGCCTAAATTTATAGGCTGTAAAGAAAATAAATTGGCTATAGAAAGTTAGAAACTAATCAATTATACAGCTTAAAAATTTTGAACCTACCAAAAAAACATATATTTGTATTATACTACGAAATTCAAAGTTTTAAAGAGTTGTGCTCTCTAGATAATAGATGTGTATATTTTTTGTAAATAAACTTTGTAGAAACACATTTATTGGGAATCCCTTTCATATATCATTTTCATATTAGGGTCACATTTGGCTCATTATAAATAAATAAGAACAAACATATGTATCAAAAAACTTTTCTGGTCCATCGTCCATTACACATCTATTTTTTTCACAAAATCATTCATTATCATATTATTTTCTAAATGAAAATTCTTTCTGAGAAAAAAATTATTCTACTGAATATTTACAATGATCTCCGATTCTCCGGTACAAAATACTTGGATGTCAATCGGGTGTGTCGGGTCGGGTAATTTCGGATTCAGGACAATTCGGATTCGGGTCGATGTCTGATATTACAACAAGTCGGATCATGTCGGGTCGGATCGGATCAGATATTCTTTTATCGGGTGAGATCGGATATTCAGGTCAATTTTGATCGGTTTAATTTGAATTTCGGTCAAACTTAGGGTTGTCAATCGGACGAATCAGATCGGTTTCGAGTCGGGTCATTTTGGTTTCGGATTAACCCGGATCCAGGCTAATGACATATTCACATGTATTTTGACAACCCGATCTAATTCGAGTCGGTCGGGTCAATTGGTCGTTTAGTAGGGTGAAGTCGGATATTTGGGTCAATTTCGATGGATTATTTCTGATTATGACAAAACTAGATTTGGTATAAATCATATTTCGGTTGAGTCAGATTTCAGATAAACATGAGTTCGAATGAATAAGATTTCGTTTAAGTACGATCTCAAAAGAATCGCATTTCGTATAAATCGAATTGTGGTTTGAAATGTATTTCGATGGAAGAAAAACGAATCGTGTGAATTTTTATTTTCAATAAAATCATATATAATGATCTTATTTGTGCATATCTTTTAACTTGGAAGAAAAAATAACTTTAGTTCAATGGAATAAAAATAGCTCTTATCAATTGCTCGTAATACATCCATTAAATTAGTGTAGGTGTGCTTTTTTGTTGAGAATAGATGAATTCTGATTATAGGGATGATAGGTCGATGGGTCGTGGGTGATTTTGAGTTTTTCAGATGATTTTGGGTTGAGTGTCTTTATTTTTTCCGGATGATTTAGGATCAGGTGGCATTGTTTTTTTGTTTTTATGTGATTTTGGGCTATCGAGCTTGGGTTTTTATGTAATTATAAATAAGTCAACTTTGGATTTTCGGGTTATCTCGGATCGGGTAAATTCAGATTTTCGAGTGATTTCGGATCGGACAACTTCGGGTTTTCGAGTGATATCGGATCAGACAACTTCGGATTTTCGGATGATTTCGGATCGGATGACTTCGGATATCGGGTTGATAATAGGCTAGTCCGTTCGGGTTACTTTTTGGGTTCAGGCTAGTCGGTTTGGGTCGGGTCAGACTCGGGTTTACATTTTTTTAATTCTTTTCGGATATCGAACGGGTTCAGTTTTGGGCGGATCTGGTCAAGTTTTAACATCCCTACAAAATAGCCTTAAAATATTTATTTTAAATTGGCAAGCAAAAATAACACTTCAAATAACGAAAGGTCTATTCACACTAGTAAATCGAATAACGTCTCTCCACGAACAAAACACAGAGAGATCGAGCTCGTGGTCAATGGCGAATTGAGAGAGGATTAGAGAAATTGAGCGCCAATGGGAAGTGGCAGCATGATCGATAACAAGTGGGCGGCGACGGTGGCCAGCATATGGATCCAATCAACGAGCGGCACCCCTTCCACCTTCGGAATCTACTCCTCCGCCCTAAAATCCTCCCAAAGCTACTCCCAGACCACGCTCGACACCGTCGCTCTCTTCAAAGACCTCGGCGCTAACTTCGGCGTCCTCGCCGGATTCCTCTACACCTTCGCTGTCCACAACCGCCCGCGGCACCACCTCTTCGGCGGCCCGAAGCTGGTCATCATCGCCGGCTCTATCCAGTGCTTCCTCGGTTTCTTCCTCATCTGGCTCACTGTCACCGGCGCAATCGGCCAGCCTCCGGTCGCCGTGGTCTGCCTTTTCATGTTCCTCGCTGGCCATTCCATGCCGTTCTTCAACACCGCCGATGTGGTCACCGCCGTTAACAACTTTAGGGGTTTCAGTGGCACCGCTGTTGGCATGATGAAGGTTTATATCTTTCTAAATCTGCTCCTTAAGATTAACCATAGGAATCTAGTCTGTGTTTTGATTTTTCTGGAATTGGGGATTTGAATGAAATTTGACGATTATACTAGATTTCAATTTTGAACTTGTTGATTGGAATGTTACAGGATATTTACTCACTTGTAGAGAGAATCTGCATCCATTTGGTTGATTTGATGATCTCTGCAGACACTCAATAGGGGCGAGGGATCATATAGAAATAGAATAGGTCATAATCTGACATATATGTAGAATGGATCAGTTCAATTGCAACACCAAGTCATTCACCATTTTAATCATAGACTGATCTTGACTGTGTCCATGATATGTAGAACTTACTCCTGGTCATATAGCTCTTAGCTCACATCACTTATTTTGTTAAACAATGTTCAGTCCTTTTTTTTTGGTAGAAAACAATGTTCAATCCTTGTTTTCCCTTGATCAGGGCTTCTTGGGGCTAAGTGGAGCATTGCTGATCCAGGTATACCGAACCATATTCAAAGGGAAACCAGCCGAGTTCCTTCTCTTGGTGTCTATAGTCTCAACACTCAATCCTTTGTGGCTGATGTGGTTTGTAAAGATCCATGATACAGTTGACAAAGACGAGAAGCAGCATCTCGACAGATTCTCCCTGGTGATTTTGGTAATTGCTGCTTACCTTGTAGCTGTCATAATTCTCGAGAGCATCTTCACCTTGCAACTATGGTCACACATCTTTATACTGGTTTGCCTTCTATTTCTACTCTCGTCCCCTCTTTTCATTGCCCTTAGAGTACTTTCAAAGAGCTCCAATGAAACATCCATACTGGATTCAGAGCAGCCTATTGAGTATAGCCAATTGCCTGGCAATGATGTAGTGGTAAATACTTCTGATGATGATACTAATAAGACTGCAATTGAACCTGAAGCGAACCTTAACCTCTGGCAAGCGATGTGTACCCTAGATTTCTGGCTTCTGTTCATTGGCACAGCTTGTGCTTTTGGCTCGGGGTTGGCCACTCTGAACAACATAACCCAGATTGGAGAGTCGCTTGGCTACAGTTCCACCGTGACCAGCACACTGGTTTCCTTATGGGGCATAGTGAACTCCCTTGGGCGATTTGGAGCCGGTTATGTATCTGACTATGTTTTACGCTCAAAGGGCTTGGCTAGGCCCCTCTTCATGGCTGCAGCTCTGGCAACCATGAGCATTGGACATGCCGTGATTGCATCTGGCTTCTCTGGAGCCCTTTATATAGGCACTATTATAGTAGCCCTATGCTATGGGTCACAACTGTCTCTGATGCCCATAATCACGTCTGAGATCTTCGGTGTTGTAAACATGGGTACCATCTTCAACACAATCACCATTGCAGGCCCCATTGGCTCTTATGTGCTCTCGGTGAGGGTGGTGGGATACATCTATGACCAGCAAGCATCAGCTGATGATAGCTGTACTGGTGTTCAGTGCTTCATGGCATCGTTCTTCATCATGGCTGGAGTCACTCTTGCTGGGTCGCTCTCTGCAGTGTTGCTGTTCTTCAGGACCCGCTTATTCTATCAGCAAGTCGTGCGTCAGAGGATTCAACGATCATTGAACAAATGAAGCTGCTGACAACTTCAGATTCTCTATTGTACCAAAGTTCAAGGGTGTTTTGGAACTGGATTGCATGATTTGGTTGCTGCAGTTGCACAAGCTCCACTGGTATGTATGTATATATAACTGTATAGAGACTGCTTACATTTGGCATCTTGAAATAAATCTCTAGGTAGCCTGAGGAGAAATTATACTTGTATATATATCATATCAGTATATAAGATTCAGGTTTTTCGGAATTGAATTGCATGATTTCAGGAAGTCTTCCTAGCCCTTGTATAATGAAGATGCTTGATTCTTTTCCCCACATGTATCAACACTTTGTCACTTCAATTATTGGATAACTCAAGATATTAATATCTTCTTCTGTTTTTCTTACATCAAGGTCTCTAGTTAAAAAGAGAAGAAAACATTATCATTTAACTGTCTTATTTATAGAGCTTTGGTTAAAGGATAAAATGCGTAACTAAGAAAAACATACTACCATGAATTCATCACCTCATTCTGAAGACATTTTATTATGAATCAGACCTACAAGTCATGGATTCCTTATTCAATCTAGGTGCAAATTCCATATTCCGTTGCACCTTAGCAGCAATACAAATGGGGAAAAAAACTAGATACAAAGCTTAATCAAAGCCAATAAATAATGAAATGAAATCCTAGAACTTTATAAGAACATGATTAACAAGGAATTGAAGATGAATCTTCTTTTACTCTAGCACGAACCGCTGCAATATGCTCAACTGAAAATCTTAGTTTTTGTTGGGGTCAGTGAAGAAGTTGTTGATGGATGGCATGATCTCAGGCGGTCTGTTGCGTACGCTCCTCCTCACAAAGTGCTGAGAGTACGTTTCCCCCTCAGCGTGGTTGTCCAAGATTCCAGCAGCTCGATTTTCCTTGTTCACCCTAGCATTAGATTACAACACATCAGCAAACAATCAAGAAAATGAGAATAATGAATTCATAACAGTGAACATATGAAGCTACAGATCCATTTGGGATAGTAAGTATTCAGAGTAAGTACTTATTCTTTGGTGAGTTCAGAGAAAGATGAATGGTAATTACTTAACTGATCAATTTGCAACTTTGTTTGGAAAAAGAAATCCAGAATCTTGCAAATGTAGTAATAAATGGCAGTCATTTTTCTTTAATGAAAGCACAAGATTGTACAAGTGGAAGAAGGAGAAGAGTGGATGAAACCAGTAACTTCAGGATTGACACAGATGTTACGGACCAATAAATGCAATTACCAACATAAATATAACTCTGATCATCCGAACATGAAAAATGAAAACACACAACTCCTAATTAAGATTGAAACCAGTAATTGAAATGCAACGAAACGATTGATAAAGAGATCGGAAGAGGGGAAATTAACCTAACTTCAGGATTGACACAGATGTTACGGACCAATTGCATCACGCAAATCCCAACGGCGACTGAGACGGACGCGAAGAGAGGGTAAACCTAGGCGCAAAATTCTCGAAATCAATTCGAAATTGAGAAGAGTTGCGGAGCTCGATCGTCACACCAATTCGAATCAACAATGGAGATAAATAGGTATTTCGATTCAAATGCAGCAGTATCGGCGATGGATAGAAAGAGAGAACGTACCTCGGGTCTCAACCAACGACCATAATTCCCCATTGGAGATTGTAATTCAGATGAATGAAAGAAAATGAAGAGAGGATGATGATCGAAGAATCCGAGAGGCACAAGTAATGTGTTTACGAGATGGAGAGAAACAGATTGTCACCAGTTCATATTCCTTTTTATTCGGTAACGAACAAGCGTTAAGGTGAAGCTTTCTTCAGACGATGTTCTGTGAAATTTTACTTTCCATTAATTTTTTTTAAATTTTATTTGATAAGATAAGAATTCAAAGTTACAAACGTTACAAACGAAGTAATTTCGAGAGGCCGAAAACATCGGCTGTCGGAGAGACCGACAAGACAATGAATATAAACAATGAATAATAAAGCAAAATAACACAGAAACGAGGTGAGTAAAACACAGAAAACCGTACCGTCGGAAGGATGGTTATCCTCGACCTTGTTTCGTTGTCCGAAACTACAACTCGGTTCGCCGCCTGAGAAAGCTCTATCATCAAAGGAATGTATCGGAAGAAGTCAGAAGAAAATGATTGTTCACGAAAAGAAAAAAAAAAGGGTGGTCAGAGCTTTAAGCTCGGGGATGGTCGCCAGAGGCCAGCATCAATAGGCGGACACCATGCCCGTTGGAAGTTGGGTCCAATTTGTGAGCTTTTTCAAATGCATAAAACCGGCACAGAAAGCAACCCTAGGGTTAAGCTTCTCGACTTCATTAGCAACACGAAGAAAGGGAGCAGTCTCCACCAGCGAAGAAGGTACAACCTCGCTGTCGAGGGCGGTTTCTCCAAGGTTTCCGGCCGCGGATTGAGCGTTGGGGCCGCCGGATCCAGGCACAGCGAGCGACCGCAACGAGGCCGAGGACGCAGATTAGGGCGCAGAGGAACGCGGCGAGGATGACGACGAAGTCGGAGTCAAGGGTCTCGGTTTGCGGCAGGACCTCAGTCGCCGGAGACGACGCGGTGGTCCTGACCGGATGCACCTCGGGTAGCGCAGTTCGTTTCTCGGTGGTGGACCAGATCTGGGCGCGGAGGAGGAGGCTCGGATCTCGGGTGGAGGTTCAGTGGTGGTTCGGATATGGCGGCGGCGACGGATTTGAGGGTTTGCAGAGGGGCTCGGTCGGAGCGGTGACAAGGGAGGCTCGGTGGAGCATTTGGTGGAGGGAAGCAGCGGTCGGCCATGGCGGCTTGGTGGAGCAGGGCGCCGACGGTAACAACGGCGTGTTCGTCGGTGGTGGTTGGTTGTCGCCGGATCTGAAGTGGTGGGTTGCCATTGTAGGGGCGGGGAGAATCGGATGGGTTAGTGGTTGCCATGGTGACGGCGGTGGTGGTGGTTGCCATGGTGGTGGCAGGCTCCAAGGAGCGTTTGTGGTTTTAGGACCGACTCCACTAATTGTACAATGGATTTTGATAAGGTTGTTGATGAGCTTGCCAGTGATTTTTACTTTCCATTAATGAATATACATTTGGCCAACACTTTATTAAAAAAAAAGGTTTTTTATAATTTTGTACGAATTTTAATATCTCATAAATTTTGATTTTTAAAAACTATTTTTCATAAAAAATACATTATAAATAAAATATCTTTTATCAAACAAACCTTAATAATCAGATGAGAAAATAGATTGCAATTAGTGGATGGTCTAGTGGTTTCATTAGAAATGTTTACGGATTCGGGAATCGCCGAGGTTACAGTTTTGATTTGGTTTTGAATAAAAAATATTTCTTTTAAAAACAAAAATCAAACATAAAAAAGTTTAGGGAAAAATAAGACAGAATATAAAAAATCCAAAGATTAACATTAATCATTTAATCTTTGTATTTTTATTGTTCAATAATTTATTAAATTGAAAAATATAATAAAATACTTTTTATCTAATGTAACATAGTTAATACAAAATTATAAGCATAAAAAATGGAAAAATAAATTGCCTATGTTTTATTTTTTATATATCCATAATGAAAAATAGGTTATATTACTTATATCCATAAAACGAGTATATGAAAAATAGTTGGAACCAACGGTTCTGAACCAGTAGAACCGTCGATTCTATGGTACTATAAAATCATGAACCGAAATCGGCTTCATCCAATTTCGGAATCGTTAGTTTAACAGGTTTAACCGAACCGCTGAACACCTCTAGATGATGTTGAACTCCCTTAGTGTTGGAAGGGATCTATTTTTTTAAATGGATCAATAATATTCCGATCTAGATGTAGCAACTTTGACCGATCAAACCAAAATAGTATATTTGAAATTCAAATATAAGTACGATTTTTCTAACCTATGCCCTAAGGGCATAGGCTAAGATCTCTTATATAGAAAGTTTTGATTATGTTTTAGTTTTTTAGAGTTTTTTATTTTTTTTAAATGGGTTCACCTTTTTTTATTTAGGGTTTATATTGCTTTATAAGAATTCTTAACATATGTCCTAAGAGCATAGGTTAGACAAACCGATATAAGTATTACATTGTTTTTTTGAGCATACATAGATTAATATATTACACTAGATAGACTTGTTACCTTAGTTAAACAAAAACATAAAAGTGGAAATATTAAATTCCCTCAAATATTCTATACGGAGTATATCAAAAACAAAATTACAGTCGAATTTCTATCAAAGTGTGCTCAATTTCTAATCACATATTCAAGGGAAACATACAAATATCACAAACGAGATAACAAATAAAGAAACCTATCCTTACATTTATGATCCGTTTGAATTCTTTCGTAGAATACATTAAATTGTATTATCTTATAATAAATTATATTAAATTATTAATTTAATACAAGATAATGCAATTTAATGTATTAAATTTTCTATCCAAACATACCCTAAATTTTTTCTTAAATAAAACACTTCATTTCTTGATTGAGTTGTAAATATTCATATGGTTTTTTTAGTGTTTGTCCATGGACACATACTAATAAAAATTAAAATAGGAAATTATTTTCAAAATATTCTATAAAAGAGAATATATAAACCCTTAGCCAAAAAATAAAACTAATAGATAAAATGATTATTGCTAAAAATGGAGTTCTTAGAACACCTCTTATGGGGACTTAAAGAGGGGCTTAAATATGGACTTTTTGAGTTTAAGCATCCATTTAAACCCCAACTCAAAATTTAAACCCCAACTCAAAAGAACATTGTAATGCAGGGGCTTTTGGTCTCAATTTACATTTATATTAACTTATAATTATGTCATTATATTAAATTACCAAAATATCATTTATATTAAATTACTAATATATTCTTTATTTTAAATTATAAAAATATTGATTTTATTAAAAATATTAAATAAAATTTAATTCAAGTGTTTAATTATAGTATTAATTGAAAATTAATGAAACAAATATTAAGACTTGGAGAAATTAACGACAAACATATATATTACAAGCAACAACGATGGATACATAAATTGAAGAAAAAACATTACAATGAAACAACATAAATTGAAGCAAATTACCGAATTTAACGAAAAACATCATTAGACAATGCATAACTCAATAACTAAAAACACAAAACACGGAAAGAACCCTAATTCATGGTGAGAGATTGAGAAAAGGGGATGTGATATTTGAAAAGAGAGATATCCGATTTTGAGAAAAGATAGGAATGAGTGGAGAATGTGTGAGTTTTGCAATGACCACTACATCTTATTTATAGGCAAATAAAAATCATTTACAATTTTTCTATTTTGTGAAAATATTAATTATATATAAATAATTTTAGTTATAACTACCCTAAATTCATACATAAAATATATAACTATCCTAAATTCATACATAAAATTTATAAAGTTTTTCCACAATGTCATTTTAATGTAAAGAAATAAAATTAGTATATATTTATATTTTAAACCACCATAAATAATATTAAAATGATTTATTTTCAATTAATGATATACAATAAAAAAATTTAAAATATACCAGATATATTCAAAATGGGTGTATATGGATAGAGAAAAATAAAACTAAAATTATGGTGTTTTTTTTATTTTAATGTCTAAATTTTAAAATAAAGCATTAAAAAAAATAGCGGACGGTCAGGAATAAATCCTGGCTGTCCGCTGGAGTGCCACGCGTCGCTCATCGAACGAGCGACACGACTCTAATAGATGAGCGACGCGTGGCGCTCGCTTTAGTAAGCAGTTGTTTGGCTGCTTACTAAAGTCGCGACGTTTTGATCATTTTTGGACAAAAACGTTGCGTTTTGTTCGCGTGTGGGCAAAAATTTTTAGTCCCAACCAAACGGCCCTTAAACTAACTTTAGTTTAAGTCCGCTCGACTGAGGCTTAAAAATGGGACTTTATTTAAGCCTGGGGGGAGGGGGCTTTTGGAAATAAAAAAATATTTTATTCCAAAAGCCCCTCTTTAAACTCTCATAAATGATGCTCTTAGAGTGTACCAATATACAAACTAGAAAAAACCATATTCATAATCTCTCGTCCTTTCAAATCAATATCCCTTATAGCATAAGGACATTCTTATATTTTTACACAATAAATATGGAAATTTCACAAAACGATTATAAGTTTAAGGATTACATATGCTAATAGAAATTCATTTGCTTTCGAGGTTGTTGTTTCGGGCAAGAGATCGAGAATGTGGTCGTGTGATTTCTGTTGGCTTCTAAAGATGAAGCGTGATCCAGGTATTACATTCGCACTTTCAGAGTGTGTCTTTTGATCTGCTTCTCGAATGTTGTATCGCCGCGTTGGTTTCTTACAACCCGTGTTTGCGCCCTTCTCATCCGTTTGCCTTTTTTCTAGCTATTTTCAGTTTTGTTTGCTTCTCTTTGAATGATTTTTTTTACTTTATTTTCCCTAATCGATTTGTTCCGATTGCCGATTCTTCGACCTATCGAGGATCCTTGTCGGGTGTGATATGGATCATCGTACCTTATTAAAAAAAAATGCTAATAGAAATTTATTTTGAAGTAAGTAGAGCCCATTCTTTGTGACTTGTGAGCTCTTCTCTTCCTCAGCTCTACTCCTCCCATTGTGCTTCTTCCCCAAACCCTCTCTTTTTCCCTCATTTGTCCCCTCAATCTCTTCCTGCAATCCCCTGTTCAGCACCAACAAACTCAAATTCAAGGAAATCTGCAGCACAGTTTGAAAGCGAAGTCACTGCTATGTCACCTATGTGAGATGAAGCTCTTCTTCTGCTGGATTTGGACTTCCTCGCTAAACATTTCCCTAATTCTCTCCTCTTTCCCCACTTTTCAAGCACAAACCCTAATTTATCCCTCTCTTTCCGATGCAAATTCATGATCCACCCCCAAATCCCTCCTCTACGAACCAAAACGCTCCCCTTCTTGATCAACCAACAATGAACGGCGTCGTTTCGTCCCCGATCGACGCTCAGAATATCGACTCCGAAGCCACCACAGTTAGGAACACCGACGGAGCAGAACCTGCTCAGAGCAACGGGGAAGCTGGAATTGAGGCCGAAAATAAAGAGAACGGCAAAATCCACAACGAGAAAGGCAGTAGTAGGAGTAGCAAGAACGGTGGAAGCGATTTCGTAGTGGAGAGGAGGGAAAGGCCTACTCGTGCGTGCACGGTACGCACTAAGGTGTACGTGGAGCCGCCGTTGATCCATCTCCGATCCCGGCCGGCAAAGAAGGAGAAGAAGGCGGCGGCGGCAGTGGCGACGGAGGATGCGGAGGGGGAGGAGAAAGATGAGGAGGACGACGGGAAAGGGCAATGTGGTAAAATCATTACGCCTTTGTTGAACGAGCCCCCGCCTGGGCAGATACCTAGGTGGAATTTGAGGGCTAAGTGGGAGATGGCTTCTATACTTAATTTTTTCAATGTGAGTTTGGGGATGGAAATTTATCAATTTGGAAGGGATTTTTATTAGAAGACTCTTTGAAGGCTTGATTTCTGATGGAAGCTTGTTTCTTTTTGTGTGGATGCTAGGTATTTAGGCCACTTTTGAATATTACAATTGAGTTTTCCGCCGAGGAGTTAGAGACATCATTAATAACACCCAATGATACATTGAGTTATATACACATACCATTGCTAAAGGTTGGTTATTTTTTCCTTTCTTGCTTGTGCAAGATTAAAGCTTTTGCTGTTACTTGTTGTGTTCGAATATATGCTGATTCTTGCTCATTGTTGGGAAACTGTAGATTGTAAGAGAGTGCAACTGGGTATGAATGTATAGTCAGTATTGTTTCGGATGCAGTTACAGTGTTTTTTTAGCACTTAGATATTCAGTAGATATGGATTTTTCATCTAACACTAGGTAGTCTAAAATATAGTAACTGCGTTTGTTCTTGACAATTTAGATCTTTTTGCTTGTTTCTCTATGCTGGAGTGATGTTAGACAAAATCTAATGATGTCAATATGTCATGTATTGGACATTAATTATCACTATTTAGAAGGAACATGTTTATCTGATATAACTTGAAGAGCATGGAGTGTTTAAGCTTTAGTTAATGAGGTGCTTTGTTGACAGACATAGTCTAGCCTTCTATATCTGAAAATTTTATATTCCTAATTTCCTATGATGGAGCTAAAGGAGAAATTACTAAGCTGGTCTGTCTTCTTATAACTTACTGGAAGCTTTAGACTGGCCAATTTGAGTGCAATTTCATCTAGATTCAGAAGAGATAAATTTGGGAGCTTTTTTCCTGGCGCTGGAAGCATATAAGTCTTCCTCCTACATTTTATCTTGTTCTGACTTTGTTTCTCATTTATTTATCTATCTATCTAAATTTTACAGGCTAATATTAAGGAAATTTCCCGTAAAATGCAAAAAAAAAAAAACTCTGTTGGGAGAGTACTGTCATGTAGGATGGACATCCAGTTTGTTTATGGCGGCACTGCAACAATTTAGAGAAAAAAAAGTTTACTCATGTAGCCAAAGTTGCCCATGTTAGGAGCACTTTTCTCTGTAGGAACTCACCTTTTTTAATGGGTAGTCCAGTTCAAGGAAAGAAAATTTCTCAAGAGAAATTATTGCCCTTGGGAAAATACCATACATGGGGGAAGAAAAAGTATCCCCTAACAGTGATACAGCTTGAAAACTAAGTTTCTACAAAAATATAATTTTGAGCTAAGTGAAGCCTCCTTTATCATTGGAAGAACCGTGATACCCATGGTAGCTGTTACTTCGTATGTGGTAATGCCTTTTAACATAGTTGTGCTGCTTGTGCATATGAGATTAAGGACCGTTTAGGGCTCAGTTTAAACTAGCTTTTGTTAATTAAGACAATCAAATAAATGGTAAAATGAATATGGAGGCGATTGATTCTTGGGGAAAGCTAGATTAGTAGAAGTTTTAGGGTAGAAGTTATAGATAAAAAGAACTTGCAGATGATCTTACCCTTATTATAATCTGAAATAAAATTGTTTTCCGGGACTTAAGTCTATTGGCTAATTTTAGAAAGGATGTGATTTTTGCAAATGTGAGGGACTGAGGGCTGGTTTTTTCCAGATAAAGCTGGCCAAAAGTGTTGATTCTATGCTCTTATTTTCAGGAGTCTGTCAACCAAAATGCCAATTCCCTATACGATGACTGATTTTCTTGGCATTTGTTGATTGAATTCACCACTAGGCAAGAGCTATTGAACAGGCTTGTCTAATTTTTCTTTTTCAATGAGGCTTTGGAAATGAGTAAACATTTTCGTATCACTACTGACTACCTCCTATATGTTTTAAGCATGCATTATAGGAACTGAAATCTTATGCTTACAACTTCACCAAAGTATAACCACTTTCAGTGACAATTCTTTCTGAATCCTATCCCACTGGCCTAAGCAGCAAGGTGTAGTATTGAACAGTAGACCTATTATATATCCCTTTCAACTTGTTAATTTTAGCTTTTGCTTAGCAATTGATTCTGATCTTAGGGCTGACCTTTGTTGTTTAGGCATACTTTAATTGGTCTATTATTATTCCCCCCCCCCCTTTTCCTTCTAATTTATTTCTCTATCATTTTTCAATACACTCTTTATGCTAGGATCCTTTTTGTGATTTATACTCTTTATTCTTTTTTTCTTTTTTTTTACGTTCTTGGTTGCTAACTGTCTTTGCTTTTGTTTTGGAGGAGAGCATATTTCATATGCTTTAGCTTAGATTATGGCTGTCTTATTGTGTGCATTTTTACCACAAGAGTTGGACGTGATGACACGTATAGAGTTGTTTTTGTTAACTAAGAATCCAAGCATATGAAAGACGGAACTTCAGTATGATATTTCCATGATTTTGATCTTAATAGTGCAAAGTCACATAATCTTCTGCAAGTAGATATGTGTCATGAATTTACTGTATATCTCTGGTTTGAATTTGGTAGGCGATTCCTCCTGTCACCAGAATGGCTTGTGGACGGGAAACATGGGTTACAGTTCTGTGTAGGAAGTTAAGAGACTGGTGGCATTGGGTAAAGTGCATCACTTGCAGCTCTTTTTGCCATTAGGTTTGTTTCTTTGAGAATCTAATTTGTGCATCCAAATTGCAGGTTGCTGAGGGAGACTTGCCAATTGTTGCCGCACACGGGTGAGTCAAAATTTGATCGCTGATAAAAGTTCTATTATGAATTTGCCCTGCCCGTTTAAAGGCTTTCACTTGAAATTTGAAAATATAAATTTTGTTTACCTTAGGGCTGAAGTTGAAGCTTACAAGAATCTTGATCCTGCTGTTCGTGTTGTGATCCTAAAAGCTTTATGTGACATTCGTGTTGAGGTATGCTTTCAAATCAATTTTCTGAAAGTGCAAAAAAAAAATGTTGACATGCAAAGTGCAAATATATTGTTGACTTTTTTCTTAACACTTCCTAGGAAAAAAACCTGATTAGCCAATTTTATGAACAATGGTCCTTTTATCCCGGTGACAATGCCTGCATGTTCTTGACTTACTGTGATACATAGCTGGTCAGTAGCTATTGACTTACAACCCTAACGACATTGCCACCACGGCACCACCTGTGATTTAGGGGAAATTTTGGCTTCTATGATTTACGGATACCTTGCGTTTTTAAAATATAGGTCGAATTATACTGTCTTTGGCTAGAAATTGACAAGAGGATTTGTATCTGATAATGGCAATGCACAGCAAGAAGATATCAGGAGCTATATAGATGATAGCATGAAACATGGAATCCAGCTTGCAACGTTTCGTAAAGAACGAATTGGAGGTGATTCGCATGGGATATCCTACTGGTACAGTAATGCATGTGATAAGTTATAAAATTCCTTTTCTCTGAACATTCTGGATAGTAAATTTGGCATCTTTCAGGAAATTGTGGGTAACTAGTAGAGGGATATTCAAAGGTTTTCCCGGGTTTTCGTCATGTATTGAGTCCTTCACAACATTTACATTTTCCTGAATCATTCCCCTTGATGTTATTGATGCAGGTACGAGGATGATGCCATAATTGGTCATAGATTATATCGGGAGAAACGAAAAGTTGAGATGAAAAAAGCTAAGATAAAGGGGTCCAATGTTCTTCCTTGTACTACATATGAGTGGGAGACTGTTGCAACTAACTTGGATGAATTTCAAGATGTTTCAGTAAGTTACTAAGTTACATATCCTGCTCACGAGTCATGAATAGGGGTAATAGTCACACTGTGCTTGTTTTTCGTCGATTCTGCTTAAAGGTCTGGTCATTTGATTGTGACCCAAAACTTAAAAAAGAGGGGCAATTTAAGTTGTAACTTGTGAGACTCCGGTCTTTGGATGTCACCACTGTAGAAATTAGAGAACAAGAAGATGTTTAAAGTAGCTGTACATGCTATAGAAAAAGGCATTTAACCCATCCTTTTTTGGACCCAGCTTGAGTGTTTTCATGAAAAGTTTTGAACTTGATCCAAATACCCTACAAGGTCCTTTCATAACATATCTATTAAAAAACATTTTACTTCTCTTCCTTTAACCTTTTTTATTGTAAGATTTCCCTTTCCCTTTTGTTTTATTTCATTATATTTGGGGAAGGAGTCCGCCAATTTGAAATTTGACACCTGTTCTGTTGCCGCCACCTATGATTTCGCAGTACATGTCTTTTTGATTTTCTGCATGTGCTACTTTTGCAGGAGAAGTTGTTTACTAGCTTAAACAGAACAGAAGTTTCTCTTGGCAAGAAATTGAAGAATGATTTTCTTGTTGAGATTGAAAAGGTTCATAAGGTAACAACAAGTCCTTCATTGTAATCTTTTCACTTGTTATTTTCTCTGTCTGTCTGTCTGTCTCTCTCTCTCTCTCCATCTCTAGCCTCGTTTATTGCTTCTAGTATAGAATTTACATACTCGAATTGTTATTCTTGCTTCCCACTTGCATGCAACAGCGGAAAGAGAAGTTACTGAAAAAGCAGCAGAGAGAAGCTCTTCTACTTGATAATTTTGTAAACATGGATGGGCTTGTGGCTGGGCGTTCACTTCGTGACAGGAAACCTGTAACTTACACATTTGGTAAGAGGAATTTAGCTGCTGACTATCCAATTATTGCACAAACTTGTGAGCCTTGTGCTTACGAATCTGTTTTCTTGCCTTAGCATCGGATACTGAAGTACATTTCGTGGTACACTTAATTATGATGCCTTACTTATTCTAGTTTTGTATGGAAACCCTTGGATGTGCATGGCTGCAGCCACCTTTTTGTCTGTATTAATTTCCTCATATATGTACGAGCAGGTATTTATTTTGTTTATGTAGTTTTGCAGAACTTGTCACAATATTTAGAATCCACCTCATAGAAACTCTGATACATAACCACAAAATTGAGTGATCACAGATCAATTACTCTGTTAAATTATTAATAAATTTCTGTGCTATGACTAGTGAGGTTTTTTTTATCGGAAAGATGAGATTCTGTAAATTATGTACAATACCATATGAGTTTGTATTGAAAGTTCCAGAGTCATCTCTCGTTTACCTTTATAATCTTTTGAGATTTACAGTGTGAGTTACTTGAATCATTCTTACCCTGTACGATTTACTGGACTCTTCATGCTTGTACAGTATAACATGCTATAATTGCTGAAATTTTACCTTCAGTACTACATATCATGACTTCTGTAACTATGGAATTCGTGATATACTATTAATTTTATTGTATTCAAACAGCTCCATGTCTGATCCTTTCTGTTGTTCTATCTTGCAGATGACTTTGATCGCTCAATTAATGAGGCTATAAAGATAACCAAGTATGGTTTGTTTTCCCCATAATTCTTCCCTAACAAAAAAAAAGCATTCATCTTCAAACTTATTCTCTATCTCTAACCTATGCATCTCCATCAGGCAGAAGCAGCCATCCCCAGAACCTGGCGTGAAGAGAGAAGCATATGAAAGATCTGAACCAACTGTGAATGGTACATGGTCTGAACCTTCCCATGCACCCGACAACGTCTTTTTCAGCCCACCATCTCCTCCTGATTATGATGAAATGGACGAAGATCATAAATCTCAGGAAGACTTGGATCGGAGGTAGGCCCTTCTCTCCTGATTTTTTGTCACGCCTTTCTCATTGCGCACTTGCTGACTCGTGCCTTTTCATCTTTGTAGCAATAGAAGACGACGAAGACCGCAAAGGTATTCAGTCAAGGAGTTTGTTGAGGAGGCATCGGACAACGATCGAGATTTTGACACCGATGATGATATAGTTGGTGAGGCGGTCTATGACGATGAGTATCTAAGAAAGAAGAAGAGGAACAAGCTATCCAGCAGTTCTGAAGGAGATGAGGAGTATCACTGGAGTGATGAAAATGGAGAAGAGGAAGAAGAAGAAGAAGAAGAAGAGGAGGAGGAGGAGGATTCTTTAAGTATGAGTGAGGAAGAGGACAGTGACAGTGATATACCACAAAGGTTAAAGAAACTCCCGGGTCGTACTCGAAGAGAAACCAAGTCAAGATTGGTTGATGAGCTACAATCCGGGTTGAGGCGAAGCAAGAGGTCTACCAGAAACCGTATAAACTACCAGCAATATGAGATGTCAGAGTCTGATCATGACTCAGCAAAACAGGACAAGTCAAATGCGTCCGAGAATCACTCAGCTGGGAGCGGTAACGATGAATTCACAATGGAAAGCCCGGAATCCAACGCTTATGGTGAAGAAGGCTGTCTGGACAAAGTAGAAGAGAAACAGCAGCAACATCAACAAGGGCCTTTTGGTGAACCAACCAGTGTAAACCAAGAATTGGGTGAGCTTGGAAATACGCGTTTTCTCGACCTGAATGAAGCAGCACCCGGTTCCGGTTTTGACGATGGACCCGGTGCTTTGATGAAGGATTCAGGTAAAAATGACTCCTAGAAGCTCTCTTGTTTGGAAGTTATCCCATTCATTTTTTAGCCGTTGGTATTTGAGGAAGAAAAAAACGGAAAAGGACCTTAAAAAGAGATGAAGAGAAATTGTTGGTCAATGTACAATAACTCCCTCAAATGTTAACCTGAAATATTGTCCTCATAAAGACCCTGAAATCCACTGTGTATTGATGAAGATTAGGGTTTGGTTGGTTCTGTGGATAAAATCAACAGTTTCTTAGAAGCAGTTGGGATAAGATTTGTTGTAAAATGGAATTGAACCATCCTCCCAAATTATATAAGTGGCTCTTGTTTCATGAATTATTTGTTCAAATGCTGATATGCATTAGAAATATTTTGGTTCTTCTCCATTAGCTTATATATAAGAAGAAAAACCCAAAGTAGCTTAATTTTGCAATTCCCCTTTCAATGAGGTTAGCTATACGTATTGGTAACATTGATTTTGCAGGAAATACACATCAAAATACATTTTATAATACATATTATGTTTGTTTTTGGTAGTTTGCTGGAGGATTTGATGTAGAAACTATACATGTATTTGAGGAGTATATGATACTGAATGTTCAAAGCCTCTCCCTAGTGGCACATCAAAGTGTGTACATATAGGCCCTAACAGGCCTCCCTTCTAGGAGCCGGCCTTAACAGGCCTCCTATCCGACACTAGCCTCATCGGCAACCGCCTCACCGGCACCCGCCTCATCGGCATGCCGCCTCTCCTCGCTTTCGCCGGGAAGACGCCGGCCCTAGCAAATGCTCCATCAAGCCGCCATGGCCGACCGCTGCTATCGTCCACCGAATGCTCCTCCGAGCCTCCCTTGCCACCGCTCCGACCGAGCCCCTCTGCAATCCCTCGAATCCGCCGCCGTGAAGGCAAGTTTTGGGGTCTAAATCCATATCTGAAACTCCACCGAGCCTCCACCTCCCTGCCTAGATCTGCCCGGTCTGGACCTCCGCGGTGGTGCTGGTTTAGTTGTCGTCGCCGGTTGTATAGCTCCTGGTGCCTCCGACCCTGTGCCTGGCTTCCACACTGCTCATGAGAGTGAAGCCCCGTTAATGGAGCCCAATGCCGTGAGCGGAGGCGGTGCGGTGGATGGGGGTCGCCGGGATGTTGCTGGCCTCTGGCGACCACATCCGTGCTTGAGGCTCTGACCCTCCTTTTGTTTCGTGTTCAACCCCCTTCTTTTCTCCTTGCTTCTTCCGATACATCCTTTGTTGATAGAGCTTTCTCAAGCAGCGAACCGAGTTGTAGCTCCGGACAAGGTCGAGGTTGACCATCTTTCCGGCGGCGCAGTTTTCTGTGTTTTACTCACCTCGTTATTTGGGTTGTTTTGCTTTATTTTTCATGGTTTGTATTTGTTGTTTTTTTCTGCTCTTTGTATGCTTTTGTTGTCTTGTCGGTCTCTCCGACAACCGAGTTTCTCGGCCTCTCAAAGTTGCTTCGCTTGTAACTTTGAATTCTTATCTTATCGAAAAGAAGAAGAAAAAAGTGTGTGCATATAGCCTACTTTAGATTATGGACTTTAACAGATAAAATAATTTTAACAAGAGCCAAAGATTTAGTGAAACCCATTGGACAAATCATATGAGCTTATTGTATTTTTTTTTTTTGGTCCATAGGAGGCACTTAGGTAATTACAACGGGGGAGGGGATTCGAATCCATGACCTCATGATCACGAGGTGTCATGCTTGTCAATTAACCTGGAAAGACTTGATAAGCTTATTGTATCTAATCTATCTGTCTACAAAGTGTGCATTCCTGCACATGACACATTAAAATTCATGTGTACACAACATAACAACTAGACCTGATCAAACACGGATCCGGTTCAGAATATACCTATTTTTCCGGGTCAGGCCCACTATGCGGGTTGTTAATTATGTCCGTACTTGTCGGGTATCCGGGCTGTAGTTTTCTGTTTTTGTTTTTTTAAAAGGATTTTTAATGTTTATGCAAAAATTGACATATATAAGAGGGAAAAAATGTATTATACTTAGAGGCAAAAAGTATATTCGAAAACAAGACACTTTGAATTTGGGATATAATCATATAAAGTAAACTCTTACCCTTGTCCAAGCCCGTATTGTTTGTCGGGCAGGTGTATAAGTCAAGCGGGCCAACCCGTTTTTGCCCAGGTCAACAACTAAGATGATCTGTTTGAGAGATTACCAATAATCACCACATGAACAAATTCCATCATGAAACCATTTGGGCCGTTTGGCCCAATATGTGTTTCGATGCTCTTGCGCCCACTGTGCCAACCCTATCTCCTGTCTGTGTAAGAAGATGGGCCACGTGACGTTGAGAAGGCACGTGAGAGGCTCCCATTGCAAAGCCCTCTGTGAAACCCTAATTGCTCGAAGTGTTGTTGGCTTGGCGATTGGGCTTTAGATTTAATTCTTGTAATGTGATAAGACTTAATTCATTACGATTGTTCATTATACAAACCCTATTCCCTCCCGACCTTAAATACCATAGTTTAGTATGTATGGAAATGGTATTAAAGCTCTCATTTATTATTTTGCTTCCATAAATCTGGTTATGAACATGTACTACTTGTTAGGTACTTTTTCCTTTCAAATTGTAAATGATCGACTACATTTAAAAATGAAGTTGGGTATGGAAGTACGGTGAATCAATCATTTGGGCTACTATACTAGAATTCATGCTTGACTAGATATTTTAAAATCTTTTGGATAATATTTTTAATTAAATAAATTGGTTTTTTATTACAAATAATTGTGTAAAATACTTTACAATATCAATAAAAGCGAAATTTACCCCTAGTATGTGAGACATAATGCTACACAAATATTTTCTCATATATTCATCTCAAATTTTCCCTTATGATCTAAGAATTAAATCTAAGCCCGAAATTATCCAAAAATTATTATTTTTTAATAAAAATCATGCATCTCCTAATAAGAAGGCTTGGGAGAAGAAGAGGACTTAATTAGATGGTGATTTATATACTTGATCAAGAAAGAAATCTCACAAATTGCCGTTCAAGAAAACAATGATTAAGTTTAACATATACTGTGAATAAAATTGGCTGATGCTATATGTCCGACAAAATTTTCTTATTCGCACGACATTTTGTACGCTAGAAAATGGCGTACGCCATCATATTGCGTATAGATTAAAATATGTATAAATTATAAGATTATATGTATTTTGATTATTTTTAAAAAAAAATAAGTAAAAATCTCTACGCTAGAATCTGGCATAGCAGTCCAGATTAGGGTCGGCCCAACTTATACGTATTTTCGAAATTTGGCTCCTACGCCAGATTCTGGCGCAGGATTATTTAAAAAAAAAAATTTTAACATTTTTTTAAAGTTTTTAAACATTTTTTTAATAAAAAAAAGTTTTAAAACATTTTTTAAAAAAAAAGTTTTTAAACATTATTTAAAAAAAAGTTTTTAAACATTTTTTTTTAAATGAATTTTTCCCCTTCTTTCTGGTCGCAACCAAGTGAAAAATATGCACACGATTTCGTGTCTAAACGGACATGAATCTGTGCACGTAGCTTAGCAGCATGGTTTCGTGCGCATAAGCTACGTGCCCAAGGGTAAAATAGGCATTTTTGAAAAGTTTGGACAAAACCTGTCCGCGTACATTACGCGCACAAAGTGATGTGTGATATTTCAAAAAAATACAAGGTTACCTGGTGCGCGTAGCTTACGCCAACCAAAAAAATCACTTTTTTTCCATAATCATGTAGAGAATTTCAATACGAGTCTGTACATATAAAATTCGTCCAAAACGGACATCGTTTGCCCCTCCAAAAGCCCAAAACACGAAGTCTTTCTATCCATTTTTTTTTATTTGGTGCCCGACATATAGTGCATTTTAGTGAAATTTTTTGAATTTTTCTACTATAATTTTGTATAAAATTTTAATATGAGTCCGTACATATAAAATTCATCCAAAACGGATATCGTTTCCCCCTCCAAAAACGATATCCAAAACGGATATCATTTTTCCCCTCCAAAAAGCCCTCTTTTGAGTAGGGACTTAGACGGATATCATTTCCCCCTCCAAAAAGCCCCTCCATTAAACCCCTCTTTTGAGTTGGGGCTTAAAGATGAGGCTTAAATGAGGGCTTTTTGAGTTTAAGCCCCAACTCAAAAGAGAGGTTTAATGGAGGGGCTTTTGATCCCAAATTATATTTATATTAAATTATAATTATGTCATTATATTAAGTTATCAAAATATCATTTATATTAAATTATTAAATATACCATTTATATTAAATTATAAAAAAATTGATTTTATATTAAATTTCAATTACATGTTGTATTTTAGGTGAATTAAAAGAAAGGAAAAAAACCGCGGGCGCGGCCTTGGAAGAACTCAGCTAAGATGCCAAGAAGCAAAGCCGCGATGGTATATAAGTGTAACTATATGAAATATAATAAAATACTATAGTATATAAGTGTAACTATGTGAAATATAATATAATGAAATGATATAGTATATAAGTCTAAGTATACTAGATTTAATGAAATACTATAGTATATAAGTGTTACTATATGAAATATAATAAAATACTATAGTATATAAGTCTAAGTATACTAGATCTAAAATACTATAATACATAAGTGTAACTATATGAAATATAATGAAATACTATGGTACATAAGTGTAACTATATGAAATATAATGAAATACTATAGTATATAAGTATAACTATATGAAATTTAATGAAATACTATAGTATATAAGTATAACTATATGAAATTTAATGAAATACTATAGTATATAAGTGTAACTATATGAAGTTTAATGAAATACTATAGTATATAAGTGTAACTATATGAAATATAATAAAATACTATAGTATATAAGTGTAACTATATGAAATTTAATGAAATACTATGGTATATAAGTGTAACTATATGAAATTTAATGAAATACTATAATACATAAGTGTAACTATATGAAATATAATGAAATACTATGATACATAAGTATAACTATATGAAATATAATGAAATACTATAGTATATAAGTGTAACTATATGAAATTTAATAAAATAGTATAGTATATAAGTGTAACTATATGAAATTTAATGAAATACTATAGTATATAAGTGTAACTATATGAAATTTAATGAAATACTATAGTATATAAGTGTAACTATATGAAATATAATGAAATACTATATTATATAAGTATAACTATATGAAATTTAATGAAATACTATGGTATATAAGTGTAACTATATGAAATTTAATGAAATACTATCGTATATAAGTGTAACTATATGAAATATAATGAAATACTATCGTATATAAGTGTAACTATATGAAATATAATGAAATACTATCGTATATAAGTGTAACTATATGAAATTTAATGAAATACTATAATATATAAGTGTAACTATATAAAATATAATGAAATACTATAATATATAAGTGTAACTATATGAAATATAATGAAATACTATGTATATAAGTGTAACTATATCAAATATAATGAAATACCATAGTATATAAGTGTAACTATATGAAATATAATGAAATACTATAGTATATAAGTGTAACTATATGAAATATAATAAATACTATAGTATATATGTGTAACTATATGAAATATAATGAAATGATATAGTATATATAAGTCCAAGTATACTAGATCTAATGAAATACTATAGTATATAAGTCTAAGTATACTAGATCTAATGAAATACTATAATACATAAGTGTAACTATATGAAATATAATGAAATACTATGGTACGTGTAACTACATGAAATATAATGAAATACTATATTATATAAGTATAACTATATGAAATACTATGATATATAAGTGTAACTATATGAAATATAATGAAATACTATGATACATAAGTGTAACTATATGAAATATAATAAAATACTATGGTATATAAGTGTAACTATATGAAATTTAATGAAATACTATAGTATATAAGTGTAACTATATGAAATTTAATGAAATACTATGATACATAAGTGTAACTATATGAAATATAATGAAAATACTATAGTATATAATGAAATACTATAGTATATAAGTGTAACTATATGAAATATTATAGTATATAAGTATAACTATATGAAATATAATGAAATACTATAGTATATAATGAAAATACTATAGTATATAAGAAAATACTACAGTATATAAGTATAACTATATGAAATACTATAGTATAGTATATTCACGTTAAATATAAAGAAAAACTATAGTATATAAGTATAACTATATAGTACACTTATGTACTATAGTATTTCATTAGATCTAGTATACTTAGACTTGTATATTATAGTATTTCATTAAATCCAGTATACTTAGACTTATATACTATAGTATTTCATTATATTTCATATAGTTATACTTATATACTATGGTATTTCATTATATTTCATATAGTTACACTAATATACTATAGTATTTCATTATATTTCATATATTATAGTACACTTATGTACAATAGTATTTCATTAGATCTAGTATACTTAGACTTATATACTATAGTATTTCATTAAATTTCATATAGTTACACTTATATATTATAGTATTTCATTATATTTCATATAGTTACATTTATATACTATAGTATTTCATTATATTTCATATAGTTACACTTATCTATCAAAGTATTTCATTATATTTCATATAGTTACACTTATGTATTATAGTATTTCATTAGATCTAGTATACTTAGACTTATATACTATAGTATTTTATTATATTTTATATAGTTACACTTATATACTATAGTATTTCATTAAATCTAGTATACTTAAACTTATATATACTATATCATTTCATTATATTTCATATAGTTACACTTATATACTATAGTATTTCATTATATTTCATATAGTTACACTTATATACGATCACGGCTTTGCTTATTGGCATCTTAGCTGAGTTCTTTCAAGGCCGCGCCCACGTTTTTTCTTTCTTTCAATTTACCTAAAATGCAATATGTAATTGAAATTTAATATAAAATCAATTTTTTTATAATTTAATATAAAGGGTATATTTAGTAATTTAATATAAAGGATATTTTGATAACTTAATATAATGACATAATTGTAATTTAATATAAATGTAATTTGGGACCAAAAGCCCCTTCATTAAACCTCTCTTTTGAGTTGGGGCTTAAATGAAGGCTTAAACTCAAAAAGCCCCCATTTAAGCCCCTCTTTAAGGGGTGCTCTAATATATAAGTATAAATATATGAAATATAATAAAATACTATAGTATAAACTATAGTATATAAAGTTTTTATTTTCGATTTTTGGCTTTTTGGAGGGGAAAACGATATCCGTTTTGGATGAATTTTATATATACGGACTCGTATTAAAATTTTATACAAAATTATAGTAGAAAAATTCAAAAAATACCAAAAAATTTAACTATAATGCGCTATATGTCGGGCACCAAATAAAAAAAATGGGTAGGAAGACTTCGTGTTTTGGGCTTTTGGAGGGGCAAACGATGTCCGTTTTGGGCGAATTTTATATGTACGGACTCGTATTGAAATTCTCTACATGATTATGGAAAAAAAATAATTTTTTTGGTTGGCGTAAGCTACGCGCACCAGGTAACCTTGTATTTTTTTTAAATATCACTCATCACTTTGTGCGCGTAATGTACGCGGACAGGTTTTGTCCAAACTTTTCAAAAATGCCTATTTTACCCTTGTGCACGTAGCTTATGCGCACAAAATCATACTGCTAAGCTACGCGCACAGATTCACATCCGTTTAGACACGAAATCGCGTGCATATTTTTCACTTGGTTGCGACCAGAAAGAAGGAAAAAAATTCAATTTTTTTTTTTAAAAAAAATGTTTAAAAACTTTTTAAAAATGTTTAAAAATTCAATTTTTTTTAAAAAAATGTTTTAAAACTTTTTTTAAACAAAAATGTTAAATTTTATTTTTTAAAAAAATCTAAAATTTTTTTTATTAAATTTTTTTAATATTTTTTTTAATAATCCTGCACCAGAATCTGGCGTAGGAGCCAAATTTCAAAAATACGTATAAGTTGGGCCGACCCTAATATGGGCTGGCCCAATCTATACGCCAGAATATGGCGTATAGATTTATACTTATTTTTTTTAAAAAATAAATCAAAATACGTATAATCTTATAATTTATACATATTTTAATCTGTACGCAATATAATGGCGTACGCCATTTTCTAGCGTACAGAATGTCGTGCGTACAGAAAAAAAAAGAGGCACATATAGTCGCCTCGTTAAATAAATAAATAAACACGATTACTATTCGGCGCATAGGCAAAATTGCCTTTCAGCGCATAGGGTCGCCACGTTACGTGTGGAGTGGCTCCACACGTAACGTGGGGTAATTTTTTTTTTTAATCCACACGTTACGTGTGGTATTTTTTTAAACATCACGTAAAAAAATGTCTAAAACTTATATATATATATTTTTATCAATGTTAAAATGTTAGGAAATTAGTCCTAACTGGATGGAGGATGCTGGTTTGAGAACGTGAGCTGGTTTTTTTTGTCTCCATGAAGGTTCAAGCTAGCGTACTTTTTTATCTGACATTTGATCATTTCAAGGCTTAATACATCATTACTTATACGCCCTGCTTATTGCTGTGCACATCTTAAGCATTCATTTTTTGTTCATGTATGTAGTATTGGGTAAGTCTGACACTGGTCAAGCTTGGAGTATTAAAAATTTGAGGTTATAGAAAGAAAACTTCTTAGTAAAATATATATATTTTTGTTTAGAATTGACTCTTAATTTTCCAGCTAAGATACTTCATATTACAATCATTGCTCATATCACATTTTGTCTTTTTTGGGGTCCTGTGACACCCTAAATCCCATGCCCTAGAAAACCCTAGGGTAAGTAGGGTTTCAGATTTAAGGTTTTTAAAACCATATTATTTTCATACCCTATCATGCTTGTAGCACATAGGGAGTTCATACCACATTTTGTCTTTTTAGGGGTCATGTGACACCCTAAATCTCATGCCCTAGAAAACCCTAGGGTAAGTAGGATTTCAGATTTAGGGTGTCACAAGACCGCAAAACAAGACAAAAAGTGGTATGAACTCCATATGTGCTACAAGCGTGATAGAGTATGAAAATAATATGAACCGCAAAACAAGACAAAAAGTGGTATGAACTCCATATGTGCTACAAGCGTGATAGGGTATGAAAATAATATGGTTTTGAAAACCCTAAATCTGAAACCCTACTTACCCTAGGGTTTTCTAGGACATGTGATTTAGGGTGTCACAGGACCCCAAAAAAGACAAAATATAGTATGAACTCCCTATGTGCTACAAGCATGATAGGGTATGAAAATAATATGGTTTTAAAAACCCTAAATCTGAAACCCTACTTACCCTAGGGTTTTCTAGGGCATGGGATTTAGGGTGTCACAGGACCCCAAAAAAGACAAAATGTGGTATGAACTCCCTATGTGCTACAAGCATGATATGGTATGAAAATAATATGGTTTTAAAAACCCTAAATCCGAAACCCTACTTACCCTAGGGTTTTCTAGGGCATGGGATTTAGGGTGTCACAGGACCCCAAAAAAGACAAAATGTGGTATATTGTAATATGAAGTATCTTAGCTGGAAAATTAAGAGTCAATTCTAAACAAAAATATATATATTTTACTAAGAAGTTTTCTTTCTATAACCTCAAATTTTTAATACTCCAAGCTTGACCAGTGTCAGACTTACCCAATACTACATACATGAACAAAAAATGAATGCTTAAGTTGTGCACAACAATAAGCAGGACGTATAAGCAATGATGTATTAAGCATTGAAATGATCAAATGTCAGATAAAAAAGTACGCTAGCTTGAACCTTCATGGAGACAAAAAAAATCAGCTCACGTTCTCAAACCAGCATCCTCATCCAGTTAGGACTAATTTCATAACATTTTAACAATGATAAAAAAATTTAAGTTTTAGACTTTTTTTTACGTGATGTTTAAAAAAAAAAAATTACTTTTTTTTTATATAAAAAAAATACCACACGTAACATGTGGATTAAAAAAAAATAAAAAAATTACCCCACATTACGTGTGGAGCCACTGTACACGTAACATGGCGACCCTATGCGCTGAAAGACAATTTTGCCTATGTGCCGAATAGTAAGGCCCTAAATAAATGGAGGGAAATGCCAATCAATGACAACAAAGGGATCAGAGCTCGCCCTCCTGATCCCCATTGAAATACAACAGACTTAACCACCATCACAAGGCGCGTGTTTCCACTCTCACAGTCCAATCAGGCGCCTTTTCTGCTATCCGAGTATCCCTAAGAGCACCATTTAATGGTGGGCTTATTGGAGAGGCTTATTGGGGGCTTTTTGCCAATAAGCCTCTCTAATAAGCCCCACTCATTTTTTCAACTTTAGTGGAGGGCTTATTGAAGGGGCTTATGGAGTATATTAAATTACAATTATACCCTTTTATTTATATCAAATTACAATTATACCTTTATATTAAATATTTAATATATTCTTGATATTAAATATTAAATATATTATTTATATTAAATATTTAATGTATTTTTTATATTAAATATTTATATATATATTATTAAGTATTTAAATATTTAATATATTATTTATATTAAATATATTTTTATATTAAATATTTATATAAAGAATATGTTATATATTTATATAAAGAATATATTAAATATTTAATATCAAGAATATATTAAATATTTAATATAAATAAAAAAATATAAATGAAGAGCGAATAATAGACTTGAAGAAAATTAAGGATAAACATATATATTAAAACAACAAACTAAAACAAATTAACAAAAGAGGGTTACAAAAGAACAACATAAACTAAAGTAAATTACCGAATTGAAAGACAAACTTAAACAAATTATCAAATTGAAAGACAAACTGAAACAAATTACCAAATTAAACGACAAATATCATTACATGATACATAACTCAATAACTTTTTTGGAAAAAAGCACAAGAAAGTCCATAATCTTCGCCATGTAGTCGCCAAATGTTTGCCTTCAAATCTTCCTGAAGATGGAGGTGTGTAATTGAATTCCGAAGTGCCCTCGTCCGTTCCAGGTAGTTTCTCATATTCGGTGGTGTATCGGTGGAGTATGTCCAATTCGGGACATTCGCCGATGATGTCTCTCCACTTATCTCTTCGTCATACTCTGGGATTTCGTATCCATGATGGCTATAAGAATCTCGCTCATCTTCTACGATCATATTATGCATAATGATACAAGCTCTCATTATCTTTCCAATCTTCACAAGATCCCAATAGAGTGCTGGGTTACGAACTATTGCAAATCGAGATTGCAATACTCCAAATGCTCTTTCCACGTCTTTACGAACAGCCTCTTGGTGTTGGTCAAACAACTTCGCTTGAGGGCCTTGAGGAAGCCGAATTGATTGGACAAATGTGGCCCATTGCGGATAGATGCCATCAGTGAAATAATATCCCATGCTGTATTCACCTCCCATTATTGTGAAATTAACGTTTGGAGCTCTACCTTCCAAAACGTCATCAAAAACAGGAGATTGATCAAGAACATTAAGATCATTAGACGTACTTGCTACCCCGAAAAATGCATGCCAGAACCACAAGTCGTATGATACAACAACCTCCAAAATGATTGTCGAATGGCCATGTCCACGGGTATATTGACCTTTCCATGCAGTTGGACAATTTTTCCACCTCCAATGCATACAATCAATGCTACCCAACATCCCAGGAAATCCACGAGACTCCCACACACTTAGTAGGCGTTGTGTGTCTTTTGCTATTGGACGCCTCAGATACTCATCACCAAAAAAGGTAATGATTCCATCGACAAAATGCTCCAAGCTTGACCTTGCGGTTGCTTCAGAAAGACGAAGATACTCATCACTCGTATCAACTGCAATTCCATAAGCCAACATACGCAAAGCGCTAGTACATTTCTGCAATGCAGATATGCCAAGCCTACCCACTGCATCTGGCCTTTGTTGAAATAAACTCCATACCATTCTCCAACCTTTCCACAATGCGCATGAAAAGTGCCTTGCACATTCTGAACCTACGTCGGAACATATGATCTGGATAAGTTGGTTGGTCGGAGAAATAATCTTTGTAAAGTTGTTCAAAGCCTTGTTCCCTTCCTCTATCAATGTAATTGCGACGAGATCTCCTACGTGAACTTTCTGCTTGTGCTTTGTATTTGCGTTGTAGAGCGCGTTCTTGAACTTCATTAGCCGCATCAATAGCTTCTTGTAAAATTCTTTGGTACTCATCATCGCCAGAGCTTGAGGAGTTTGAAGATGAACTAGACATTTGTAGAGATTAGGGGTTTTAAGGAAATTTGATGATGAAATAAATGCTTGTATGTCCTCACTTATATAGATCTTTGAGGGCATTTGAAGTTGGCAGAGAAAGCAATAATTCACATGGCAACTTGCATATCATTATTGCTTTAGTCTAAAAATTGAAAAAAGTAGATGCTTCACATGCTATGTTTGCAAAATTATTGCTTTCTCTGCCAACATCACATGTCAACTTGCATATCATTATTGCTTTAGTCCAAAAATCGAAAAAAGTAGATGCTTCACATGCTATGTTTGCAAAATTATTGCTTTCTCTGCCAACATTACATGCCAACTTGCATATCATTATTGCTTTAGTCCAAAAATTGAAAAAAGTATATGCTTCACATGCTATGTGTTTGCATCATTAATGCTTTCTCTGCCAACATCACATGCCAAGTTGCAGAATTATTGCTTTATCTGCATTATTTCAAACCATACCAACTTGCATATCTGCCAACTTCACATGGCAACTCTGAGGAGTTGTCACATCCCAACCACGACTTGCATATCATTATTGCTTTAGTCCAAAAATTGAAAAAAGTAGATGCTTCACAATACATTAAGACAAGTGCATTACAAGATTGAAATATGCATAAACAAGATTGAAACATGTATTACAAGATTGAAATATGCATAAACAAGATTGAAACATGCATTACAAGATGAAACATGTATTACAAGATGAAACATGCATAAAAAAAGATTAAAACATGCATTACAAGATCAAACATGCATTGGGAAATCAAAACATACAAGTCTGAAAATAAAACCATCACATGTTAGAGAGTTCTTTGAACAACTTTTGTTTGGCAGCTTCTCCATCCTCTCCAAGATTAGTTTGTGCTGACATCCACTGGAGCAAATCCCACTTCTGCTGGAAAACCGCCCTCTTATTCTGTTCATTCTCCATTGCCAATTCATGAGCTTGCTTCTCCCTCTTGCGGGCCTCCTTTGCCATTTCCAATTCATGCGCTCTACTAAGCCACCCATCTTTTATTTTTACCATCTCGATAGCACGCTCATCCTCTTGATCACAACTTGTAGATGCCGCTTTTTCCCCCTTGCGTTTAGCGGCCTTGATACCCTCTGGACGCTCAATAGTATGACCACTGAAACCACTTGTCGGAGTATTTGCATTTAGAGTATCACCTTCCACATCAGACCTCGATCTCTTTGAGATTCCTGTACTTCCTGAGCTTGGATTGTTCTTGTTGATCTCTTTCATAAAATATTGACTCCATTTTGGCTCATCTTTAAGAACTCTCCATGCATCCTCATAGGAAAAATCCTTCTTGTTGAAAGCAGCATAATATGATTTAGCCTTAGTAATAACGTCGGCCTCTGACTCTCCACTGCCTCTGTCTCTACTAGCCTTTGCATAGAAGCCATTGAAACTTTGTGCACATTTGTTGATGATTTGCCATCTATTCTTACAACTTTTCTCATCTCGAACTGGTTGGCCTGGTTGTTTATGCTCATTCCAGTAGGCTGAAACTCGCTTCCAGAATGAGGCTGAGGACTGATTTGTGTTTCTTATTGGGTCCTTGCTGGTGTTTAGGAACCCACTGATGAGGATCATATCTTCAGCCTGACCCCATGTGCTTCTTGGGGATCTAGTGGAGCCACCGCCACGACCCCGACCACGACCCCGACCACGACCATGACTAACATGTTGAGTTTCTTGGGGTGAATCCTCAAGAACTTCAGGTTGTGTACTAAAATTTGGTTCATACATGGATTGATATCCACCTCCGATTGTGGCTTGACCTTGTGAAAGGAGACTCGCATAAAATGGCATACTCGGATCATAAGAATCTAATGACAAATCTTCAAAGTTATTTGGGTAGTCAGGTTGGTTTGGATTCACGGTGAGAGATTTAGAAGAGAAGAAAAGCTTGAAAAGAGAGATATTGGATATTGTGAGTTTTACAATGACCAATGCAACTTATTTATAGGGCAAAAATCTTATCTAATTCTCCATCATAATTTAATATGAATAATTTTACCTAATCTTACCTAATCTTATTAAATATCATTTCAAATTAAATTAATTCATACATGCCAATTTATTAAATTAGTGTATATTTATATTTTAGTTAGTATATTTTTTTAGTTTAAACTATCCATAATATCATTTTATTGTAAATAAATTAAATGAGTGTATATTAAAACTTGTCTAAATAATCTTAGTTAGTACATTTTTATACTTTTAAATATCCATAATTTCATTTTAATGTAAAGAAATTAAATTAGTGTATATTTATATGTTAAACCACCATAAATAATATTAATATCATTTATTTTCAATTAATAATATACAAAATACAATAAAAAATATCAAAAATATTAGAAACATAATCATAATGGGTGTCTATGGATAGAGAAAAATGCAATTAGAATTATAGTAATTTTTTTAAATGTAACATAATAAAAATATTTCGATTTTAAATTCATAAAATCGAACGGCCAGCGAAAATCGCTGGCCGTTCGATTGGGCGCCACATGGCGTCATCTGGGCCGCGTTGGCGCGCCCAGTAAGATGGCGCCACGTGGCGCTGCTTAAAGCAAGCATCCGTTTGGCTGCTTGCTTTAAGCGACGCGTTTTGGCCCTTTTATGGCCAAAACGCGTCGTTTTGACTCGTTTTCAGCGTTTTTTTTTTGGGTTTTCACGAATCTCCGATTTTTTTTGTAAAACAACCAAACGCTGCCTTAAAATAAGCCGGAGGGGATGGGGCTTAATATTTGGCCAAATTTTAAGCCTTCTCCAGGGGCTTATTCAACAGTAGTAATATTTTAATAAAAAAAATGCAATAAGCCCCTCCAAAAGCCTTGCGTTGCGGATGCTCTTATACTTAGACCTTGTCAATTGGGTGATTTGGTGTGTCGGGCTCGAGTCATGTTGGATTCGGGTTAAATCGGATTTAGATTGATCGGTTTGTTAAAATTTTTGGGTCGGGTTTGGGTTGACTTGACGGGTCAAACATGATATTTTATTATTATTATTATTATGATTTTGATTTCTAATAATATAATTAATATTATTTAATTATTTAATAAAGTATATTAAAATATTTAATATGAATGGAATAAAATATACGAAATAACGGGGGCCTGTGAGCTCGGATTTGCGTTCGGGTTGAGTCGAGTCGGGTTTGGGTCCTTCTTGACCCAGTGACGTTCGAGTCGGGTCTCGAGCCAGAAAATTCGGACATGGTCGGGTTTTCGGATCGGGTCAATTTTTGACATGTCTACTTATACTCCCTCGTTCCATAATAAGTGATATCTTATAAGTTAAAGTGCATTAAATTGAATTAATTTATTATTTGATACAATTCAATATATTATAAGACATTATATTTATGGGTAATAGTTCGAACACACTTAACTATTATTTTAATTTTTAATTTTTTGTTTAAAAATATTTGTCATTCTAGAGTTTTATAATACTCTGTATTATTTATTGGTGAGTTACAAAACTTACAATGTATGTTATTGAAAATCTGCAAATATTAATACTTTTTATGTAAATTCTTTTTATTTGTTAATTAATAAATAGATAAATAGTTATTAAGTTATAGTGTTTATAATTTTTTTATAGGATTTTAGTTTAATTATTACATTTCTTAATAGTTATGTCAAAAATTAAAATGACAAGTATTATTAAACGGTTGAAGTTATTAGTTATTCCATTACTTTCAAATTATATTTAATTATATTATCTTTAAAACAAACAATATAGCATAAGATATCGTGACTCTTTATAGCATGTGTAATTGTGTTTATAGACACACACTAGAATTTTTATGTGCAGTAAATACGTCAATTGTTTATTTATATTAACTTTTTTAATAATTAATTTCAACTTAAAAAAAAGTTTATAAATTATTTTCAATTTTAATTTTTTAATTCACGGACATGTTTAATTTAAAGTGATGTCTCTTTATTTTAAATAATATCATATTGCTATCTAAATCCAAAATTCCTCCTAAATCATGAAAATCTTATCTCACTTCACATTTGTTGTCTATGAAAGAAATCCTTAAACCAATTGAAAAATGAAAATATATCTCATATAGTATTATTCTATACTCAACTTTAAAATAAAACACATATATTTTCTTATCTCTCATAAAAATTAAAGTCGGTGATCTTATCACCGACTAGAAAAAACGAATGGTGAATCTAGCTTTGGCTATATTTTCCGGAACAACAAAGGTGAACCTACTTTTATCTTCGGGGATAAATGTGGTACATCAACCCCATTAAAAACGAAAACGCTTGCGGTAAGAAATGCCATGGTAAAGGCCTATGAATTAGGCATTACTGACATACAACTTGAATGCGATAACCTGACCGTTGTGAATGTCCTAAACCAAATTTGGCACTGTCCATGAGATATTGAAATGATTATTTCTGATATCCTGTGTGTTTTATAACTTTTATCTTCAGTGCAAATTTCTCATGTCTTCCGGGAAACAAATGTGGTGGCCGACTTCATCGCTAAGGAGATCCAACTTAGTTCCTTGGAAGATGTTCAAACTAGTTCAGAATTTGTAATTCTCATCCGAAAAGATGCTATAGACTGAGAAAACGACTCTTATGTGATTTTCAGTCTAATTTTTACTTAATCAAAAAAAAAAAAAAATCTCATGTACAGTAAGTCTTTGTAAAAAGTTTAGCAAGTGGCCTTACGTGCTACTTACATTTGGCTCTTTCTATTGTTGACATATGTAAAAAACTTCCTACAACTCTCATTCCATACCCCAGAATCCCATTACTCTTCATGTTTCTCTACTTTTTTTTATTGTTTCATGCAATACAATTTTTTTTTCTATTTAATTATAAATACTTAATTTTCAAAATTTATTTAAAAAATAATATAATATTATTTTAATGGAATAACCGTATATTTTATGTAATAGAATAAATAAACAAATTCTATTTTTCGGAATACTTATTTTTTCACTACAGTTATTTAATGTTATTTTTCAAGAATATAACTTTCGATAATATTATGTTTCTTCATGCCTACCTACATATTTTATTCACTTACTTATTATTATCTCGATTTATATTGAATCAGTGAATTTTACATGTGTTAAAACATATATAAAATCGACGAAACTTAATTAAATGTATGTATTTAAACTTATATAGAATCGATTAAAGTTAATTGAAACTACAGGTGTATGACACCCGGTCTATACTATTTATTATGTAATTTTCTTAACTTTATTTTAATATTTAAATTAAAATAACCATGAAGACTGACGACCATAGTTTTTGAAAAAGCAAAAACTTTACTGAGTATTCTTTAGTTCGTAATGTATTGTTTAGACCCCCACGTGGCAGGTCAACAGAGCGCGTGAGAAGCCTTATCCCCGGTCAAGGCGAGTGGGGTTGATCAGATCTGATCTGCCTAAACAAAAACAAAAAGATTTTTTAATAAAATAATATTTTTCAAAAAGAAACATTTTCACACAACTGAACTGGATCCTCCAGGAAAGCTTCTCCTCCTCTTCGGCTCTTCCTATTCTTCTTCTGCTTCTGCTAACCTGCGCCAAAGATGCGCACTTTACCACTCCACTCCCCCTCTCCTTTTCTTCTACAGGCGCAGATCACTGTTCCTCACTCCACGTGCGCACTTTATCCTGCCACTCCCCTCAGCTCCTCCTCTCCATATAACCACCGTATTTCCCCTTACCCCAATTTCGCTTTCTAACCTAATGGCGGTTTGATCTCTTAATTTCCGGTTAACACAAGGAATTGGGGGATTTTGGAGTTTGTTTTTCTTACTTTTGCTTGTTTCTCTGTGAATTTCGCTTAGAATTCGAAACAAGCGCTTGGATTCTGAAGATTTTTGCCGAATTTCAACGGACTCAGCTCCGGATTTGGATGTGAGAAGTTTGTAGTTTTGTGGGGAGAGAGAGAGAGAAGGAATGGATCCTCCGTTGATCAGTGAAGGTTCATTCGCCACGGCGAATCCTTCGCTTGCAGAAATTTGGCCGTTCAACGGCGGCGGACGAGGTGGCGCGGTTGGGGATATGAGCGGACTGTTGGGACTGAGAATGGCCGGCGACGGCGGGGGTTTTGGGGCGGGCATGATGGGCGGGTTTGTTGACGCAGCCGGCGACGGCGTGGTGAACCGTGACGGTTCGATTGAGGAGTCAACCGTGACGGAACAGAGCGGAAGCGGCGGCGGCGGTGGGGGGAGGAAGAGGAGGGCAATGGCTCCGGAGGATGAGTCTTCCAAGATGTTCTCTGCTACTCCTACCACTACTACCAACAGTGACAATGAATTGGTACATTCTTGATTTTCCTCTTTTAAGTTTGGTTATTGGGTTTTGTGACTTTGTTCGTTGTTTCTTTGAGCTGTACTGGGAAAATGCAAATCCTTCTTGTTTGTGAGAATTTTGTATTTAATTGTGTTAATGGGCAACTTTTTTGCTATTTTTAGGATGTTAATGTGATTTTGAATTGTTTATGTTCTTGTATATGAATGTGGTAACTTGAGATTTTTTTTTTTTTTTTTGGGTTAGCTTTCGAGGATGAGTATTGATGTCAAAATTGATGATGGATAACATGAAAATGATTGCCAGCATTTATGATTATAGCATATGAGTAGCTTTCGAATTCACTCTGTAGAAAACAAGAGTTTCTTCATGGTATATGGTCCAAACTTGTACAATTTACATGGTGTTGATGTTTAGTGGAATAGTTAGGTGTGAGAGCTGTAGCTGTAATATCAGCATTACTGATGCTAGTTTTAGTTTTGAAGGGAGAATTGGGGCCACGAGGTAGCGAAATTTCATATTCCTTAGTCGTGGCATGGATGATGGTTTTTTGACGAGTGTTCTTCGGTTTGCCTGTGTAACTGTATAGTGTGCCTATGCCAACTTTTATAATTTTGAATTCTTGACAAAGTACTTGTTTGGATTGGAAATGTTTTTGGGTTCTACATCTATTTTGGTGTTTTTGATCTTTACATTCATTCATGCAGAACGAGCCAGTTGGTAAACAATTGAAACTATTGGGATGCAAGAATGAGAAATCTGGAACAGAAGCAAGTTCAGCTGGTGGTGGCAACAAACCTTCTGACAAAATTGATCAGACGAATGAGCCTCAGAAAGACTATATCCATGTTAGAGCAAGAAGGGGTCAAGCTACCGATAGCCACAGTTTGGCTGAGAGAGTAAATTGTCCTGAACTCCCTGCAATTTTACGTTAACACATTTCTATACTAGTTTGTTTCAGAGCATATTTTTTTACTTAGCTGAACTGTCTAGAGAAGGGTTATGTCATCATTGGTTTAAGTATTGCTCGTTCGTCTCTCTTCTGGCAGGCTAGGAGGGAAAAGATTAGCGAAAGAATGAAGAGTCTACAAGATTTGGTGCCTGGATGCAATAAGGTTCGTACAAAGACTATGTTGTTCATGTTCTCGTTAAAAAACCTTCATTCTGATTGTTTATTAGAAAACATAAGTAGTTTCCTCTTTTCATAGCTAAAATAGGCACATAATTTTCTCATAATTCTTGGTAACTTTTTTCTGGACAGGTCATTGGAAAATCACTTGTCCTTGACGAGATAATCAATTACATTCAGTCATTACAACGGCAGGTTGAGGTAATTTGGCTTGACTAGATGTTATCTGTTGCATTTTGAATTTGTTTGGGAGGTTCCTAAATGGTTTAGTGGTGCTCGATTTCAATATATCTGTATATTTTGTTTAGTCTCCAAATATTGTATATAGGACGAGCAGGTAATTCGTAGTGGTGCTGAAGAAATGAACAAAGTATATAGAGAACCCGAGTGACGAAACTCGTGTATTATGCCCAAAACTCTTGAGGATACAATGGAGCTTTTCTTGTTGAAGAGGTCTGGCTAAGCCATCATAACCTCACTGAAATTTCCCAGCATTGCAGTGTTGTGGGCTAGTATTGTAGATGGTCCTTCCTAGTGCCTTTTTTTTACAGAAAACCGAGTACACTATGCACAGACAACGGGTCTTGTTCTCGCAACATAAATTAAGTGTCTGATGAAAGAAACATTTTGACTGTACTTAAACAGAAATGAACACTTAACTTCAAATTAAATTTATTTTTCCTCCCCAATTCTTGTGAACTTTTCTTTAAAACAATTCAGAGTTTTCCATGAGTATAATCATTTATAGATGAGCAATTGTCTAAACTATTTTTTTGTCTTCCATTTTCTGTAGTTCCTGTCCATGAAACTTGAAGCTGTTAATTCAGGAATAAATCCAGCTGTCAATGGGTTCCCTTCAAAAGATGTGAGTTCTTAAGTTTGCATCTATACTATTTCTGCGTAACGCTGTTCCTAATCACTGCAACAAAAAATCATTTTCTGGCATATAGTACTAGAGGTAGATACTGATTTCACTAAGCTAAAGCTGTCTAAAATTCATTTTGGTATCTTTCACAAATTTTACTGGCTTCGCTGGCCTTCAAATTCAATGTAGCTAAATGTTACTCAACAACAGTACTATATAATTGACCGGAACAGAAGATATAAGGTACAATCTATTGATTAGGGGCTCTCCAGTCTCCCCTCAAGTTAGGGGACCATTATTATCTTGTTGTCTTCACATAGCTTACCTCCAAAATTCACTTCTTTTTCTGTACATCACATTAAAAGATAGTTGAAAGTAGACAAGTATCACTTGTTCCTTTCATATCTGGCATAACAGTAAAGCTTCAGAGTTCGGGTAAAAAGCAACCGTAGATGACAACAACAACAACTAGTACAACCCTCTTGTTTGCATTCAATTGATGAATTTGATATACTCATTCAAGTATTGAAGTCTGATGATTTGACTAATCATATTATGATTCAACTATAATTTATATGTTCTATATTTCAGCCTGAGCCACCCACATTTGATGCAACTGGGATGATGTTTGGCTCGCAAGCAGGAAGGGAATACGCCCCCGTTATGGACACGGAATGGCTGCACATGCACTTGGGTGGTGGCGGCAGCAGCGGCTTTGAAAGAACGACTCCCGATTCGGTAAGAACTAGCAGATTCTAAGTTCCAAGTTGGATATAAATATAATCATCTGGGAATGCTGTGCTAAGCGTAAAAAGAACAATGTATAGACCTTGCTTTTGCAATAGCAAAAAGCTAAGAGGTCTTCCTGTAGAGAAACTGCTTTATTTTGCCGCTCTTCTGTGTGTATTGATTAACAGTAATTATGACGACGAACCTTAATCTCATCGCAGGATAATGTGCTTAAATCATCGTTGTTGTTCTTCCCATTGATGTAAAAATTGAGAACGCAAATGCTAATTGTGAATCTCACATCGAAATTGTTAGTAATTTAAGCCTAGTATCTAAGTAAATGAGTTACTCCTTGTCAATTGATTTTAGATGAAATTCCTGATAGCTTAGTAGACCACCTCATTCTCTCATGAATCTTGTCAATGGATCCTGATTTAAATCAGAGCTTAGGGTGTTGATAATGCATCAAATTTACACAAATTTGCTTATGAATTTCAGTCATGCCACAAACAGAAATCCAGCTATACCTATAAAAAGACTATATAATTTGGAGTATTGGACTAGAGTAGATATGTTTGATATTTTTTGATAAATTTATATCTTTAAATGAATAAATCCGGAAAGAAAAGTAAGTGTACGAGTAAAATTGAGTTAAGTTATAATACCTCTAATTCATACCATAGAACCGCATAGATTAATTATTATATGTAACAACAAAAATAAAAAGCCAAACTGTAAAATAAACATCATAAAATATTATGATTTAATCCAACTTACCACCTTATTTTTTTGCTATTTATTTATATGTTCTTAAAATTTCATTTTATGATTTTTATAAAAAAATATCATTTAAATGAAAATACGATTTATCATGAAATACAATGTACCACATTAGTATTTTGTCAAAAAACAAACAAAAATCTGTATCAAAATGTTTCGAACCCCTCTAACAATGGAGGCGGTCGATCCCTTTGTCCCTCCACAGAATAGACTCATATTTCATCCTTCATCCTGTGAAGGATAGATGAACAAGGTCAAAGATAAGAAAAATGGAGAATCCGGGTACAAAATTAAGAAAGACAATTCTGAGTGATGCCATTGTGGTTTGAATTTCCTCCAAAGTTCTCTCAAAATCCATTTGGTGCCTCTCTAATTTTGAGCGATTATGTATCATCATTTTTTAGGATTTTAGGCTAGGCGCAAACAATATCAAATCCCATGTTGACAATTCTAGAGTAGGAATACTCCAATATTTACAATGCAGAACTTCCCAATAAGAAATGATGGTAAGAAGATTACCTGAGAACTGCAGTTTGAGAAATGGGCGTAAAACCAGCTGGGGACACTAGCACGTCAATGAAGACGTCGTTTGGTGTTACTGGGATGACATCCTCATCCAGAATCTGCAATGAATATGATAGAGCAACTACGAAAAACAGAGACAAGGGACTTATCAGCAGCAGCAACAACATCAACGATTATTATGTAGCATTCAAAGAATGCATGAACAGGGATGCACCAAGCAGTGGCTGCTTCCAACTCCGCTCATTTGCAAGCTTTTTGTAATTCCTCAAGAATGTGTCATAGTAACTATCCAGTGTTCATTGTACATAGCGAAAACAAAGAAAGCTTAGTCACTTGCTTTTATGAAAAATAATACGGAAACAATAGGCGAAGAGGAAAGAATGAGATACTAGATAAAAAGATAGAGCACAAAAATCAAATGTTGCTAAAGATGCTTGGACATACCCTCCACCACGGCCCAAGCGTCTCCCAGATTTGTCAAAGGCAAGTCCTACATGAACAGTGACAAATGGATCAAGGTTCTATGCAAAATTCCTTACTGTAAACTATGATTGTGATTAGGAATCGGCTTGTAGGAGCATTACCTGGAAGTAGGAGTAGGTCAACTGGTTCACTTGCCAGCATAACTGAATTAAAAATATATAAGATTGTTAGCCTATACCTGTATAAGCAGGAAATCAAAATAAGTTGAATCAACAATTTGTCAGGTTGGTGAAGCTGTTTACGACTCCACTGGTGTTGATTATAATGTAGTAGTGCAACCCTGTACTTATGTCAAAACATTCCTGCTCAGAGATTCTTAAAAGAGAAGTTTATTTATAGATCTATTCATCACTAAATAGTAATATACACATCATGCAATCCAGTTCATAACAAATCAGACTGTTTCAAATGTGGTTGTTCTAATTTCAGTCTCAAGGTTAGATGAGAGCAAAAAATAGCAATCAATAACTCACTGTAGTGATTGAAAATTAAAAGCATGAGAAGTAGTGTATATCATACTGGTACATCAGAATGCATCTTTCTGTAGCAAGTGCTCGAATTTGGGCACCGTGAATATGAATCAGTCCTGAACTGTAAAATTGGAATGTTTCTGCTGTCCCTTTGCAGGTTAGAGAGCTTAAGAGTCTTGGATTTCCTGGAAAGTGTCTTAAGACTAAAGATGCAGACACTACCTCCATTAGAGCCATGTTTCCAGGATTATACTAAGTTTCCCTTGTAGCATCAATTACCAATAGGTCAAAAGCATAACTTTTTCCCATCGTCCATCATCTTATTGTTGCATTTACAATTTATTCTTTTATCAATTGGGAGAGAAAAGATGTTACTAGATAAGAGGGTATAACTAGCATAGCTGCCATATCTTATATTTTGTATGATCACCTGATGAAACCATATCATAGTGTATTAAGAGGGCACAGAATAGGATATCAAAATGAAATCCATCCATGTTGCAATAAAAGTGAAGCATTGGAGGAAAGAATTTACCATCTTCCCGTTGGTTTCCATTACTATCTACTGGAGAAGGCTCCAAAATGTTCATTGAATTTGCAATAAGATCTTCAGTGCTTGAAATGTGAAACATCCGCATGTGACTGTTCTTGTCTTCCACCCGTGGAACATAAAGTGTTTTTGCATTGAGTTCCTCGGAATCTAGAAATAAAAGATCTTCAATGTCAAAATTTAATTTAAATGCAAAAGTTTTGCTAGTTACATATGAAGCCAAACATGCAAGCTTGAGATGACCTCAATACTACAGGATCCTAATATAATATAAACAAAATCATTAGGATCTTGTGTATGATCCTGATGCTACACACAAAATGGCTATTGTATCTCATTTTTGGTATGAAATGAATGTATGCTTGAACTTAAACTTATTCGATTTGAGTACCTTACAGGATAAACCATACTATAAATTCTAGAAATACAAGAATTCTGACATTTATTTACACTGCTCAAGCATAAATCAAACTAAGGGTCCGTTTGGATTCCAATAATAATGCATTAAAATGTATTCTAGAACGGAATCCAAACACATCCTAAAAGGCAGCAAATCCAAACCTTTAGTTGGATTATGCAGAATCTCCTTCAATATGTTTGATGTATCCACTTCTCGTAATGCACTGCAGCTTATGTATGCACATAATCTTTTACTAGACTTGAACCACGGAGCTTCCAGTACTATCCGTTGAATTGTACTGTCTGAAAAAGAAATGAATAAGAGAGCAATGTGAACAAAAAAGAACTGCAAGCAAAACCTCAAAGGATGAGAATTAATACTGAGTAATGTACTCAATATGCAAGAAACGCCATTAAAATGGTAAAGGCTTCTTGATGGAAGGCATGAACAGCATTCAGTCAAAGTATGAGGCTTGGAAAATCATGATGTATTTTATTAGTGAGTAATCGCGATTGTTGCTGATAAATACAGTTCAATAAGCAAACATTAGGCATCAGTGCATCTCCACATCAGGTAAATGTATTCCAAAATGAGATGCATTTGCGAGCTTCAAACTAAATAGCAACATTTTGAAATCAGTCAAAACATCGATTCCAGAAATGATTAAACAGTTTCTATATGCATCTCAATATGCTGATCAATTCGGAAGATCTTCCAATCAGTTCACACAAGCAAACTTAGCTGCGCATATAACTCTCAGTTTCGCAATTTCAGTCAACACATATTCATAAGACAACAATTTTGTACTCTCGATAAGCAAAATCTAATCCGAAAGCGCAAGTGAAGCTCAACGCACCTTCGACAGATCGAATAGCGGGATCCATCTCTTTGAGCGCCTTTCTGACCTTCGATCGGACGGTTTTCTTCCGCTTGAAAACGGACTCCAGATCGCCATGGATCCCGGTGGTAGCACTGTTCGTTGCATCGCCAGCGGCGGAAGGGGAACTGGCGGAGCTCATGGCGGCGGCAAAGCGAGGGGAGTAGCAGGTAGGGTGGCGCAGAATAGCGATGGATAATGCAGGTTTTGCTAACGTGCACGGTAAGAGCATGAACGCCAAATCCTTGGCCTTTTGTCTTAGCCCACTAGTCACCATTATTGAGAGTTTTTTACTAAAACCAATCGTTCGTCCTTCGGCAATAAAATATTACTTCATTAGTCCCTTATTTATCTTTCCACTTTTTATTTAGGCAGAATTTCAAACCATTCTTTAAATAGGCACTTTGTTCATAATCATCCCTTATACACGAAATTACTTATAATCACCCATTAAACATATTCCGTTAGCAACGAGCCATCCCAACCCCTTTTCCATTCAAAAAACCGTTAACTCATGTAAATTTACCAAAAAGCCCTTATTTAACCGGTTTTGTCAAAAAAATTAATTTTTTGTTTTTTGACCGGTTTTGCAAAAAAAAATAAAAAAAATAAAAAATCGATTTTGCAAAAAAAGGATTTATTTTTTGATTTTTTAAAATCGATAAAAAAAATTTAGATTTTAAACCGATAATTTTGTTAAAACCGATAAAATAATTTTTTTTCGGTTTTTAAACCGATAATAATTTTTTTTTTAAATCGATAAAATATTTTTTTTTTAAAATTTTTAATCCGATAATATTTTTAAAACCGATAAAATTATTTTTTTTAAAACGATAAAATTATTTTTTTTTAAAATTTTAAACCGGTTTTTAAAAATTTATCGGTTTTTTTAAAAAAAAGTAAAAAATATTTTATCGATTTTAATCGTTTTTATCACATTTTATCGATTTTGCAAAAAAAAAAATTATCGGTTTTTTAAAAAAGATTTATCGATTTAAAAAAAAAATCAGTTTTAAAAAATCAAAAAATAAATCCGGTTTTTTCCATAACCGGTTTTTTATTTTATTCATTTTTTTTTTGCAAAACCGGTCAAAAACAATTTTTTTTTTTTTTTGGCAAAATCGGTCAAAAACCGGTTGAATAAGGGTTTTTTGGTAAATTTACATGAGTTAACAGCTTTTTGGATGGAAAATGGGTTGGGGTGGCTCGTTGCTAACGGAATGTGTTTAATGGGTGGTTGTAAGTAATTTCGTGTATAAGGGGTGGTTGTGGGCAAAGTGCCCTATTTAAAGGGTGATTTACTGAAATTCGGCCTTCTATTTAAGGTGTCCCAAAATCATATTTTTATTTCTGATTTTTTCCAGATTTGATAGTGCAAAATGTACCAAAATAACCTCATGAAACTTTGGAAATTACCCACTAATACCCTTCCGAAATTACTCATATCAGCCTCACACAAAACCCTCTCATTCTCTCTGCCCCCTCACTCTCTCAAACTCTCTCGATTGTTCTTCTGAAAACCCCTCCCCTCCCCAAGAACCCTAAAACCGAGTTTGATTGAAACTCTCTCGATTGTTCTCTCAAGCTCTCTCGATTGTTCTCTCAAACTCTCTCGATTGTTCTCTCTCAATCCATGCTAATCTCACTCGTTTGATTCAAGCGTCTCTCGATCTTGCATGTAGGCTCTCGGGTCCCTTCAACTCCCCTCAAAGAACCCTAAAACCAGATTTGCGTTTGTTTCAGATTCAAGCCTCTCTCGATCGTTCTTTGTCCCCTAATCTTCGTGTAAGATCTATTTCCCCTCATATTTGGGTTTCTTCGATCTCTGTCCCCTCATATACGGGTGTCTGTCTCTTGGTTTCGGTTTCTTCGATCTCTGTATAATCCGACTCTTTGTCTCTTCATCTTCTCTGTCTCTTGGTTTCGCTTTCTTCGATCTCTGTCCCCTCCGGCTCTTTGTCTCTTCATCTTCTCTGTCTCTTGGTTTTGGTTTCTTCGATCTTTGTCCCCTCCAGTTCTTTGTCTCTTCATCTTCTCTGTCTCTTGAGTTGGTCCTGCTTTGTTCAAGATGAGTGCCGATGAAATCTTCAAAGATTTCCAAAGTTCCCCTGAATCGGTTGAATCCGGTAGCTACTCCTGCTCCCAAAATCCACATTGTGAGTGGGCCGGTGAATGCAAAGGGCGACACACATACAGCCCACGTCGAAGTGAGAAGTCGTCTGTGGAGGGAAGCTTGGTAGATCTGGCTGAGTTGATTGATGATGGTGATTCTGGGAAAGGTCCATCTCAGTCCCCTGATGGTGTTGTTGATCTTGTTGAAGATGGAGTTGTTGGTGATTCAGAGGATGTTGTTAGACCCGATTCTACAGAAATTGTGTAGCTAAGTCCCCTAATCCTCTTAATTTTATTTCCGCTTATGGAATTACTATGTGTACTTGACTATTGTCCCCTTTTGAGCTTGAATGAGACTTTGATTGGTTGGTAATGATGTTATGACTATGTGTATGATGGTTGTGTGATGTTGAGCTTGAATGAGGCTTTGATTGGTTGTATAAACGTGCTCTGTGGGTGTTGCATTGAGAAAAACCTTGATTGTTGTGTGATGTTGAGCTTGAATGAGAGTTTGATTGTGTGGATAATTATACTATTGGATATGTTAAATGGTGTAATTATATTGGTTGAGAAGTAAACCCCTTGGATTCTGAAATTTTGAACCTTCTATTCTCTGCAGCCCTTGTGCACATTATTGCCTTGCTGAATTTTCATGTTGTTTCACTGCATTAACCTACCATAAGAAACCAGTTGCTTTGTGACCGAATGAGGCTTGTGAGCATGTTAGTGGTATGTGAATTGGGTTGTGCATGTGAGGCTTATGGAGACATTTGAGATTGCTTCTTGCTTGGTTTCGGTTTGTGTAATCAATGATGAATGTTTTTTGTACCTGAGGTGCATTTCATGTTGTTTCACTGCATTAACATGCCATAAGAAACTAGTTGCTTTGTGACTGAATGAGGCTTGTGAGCATGTTAGTGGTATGTGACTATGGTTGTGCTTGTGAGGATTGGGGACATTTGAGATTGCTTGTTGCTTAATTATTGTTAGGATCATAATCAATGATGAATGTTTCTTGTATCTGAGGTGCAATTCATGTTTTTTCACTGTATTAACATGCCATAAGAAACCAGTTGCTTTGTGACTGAATGAGGCTTGTGAGCATGTTAGTGGTATGTGAATGTGGTTGTGCCTGTGAGGATTGGGGACATCTGAGATTGCTTGTTGCTTAATTACTGTTAGAGGCATAATCAATGATGAATGTTTCTTGTAACTGAGGTGCAAATCATGTTGTTTCACTGCTAAGTCCCAAAATATGTAGCTTCATATGTCAACATGTATCTAGGTTCCACAAGCCTTTACAAAAAAGTTGTTATATTCAAAAATTTCTAAGATCACAAAATATGTAGCTTGCCTTCTATTCATAGATCATGCTAGAATAACATATTAAATTAAATGTTATTCTATGATGATCTATTGTTGACTTTCTTCTGCTCCATTTAATGCTACTGTTTGCTGACTGCCTTGAGCTGCACTTGATGTTGTTGGTTGTTCAGTGTCTTGTAGTCCATTTGTTCTTGCTTGTTGGGCTTGTGTTGGCTGTGCACCATTATGCACTATGTCCCAGGCCTGTAATACAGCCCAGATGGGTGCCTTGATTTGTGTTTGTAGATTTCCTTGAGCCTCTAATTTCTTCTTGTTGACATGTGGCAAGTCATATTCATTCCCCCCTTTCGACTTTAGTATCTCATTCATTATATATTGAAGTGTCATCCAAACACTGCTCAGGGTATGGGGGTCTAACTCAAAAAATGCTTCATGAACTTCTTCAAGCAACTTTTCAACATCTTTGGGCATTTTTTATGCATTAAAGACTGTATGCTTCTAAAGAAACCCAAGTCTAAAATATTTAAGTCAGGACTATTAGGTGGTTGTTGAATCAAAATGAATGTGAATTCATCTTGCATGTATACCTCTTGCCATTATGCATCCTCTTGAGTTATATGGGCCTTTGTATTATCCTGTTGAATAAAAATAACCTTATGTCCCCCATCTCTTGGCCATTTCTCCATGATAGCTGATATAATCTGGTTGATCAACATGCTCCTTGTGACATTCTTGTTAACTGATTCCACTATTTTGGTAATGATAGTCCCCTTATCTCTGTTTTTGGATGCTCTCTTGGCTGGCTCTTGATAAGTGAATGGGAAGATACCAATTTTTCCATCAAATATGCAATGTCCCTCAAAATTGTATCTAGGTCTAGCTACTACTGCAGTGAACATGACTTTTGGTAACCATTTGCTTGAAGTAGCAGACCTATATTGTCCCTTCTCATTTTGTGCTAAGCCCTTTGTGATTTCTTGCTGAGGTAGAACCATTTTTCATCTAAATGGACGAAATCAAACATGGAATAATACTATCTCTTTGATTCTGCTGTATTCCCTTGTAGTAGCATCAAAATCCATTCCAGTCTTGTTATTTTATTAGCACCTCCCAAACCTGGATGAAGTGAGTTTGTATGTGACTTGATTTGTCCCCTCTTGATCATCCTATGAACTGTGCTCTTTGAAAGGCTGAGTTTGATAGCTAGATCCCTGATGCATGATCTGTCCCCCATTTGCAAAGATGTGATAGCTTATGTTGGCACTTGTATTCTCTTTCTACCAGCATTATGAAAATTTGTGGTGACATTGTATCTTTGTCCAGCAATTTCCTGCTTCTTGGTTGTGTTCCATAGATTGCCTATACACCTTCTTGATAAACCAAATTCTTGTGCAGCTGCTTGTATTGACCCATGTTCAAACTTACCTCATGTTGCTCTATGAAAAAGCCATATCAATATATGCAGTCTTCTATCACTGCGGATTGGTGGCTGATGATGACCTGTAGCATGTGTTCCATCCTCTGCTTCATCTTTTGGTTGCTGGTTCAGATCAAAAGTCCCCTCTGTTCTGATTGTTGGATGTTGATTGTCTTGTTCATCTTGTGGTTCCATGTCCCCAGCTGGCTGATTGAGATCAAGAAAGATCTATGTTTCTTCCATGCCTTCTCCATTCTCAGTTTCATCAATTGGAAATGGAGATTCATTCAAGTCCCAGTCTGAAGCCATCAATACACAAGCAATGATGCTCAAATAATCCTTTTTCCTTTTGTTTTTTGGTTTATGTTTTTTTGGGTATTTTGTGGTTGCAGTGCTTTGAATGCAAAGCTTTGAATGCAACTTGTGAAAAATGGTGTAATCTGTGTAACTGAACACTATTTGTATTAAGGGCATAATCTGTGTGCTTAAAATGGTGTAATTCTATTGGTTGAGAACTAAACTCCTTGGATTCTGGGATTTTGAACCTTCTATTCTCTGCAGTCTCTGTGCACATTATTGCTTTGCAGATTTTTCATTAAAACTTGTGCCCAACTTCAAATAGGAAGATAAATAAGGGACGGAGGGAGTATTAATCTACAAAACGACTTCTTCTTTTTGTCAAATAATCTACAAAATTACTTTTTTTGGTCAAATAATCCTTGGCCTTTTGTTTGAAGCCCATTAAAGCAGAAAATTATAGACACTCTATGTACACTTCTTGACCATGACTGGTAAACCCGAAAAACTCTCTCAAACCTCACCCCCTCCCCCAAACCCTAAAAGGCGCCGTCATCTGCCTTCTACCCCCAACTCTAATCAAGCTCGGCCTAAGAGAATCAATCCATGCCAAATATCTTCCTCTTCGATCCCCTTTCGCTCCTTAATCTGGGGCTCTACCCAGTTTGACAACTTCTTTAGCTTTCTCATACATGGCTCCCCTCTGGTGTCTTTCAGATCTGGGGCATGCGTTCTGTGCAAAAGGATTTCCCTCTCCCTCCATAATCCTGAGTTTTTATCACTCTTGCTGGTATGGCAGGCGACCTCTTAACCTCTCGCTCTCCTCTAAAACCTCTTGGTTCGACTTGGGTTCCAGTCATGGATCTTGGTTATGCTCTTCGGTCTTATGGAAACAGCTGGCGCCACTCTCTTCCAACCTAATCTGGTCACCCCGTCTCTGGTGTTCCACGGTGCTGCTCGGTGGGTTTCTCCGGTGTTGGGGTCAGATCCACCCCTCCCCTTCAAGAACTCTTCCGTTCATCAGAACCAGGTGTTTTCTAACATCCTCTATTTCTCACCATCACTCTGTTAACATCTTAAAATTTGACCATGATCATATTGCTTAACTGATGTGCTTTCCTGCACTTTAAATTTTACCCCCAAAACCTACTGCTTTGATCTTTTACATGTTTTGTTGAGTTCACTGTGTGGGGTCTTATTATGGTGGTCTGTTGTTATCAATTTTTGCATGCCTTATCTGTACTTGCTACTATCTGCTATGGATAAGGGTACCAAACCTCACCCTATAACCCTCTACTTTGAAACCTGTATGATTACCGCTCCACAAGCAAATACACCAACTTCCTCTATTGTTGTTATCAACACTACCAAAAATACATCATCTCTAAATGATGATGATTCAAACAAAAAAGCAATGGGATCTAACCCCACCAAAGATGAATCTGAACCCCTGCTTGATAAGAGAAAGGGGAAGACTAATATTACCAATTCCTGCCAAAAAATTGATTTTGCTGTAGTTTACAAGATCAAACTAATAAGCAACAAACAAGATCTTTCTGCTAGTAACTCCTATACAATAATATATTTAGGCATCATCTCTAAAGGCCTTCTATCAGACATACCATTACAAAGGAGCCCCATCATCTTTTTTATGGTCAACTGGTGGGTGTTGCAAGCTCCCAAACATGCTTTTGTGCATTACCGTGCCAAATTTCTAGCTTTTGACTTCTATACTAAAGCCTGGCCTACTGTTCTGTATGATTTGACTTGCAATTTGGCCTACACACAATGTATCAAAATATACACCAGTATACGGTTAACTGATAAGTTAAAGTATTTAGCTAAGAACAATTTAAACATTATGATTCTATACTGTCAGAATTTGATCTTTGGTAGATGGACTTTTACTAGCTCTAAGAATGATCACTCATCCCATGTTCTATCGTACTTGTGTGTGTCTTCACTGGACTGCTATGGCCTCTATTGTGATAATCTCACACTGAATCGATCACCGAAATTTAACTTCTATGAAAACTGCATAACCATCGAGGTTAACCCTCACTACAAGAGATTACTTATCTCTAGACGTGTCTTTAAATCCAAGGACAAACTGAACTCTCCCATGATCTTGATCGATCTTTGCTCCTTATTTGTTATGTTTCATACTCTCAAAAACAACCTTAACTCTTCCATTTACAATCCTAACTGTCTTTTACTTACTCTCACCTTCTGTTTGACTCTTATTACTTATTGGAAGCACAATGGCTGCCTCCACCAACTGATCTACACTACTTTCGCTTTGAATGTGCATGGTCTCTTTGGATTAAAACATCCAGTCGAATAGACCTTTCTGAATGGGGCTCTGGTGGTGCTATGCTTCTCTTCTCTCTCGGTTGAAGACTCCACCACTAACAACAAAAAAATGACTAGGACTAAACTAGCTGATGTGTATGAACCACTATCTGATACTGTAATAAAATTAATCTATTGTTATGCATTTTGGCTTCTTATTGTCATGATAATCCATGATAACCTGTTGGATCGTTAGAGTTACGTCTGAGGGAACAAAAGCTTTGTTCCCACAGAAGTTGCAGCGGATTTAATATAGCAAGAAAGATAACGAACGAACGAACGAACGATATATAGTGGAAACCCTGATTAGCAAAACTAGCTTTTCAAGGAAAAACCACTACCTTCAAGCTTCCGCTTGAGAGGATTTTGAAGCGTGTACTTGTCTTATTGATTTCTTGCTCGATTACACTTGTATCCTGGACTTCGACCTCTAAACAACCAGCTAGACCCGAAGACTCTTCTACAACGATGAATCGAACTCAACCTTCAAAGACTCACAAACACTTCACGCTTTTTCTTTTCTTCGTTCTTAGTCGTTTTCCGTCGTCGTGGTTACATAGAAAATGAATCCATACTTTTAATAAAAACAACTCGGCTAAACCCTAATTGTAACAAGATAAGATTTCTCCAAATAAGGTAACAAGAAGATATGATTTGGTTGAAGGAATTATGTGGAAATAAGTAAAGAGATAGAGAGAAAAAGATCACAGCTAGATAAGTAAAGAGATAGAGAGAAAAAGATCACAGCTAGATAAGCAACATTTCCTTTTGCATTAGATTGAAACGCACAAACATAGACTGCACAGAGATACAACAACAATGTAAGCAAGTATAACATACATGATCAACATGCCAGTCAATGCAAGCACATGAAGCAGGATCAAAGAAGTTCGAAGAGTAAGGGATAGATGTGCTAGGGAACAAAAGAGGGGTTGGTTAGCGAAGATAGACGAATTATGCGCCACTGGAGCCAGCAGAGGGAGCCGAAATATGAATAGCAATTTAAGCATGTACTTACTTCGCAAGACGCCTTTGTTGTTCTCCCAACTGAGATGTTGCGTGAGACAAATTTCTCACGGCCCTTCGCAGATAAGTTCATCTTTTGTTTCTCCTGAGAGTCTGCTCTTCCTTACGGCTCTTCCTCAGATGCATTAGTCCTCTCTTTTGTGTACCTTGTGATGTTCCATTTTTTTTTTTTGGAACAACACAATCTTCAGCTTTCCTTCTTTGACCAAAGATCACACCCAAGAGGATATTTTCCAGAAATAAATCTTGTAAAAGGTTCTGTCCAAATCCATCAAAGCCCACACAATCTCAAGCACAACAACCATCACGCAACTACCACATCATCTTTTATGAACACTTCTCAAGCAGTTGCAAGTCGTCATCACACATCATACCTGTCAAATCCCAGCCACAGACCACAGAGGCGACAATTCGTATTCTCGACTTTCTGAAAAAGTAGAAGAGTTATACGAGAATTTTTAATAATGTTTAATCATGAATGAGAGGCTCCCGGATGTGGATGATTAGAGGGGCTCATAGGAAGCATCAAGCATGATGGCTAGGGTAGGCTGTAGAATCAACTATCATTTGGGCTTATGATGAGGGAACAAAACATCAAGTTGATTCTTTTGGGTTGAAATAAAGCTGAATCATGTATTAACACGATAACATAGAGAATTATGCATGCAATTTTGCACATTAGTGAAGTATTAGCATGAATCTAAGCAAGTCGTTCAACAAATGATCAAGAGAAGAAATGCAGACCAAGACATGATGATTAACCTTTCATACTTTACCATGTAATTTAGCCGATCATCGGGGGTACACAACAAATAGACATTTAGTTTAGAGAGATCATACCTAGTTTCATACAGAACTGTTCGAAGGGTTCCCTGTTTAGAGCCTTGGTGAAGATGTCGGCAATTTGATCCTTAGTTCCACAGAAGTCCATTGTCACCAACCCTTTCTCCACACAGTCACGTAAGAAGTGGTGTCTTATCTCGATGTGCTTGGTACGTGAGTGTTGCACCCGATTCTTGGAGATATTTATGGCACTGGTATTGTCACAGAGAATGGGAATAGAGTTAAGAAGAATACCGTAGTCGCTGAGTTGTTGTTTAAGCCACAGGAGTTGTGTGCAACAAGCAGCGGCGGCTATGTATTCAGCTTCTGCAGTGGATAGAGCGACGGAGTTCTTCTTCTTTGACCCCCAGGAAACTAAACACGGCCCAAGGAACTGAGCCATTCCTGATGTTGATTTTCTATCCACTTTGTTCCCTGCGAAGTCAGCATCTGTGTATCCGACTAGATCGAGGCTTCCTCCCCTTGGACACCACAGACATAGATCATATGTTCCCTTCAAGTATCTCAGAATCCTCTTCACTGCTTTGAGATGTGTTTCTTTGGGATCGGTCTGAAAACGAGCACAAAGACATACACTGTACATAATATCAGGTCTACTAGCAGTGAGATAGATAAGCGAACCCATGATTCCTCGGTAGAGAGATGAATCAATTCCCTGTTCATGTTCGTCTTTTCCCATTGGGTTGTTTGGAGAGATGAGAGTGGTGAAGGGTTTTGCGTCAGACATTCCAGACTTTTTGACACATTCCTTTAGATACTTCTGTTGATGCACTTTGGTTCCCTCATCCCCCTGAGAGACTTGAAGATCTAAGAAGAACTTGAGTTCTCCAACCATGCTCATCTCGAATTCACTGGCCATCAGCTTAGAGAATTTCTGAACCAGTTTATCATCCGTAGAGCCAAAGATGATATCATCTACGTAGACTTGTACCACCAGAATATGCTTCCCTTCCTTCAGAAGGAATAATGTCTTGTCGACCTTTCCACGAACGTATCCGTGCGTCAGAAGGAACTGTGAGAGCCTTTCATACCAGGCCCTCGGGGCTTGCTTGAGACCGTACAAAGCTTTGTCTAGAATATAGACATGGTCGGGTTGGGTGGTATCCTCAAAGCCGGGAGTTTGCTCCACATAGACTTCCTCCTTGAGAACTCCATTCAAGAAAGCGGTCTTGACATCCATCTGTTGCAGCTTGAATCCATGGAAAGAGGAATAGGCAATTAGGAGTCTTATTGCTTCTAACCTGGAAACTGGAGCAAAGGTCTCATCATAGTCGATGCCTTCCTGCTGGTTGTAACCTTTCACCAGCAGCCTTGCTTTGTTCCTTGTGACTTGACCTTGATCATCCAGCGTGTTCCTGAACACCCATTTGGTTCCTATCACTATTCTGTTCCTTGGACGAGGAACTAACCGCCAAACCTTGTTCCTTTCGAACCGATGAAGTTCTTCTTGCATGGCGTTTATCCAGTCAGGATCCTTCAATGCTTCTCCTACGGTTTTAGGTTCTTGTAAAGAGAGAAAAGCATTGAAAGCACAAAAGTTATGTAGGGAAGAGCGAGTGCTTTGAGGTGCTCCCTTTCTATAGTCTGTGACGATTAGTTTGACTGGATGAGCCCACTTTTGCTGGTAGTTTGGAACTTGGAGATTGTTGATGTCGAACTCCTCTGAATTAGCGTTGCCAGCGTTTGATCTTTCACCAACAGTTTCATCAATATTAGGACTGACATCTCCAGTCCTGTCAGCAGTAGAGCTGTCCTCAGAGGGCTCCGCTATGCCGTGACTTGGGCTCTGTTCCCCCTGAGGTGTTTCTGGTGGGTGAGCATTTTCTTCATTTCCATCTGAGTTGGCGGAGTTGGGAGTTCTCGGTGTTGAAGGATCATTCTGAGTTTCTTGATCTTGAGAGGTCCCATCACCGACATTGCTTTCTACAAGCTGAAAGAAATCATCTTCGGATAGCTCGGTATTGGAGGGAACACTGCCTGATTGTTCCTGCACATTGTTACCAGCCATAACTGATTCATCAAACACTACATGAATGCTTTCCTCTACCTTTCTGGTTCTCTTGTTGAATACTTTGTAAGCCTTGCTTTGCTGAGAGTATCCTACAAAAGTTCATTCATCACTCTTGGGATCGAACTTTCCAAGAGAATCTTTCCCGTTGTTGTGGACGAAGCACTTGCAACCAAATGTGCGCAAATGAGACACATTAGGTTTCCTTCCCTTAAGAAGCTCATAGGCAGTTTTGTTCAGGAGAGGACGAATGATTGCTCTATTCAGAACGTAACAAGCAGTATTAAGAGCTTCGGCCCAAAAACTCCTAGGAAGACCACTTGAGATGAGGAGGGTACGCGTCATGTCTTCCAGAGTCATGTTCTTTCTTTCCACAACCCCGTTTTGATGTGGGGTCCTGGGAGCAGAGAAGTTGTGGTTAATACCTCTGTTCCTACAGAGGGATAGGAACTGAGAGTTCTCGAATTCTGTTCCATGATCAGTGCGAATAGACCCCAAGGAATGTCCAGTGCTTCTTTCGGCTGTCTTAAGCCAGGACTCAAACTCAGCGAACACTTCATCCTTTGATGAGATAAATAGAGTCCATGTGTACCTGGAATAGTCATCAACAATAACAAAGACATATGCATTTCCCACACGGCTCTTCGTGCGCATTGGCCCACAAAGATCCATGTGGACTAATTCCAGAGGACGAGTAGTACTTACATCCCTTTTTGACTTGAAAGAGGATCTGACTTGTTTTCCTTTGATGCATGCATCACACACATCATTTCTCATAGCTTCAACCTTAGGAAGACCGTTCACCAGCTCTTGTCTGTGAAGTTTGGAAAGGAGTTGAAGGCTAGCATGTCCAAAGCGTTTGTGCCACAAGTCTGTTGTCCCAACAATAGACGACAGACAAAGGTCCTTGTCAGGGATGAAAGCATGGTCGACCTTGTTGAGCCACACTAAACATGTCAAATTTGAGATTATTCACTAGATTTACGTTATTCACAGTGATGTGTTTAGAGAGTCTTACTTTACCGATACCACAAACCTCACCCTTACTTTTGTTTCCAAAAGTTATCGATGCCCCTGAGGCTGGCTAAAGAGAGGTGAACCACTCAATGTTCCCTGTCATGTGACTTGAGCACGCACTGTCAAGGTGCCAAGAGCCTTTCCTTGCTTCCTCCTCGGATTTATGAGCACCATCTTCTGATATGTTGTGATATTTTGAGCTCATCAAACAGATATCCTTTGAGAGAGGAGATGCTTCATCATCTGAGTTGTAGTCACCCCACTTCGCACCCTTTGCTTGTTCCTCTTTCCGGGTCTGAGGAGAACCTACCGCTTTGTTGAGGCAGTTTTTGGCGAAGTGTCTGTTGTCATAACAGTGGAAGCAGACAACCTCCTTCATGTCATTGTGAACCATGACCGAACCCTTAATGCCTTTGCTTCGAGACCATATCTTCTTCATGGCTTGAGTGATGAGAACCACATCTACATCACCTTCTCGAGAGTCTCCATCCAAGGCATTTCCTGACGACATCTTTCCTGCAAAATCTGTAACTAAAAACGAACAATTTAGAGCACCAGGCTCTGATACCAATTGTTGGATCGTTAGAGTTACGTTTGAGGGAACAAAAGCTTTGTTCCCACATAAGTTGCAGCGGATTTAATATAGCAAGAAAGATAACGAACGAACTCACGATATATAGTGGAAACCCTGATTAGCAAAACTAGCTTTTCAAGGAAAAACCACTACCTTCAAGCTTCCGCTTGAGAGGATTTTGAAGCGTGTACTTGTCTTATTGATTTCTTGCTCGATTACACTTGTATCCTGGACTTCGACCTCTAAACAACCAGCTAGACCCGAAGACTCTTCTACAACGATGAATCGAACTCAACCTTCAAAGACTCACAAACACTTCACGCTTTTTCTTTTCTTCGTTCTTAGTCATTTTCCGTCGTCGTGGTTACATAGAAAATGAATCCATACTTTTAATAAAAACAACTCGGCTAAACCCTAATTGTAACAAGATAAGATTTCTCCAAATAAGGTAACAAGAAGATATGATTTGGTTGAAGGAATAATATCCCAACCGTCTATATTAATTAAGGAAAGATTCCTTAAATTAATATAACCGGATAAGATATAATTCCCTCTCTCCAATTATCTTATCTTAGGAAAGATTTTCTAAGATAACACAATCGGGCTTCTCTCTCCATATCTTCTCAAATCGGCTAGTTCCTTCCAGCCGAAGTCTTCTATCCTTGACCGCGTGAGCCTCCGTGATTTGTTTCCATAATCGTCACGCTGGATTTCTTCCTTCCATTCGCAGCTTTGATCTAGTTCGTCACTGTTGTTCCTTGGGAGGTAACAAAGCACATGAACAGAGCTTTGTTCCCTCTGCGATCCTTCGCTGCAATGGTTCCCTGAGATAACTGTCTTTGTTCCTGAAACACTTAGTACCCATATTAGTTGAATGTTTGTTACCATCAAAACCTAAGGAATTCAACATAACCCATTATACCCCTCTTTTTTATGCTCTAAGTTTTCCCAAAATGATGCTTCACAAGCAAAATCCCTTACCCCTCCAAGTGTTGTTATCAACATTGCAAACACTACATCCTTAACAGATGAAATAACTGTTGTGACAGACTCTGTGGGGCATAACCCCCCTAATAGTGAACCAAAACTTGTTATTACTATCTCTATTAGTGACCACTATTTAGAAGTAAATGAAATTACCTCTTACAACTTATGGTTTGGGATTTTACAATCTAAGGACTCAAAGTACAAGATATGTTTTTGCTTATCCCTTACCACAAAACACGCTCAGTGGAGAAACCACAAATTCCCCTATCACAGGAAAATTAAATTTTATGATAACATCCTAGATTACGAAATTAAATTTCTTCTCACCTCCTCTGAATCCAAATTGAATATATATAACAAGGCTCCTTATGGCCAATATAATATAACAAATACTATCAATATTAACTCGGTTAGTACATCCTCCAGAATTTTGTGCAAAACTCACAACAAGATACCTAAAACACAATTGATTGCTTTCTCTTGCAAAAACATCAACGAAATATCTAACAACCATAACATATCAAAAAGAATATTTAATCTCTCCGCAAGAACAATAATACTTGCAAACAAACCACATATGTTTTTTATCATTGCAAGACCAAACTCACTTGCAAAATCTGTATATGGGTTTTTATGAAGATAAGCCTATGGAATTGTCGGGGTATTAGTCATAAAAATCTTTGGACTGATATCGAAACGTTCTGTAAAATAGAAAAAATACAAATTATGACACTAGTTGAAACTAAAATCGCCAAGGAACCTAATCAATCCATCTGGCAAAAAGCAAGATTTGATACCTTCCACTTCTTACCTGTCACTGGGTTTGCTGGAGGAATCTGTGTTATGTGGAAGGCATATCAACTCTATAATGAAAGATGTGAACTCATCCATATTGATAAAAGATTCATTGCCATTAAATATAAAATAGTTGATAAAAACTACTACATGATGCTTATTTTTACATATGCTCCTCCTAAAGAGAATGAAAAATTAGCATTCTAGGATCTACTAATAAACTTTATCAAAAACACACACATGCCTTGCCTTATCATTGGGGATTTGAATGAAATTACTAACAACCATGAAAAGAAATGAGGTGGCCATCCACATCCGTCAAGATTCTTGAAACTTAACCAGTTTAAAAATAATTGTGACCTGCTAGAAATTCCTACTTAAGGAGGGGAATTCACTTGGAGGAAAAACACAACTGAGATAAACAATATCTATGAGAAGTTAGACAGAGTTCTTCTTCACGACCAAATCCTCCAATGGTTCCCAGGTATTTATACTAAAAACCATGCCTTCACATCCTCTGATCACTGTCCTATCTCAGTAGAACTAGAAAACCCAAACCCTATAAAGGCTCAACCCTTCAAATTTGAAAAAATGTGGACCCATAGAAAAGATTTTGAAAACGTTGTTAAAAAAGCTTGGAGAATTGACACACAAGGCTCCCACATGTATAACCTAGTAAAGAAAACACTAGCACTAAAAATAAGTGCAAAAAAATGGAACAAAACAACATTCGAAAATATTTTCAAACAACTACAGGAAACAGAGGAAAACCTCTCAAAAATCCAGAAAGATATCTTAATAGACCCAAATCAAAACCTTATTACAAAACAACACAGACTTCTCAATAAGAAAGAGAATCTCCTCTCTTACCAAAAGAGATACTGGAGTCAAAGAGCAAAAATTAAACATATAAAATTAATTGATTCTAACACTAATTATTTCCACAGAATTGCAAATGGAAGACGTAGCAGAAAATAATTCGGGAAATCCGAACTAATGATAGTACTATTATCATTGGTCTGGAAAACATTCGCAATGAAATTAGAACTGACTTTGAAAAAAGATTTAATGACGAGGCTAAAGTCGTTATGCCTATCAAAGTAATCCTCAAAAACCTAACTAAGTATAGTAGGCAAACAAGGGTTGAATCCCACAGGGAGGTAACAATCTTTTTAAGTGCAAAAGTTGTATGTCAATAGTAACAAAGGGGGTTTTTGGTTTGTAATCAATGTAACAAAGTATGGGTGAGAAGTAACTTATCCAGACAAATATCCATCATTCAGTTTGATTGGTTGATCCTAGATTATCTCCAATTCCTTCCTATGAATATTCTTGTCCCTATTCTGAAATAGTTATCAGTCCAACCAGTCCTGGTAACCATAACTATCAAACAATCAAGAAACCATCAAGATTTAATCTAACAACAGCAGTAAGTATAAGAATTAACCAGGATACATGCAATACTTAACAACCCGTCAGCATTTAACACGTAATCAATTCTCTTCACAATAAACTAGTCCAACCAGTCCTAGAATATCATGTTTGCTACACAAGATAAGAGATTTCAACTAGAAATATCCAAACCTTAGCAATAGATAATTACTAATATCAACTAGTTGATCAGGTCAGTCAAATCAGCAAGAATCAATGGGATTAAGCACAAAGAGAAAATATATAATCAAAGAAAAGGAAATAGAGTTATAATCTCACAACCAAATACAAACAAAGGCTTCAATCGTCGGACTAAGCAAAAGTTGCTTAGTTCTTCATAGTCTTCAAAGCACAAAAACTCTAAGGGAAAAACTAACTTGAATCTCAATAATGAATAATGAATCAATAAGGCTGCTAATGAAAATTAGGTTATAACCCTAGCAAAACCTAATACTCAAAAAATAAGAAATAATATCTAAAAGGAAACTAACGAAATTAAAAGAAAAGAAATAAAGTAAAGTAAATAAACTCGGACGAAACGAAATCCCGGATCTGCGTGCGTGAACAGTATTCGCGACCGCGGAAAAGTTCATGTTGTCTTCGTTGTCTATGTGTTTTCCGCGACCGCGGCTGGGGCTTCCGCGCCTGCGGAATTCTTCTTGTAGTGTCTTCAGCGTCTTGCTTCATTCTTCACTTGTGGTCTCCTCTCGTGGCTTGTCTCCATCTTCAATAAATCTTTATTTAAGCTCTTGAAACCACCAAATCAACATTCCTTCTCCTCAACTCCATTCTCCTAACTTATGCTCTAAATCCATACAAACGGTACCTAAAACTCTGGTAACAACTTATAGTTAAGCACTATAAAGTAGAACTGATCATTTAAAAAAGGCATAATTAATCATGATATTTTACAAGATTACCTCGGTAATATCAATGAAGAAATTTCTGACCAAGAAAATGAGGAACTGACCAAACATGTTTCTAATGAAGAAATTAAAAATGCTGTTTTTAGCATAGGAAGCAATAAATCCCCAGGACCAGATGGTATGTCTGCCTTGTTCTACCAAAAATATTGGCATATTGTTGGACCAATGGTCATCAAAGCTGTGAAAAGCTTTTTCCACTCAGGAAAAATATTAAAACAAATCAATCATACATTTATCACTCTTATACCAAAATGCGATAATCCCAACTCAATAAACCATTACCGACCAATTAGTCTATGCTCCACCATATACAAAACAATATCCAAAATAATAACCGAAAGAATGAAACCCATCCTAAATAAATTAATACACCCTCTACAGGGTGCATTTGTTGCTGATCGGGCCATTCAGGATAACATCCTAATAGCTCATGAAATTTTCCACTCTTTCCGAGCCAAAAAAAGAAAAGAGGGATGAATTGCAATTAAACTGGATATGGAAAAAGCATATGATAAAATAGAATGGGAATTTATTCTCTCGGTACTTAACAAATTTGGCTTCTCCACTCGCTTTATTGGATGGATCAAAGAATGCATTGAAACAGTTTCATTTTCGGTACTTGTTAATAATGGTCCGACCGACATCTTCTATCCACAAAGAGGCTTACGCCAAGGCGATCCTCTTTCACCGTTTTTATTTATCCTTGGAGCAGAAGTGTTGGCCAGAAAATTACAACAACAGGGAAATCGCAATCAAATTGGATTTCAAATTACAAAAATGGGTATCAACATACCATTTCTAGCCTTTGCAAATGACATTCTCATCTTTGCAAAAGCTAACCAAACAGCATGTACTATTGAAGACTATTGCTCCATCTCTGGACAATGTGTTAATTACCACAAATCAGCCTTTCAAACAACAAATAATACCCCTAACAACCTAAAAATAATCATACAATCTGTTCTAAATATCCCTAGAACTACCTCACTGGAAAAATATCTAGGATGCCCAATCATTAATGGAAAAGTTAATTGGGACACATTTCAAGATATTATCATAAACACTACAAATCAACTATCAAAATGGAAAGCTAGCTCCTTCTCCCTTGAGGGACGAGCAACTCTTATTAAATCAAATCTTGCTGCTAAGCCAAAATTTTTAATGCAATGTTTTATGCTCCCAACCCATATTCATAAGGAACTGGATAAGACTAACAAAAACTTCTTATGGAATAAAGACCCACACTATAAACCTCTTATTGGATGGGATAAAATATGCAAAAATAAAACAAACGGGGGTCTTGGCATTAGGAAAACTCAAGACATGAACAAAGCCCTACAAATGAAACTCATTTGGAAAATCTTTGCAGAACCAAATAATATTTGGGTTAAAATAATCAACGAAAAGTATTTAAAACAAACATGCATTCTAGAATATGCTAAAAAGAGCAATCATTCTTGGCAATGGTCACAACTGCTTAAGCTGCGAATAGAATTCAAATTTGATCTCCAATGGCTTATCGGAGATGGTAAAGCCATCAATTTCTGGGAGGATAATTGGGTCAATGACTCCATCCTAACAAATGAAAAGCTACCAAATGTACAAACAAATACTACTACCAAAGTTAGTGAGTTCATAATAGACAAAAAATAGAATAAACCCAAACTAGAATCTTTTCTCAATAAAGAAACGGTTAATAAATTCATTGACATACCAATACCTAGCAATGACATTATAGATAGACTCTACTGGAAACCCAGTAAGAATGGATGGTTTTCAACCAAAACAGCCTTTGAGTTTATTACAAAACAAACATTCACCCCAATTGATGAATTTTATTGGATATGGGATCTTGACATCTATCACAAAGTTAAAAACTTCATATGGAAAATATGCCACAACGGACTACCAACCAAATTAAGATTAGCACAAAAAAATGTGAGTGTACCACTTGTATGTGATCTATGCAATAACCCGTAAGAGGACATTAATCATTTCCTCTTCCATTGCCCATTTACCCTCAAAAACATTAGACTACAAAATAACAAAATAGAACAAATTATGAGGCAAATAAATACTAATAATAAACCAAAGGAATGCCTATTTGAGCTACAATCCAAATTATCTAAAAAAGAAATCATCTGCCTAGCAACTACTTGGTGGGCACTATGGATCAACATGAATCAAATCATCTTTAACTATAGCATCAATGAAATGATCAAAGACCTTAAAGACTATACACTTCAACTCCTCAAAAACTAGGGAAAAATAAAATATTATGGACTGCATGCCTACTAACAAACATAAGGGGCCTGTTAGAAAAAAAAAATATCAACTGGGAAAGACCATCACCTCACTTTCTCAAAATTAATTTTGATGGAATCAAATTATCTAGTGGAGAAGCTGGGATTGACTACATTCTTAGGAATGATAAGCTGAGGTAATCCACATGGGCTACAATAGATGTGGTTTCAACACTACTTTAATGGGTGAAGCAATAGCCGTGAGACAAAATATCAAGATAGTTAAACAGCTCCAAATCCATAGACTTGAAATTGAAGGTGACAACATTGGCCTTATTAACTCTATTAAAGGCATTTGGGCTTGTCATTGGAAAATCGAAATGGTCGTTGTCGACATTCTGTTCGACCTCCATTCCTTCCAAGAAGTCCATATCAGGCACATTTTTCGGGAGGTGAATCGTTCTGCTGATAGAATTGTTAAACTCAGCTTTTCATCTCATGTGACTGACATTTCTCTTGATTCAGAACTTTGTGTTCTCATCCGGCAGGATGCTCTAGACAGGCTTATGCGTTGTCGCTAAGCTAGCCTAATTCTTTCCTCATCAAAAATAAAAAATAAAATAGACACTCTATGTATATATACTCTTTGAAGTGCCACCCGATTCGTATATTATATTCTGATGTAAATTAATCAGATGCAAACCAGTATTTTCATACAGGTGAAAGATGTACATTACACTTTATGACATATATTCAAGTGTACTGTTACACACATTTCATGTGTGTTGTGACAATGTATTTATGTAAACAAGGACCTTATAATGAACAATAAACATTAGGACAAACAAATCTTTAATCGTTAATCAAAGTAACTAGAAAGATGACACAAGGATGTCAACAGAATAATGCCAATCAAATCCACCTAATGTTTACCACCAAAATGAATGGGCACTATTTCTGTGAAACAAATGAGCTTTCACACAAACAGACATTTGATGTTCCCTACAAAAAAGGGAACCACTCAACCATTATAAACCCTAATGGGCTCAACATGATTCACAGCCACTAACTTGTACCATTCAGATCACCATTCAATCAACAAGGATAGTGCAACTACTGTTTTGGATATATTTTTGGTACAAAGTATAAATGTCCAATCCAAACCTATTATCTTAATCTCCTAATAAAAGCACCCACCACCACCACCTAACACTATACACAAGAATTGCTTTTGTACCTCAACTACCACCATGATATCTTCATAGCTTGATATTATTTTTAGGGTTAGTGTTATTACTTATTAGCACCTATGATTTGTATACTAACCGGACCAAATATCAATGGAGGTTTCTTGTGTCCAATTGCCCATCACAAATGCAAAGCAAACAAGGAAAATACCCCAAAAAAAAAACACATGACACAGATGTATTCATTGAAGGGAGCGATGAAAAACCATCCAATTTGAACCAGAGCAGTAGCAATCCCCATCAGAAATTGAAAAAATTTTAGGGAGAGAGAGAAACGTGTTCCTTTGATTGAATACACTTCAATTATATGCAGACCCAAAAACAGGCAGAATAGACAACAACATATAAGCATATTTCCCATTAAGATTAAAAAGGTCACATAGTAATAGTAGTAGAGTAGTCTGGGAGACAACAAACAAGAACAAGGTGACATTTTACAGTCTGTACATTAAAGAAGTTCTGATATTATCAATTAGACCAGCTAATTGAGTTACTGTTATATAGTATTAGTCCCCACCTAAAGCAGCCATTAACTGTTAAAATCTCTTTCCTCTCCATACCTTTTCAAGCCACACTGATCATGTTATCCCCATCAGAGAAGCTCGGAATCGCCTGGAAAGCCGGTTGCCTTGACCGGTTGCTCTGACTGGAAGACAGCGACAGAGAAAGATTCAGATATAATGGGGACGGTTCGATCACAGAGTCGTCATTCAGATCAAAATTTGCCATGGTTGTTGAGCCAACAGGAAGAACTGTAGTGGATTGGATCGGATTGTTGTCAGGTAGATAATGACCAATTCCAGCAGGAGAAACCATTGGAGTAGTTGAGAAGCTAATATTGGAAACCTCAGAGGAAGTTCCTTGCACGGATGTATTTGGTGGTGATTGAGAAGTAACATTAGCTTTATCAGCATTTTGTTCGGCTACTGGGTTTCCAGAGACCTAACACCAAGAAAACATCAAATTAGCTACTAAGATTACTATAGGGAACCATTTAAGATGAGATTTAGATTAGATAAACCAGATTAACAAGATTGTTATGATAATCAGACCAATATTTTTAAGACAAAGAATAGCAAATGGACACTAAAGTTGGAAGTCAGATTTCAGAGTGATTTATTTTGCATCTGACTAAAAATCATATGATAAAAAAATTCATCTGAAGCAAGTAAGTTTTCACATGGTTATTCTAATCTGCAGAGAACTGAATCAAATAGAAAGCAGAAAATTTTCCAGACACAACCTAAAGCCCTCTTTTCAGAGGCTTCAATCACTAAATCATCAGAAATTCAAAAATGTATGTACAACTTTGGTGTGATTCAGACAAATCAATTGCGATCTCAATCGGATTATTAGAAGAACATAACATTACCGTTTCCGTTGTGATGTCGAACAGGCTAGATCTACGGCGACGGCGATTGATATTGCAGCGCCGGAGGTAATACTTCTGAGCATGGCTAGCCACCTGAGTTGGAGTCCGACTCTTGACGAAGTTTCTAGAAATCCCTCTCCAGTCTCCTTTCCCAACCTTCTGCAATCCAAGCAAGAACAGCTTGTGCTCCTCCTCCGTCCACGGAACACCTGTATCACCACCACCGTGCAACGAAAAAAGGTAAAACAGAAGCTCAATCGCGAAACCGATCAGTTAATTCTCCAACGAAAAATCACCTCGTTTGCGTTCGCGGTTGCCGGCAGCGGCGGACGGAGAGCGATTGTTGACGCCGGCGGCGGATTCGTCGGCGGAGGCATATCCAACGGCGACGTCCTTGTCGGCGGATACGGGGACGAGTACATCCTGAGGGTGAGCGTACTGGGAAAGGTTGTTCAGAGAGACGCTCTTCCTCATCGAGTCGACTACGACGCGGACGCCGAAAAGCATGATTTCTCCAGCAGCGGCGGTGCTGGAGGTGTCGCCGACGGAGGTTGACATCTCTCGGCGTCGCGGTAAAATTGGGAGTAGTTGAGAGAGAAGATGGAGTTTCAGGGGATAAAGTGAGGATGAAATGGGGCTTTTGCTTTTCTCTTCTCTTCTTCAACGCTTGGCCTTCGTAGGGAAGGAATCGTCTCAATAACCATTAAGCTTTTGCACGGATAGGGATTATTTATTGGTATATATAATTAAAAAAATAAGTATTGTTTTATATTTTAATTTTTATAGTAAAAATTTATTATTGTAGGGTTTTAGTCATTGATTTATTGGTGAGGTATGTTATTAAAATTTACACATATTGACATAATTTATGTAAAAAGGTATACATTGGTTAAAAATAAGATGAATAGTTATTAGAATGTAAATTTTAAAAAAATTATATAAAATAATATTTTAATTTAATAATTGTATATTTTAAGGGATGAAGAATGGAGTAGTAAATTATCTGGAAATTACTCTGAAAAGTTTGAGAAGTGAGTAAATAAGAAGTTGTTACAACATCCAAATCTTTTTCAGTGTGATGATAACATAGATTGATGCCAATTATATTATTTGGATACGGTATAGCTTAATCATGAATATAAAAAGTCGCTGAATGTTTGATAAAACTATCCAAAAATTCAATTATTCAAATAATTTAAAATGTATAAAGAGCTAATAATTGGATTTGAATAGTAAAACGAAAATAATGGATCACAAATGTTCGTAAGACTTTAAAACTTGAAAAAGAGTGTTTTATTTTTTATTGAACATATCCAATAGAAAATGAATAACTACTGATCTCAGCTAAAACAACATTATTGGTCAAATATAATCAAATCTACATGTAAATTTCTCCGAAATTTTTTTGGATCAAATTCGAAGTTTGATGAAAAAATAATTTAATTGTTTTATAGTGAAAGGAAAATGATATATGATTCACTAAGGTTTGTGAATGAATTCTATTGTAGATTTTGTGATATATAATTAGTAATTTTAAAAAATGTTCGCCATAGTTTTTATGATTATACTTACAATGATAATTACTTTAAAAGTAGATTAACTTCCCGATCCAAACATAATTAATTTAATGTTTTAATATAGAGTTACTCTCATGATGATAATCTTGCAAACATCAATTGTACCTTGTAAAATTGAATTGTAAATAAACTCTATTGTTGTGGCACTTTAATTTCAATGTAAATTTTAATCTGATTAGGTTTTATCATTTTTACATTTTTTTTGGCAAAATGATTTATCATTTTTAATTACTAGAGTAATGATTACTCAGTGGAGTTCAAACAGAATAATTGTTAAATATCAATATAGATGATAGAAGACTATTGATAAGTTTTAAATATCAATTACCGAGTATGATTTATTGACGATTTACAGTCAATAATATATAGTAATTTTATCACTAAATAGTAAATATAGTTCAGATATTTCCACCAAAATAAAATCATATTACTGTATTAACTAGTTGTATATTGTAGTACGGAGTATTATCTACTCCATTAGTCTAGTACTGATGAAATGTCATTTTGATTTGAAAGGGGGTTCCAACTTGCCATTATTTACACAATAAAGGAGTTGAGTTGACTATCCCTGGCGCACAGTCCGAGGCTATTAGTTTATGTCTCCTATAGCTAAATGCTCCGTATTTATAGTGTAATACTCCCTTAGTCTCATATTATTTGTCCGGTTTAACTTTTATATACTATTTATAATTGAAGAGAATTTTTAAGATTTTTTCCAATATATAATAAAAAACATAGTCATATGGGGTCTTGTTTGATTCGTCTCAACGAGTACTTTGATAATATCAAAAAATATAATTTTTATTAATATGTAATTAGAGATATTAACGATACAAAACTCGTCTCGGCAAGTGTGTCCGATCAAAACAGGACAAACAAACCGAGACAGATGGAGTAATTGGTACCATTTGTACACAATACCAATTAGTCAATTACCCAACTTATCTATATCTACTTAAAAGTTGATTTTCTTGCTCTCATTAATGATCCACTTGAATTCTCTTCAATTATTTTGCTTTACAATCTATATATATTTAAAAGTTAGCATTCTAGGTCATTGAATGTTAACTTTTAAAGATGAATTTGTTTTTTTTTTCCATTTCTTGCCTTATTTATTTATCCCAAAATTTAAACAATTTTTCAAATTCGAAAAGTACTAAAGTGAATAATATATAATCTTCTATATAATATAAAAAGTTTTTGATTCACAATTATATACAATTACTACATATTAATCAATTAATAAGTCCTCATTTTCATATCGTTGTATAACTCTTATATCTTCACGTTAAATTTTCAACATAGTTCAAATTTATATTTCTATTAAGCATGAAAAACAACCATCTATATATCTATATCTACTTAAAAGTTGGCTTTCTTACCCTCATTAATGCTCCACTTCAATTTTCTACAATTATTTTGTTATATAAAAGTTGAGTTTTTTTACCCTCATTAATGTTGTACTTCAATCTTTATAGTTGTTCTGCTTCACAATAGAGTTGAACAATATGTTTTACCCTCATATATTGAGCCAATAAATGATTTGAGAAGACAAAAAATTACAATCAGATATTGGGTCATACATGCATGTACGGACTCCTACTGCACGTGTGAATGTGTTTGCTGAAAGAAATTGAACCCAATTTTAGGTCTATAAAAAATTTAACCATTAATGCTCATGCAACAATTAAATATTTTTTTCAAAAAAATAACAATTAGACTTTTTAACAAAAAGAAAGAAAGAAAGAGAGTCAAGTCAAACGGTTGTACAGCATCAAAAGTTGCACAACACTACACCTATATTTAAATCGAAAGAAGTTCAAAGGCTGTACAACATCAAAACGCCTGTTACAGTTTAATTTCTCAGTCTCAACTCCTCATCCTTTGGGTTGCCCTCACCTTAACTGCAAATCAATTGAGAAGATCCCACATACCCATTTAAATAGCCCTTCATATTGAACTCACGTGTATAACCACATACCAGCTTCCACAACAAATTACCACCCACATATAAAATGGATTCATGTGCTTTCGTACAACCCGCTCCGCATTCACCTTTGCACAAAAAACAAGGACTGAAAGGCACCCATAGCAGGCCCAGTCAGTTCATGTAATTCCAAACAAACAAAAAAGACATCTGATGGCATGGGTTCACAAGAGGTAGAAACTTACCTAGCTCTCAAAATTGCTATTACCATGAAAACAAAAATTCATGCCAACTTACCCCAATTTCATTTGAAAGATGTCATAGGTTGTGCAATCAATGACGGGAAGATCATGCCCACCAAGAATGGATCTCAATTCGTAGAATGTCACCTTATAAACGAAAGGTAATTTGAAGTTATGTGTGCAATCATTTCAAACTAACAATCCATGGCTTTCAATCCGCATTTACCTGAAACTTAGGCTTTCTTAACATGTGCAGATGAACAAGGAGATAAAGACAATCAACCAATAAAACAAACAAACAACAATCAATGAAGCAAATATAGCTAGGCACAAGCATCAAGCAATGAACCCTTCATGCAATACATCTTACACAAATTTAAAACCAAATTCCCAACACCCACATCATAATCCAAAAACACATAATCCAAAAACACAAGCAAGGGGAAGGCCATCATGGATTTAACAGAATCCACCGACTCAATTTAAAGCCAAAAGATAGTGCAAAGGAAGAAACATATTTATATCTCGATCAATTGTGTGAAGGGGTTGTGGCCACAATGAAAGTCATGAAGTGTTGGAAATGGGATGCACCAAACTCATTTGGGAAATACATCGACACCGAATACATTGTTGGTGATCACAAGGTTTGCAACCAATACTTTGTTATTTCTTTTCTCCAGCCAAAAAAGACTCAAATGATAATTCAACATAATAAATTGTACTCAGTTTAATATACACAAATGATAATATTGGACTCTAACATATGCACCTTATTTCATGTATATACTAATAGTTAACAACATAGAATATAATCTCCCCACCACTTGAAAAAACAGTGAATAGAGAAGTAGAAAATGAGATGTAAAATGAAGCATGGAGCAAACCACTAGAACCACATTTATTCGAGGATCACCATACATCATCCATCAAGCAATTATCACTTTGCACGGAATTGAACCTCCACTACGACACGAACCAATTTCCTTTTCTCCCTTACATAAGCAAATTAGCAAAGTGCATACACCAAAAACCCATTTTTCAAGGCATCCATGATTAAAGATACCTTATTTCAGTCAACAAAACCCGAGTAGAGTGAAAGAAGGCAGTGCAACAAGTATAACAACCTCCAAATAACATCTAAGTTATCATGAGACAAGCAAAATATATTATGTGAAATTTGGCTTATATTTCGCCATCAGGTACTTGGAACTCCATACTGCATATCATAGTGTTTAATTAGCTCTAGGATTGATTTTTTTTCCATGCTTTCTTATGGTTTGGAATTAGCCAAACGGAGGTTTGGTATAAGGTATGATAATCCAATTCCCGTGGGTTTTATGCGTGAGATTGCATATTTCAAAGCATTAAACCAAGCATTAGTAAATTCCAGTACCCTAGCTAATTCCCACTTCCATTGCAAATTTGCAACATAATAAAAGAAAAACCAAAACAATTTAGCACACAAGTAAAAAATCACAATAAAAATAAATAAAAACCTAGAAACAAGAAGATTGCCAATAGATCCATCAGAAAACACAAATCTACCACAAACAGAAGGGCAATCAAGAACAAAAAAAATTGCCAAAATAACAACAAAATACTAAAATTCCAAACAGAAAGAAGAAGAAGAACACGGGAGAATAACCTCCAATGCTAGAGTGAAAAATCCCAAAAGCAAACCAGTGGGCATAATGGTTAGAGCTTGGAATCCTCGAATGTTAGGACACTACCAATCCCACCTTCATCCGAGCTAGATTTTGAAGCTCTCCCTGCTCCTGCCCCCAAATCTGAAATCCAACCTCTAAAGATCGAATGAACCCATAAATCAAGAAAATGAGATTCTTTAATTGTTGGACTTGAAAACATGAAAAATCGTTTGCTTTGAGATAGGAGAGGGGTTTTTAAAAGGGGGGCTCTGTAGTGGATTTGCAAGCTCTTTTTGAAAAGGGGGTTAGGAATCGTTGAATTGGAACATGTTCTTACATATTTGTAGATTGGAGGAGCCTTCGGTCTTCTGCTCCAACATAGACCTAACAACATCCAACAAGGGGAAGAACGGAAAAAAGGGGGAAAAGAGGGGGGAAATTTTGGAAACTGTCTGGGTACTTTGGGTAGTTGACTTACACAAAAAACACAACATTAGATGTTTCTAAAATAATAAATTATAATATTTTTGAAATATGTGGTAATTTCTATATAAAATTAGGTGGTGCTAAACAATAAAAAAATGTAGTTTCTTAAGGTATATTAAAAGTATGATGATTTTAGCAATTAAGTCAAGAAAAATAATTAATTTATAAACATATTTTTTAAATTTATAATGAATCGAGGTATATACAATTTTATGTGCTGATATTATACTAATAATTATACAAGTTTATAATACCAAAAAGAGCTATATCATTGATTCATTATTCTCTTCATTACAATTTATACTTTTCTAGACTTAATTATATTTTACTCTTAATTTATTATTTATAATCTTATATTTGCGAATAAACTATGTAATTTATGTTCTCTTCAACAAGTAAATTTTAAAAATAAATTACTAAAACACTATATTGCCCGTGCGACATACGGGGTCAACCTACTAGAAAATGGTTCTCCAAATTATTTAGAAATACTATGAGGCACAACTTCATTTCATCATAACACTGGACTTTCATTCACATACTAAGTATATTAATGTGTTATATTTTTATCGTATAAAACATAGTTACATTTTATATAAGAATAATTGAATGATTTTACTGATATTTAATTGTTTATAATGTTGAACTTTACAATCTAATGTGTTATGTTTTGAAGTTGGATAATATTTCACATTGTCGAGTGGAAATGAAAACATCCATTACGTTATTTCATTATAATGTTTTCATCATAATAAATTTATTATCTATATATAATTAAAAGTTAGCATTTTAGGTCATTGAATGTTAATTTTTAAAGACAAAATCAAAGGCTTAAATGGGCCCAAAGGTATAGTTTGCATGTAATGTTAGTTTATCACCCTTAGTATATAATATATTAGCTTATTCGATCGATTTTTACTATAGGGTTTATAAAACAATATAAAATACATAAGTATAATTATAGGCTACTTTGTAATTTAAGTAATTAATTTTTCTTTGTTTATTTTAATATACCATAGCATAATTATGTATATATATAAAAATGAGCACTATTTGTAAGTAATTATTCCCTCCCCACACACACTTTTTTCAGTTAAATCTTGCATCTACGTACGGAATACTCTTTAGGTTATGACTCAATTTTCCACCTAAATCTCAATTAGTGATAATTATTACATAGTGTATACGTTATATTTTGCTCTCATTTACTCCTGTTTTAATATTATCCAATTACTACACGTAACTTGACGCGGCCGAAATATGCAATGCAAATATTGTTGAATGACCTAGTCAAAGTAAATGTCCTAACAGACCTATTAAACAGATGTATAGTAAGCAAGTAAGGGTCGAACCCACAGGGAAGATCTGATGAAGTATGCAATTATGATTGACAAGTAACAAGGAAGGGGGGTTTTAGTTATCAAGGAGAATAAAGCAAACAAGTTTGATTGAGTTGAGAATATGATTGGGGAAAAGAGTTCCACTAGAACGAGATCCACAATACAGAGATATAATTTGATCACTGAAATCTATTCAATCCAAGTTCTTTCACTATTCTTATGGTTGTTCCCATCCTGATCTTAAGTACTACCAATTCTCACAGTTGTTGATAGACTTATCACAATATCAATGAAATAAAACCTTACCACCAATAAAGCAATATCAATGCACACAAGGATATAGGATACATGCAAATAGAAGAAAACCTTACTACTTAACATGCAAATGATTCTCACTCACGATTGCATACTCGTATTCCACTATATGCAACAATTGTGTATGCTACTAGATATACACTCGTATTCTACTATATGCAAATCCTAGCAATTGATAAATAGTATTCAACCTAGTTGATCAGGCTATGAGGAATAACAATAAATCAATATTTAATATAACCAAGAGAATCAAACCAACACTTATAAGAATAGGAACAAGGAATAGAAATCTCACAAACACATCAACTGTATTGCTTCAAACGTCTAGTAGAACAAAGGGAAATTAGTGCTCCATTCAGAGGTGAATGAAACCCTAATAAAAAGTAAAACTGCGTAATGTAAAAATAGTGTCTCCCTTCTTAACCTAGAAAAGGGTCTTAAATAGGCTTTGGAAAATAAAGTTAACCTAATGCAAATAACAAAGGAAATAAAATAATAGCAATAAAGAAATCCGAAAATGCATAAAAGGAAACAAGTCTGTGCTGGCCGCGAGGCGTTACGTGCCTCACCGCGGGGCGATGGCTTCTTCTGGCGCGACCAGCTCTTCTCTGAGACCCACCGCCGGGTCGCGGTGGCATCTGGCGCGTGGCGGTGAAATCGCCCACTCCTTCTTCAGCTCCTCTTCTTCTTCTCTTCTGCTCTTCATTACTACCAAGTGTTGGTAGCCTTCTCCAATAAACTCTAGCAGAACCTCATCCATCTTCATCATCTCCATCTCCATCTCCATCTCCGTCTAAGCTGTAAATCCCTGGATATCTTCACTTTTCTCCACAACTTCTGGATCACAGACTTAGCCTCAAATCTCATCCTAAACTCCTCCAAATGATGCTAATAATTGCTAGTAAAGGTGCATGAAATGACACCTATCATAACTCCCGTAATTAGTACACAATGAATGGTTGTAAACAAATTATAGTTAAGATTGTGATACCCCGTATTTCTATAAGGTTATTTTGGGAATTTTGGGAATTTTCCCGAGTATCCGTTTCGTACGTCGGATTTAATTCAGATAGTTTGAGACATTCTGTAATGTGCTCTGCCTCTGTAATATTTTTCTCAGTGAAATAACATACAGTCGACGCATTTTGGGAGTTAATACTCGTTCGTGTGCGACTTTATTTAAAACGGGTTAAGATTAGTACAAGTTCATTACCCAAGAGTTATCATCCAATGGGCATAAAGTACAAGATTCTTTACCCGAAGGTTTTTATCCAAGAGGCATTAGTACAAGGGGTTATTACCCAAGGGGTGGGAAGGAAGCTTCCTAGCACCTTCCTCCACCCTTGGATTGCCTATATAAGGAGGTGTTGGGAGGAAGAGAGGGGCTTGATATCAAAGCTCTCAAACTCTCAAAAACGCTCTCAAGGAAACGCTCCCTCTCGGAGAGCTCGAAGTCGATCGTCGGAGCACGTTCGGTGTCATTCTCGGTGGCCAAGGGGAAGCTTGGGAGACCCTTAAAGGCCTAGAAACCAAGCAAGGCGGAAGATGAGCCAAACCGATCGTCGAGGGTAAGTTTTTCCCTCTCGTATTTCTGTTTTCGTTCGCGACGGCGACCGCCGCCAGGGAGACGGCGACCGCCGCCAGGGAGACAGCGCTCGCCGCCAGGAACGACGCCCGCCGTGGAGAACGGCGCCCGCCGTGATGAGGTTGCCCAGCCGCCGTGATGTGTGGCCAAGGAGCGGCGCCCGCCGTGGATGAGCGGCGCCCGCCGCATTTAAGGCGGCGCCCGCCGTGATTTGGGCGGCGCCCGCCGGCGAGAGGTGGTGGCCGTGAGTTGTTGTGGTTGGCTTCCGAGGCCTTCGTTCGGGTTTCGTTTCCGTCGATTCCTTTCGTCCTTTCATAGTTTCTGTATTGCTGTTTGTCGAATCTAACTTAGGGTTTCTGTATGGGTCGATCCGAAGGTACCGGAGTTGGCAGATTCGTCTCTGTGTCGAGCCCGGAATCCCGTCGTTAGACTTCGTTCAATCTCTGCGGACTCAGGCAAGTGGCGGTTCGCTCTTGCTCATCGTTCCATATTTACATTAATTATCAGTTGTTTATCTGAGTAATTAATTTGGAATGATTACTGTGTTTATCTGGAAATGGTTTTATAAACTGTTTTGGAAACTGTAATAATGATATTAATAGGTTGTATATCTGTTAGAACAACGCTATTATTTATGTTCGCCTTGAGGGCATTTATGTGGATTTATCCCGAACTATTGTTGTGCTTGAACTGTAAGTTAGCACGAGTATTCGTAGGAACGCCTGGATTCTGAGAGGTCCATTTGTTTCTTTATAACTGTAAAGGGCGAGCAAGACCCTGCGATAGTAGAAGTTTGGACTCGGTGAGGTTCATTCTTTCGATATAGATTCAGAGGTATTCCTTAGATATGGGTCCTGCGTGACAGGGACATATATTAAAAGCTTTTAATGTGGTGATCGTTTTGGAATTTAATAAGATAAAGTGCCCGAGTGCACATAATTAATATACCTTTGGCGAGTAGTGCAGCTAGGAAAGCTCGTCTTGACTTTTGATCAGAGTACGTTCTCTTTCCGATCTGGATTTGCTGTAAGCGATGAGGTTGGTCGTGAACCGAAACATCTAAGTCAGCTTTTAAATCACTGATGTCTGATTCTTTAAACGTTCCAGATTTGTCATATTTCCTTAAAGACTCAATCTCTTGGAGTCTCTTTTCAGGTCGATTTCTGTGAAGATTCAGTCTTCCAGAATCTTCTCTTGTGCATACCTCTTGTTTATTCCAGTAGGAGTATGATGGTTGACTATCGTCATCGGTTATTATTCGAGAAGCGATGAGTCTAACCTAATACGACTGCTTCGAACCACTCTGCTTTGTACCCTTGCATAGTCTATTCAGTAGACTAACCAACCGCAATTGTTCTCTGCATGGTTGGCTGGTGTCATCCATTTGATTCGGCACATCAGATAGAGCGAAGATATGAGGAGACTAGATTGACTATGAAGACGACGGTTGTTTTTGGATGTTTTTAATAATTTCTTTTAATCAGGTTGAGATCCTTGGGAGATGACCATTGTGGTCAAGATCCTTGTTTGTAATATATTTAAAAGACTTCCGCTGTACCTTGTTTAAAGACTTCCGCTGTACTTTGTTAAACTCTGTATTTGTCCTATTCGGGATTGGGATGTAATCTCGGGACTCATGTTTTATATGAATAAATTTATCATTTTGTATCATTGTATTTCATGGTTTGTATTCAAACGGTAAAGCCTTGGATGATCTCGGTAAGGAAGGGTCACTGGCGGTAATACCTTTCCAAAAGGGTTAAGTTTTGGGGGTGTTACAAAGATGTCTAAACGGTTATATGTCAAAATGACTTCACTTCCCAAGTAACATTTTCATCTATAAAAGGGCGAAAACGGTGGTATTCCGTTCATTTGCTCTGGACATCCATCATCTCATTCTTCTACATGGAAATTAGCTTTAGAAAGTCATATAGTGAAGCTTGGGAGATAGTGGCAACACCTTAAAAAGACATGGTCATTGAAGTAGGCATAATTATTATGTTGAAGATGTGAATGAGGATTCCCGATTGTCGAGGATGCAAGTATATATCCACCTCACGGTAAACTATCCTTAATTATATGTATTTGGATATCTTTTGTAGTCTACACCTGCACTAAATACTTACATATATCGGTTTAAATTTATTAATATAATTGTCTTTTGATTGATATAGGTTAATTTTATGTGAAGTTGTCAGAGAATTGGATAATCTAATAGTATTATCGAGGCATCGATTGTTTACATCATGCACGGGTATCTTTCACTAGAAGGAGGACAAAGACAATCGATTTAGGACGATTGATTGTTAGTAACGAATAAAACAAACTATTTTGACGATGTAAATCCTTCAACTATTGGTAGCATAAATTCAATTAGGTTTGTATTTTTAGTTCTTTTTTTGTACTAAATCGATTTAGGTAAGTGTGTTGTTATTTTGGTTAAGGATGATTTTTATTGTTCTATTTTATACATATTCATTTTACACTCATCGTGCATATATACTAAATTTAGCCTCATTTGTCTTGGTCTAGAGGAATTAATCAAGGATGGAAGCCGAAATAATAGACATGTACTCACTCTCACATATGAAATGTACAAGGAAGAAGTTATGAATTATAATTTCACTAAGAAGAGTAAGCATGTACCGATAAAATAACTAATGTACTTTTATATAAAATGTAACAAGGTTTAAGAATATGCAGAGTCATCAATTATTTATGTTACTCCGTATTTAATAAGAATAGGAAGTAATGACTAATATATTTTAATTAAAATGATATTAATGTCTAGAAATATGTAAAGTCAATGTGACTAATATAACGATATATATTCCAGACCAAAAAATAAAACGATATATTAATAACTAAAGCATAACAAAAAAATGAAATACCCCAAATAAGATAAGGTAATGGCATTTTGGTAAATTAATTATGGGTTTTGCTAAAAAGGGGAGAAATGGAAATTTTTGGGATTTAAAATCCCTAACTCTCTCGGTTCTCTCTCTCTCACGATCCCTCCCCTTGTGTTCAGCCGAGCTCCCTTCTCCTTCCTCCGAGTGGACCGCGCTGCTCTTCCCCTGTGCGAGCCAGCTTCTTCTCCGGCGAGCCCTGTCCAACCGGCGTCGTCCCCCGCTGCTCTTCATGTTGCTCTGTTTTCCGATGTTCGGAGCTGTTCGTTGCTGCTGAAGGCCGAGTGCTGTTGTCCGCTGTAGCTGTAGTGAGTCTGGCGACGAGAAGCTCTTCCCGGCGATGGAGGCGAGCCACCGGCGAGGAGCCGCGAGCTGCTGCGTTCTGTAGTTGTTGTTCATTGTGTTCTGTGTTGCAATTCGTGGCTGCCTCTGCTGGTGTTTGATGTGCAGTTGTTGCTGCTGAAGTCGCCGTCCACCGCTGCTGAGTTCCGACGTCACGAGTTCGACCGCCGACGAGGTACTGTGTGTGTGTGTTGGTGCTGGATAGTATTACCGAATCTGATTTTTTGGGTTGAATTAGTTGGTAATTGTTGTTAATTGGGCAGATTTGGGTGCTCAGATTGAATTGAGTTTTGGGCAAATTTAGTTTGAAATTTCAGGGAGTTTGGTTGTATTGGGTGTGGTTGCTGACTTGGAAATTGAGTTATGAATTTGAAGTAATTGGAATCGAGTTGATTTGGGTGTGATTGGCCTAATTAATTAAGGTTTGATTTTAGGGTTTGATTTGGGGGTTTATTGGTTGTGATTCAGTATGAGTTAATTAATGCAAGGGATTTGCTCGGATTGATTTCGCAGGTTCGTTCAGATTGACTAGAGATCTCTAAGGTCGTTGTGGTTCGACTTGAGGCAAGAGGATCCTTGCTAACTTATATATTTTTATAAACTGATTATGTTTAATTTTACCGTTGCTTGAGCTATTATTTTAATTGGTTTGTTTGACTATATAATGGCTTGGATGAGATGTGTGATAATGTGTGATGAGGTGTGATAATGTGTTGGATTGAATGTGTGTGTGTGTGTGTGTGTGTGTTGGATCGTGTGTGTGTGTGTGTGTTAGATTGAATGTGTGTGTGTGCGTGTGTTGGATCGTGTGTGTGCGTGTGTTGGATCGTGTGTGTGTGTTGGATTGAATGTGTGTGTGTGTGCGTGTGTTGGATCGTGTGTGTGCGTGTGTTGGATTGAATGTGTGTGTGTGTGTGTTGGATTGAGTTTGTGTGTGTGTGTTGGATTGTGTGTGTATATGTGATTATGTGATATTTGATTGGTTGTCGTATGAAGTGTTTGAATTGGTGTCGGAGTAGTGGTGGAATGTTGTTGGTTAGTGAAAGTCCTTATATTTAGGGCCTCGGTGGGTATGAACCCCCGAAGGTCGAAGGGTCAGGTGATGATAGTCTCACCAAACCGCGTAGGGTGCACGCCTACGTCGTCAAGGGCCAAGGGTTGGATGGTGAAAGTCCCATCCGGAAAGTGTGTGTTGATTGTCTCACCCGGTGATGTGGTGGTGGAGACGGAGGTTGGATTGGAGGTGTTGGTGGTAGTGTGTGTTGATTGTCTCACCCGGTGATGTGGTGGTAGAGACGGAGGTTGGATTAGAGGTGTTGGTGGTTGTGTGTGTTGATTGTCTCACCCGGTGATGTGGTGGTGGAGACGGAGGTTGGATTGGAGGTGTTGGTGGTTGTGTGTGTTGATTGTCTCACCCGGTGATGTGGTGGTGGAGACGGAGGTTGGATTGGAGGTGTTGGTGGTTGTGTGTGTTGGTTATGTGTTGAATGTTGGTTGTGTACTTGATTAAGTGGTTGTGTTAATGATATTTGTTGTGTACCTGAATACGTGGATTTGTGATGAATGTTGATTATGTACTTGACTAAGTGGTTGTGTTGGTAATTTGGTTGTATGTTTGATAATTGGTTTATGTTGGACGTTGATTGTTATTAGTTGTGGTTGTGGGTCATTGTTGACCATTGGTTGTGGTTGTGAATTTACGTGTGTTATAGTTGTTGATTGTAACTGGTCAAGGTTGTGAATTTCTGTTGGTATGGTTATTGTTGGTAGCTGGTGGATTATGAATGTTGGTTGTGTTGTTTGAGTGTATAGATTGGTTTCCATCTTGAGGGTGTGGGCCAATACGAGTTGAGTTTGAAGGTATGAGTTGCAGTCGTGGTTGACGAACCGGCGGCACCAGAAGGGTGGCTGGCCTGGATCGTTATTTTGGTTATGATTGTATTATGTGATGATTATTTTCGTTGATGCCTATGTGTTTATTGATGTGAAGGTTAACTGGATTTGTTGTGTTAGTGCAGTAGTGAGTTCTGTATATTTGGTTAGCTTTGGTTGTAAGTCAGTAGTAAGATGTGTATGCGCTTAGAGTTATTGATTGAGGCATTATTAATGGAGAGGAAGTTGGATTGGATCGTTCTATTTGTTTATGTATGCGATGAGTTTGAGGTTGGATTGAAAGAGGTTAGTATCGTGTAGAATTGGATACGAATGGGTGATTGATCGGTTATGTGTTAGTGTGTGTTTATGTTTGTGTTTTGTCGTGTGGTTGGTTAGTTGGTTGGTGTTATATTAGTCAAGTGTAGTTATTTGTATATTAAGTATGATCTGTTGTTGTTTGGTATTGTTTGATTGTCGTGATAACTCTATGGTTTTGAACCTGTTTTGGCTGGGCTAATCTTGCCATATTCTTTCACGAGACTGACCAACTGCGGTTTACGTGTCGTGGTTGGCTGGGGTATCGGGTCCCTCAGTCAATCAGGCTTTTCAGGTTCAGCGCCAGCAAGGAGGTTCCTGATCATCGTCGGTTTTGGAGTCGAGAACTCTACTCTTTTGTTTGGGCTTGACTTGTTGCACGTGTCGTCTTGGTTTCGGACTTTGAATGGGTTGTATTTATTGTATTGGTTTTGGTTTTTGGTTGTTGGTTTGTAAATGGTTGTATTTCAGTATGTTAAGTTGTTGGTGGTTTCAAACTATGGACAAGTTTTATAGGTTTTTCCGCTGTGCCGTTTTGGGTATATATTATGTATGGGCTATGTTTTGCAAAAAAATTTCTTTTACCCGCCTTATAATCCTTCTGGATTATGGCACTGTAGCACCACTGGCCTGGGGGTGTTACAGAAGTTGGTATCAGAGCTCTTTTCAAAAATGTGTTCTTTCAGAGTTTTCAACTTGAGAATTTCTATACGTTGTGGTTGTGGACGATCGGGTGATCAGGAATCCTTGCTGTCAACCGTAGTGAATTGCGTTGGTAAGTATTGGTTGTTTGTGATGTTTTGTGCTAATGTTTGATATATTTATATCTGATGTTGAGTATTGATGATTAATTTCATATGCGATGTTTAATGTTGTTAAGTAAATTTTATGGTGTGTTCCCTGGTAAGTGGACGTACTAGAGGTTTAAAGAGTATGAGTATGGTAGAGGATGAGGCCGTTGGGCTTATCGTCAAGAGGTTGATGCAGGTAGTTTAGTGGTGATGATTCTGTATGAATTGTTGTGTGCTACTGTTATTGTTAGGGTTGAGCAGGACAGATTAAGCGCATTCAGATATGGTTGTGTTCTGAGATGAACTTTGATGGTAAGGCATAGCTGTACAATCCTTGAGTATTGATGAATGATTGATTATGGAGACTGCTACAGTTGATTCTGATCAGACTATTGATGCTTGAGACGATAAGAAACATATGACTCAGTCTACATCGAAAAGTGGAATTTCGCAACTGTGGGTTCGACTGAGTTGAAAAGTAGAATGCGCAGGTTGCTACAAGCAGATTGTGTCAGGTTGTGTATGACTAAGAATTTTGATTGGGACGGGAAATGTCAGGAGAGAGTTTTTGAAGGACTCAGGAAGTGTTTGATTAGTGCATCAGTGTCGGTTTTACTGCAGGAAACAAAAAGGGTTTGTTATCTACGGTGATGTGTCTAAGCGAAGTTTGGGTTGCATTTTGATGCAGAATGGGAAGGTCATTGCGTATGCTTTTCGTCAGCTCAAATTGTATAAGAGAGAATTGATCATGAGGCAAAGATGATTGCTAGAGTTGATTAAGGATTATGAAAAAATATTGTTTATCAATCAGAAAAGGGCTACCGTGGTTGCTGATGCTTTGTGTAGGAAGTCGACTCTCGAGCAGGTGGTTGCTTGTCTGACAGTTCGGTCGGGATTGCAACAGGAGTTGGCGAATGGTGAAAAGTGAAATTTGGTTTGAGAAGGAACAGATACAGTTGAATGTAATGGAATGTTGAGTACGAGATGCAGTGAGATTGCTCAGGGAAGAGTGTACGGATTTTTGTTTAGGAAGATGGAATATAGTGATTTCAGATCGGTTATGTGTGTTGGCAGATAAAGAGATCAGAGAGTTGATTCTCAAGGAAGATCATTCTTCGACAAGTCCTGTATATATTAGAGTCGGTTATGCGACGCAGTTATCCGAGCTTGTTTGACTCTACTTTCGAGGACAAAACTATTATAAGGGGGGGGGGGAATGAAATACCCCAAATAAGATAAGGTAATGGCATTTTGGTAAATTAATTATGGGTTTTGCTAAAAAGGGGAGAAATGGAAATTTTTGGGATTTAAAATCCCTAACTCTCTCGGTTCTCTCTCTCTCACGATCCCTCCCCTTGTGTTCAGCCGAGCTCCCTTCTCCTTCCTCCGAGTGGACCGCGCTGCTCTTCCCCTGTGCGAGCCAGCTTCTTCTCCGGCGAGCCCTGTCCAACCGGCGTCGTCCCCCGCTGCTCTTCGTGTTGCTCTGTTGTCCGGTGTTCGGAGTTGTTCGCTGCTGCTGAAGGCCGAGTGCTGCTGTCCGCTGTAGCTGTAGTGAGTCCGGCGACGAGAAGCTCTTCCTGGCGATGGAGGCGAGCCACCGACGAGGAGCCGCGAGCTGCTGCGTTCTGTAGCTGTTGTTCACTGTGTTCTGTGTTGCAGTTCGTGGCTGCCTCTGCTGGTGTTTGATGTGCAGTTGTTGCTGTTGAAGTCGCCGTCCACCGTTGCTGAGTTCCGGCGTCACGAGTTTGACCGCCGACGAGGTACTGTGTGTGTGTGTTGGTGCTGGATAGTATTACCGAATCTAATTTTTTGGGTTGAATTAGTTGGTAATTGTTGTTAATTGGGCAGATTTGGGTGCTCAGATTGAATTGAGTTTTGGGCAAATTTAGTTTGAAATTTCAGGGAGTTTGGTTGTATTGGGTGTGGTTGCTGACTTGGAAATTGAGTTATGAATTTGAAGTAATTGGAATCGAGTTGATTTGGGTGTGATTGGCCTAATTAATTAAGGTTTGATTTTAGGGTTTGATTTGGGGGTTTATTGGTTGTGATTCAGTATGAGTTAATTAATGCAAGGGATTTGCTCGGATTGATTTCGCAGGTTCGTTCAGATTGACTAGAGATCTCTGAGGTCGTTGTGGTTCGACTTGAGGCAAGAGGATCCTTGCTAACTTATATATTTTTATAAACTGATTATGTTTAATTTTACCGTTGCTTGAGCTATTATTTTAATTGGTTTGTTTGACTATATAATGGCTTGGATGAGATGTGTGATAATGTGTGATGAGGTGTGATAATGTGTTGGATTGAATGTGTGTGTGTGTGTTGGATCGTGTGTGTGTGTGTGTGCGTGTGTTGGATCGTGTGTGTGCGTGTGTTGGATTGAATGTGTGTGTGTGTGTGTGTGTGTTGGATTGAATGTGTGTGTGTGTGTGCGTGTGTTGGATCGTGTGTGTGCGTGTGTTGGATTGAATGTGTGTGTGTGTGTGTTGGATTGAGTTTGTGTGTGTGTGTTGGATTGTGTGTGTATATGTGATTATGTGATATTTGATTGGTTGTCGTATGAAGTGTTTGAATTGGTGTCGGAGTAGTGGTGGAATGTTGTTGGTTGGTGAAAGTCCTTATATTTAGGGCCTCGGTGGGTATGAACCCCCGAAGGTCGAAGGGTCAGGTGATGATAGTCTCACCAAACCGCGTAGGGTGCACACCTACGTCGTTAAGGGCCAAGGGTTGGATGGTGAAAGTCCCATCCGGAAAGTGTGTATTGATTGTCTCACCCGGTGATGTGGTGGTGGAGACGGAGGTTGGATTGGAGGTGTTGGTGGTAGTGTGTGTTGATTGTCTCACCCGGTGATGTGGTGGTGGAGACGGAGGTTGGATTGGAGGTGTTGGTGGTTGTGTGTGTTGATTGTCTCATCCGGCGATGTGGTGGTGGAGACGGAGGTTGGATTGGAGGTGTTGGTGGTTGTGTGTGTTGATTGTCTCACCCGGTGATGTGGTGGTGGAGACGGAGGTTGGATTGGAGGTGTTGGTGGTTGTGTGTGTTGGTTATGTGTTGAATGTTGGTTGTGTACTTGATTAAGTGGTTGTGTTAATGATATTTGTTGTGTACCTGAATATGTGGATTTGTGATGAATGTTGATTATGTACTTGACTAAGTGGTTGTGTTGGTAATTTGGTTGTAAGTTTGATAATTGGTTTATGTTGGACGTTGATTGTTATTAGTTGTGGTTGTGGGTCATTGTTGGCCATTGGTTGTGGTTGTGAATTTACGTGTGTTATAGTTGTTGATTGTAACTGGTCAAGGTTGTGAATTTTTGTTGGTATGGTTATTGTTGGTAGCTGGTGGATTATGAATGTTGGTTGTGTTATTTGAGTGTATAGATTGGTTTCCATCTTGAGGGTGTGGGCCAATACGAGTTGAGTTTGAAGGTATGAGTTGCAATCGTGGTTGACGAACCGGCGGCACCAGAAGGGTGGCTGGCCTGGATCGTTATTTTGGTTATGATTGTATTATGTGATGATTATTTTCGTTGATGCCTATGTGTTTATTGATGTGAAGGTTAACTGAATTTGTTGTGTTAGTGCAGTAGTGAGTTCTGTATATTTGGTTAGCTTTGGTTGTAAGTCAGTAGTAAGATGTGTATGCGCTTAGAGTTATTGATTGAGGCATTATTAATGGAGAGGAAGTTTGATTGGATCGTTCTATTCGTTTATGCTTGCGATGAGTTTGAGGTTGGATTGAAAGAGGTTAGTATCGTGTAGAATTGGATAAGAATGGGTGATTGATCGGTTATGTGTTAGTGTGTGTTTATGTTTGTGTTTTGTCGTGTGGTTGGTTAGTTGGTTGGTGTGATATTAGTCAAGTGTAGTTATTTGTATATTAAGTATGATCTGTTGTTGTTTGGTATTGTTTGATTGTCGTGATAACTCTATGGTTTTGAACCTGTTTTGGCTGGGCTAATCTTGCCATAGTCTTTCACGAGACTGACCAACAAATACAACCCCAGCCAACTACGTGTCGTGGTTGGCTGGGGTATCGGGTCCCTCAGTCAATCAGGCTTTTCAGGTTCAGCGCCAGCAAGGAGGTTCCTGATCATCGTCGGTTTTGGAGTCGAGAACTCTACTCTTTTGTTTGGACTTGACTTGTTGCACGTGTCGTTTTGGTTTCGGACTTTGAATGGGTTGTATTTGTTGTATTGGTTTTGGTTTTTGGTTGTTGGTTTGTAAATGGTTGTATTTCAGTATGTTAAGTTGTTGGTGATTTCAAACTCTGGACAGGTTTTACAGGTTTTTCCGCTGTGCCGTTTTGGGTATATATTATGTATGGGCTATGTTTTGCAAAAAAAATTCTTTTACCCGCCTTATAATCCTTCTGGATTATGGAACTGTAGCACCACTGGCCTGGGGGTGTTACAAAAAATGTTAGTAAAAGGCAATAAATTTGTAAGATAAAGACAAAAAGTTATAAATGTGGAGGGTAGTGGAGCATGTAAGAAATGAGTGTTGTTGTAGCAAGTTTCTTATAAATACTCGAGTTCAAGCATAACATATAATTAGATAGGCATTTCTAAAATATTTCCCAAATATTTTCAAAGAAAAAAAACGCATTCCTACAAAAAATAACTACCACCTAATTCAAAATTTAAAATGAACTTCTGACCAAAATAAATAAATAAAATTGTACTTCGTACAATCATAGCATTTTATACCTAAAATACTTAGATATTACATTTAAATATATATCAAATAATATATCGTATAAGATAAAACATGCAGCAATAATCCATATATTACAAACTCACATTTAAACCGTGATACTACATATACACAAAAGGCACGTGCGAAGCACGGGCTTCGATTTCTAGTATATTTAAAAGTTGGCATTCTAGGTCATTGAATGCTAACTTTTAAAGATGAATTAGTTTTTTTTTTCATTTCATGCCTTATTTATTTAGCCCAAAATTTAAACAAGTTCTCAAATCCAAAAAGTACTAAAGTGACAATTTCATATATTAACAATTATATTGATAATCTATAATCTTCTATATAATATAAAAAGTTTTTGATTCACAATTATATACAATTACTACATATAAATCAATTGAAAAGTCTTTATTTTTATATCGTTGTATAACTCTTATATCTTCACGTTAAATTTTCAACATAGTTCAATTTATATTTCTATTAAGCATGAAAAACAACCATATATATATATATATATATATTTATATATATATATATTTAAAAGTTAACATTCTAGGTCATTGAATGCTAACTTTTAAAGATGAATTAGTTTTTTTTTTCATTTCATGCCTTATTTATTTAGCACGAAATTTAAACAATTTCTCAAATCCAAAAGTACTAAAGTGACAATTTCATATATTAACAATTATATTAATAATCTATAATTGTCTATATAATATACAAAGTTTTTTATTCACAATTATATACAATTACTACATATTAATCAATTAAAAAGTCTTCATTTTTATATCGTTGTATAATTCTTATATCTTCACGTTAAATTTTCAACATAGTTCAATTTATATTTCTATTAAGCATGAAAAATAACCATCTATATCTATATATATTAAACAATTTCACGTTAAAGTTTTTTGATTCACAATTATATACAATTACTGTATATTAATCAATTTTCAACATAGTTCAATTTATATTTCTACGTCATTGAATGTTAACTTTTAAAGACAAAATCAAATGCTTAAATAGGCCTAAAGTTATAGTTTGCCTGTAGGATTAGTTTATCACCCTTAGTATATAATATATTAGATTTTCCGATCGGTTTTTACTATAGGGTTTATAAACCAATATAAAATACATAAGTATAATTATAGGCTACTTTGTAATTTAAGTAATTAAATTTTTCTTTGTTTATTTTAATATATCATAGCATATATATGTGTATATATAAAAATGAGTACTATTTGTAAGTAATTATTCCCTCCCCTCATACACTTTTTTCAGCTAAATCTTGTCTCTACATACAGACTACTCTTTAGGTTATGACTCAAATTTTAACCTAAATCTCAATTAGTGATAGTTACTACATACTGTATATGTTATATTTTGCTCTCATTTACTCCTACTCTAATATTATCCAATTACTACACGTAACTGCCGTATTTAGTACACAGTGAATGGTTGGAAATAAATTATAGTCAAGATGTCTAAACGGTTATATGTCAAAATGGCTTCACTTTCCAAGTAACATTTTCATCTATAAAAGGGCGAAAACGGTGGTATTCCGTTCATTTGCTCTGGACATCCATCATCTCATTCTTCTACATGGAAATTAGCTTCAGAAAGCCATATAGTGAAGCTTGGGAGATAGTGGACAACACCTTAAAAAGACATGGTCACTAAAGTAAGCATAATTATTAAGTTAAAGATGTGAATGAGGATTCCCGATTGTCGACGATGCAAGTATATATCCACCTCACGGTAAATTATCCTTAATTATATGTATTTGGATCTCTTTTGTAGTCTACAATACTTACATATATCGGTTTAAATTTATTAATATAATTGTCTTTTGATCGAGATAGGTTAATTTTATGTGAAGATGTCAGAGAATTGGATAATCTAATAGCACTATTGAGGCATCAATTGTTTACATCATGCACCAGTAGCTTTCACTAGAAGGAGGACAAAGACAATCGATTTAGGACGACTGATTGTTAGTAAAGAATAAAACAAACTATTTTATGGACGATGTAAACCTTTCAACTATTGGTAGCATAAATTCAATTAGGTTTGTATTTTTAGTTTCTTTTTTGTACTAAATCGTTTTAGGTAAGTGTGTTGTTATTTTGGTTAAGGATTTTTTTTATTGTTCTATTTTATACATATTCATTTTACACTCATCATGTATATATACTAAATTTGGCCTCATTGGTGTTGGTCTAGAGGAATTAATCAAGGATGGAAGCCGAAATAATAGACATGTACTCACTCTCACATATGAAATGTACAAGGGAGAAGTTATGAATTATAATTTCGCTAAGAAGAGTAAGCAAGTGCCGATAAAATAACTAATGTACTTTTATATAAAATGTAACAAGGTTTAAGAAAATACAGAGTCATCAATTATTTATATTACTCTGTATTTAATAACAATAGGAATTAATGACTAATATATTTTAATTAAAATGATATTAATGTCTAGGAATATGTAAAGTCAACATGACTAATAAAACGATATATATTCCAGACCAAATAAATAAAACGATATATTAATGAATATTAATAACTAAAGCATAACAAAAAATACATTATTAAAATGCAATAAATTTGAAAGATAAAGGCAAAAAATTAGAAATGTGGAGCGTAGTGGAGCATGTAAGAAATGAGAGTTGTTATAGCAAGTTTCTTACAAATACTCGAGTTCAAGCAGAACATATAATTAGATAGGCATTTCTAAAATATTTCCCAAATATTTTCAAAGGAAAAAACGCATCCTTACAAAAAACAACTATCACCTTAATTCAAAATTTAAATTGAACTTCTGACCAAAATAAATAAATAAAATTGTACTTCGTACAATCATAGCATTTCAAACCTAAAATACTTAGATATTATATTTTTTTTGTCAAGACTTAGATATTACATTTAAATACATATCAAATAATATATCGTCTAAGATAAAAACATGAAACAACAATCCATATATTAGAAACTCAAATTTAAATCGTGACACTACATATACATAAAAGGCCCGTGCGAAGCACGGACTTCGATTTCTAGTTAGTATTAACAAATGTCTTTCGGTACGAAATACAGACGGACTTAAATCGTACTTTTTATATATATAAAAATTGTTCCCTGATTATTTTGGAATAGTCTATATAGAAGGTTTACAAATAAGTTCTTAATGTTCGTTTATTTATACACTCAAGTTCACAAATAAGCATTAAATGTTCAAATACATGTGTTTGAACATGTTATATGTGAATCTTACGGCACAAAGAATGAACATTTAGTACTTAGATATAAACGTCAATAATTGTCTATTCCAGAATGATCAGAGACGGAAAATTAAAAAAATAAAATTTGTTGACCCAAAAAAAAGTTTGCCGTATTTACGGTTATGGCACTGCGTCAGTATTCACTCTTTTTCACTCCTTTTAATCTTAGTCCTCATTTCCTTTAATCCAAAGGCTCACAATGCTTCTTATTTCTTACTTTAAGAGGCAAATGTACGAAAACTCGGCTCGTTAATAAATTTCATCTCTCCTTAATTCGAAGTTTTGAAAAGCCCCCAGCTTTGTACGTTATCTCTCAATAAATAGCAATAAATAAATTTTACAAGAACAATGTTAAAATACAACTTTTAAATTAGCAATGTTTGATAAGATTTTATTAAAGACAATCTATATCTACTTAAAAATTGGTTTTTTTTGTCATTCAATGCTAGCTTTTAAGTAGATAAGTAGGACAAAACAATGACAAAAGCCACATTTGTTTAGCAAAGTTTTTTTTGTAAGGATTTTCAAAATACTTATTAGATTAAAAACAAAATTTTAATTTTCTTTATCATAAAACATGCCCTCACTCTATAAAATATTTTAAACTAAGCAATGCGTGCCCTATAAAAAAAATACAAAAAATGTCCATAAATATTTAAATGATTGATTGAATCCTCAATGTTATATTGATGTAAAAATTCAACTATGAAGTTTAAACATTATTGGTCATATTATGGTATTTTAAAGGAAATTATTTGGTAGAATTCAAAAATTATATAGCAAAAAAGTTATATGTCGATAAAAGATAAAATTAAAAAATATAAATAGATATATAAAAAAAAATCATGATTAAAAAATTCTTATTTAACAATCAAGAAATCAAGATTTATTCAACTCTACCTCTCTTATTTTTTTCAATTTTATTCAAACTGAACCCTTTAACGACAAATCAACAAATATTATCAAGTTCTCTACATCGTGATAATGACAATCTAATAGGTTAGATTAGAAGGATTTGTTTGATGTGACTATTTATAAAGACTTGTATAGAAATATGTATTTTCTTATTAAAAGTTGCTTGGATAAAATGTATTTATCAATAGAAAAATATATGTAGTACAATTAAAAGAAATGTGTAGAAAATTTTACTTTTACACAACTTTTAAAATGTTGAAAATATTTTTTCTTAAGAAATACATTTGTGAACTCCTCAATTTTTCAAAATAAAAAGCAACAAAATTTTGAATTCCTTACTTTCTCAAAACAAAGAACAAAAAACTAGAACACAATTTAGATAATGTTATTATTTTTAATTTCATTTTAAAAATAATCCGGTATAGATTCTTTGATATCTATATCCCTTGTCTTTTCCGTCAACTATTACCTTTTTAGGATTCGTATCATTTCCTCCGTAGATTTTTTTGTTCAATAGATCGAAGATCAAAAAGCTCGATGGGGAAACATTCATGGTTGCTCCACCCGCTAGAGCCAGAGCCGATTTAATACTTTCAAAATTGTATGGTATTGAATGAACACACTTAATGCACCAAAATGCAAACTTTATATTAGATATAGAAGATTTCTAAAATATTCACAAAAACTTTCATCAAAATATAAACACATCCCTACAAAAACAAACTTTCACTTTAATTCAAAATTAAAATTATACTTCTAACCAAAATTATAAAAAATAAAATAACCCGCTTCTTATGTACAATCATAACATTTATACCTAACATACTTACATTTAAATAAATATCAAATAATATATGTCTAACATAAAAAAAACAGAACAACGATCCATGTATTACAAACTTATTTTGTATATCGTGACACTACATATACACAAATGGCCCGTGCGAAGCACGGTCTTTGATTTCTAGTACCTTTAAAAAATTTCCTAAATCACTCAAACTGTAAATTTTAAAAACTACTCTATATTGTTCTACAATAAATAATCCTTTCGTATTACTATACTTGTTTTTTTGGACAATTGCACATATATTAAGGAGAGTATAAAATGTACAAATATGTCATTATTTATTACTTTATTTTGTTACTTTTCCAATATAATTGCTAATAATTCTTCTATCATTTATTAAGAAGTACTAAAAACTATAAGGGTATATATGTAAAGTAAATGTAAAAAATACCAAAAGGACAAGTATATTGAGACAAAAAATTAAGACTAAAAAAACAAGTATTATAATACGAAGGGAATATATTATAAAAAATATATAAATACAATTATCAAACAAACTCTTAAACATTGTGCAAGGATTTTTTTTTATACATGTAAACATAGGGTATCCTTACAAAACAGAAGGCATACCCAAATCATCACAACGGATGATTTTTACAAAGGATTTACAGGATGATAAAATACTAGAACTCGAATCTAGAAATCGACTTCGAGAACTTTGTAACTGTGTATAATCATAATGAGGCCGCATGTAGTCCAAAATAGCCCTCCGTAGGATAGTGGGTGAGATATATGAATTCGCCAGGAAGTCAGCAGCTTTATTGGATTCGCAATAGCAGTGGTGAACCTGAAAATAATCCAACCCATATAACAATGTGCAAATTTCTCGGATTATTGTTGAAATTTCCCAAGGAATTTTCCAAACAGCACGAATAGAATTAATAACAGAGAGATTATCTCCTTCAAGAACTATTCACTTATAGCCATGCAAAATAGCCCTACGAAGGCATTCAAGAGCGGCAACAACTTTCGCTTTGATAGGTGAGGAGCAGAGGATATGCCTATGATCTAAGAAGATTACCTCACCGCAGTGGTTTCGGAAAACATATCCGATTTGTGTAGAATCGTTTTGTTTAACAGATGCATCGAAATTTAATTTTATACACTCAGGAGGTGGTTTCCGCCATTGTGAAAAATGATTGATGTGTTTCCGTTTAGGGGAAGAAGATTGATGCGCTTGTGACAAGCTTGAAACCCAGTCTTTGTAGGAGACGTATGTACGATTTACCGTTTGCTGAATGTGAATAGGAATTTTTTGAAAAATTAAAGCATTTCGATCTTTCCAGATATGCCACCAAAGGAAAAGTAGAGGTATAATATATGTGTTTGTGGAGTGGAAGGATTCCATATTAGTATAGAAGTCATCAGTGACATGAAAATTGAAAGTAAGACCGATAAGGTTCTGTAATAGTTGAACCGCCATAGAAGTGAAAGTACACCCAAAAAACACATGGTTAGAGTCCTCAGTAGGAAAATTGCAGAGGACACAATGATATGGAACCCTTGAGTAATGCCTATTAAGACGCTCAGTTGTGGGTAAGGAGTCAGAAAAGCATTTCCATAAGAAATTTTTAATTTTTGGTGGAATATCCATTTTCCAGAACCAAGTAGGAAAACAAGGGGGGTTAGGTGTACGAGTAAGTAAGGAGCGAGCACTCTTCACTGAGAATGTACCATCAGACGAGGGGAACCAAATAAGTTTGTCTTCTGTGTAAGTCGTAGGTATAAAGATGCCTAAATTTTTTGGGATATAGTGATTTGGGAGGATCTGTTGAAGAGCTCCCAGATTTCATTTCTTATCTGGAGTTATAAATTGGGAGATAGTGGTCCCACAGTCATGGTTCCCAGCATACTCAGAAAGGGTGTGGTTCGGAATCCAATGGTCTTCCCAAAACTTAATATGCGAACCATTGCCAAGTTGCCAGAAAAGTCCTTTCCGAAATTGTTCTCGTATTTGTAAAAGCCTTGAAAATTGCCAGGAATCTGACAGTTTCTTTCTGTAGGAAAAAATGTCTGAGTTGCATTGTTATATTGATATTATAAGAGAGTTCAATGTCAAGGCCGCCACAACACTTTGGCTGGCAAATCGAATCCCAACTAATGAGTGAGTGGTGAGTAGGATTAGCGTGATTCCAGGAAAACTTTTTGTGAATCTTATCAATTTCTTGACAAATGCCCTTTGGCAGAAGGAAACTCTGCATTAAGTAATTAACCTGGGACTATAAGTTAGATTGAATAAGAATAGAACGACCTGCTTGAGACAACGAATTGGCCTTCCATTTTCCAAGTTGTTTTTGCAAATTCGTAATGGCGGCAGCAAAAATTTCTTTTTTAACACGGCTTCGAATAATTGGTATGTCTAAGTATCTTTCCATAGATTGAGTTAACTGTAAATTAAGAATACTTGCAAGAGAGAGAGATTGTTGTCTAGAGATATTGTAAGAAGTTTGGAAGGTACTTTTGTGGTAATTAATTGAAAGTCCAGACTTAAGAGAGAAGTCGTCAAGGATAGATTTAATAAAAAGAATATTTTCATGACTTGCGTTTGCAAAGATTAATGTGTCATCAACGAAGTTTAAGAAGGGGATGCAAGTTCCATGTTTCGTTATTTGAATTCCAATTTTTCTGTTAGAAGAGGTTGATTCATAAGTGAGTTTTCGCGCCAGGTATTCCATTGCAAGAATGAAGATAAAAGGAGATATGGGGTCACCTTGACGTAAACCGCACTGAGGTTGGAATACATATCCAGGTTCATTGTTGACAAGAACTGAAGAGGAGTTGCTCATAATACAAGTCATAACCCGATAGATTCATAAATCACATAATCCAAACTTGGTTAGGACATGGGTAATAAAATTCCAGTTCAATTTATCATATGCCTTTTCCATGTCTAGTTTGAGGGTCATCCATCCCTGTTTACCCTTTTTTTTCTTATAGAAAGAGTGGAAGATTTCGTGAGCAATTAAAATATTGTCCTGAATAACACGTCCAGGAACAAATGCTCCTTGATGTGGACTAATGAGTTTATGGAGAAGTGGTGAAAGTCTATTAGACATAATTTTAGTTATAATTTTGTAAGAGGTATTACAAAGGGTAATAGGTATGTAATGGTTTATTGTGCTTGGATTGTCTATTTTTGGAATTAAGGTGATAAAAGACTGAGAAGTGTCGCGAAGAAGCTGCCCCGAGTGAAAAAAGGATTGAATAGCTGAAATAAGTGAATTTCCAATAATACTCCAGTATTTTTGATAGAATTCAGCAGTGAAACCATCAGGACCCGGTGTTTTGTTAGCTGCCAAATTGAAAACAATATTTTTTATTTCCGATGTTGTTGGAGGACAGCAAAACTGATGGTTTTCATGAACAGAAAGGAGCGTTGGTATAATTGTGAAGTCCATGTATGTTAAAGGAGCTGAATGTGAGGGTTTAAAGCGACTTGCTAGTTCATTTGTAATTGTATTTGTAATTAAAAACTCGTCAAACAAATGAGTTCCTTGTTGAGAAGTGAAACAAGTTATTTTTTGTTTGTAGTTTCTAATTTTCGAAATTGTTTGAAAGTAACGTGTATTCATATCTGCATTGAGGTTATGTTTTACTTTAACACGTTATTTTTAATAATCGTGTTGAAATTTTAATAGTTTATTATATCTTTTGAGATGATTGTTGTACATTTGTTGAGTTCGAGACTTTGGAAGAAGTTGAGTTTGAAAACTAGATAATTTATCTTGAGTAAATTTGAGTTGATAAAGTGTATAACATTGTGCAGGGATTGAAAAGTTATGGAGGATAATTTACCTTTATTCAAAAAAAAAAAGTTATGGAGGAAGAGATGATAAGGTTACATGGCTGTCAGATTAGTATATAAGAAATGTACCATGTGGCGGGGGGAGCACTCCGAGGCTATTGTCGTTGGTTCATTGCATGGACACGTGGCGACAAATCGTCGGTCTATCTGGACTCTCCTCTCTTTCTGATTCTTCCCATGCCAATTTCCACGTGTCAAAAAGACTATGTCACATTAAATGGGTATTGGCCTCGTGTTCGTAAATTTGGAGCTGCATAGGAACCCCGATTCATGCTGGACCATTTCGAATTTCTTCCTACTTTATCATAAACTTCAATTTTTATACTCCTTTCGTTAAAATTTTAATTATTTTTTAGAAATAAAATTTTATTCAAATTTATTTATTGTAAACAATGTGTGAAGATAATTCTACTGCTATCATTAAAGAGGTTAATATATGGGATACAAACAAAACTCTATCTACAGATGGATGATTTTAGAATTAGGAAATAATCTATAATAAGATAATTACAATGGATTTATACTAACTAATATTAACATTTATCATTCAAAATAATTATATCAAATTTACTATATTTATTCATTTTTTCTAATACATATTATTTTGTATTTAATATATACTCCAATTTTCAATGTTATTGAATAGGGATATTTTAATAAAGATCAAAATTTATTTAATATTTGTGTAATTTGCTAGAAGAAGTTTAAGAATTAAGAAATTATACATACAAACTACCGAGTTTTTTTTTTTTTTTTATCATATGCCTAAACCTAAGGGTTTGTTAATAAGAATCTTTATGAAAATCTTTTCATTTATAATGTATTTTACATAAATAGTACTCCTATAGTTTTTAAATTTTTAAATTTTGGATAGTTTAAAGTTGTTTTTTGTACGTTGTTTTTTGTACATCTACTCCTTTAGACTTCACCATAAAAATAGTTCAACTTTCAGGTTATCATATAGAGCTTATTCAATAAGAGTATAACTTATAATACTGTCAAATTTTTTACTATCAAATTTACTAGAACAATCCCTTCAAATTAATAATTTTAAGGGATTGTTCTAGTAGACTTTACTTTCATGTTTCTACAACTTCTAACTCCATACTATATCTAGCACTCACTTTCTTCTGCACCTTGAGTTAAAGCTAGCTTGCTTTAATTAATTAAGGCAATTATCATTAGAATGATAATTAATTACTCGACCAAAAAAAAAAGAGTGATAATTAATTAAGGTTGATCATACAAAATTCACCGAGTGTACAAAAAAGAGAAGTACTTCGGGCTAACTATTTCTTTGAAAAATAAATATTTGGATCATCATTAATGGTGGTATTCTATATGAGTTTTTTTATGTAATATTAAAAAATAAGTGTCATAAATTTTATTTGAATTAATAAAGGAGTCTCTTGTATATGATACTCTCTTTCCATAATTACATTGGTTTTTACAAAAATCTCAAATTTTATTTTATTTTTATTTTTTCTTTTAAAAATATAATAAAATACTTTAAGTATCACCATTAGATATGTTCTTACACGCTACCTTTAAAAAGTGAAAGTACATACATATACTTTATTCATATAATTTTTATTTATAAAAGGCGCTAAACTATTATAAAGAGGAGCGAGATTCCAACTTTTTTTTTTATGAAAGAGAAGGGTTATATTAACTGAAAGCAAGGTGCAGTTTACAAGCCAAAGAGGTTGATAGTTGAGCAACATGAGAATAGAATACCATTGCCCTATAAGGCAAGGCTAAGCCATGTTGGGCTAAAGCATGGGCAAAACTATTACTAGATCTAGGAACATAGGCAACAGAACCGAAATGAAAAGAAGCTAAAAGTTGCTTAATGTACATGACAAGTAGGCTAAAAGCAGTGATATGAACAACAGAAGAGTGAGAAAGATCCACAAGCTCCTTGCAGTCGCACTTGACCAAACACTGGAGATCCCAAAACTTCCTGCAATCTTCAAACCCCAAATGACAACTTGGGCTTCTAATGAGTCAATAGAATTACATGGTTTTGAAGATTTACTCCCAAGTAATAAAATTGACCCATTATGACGAACCAAAACAAAACCCAGTGTTGTCTTACCATCAGAGGATCGGCTGGCATCACATAACAAAAAGCTGCAGGTTGGAGGAACAACAACATTGGTGACATGAGACTTGAGTTGAGGCAATAGTTGAGCAGTTGAAACAAATGAATGGCAAGACTGCAACAGAGAAAGAACATATTGAGATAGTAACAGAGGACTGTTATTTTGATTATCAAAAATCCTCAAATTTATGTTCTTCCAGAGTGACCATGTGCAGGTGGCCCAGAGCGCAAGATCAGCTGAATTAAGGTAATTGACAACAGAGCACCACTTGTCCCAAAAAGAAGTGGAGATTGCTGGCAAACCGTGGAATTGATGAAAGTTGGCCCAAAAATCTTTCGCAAACGAGCAACTGAACAAAACATGAGTAACAAATTCAGTTTTCCTGCAACAAAGAGAGCAAATGTCTGTGCATATGACTTTTCTATGTTTGAGGACCTGTAGGCAAGGGATGAACCCTTTAAGAGCTCTCCAAATGAAAATTTTCACCTTAGGGATTACATTTAAGCTCCAGACCTTCTTCCATATTCTTTTTTAGTACAGCCTGACATCTGAATTTGATGATTCTACATGGTCCCAATGATTAAGAATAACCATGTAGGCAGACTTCACTGAGAAATCTCCAATATGAGAATAGAACCATCTTCTTGAATCAATGGATTCAGGGAGATCAATTGAAGGGCCTGTAAAGCTTGGAGATCAATATCAAAAAGTCTCGGGACAAGCTCACACCAATGCCAATCATAGCTAGGATTGGATCCCAAAGAAACAATCAACAATAACTCTAAAATTTGTGGCGTGATGAACTTGAAAGAGTGAGGTCTGGGCAACCAACAATCACTCCAAAATTTGACATCCACGCCATTACCAAGCACCCAAACAAATCCTCGCTTAATCACCCAAATCACATAATGTAAGCTCCTCCATACATAGCTAGGATTGGATCCCAAAGAGGACATTCAGGATGTCAGAATAATTGAAATATCTTGCTTTAAGGATAAGGCCGGCAATGGATGAAGGATTGTTAAGGAATCTCCAAAAACTTAGGCAATAACGCAAGGTTGAATGCTTCGAAATTTCTGAAGCCCATACCTCCAGAATCCTTTGGAGTGCACATGTGTTTCCACTTGGTCCAATGAATCTTTCGCTGGTCATTACTCCCCCACCAAAACTTTGAAACTATATTGTCCAGTTCCTGGCAAGTTGAAGAAGGAAGTTTGTAGCAACTCATAATGAAAGATGGAATTGCTTGCAGGACAAATTTAATCACAACTTCCCTTGCAGACTGTGATAGAGCAGTAGATTTCCATCCCTTAGCTTTCTTTCGAACTCTGTCAACAACTTGTTGAAAGATGATCTTCTTTGACCGCCCAATGACTGTTGGAAGGCCTAGATATTTGTCGTGTGTATCAACATCCCTGAAGCCAAACAGCAGGAGTAATGCTGATCTTGAAGCCACCTCAACATTTGGACTGAAAGAGATCTGTGATTTAAGAGCATTGATTTTCTGTCTAGTGCCTAGTTCAAATAAGCATAGAAGATCTTTGATTCCACCCCCCCCCCCCCCCCCCCCAAACCAGGTTAGCTCTGTTGAAAATCAAGCAGTCATCAGCGAATAGAAGGTGAGAGATTTTTGGAGCAGAAGAGGCAACTTTAAGGCCATGAAGAACTCCATCATCAAGAGAGGTCTTGAATAAGCTTGAAAGGCCTTCCATGATTAGAAGAAAAAGATAAGGAAAAAGAGGATCTCCTTATCTTAATCCTCTGGATGGAACAAAAGTTTGAGTAGGTGAACCATTAAGCATGATTAAGAAAGACACTTAGCAAACACATTTGAGTACCAAGGCAATCCAATTTCCATGAAAACCCATATGAAGCATAATGGCCTTCAAGAAACTCCATTCAACCTTGTCAAAAGCCTTAGCCATGTCAAGCTTAATAGCCATACCTAGTAATTACAAAATACCATACCTACTAGGTAAATTAAATGACTGGGACATTTTCTTTATATATATAGGAAATAATTAGGATGGTCGGCTACCCGTGAAACGGATAGCAGACCATCCTACAACATCCTAAAGGAATAGCCGAAGCAATACTGGATTCTCAGAGAATTCCGTGACGGGATTGAATGGCCTAATTTAGCGATTTTATCAGGCACATAATTTATTTCCGTAAAAATATATTGAATTTGATTCTTTTCAAACCATAAAAGATCCATCACAAAGTTTGAAATTATATTATTAGATGACTGAGACATTTGTATCGTGGGTTATTCATTATTTTATAGTGTTTTATTTAAAAAATGAAATTAAGAGTTTTGTACTGACCTTTGAGGGTTTTTTAAGGTCTTGGGGGATTCTTCTAGATCTAAGCGTGATATTCACAAAAACATTTTCAATCTACTATGATCCAACTCAGCAGCCATGTGAGTAAGAGTTAACTAGGGTACAATATTTCCCATTTCGAGAAGATTATTTAATTAGACGTGTACATGCTGCAATTTTGTACAAATTTGATTCGAAATCGTAAGTACATAATTCTAAATAAATGGCGATAAAAACACTTAAAATTATAGTACTAGTATATATTGACCAAAAAGTACCCATCCGCATCAATTTTACAAACCGTCAGACTTTTTTGGTGTAGTATAATGAGGCTTAAATATACCATACTTGGCCATCAAATTAGGGTTTAATTTGTATACTTGACCAAACTTTTAGTAGTAATTGAAACGAAATACGGAGTACATAATACAAGTATAATATCTAGTCATAAAAAATTAAAGTGCATTAATAACTCTTCTCTGGTTTGATAGACACTAATACTAAATTTTTAAATACTCTAGCTGAAAATTTAAAATTCGAGTTTTGTCAACAACATGTATGCAATGTGAACGATGAGATAAAATCTGCTTTCACTGTTAATTGTTTCGAATCGGATTAAATCAGTTGGTAAAAGAAAAAAACGTTAGTACATTAAAACAAAAGTGACAAAATGCAAATTGCTTACTTGGTACGGATTATAAAAAAAATGATGTAGTCTTAAAATTGTAAACTACGTACACCAAACCCTAGAAACAAGGTTTAAACTAGTTTGATTTAGGATTTGAACCGCACTCCTAAAAATACTTGTATAAATGCAACATCCAAAACAAAATCCAAATAGTACGATTTGGCATTTTATATAAACGTTTTATTTTTGTATAAACAAATGAATTTTATTTATTAATCTTATAAAGTAAGCACGTTTCTACGTACGAATCGGAGTATAAATAAACGAAATACTGGAGAATTATATATTCAATCATGAAGTGCATATTCCTAAGAAAATGAATTGACTATTTGGCTCCTCTAAAGTCTAAAGTCTAAAGCCTCAATTTTAAATTTTAATCCATTCAACGAACTTTTCGCCCCGTCCGTTGACTGAAATTGGGATATGTTCTTGCTTCAAAGCTCAACGCACCACAAATTTTAGTTTAGAAAAAGAAGGATACTTACTCATGTAATTTACCAAAAATACTTAGAAGGATACTTACTCATGTATCTTCTAACAAAATCACTTGTACGTGCTCTTATAAATCATTAAGTTATTTTTACTTAATTATTAGAAGGTTGAATCCGAGCTTCACACGAGAGAAAATATATCATTCTATATTATTTTTGTGTTTTTATAATATATAAATAATGAATTTTCATCGGTGTGTATTTAAATTATTGTTTCTTCAATGGGTATATATAATTTGTTTTAAGATTTGTGATTTATTCTATTAACAATTTGTTGTAGTTGGAAGTTTGATTTATTTTTTACATATTTGTGATTGTGTAATTTATTATGTAATTTTAACTAATGTTGATTATAGTATTTGTTTTTTTTTTCTAAAATTGGTTAATCTTTATATTGATGATTCTCTTAAATTTTTGCTAAAGTCTTTATGTTTATGTTACGTACTTACAATAAAAAGTAATATTATTTTGTTGTGCAATAGAAGACATATATTGCAGTTTAATTCTAAAAGTAGAAGACAATTATTAATTAATATATTTGGGATCTTAAATTATTTTATACTTTTGTCATTTATTTATCTTTAGATTATTTTATAAAAGATATTATATTTGAATATAAAAATTACAATTTATTGAATTTATATTTGTTTAATCTCTTCATCTTTAATATATATATTTCATTAATATTAAATATATTATTACTTGCAAAATACTTGCTATTGAAAAACAAATTTTGCTTATTGAAATAAATTCATAATATTAAATGTAAACATTTATTACACAAAATGTTAATTTTTAAAGTATTATTATAAATAGATTGGATTGGACTTATCTAAGATGAAGTTGGATAATCATTCAAAAAAATCATCTACTCTTAAATTTGTATTTTTAAATTTATTTATTTGAAACTTTTTCAAAAGGAAATACTCTAAAAAAACACGTGAATATATAATATAGTGTTCTCATATGAGGTACAAATATATCTTGATTCCTAATCAAATGAGTGATATCACGCCAAAGGCATGCTCGATGCACATAACAAATATTGGACTACCCCTAAATATAATTAGTTTTTTTTAGTATATTCATGGACATATGTTAAGAAGTTAAAATTAAAAATTATTTCCTAAAGTAAAAATGATAAATCTTTTCAAAAAAATGTTAAATTAGGGGTTAAAAAAGAGTATTGCATGAAAAAGTTACCTTATATCAATGAACACACGTTACAAAAATCCACATAATTATAAGGCCAACTTCTTATTACAATTCGTATCACTCTCCCGATCAATATAAGATTTATCGTTTGTTTGGTATGTGTGTTTATAAAGAAGTTTTTGTTTATAAATAAGTTTTTTTGAAAAAGTGGTATTTGAAATTTGAATATTGGGTGTTATAGGGAAATGAGAAAGAATGAAAAAAATGGATTTTATTTATAAATTGTTTATAAATAGTTAGCCAAACAGGCCCTAAGCTAAAAGGTGGGACTTGCTTAATACTAGAACTTGTTCAGTTTTTTCTCAAAAAAAAGAAGATAAAATTGGGCGTGAAGGGTCCTTAAGGGGAAAAATAGCAAATTTAGGCCCATTTTTTTCAAAATTGCAAGTATAATCCCCTATTATTACATATATGGCCCGAAGGGGGGGGGGGGGGGGGGTGGGGGAGGTGGAAGTGTTTTTTTTAGGATTTAGGGTTATGGGTTTTTAAAGGCTTATAGGATCAAAGAGCTAATTTATTTAATTAGGAATCCAAACTTGCTATTTGACCCCCTTAAGGGATCAAAAATCCTAAGAACATCTTTAACAAGGGGCTTATTGAATTTTTTTGGATTATAAAATTCAAAGCCCTCAATAAGCCTCTTCTTGGGGCTTAAAAAATGGGCAAAATTTAAGCCCCTCAAGCCGGGCTTATTGGAGGGGTTTATTCTTTGCAGCGCAATGTGGCGCGTTTTTACTGGGCCGCGTTCGTGCGCCCAGATGGTGCCATGTGGCGTGCGATCGGACGGTCATGAATTTTTTTTGACTGTCCGTTTTGGAATTTTAAAAATAGAATATTTTTATTTTCTTACATTAAAAAAAATAAAAAATTTACTATAATTCTAATTATATTTTTCTTTATCCATAGACACCCATAATGGTTATGTTTCTTATATTTTTGAATTTGTTTTCCTGTATTTTGTATATTATTAATTGAAAACAAATAATTTTAATATTATTTATGGTGGTTTAAAATATAAATATACACTAATTTAATTTATGTACATTAAAATGATATTGTGGATAGTTAAAACTATAAAAATGTACTGATTAAGATTATTTAGACAAATTTTAATATGCACTAATTTAATTTCTTTACATTAAAATGACATTGTGAATATGTTAAACTATAAAAATGTAATAACTAAAATATAAATATACACTAATTTAATTTAATTCATGTGTGAATTAATTTAAATTAATATAAAGTATTTTTAATAAATTTATATTTTTTTATTCTTTATCATTTAATATAAAGAGTATATTAAATATTTAATATAAAAAATATATTAGTAATTTGATATAAATAAAAGAATATAATTGTAATTTAATATACTCCAATAAGCCCCTCTCTCACTAAAGTTAAAGAAATGAGTGAGGCTTATTAGAGAGGCTTATTGGTAAAAAGCATCCAATAAACCCCTCCAATAAGTCCCACATTAATGATGCTCTAAGGATCGAAAAAAGAACTTGTTCAGCAAGTGGGCCCATCTAATTGGGCTATATTGGACATATAAAACAGAAATCCAAACAGCTAGTCTCTCAGTTGAACATTGTTTTAACATGGGCCTAAGTTTGGATAAAGGTGGAAATGTATGATGTAAGAAACACTAGCAGATTTTAGATGAAAAATATTTGTTGCTCTCCAATATACATTGATTGCTTATTACAATTAATCAGCTACATAATTTTATCTACTATCATATCCACTTTTCCAATTAGCTTCGGCTCCAATAAGCTTAACCATGTCGAACCAAGCCTAATTTAATCATTTATTAATCGATTTTAAATCAACAACCCTAAATGGCCTAAACAGATATACTCCATCAAAATGACCTAATATATTTGACCAAAATCCTTATACAAATACAAACTTATGTTTTAAGGACATATGTTAAGATTTATTCTTTTAGAAACCGTTTGTTTAAACCCATCTAAAGAAGAAATTAAATTCCTAAAATAATAAAATTTATCAAATATTTCCATATATAAGATGCTTAACAAAAACCTATACAACCAACCTCCTACTTGGTTCCATTGGACAGATATTTACTTGTCCTTTTGATACATTTGTAAAAAAAAGCATGATTCTCCATAAACCGTATCTTTGTACTCTTAATTATATACCTTATCATCAATCTCAATCATTTCCCTGCCATCTGTCCCCATTTCCCCCTCCAAAAACTCCAAATATTCCACACACAAATCAGTTAACCTACAATCAAAAACACAAGCTTCCATCTCAGCCGTTGGATCACCCCTTCTGCAGACGTCCCAGATCAATGCCCAAACCTGTGTGACTTTGGCGCTAGAGCATCTCTCAGTAAAAGTGCTACAAGGACACTTAACCGTTTTTTGCAGTTCCCTTTTGTACTTTTGCTGTCTCAATTCTTGATTGTTCTCTCTACAAATACACACAACACAACGCAACACAACACACATTACTAATAATGGTGAACTCTGAAAAGGAAGAAAAGCTCTTGAGAGGATGCACAAGGAAGGAGAGAGGGCCGTGGCTCGTAAGGCGGGCCACGAAGAAGGGATTGGTGAGTTCTCTTCGGTTTCCGAGCGAGATTGAGAGGGAGAAGAACAAGACGAGGGAGAGGACGAGGAGGAAGATCACGAGCAAGATATACGCGGGGCTTCGCGCTTTTGGAGGGTATGAGTTGCCAAAGAATGCTGATAACAATCTTGTCTTGATTGCACTTTGTGAGGAGGCTGGGTGGCATGTTGAGGAAGATGGCACCATTTCTAGGAAGGTAATAAAACAATGTCGTGTTTGCTTTGTAGTTTTTTATGATTTTGATAATAAGGCTCCGTTTGGATTCTCAAAGATAATGCAATTCCCGAGTTAAAGTATAATCGTGTTTAATGTTGTAGGATTTGAATGCAAATGGGGATGGCACTCGTGATGAAGGGAGTAATGTCAAGCTTAAGTTCTCAAATGTGAACAAGTGTGGAGTAATGGGAGATGATAATGTCAACCTAACACTTTCATTATAGTTGAGAAGGAGAAAAGTTAGGAAGAGGACAAGTTTAAGGGAATCAGTTATCACATTGTCTCTTTTAGTAATCTTGATTATATAGCTACTTTGTATAAATATAGACTATGAAAAGAAGTATAATGAGTATGCAACTAAATATATGAAGTTATTTTCATTGATATGTTCTTTTTTATTTTTTAGCGGTGGAAATTGGTTTGAAAGCTTGGATGTTTAAGCTAAAATTCACCAGTCACCACTAAAGTATAAAGCAATAAATACTGAACAAAAATTGAGATTCATTAGATATAACCGCATACGTGTGTAATTAAGTACCAAACCATGCTGTAAGAGTCCAATTGTATGGGTTCAGCTAGGAATTGAAGAGAAATCATATGTATAGTATAGGAGGACCCAAACCGGGTTGACAGGAAATCATTATTGGTTCAGGGACCAAACCCGAGTTTCAATACCAAACTTGGGCTGAACAATTGGGCCTTAGTTGGGCTTCCACCACTTTGTAAAAGTGTAGTGGGCCTCAACCTGTCTATGATCGCTAGTAGAGGTCTGACCAACTCTTGTTAATTCTAAAACTCTTAGAAATTGGAGTATTCTTTAATTGTATTAGTAAATTCTATGGTGGATAATGGATATAGAGGTGATTGTAGGTCATGTGTAAAACATAGGAGATTGATACAATTTGTCCAAAGTCCGTGTAGAGTAGAAAAGAGGCCGTTACGTCTACAATGTTATTTTATTATCTCTCACGAAATTAGTATATATCAAAAATATCTCTCATATATATACATAAGAAAAGGTTCATGTGAGAATAAATACTTAGGTGAGAATGCGAGAATGCCGGATGTGCATGGATTTATGACTGTATGTGTATGACTTTGGTGGTGAAAACTCATGCACATACAGACAAAAATTCCTACACACCTCAAGATGTGCATGAAATTTTGCATGTATGTGCATAAATTTGTGACTATATGGTGACTATGTGTAAGTAAAAACTCATGCACATACAGACAAAAATCCATGCATATCACATGTGCATGAATTTTTGCCTGTATGTGTACATATTTTTTTACTATGTGCGTGACTATGTGTAAGTTAAAACGCATACACATACAGACAAAAATTCATATACCTCAAGATGTGCATGGATTTTTGCCTGTATGTGACATATATTTTTGACTATATATGTGAATATGTGTAACTGAAAACTCATGCACATACATACAAAATTTCATGCACATTGTGTGATGTGCATGATTTTTTACATGTATGTGCGAATCTCACGTTCTCACCTAAGCATCTTTTCTCACCTGATCTGCATCCTATATATACATACCTGGTACCTTGTTTTCATTCAAACCCATATCTTGATACCCAAACCGATACTCATGTCTAATATTTAATATCTTTGGTATCCATACTAAACGAACTCTGAAATAAAAATGATTAAAATCCTAAATCAATTAATTTATCTACATTGGAATTTCTATTCTATGCCCACCATATCTAATATACTAAGTATTTGATCACAAGATGTCACATAAGTTGGTAAGAGTTTTTTTTTCCCTCTTATCTTGATAAGAGATTCTAAGATGATTTTGTAGATATATTATACATATGGTGGACCTTTTATTAAGCCCATCTAATATAGAATAGACTGTCAGGCTATCAATAATGAAAAGTTGTATATTCTAATAGCAAATTGTATATACGTGCTTTAAAATCTGTACAAGTAGGCCAATTTGCAGAGATGCAAATATTTTCAAGGAAATATGTAAGTACTGTATTAGATAAAGAAGCATCAAGCATATTTGAGTAATTAATATATAGTATAGTTTACTCGCAGATAGATGTGTATATATATATAAAGTACGTCACTAGGCAGTACGTATGGACAATTTGAAAGAAAAGATAGTCTGATTCTGATTTATGAATAAGCCTAAGCAACTTGACGATTGAAAGTTAAGCAAGAACAATACCATTGTCAACATAGGCAAGGAGAGGCAAAATATAACAACAAACAACAGAAAACAAAGAACAGAAGACTGTGCTATCGGAAGAAGGTCCCCGAAGACAACCCTTGATACTAACGGATCAAAGACTGTGCTAGCTTTTAAAGACTTACTCACTACCACAATCAATGATCCATTAGACAGAACAAGAGAAGTCAAAACCAACCTTTCAATCATGGTAAGAACTAGCACCAAAAGAAAGAAAATAGACAAAAAACACAACAAACAACTATACAGACTAAAAAACAACTTAAAGGAAAGCAACGACTCCACTACCATGTCAAAATAACACCACCAACACTAAATAGGGGGGATAGGATGGACAGATCTTCCAATTTCCGGCTGAATCCCAAAACCCCAATTGACATCCATAGTTGACCGAGGAGGAAGAGGCGACAGGAGGACAACGCAGAGCGGAAGAGGAAACCTCAAACATCCGCGCATTGAGAAGAGTCGGTTGGTGGAGGAGGAGACTGGTGGCCGGTGGAGGAGAGAATCGGCAACGACGGGGAGAGCGGAGGAAGGCAGCGGAGAAGTAGACAAGGAAAGGAAACGAAGTTACCTGTACAGGAGAGCAGGGGAAGGTAGGGAAGAAGAACAAATGGGGGGAGATCAACCACCGGCAAGGCAGCGGCGGAACTAGCACAAAGGCTAGAAACCCTCACAGAGGAGGGAAGGGGAGTTTTCCTCACCGCGGAGGAAAGACTTGTCCCTACATATCTTTTCTTTTCTTCCAAATTAGTCATTCGCCCCTTTTCATGTAGTTTGCTTCCCTTCCTTGCTTTTCCTTTCTCTGTTTTTGCTCCGGTTGTTGGGGATTGTCCGTAGTGTCTCTCGTCGGCTTCCCCTCTTCAACCGGCCTCCAGTTTCCTCCTCCTCCAACTGCTTCTTCTCACTGTGTGGGTGTTGCTCTTCCGTTCGGGGTTGTCCTCCTCGCCGCCTCTCTATTCTCGGTCTCCTTTGGCGGTATTGAGAAGTGGTAAAGCTCTTCTCTTGTGGGGTTTAACCGGGATCTGGAAGACTCGCCCAACCCCTCTTCCTCCTTGCTGCTGGTGCTGTTGTTTGTTTTGTTCTTCGTTTGATGTTTGGTTAATTTTGATTATGTATAGTTGTTTGTTTTGTTCTTCATTTGATGTTCTCCTTTTGGTGCTTGTTCTTTTCATGCTTGTAAGGGGTTTGGCATCTCCTTCTCTGTCTAATGGATCATTGATTGTGGTAGTGAGTAAATCTTTAAAAGTCATCACAATTATTGATCTATTAGCATCAAGAATTGTTTCGTGGGATCTTCTTTTGTCAGCACATACTTCTTCTTTTTTTGTTTTTTTATTGCTTGTTGTTCTGTTTTCCCTTTCCTTGCCTATGTTGGACAATGGTAGTGTTCTTTATCAACTCTCAAATGTCAAGTTTCTTAATTTGTAACCGTTTATCGGACTTTTTTTTATAATATAATATGTATTTCCTATTAAAAAAAAACTCTTTCAACACGTGAACTTCACATTTTTCAGCTCTTAAAAGCATGCTATCAAGTTGGGAAATTTGGCCTATTGGTGTCCTACTTTCGGCTTCTTGCCGATCAACACCAAAATATATATCACTTAACTTTAACCTAAAAGCCATAAATATCAATAATATTAATTAATCGATTTGTCTAATGTGTGTCCATGGACACATGTTAAGAGTCTAAATTTAGAATTTTTTTTTCAAAATATTACCTAAAGTAGAAGGGGTGAACCCCTAAGAATAAAATTAAATTAGTGACTAAAAGAAATTATTACTATAAATGAGATTTTTATTGTGTGTCCATGAGCACACATTAGAAAAATCCTTAATTAAATTAGGCTAGCGAACAAGTGTAACACCCCCAAAATTTAACCATTTTGGAAATGTATTACCGCCAGTGACCCCAGTGTTCCTTATCGAGATCACCCAAGGCTTTACCGTTTAAATACAATTTATGAAATACAAATGATACATAATGATCAAAGCATTCAATTCCAAAACATAACATTGTCAAGGAAACAAGAGTTACGAGATTACAACCCAATCCCGAATAGGATAACACAGAGTTTAAACCAAACACAGCGGAAGTCTTATAAAGCACATTACAACCAAAGTCATTGTCCAAAAGATCTCAACCTGATTAAAGAAATAATTAAAACGTTCAAAAACCACCGTCGACTCCATAGTCCTTCTAATCTTCTGAGCTACTTTCGATCTGATGTGCCGAATCGAACGGATGACACCAGCCAACCATGCAAGGGAAAATATTGGTTGGTTAGTCTAAATGAATAGACTAGCAAGGGTACAAAGCAGAAGGTTCTAAGCAGGCGTATTAGGTTAGACTCCTCGTCCCTCGAATAATAATCGAGTACGCTTGTCAACCACCATACTCCTACTAGAATAGACAAGAGGTATGCACAAGAGAAGATTCTGGAAGACTGAATCTTCACAGAAATCGACTCGAAAAGAGACTCCAAGAGATTGAGTCTTTAAGGAAATATGACAAATCTGGAATCTTTACAGCATCATACAATAATGATTTAAAAGTTGACTGAGATGCTTCGGTTCACGACCAACCTCATCGCCTATAGCGAATCCAGATTGGAAAGAGAACGTACTATGATCAAAGTCGAGACGAGTTTTCCTAGCTGCACTATAACTTAGCTGCACTACTTGCCCAAGGTTTATTAATTATGTGCGTCAAGTAGCACTTATCTGATTTATGTTTCAAAAACACACACCACGTTATTAGACTTTTACATGTGTACCCCATCATTGGGACGACACATCTTAGTATACGTTTCGTCGAGAGTGACGTACACCGGAAGGTTTGTGACACCAGCTAAGTGTCCTGTCTCTACACACTTGTGAAAGAGACCGATCATGATCTTAGAATAGTACCAGATGGAGACGAGCCACCCCGATACCAGATTATAAAGAAACGACTGGACAGAGTCCGAGTAACGTTCCTATCTAACAGTGCTAACTAAACAGTTACAGCACAATAACAGTTACAGGATAAATCCACATAAAGGCCCGAAAGGCGATCACAGATAATAGCGTTGTTCTAACAGATATACAACCTATTATATGATTTTCAAAACAGTTTATCAAAACCGTTTCCAGACAAACAGAGTATTCATTCCAAATTAATTACTCAGATAAACTACTGATAATTAATGTAAATATGGAACGAACGAGCAAGAGCGAACCGCCACTTGCCTTAATCCGCAGAATAGCCTAACGACGACAACTGGATTTCGGGCTCGACACGGGTATAGCTCCACTAGCACAAACACCTTCGAGTCGACCCATAAAAGGAATCCTAAGTTAGATCCGACATAACAACAGTACGAATCTAAAACGACGAAGGAAAACGAAAGGAAAGACGCCACGACGATAACCAACCAAGCCAAAGCCACGAAGGCATTCTGGGCACTGGCGGCGGTCGCTGTTCTTGGCGGCGGTCGCTGCAGTTCATCACGGCGGGCGCCGTGAAGAACACGGACGACTGAAACGAGAGAAATCTCACCAAAACGATGCGCGTTTCGACCCCTTTCCGCCTTGCTTGGGTTATGACCTCCAAAGGCAACCAAAAGGCTTCTAAAGGGCTGCTGGAAACACCACCAAACGACACCGACGAAAGCTTCAGAATTCCGACGAGAAGCACAAACTCCGGCGAGAGGAAGATTTGAGGATTTCAGCTTGATTTGTGCATGAATCTGATCCCAATCCTCTTCCTTTTATAGCCACAGATCTTGTGGACACCGCGATGGTCTAAACGAGACGTGGCGAGGCTAAATCGGCGCCTTGTCAGACGTCTCCGGCGACCAACGGATAATGACCCCTGGGTAATCACGGCGGGCGCCGCAATTTTGCCTACGGCGGGCCGCGGCGGGTGACGTAATTACGGCGGTCGCCGTTCTTTGGGTCTTCACGCCCAGCTGGAAGGCGAGGGCACTGTTGCCTCGAGCCTTTCGCGGCGGTCGCCGCCTTACCTACGGCGGTCGCCGCCACTGTGGCGTTGCCCTTCTCAGATTTTGGATGACAACAACCTTAACCCGGGATAAAAATTATCGTACGCGAACGAATATTAAAATCCAATGCATGTTGTCTGTATATTATTTCACTGAGAAAAATATTACAGATACAGAGCACATTACAGAATGTCTCAAACTCTCTGTATTAAATCCGACGTACACAACGGGTACTCGAGAAAATTCCAAAATTCCCAAAATAACCTTACAAAAATACGGGGTATCACATCTCCTTCCCCTTAAAAGAAGTTTCGACCCCGAAACTTAGGTCGAGAATAACTCGGGAAAACGCCTGAGCATATCTGACTCTGTTTCCCACGTCTCCCAAGTAACTTCTTCCGATCCAGACTTGGACCACTGAATCCGTACCAACGGTACGATCTTGCTACGCAAATGCTTCTCCCGATGCTCCAAAATGCGCACGGGCAACTCTTCATAAGTACCATTAGCTTGAATCTCAATGTCCTCATAACTAAGCACATGAGACTCATCTGGCACATACTTTCCGAGCAAAGATACGTGGAACACGTTATGCACCGGGTGAGCCGATGGCGGCAACGCCAAGCGGTACGCTAGAGATCCCACTCTATCCAGAATCTCGAATGGTCCCACATAGCGAGGGTTAAGCTTCCCACGCTTACCAAACCTGAAAACGCCTTTGGATGGCGATATCTTGACAAAAACCTTGTCACTGACCTCGAACTCGACAGTTGATGAGGTTTGAGCCCACCTGGGACCGCCTTCACTTGGTCTGCCTCAATTCGGCGATCTGACCCAACGGCCCAACCCACAGGTCTGCCTCGAGTCGGCGATCGGACCGCTGGCGCTCAACCCTCCCCAGGTCTGCAGACCACGCACCCTAACCCGTCTCCCAGTAGGCACGAGGCCTTGCTGAGTGGGTTGCTGCTGGGGGGAATCGAACCCTCAACCTTTGATACAAGGGCAAATCCATGCACACTTGTATCACCAATTGAGCTGCAGCTCAATTGGTGATACAAGTGTGCATGGGTCAGATCACCAATTGAGCTGCACCAATTGAGCTGCCTTGCCGGTGGTTGATCGCCGACTCGAGGCAGACCGTGGGCTGGGCCGCTGGGTCAGATCGCCGACTTGAGGCAGACCAAGTGAAGGCGGTCCAAGGTGGGCTCAAATCTCATCAACAGTCCTACGCTTCTGATCTGCGTAGGACTTCTGTCGACTCTGAGCGGTCAACATCCTTTGTCTGATCAAAGCAATGTCTGAAGCCGTCCTTTCGACTAACTCTGGTCCAAGCAGAATTTTGTCGGCATTATCATACCAACAAATCGGAGATCTGCATCTGCGACCATACAAAGCTTCAAACGGAGCCATCTTGATCGTAGCATGCCAGCTATTGTTGTACGTGAACTCAATCAGACTCAAGCTGTCCTCCCAGCTAGTCGGACGATCGAGTACACAAGCTCTAAGCATATCCTCCAGGGTCTGGATGGTCCTTTCAGATTGACCATCTGTCTGAGGATGAAACGTGGTGCTGAACCTCAACTTGGTTCCCATAGCCTTATGAAGTTCCTGCCAGAACCTTGACATGAAACGGCCATCTCGGTCCGATACAATGGTCTTAGGAATGCCATGTAAGCGGACAATCTCCTTCTGGTAGACTTCTGCTAACTTCTGGGTTTCCCATGTGGTCTTGATGGCTATGAAATGAGCACTCTTCGTAAGCCTGTCCACAATTACCCAGATAGCATCCCTCTGACTTCGAGTCTTTGGTAGCCCAGTGACGAAGTCCATGGCAATGTCTTCCCATTTTCATTCTGGCACAGGGAGAGGTAGTAACTCACCACCTGGCCTGCGGTGTTCGATCTTGACCTTCTGGCAAGTTAAGCACTTTGCCACAAAGTCTGCTACGTCCCACTTCATGTTTGGCTACCAAAACTTCTTCCTGAGATCCTTGTACATCTTGCTAGAGCCAGGATGCACAGAATAAGCAGATGAATGAGCTTCTCTCATCACCAACTGACGAAGACCTTCTGTGTCAGGCACACAGATCCGATCCTGAAACCAAAGTGATCCATCATCCTGAACCACAAAACTGGAAGCTTTCCCATCCATCACTTCACTGCTTAACTTCACCAAGATGATGTCATCGACTTGCTTTTCTTTGATTTGATCCAGCAGTGTAGCATGAATTTCCATCATACTCAGGTACCCTCTACGCTGGTCATACAGGACTTCAATGTCGCATGACTCTTGGTTTAGCTTGGTTTGAGCAGTAAGTAGAGCAACTACGGTCTCGTGCGTTGTCTTCCGGCTTAGTGCATCAGCTACTACATTAGTCTTGCCCGGATGATACAGCAACTCCATGTCGTAGTCTTTGAGCAACTCTAGCCAGCAGGCGTTGTCTCATATTTAGCTCCTTTTGAGTAAATATATACTTGAGACTTTTGTGGTCAGTGAAGACTTGGCATCTTATACCATAGAGGTAATGCCTCCAAATCTTTAGCGCAAAGACAACCGCTGCTAACTCAAGATCATGGGTCGGATAGTTTTCTTCGTAAGTCTTGAGTTGTCTGGATGCATAAGCAATGAATCTGCCTCTCTGCATCAAAACACAACCAAGACCACACTTTGAAGCATCACTATAGACCACATAATCGTCATTCCCTTCTAGGAGTGCTAACACGGGTACCGAGGTCAGCCGTCGCTTCAACTCCTGGAAACTTGCCTCGTACTTGTCATTCCAGACAAACTTTTTATGGACCTTACGGAGTAGATTGGTCATAGGTAGAGCGATCTTTGAAAATCCTTCTACGAACCTTCTATAATACCTGGCAAGTCCAAGAAAACTGCGCACCTCCTTCATGTTCTGGGGCTGTGTCCACTTAGACACTGCTTCAATCTTTTGGGGATCAACCATAACCCTATTTTTATTGATCACGTGGCCTAAGAAAGCCACTTCCTTTATCCAGAATTCACATTTAGACAATTTAGCAAAAAGCTGATGTTGTCTAAGGATTGACAAGGCAATCCGCAAATGTTCCTCGTGGACTTCTTCATTCGGAGAATAGATCAGAATGTCGTCTATGAAGACCACCACGAACTTATCCAAGTACTGGTGAAAACATCGGTTCATCAAATCCATAAAGACAGCTGGAGCATTTGTAAGCCCAAAAGGCATCACTACGAACTCGTAATGACCATATCTGGTCCTAAACGCAGTTCTAGGAATGTCCTGCTCACGAATCCTGAGTTGATGATATCTAGATCTCAGGTCGATCTTGGAGAAAACTTTTGCTCTCTGCAACTGGTCCAACAAGTCATCAATCCTAGGCAAATGATACTTGTTCTTGATCGTCACCTTGTTCAACTCTCGGTAGTCGATACAAAGTCGGAATGATCCGTCCGTCTTTTTGACCAACAATACCGGAGCACCCCACGGCGATGCACTCGGCCTGACATAACCCTTGTCAAGAAGATCTTCAAGTTGATTCTTCAATTCTTGCATCTCAGCTGGAGCCATCCGATACGGTGATTTGGAAATCGGCGTCGTACCAGGCTCAAGATCAATTGAAAACTCTACGTCACGGTTCGGGAGTAATCCAGGAATTTCTTCCGGAAAGACATCCGAAAACTCCCTAACTACAGGAATATCAAGAACCTCAGGTCCATCCTTTGCAGGCGAATCCAAGTAGCAAAGGTACCCGACACATCCTTGTCGTAGTAGCTTAAACGCAGCCATCGCATTGATCAGCTTGCCGTTATCAGTGTCATTTCGACCTTTGAACTTGCACACGAACTGGCCCCCAGATGACACCAGTCACCGTTCTTGAACTGAAGTCGATCACCGCCTTGTGACGCGTCAGCCAATCCATACCGAGGATAATGTCGTATGGTACCATGGCTATACAGATTAGATCTGCCTCGAATTCCTTACCCTGAATGGTAATCGGAAAGTCGGATAGATGCTTGGTTCCCACCAAACGTTCTCCATTAGGAAGATTAACGACGAAAGGGTCGCACGAATCATTGCACACTAAGTCTAACTTGCTAACACAGCTATCCGAAATAAAGGAATGCGTAGCACCAGAATCAAACAGAATGCACACTGAAGTAGAGTGAAGGTATAGAGTACCTTGAGCAATTGGGGCATTGGGTCCATCTGCTTCACGCATCTCGTACAAGCGTTGGCCCTGACTTCCAGAAACAACTGGGGCCTTTCCCCTGTTCTGAGCAGTCGTCTGCACTGAAGGGCTAGGAGTCTCTACAGGCTTGAATCTAGGTCGGTTGCTCTGATGAACTGACCCTTGCTGTGACTCTACTCCCTTCTGCTTCCCCTGCTTGCAGTACTTCTGCAGATGACCATCACGTCCACACCCAAAGCACGACCTCTTCTCATTCTGACACTCATTGCTCTTGTGCCCAGCAGTACCACAGTTATAACACTGAACTGAACTTCGGGTCTGCCCTGACTGCTGAGTCGATCCTCCTTGCGTCATCTCCGTCTTAGCTCGGCCGGACTTGGCAAAGTTAGACGGTGGCGCAGGGCGCTTAAAACCACCTCTCTGGTTCTGGTTCTGCATCGACTTTTGTCGGTTGCGCCTCTTGGTCGACTCCTCTAGAGTTACCTCCAGCTTATAGGCACAATCCACATACTGCTCCAAGGTAGAGCATGTGTGGTGCACCATTAACGGCTTGATATCCAAGCTCATCCACTCGTGGAAGTACCAGATCTTTTGGGCCAAGCTGGTGATCTCGGCAGTGTCGTACTATAAAAGATGATTGAACTTAGACGCCAACTCAATCACTTTCAGACCATCCGTTTTTGGGTACAAAAACTCTTTATGCTTCTCCTCTCTCATAGCACGAGAGAAAAAGCGATCAACCATCTTGGTCTTGAACATCGACCAAGTCAACATTGGGCTCTCAGCCAAACCTGTGTTCTCCTACCACTCGCTAGCCTCCTCCTTCAGCTGAAGAGAAGCGATATGGACCTTCTCGGCCTCAATACACTCCACGTTCCGAAACTAGCCTCTCCATATGGGAGAACCAATGAGTCACTGCTACTGGCTCCCCTTTCCCGTTATAGCAACCGGGCCTCATGGAAGTGATGGTCTTAAGAGCTGCGACCATAGCTGTCTCTAGCCCTAACGGCATTCTCCTGAACTATAGGGTTTCTGGGTTCCACAACATCAGAAACCGCTGGGTGAGTAGGCACTTCTTGCGCTTGAGGCGCACTGGGTCTCAATACGTCTGCAATTGCCTGCATCACAATCCCGCGAATCGTCTCAACAACCGTGCGGCATCAAACAGCGCCGGCGCTTGGGTCTGATCCTGACCTTCACGCCTATGCTGGACGCGAGACTCTGACTCGTGTTCATCCTGAACACCTCTTCCTGCTGGCCTGGGATCTTGACTAGTCCCAGCACCGGCTCGAATCGAGTTCCTCGTGCTTCTTGGGTTCACCATCTATTTACCGATTCAATTCCAAGCATTCAATACATTAATATTATGCAATATACTTATGCAATATACCAACGTAAATTAAATTACTCAGAATAGATCAACTTGGCATTTTTATAGATGAACCTTCGAACTGTTACACAAGCTACACATAAGTCTATCATCTGAGCGTTAGGACAACATCGCTCGAAGATAAAAGTGTTTCCCATAGTACTTGCCGCAATACTGAAATATTACACATAGTACAAACTTGGAATACTAAGAAACGAAACTACTGCGATAGGCAACGCCAATTCTCATCAAGGCGTTCCAAAATGTCTCCCATAAGACTGGCTACTCGTGCACGGTCTCTTCGGACTAGGCTCACCATCGAGCTCTGGCGATGGGTTTCGCACCCGGCTTGACCCTGAAGCACATGGTCCTATCTCAGTCATGGTAAGGTATGGGTCGTCCATGACTGGTCCTCCTATCCCAGCCCTTCTCTGAGTACTGGCGATCAGCTCATCCCATTGACGCTGCTGTTCTGCAGAGATTACCTCGCTCTGGCGGAGGATCTCCTGCAGCTCGGATTCTGACCTCCTTCTTCTTGGAGTAGGGATAGGCTGAGATTCCCTGTCACTTCTCCTAATACCGTATTCGGTATACAGTGCCTCCCAATCAGCTTCTGACATGGGTGCGTACTCTGGCACTGGTGGCAACTCTTGCATAGGTGGTAACTCTGTACTGGGGTGAATAAATTGCATCCCCGTTTCCTGACTATCCACCAGCAAGTGCCTCAAGTCATCGGACTCCTGGTTTTGTCCGCTGAGGTCCATCTCGGCATCCTCCTCGGGATCATCCTCGATGGGGTCCTCTTCCTCTTCTTCCTCTATGGGGTCCTCTTCTTCATATTCCTCATCGCTCCCTTCAATAATCATATCCATCAGGTAATCGTCATCGGTAGTACCCTCTCGCGTACCTCGACGATTCATCTCCTTGCATTGCTTCCTCCCTTGGTGGCTCCACTGGTGCTGTCACAGGAACTACAACATTCCTTGACACCAGGACTACCGACTCAGGAAGCACATGATTGATCTCCTCAGATGGGCTGCTCAGGCCTCCAACCTTGAAGCACCTCTGGGGTATAGGGAAGTCTAGCCTCTCGGTAGATGGTGAATCCATCTCGGCATCTTTCGACCCCTTCTTCAGAGAGAGACATGCACCCATCTCCTATAGGATAACGATGAAGGAATTAGTCTTTCTAGACATAGAAGCAAGCTTACTATATCAGACTATCCAGAAGACATGACTATGAACGGTGTTTTTAAATTCTTTTTACTTTGAAATTTCAGAGCCCTTTTTAAAGTATTTTCAAAAACGGATAAATGATTTAAAAATCCCAAACCCGTTTTAAAACCTTTGGCTCTGATACCACAACTGTAACACCCCCAAAACTTAACCCTTTTGGAAAGGTATTACCGCCAGTGACCCCAGTGTTCCTTACCGAGATCACCCAAGGCTTTACCGTTTAAATACAATTTATGAAATACAAATGATACATAATGATCAAAGCATTCAATTCCAAAACATAACATTGTCAATGAAACAAGAGTTACGGGATTACAACTCAATCCCGAATAGGATAACACAGAGTTTAAACCAAATACAACGGAAGTCTTATAAAGCACATTACAACCAAAGTCATTGTCCAAAAGATCTCAACCTGATTAAAGAAATAATTAAAACGTTCAAAAACCACCGTCGACTCCATAGTCCTTCTAATCTTCTGAGCTACTTTCGATCTGATGTGCTGAATCGAACGGATGACATCAGCCAACCATGCAAGGGAAAATATTGGTTGGTTAGTCTAAATGAATAGACTAGCAAGGGTACAAAGCAGAAGGTTCTAAGCAGACGTATTAGGTTAGACTCCTCGTCCCTCGAATAATAATCGAGTACGCTTGTCAACCACCATACTCCTACTGGAATAGACAAGAGGTATGCACAAGAGAAGATTCTGGAAGACTGAATCTTCACAGAAATCGACTCGAAAAGAGACTCCAAGAGATTGAGTCTTTAAGGAAATATGACAAATCTGGAATCTGTACAGCATCATACAATAATGATTTAAAAGTTGAATGAGATGCTTCGGTTCACGACCAACCTCATCGCCTACATCGAATCCAGATTGAAAAGAGAACGTACTATGATCAAAGTCGAGACGAGTTTTCCTAGCTGCACTATAACTTAGCTGCACTACTCGCCCAAGGTTTATTAATTATGTGCGTCGAGTAGCACTTATCTGATTTATGTTTCAAAAACACACACCACGTTATTAGACTTTTACATGTGTACCCCATCATTGGGACGACACATCTTAGTATACGTTTCGTCGAGAGTGACGTACACCGGAAGGTTTGTGACACCAGCTAAGTGTCTTGTCTCTACACACTTGTGAAAGAGACCGATCATGATCTTAGAATAGTACCAGATGGAGACGAGTCACCCCGATACCAGATTATAAAGAAACGACTGGACAGAGTCCGAGTAACGTTCCTATCTAACAGTGCTAACTAAACAGTTACAGCACAATAACAGTTACAGGATAAATCCACATAAAGGCCCGAAAGGCGATCACAGATAATAGCGTTGTTCTAACAGATATACAACCTATTATATGATTTTCAAAACAGTTTATCAAAACCATTTCCAGACAAATAGAGTATTCATTCCAAATTAATTACTCAGATAAACTACTGATAATTAATGTAAATATGGAACGAACGAGCAAGAGCGAACCGCCACTTGCCTTAATCCGCAGAATAGCCTAACGACGACAACTGGATTCCGGGCTCGACACGGGTATAGCTCCGCTAGCACAAACACCTTTGAGTCGACCCATAAAAGGAATCCTAAGTTAGATCCGACATAACAATAGTACGAATCTAAAACGATGAAGGACAACGAAAGGAAAGACGTCACGACGACAACCAACCAAGCCAAAGCCACGAAGGCATTCTGGGCACTGGCGGCGGTCGCTGTTCTTGGCGGCGGTTGCCGCAGTTCATCACGGCGGACGCCGTGAAGAACACGAACGACTGAAACGAGAGAAATCTCACCAAAACGATGCGCGTTTCGACCCCTTTCCGCCTTGCTTGGGTTCTGACCTCCAAAGGCAACCAAAAGGCTTCTAAAGGGCTGCTGGAAACACCACCAAACGACACCGACGAAAGCTTCAGAATTCCGGCGAGAGGCACAAACTCCTGCGAGAGGAAGATTTGAGGATTTCAGCTTGATTTGTGCATGAATTTGATCCCAATCCTCTTCCTTTTATAGCCACAGATCCTGTGGACACCGCGATGGTCTAAACGAGACGTGGCGAGGCTAAATCGGCGCCTTGTCAGACGTCTCCGGCGACCAACGGATAATGACCCCTGGGTAATCACGGCGGGTGCCACAATTTTGCCTACGGCGGGCCGCGACGGGCGCCGTAATTACGGCGGTCGCCGTTCTTCGGGTCTTCGCGCCCAGCTGGAAGGCGAGGGCACTGTTGCCTCGAGCCTTTCGCGGCGGTCGCCGCCTTACCTACGGCGGTCGCCGCCACTGTGGCGTTGCCCTTCTCAGCTTTTGGATGACAACAACCTTAACCCGAGATAAAAATTATCGTACGCGAACGAATATTAAAATCCAAGGCATGTTGTCTGTATATTATTTTACTGAGAAAAATATTACAGATACAGAGCACATTACAGAATGTCTCAAACTCTCTGTATTAAATCCGACGTACACAACGGATACTCGGGAAAATTCCAAAATTCCCAAAATAACCTTACAAAAATACGGGGTATCACAACAAGTGAATTATTTAACTCAAATATTATTGCATCCGTTAAAATTTAATTGTTATTTTTATAATTAAAATTTTGTTAAACTTTATTTATCTTTTTAGATAATTTGAAGCAACTTTATCATATTTATCACTTATATTTATTAGTTCACTTTTACCCTTTATTTCTCTAATATATACTATTAGGGCCCGTTTTGTTTTAACTTATGAAAGCGTTAATGGGAAGGAAATAAATCTAGTCAAATTTGACATTATGATACATTGATCGAAATTTTTATTTTGACTTGAGGCTCTAAAATTTGTGTGCCAATAGAAGAAATAAAGAAAATTATTTCTTTATTTTAAAACCCTCTCTAGTATTAGAGTAACAAATATCTTCATCATAGTGTTAAGAGAATGTAAAAATAAAATAATTTAATTAATGAATAATGACATTAAAATGAACTAAATTCTTTTTTTTCGTTACCGGTTCTATAAATCAAACTAAACGGACTCTTAATATATACTCCAATTCTTAATACAATTGAGTAAGAGGGTTTTATAGTAAAGAGGAAAATTTCTTTAAATTGTATATAAATTACTAGAAAAACAAATAAAATCGTATATCACTTAATCGTGTACTTAGTTTTTTTTTTCAATGTGAGATAATATAATACAAGGTGTTGGATAGAAACCAAGTGTTGGTAACAAAGCAAAGTATTGTTCCTATATAGGGAACAATACCTTTGGTCTTTGCACAACGGAATATCACAAATAGCAACACAATCACGTAGAGAGGAAAATCAAATCAACCAACGTGTTGACAAGAAAAAACCTCTACCTCTAGGTGTTAACCTAGCAGGATTTCAAAGTCTACTTCTTCTATTGATAAACAAGAGCTACACAAGTCAAGCAAAGATCCAACGTAAATTAGATTTCCCTACTAGAATACTCTCTAAGCTTAACAACTCTTAGCACGTATTATCAACTCACAGCAAACTCAAAATTACTAAAAAGTTACCTTCTTCACCTCATAAACTTCCCCTACGAAGCTCTTAAAGACCGCAACTCTCCTTGACGTAGGAACGGCTCTGTTGTTCCCTTGAGCCAACAGCCTTGAAACTCGTCTCTTGAACTCTAAGCTGTGTTCTTGCTCTCCAATGACTACTTAGAAATCTTCAAAGCTCCTAATGCCGACTCTCTCTTAGATGCTCCTCTTTCTCTCTTGGAAGCATGTCAAACTAGGTTGATAATGCCTTGTATTTATAGGTCTTCAAAGGATGACGAAAATAATATTTTTATTTATGGTCTAATCTGATATATTATCACATAAATAACATTATATATTTCCATCAAACAATATCCTAAAATACCACAAACAATATCTTCCAACTTGACATTATCTTGTTTCCATAAATAGATCTTATCTCTCCATGATAATTCCGACCCATTATCTACAAGATATAATCTTCACTTTCCTTGTTTGAACGTCTCCTTGTGCTCCAAACAAACATTTGAAACCCTAGACGCAATATCTCGCGATTTGCCTCTTTGCTGGAACGTTGACAACTTTCTTTGCTCTGTTTTTCTTATTCTCTTAAATCTCCATTCTTTCTCTTCTTCTTGAGCTCTGATGCTCTTGTTCCCATTGTTCCCTAGGATGACACATCCATTGGTCACAACAATTGTTCCCTAGAACATCTTCAAATAGCTCTCATGCTTTCTGTTGTTCTCTAAAACAATACTCAAGAACAAACAATCAAATGAATGATGTTTATCATCATCAAAACACCTAAGATTCCTCAAAGAAACCTTCTTTCAACACAAGGTGTCCCCTAATTTAAATAAATCAGAAGCTAATTTAATTTATGTTTGCGGTGCGTGATATCGGTAGTTTTTTAATTCAAAAAGTGAACAAAGTATATATTTTTTTTATGGAGAATAAAGTATATTTTGTATGTTCAATCAATATATGCATGGGTAGTTTCGACCCCAAAAAATGCATGGGTAGCCATCTTTTTAATTTATTAACCGGCCAATTATATTGAAGTTGCAAGTAGAAGTTGGAAGTTGGCATCGATGGATTATTTACCCTCGATCAGCATGTTGCATGCTATACACTCCTTTTTTTTCATTACTGTGATTTTTATTATGGATTTTTATCATAAAATTTTGACGTTAGTATTTGAATACGATTGACGGTCACACTCTAAATTTAAGGAAACCGTACGTGGGTGAATAAATGCGAACCGTATCGATCTGTTAGCTAGGAGAGACATTTAAGATGACAGGTCGTGATGTCATTCGTCAAGACGATAACAATCATAACGCTTTTGTTTGAAAAAAAACAATTATAACGCTTTTTTTAAATCAGTTATTCATCAAGCCGATATCAGAGTTCAGACCTCGACTTGACTCAAATGACGTCCATTGATTGACTCAAAAGGAGGTTGTCGATTTGAAAGACGATCATCGACTACATGCGTGTAGCGGTTAAGCGCGTTTATTATAAATGATGCGAGATCTTCTATATCTCCACAACTTCAGCAACAAAAAAGGAGGATTTTTATGAATATTAGTTAGAATATTTCTTACATATTATCAATTATAAATGGGCATTCTAAAACATTTGTTACCTCAAATTTAAATATGTATTTTCTTATCTCTCTCACATGTAAACATCTCTCACATCTTCTCCTACCTCTAGATACTCATACTTGCACGAATCCTCCATTAAAGACTTTATAGAACAAGTGTGTATGTTGATCCAAGTCGACGCGACATGACATATTCGACTTCATGTCAGCATGTATATATTTCGCTTCATATCTTCTCGTAAACATCATTAAAAGAACGTGATTCATCATATTCTCATCTAATAAAGAGATATATATTCCCTTACGCTTATTTACATTGTTCTTTACATATTTTACGTCATTTTATATACATTTAATCGACGTTTATATATCATCACATACCTTTATCTATCTTACTCTTCAATTAAATAACTTGAGATCTTAATGTCTTTTTCGGAGTCCAAAACAATTCCCTAAATATGTTCCTTATTATATGCCATACAACATGATTGATTGATTCATTTCTAAACTGAATTAGAAATAAAATTTAAATCTTTAATAAAACTGTTTTTTCGTCTGATAATCCTAAAGTATTGTTTAATTCACGTAATACACCAAAGTTTGACATATTTTACGAGGTAAAAATTCACGACATATATACCCATTCCGTTAAATTTAACAAAAAAAAATCCGTTAATATTGTTAAAAAAGTGAAAATAAAAATAAAAAAGTTGATCAGTTCTCTCCATCACCAATTCCTTTGGTTCCCCCATCGTCTTTGAATCCTCCGATTCCACACCAGTGTTGGGAACAACTAAATCTTCCTCAATGTTGAGTGCGGCGACTCCATTAATTCCCACCAAGCTTTGATCCGCCTCAACAATGCCCAAATTAAAGGGTTTGCGAGAAACGTCGAGAACACGATAACGATCCCGTTCATGAATAGCAACATCAATTTCTAAATGGTTGTGTTTTCAATTTCTAAATGGTTGGTCAACAAAAAGCTTGATCTCGACCAATTCAAGAGTATTATTCGTGCTTGCCGGAATTCGAAGATTTTACTTCACAATTTTATCACACTGGTTTAATTTCTATTTCTTCGTACAAATTAAATTTATTTTTTATTTGTTGAAATATGAAACCGTCAATTTCTAAATGGTTGTGTTTTCAAATTTCATCTTAGCCTTTTGATTACAAAGACGGTGGGAAAAAAAAAAACAGAAGAATTGGGGACTGGAAGGACTAAGGAGGACCAACATTTTGTTTTACTTTTTATTTTTCTTGGGAGTTAACAAAATATTTTGTTAAGTTTAATGGATTGGGTATGTGATGAATTTTGTACAAATCTTAGGATTATTTTGTGAAATATATCAAATTTTGATGTACCACATGAATTAAATAATATTTCGGAATTACCACGTGAAAAAAAATAAAAATTAATCTTCGCAATAAAAAAAGGTAGAGCTGCATAAAAACAAGAATTGGAGCTGAATCGAAAGAGGGAAAAGAATAAACGTATAAAAAATGAAATGAAAATTTGGAGCTTATATAGTTTAGTATGAATATACGTTGAACACTGCCATAGATGGATATGGAAAATATCCTAGTAATCCTACCCTCTAGAAAATCCAACGTAACCTCCACCATACCACTTGTCATAAACAACACATTCCTCTCTCAAACTTGGAATACTATGGATTCATTCAACCGATTCATCTTAATTAACCCAAAACTATGTACACATATTAAAAACTTACTTAATTAATTTAATTATATTTTTTGGATTTTTTTGTCTTGATTATCTGGTTTGATCGATTAAAACCGCTTTATACACAAATCAGAGTATTATTGACACACAAAATAATAGATTATTTTTAATATAAGTGTTTTTATACACGCATCCAACATTAAAAAAATCATGTCAAACTAATGGACCGATTAAAGGTTGGTATTATATATTTCAACTTTGATGAGTAGTATATACACATAATCTTATAAACATTTATTTTTGGAGAAAATACATAAAACCATCCATTATTTATACTTGTCTGTAACAAACCACCCCTTATAAAAAAAGTTTACAAAAAACTATCCCTTATTCATTATTTGTTGCAAACAACCATCTCAATCCTTATTTTTGTTAAATAATTCAATTTAGCTATAATTCTACTTCATAGTTTATACACTAAAAAAAGCATGTACATAATGTATAAAATATATGCACAATTAGGAAGAAATTATATATTTTAAAACATGCATATTTTTTTTTTCTAAATGCACATGAGTTATGTACTGTAATTTTCCTTGCATGTGCATATATTTTATACCGATGTGATATTCGCATTTAGCATAAGAGTGACCAGAGTTCTATTCCCAAATTTTGATTATACTTATATTTTCTACTAAAAAAGTAAATATAACTTAATTAGAATTTTATTAATATTATTATGTTTACGTCATCAAAAGCATTAAGAAAAAATAAAAAAAAAGAGAAATTTAATTATATCGGTCCATAATCGAGTCCGGACTGGTTTGAACCAAATCGGAATTGGAACGAACTGACTTATTTTGGTTTGGTCTTTTGTCTAGGTTTTGAAAAGATTTTGGTCGGTTACGGTTTGAACAAATGACATCTCTAAATTTGGGGTGTTTTATCTTGTTCGGGTGAAAGTACACGGAAAGAAAAAAAATGTTAAGAAAATATAAGTGTATTTTAAGTATTTTAGTATATTTAATAGAATTATTTTACAAAATAATAATTTGGATGATTATTTATAATAAAATATGAATAAGGGGTGATTTTATATAAGATTTTTTATAATGGGTAATTTTGTGTAAACAAGTTACATTAATGGATAATTTTATGCATTTTTTTCTTTATTTTTTTACCTTATTTCTATAATGGAGGCCGTTTGGCGCGACATACTTTAAGGAATCACTGCACGTACTATGATGAGTGACTTTCACAATTAAATGGTAGACATATTGTCCGGTCCAATCAAACGACGTTGTTTAAAAAACTATATACAAATAGCTAGTTTATTCCGTAAATTGCTTACGGGGGCTTTTACCAGTTCTCAAATAATGTTACAAGTGATGATTTAGATTCATAACCTTCTTGTATTATAAACTATAGAATTAGAACATAACGTAGTTACGCATTAATTCAATAGCCCTGACAAGTTTGTTGGCAATCAAATTGAGTTTTGAGACAAAATATAGTTATTGATTTTCACTTTTTAATCCAATGTATAATGTGCACATCCCACCATACATTAAAGTCATTTAAACTTAACATTTTGTTGTGTGAAAATTTTCCAAAAAATCGAAAATAACTCACCTCTTGATTATGGAATTAGAAAACCTATTTTTCAGATTTTTAAAATTGTGATAAGAGGTTTTAAAATTTTAGGTGACCATAAGTGAACCTCATGAAACACATTGGTATTTAAATAAATGTCAGGGACAAATAGGTATATAAAGTGTATTTCGATAGATGAATGGGTATTTTAAGTTGTTGAAAATTAAAATGGTCTAGTTTATAATTTTCTAAATCAGTTTAAATTAATAAAACCAATTGAATAATTAATAAAACCAGCCCACCCTCACTTAAACCCAAATTTCCCATTCACATTCAGCTTTCCCTTTTGAAGATAGAAGTTCATGCTTCCTACATCGCCAATTGAATTTGATTTATCCAGACTATATATATGTATCACAACAGCCAAGGAAAATATATAAGTTTAGGCTTTGTTCGATAAATTCAGCTGAAATGAGAGCTGTAGTTGAATAAATAGTTGAAACTGGAGCTGAAACTGAATGACTAGCTGGAGCTGAATTTATTAACTTAATTATTTAAAAATTATAGTTGGTGTTCGGTATTACAAGCTGAAATGAGATAAATGTAAAATTTAGCTTATTAATCTTCAACAATCTAGGAGGGGTCACCTTAAAAAAATGGAAAAATTAAACTACATTAATTTAGTATAAACTCCCTAAGCTAGATTGGTATTTTTTGTCGAACACTCATTAACTAGATTGAAAAAAGAATCAAGTTCCGTTAATATTAAAAAAGTTTTGCCGAACGAAGCCTTATACGTTTTAGAAGTAATCGATTTGTATCCTGTATATTTTTTAAATGCCTAATGGTTTAAGTGAGGGTGGGTTGGTTTTATTAATTATTTAATTGGATTTATTAATTTAAATCGGTTAGAAAATTGTAAATCGGAACACATTTTATATACCTATTTGTTCCTAATACTTTTTATTTAAATACCAATGTGTGTTATGGGGAATATTTCAAAATAAAAATAAAAAAACTTAAAACTCATGTAGTTACCAAGGGAACCCAAAATCTACAACTGCCAAACCACTATATAAACACACAACTTCTCTACCTTCTCATATCAAACAAATAAACTGCCTTTTTATTTTCAAGCTAAAGTCAAAATGCCGCACTCTTCCGTCCTCCTCCACCGCATCACCGCCGCCTCCGCCACCCACCCCCACATGACCTCCACCTCCACTTCCTCCACCGCCTACCCCCACCACGATCACCACCGCTCCTCGGCCTCCGCCGTCTCGGAGGTCGAGATCCCCGAAAGCGCCGCCCGCTTCCACGCCCACGCCGTCGGCCCCGACCAGTGCTGCTCCGCCGTGATCAAGGAGATCCGCGCCCCAGTCGCCGCCGTATGGTCCATCGTCCGCCGCTTCGATCGCCCCCAGTCCTACAAACACTTCGTCAAGAGCTGCGACCTCCTCGACGTCGACGGAGCCGACGTCGTCGCCGTCGGAAGACTCCGGCGAGTCCACGTCATCTCCGGCCTCCCCGCCGCCACCAGCACCGAGCGCCTCGAGATCCTCGACGACGAGCGCCACGTCACCAGCTTCAGCGTCGTCGGCGGGGACCACCGGCTTTGCAATTACCGGTCCGTGACGACGCTTCACACGGCCGCCGCCGCCGACGGCGAGGAGGTGACGGTGGTGGTGGAGTCTTACGTGGTCGACACGCCGGCGGGCAACACGAAGGACGAGACTTGCGTGTTCGTTGATACCATCGTGAGGTGCAACTTGCAGTCTTTGGCTCATCTCGCCGAGAACTCCGCGAGACGATAAATTGTAATAATCCGAAACCATCCGTGTTTTTTTTTTTTTTTTTCATTATATTGTGATCTTGATTCTTGATTTCCATTTACAACTCAAACACTGAAATACGTACTGCCTTTTTCTAAAGGGTTTTCTGGTATTTTATTTTAATTTTAATGTGATGACAGAAATTAGATCAATGGAAGTGTATATTTTGATTAGTACAAAAGTTTGTTTCATTCTTGTTTTTTTTTAAATCTAATTAGTATATTATTATAGAAGGGATGTTTTGTCTGGCAATTCAGTTATTGTCCATTTGTTAATGACTACTCCTTCAGTCCCAGTTTATAAGCTTCATTTGTTTTTTTTACATTGTTCACTTAAAGAAAATTTTTAAGATTTCTTTCAATATATAAGAAAAAACATAGTTATGTGGGGTTTTTTTTATTCGTCTCAACGAGTACTTTGATAATATCAAAAAAATATAATTTTTAGGATTATGTAATTAGAAATATTAACGATACAAAATCCGCATTGACATTTGAACCCGGACAAAATGGGGCTAATAATATGGGACAGAGGGAGTAGTATTTTCCACAAATACAAGTCAAATTAGAGGCCAACTAGGAATAACAACCATTTTGCTGACAATTAAATGATTTTCAAAAATAACAACGACACAGAATCTCAAGATAATCAATCGCATACAAACTCAAATAACAGAATAATCAAGCAATAATCAACACAAGAATATAATGTGGGAAAATCGTCAATCACGAGAGGTAAAGAAACCACGACCGGTCAACCAAGTCAATCAATCCATTAATTAACAAATCAATACAAGTGTCTAGCAATACAATTCTCACACGCAGGAGACAAACATGAAGATCTCAAACACCCTTCTAAATACAACCCCATATAAAAAAGATTTATCTCCAATGTACTAATTAAAACACTTGCTCATGAGATTAAGGATTCCAAGAGATACTAACTTTAACTTACCAAATCCAACTTTGTTAACGAGTTATCTGGATCTAAAAGACGATCTCCAAGACTAAGAAAGAGCAAACTCGCTTCTTCTTCCACCTTAATCTCTCTTCTCCAAGCTTCCTCTTTTTTTTTTTTTTCTTCTCCTTTTGCTTGAAGACTCTCTCCAAGAAGCTCTCATTGGCTTCTAAATCTCATTCTAGGTGGAGGCATACCAAAAGCACACACCACTAGGAGTAGAATGGTTGATCGATACTATCAGAGTCTTTCAACTGTCAAGCAAAGAACTCAAGAGCAATAGAGCTTGTAACTCATCATCAAGGACCAACTTCATGGTGTTCAACTGATTCACCAATTCCTGAAACTTACTCAAATGCTATGCAATAGGCTTTCTGTCTCTGTACTTGAGATTCACCAGCTTTATAATCACAAAATCTTTACTCTGGGCTGACTTCCTCTCATAAATATCTTCCGGACCCAGCAATATGGCGGTACGATAAGCGATGAATCTAGCTTTAGTTGCTAGACATCCTACCCTTTAGCTACTTAATCTATAATTTAGGTTCTTAATTAATTAAAAGGGATTGCGAAAACTATGAATTCAAATAATCGAAAAAAATATACTTATATAATTATTAATGGTTTTTCTAATGTATGTTCATGGATACATATTAAGAGTTTAAATTTAAAAATTATTTTTAAACTATCAATTAAAGTAGAAAGGATGAACCCCTAAGAAAATAAATAAATTAATGACTAAAAAAAATTATTACTAAATATGAAATTTTTATTGTGTGTCCATGAACACACATTAAAAAAAATTCAATTATTAATACTCTTGTCATTTAAATCAGCCTATATAGCTAGGTGATCTTCGATATATCATACAAATGTTTTCACTCAGTTTTAAATATTGTATATATAGCGACCTCTCTTGCGCAAATGATTGGTGATTTTGCGAAGCTATTTATCAGATACTATGTGAAGATGAAACCATGATAAATGTATTATACAACATTTTATAGTATCTAATTAAACGTACCCTTAAAGATGTTAATGTGGATTGTGGAGCATGTGAAAAGAAGCAAGTCACTATTGGTTGTCTTTTTTTTTCTTATGCAAAACTATTTTTGTTTTCCTCCCCTCATCTTCCTATATCTATAGCAAGTCACTTTTTTTTGTAACCGAAAGGCGAACCTTTCAAAATTTATTCCGAAAATAAAAACGGCTACTTAACAATAAGACGGGAAGTGGCCAATCCCTGTAAAAGATTACAGAGAACGAATAGGTTGAAGTATTTCCTCTTAATTTCTCATTAGATGTTAAACGCATATATACAAGAGAGAAGCTTGGAGCCTAGATATTCTAAGAAACAAAATCCTAGAAATAAGGAAACTGATATAATATCTCTAAGAGATATATTATTTCCAACACTCCCCCTCAAGTTGGAGCATGCAGGTCACAAATGCCCAACTTGCGAAGTAAGTAAGAAAAAGGTTGTTTCCCCAAAGCCTTTGTGAAGATGTCCGCAAGCTGGTCCTGAGAGCGAACGTAGGAAGTCATGATACAGCCAGACTGAATAAGATCCCGCACAAAATGACAGTCGATTTCAATGTGTTTAGTCCGCTCGTGGAACACAGGATTGGCGGAGATGTGGAGCGTTGCCTGACTATCACAAATGAGGCGCATTGGTGCTGTATGATAGTGACCGAGAGATCGCAGAAACGCCTTCAGCCAAAGAAGCTCACAACAAGCTTGTAGCCATAGATCGATACTCGGCTTCGGCGGAGGAACGAGAGACCGTCGGTTGCTTCTTGGTCTTCCAAGAAACAGGAGAGTCGCCAAGAAGGACAAAGTAGCCCGTTAAAGATCGCCGAGTCAGCGGGCAAGCTGCCCAGTCGTTGTCACAGAAGGCAGTGAGCTGCAACGAACTACGGCGAGACAACAAGAGACCCTGCCCTGGATGACTCTTGATGTAGTGAAGGACCCGGATAGCGGCGTGCCAGTGAGCATCTTTCGAATCTTGCATGAACTGGGACATAATATGTATGGAATAGCTGAGTTCGGGCCGGGTGATAGTCAGGTAAATGAGTCGTCCGACTAGGCGGCGATAGCGATCAGCATAAGCATAGGCAGGACCATCAGCGGTGGCAAGATCATGATTTGGAGCAATCGGAATTTCAGCCGGTTTGGCACCGAGCAACCCGGCCTCAGAGAGAATGTCGAGTGCGTACTTCCTCTAACAAAGAAATAAGCCGTCCGCCCCATGTGCAATCTCAAGTCCGAGAAAGTACTTCAAAGTGCCCAAGTCCTTCATATGAAAGCAAGAGTGCAAATAATCCTTGAATCGCTGAATAGAAATAGATGAATTTCCTGCAATGATCAAATCATCAACGTATACCAGGACATGGATGCAAGTGGATTGATGGGCATACGAAAATAACGAGTAATCAGCATAGGATTGCTTGAACCCAAAACGAGTGAGTGCAGCAGCGAGTTTAGCAAACCAATTTCGTGGCGCCTGGCGGAGACCGTAAAGAGACTTCCGAAGGCGACAGACCTTCCCATTTGGAGCAGTGAAACCGGGAGGTGGCCGCATATATACTTCATCGGCAAGATCACCATGCAGGAATGCGTTGTGGACGTCCATTTGATGGAGTTCCCACCCTTTGATGGATGCAACAGAGAGAAAGAGACGAACAGACGACATCTTTGCAACCGGGGTGAAAGTCTCATTGAAGTCGATGCCTTCAACTTGTTTATTGCCGAGAACAACAAGACGGGCCTTGTGTCGCTCAATGGACCCTGTCTGAGCGATACTTGATACGGAAGACCCATTTACACCAGATGGGTTTCTTGTTAGGAGGCAAGGAGACTAGGGACCAAATCCCATTCTTGTCCAAGGCAACAAGCTCGGTAGACATGGCCTCCCGCCACTCGGGATGACGGACCGCATCAGCATAATTAACCGGTTCAACCTGAAGCTGTTACAGCAGCCAGAAACTGCACATGGGAGGCCGAGAAGTTATCACAATTAACATAATTAGTGATAGGATAACGAGTACCTGAGGGCGGTGCCGAAGTCGGTGTAGGAGTAGCGGAGGGAGGGGGTTTGCACTGCGTAGTGTGACATACATAGTCCCGAAGATGGAGCGGTGGCTGACGAGTCCGTTCAGTGCGGCGAGTAGGGGCCTCAGGGGACGTAAGAGCATCAGGAGGCAAGCTCGGAGATGGCGCCGACAGTATAGAGCCAGGGGAGGAGCTCCCCCTGTCGGGTGACTCGGTAGGAGCCATCTCAATCTCAGTGAGCAGAGGCGGATCAAACACCGCGGGATGAGGAGCCGCGGATGCTGGTGTCGGAAGAGGAGACCGTGGGTGCGGCAAGGGAGGATGCCGATGCAAACGGAAAAATGCCTTCATGAAATGTGACATCTCGGGAGTCAAATATGGTTTCGGACTCAAGATCAAACAGTCGCCAGGCCTTCTTGCCGTAAGGGTAACCCAGGAAAATGCACCGACGACTGCGAGAGGCAAATTTGTCGGAGTTACGAGGAACAACAGCAGCATAACAGAGACAGCCCAGAGTACGAAGATGAGCTGTAAGTAGGAGCTTTGCCAAAAAGGAGCTCATAGGGCGTTTTCCCTTGCAGAACCATGGTCGGAGTTCTGTTGATTAAGTACGCGGCGGTTAACACACATTGGCCCAAAACCAAATAGGCAGAGAGCTTTGAAAACGCAAGGCACGGGCGACGGTGAGGATATGACGATGCTTGCGCTTTGCTCTTCCATTTTGCTGCGGAGTAGCCACACAGGACGTCTCAAATACAACGCCATTGGAATCGAAATAAGGGCGAATAAGAGAGAATTCGGATCCATTGTCTGTGCGAAAGCGTTTGATAGATTTGCCAAATTGGTTTTGTGCAAAAACGCAGAAATTCTGAACTTGCTGAACGACCTCAGCCTTGGAGACGAGCAAGTGCACCCAAACACAGCGGGAAAAATCATCAACAAGCGTCAGAAAATAACGGGCACCACAAGTAGAAGGAACACGATACGGTCCCCAGACATCAGCATGAATCAACTCAAACAAATCAGCGGCTTTATTATTACTCAAAGGAAAAGAATCTCGAGTTTGCTTAGATTGAAGACAAATAGACCAATGATCAACATAATTCTTGCTATCAGGAATAATTCCTGGTAATTTGAAAACCAATGGAAAAGCGGGGTGTCCCAATCGCTGATGCCATACCCTGGAGAAGTTGCAGAAGCAGCAGTAAGACGACCAGACTTGCCAACGCCAGTGCAAAACCAGAAAACCCCATCCCTCGCTTCACCGACTCCAATCACCGTCCTCGAAGTGCGGTCCTGAATGACACATAATTTGTCAGTGAGAGTAACAAGCAGCCATAACTCACTAATTAAGTGAAGAAAAGAGATGAGATTGCAAGTAAAATTCGGCACAAATAAGACGTTATCAATACGCAAGCCGGTGCTCAATATAGCCGTTCCGGCTTGAGAAGCAATAGAGGTGGAGCCATCTGGTAATATGATAGTAGAAGGAGAAACAAAATGCAAATTTTGAAGTAAAGACGAATCCCCTGTCATGTGGTACGAGGCGCTGGTATCAAGAATCCAGCGGCCTGAAGGCTTACCCATTAACTTGTCCTCTCCAGGACTTTTGCAGTACTTCAGCATATTGAGAACATCGGCCCACTGTTCATCGCTCAAAGCAGGGGAAAAAGCAGCACGATCTTGGGCGTTTAGAGGTGTAGCGGAAGAAGTGGAGCCCTGAGCAGCATTAGCCACGCCCATGGAACCACGACCAAGCGGCGGAGTGCGAGACGAGGAGTCGGAAGGGAGTAGATAGTAGGGAGAGGTAGGGTCAAGGCCAACCTTCTTGATTGAGCTTTCGGTAGAGGAGTCGTCCGGCATGGTAGACTGTAAAAAAAAATTAAAATTTTGTGAAAGGGAGATGAGTGCGGAGGAAAGAAAAACGCAGGGGTAGGTTAGTGTTGTGGCTCTGATGCCATAAAAGATTACAGAGAAATGCCCAAGATCGTGCTGCTTTTTCCCCTGCTTTGAGCGATGAACAGTGGGCCGATGTTCTCAATATGCTGAAGTATTTGAGACGTCCTGTATATATAGCAGAATCAGGCATAGCCTCCAAAAACTGAAAATCTAATTGGTTGTCTTTTTTTCTTTTACAAAATTATTTTTTTGTTTTCCCCTCATCTTCCTGTATATATAGCAGTAGTTAGTATTATACTTCATCGGTTAAGAAGAAATAAGTATCATTTTAGTTTTTATTTTTATTAAAAATATTTTTCATTTTAAAATTTTATTAATTCATTGATAGAAAATGAGGTGATTAATTGCTGAATTTAAAATTGTAAAAAAATTATAATAATCTAATTTTGTTACTATACGGAGTAATTTTTAATAATTATATTAAAAACTAAAATGACAAATATTACTAGAAAATAAGTATGTTAATCGTTCATATATTTTAGATTTGGAAATAATTGAATCTGACACACTGACCTAGAAGCTTCAATTCTGTGGGCAAATTGCCAAATTGCCAAATTGCATGTAATTAAGCTTGTCAAAAGTACACCCAACTTGAATATATATATTTGAGAATACTAAGCGCTTTAAATTTTCACAGTTTGGGATGCATTTGAATACTCAAGAGATAATACTCCCTCCGTCCCGATTTGTTTATCTTATTTGACTTTTGGACACTGTTTATCATTGAAGAGAATCTTTAAGATTTCTTCCAATATAAAAAAAAAATATAGTCATGTGGGGTCTTATTTGATTCGTCTCAACGAAGTACTTTGATAATATCAAAAAAATATAATTTTTAGAATTATGTAATTAGAGATATTAACGATATAAAACTCGTCTCGATAAGTGTGTCCGATCAAAACAGGACAAATAAACTGAGACAGAGGGAGTATAATTTAATACTATAATTTAATATAAGATAATATATTTTGGAATCTAAATAGACCTTTAATTAATCAACAAATTGATCGAGCAAAGAAGTGCAATTATACTGTGTACTTTAGAATAAGGTTGAACGCTTTTTGATTTATGACTTGAGAATAATCCACAAATAACCCAAAAAGTGATGCTATATATCAAAGTCCGAAATCCATTTTGCTACTTTGAATTATATAATTTATATATGCATCTACTTGCAGTAGGATAAAAATAGTCCAGCTCATGTGCATTGTTCTTCCAACTTACATTTCTCCTAACTTATACGTAAATAAATATATGTAATATATGCTCTCTATAATCTAATTCAAGTAAGGAATACCAACTAATTAATATATATACATTGTACCATTTGTACGCAATATAATTTCGTTCTTTTGGTGTGTAAGATAATTTCATTTTTAATAATTTCTTACAAACACAAAAAATTAAATTGTTTACTTTCTTCTATTTATTTATTTATTATTATTATTATTTATAAAAATATGAAATCTTGTTTGGTTCAAATGTTAACTCAAAACAGGTGGCGAGATAAATTACTTACAATTTTGTACTACGTGGTTTATTACGAAGTGAGATGTACGTATATAAAGTTTAGCCGCACTGTTTAATGTAGTTTACACAGAAATTTATTGTGATTTTCACTCAACTTGTAACGTATAAGGATACATAAGTGCTCGTTTGATTGAATAGGAAAAGTGTAATTTCTAAAAAATTACTTCATATAAATCAAAGTATGAGAATTTGAATTTATGAAAATTGATAAATTATGTTTGGTTAAAATCTAAATTATGAAAAATATGAGGGAATAAAATCTTACTCACTCCTTCTTAGATAATTACACATTTTATGTTTTGTAGGAATTGAAAATCCGATGAATTCAAATATTGTGTATATAATGCAGTGTATCTAATACGCTGTTACAGTTTCGTACCAAAGTCCTTAATATATTTTGTTCATTCAACTTTTTTTATATGTGAAACAAATCAATCAATTGTTTCAATAAAATTGAATTATTTTTGCGAATTCGTACACGCGTACTACATTAAATTGGCAAAAAGAATTGAAAAGAAAACATGCAAGTTGGAGGAGCATCGGATCGGTATCTTTAGTGTGCAACTTGAAGGGGAAAGGGTTGCAACTTGCAACATGCAATGCTTTGAATGGATCACGTGTATTGCGTTATGCGTTTTTTCTCATCTTCTGTACTTTTTTTTTCTTGATGTTAAACACCTTCAAATTCTGCCTTGAGTTGGATGTACAATGAACTTAGACATCTAACTAGTATGTGTCCCCGTATCTTAAACGGGTATGATTATATATTTTAAGAATGAATTTAAATTTGTTTATAATATATAAAATATAAAAGAGAATTATATAAGAGAATTAACATGATGTATCGGAAATATAAAATTTTTATTAAAATAATTTATAAGGTATATTGTATGATGAAAGTTGAAGGTAGATGTGTGAATTTATATTAATAGAAGAAAATATAAATTAGCAATTTTATATAATTATTAAAAATAAAATTGCATATTGTATTCTTTATAATGGAGTTTACGGACAATCTATTCACCCTTATTAAATCATGAACACTAATTAAGTATGATAATAATGTTTTTGGTAAGTGCATATATATTTATATGTATGTTGGTGGATGAACTGTATAACGTTAACTATTTACGGACCATCTATCTATATACATATCTTTATAATGGAGTTTATGGACCATTAACGTACATATTATATTATGGACACTAATTAAGTATGATAATCATGTTTTTGATAATTGTAGAATTATCAGGTACAATGAGAAATATTTTGGATGGTAAATTAGAAAATTTGTATAAATAAAAGATAAAATAAATTGTAAATAGAATAAGGATGAATATGTAAATGTACATAATTATTTGATGACGTGACATACTTAGATGAACGACACATAGGAGAGATAATTGCGACTTTAGTAGTAATATATAGATATAGATTAGCTTCTTATGTTTAATATGTATACACACTTCAATAATGCCTTTCTATAAATCTAACGGATCGGAGTAATATTAGATCGCTTTTATTCACATAAATAATCTATTCTGCGTCTTAGGATTTGTTTGGTACATGCATTTATAAATACAATTTAATTGATAAAAACTTCTTTTTTCACAAATAAATATAGTGCTTTGGAATTAGTGTAAATAACAAATTTTATTTTAAAAGGGTGATACTATGCGCACCAAAAAAAAAGGCTTCGCGCACATCACATATAAGGAATTATAATTTTTCATAATTGCATAAAGGTCCTTAGGTTTCATTGTTTCCCTCGTGCCCAATTTCGGCGAACGAGTCGATTCCCAGGAAACGGCACCGCAAATCTGCCTTCGCTTCGTCACCATTTCAACGGCACCGCAAATCTGCCTTCGCTTCGTCACCATTTCAATGGCTAAGGACAGGTAGGTGATGAATTTGTCGGAATTAGTCGGAGCCCAGTAACCCGTTTCACGAACGAATTCGATTGATTATTAGTCGGAGCCTTTGCTTTAGAACAACCACAAAATAGCAGAGGAAGAAACCCCTTCAATTCCATCTCTTTGCATTCTTCAACCCCTTTGACTTCACCTTTGACTGCTGAAATGCAAGCATTTTCTGCTTCTTTCGGGCTTCCTTCTCGGCATGCAAGGGAGATGAAGAAAATGTTCAGAACCCGTCACTTGAGCAAGACAGATGAAGAAATTGTCTATTCTGGGTATAAACTAAATATATGGAACACCCACCTTTGACATCTTGGATTTGGCTTTCACCTTTGTAGCCTTCTCCTCGAGCTCTTCCTCTCGCTCTAGCTCTCTCTGGCGTGCATCTAGGTTCTTCTCCAAGTAGTACTGTTAATGGTTTCATGTAAGAACCTGATGCAGAGTGGAGGTGCACTATAACCACTGCGGAAACGCAGCATCTCATAATGTGCTAGTTGATTGTAGTTGCTATGTAGTTGGGGCAAGGGTTTCATTATAATGTATATTCTTAATATTGTACTTCAATTTTATGTACAATTCTAGTTTTATGTTATTTTATCTTTGCCGATGAGGGTCCTTTTCTTATGCATACATGTTTTGACACTAAACCAGGTTACTAAGCCTGTTGTATTTGACGATGATGAGTGCTTGAGCCAAATTGACCAAGATCTGCTGCAAGTAGCAGTGTTGTGAAAGCTATAGACATCAGAACATACCCTCAAGTGTCAATTGTTCAAAGAAATGAATCTCTTGACAATTTCACTTTTACAATTCACCTTGAGGATGATGCAGTGCGGGATTCAGGAAGGAATCAGGATGTGTCATTTGTTTCTCAACCATCACGTACACCAGTTGACCTTGTTACAGTTATTGCCTTCTCCTCCGCAACATGTCGACGAATGTTGGAAAGTGGCTGTCAACAAGCATTGCAAGTTGGATCAGTTTTTTGTTATAAAAAGAAGCCAACCAATAGAACCAAGATTGAAGACAAGTTCGGGAGACATTAATGTTATTGAGTGCTATGTTGATAATTGATCGATGAGAAGACGCTGCAATTGTTATCGAGTGCTACGTTGATAACTGAGGACGACAAGAATTTATTTTACTTAATGAGCTCTGTGTTTTAATTTAGTCCTTTTTAATCTTGGAGTTTATATGATGTTTCTTGCCCAATAAATATGATATGATTATAAGCTAGTGTATGACAATGTACTTATATAATAAGAGTTGTAAATTGTAATACACCAGAAATTTACGCTGATGAATTTGAAAATATACTTAAAATTTTATCTTTAAGGCTTTATCTATATCTCTAAGGCTTTTTATCTTTATCTCTAAGGCCTTATATACTAATACAATTGCAACAGGATTGGAAACTTTTCTTAAAGAGAATTATAACAGACACCATTAAGCAAAACATTAATTCTACACCCAAGTTTTTCAAGCAATTTGTTATTACGATGGCTTCCAATGGATCTAAAGATGGAGCTGACAATAGTGAACACTTCCACACACATGAGGTACCGCCGATCTATCCATATCTATCTCTTACTGAAGAATAATTGTAAGTTGTGCAAGATATGTAATACTTTAATACATGATAAGCCATAACAAATATTCATTCTACTATGTAACTAGAGCAAAATTTTAACGTGTTTATCTATAATCCTTTAACCATATATGCCTTTTCACAGTGGTGTCATATACGGTTTGCTTATGCAAGTAATAATATTGTATTTCTCATTATATACTTTTATCATTACATTTTATAATGTAAGATTTTATATTTAATTTTTTGGTTTTGGAATGTATAGAATGACAGTGAAGTATACATAGCAATTAGCTTAATTGATTCCATACATTATGTCGTTGAACTTGAAGTGACTCAGCCACTTGAAGGGAAAGCTTCATATTCCTCTAATTCTGATCCTACAAATATGGAAGATTTTGTTCCAGTTGATTTTTCGAAAGACTTTGAGACAGATCAAGTGTGGCCGGATCATCAGTCTATGATTGATTGGGCTCGATTAGTGGCCCGGAAAAGAAATATGGTACTAACTATTGCAAATTCACTGTCAGGCAAAAATAATAGGCTTGGTTGGGTACTTCTTGCATGTGAGAAGTACGGAAAATATCGACATGGGAAGAAGGAGATTGGTCAACAATGTAATGAGAAAAATATGACAAGGACAAAGAAAAGTGAGTGCCCATTTGCATTGTATGGACACGAAGTGGAGCGAAACGTATGGCAATTACTTGTACGTTGTGGGTTTCATAGCCACGATCTTCCACTTAGCTTAGAGGGCCATGCATTTGTTGGGAAATTGTCAAAGGATGAGATGCTTTTAGTGAGAGACTTATCTGAGGCGGGAACCAAGCCAAAGCCGATTCTTCGAGCTTTAAAAAGGATTAATTCGAATAATGTAACTTCTAGAAAGCAATTGTATAATGCAAGGTGGAAATTAAGTAAGGAAGCGATGGACGGACGAATTGTCATGCAACAGTTAATGCATTTAATTATAAAGCATGGTTACATTGAGCGAAATAGGATGGAACCAGGAGGAGAAGTGTTGAGCGATATGGTCTTCGCTCACCCAGACTCGATTCAACTTTTACGTCTTTTTCCTTATGTCATCATCATGGACACAACATACAAGACCAACAGGTATAATTATTCTCAATAATATACTTGAGAAATCTCTTTACATAAGAAATATTTGACAATAATATATTTGTTGGACTATGACAGGTATAATATGCCATTTTTGGAGATAGTTGGATTTACTTGTACATTGAAGACATTTGTTGTTGCTTTTGCATGGATGGGACGCGAGAGTGAGGAACACTACACGTGGGTTTTAAGTAAACTACAACAAATTTGTCTCGTAAATCCAGTGGCAATAGTGATAGATCGAGAGCTCGGTTTAATTAATGCACTTGCAAAAGTTTATCCAAAGTCCAAGCACATTTTGTGTAGGATTCATGCCAAGCGTAACATTGAAGATCGAGCATTGAAAAAAAGCAGATCAAAGTATGTTCAGCTTAAGTTTACAACAGCATGCATGAAATTGTTTGAATCATGTATAGAGGCAGAATACGAGAATCAATTGAAGGAAATGAGGTCATAATGGGAGAATAGGTGGGAGCTTATGACCTATCTTGAAAGTACTTGGTTGATCCCATACAAGGAACGGCTAGTGAAAGCTTGGACTGACAAGGTCACCCACTTCGGCACTAGAACAACTAACAGGTACCTTAATACATTCGTAAACTTGTTTGATTTTCAATTGTTATTCGATTCACTTTTTTTAACATTTCTATCATAGGGTTGAGTCTGCACATGCGATGTTGAAGCTACAATTGGCATCATCTGTCAATGGATTTGATAAAATATTTAGTGAGATACACAACCTTCTAAATGACCAGTTAGAGCAAGTAAGGGCGTCTTTGGAGTTGCCGCATTGCACAATGCTAATAATGATTCGTAATATTCCCATTTTTGGTCAACTACCATATAATGTGTCCAACGAGTGCCTCGTGAAGTTGATGAGTTTGTATAAGAGGGTTGAGTCTAGGAAGTATGACCTAGTGTGTGATGACTATTGGTGGAGGGAGTGCTATGGTATACCATATCCCCACGAGTTGGCAAATCATGTTCAGACCCGTACTCTAGTCCAACTATTAGAGATTCATGTGTTTTGGAGGCAAGTAAAATGGTATGTCAACATAGAGCATGTACATAATGACGATGAAGCTATATCTTTAGAGGACTTGGGCCTCAAGAACATATTTGCTGAGTTTTTATCTGGACGTATGTCGACGGATGAGAAAGTACGACTTAACGAGGCATGGAATGAAATAAGAAATCCCACACATACGAACATGAAGGAACCACCTATTCATGCGACGAAGGGAAGACCAAAGAAGAACTCAACCACTAGAGATCCAAGCGCATGGGAGTACACCGAGAAAGAGTACCAGAGTTCTAAGAGAAAGAGATCTAAGCGTGGGGATAGTGGACGTGGTAGGGGTCGTGCTAAGCGTTCTTCTAGAGATCCCGATCAAACGAGGATGCACTCAAGTGCTCAGAAAGTACAATTTGATTTTGGTATTGATGTGGACTCGTTCATGGTTTGCCACATAACTAATGTGGTAGATGTGGTTGGTGACGGTCATTGTGGTTTTTGATCATTTGCCGATGTGTTAGGTTGGGGGCAAGAAGCATGGGGAAGAGTTCGTCGGGAGTTAGTGGACGAGATCGATCGCCATTGTGACATGTACGTTCCCATATGTTCCCCTTACACAATTGATGATGTGAGAAAACAAATACACTACTACAATTCTCCCGCTCCAATCGAACATTGGTTGACCATGCCACACACGGGATTAATCTTCGCCACATTATACAATGTTGTGCTAGTTCATCTTCACAATCGTGTACCTGTGACTTGCCTACCGATGACCGCTCCTACAAGTAGCAACCCTCCAAATAGAATTATTTACATTGCCTTGCTAGAAGCACGACGACATTATGTCGTTGTAAGTACATGATATTATTATATTTGGTACTATCTTTTTTGTGTGAACGTCATTAGATATATGACTAATGAAACATCAATTTTATTAATGGATAGGTATGGCTTAATGATGAAGCTCCAGTACCGCCAGTGGCAGTGACATGGTTACGCCACCACGATGAAAGTGTTAGAGGATTGGACGAACATCTTCAACATCGGATTCAAGACTTTCGGAAATTTCGTAGTGAAGTCGGACGCTGTGTTTGATTGTTTGTTGCATTTTTAACAAATTTAACATTTATTTCTTATTATAACCTAGGAGACGATGTGTTTAATTGTTTGTTGCATTTTAACAAATTTAAAATTTAACATTTATTTCTTACCATTTATAACCCAAGAAACAACTTTTATTTTATATCTTTCTATATTCTTTACTGCTTGTTTAGGTTTAAAAAAAAAATTGAGAGGAGAAAAGCTAGCCAATATATTAGACAAATTCAGACGTATAATGTAAAAGTGAAATTGTCAAGAGATTCAAAGAAGGGAGAAGGTTGCAATTATTGGTCCAAATGGGTGCGGTAAAAGTACTTTGCTTAAACTAATTATGGGATTTGAGAAGCCAGTAAGCGGGGAAGTAATACTAGGGGAACATAATGTTCTACCGAACTATTTTGAGCAGAACCAGGTTCAGTTTTTTATAACAATTCTTAGGTTTCTCTTCTTTTTCCTTTTTTCCCCTTCCATAATCCATATCTCTGATGTTGCTTTCATTTCTTTAATCAGGCTGAAGCACTTGATTTGGATAAAACAGTTCTTGAGGTAGTAGCAAAAGTCGCAGAGGACTGGAGAATTGATGACATAAAGGGTCTACTTGGGCGTTGTAATTTCAAGGCTGATATGCTTGATAGGAAGGTCTCACTTTTGAGTGGTGGCGAGAAGGTAAATTTGCATATGAGAATTGCTCTCTGTGTCTGTTGTTCTTCCCCGATAACACTGATAGAGGAAACATAACTGCATCTCCCTGTTTGTATAGGCACGACTGGCATTTTGCAAGTTCATGGTTAAACCATCACAATGCTGGTTCTGGACGAGCCAACCAATCATTTGGACATACCCTCAAAGGAGATGCTTGAGGTTTGGCATGCACCTCATTTTTCTTTGCAAAATATAAACTCTTAAAGACTTTTATACTTGGATAAAAAAAGATTGTTCTTGTCATATTCATGAACCTATTTAATGCTCTTCCAGGAAGCAATATCCAAATATAGTGGCACGGTTATTGCAGTTTCTCATGATCGATACTTCATAAGACAAATTGTCAATAGAGTGATTGAGGTTAACGACGGTAGGTTGCAGGACTATGGATGCTGGTGATTACAATATAAGTACTACAGTACTCTTTCTCTAGTGTCAAAACAAATAAGCCCTTTGAAAACACTAGAAGGAGTAGAAGCTGCTCATATGAGGTTCTCACATGAAACCATTAACAGTACTACTTGGAGAAGAACCTAGATGCACGCCAGAGAGAGCTAGAGCGAGAGGAAGAGCTCGAGGAGAAGGCTACAAAGGTGAAAGCCAAATCCAAGATGTCAAAGGTGGGTGTTCCATATATTTAGTTTATACCCAGAATAGACAATTTCTTCATCTGTCTTGCTCAAGTGACGGGTTCTGAACATTTTCTTCATCTCCCTTGCAGGCCGAGAAGGAAGCCCGAAAGAAGCTGAAAATGCTTGCATTTCAGCAGTCAAAGGTGAAGTCAAAGGGGTTGAAGAATGCAAAGAGATGGAATTGAAGGGGTTTCTTCCTCTGCTATTTTGTGGCTGTTCTAAAGAAAAGGCTCCGACTAATAATCAATCGAATTCGTCCGTGAAACGGGTTACTGGGCTCCGACTAATTCCGACAAATTCATCACCTACCTGTCCTTAGCCATTGAAATGGTGACGAAACGAAGGCAGATTTGCGGTGCCGTTGAAATGGTGACGAAGTGAAGGCAGATTTGCGATGCCATTGAAATGGTGACGAAGCGAAGGCAGATTTGCGGTGCCGTTTCCTGGGAATCGACTCGTTCGCCGAAATTGGACACAAGTGAAACAATGAAACCTAAGGACCTTTATACAATTATGGAAAATTATAATTCCTTATATGTGATGTGCGCAAAGCCTTTTTTTTGGTGCGCCGAGACCGTCCGTTTTAAAATTATGTGGTTGTGATTTATCAATAAGGGAGAGAAATCCGAGAAATGAGAAGAAAAAAAGTTTTTATGCCAAACAACATTATCCAACATAAGTACTTAATTTATAAAGTTCTCTATAAATTGGTGGTCTAAACAAACCCTAATATCCATGATAGATTTGATTGATAGGTATAGCTAATAGGATTACTTGGATTCCTAGTGGGCAAAAGTGAGAGTTTGCTGAAAAGTACACTCTTATAAAGTAGATATAACATTCTTGATCAAATGTCACTACTAGGAATTAGAAGTAATCAATGTATTACAACACAACATTCCCAAATTCCCATTTGAAATACCAAAAAGACAAAACCATGGGAACACATCATTTCTCCATACACCCAATATGAACTAAATAGTGACTGCATTAACATAGTTACACAGCAAGAACAATAAAGCCTTCAAGTTTTTTACCCTAAAGAAACAACTCAAAACACCTCTGCATTGCATCAGATAAGATGAACAGCCGGTTCATTCATCGTCGTCCTCCTCATCCTCATTATCATCACCGCCTTCATCCTCCATTTTCTGAGCCCTTGTGGGCCTTGGTTGATCATAACCCGTATCAAGGTCTTCCTCTTGGAAGATCCAAGACCCTCTTTCCCGGTAGTTCTTCTTCCTCTGCAGTGAATTCCTCCACCGCGCTTGCTTCTTCTCAAACTGTTCCTTTGACATCTGCTCCACTTTTTCGAATGCAGGAACCGACCTTTTCAACACCCTGTATCCCTTGCGGTATAGGGTTATCCACGCCTTCAAGAGTTGCTGCAAATGCAAAAGGCGAACACCAAGGTTGAACAACACATGATCATAAGCTTAGAACTTATTAGAGTTGCAATTTACCAAGAAAATTTCAAAGGAAAAGGATCACGTGAGAATGAACGCCTAGGTGAGAAATGAGAACAATGCACATCCAGACAAAAACTTGTCCACTTTAAAAATGCACAAGTTGTTACCTGTACGTGTGCATAAATTTTGTATGTATGCATTTCTCACTGAAGCACCCATTCTCATAGGATCCAACCCCAATCTAAAATACTCGGTACCCAAGTGGAGTGTATTCACGAATAATATCTTATAGATTTGTGGAAGAATTTTATGTGTGGGAGCTTGAGGGAACGAGACGTCTCAAGGTTTCTGTAATATCTTGGAGGTATTGGTCTTATAAAAGTTAGTTAAAAAGGATTATTTATATGCCAAAACATCAGATTACTGTCATGTCTATGAAAAAGGGTTATTGAAATTTTACAGTTGAAATGAAAAGACACTTCACAACAGAACTTCGGTTTTACAGTCCACCATTAGAAGAGATTATTTAAGCATGCTGAAAATTTTGTCAAAATATTCCACGTGAATGTATACATTCAGTAATAAGTTAAAATAGGGTACCTATGAGATATGATCCAAAGGAATGATTCCGTTATCCTAAATCTCTTATTTTCCATACCTCTCCTTTACACTGTCTTCCATTATTTTTTACTTAGTAACTATAACAAATGTTCAAAGATTGGAAAGGTGATGTTTCTGCTCCTATGTGAATCCTTTTCGAGTAGGCACGAATAAAGAAGGCTAAAGTGGGTAGATTCCACCTTCATTTGCTCACAAATTGGTTGGAAGAACATGCATAAGATCTCCAACTTGCAAATGCAAAATTATTTCTTTTTGGAAAAAAAAGGAATATGCTCTTATTGCTTACTTGGATAGAAGTTGAAAGCAGAGGAGAGATATACTTTACCGCTTTTAAGGGTTCAATGAAGAGAAATGGAGGATATGAAGCAAAAAGTGCAATATTATGAATCTCTTCAAAGTCGGGAGTTCCTCAAATAATACCAAAACCTAATGTATCTGCATCTGTCACTCATCAAATAAGAAGCAAAACCTTTGTTCTTTCCAACGGATTTCTTAAAAAAATATCTAAACAAGTTTCTCGTTCCCTAAAGCCCTAATTTTAATTTTTGCTACATCAGGCACTGATAATAAAAGTACTAGCGTTCTAAAAGCTAAGCAGTAGCTAAACAAGGTTTGAAAGAATTCCATGTAAAAAAAATCTCAGAGACCAGAAACCAATGTTCTCCAAATGGGGCAAATAAATTTTGTTTTCATAATCTTGTTGTCGCCAAGACTTTAGGATGAAAGCTACCAAGAATTAAACAGTTGACAACAACAAAATGAGGATACTAGAAGTCAAAAGCCATGCAATGAAAGTGCAGTTTTTCAGACAGCTTAGGTTAAAACAAAATCTTATAATGCATGAAACTGCAGTTTATTAGTATAGCCTCAAACAATAATCAATCAACTAAAAAGCAAGATAGGGAGAGGTAGACATTAAGAGCATACCGTCAAATCCCTGTTATAATGTCTGACATATGGCGGGCCTGTCATGTAGCAACCAAGAGGCTCACGGTACCATTCTCCACCAAAAGTTATCTGATCCATTGCTTGTTCTACACTGAGAACCTCCCATGGCCGCAACCCAGGAATATGTTTGGCCAATAATTTCCTGACACATAGAAGCAAATTCAGGCCCGTGCATCAACAAGCATGAAACAAAGCTTGACTATACCAATCTTTTATCATATCACAAGGAAACCTGAGACAAATCATCACATAGTGCTGATACTCAGACTTGTTGATGCACACAAAAATCAAGCCATGAAACATAAACCTTGACTATACCAATCTCTTATCATAACAAATTCAGGTCCATGCATCAATAAGCATGAAACATAAAGCTTGACTATACCAATCTTTTATCATATCACAAGGAAACCCGAGACAAAGCATCACATAGTGCTAATACTCTAATTTGAGCACAGGCTTCAAAGTGAGAGCAATTGACAATTCCATAGTGCAAATCATTAGAAAAATCAAGCCAGTGTACCTAAGCTCTCTAGGTATGAATTTGTTTGGCATGTGGTCCTCTTCTAATATATTGGTTAACTCAGAGCCGCTAGCCCAAAGAAAAAGTGAATGGCTGGGAGTTCTAACTCCAGGCCAGATGCCATCATTAGCTTTTAGCACAGCCAGATCACGCTTCTTGCTCTCTATAGCCTCATCTTGGAGTTGCTTGTATGTTTTTTTCTCATGCCCCTTGAGGGGAACCCCTGGTGGTATTCCTTTCTGAAGCTTATGCAGAAAGGCCGTAGCCGATGCTCCCATCCTCACTGGAAATAACCCAGAACAAAGAAGATATCACTTGACATTAAAAAAGAGAAAGTTGTATGCTTATACGGTTTTGTAGGCAAAATACAACTTTGATTGGCACATATCATCAACATTAAAAGCTTGTAACCCCAAACAGTAGAATCAGTAATTCGGAGCAACATGCACTTATAAGGTTAACCATAGGTCCATAACTACTTGGTAGTTCCAAACCATCAAAACATGTCATTAGCATAAATATGTTAGTCTTGACATGGAACCAAATTTTAGCATGAATACATGAAGCATGATTAAAATGTGGAAGGATAATTAACCTAGCAATAGATGAGAAATTCATCTAGAACTTGCAACTCAATTTCCTCCGAACCTAACCAGTTTCTTCAATTTATATTTCAGTATGGAATAAAATAAACAAGATAAGTGAAATCAGCAATTAGAAACTACATGGTTCCACGGAGAAAGAAATGTCTGAGGGTTGTTTGTATTAGGTCAAAATGGCCGGAGTAGTATATAAGCTGAATATCAACAAATATACAAACTGTGGAGCTTTTTCAATTATCCAGTATAAAACACTCATCCGCATTGAGTGTGAACATAGGATTTCCCATCAGATTAAATACAAACTGAAAACAGAGTCCACAACTGACCTTCCCAAGTGGCAATTGCGGGTTCCAGACCATAAACCATGTTTATTGGTGCCCATTCATCCATGTCCTCGCCCCATATAAAGGTATCCTTATCAATGATTCCACCACCCCAGGCAGTTTTTAACTGGATAAGTTCACACGGCCCCCTTGTACGACCCAAACGGTCCTTGTAGTACCAGCCACTAGTTTTCATAACAACTGACACAGAGACACAGTAAGAAAAGTTATTAGAGACCCTAGCATGACAAATAATTTGTTCCAAGTAGAAAATAATATCATTCCCGACAGATGAGAGTAGAGAAAGCTTCCCTTGTGAATGTGGTTATGCAATGTTGGAAATAACATAGCAATATAAAATTGTGTTTTCTATATGTTCATAAAAATTCATGTCAAAAAAATAATCCGAAAACTAATATAATATGACCTAGGCAACTGTAGACTTAATACAAGTTCAAATATATATAGCACGCCCAGCAGCTGTAGACCTAATCCAAACATGAAAAAAGTAAGAAAACTGCCACAACAGTGACCGGAAAACATATAGAAAAAGACACAAACAAAACTCAATGCTCTAGTCAAGGATGGGCATTCTGAACTGAGCTAGTACATATCTTCCGCAAAACATATCTTCACACAAGACACAAACAAAACCCAATTCTCTCAAGGATGGGCTGGTTGGTGTACTTAAGTGTTATCAAGTTGAGTCATTACGAATAAATTCATCACTCGGGTCAGGTTACTCATTACGAATAATTTCATCACTCGGGTCAGGTTATTCAAGCTTAAACTTAGATTATGGTTTTCAGATGAATTACAGGTGGGTTATAAAGTTATAATTTAAAAAGAAGTGAGTGCACATTATCTTATTTTGGGTTAAATTCAAGTATGCTTCAGCTTCTCAACATTTTGGCTATCCAGTTAACACACCGGTGAAGAATCTCTACCTATGATTTTCCTCAACTATCTTTCTCAAACCAAAACCACAATGAACAGAGCAATTGAAACAACCCATTCAAAACCAATCCTCATTGACATTATGCAAGTAAAGGATAAGGAACACACAACAATCAAAACTAAGTCTGATTGCACTTGCATTACAAAAATGAACTTACAGTCATAGTATCTCTTCTCAAGCTGCTTATAACCAATCGCCTGAGCAACATCAATTGGCCTCCCAGGCGGATACGGGCGCTGCTTATACCCCCAAAGCCCAAAGAAGAACTGCTTGGCGAAATCCCAAAACTTATCATCGGATTGCTCCCTCTTCTTGATCGACTTCCTCGGCATTGGCCGTCCATCCAATCCGGGAACGTGCGGCACCGCCTCCCACAACCGCGAATCCTCCTTCCTGTACGGCCTCCGATTCATGCTCAAATGCTCCTCGTTGAATTCATCCTTGATCTCCTCCACTTGCGCGAGGAACTTCACAACCGGGTTGCTCCGAATCTCCTCCAAAACCCTCTTGTTCTCCTCGATTTCTTCCTCGCTAGGGTTTTCCCGGGTCTCGAAGACCTGGTCCGCCTTCAGAATGGACTCCGCCTCCGGGGATTGCCGATAATCGGGGATGTTTTCGCATTCCCATAAGTACTGGTCCAGCATTTGCTTGTATTTGCCGGGGTTTTCGGGTTCATTGTTCTTAGGGTTTGGGGGCTTTTTCCCGGATGAGTTGGAGACGGATAAGGAGGAGAAGTTGAGGGGTTTGGAGGAGGAGGAGGAAGGGAGGGAGAAGGCGGCGGAGAGAAGGCTTAGCGGGGTGAGAGGATTTGGGGGCTTTTGAAACCAGTGTTCTCCGAAAGGTCCCAGGTTGATTGACGCCATGGATGAACTGAAATTGGGAGCTTCGAAGTTCGGAGGGTTTTTATGGGGTTTGTGTGTGGGATGATGGGAAAGAGGGTGAGTGAAGAAGAAGATAGGCCAGTCACAGTCAGCAAGCAGCAATGGAGCGAGAATCCGGTTAGGGTGAACCCATCAATCCAAATCCGAAGTTTGAATCCCCCAAACCGGATAGAAATAGCTATAGACATAAGGGGCTGGTTCGGGTCAGGAGGGGCGTTTAGGTGAGAAGTAAGGATTAATGTGAGTCGTTCATCAACCTTCTATCAACGTCCTAAAACATAGATTGTACAAATAAAAAGCCCGTAAAATAAGAAATTCTCCACACTTTCGTTGGATGATTTTAGCCGGGTAGACACGCGGTCATAAACCTCAGCTTCAAACGTCGCTTAAGCTTCTTCTCAATTTCCATCTTCTGAAAGAAATTCAAGATTCTCCACGACAATTTTCAAGAAGATTGACAATTGTTGCACTGCTGATTTCGGAAAGCGACGAGTTCGACAATTTCGATGATCTTCCACGACAAGTTCGAGATGTTGCAAAGGCGAAATGACATTACATTTCCTTCATGAGAGAAGGAGATCTTCACACAAAGATGATAATGAAAATCAAAATTTTGTGTTTGTAAAACTTTCTCATTGTGTTCTTGATTATTATATCATGTGCTCTTTTTCTTTCACACGCGTGTTCATATCCTTTTGAGTTTATAACAAAAGTTTATTTATAAGTGTGTTCATGACTATCATACTATGTGTTCATTTACTCTTAAAGACATGTTCATGTTCATATCCTTGTGAGTTCATAACAAAAATTTAAATTGGAGAGGTGATTAAGAAGAGGTGTGAGGTGGAATGGATAAAATGGAGATTAAGTTGAGAGTTCAAAATGAGAGGGTGATTAGGAATCAACTAGTAATGGATGAGATTAGATGTGATGAGATGAAGAGGCTTGGAGAATAACTGAGTGTTGCCAGTAGGGTTGAGCACGGGCCTAAACCCGACCCAAACCGAACCCGAAAAGCCTGAAACCCGAAACCCCCAAAAAATGGGATCGAAGATCGAACCGAATGTTCGGGTTCGGTTCGGGCTAAGACAGCATTCGCACATAAAAATAGACTAAAAACCGAACTCAAACCCGAACCGAACCGACCCGACCCCAAAATCCTAATAAATTCGGACCGAAACCCGAACCGAAGTCATGTGGATTTGGGTTCGGTTCGGGTTTTTTAGGTCGGGTTCGGTTTTCTCAGCCCGTGCTCAGCCCTAGTTGCCAGGGTGAAGAGTGAAGAACAATGTAAGCTTATAAAGATGAAAGACAGGAGAAGAGGGGGGTAATTAGACAATTAAGTGTAACCATAAAAGTGCTTAAAGGAGAGAATGTGTTTCTCAAGAAGAGGTTTCTGATTAAGGAAGAGAGACAAGGTAAGTTTGAAAGGGTTCAAAGAAGGTTGTTTAATAGCTAATAGATGTTTTGATAATCGTTGTACTATGTGAAAGACATGTTCATGTTCATATCATTGTGAGTTCATAACAAAAGTTTATATGTTCGTGTGTTCATACTTATCATACTATGTGTTCATTTTATTTTATACATGTGTTCATGTTCATATCCTTCAGAGTTCATTTTATTTTACTATGATATTGACTATGTTTGACATAGATGTTGATGGTTTTATGTGTCTATGATTTTGACTCATGTTTCATTTATTTTCTACTATGTGTGCATGGAGTTCCAATTGCGTGTTCAAGAAAAATAAGTAAGCAAAAATATTTACGCATATTGTTTGAACCGTGTGTTTAAATGTTCAACACAATGTGTTCGTAAAGTGTAAACTGTCACACTGTGTGTTCATAAAAATTCTCACTAAAATGTTCAATTATGCTTTCAAATTTATTTTCTCTCATTCATGTTCTTAAAATAATTCAGGTGTGCATACAACACTTTATGCGTTTTTTGTGCAAATGTAATTGATTTCTTGTGATTTTGACTCATTGTTCATTTATTTTCAACTATTTATGCATGGATTTTCAATTGTGTGATCTTAAAAACGCGTTGAAACGACTCATTGTGTGTTCACAAAGTTTCAATTGCGTGTTCGCTGACAACGGATTGGCATGGTCTCCACCACCGGCGGGAGTTTTGAAAATTAATTGTGATGCTGCGCTTTTAGGCGTGGATGGAGTTGGCTTGGGTGTGGTTGTCCGAGACTCATACGGGTCATTGTCAACATTGCGGTGCGTCGTTTGCCGGTGAGCTGGTCTATCGAGGTGGTGGAGGCTTCTGCGGTGCTTTTGGAATTTCCATTGCTAAAGCTATGGGGGCACCAAGTGTGATTGTGGAATCTGATGTTCTAAACGTGGTGTTGGGTGCACATAATTTGCGGCCAAATATCTCCTACTTTGGGAATATTTTAGATGATATTATATCCTCTTTAATGTCCTTTGCTTCTGCTTCTTTTTCTCATGTTGGGAGAATTGACAACACATTTGCTCATTTTATTGATCGTTTATGTCCCGAGTCTGGGTATGAACAAGTATTTGGTTCAGTTCCTCCGCAAGGCGTTCTTGCTTTGCCGGAGATGGATATATAATATATGATGGAGTTGGATTTAAAAAAAAAAAAAGTTTCAATTGCGTGTTCATAAAAAATGTTCTCAAAACATTTGCAACACATAAATACATCAATGTGTGTTCATAGAGTTTGAATTGCGTGTTCATTTATTTTCAACTACGTGTGAATAAAATTTTATTTGCAAACATAAATACATCGATGTCTTGTGTGTTCATGCATTTTTAAATATGTATGCATAGAATTTCAAATGAGTGTTCAACAAGAATAAACAATCAAAAATATTTGCGATCGAATATTTTCAATATTGTCTTGTGTGTTCAAATGTTCAACACAATGTGGATGAATTAAGTGATGAGCGTGCACACATGTTCTGATGTGTATGCAAAGAGATAATCTAACATGGAAGCAAAATCAACACAACATCAATAAATTTCACTTACTCCACAAAATTAGCAAAAATACTAACACACATAAAACCATTGAAATTTCACCTGGATCCATGAAATTTGTCTGGAAAAGCAACACAATATCAACACTAAAAGAAACACTTGATCGAATTTGCAGAAATTCAATGAAAACCGATCTCAATACTATGCCATGGATACATATACATCTAAAATGATCAATATTACAAAAGGATAAGGAAAATCGATAACTTACACATGATAATCGTCGATGAGGATGAGACAAATCTCGGTCGAAATCAGTTGAGGATGAGAGATTCGGCAAGGACGATAAACAAATGGTGAAAGAAGAGCAAATTCGTAGGAGATTTATAGATTTCGGAGAAAACACACACTTCAACAAAGAAGAATTGAAAGCAATGCGCATTGCCTCACAACCATTGGATTAGAAGAAAATCAACGGAGGGGAGGAATCCTTAATTTTGAGAGAAGCCCACCGTCCTGACCTGATGCTTCTAAGCTTCACAACCATTTTGACAACCTTCAAGGTTGGTTGCCTAAACAAAGGCACAAGCTCTAAAAGTTGTAAAGTTCTCCTCTCTGCGGCCCTCACCACTGCTTTCATCTACTTTGTTTGGATTACCATAAATGAGTTCATTTTCAAGGGGAAGCAACCACATGTCCAAACTTGTGTTCAACGCATCAAGTGCCACTTCACTTCCTACATCCGTGCAAAATGTGATAATACTAACCCCAGGAGCTTGTTGTTGAAAGAACTTATTAGTCGCCTTAACTGAGGCTAGTGAGCATTTTGATCTATGGATGATTTTGGTAGGAATTTTGTCAATATTTTGTGTATCCTGAAACTCTCATGGCACCTTTTGTATATCTCTTTCTCGTCCCAACATATTTACCTTTATTCAAAAAAAAGAAAAGAATGACTAATAAATTAGTGATGGGTACCCGAAAAAATAACAAATTACTAATTCGTTATAAACTAAAGAAGAATAAATTAAAGGATCCTCAATCACTCGTATTGTCTAGTTAGAAAATACTAATAGATTTCGGCTCCCGTGCGACAGGTATTTACTGTGCGAATTGCGAAGCATTTCACACCGTCGGATGGCTTTCATCAACGGCTGATAGAGGTGCGCGTGTTTCTGCTTTGTAAATTGAATAGAGGGTATTTTCGTCAATTCCTCGCGTTAGGTCTTTCTCTCCCTCATTCTTCATGTTCTTCTGTGGCGACCGCAGCTGCTCCTGCTCATGCGAAACTGTTCGATTCATCGACCCGATTTTGTAATCGGAACTACAAGCTCGACCTAAATTGCTCAATACAAGACGTTTTCGTTCACATTGTCTCCAACTTTTAGCTTTATAGGTTTTGTTTTTGATTTCAACTCTCCATGGACACTGGTACAGATTTCCTTCAAATTCTGTGCAATTTGATCGAGGTTTATTTGTAGGATTGGTTGATTGTTTGCTTCTTCCATCTTTGTAACTTCGTTCGTGAAAAATCGTGTTTTGGTTCCATCTTTTTGGAAGTTGATGATTTTTGATCGAACATGAAAAATCGCATTTCGTGAAAAATTGCTTCTTCCATCTTTGCAAGTTGCTGATTTTTTTATCGAACATGAAAAATCGCGTTTTGGTTTTTGGTCTCGGCAGTCCATCCTTCTCTGTTATCTGTTGGTTTACGAATATGCACGCATATGAACATAATGCTTTTAATAATGAACTTTATTCTGTTAATAATGAACTTTATTCTGTTAATAATGAACCTGATGTGCTCTTTAATAGTTTGTTTGAATTCTCTCTGTATTTCAGCGTATGTATCAACTTCAGTTGCTGGTAGTTGTGCCTTGTCTCATGAGAATAGTGTCGAGAGTGTTGATTTGACTAGAACCGAGCAGCCTGATGTAAATGACTATTATGAAGTTCAATTTTCTCAAGATGGAACGACTTATTTTACCCCTGTTTGCCCGGATGACATGAAACCTATGGTTGGGATGAACTTCACCACATTACAGGATGCCATTGCTTTTTACAAGAAATACGCTTTTGCTTGTGGTTTTGATGTTCAGAATGGAACTATCCGTTTCGACAACGTAGACAAACAACTTGTTGTTTCCAAATATTTGCTATGTACCAGGGAAGGGTATAAGAATGGAAATCAGAATACTGGGCAACGGACAAGGGTCTCCAATAGATCTGGTTGTAAGGCTAGATTAATGTTACGCTTTGCTGGTAGTGCTGGTTACACAGTGTATGGGTTCGAACCGCGCCATACACACACTCTTGTAATGGAAAGTCATCGCCAGTTCATGAAGACAAGTAGAAAGCTTGATGCGGGCCACAAGAAGTTTGTTTTGGATTGTTCGAAAGCAAATATTGGCCCAGTAACTTGTTATCGTCTTTTCAAAGAGATTGTGGGTGGGTATGCAAACGTTGGCGCTTCTACTACTGATTTTAAGAACCACAGAAGAGATATACTGGCGTACTTTGATGGTTCTGATGCGCAAACGGTTATCAACCGATTTTTGAAAAAAAAGGAGTTGTGTGCTGCGTTTTGTTTCGATTATGACGTGGATTCTACCGATCGTTTGAAACGCCTATTTTGGTGTGATCCGATATGTCATAAGAACTTTTCCTACTTTGGTGAGGTTGTGTCGTTTGATGCAACGTACCAGACCAACATGTATCTATATGTTTATAGTTTCATTCTGCATCCCATCGTCTGCTTTTATTATGTATGAACCTGACTATGTCATAAATGAACTTTATGAATTTATCTGTGAACCTATGACTTACATTTGTGAACCTTACTACAGGTACAACTTGGTTTTCGTTCCTTTCACTGGTCTGGATCACCATAAGAGGTGTGTGACTTTTGGTGCTGGGTTGATATTCAGGGAAGATGTGGGATCCTACGTGTGGCTGCTTGAGAACTTTAAGAAGGCAATGGGGCATGATCCGAAGATAATTGTTACTGACCAAGATGCCTCAATGAAGTCTGCCATTGAGGAAGTGTTTCCTCAATCTCTTCATCGTCTTTGCATGTGGCATATCATGCAGAAAGTGCCAGGCAAGATAAAACATGATGTCACGGTTGGAGATGAGTTTAGAATTAAGTTAAACAGTATTGTGTGGAGCCATGACTTAGAGCCGACTGAGTTCGAATCGAAGTGGTTGGCGTTGTTTGAGGAATACACCTTCCATAATAAGTGGTGGTTTGATGATATGTTTGCAATTCGTCATTATTGGATCCTAGCATATTTTAGAGATGTTATGTTAGGTGGGTTATTGAGGACTACATCCATTTCTGAGGTTGTGAACAGCTACTTCGGGCACTTCACTGATAGGTATTATAGGCTTGTGGAGTTGACAATGCATTTTGAAACTGCTTTGGATAGTCAAAGGCACACTCAAGCGAAGCTCAATCATGACTGTGAAACTATGGTACCTGAATTAAACACTCCGCTGCAGTTGGAAAAGCATGCTTCAAAGGAATATACTCTGTCTGTTTTCCATGAGGTTCAAAAACAGATATGCGCTGCTTGCTATTCTTGTTGTATTGTTCATATGAGTCAAGAGAGTGGGATTACAGTTTATAGTATACAAGAGGGAGTCCTGAACGTAGTCAAGGTTACGTACCGACACCTGGAAGAGGAAGTAATTTGTAGCTGTCGAATGTTCCAACGAATTGGCTTGCCATGTCGTCATATGTTTGTAGTGTTTAAGAACCTTGGTAAGGATGAGATTCCAAGAAAGTATGTGTTAACACGCTGGACCAAGGCAGCTACGATCAGCCCAATATTCAGTATCGATGGCACTGTGGTTGATCAATGTGCTTCAATGGTAGAAAGGGAAGTAATTAGGAGCGAGTTGATTTCAGATTTCTACTGTTGTCTGGGTCTGTTAGAAGACAATTCTGATAAGTTGAAACAATTTTCACTCCTTTTGAAGGAGCAAAAGGAAACGCTATTAAACTGTAGTGGTGATAATCACAGTGGTAGCAAAATGTCAAATTTGAAGAGTGCTGAAGCATTGGCTGGAACAAGTGTACCTACCGAAGTCAGTGTATTCCCCCCTGAGCAAGCTAAGAATAAAGGGAGTGGCAAGCGTATCAAGTCTTCTAGGGAGATCTCAATTGCAGCGAAACTGCTACCAAAAAGGCGATGTGGTAAATGCAAAAAACTTACCACACACAACAGTTGTACCTGCAACGAGGGTTGAGAGTTATTCTATTTTATATCTGATATCAACTTTGATTCTCGCAGTTTCTAATGTGTCATTAGTCATTACATATGAACATTAGTGTTTTTGAAATGAACTTGTGCTATCAAACTATGAACCTGATATTATGCAGTTATTCTGAGTGGTAATACGCATTATGATATTTTCCAGACCACATGTGCGGTCAATATGTGAACTTTACATATTGACAAATGAACCTGAATAGGTAATATATGAACCCTACTTTCACTTGTATAAGAACTTAAAATTATCATAACAAGTATGCAATATGTCATAGTATCTGCATACCACATTACACCACTACTTTTCAGAAATTACCAAAGGCATAATACTACTTTTCAGCCACAAAACACATGATAGTTCCAAAAGTACCTGATTCCGTAGTCCAATAATCCAACAAACTAACATAGTATCTGCATTCCACATTACACCACTATTGTTCAGAAATCGATCACCAAAGGCATATTACTACTTTTATCCACAATAATCCAACAAACTAACATAACCCTTTGCAGCTAACAACTACATCCCAGTGACTAATAACTTCATTGGCCTCCCAACCTGCTTCTTGTATGTCGCTAATTGTTCCAGCATCATGGGCTTCAGTTCATTCATATCTGACATGGCAATCTTGTGTAGATACTTCACCCTCAAAGAAATTATAGACTTCTTGAAGTTTTCAGCAGTCATCTCACCTTCCCATCCTTGAATTGATGCACCCATGTACGTTTCCATATGCATCATGGTATATATACCAGAAGCTACCTTGTTTTTTGCATCACCCCATGGTATATCGACCACACATGGTTGGATTTTGTCAGCTTGTATTGTCTTCTTCTTACTGTGCAGCCTCCTTAAATCCAGATAGTGAATAACAAGCTTTCTCTGAAATAGTTTAAAATATGAACATTAGTTTTCTATAAATGAACTTATACGCTTAAAATATGAACCTCTTCACACAACAAGATTTGTAGTGCTTACTATTATCTCTGGTGTATCCCCATATCTCTCTTCCATTGTTGAATCACTAACCAAGCTGTCCAAAATCTCTATAGCAGGGTATTTCAGATTGAAGGAAACAAGGATGTAGTGACCATCATCCAAGAGCACCGGGACCAAAATCTGTTAGAAAAAACAATGAACTTATGTTAGTTTTTTCCTGACAGTGCAAATAAGAAACGATGTATTAGTCATTTAATTTGTTACCATTTCAATGTGTTTGGTATCCCTCCCGTCAACAAGGCTCACGGCATCATTCAGCATCGTAGTAAATGCAAGTTTGTCATTGTCCTCAGCCTTTGAATAGAAACATGATATATTAAGCATGACATATTGATAAGAAACATGTAATAAATTGGAGAATACTTACTGGTTTGAACACCTTTGCAATTAACCTGCATGGCTTGTCCCCACTTTTTTCAGTCTCCCCCTTGTTGAGAAGCAAACTCCATATGTCAATCACAGATGGATCAAGCGCAGTGTCCAGGCTCATAAGCTTGCTTCTGCTTGCTTCCCACTGCGCGTGTTTGAACATGTTCTCTATACAACTGTAAAATAAATGATGAATCAAGTTTGCATATATATGTGACCTATCAGAAAATTGTAATAAAATTAAGAATGGAAGAAAGTGAAACTTACCTCCCAACCCCAAAATCAGTGAATACAAATGCCCATAGAAGTTTTTCTTCCTCAGTTTCAGCACGCAATATTGTAACAGTTCTTTTCACATACGGGCTCCTCAATGATTCACCACGTCTTGTTGCTCTTTTTGGACGGGTGTTATCTATATCTTGCTCTTCTACTCCCACCTTCCTTTTTCCTTTTTTCTGTGTGATACACAATTTCAAAAAAATGTTCATGAACCTCAGGTTAATACAAAGAAAAAATAATTAAAGTTCTATAAATGAACATATAATGTTAGTTTAATACAATTGAATATTTATAAATAAGTATGAACATAAAAGTCAAATTTGTGAACGCTAAAGTACTATAAATGAACATCAGTTATTAAACAAGTACAAACACAACCAATTTTTACAACGCAAGTTTATTGAATCATGATGTTGACACATGACCAAGTATGAACATATAAGGCAAGTTTAATACAAATGAAGATTTATAAACAAGTATGAACATACAAGGCAAATATGTGAACACTAATGTACTATAAATGAACACCAGTTATAAAACATGTACAAACACAATTGTATAACGCAAAATTATTGAATCATGATCTTTGACACATGAACATTGTATGCTAGGCCAGTCGTAGTTTACCTTTTGCTCTTGATCTGGTTGCATTGAAGGTACAGATGGGCCTATGACCTTGACCTTTATCTTTGCCTTCCCTTTCTTCTGTTTTGGATCCTCCTCAGTTGACTTGTCTGTGGGAACTTCAGTTGTATCTATGTCAACTCCAGTTGTAGCGCCTTCTCCTTCGACTTGGGGTGTCTCAGTGGTAGGAAACGCGGGTGCTTGCTCAGTTCTGTGCACTTCCTCGCTGTTTTTCGTTTCATCCCTTGTATACTCCATCTCAACATTAGTATCTGTAACAGGTTGCTCATCCACTTGCCCTTCCTTGTACTGCCTTGCAATATCATCCACTGTCGTCCATTCTTCTGAGCTTTCAAGGATTATCTTCAACCTTTCCCTGCATGCTTCAACCTTTTCTAGCCTTTGCCATATATCTCCGTCACTATTATCTCCCTTTTCTAGTTGCTCTTGCCTTTTCCCAATCAATCCCTTCGCATCTTGTAGCATCTTCCTCAGTTTTTCATCATTCTTCATATCAATTGGTATTTGCTCAATCATATCGACAAGCTCCATGATTGCAGTTTCACATTTCCTTGCTTTACCTTCTAAAAGTTGCACGCACCCTGTAATGAAATAAAAGCAAATTTCAGCAAGCTATAAATGAACTTCGTCAATCAATATACGAACCTATAGTGCAAAACTGTGAACATGAACACATACCTCTATATTCTTTGAATTTTCTGGTCGGGTTTGATGAGTTGAAGGTCCCTCTCCAGAAGCTATCTGCAATGCACTATGGTGTGCTCTGTCAACAATATGCCCAAGGCCAAACCCCCCAAGCTTGTCCTCATCTTTCTGTCTTTGCTTCAGTAGTTTGTCAGTCCATGCTAAGAACACAGGGAAACTTGACCTATTTGTCTTGCCTAATATTGTCATTCCATCAACGTAAAAGAGCTGCAATATGCACAATAGTTAGAATGAGTTAGTCAATCAATTTAGAAATAAGTTCCAAAACAGATAACAATGCTCTTTGAAAAAATTGCTCACCGTGAGAAACAAAATCGGGCCCTGAAAGAATCTAGTCTTTTTCTTCTTCCACTCAATCTTTGAGTCAACAAGGCTCTTAATAACAAACTCACACCAATTCATGTTCGCAACATCACTAACATCCTCAATGAACAGTTTTTGCATCACAGTTCCTTTCTGGTTGCTTTGTACTAGCAAAGAAATGAAGAAGGCTAGAAAATGCCTTTTGAACCACATTTCATCATCACATTTCTCCAACTTTTTGGCTAAGTCCAATGGCCTTACCTCATGATCGCCACACTCTTTCTTCCACTGCTTCAATATGGTAGGGTCATCATTTCTCTTCCTCCTAGGAATGGTGTTTTGCCCTCTTGGCAAACCTAAAATCCTATGCACACCATCCTCAGTGATGTGCATTGTTTTTCCACTTTGCATTACAAGTTCACAGCTAACCTCCTCAAAATTATCCACAAGCCAGTAGGCTAGGTAGCGTGGTATTTCAGTTATTTCCAGCTTTAACAGATGCTCAAACCCCATGCTTCTCACCCATTCTTTTTGTACATCGGTAAATTCCCTCACAGCTCCTATAAATGTGCTTGGTAAGTTTCTAATGTTCAGTACGGGGTACTTCGTTTTCATTGTGCGCCTTTGTTTCTTTGTTTTCACCCCTGGTTCACATGGTTTGCCTTTCCTAGCTAAACTCTTTTGTCTCGGCAATGGTGTAGTTTTAGGCACCACAGACTTCTTACTTGCAACAATCAATGCTTTTGTCGGTTCCTTTGTTTTTTCCTTCTTTTTTGGCGGTGGAGTGACAAATTCATCCAGACTATCAGCCCCACTCCCCCCCCCCCCCCACTATCTTCCTGTCCACTATATGCACCACCTTCTTCACTAGAATCTGTCCCATCCCCGTAAGAGTTTTCCGTACCATCTGCATATGATCAAAGATATATGTGACATTTATAATCATGACATTAAACACAAATAGATGAATAATATCAACTTATATATGAACTTTACATCATAGATTATGAACCATGTACGTGACATAACATGAACAAATAAAAAAACAGTAAACTCTTATATATGAACTATAAGACATAACTTGTGAACCCTAAGATATCGTAAAAACATTAATGTTGTACTTGACAATGTTTTGAACATTATGTTATCAGAAATGAACAATTGATTATAGTTAATGAACTCAACAATACTTGTCACACTTCTTCAATCATCTTCTTACTCTACATCTAAACATTGAACATGAAGATTCTAAAAATGAACAGTGTAATAAACATGAACCTCAGGGCTTTCATATGAGAACACAGTTTAGCACTACTCCTAGTTATGAACATTAGGTTATAAGCAACAAACGATTTGAATGAAGCAACTACACACACGAAATTTAAACGACATATGCATGTTCACAGAAAGCAACTAAATGACAGGAAAAAATTAGCAAATTACACACCCTAGTTTTTTGCGGTACCAAAATTATGAACGAAACAATTAAACCTCTCAAAACAAACGAACGAAGCATAGTTTAGTTGTGAACCCTAGGTCTTGTAGCAACTACAATTTTGATCGAAATAGAGAATACCTCCTTCTGAAACGTTGACAGACTGATTTTCTTCGTCGCTTGACATAGCGCCAGTGATCGTGCTTGAAGCGAAATCGGCGGATTGGGAGCGAGATTTGAGAGAGATCGGAGCGCGAGCGAGATTTGAGAGAGATTGGAGCGCGAGCGAAGAATTTCACCGGTCGAACGCGAATGTGGAGGTTCTAACAATTTTACAACGAAATACCCTTCGGCTTAGAAAGCTTAATATTACAATTTTGCCACCGCATATGTTATACAGCCGCGTGAAAGTAAACCGTTGATCTCTTTGATCCAACGATCCTGGTTGTTTCGTACGTTATACGGTAAGCTCCATTTGCACCAGAAACGCACTCTAAATAAATATATTTTAATAATCAAGAATAAGATAAAAATCATCTCATACTTAGAGCTTTTAAACTATGTATATAAGCATTAAATGTAGGGTAAACTCTCAAAAACATGCATTAAACACATTCCCTTGTCTAAAATCACCTAAAATATGCATATTTGTCGAAAATCATCCCGATAAGAGCCCTCGTTAATCAAGCACCATCCAAATTCACAATTTTGTTAAGTGGCCATTAGAATCGCATGGTCTGTAATGAAAAGTATGCATGAAGTAATAAAATGTATCATTATCACTTTCTAGTTCTGTTATAATACATGCATTAAGTAATCAAGTGTATCATTATGAACATATTTTATATAAGTATGAACTTCTTGAATTATGTGTTTGTATTAGTTTGACAATCTAGATAGATTATTAAATGTAAATGATAATGGTAAAGTATTTTATCTAACATATATCGCATTCTTTTCATTCTTAAATTACGAAAACTAGTGTATTTTTTTTGTCAGACACGAGTTTTTACGTCATATATGTTAGATAAAATATATTAATAATTATTAAAATTAATCCATGTATTAAAAAAATAGATCTAGATAATATTGATATCAAAACCATATTCGGATCATAATTATGTATCTCAATCATCCATATAACTAGCTATAATATGTGTGCCCGTGCTACGCACGGGTTTACGGCATCTTTAATTTCATATAGTTTTTATAATTAAATTAGTTGATTTAATATATTAGTGTACTTTGTAAAATTTATATAGTCAAATTTATCGTAATTTACGACCAATTTCTAAATAGTGAAATAATATATATGGTGTATTCTATTATACTTTTCTAATTACCATGTATATTAATGTTAAATGAAATAAAAATAATCACTTTCTCAACTTTATAACAAAAGTTGTATAATTCTATCTCATATCAAATTATTATATATTCAGAAGTTGCTTAAATATCTAGTATTTAGATGTTATTTCGAATATCATTTAAAGAATCAATGTACTTTTACCATACTTTTAGAATATATTATTCAAATTATTATTATTATTATTATTATTTATGATGATTGGTTGATCTTTTTTTATATATAGGTACAATTGTATAAAATATGTTAAGTCAATATATTATAGCATCACGAAAATTTTATATTTTGTCTCATATTTAATTACTATTTATAAGTTAGTAATATTTGTAGGTATTATTTCAAGTATTACTCAAAAGTTATTTTATCAATATATGTACCACTATTATGTTGTTGACAGATATGTAATATATATATATATAATTTGTGAAATAGTTGATTATGAGGGAATTGTTGATATTATTTTAAGATATTGTAAAAAAAAAACAAATATGTGCAGTTTATGATATTTGACATGTCAGAATATATATATATACAATAAATTTATAAAATTATAACACCTTATTATAAGTTGAAATTGCTTATTTATTTATGCTTAAATTTGTATGTTCTGATTCATGTATTCTAATATTAATTTTGAAACTTATTAATTAAACACTAAATTTACATTAGTAAAAAATAAATTATAAATCTCAAATTATTCTAATTTTTTTCATTTATTTATCTTTTTATTTTTTTTCAAATATATTATTTTGAGTATAGCAAATAACAATTTATTGAATTGACATTTGTTTAAACTCTTCATTTTTAGTTTATGGGACTTTTACATTTTGCTTGATATTTAATACATTTATTGCAAAAAATGTTAACTTTTTAAAAATAAAATAGAGGAAATTGTATAAAAGAATTTAGTAGATGATATTTATTGCAAAATATGTCAACTTTTCTTATTAGATAGAGCCATAGAGGAATCTTTAAAATTGTTTGATATTTAATGCATTTATTGCAAAAAATGTTTACTTTTTTAAAGTAAAATAGATAAGATTGGTAGAAGAAAATACCTTTAGTAGATGACTTTTATTGTAGAATATGTCACCTTTTCTTGTTCATAAGATAAGATTAGCTTTAGATTTAATGGAGGGGACATTTATTGCCAAAATGCTAACTTTTTATTTATCCTACCCTACATGAAAAGTTGACATATTGTGTCAATAAATGACCAACATTTCTCTGTTATTTTACACATTACATATTCACTCAATTAATGAGCAACATTTCTCTTGAAATAGGTTTTTTAATTTAAAAAAATGTTGCTAATTTATTGAGTCAATATGTAATGTTAAAAATAAAAGAGAAATGTTGGTCATTTAATGAGACAACATGTCAACTTTTCATGTAGGATAGATAGAGAATTTTGGATTTGTAATCTTTGTCCTTGATTTGTATTTAAATTAGAAAGAAATTAGTGATAAATTTAGGATAAAAATCATTGATTTATAATTTAATTTATTTTAAAAAAATAAAGAAAAAATGACATGTGATGATTTAATAAGGGAGTGCCATGTGGCCTGTTTTAATGAGGGAGATTGAGAGTGCCATAAGCGCTAGTTTAATAGATATATAGTAGATTAGTAAAAGATTATTTGTCATCACTTATATATAAATGAGAGCCTTAGTTATTATAAACGATGCATTAACAAAGAATAATAATACATCTCTAAAAAAATCTCTTCTAAAAGCTTCATTATAAATTACTTTATCATTTTTTTTATTACAGGCAACCACTAAGACCCATCTAAGTCAGATGACAATCCTAAATCATCCCAATGGATGATCTTTACAAACTTTATACCAAGGAATTCAAACTAGAGTTCAAATTTATGACTCATATCTAGTGTCAAAGCGAATTTGCAGACGTCTAGGAACAATAAAGAAGAGGAGGATTCTTTGAAAGTTGTAGAGGACAGAAGGAGGAATAACATAACCAACAAGAAAATCCACTGCACGGTTTGCTTCGCGAAAGCAGTGATGTACCTGAAAAGCAACAAATGATGATAAAAGCATAACAATATCTTGAATAATGGAGTGAATTTCCCATGTAATTTTCCAAATTCCTCTGATAGAGTTAATGACAACTAAATTGTCTCCCTCAACAATTGAGTGAGTTAACTGAAGACTAGTCGCTTGTTGAATACCAGAAAGAGCAACAAGGGCCTCAATACGCCGTGTAGAATTTGATGGTATGGATTCCCTATGAAGGATACAAGACTTCCATTAGTATCGCGTACCAAATGCCCTATATTGGAATTGCCATCATTTTTCCGAGAGCCATCAAAATTTAATTTGCACCATTGTCGTGGTGGTTTCTTCCATGTTCGATGTGAAGGACGTAGACGGTTACGCTTGACAGGAGATGGTATAGTATGGGAACTACTAAGTGTGAGCCATTCGTTGAAGTAGTAAAATTGCGTGAGTTGCTGGACAAAAGTGTGAAGTAGTAGATTGTCTTGGAAAAAGTGAGGAGTTACGATGAGTCTAGATAGACCACCAAAGAAAAAGGAGGGGGATAGGTTGCAAATTAGAATGTCGGAAGAAGTCAAAGTTTTGGACAAAATCGTAAGTAGCTTGAAAGAAGAATGTATAATTAAATTTATATTCAATCTTTTTAATCATAAAAACAGTGAAGGGACAAGTGAAGAAGAGATGGTTACAATTCTCACACTGAGAGTTACAGAGTGTACAAGTTGATGGAACCGTTGAAAAGTGACGATTAAGACGTCTGGTAGTTGGAAGAACATCCATCAAACATTTTCATATGAAATTCTGAATTTTGGGCGGTATTTTGAGCTTCCAAAGCCAAACTAGGAAATCTGATTGAGGCAGTGTCATGATATTTTCGACGGGAAAATTTGATCGAAAAATTTCTGTCGGAATTAGGTGTCCAGACAAATTTATCTTCCGTAGGAGTCAGTGGAATGTGAACGGCCAAAATTTTGACGATAATATGAGATGGTAGGAGAGAGTATAGCTTGGATACATCCCATTGAAAGTTTGGAGTAATGAAAGAGGAAACAATGATTAATGGATCAATGCTATTGTTATAATATGGAAAAAGCTGACAGTCGAGAATTCAAGAGTCGGACTAAAACTTAGTTGTGTGTCCGTTCCCTATTTCTCAACCTAGGCCCTTTCGAAAGTCAAACGTAAATGTAACAAATTTGAAAATCGTCATGATTGTTTTTGTTTTGTCGTGTAAGAGAAAATTACTTTATCAATTGTCTTTTAGTTCTTATATATTTCATAACAAATTTGAAAACATTCTTTAAATTTGAAAAAAACATTCTTTAAAAAAATATTAAGAATTCGTTTGAATTCCAGTTAAAATACATTAAAATATATTAATTTAATATAATTTAATGCAAAGTAATATATTTTAATGCACATATCCTAGGTTCTTAGGGTCCGTTTGGATAGATAAAATAATACATTAAGTTATATTATCTTACATTAAATTGATAATTTAATACAAGATAATACAATTTAATACATTATCTCCGAGAATACAAACGGACCCTTATATTCGTCAAAATAATGTATAAAATTGTCAAAATTTGACACGTAAGTGATTTATTCTAAAAAAAAAAATACAAGTTAAATATATTCTACTAGTATAAAGACTAACCTAACGCACCAGGCATCAGGCACCAGGTGGCTCACCCATACTAACCCCAGTTCTCATCCGTGTTCTCCCATTTCTTATTCTCCATCTCGAATCTTCTCCCTCAAGTCTGAGAACGCAGACGCCGACATATATGATCATCAAGGTTTGCTTCTCTTTTCCTTATCATCTGACTTTGAGTGTTTGCTCTTTCGAAATCGGATTCCTGATCTTTGTATGTTCTTCAAGGTCCTCTCTAATAGTAATGTCGATTTATCTGGAAATTTTGCAGTTCCTTGCACTATATGCTTCCTGAAAAGAGACCTCTCGGTGTACAGGCCGTTGAGCAAGTCGGCAACGAGGAGGCAGTCGAAGTCTCTCAAACCGTCACCGTCAATTTTAAGAAGCCTTGTCTGATCTCCCAAACCTGCGCCACCACCGGAGCTCCCACATCCACCACGACGGCGTCAAACACTGGTAACGGGAGGAGCATCGGCGAGAACGGCCGCGGAAGCGAATCTGAGCAGTCGATCATGAGGTTCGGTGACGAGACTAGCGGTAATCCGATGGATATAGATGAGGATCTACACAGTCGCCAGCTCGCAGTCTATGGTCGCGAGACGATGCGGAGGCTTTTCGCATCCAACGTGCTCGTTTCTGGCCTGCAAGGGCTTGGTGCTGAAATTGGTAGGGTTTTCAGTTTTCCCCCTCTTATAATCTGTTTCTTGTTTGATTGTGGTTTTATTCGGCAATCGCGATGTTTGATTGCTTCTTTCTACGTGTTCAACAAGAATTTGGAGATTTTTTTAGGGGAGTTTATTTTTTGCTAGGAGATGATAAAATGTTTTGAATTGTTGAAGTGGCGTTAAACGCATATCTTTTTCTGAGATACTATACATTGATACTACCACTTTAGCTTTGTCAAGGAAGAGAAGGATGCTGGAAACACGAGTTGTTTATTTTTTTCCACATGAGAAGTCATGGATTTATCTATGTGCTAGTAAGTGTTACTGTCTTGAGAGATGAATGACTTCTCATCTCAATTTGTCTGAAATGATAGATGCAGTGTGTTCGAGGGGAATTTTTTGTTTTGAGAATTTTAAACGTGTTTATTTATTTTCTCGAGCAAGTGATTATTTGTTTAGAAAGCAGAAGTCATGAAACTGATGTGTGGATCACATTGTGGTTTGTCTCTAATTCAACTTCCCTTTTGAAAAGAATCCCTAAGCGATTACATTATTTATGGTTTAGGTCATTAGTTGTAGTCTCCTCATTGTTGTTGTATTGACATCTGTATACCCAATGAAAAAAGAAGGCTTGTTTGCATCAAACTTTGGTTTGTCAGTTTTGTTTGTAGTGTCTACCTTTCTGAGCAACTATAGCTTGGCTAAAGAGATCCTTTGTTTTATGAAAACTTGAAGTATATAAGATTGCTTGTGTCTCAGAGCTGCTAGTGGAAATATCTGTGAGCTATCATTATTACTCGATTTTTTTTATCCTTTTCATCTCAGTTGTCTAATAAAAAAGAAGAAGCTCCTTAAAATGAGAAACACTTTGTTTGATTCATCTTTGCCGCTGACCAAAAATTTACTTGAAAGTAGATTGTGATAGGAAGACGTGATGACAGTTATTTTCCTGAACTTAGGAGGAGTTGCTCTTGTCCAGAAAACATGAAGGGAAGAACAAAGATCGACCTGACCTATTGCATGTAGCTTGATATGTTCGGGTCTAACTCAACTGAGTATGATGACAATTGTCATCGATATGTGCTGAAAGCTGGTTCTTGCTAAGGATTTACATGTTTTTTTGAATCAATTGCTAAGGATATGCATAAATTAACATTGGTGGATATGCTAATATGCTGGTTTACTATTGAATTTGGCTATTGGCTGATAGTTTCATCTGATATTCTTTTTCTTACAGCAAAAAATCTTATTCTTGCTGGTGTGAAGTCTGTCACATTGCATGACGAAGGAGTTGTGGAGCAGTGGGACTTGTCTAGTAATTTCATATTTTCAGAGGATGATGTTGGAAAGAACCGCGCCCTTGCTTCTGTCCAAAAGTTGCAAGAACTGAACAACTCTGTTTTAGTTAATACCTTGACTACTGGGCTCACCAAAGAAAACCTTTCTCAGTTTCAGGTACTATGAGAACATGTGTTCTTTGTTTTACTGCTATGATCTTTCTGTGTTCCTATATTTGTACTACATTGGGATTTATTGAATCATAGTTTAGTTTCTTTGTGCTCAACGGATTATATTTTTTTGGTCAATTTCATTGAGTAAATGACAGACTCTCAAGTGGATGATGGACGAAGGGTTCTTTAACTCTGGATCAATTAGGGATTTACGGGTACTGTTTTATTTAGGAGGCTGAATGTGTCTTATATGTGAGTTTCGGACCTAAGACCTGGTAAATTATGGCATGGCTGTCGGACACTCAACAAAATAATGATGCACTGCAAATACTTGACTTAGTTAACTATCTGTTAAGTCAAATTTAAGCATATGGGTTTGAGTGCTAAGTTGGAGTGTTATTCTTATCATCTAAGTATTGCAGGCTGTGGTGTTCACTGACATCAGCTTGGAGAAAGCAATCAAATTTGATGAGTACTGTCGTCATCATCAGCCTGCGATAGCCTTTATCAAAACTGAAGTACGCGGCCTTTTTGGCAGTGTCTTCTGTGACTTCGGCCCACATTTTACTGTTGTAGATGTTGATGGTGAAGAACCACATACAGGCATAATAGCATCAATCAGCAATGACAACCCAGCTCTTATTACATGCGTGGATGATGAGAGGCTGGAGTTTCAAGATGGAGATCTAGTTGTGTTTTCTGAAGTCCGGGGAATGACAGAGCTGAATGATGGAAAACCAAGGAAGATAAAAAGTGCAAGGCCCTACTCTTTCACCCTGGATGAAGACACAACAAATTATGGAGCATATGACAGAGGTGGTATTGTCACTCAAGCAAAGCAGCCCAAGGAATTAAACTTCAAATCTTTGAGTGCAGCACTCAAGGAACCTGGTGATTTCCTCCTCAGCGACTTCTCTAAATTTGATCGTCCACAGCTGTTGCATTTGGCGTTTCAAGCATTGGATAGGTTCAGGACAGAGATGGGGCGCTTCCCTGTTGCTGGATCTGAGGATGATGCTCAGAAACTGATTTCTATCACAAATAGCATTAATGACAGTTCTGTTGATGGGAAGATGGAAGAAATTGACCAAAAGCTGCTTCAGCATTTTGCTTTTGGTGCCAAGGCTGTTTTAAATCCGATGGCTGCTATGTTTGGTGGAATTGTTGGTCAAGAAGTAATGAAAGCATGCTCCGGAAAGTTCCATCCTCTCTTCCAGGTTAGCTAATTTAGACTGAATAATTTATCTCAGTGCTGTTGTAATGATTACTTGATAAGTGAGTTTGTCCCACTCAAATAAGGCTTTCAATTGATTGTATGTACAAGTTTTCATTCTATCATCTTTATCTGCCTACTATGCAAGGGATTTTATTTTTAATCCTGTACTTATGTATTTCATGTGAATATGTGATTGTATGTGAACAGTTTTTCTACTTTGATTCAGTGGAATCACTCCCCACTGAACCCCTGAATCCGGAGGACCTGAAGCCATTGAACACTAGATATGATGCACAAATTTCTGTTTTTGGATCAAAACTGCAAAAGAAGCTTGAGGATTCGAAGGTTTTCATCGTAGGAGCTGGTGCTCTGGGGTGTGAGTTTCTCAAGAATGTCGCATTAATGGGAGTTTCTTGTGGTGATCATGGGAAACTAACAATTACAGATGATGATGTCATTGAGAAGAGTAACCTGAGCAGGCAGTTCCTGTTTCGTGATTGGAATATTGGACAGTCAAAATCAACCGTCGCTGCTTCTGCTGCCATTGTAATTAACCCGGATTTTCATATTGAAGCTCTTCAAAATCGTGCAAGCCCTGAGACAGAGAATGTTTTCGATGATAATTTCTGGGAGAATTTAAATATTGTCATCAATGCCCTAGATAATGTCAATGCCAGGCTCTACATTGATCAGAGATGTGTCTACTTCCAGAAGCCTCTTCTTGAGTCTGGGACCCTTGGTGCAAAATGCAACACTCAGATGGTCATACCTCATCTCACTGAAAACTATGGAGCATCTCGTGATCCACCAGAAAAGCAGGCACCTATGTGTACTGTTCATTCATTCCCACATAACATTGACCATTGCCTTACATGGGCACGATCAGAGTTTGAGGGGCTTCTAGAGAAGACGCCTGCTGAAGTAAATGCCTTTCTTGCAAATCCTAGTGAATACACGTCATCCATGAGAAATGCTGGTGATGCTCAAGCCAGGGACACATTGGAGCGTGTTCTTGAGTGCCTTGATAGGGATAGATGTGAATCATTCCAGGATTGCATAACCTGGACACGTTTAAAGTAATCTTTTAGATACAGATGCAGTTCTATTATATCTAGCTTTCTTTTCTTGCTAGTATCTAATTGTGGAATGACTTTAATGCAGGTTTGAAGACTACTTTGCTGACCGTGTGAAGCAGTTGACATATACATTCCCAGAGGATGCTATGACGAGTAGTGGAGCACCCTTCTGGTCTGCTCCAAAACGTTTTCCACGCCCACTGCAGTTCTCAGTTGATGATCAGAGCCACCTTCAGTTTGTGATGGCAGCAGCAATATTACGGGCTGAGACATTTGGTATTCCAAAACCAGATTGGATAATGTCTCCACAAAAATTGGCTGTTGCTGTTAATAACGTGATAGTTCCTGATTTTGTACCAAAGAAGGATGCGAAGATTGTGACTGATGAAAAAGAAACTAGCCTTTCAAGTGCAGCTATAGACGACGGTGCTGTAATTGAGCAGTTAATAGCTAGATTAGAGGACTGTCACAGAAAACTGCCTCAAGGTTTCAAAATGAATCCCGTGCAATTTGAAAAGGTTAGTCTTTTGACTCTCTTTTTAATGTGTTGCTAACAAAATGTTTTTTGGGTTGGATGTGTGCTGTATTGTTTGGAGGAAGGGTCTCTATTTTAAGGGAATTAGCTGTATATGGGGCACACTTATTTGGTGTCCGCCTTGGACAATAATCTAATTGATTATAATCTAATTACTATAGTGAGAACTTTTTACTGAATGTTCTGACATTTTGTCGTCTACCTGTGAAAATAATCTAATTGAGTTATATGTCATATACATATAATGTATATTTTATCGACAAGCATGATGTTCACATAATCACATTACATTCTATGACCTAAAATCTTGATTCCTGGCTAGATTCTTTGTTCCATTTCCACATATGTGATTTCAGCACCCCAAAAATTGTTCTTTGATTGAAGTTATCATATAAGGACACTGTTGTTAGATAATTAATTTTATAAAAAGAAAACTTAATTCAACTGTAAAATCTGTCAAATATTCCCTTGTATTGATTATCTTTACCTATTTTCTCTTTTGACATGTGACTTCTTTTGGGCTTTGGAGTGAGCATGAAGATTCCATAGTTAAAATCCTGATTGATCTAGGAGACTCCACATAATTGTTTGCGTTCATGACCATGCCTTGGACTGCAAGTCTGCAATGCTAGTGTGTCCTTTTAAAGTTTATAATGGTTCCTACTGTTTTCTAGTTCATAAATATCCCCAACTAACAACGAAGTTCCTTTTACATTCCCATTCCAGCCCTTGTATGCTTAACACGTACCTTGTTATATGTTGTAGTGTCATTTTTCAGATGTCTCCAAATTGCTTTTCATTTCTATACACAATAGTGGAACATGGGAGTTTCCCATTCATTTCATAGCTCATTTTATGACAAAAACTTAAATGCTGACGTGTTATCTCTCTCAAGTTATACGTTTGGAGTATAACTATCCGTTTCTAATATACAGGATGACGATACCAACTACCACATGGATACTATAGCTGGGCTTGCCAACATGAGGGCCAGGAACTATGGAATCCCTGAAGTCGATAAGCTGAAGGCCAAGTTCATTGCAGGAAGAATCATACCAGCAATTGCTACAGCAACTGCCATGGCCACAGGCCTTGTCTGTCTGGAGCTTTACAAAGCCTTGGATAGAGGACACAAGCTGGAGGACTACAGGAACACATTTGCTAACCTCGCACTCCCTCTCTTCTCAATAGCCGAGCCTGTTCCTCCTAAGGTAACAAAACACCGAGACATGAGCTGGACAATCTGGGACCGTTGGATCATCAAGGACAACCCGACTCTTAGAGGACTCCTGGATTGGCTACAAGAGGAAGGTCTTAGTGCTTACAGCATCTCTTATGGCAGTTGCTTGCTCTACAACAGCATGTTTCCTAGGCACAAGGATAGAATGGACAAGAAACTGGTTGACCTAGTCAAGGACGTGGCGAAGGCAGATTTGCCTTTGTACCGCCGGCATTTCGACGTGGTGGTGGCTTGTGAAGATGATGAAGGGGAAGATGTTGATATTCCTCAGGTATCTGTTTACTTCAAGTAATGAAAATTTGTTTGGTATTTGCAAGGTGAGATGATGAATCATCATTTGAGGAATGGATTTCTGTTTCTTTCATGGCTTGTTTGCTGAGGGAATTTGATTCCAAACATCAGTTGTTGCGGTTGCACTCAATGATACTTTTTACTGTGTTTGAACTGCTTTTCTTCTGTGCCAATCATATTTGTTTCCTGTTTCCCGAACCAGAGAATATGCGCCTTTGGTTTTTACTTTCTACTACAGCATTTGTTTTTTTACTTGCAATGGATTATAGATTTATAGCCGTAGATTTGGTAACGTGCCATGTAGAAAGGGTTGCAAGTAAAAGATGTTCAACTTTGACCCAGTGAGTAAAAAGGCTCATATTTGTTTCCTGGGGCCTATGCGCGCCTGAGTGGAGCTAGCTAGGCGCGTGCCTAGCCGCAAAAAAATCACAAAATGTTATAAAATTTTATAAAACCAGTTTATAATGAAATAAAACTAAGTTCAAAGCACCATGATATTATAAAATCAAGTCTAAACTAGTAAGCAAGCAAGAACTCTAGTGTGTTGAAAAATAAAATCGAAAAAAAAGTAAAAAAAGTTCCTTTTTCCTAACCTTATCATGCTCTTTGAAACCCTTGCTTTTGATCAGCCGCTGTCGCTCATCGATCTCATCTTATCTATCTTTCTCCGATTAGTCGCTGACACTCATTGATCTCATCTTATCTAGCTACCTTTCTCCTCAATCTCTACTGCGGTTTTCTTGATTAATATGTCATTATCAAATCTTAATCACCCTCTTTCTCTGCTTGTCTTGCCCTTTCTGAGAGGGAGACGAAAACTAGGGCGATTTTTGGGGAAAAACTTGTCCTTTCTATCGTCAGAGATGTCTACAGTTATTACATGCCCCGATCTTAAGTTTGTACTACCTTTCGCCCCTACTCCACTCCAAGATCTTTTTTAGAGGAAACTTCCTGCTTTCGGTGTGGGATCCGGGTTCTCTGGAGAGATGGGTCAATGGTTGGATTGGGGTTGGTGAAGGATGAGACGTCTCATGTACTACTGTGCATACCATGGATCTCTGGATTTGTACCTCTAGTGCTGCTTGAAGGACGAGATCTGGTGTTGCGTTGGATTTCAAGATCTCGTCACTGTTGAACAAGATGGGATCTGGAGCAGTCAACAGCTCAAACCCTCGTTTCCTGGGAGATCTAGGACCCTGCTTACACAAATTATCAACAATTGTGAAGTAAGCTAATATGACCGTGTAAGTCAATAAGATTCTGCGTAAGGTAACATGATCGTGTAGCCCAATAAGATTATGTGTAAGCTACATATATAATTACATAAAATAAGATCGTATAGACTAATAGGATTTTGTGTAAGCTAATATGATTTGTGTAGGATCGTATGGGATAATATGATTTGTGTAGGTAGATATTACCTTTTTGTGTAGGCTTCGTGCGACGACAATTATGAAGTAAAGTTACACAAATTACCTTTTCGTGTAGAATTAAAGTTATACAAATTATCAACAATTATGAAGTTACACAAAATATAAAGTTACACAAAACACTTCATGCACACTAATTCGTGGATTATACGTTGTGATCATACGTTATAAATTATCTAATTCCATGTAACCTCTATTTTGTGTAAGATTATTAATTTCGTGTCACCCCTATCTTGTATAATCTAAATACTTTCGTGTAGTTCGTGTAAAGACTATTACATCGTGTAGGCTAATATGATTATGTGTAAGCTAATATGATTTGTGTAGGATCAGTGGCGGATCTAGAACTTAATTGAAGGGGGGGGCGAGTTTCATATATTTTTCACTTCATAAATCGGTATTTATATTAATATTTTAAAACTACAAAAAATATGAGATTCACCTTTTGAAATTTAATTAATTCATGCAATATATACTCTATTTTTAGCGTTTTAAAAAATTATTTAAATAATATAAGATTTTCAATTTTTGTGTTAATAAACAATTAAAACATGGAAGGAAAAATAAAAAATAAAAGAGAAATAAAATGCTTAATAAACACAAAGATTTGAATAAAGCAATTAAGACTCAATTTTTTTAACAAAAAGTAGAAAAAAAAAAGGGTTGAGGAAGGGATTGAAGAATTAAACCAATGACCTTTAGGGGTTGTTTGGTATCCATAAACTGATATCATGTATGTGTATGGAAATGACTCATATCCATACCTGGTGTTTGGTATATCATTATATGGATATCAAATTGATATTCCCACTTTTAACATTTTCCATATACTCATTTTTATTAGGGTATGACTGATATCTTTCCTCCTCTACGTATTACGCCTCCTCTCCAAAACACATCTTCTTCCCTTACTCCTCTCTAGACGCCATTTCTACTCTCCAAGCAAGCTCTTCCAGTCTTCCCTCTCGTTTTGGTGAATCTGGCCGGAAATCCGAACAAGTTTGCACCCCTCACTTCTTCATTCCCAACTTTGAAGGTAAATTTTTTAATTTCTAGATCTAGGTTTACTAATTAAATTGTTTCAGATTTAGGGTTTGATTAATAGTTTTGATTTTGCTTACAAAATTTCAGCAACGTGTTGATTAGTCTTAGTCTTTGTTTGATTCTTGTTATTAGATGGAAGGAATTATATGTGGAGAGGCTCATTGCTAAACTTCGTGGGCCTTTGGGACCAACCTAAGGGCAAGAAGGTTCATATACGGATGGAGATAGTATTTTTGGCTTGTGATTGCAATGACGTTTTGATGGTGTAATTTTTTGGGAGCTTTGACATAACTTATTTATCAAACATTCGTCGTTTCTCTCATTTTTAGAAGGTTTTTAATGTTGATAGATTGAGAAGTTGTAGTCATCAACACTTGCAAAACACTTTGGTATTATTATTCGATGTTTTATTTGAACATTATGTTTTAATTGATATTTTAAATATTTAATTTCATTATTACTATTTTTAAGCTTAAAAATGAATGATTTTAAAAAATTCAGGATTTGATATCTGATATCAGAATACTTTATACCAAACAACATATATAAGATATCAACTGATATATACAGCATACCAAACACAAATATCAAATATCAATCTCATACCCATACCTGATATCTGATATCCATACCCATATCTGATATACTAAGATATGGATACCAAACGGGCCCTTAGCTTTTCTCACACAAATTCCAAGACAAATATCACTAGGCCAATGTATTTTTCTTGTCATTTAGTTACAGCGAGAAACCGCGCACTCCTTTTTTTTTTTACCTCACACTCCACCCTGGGCGGCAGGAGGTGCCGCCCAGGAGACCCTTCTAAAAATCGGTCTGACTCTGGGTGGCAATAGGCACAGCCCAGACAAACCGGGTTTTCGTAAAACCCGATTCAGAGTCTGGGCTGCACCTATTGCCGCCCAGATTTTTTGTTGGAGAGAACTCGATTTAAGAATTTATTTTATTTATTTAAATAAAAATAGATTGGTTTTTTCGAACCCGGGTTTAAAATTTGAACGTGGGCGACACCTATTGCCGCCCAAAATTGGTTTTTAAAATTTGAACGTGGGCGGCACCTATTGCCGCCCATAATTGGTTTTTAAAATTTGAACGTGGGCGGCACCTATTGCCGCCCATATTTAACCCCAAAAAAATTCCAAGTCGACGGTATTTAGGGCCGCCTATGTCGTCTTCTCCGTTACCCAGAGGAAATCTTTTTCGAGCACCCACAGAGAAAATTCCAAATCGATGGCGGATTCCGGCGAATTTTCCATGGAAGATATATGGGCGGCGGTTGACAAGGAGGAAAACCAGATGGCGGCGGTGGGAGATCTCGGCGGCAACGGCGGCGGCGATCCACTGGACTCGACGACGAAATCGACGGCGACGAATCTTTGTTTCGTTGGCGGTGGCGGTCGCGATGGAGGAGTCGACGGCGGCGGCAGGGGAGGCGATGAGGCGGAGGGAGCTGGGCTGCACGAGGAGCCGCAAGGGACCGGGGAGGAGGGGATTTCTGGGCTGCACGAGGTGCCGCCCAGGACCGGGGATGAGGGGATTTCTGGGCTGCACGAGGTACCGCCCAGCTTGCCGGCGAGCATGGAGGTTTCCGGCGTGGTGGTTTTGGGCGAGGAGGAGAGATTGCCGGCTAGGACCGAGGAGGTGGATATCGGGGCGGACAATGCCTTCGACGTGTCGGTAGCGGTTGCTATGCAGGCGATGGATGATTTGGCGGAAATTCCCGTTCGTCAAAAGCGCAAATATGAACGGAGGTCGACCGTAGAGGTATGGTGTTTGTAATTTTTAATTTGTTAAATCTAATTTATTTAATTAAATTATTACTGTAATTGTAGATTTGTAAACTTAGTGTTTATTGTATTTAATCATAATTAAAAAAGACAATATAGGTAATAGGCTAAATTTTACTGTTAAATAATATTAAATATATTGATTTTATAAGAAAACAATAAATGGATCCTTGTAAATGAGCCACTGCCTCGGAGGCGGTGGAATTGGACAACGATCATTAACAAGCCAAATCTGTAAACATAAACGATAAAATTATATAACAATTTATGAAAGAATAAGTAAATACCAGAGAGTAGCGCTCCACGTACCGGTACGTAATGGTATCTCCTGCCTACATGTGCTATCGCATAAACCTTTGTCAGAGTCTCAGCACCCGGGGGCCCCCACAATGGAAGACATGTGTGCGGTCCAAACCATGATAAGACAACAACCGCCACTTGGTGTTCCGTGGCAAACACCAAACCAGTAATAGGCATTATACACTAGAAGTTCGTTGTGCACGGTGACGCAATATAATTCAATCTCCTAACAAATGCTTCCACCGTCAACTCTTCCTCCCCAAGCATCGCTACGTAGTTGGCTGGATGTGTCTGGACATGCTTCGAAAGCTCTAACCGGACATCAACGTACTCATCTTCTCGGTGACCTAGCAAAACGGCAAGGGAACGAAACCCGCAATGACCATCGCCTTTGACACTTTGTACCCTAGAAATGTATGCGAGCATGAAATGATCAATATTCTCGTGCCCCCAGTTGAAGCTGAGATACTTTAACGACTTGCTTGAACCCGATTTGGACTTGTTTGAAGCAGATTTTGACTTTCCAGGTTTAGTGGCACTCCCTTTTGTTGTTGAAACTCCACTGCGAGGTCGTCCGCTAGAAGGACATCCTTTCGATCCCACAGACGCTCTTGATCCCACGGACGATTTCACATTGGTCGTCTCTTTCTCTGCAGGCGCATCCTCCTCTTCCACTCCCAACTCCTCATCCATATTCTGCTTCTCCTTCATCTTCTTACTTTTTGCATCCACATGCTCGTCCCAACCCATATTCCTCTTGGTGCCGGTCTTTCTCGCATTCATCATAGGCCTCCCCTTCTTGGTCTCACCACGTGGCGGGTCTTGAATCTGGCACGATGTAGGGTCAGTTGACTCACGCCACTTATCCGCCATCTTCTTCAACAGAAATCCATCAACTTTCCCACATAAGAACTCTTCAACAAAGTCCTGCACCGTGACATTATCCGCTGTGATTGCAACACCATAATAGACATCAAGATCCTTAGCATCCACCCCTTTCCATCTGATCTGCTTCCAGAAAATATCAACTTCTTCAGGCACTAACGGGTAACCCGTCTCCACATAGACCTTAATTGTGTGTGGGCAAGGCAGTCCTAGTGTGGACTTCCACCAAAAATCATCACATTTGTCCCCAATTTTCCCCTCTTTTGCTAACACAGCTTGGGCATACAACATTCTCAAGCATTTCTCAGAGCACTTTTCAAGGATGCGCTTGAAGAAGACCTTAACCCATTCAGGGCAATTTACTATCTCCATGGGAAAGGCAGTGCAGTTCTTGGTCATCTCAAATCGGATCTTTCGATGCTGATCAACAAACATGTTATCGATGTGTTGCACAATTGTGTCGAACCCTCCAACGTATGTCTCAATCATGTCATCTCAAATCGGATCTTTCGATACCTGTTTGATGTTCTTGTGGCAAAATGGAGAACATCATCACACCATGCCGCAACTAGCTTTTTCTTATGGTCTTTAAACCAAGTTTCCTCGACATATTTCATAAGGCCTTCATTCCATATCTCCTTAAAGTGAGCAAGTCGCTCTCTATACTCCTCCTTTGTGTGAGACCTCATCACCCGACGAACACTTCCCGAGAATTTCTTCTCATCAATCTTCATCAACTTAGCATATGCCTTCACATTACGGTCTACATGGACGTGACACAAATGATGCCGAACCTTCGGAAACACCATTTTGGCAGCCTTGATCAGTCCTAGCTCTCGATCAGACATGATGCATACAAGACTTTTCCCCCCGTACAACCACTTCAATCGTGTCAATGCCCATGCATAGTGGCTTGCCGTCTCCCTTTCCATGAACACAAGATCAATGCAATATGTGAAGTTGGTGCAAGTAAACCCAACAATCTGGAACAGTGGCATACCGTACCTATAAATGTAACACAAAAAATACTTTAAACCCGCCAAAAATATCATTATCTACTCATAATACTAAAACGAGTAAGGTTTACCTGTTGGTTTTGTACGTCGAATCCATGATGACGACATTAGGGAACATGCACAACAAATGTCGAGTGTCTGGATGAGAAATAAACAAGCACGCCAATACCTCCTTCCCATCTTCCCTCGTTTTAGTAGCAGTGTCCAACAAATAGCCTTTGTCCTTCAAAAACCCCAATGACAATTGTGTCACATTCAGATTGCCCAGGTATTTCAACCTCTCCTTAGCCCTAACAGTGTACACTTGCCTCCTCGATACCGTTGAACCCGTATATTCATTCCTAATATGTGTAGAAATAACCTTGAGTCTTGCACCCGCCGCAGTATCAATCATCACTTTTCTACGCTGCTCCATCGTAAGTCGGGAAGCAAATGCATGACCAATCAAGGTGGTTGAAAGCATATGGTTATGGCATCCTCTAACAACCGATATGGTCCACCCAGGATCTCTAATAGCATTTCCTTCCCTAAAAATACCATGCAACAAAAAGGGACAACCCTTCTTCTTTGACCTAGCTTTATTCACTCGTATCGGACTGACCTTTTTACCATCGACTAAACTTCTTTTTCTTGCCGGACCTAGGTAACCCGGATCTCTCACAATGAAATATAATCTTTTTAGACTTTGATGATTTAGTAGTGATCACCATAGAAAGACTAAAACCGACCTTTTGCACCCACTGCCTCAATCCCTCCATACTCGGAAATATCTCATTAGTAGTAAAATGGGATGAGAAGTCAATTGCTAAAAATTCATCATCACTAGAATCACCCTATTTATATATAAAAATTAGTACATTAGAAACTAATTAATAATTAAATTTATACAAATTAATATACAAAAATTATGCATTATTTCTAAACAGTCTACATTTCAAAGACTAACTACAGTTAATATCTAATCATTTTATACAATAAAAATTAAAAATATTACGTACCTTGAAGTACTGAGGAGAAATCGGCGACTGAAAATCATCCTCATCATCTAGAGACGTGGGCGCGCTCGAAGACGACTCCGACAACCCCCTCCAACAAGGATCGCTTGACGACGACATATATATAGTCGAAAAATTACAATGGGTTTGAAGTTTTTTTCTCGTTGTATTTCAATGGTGGTATACTATTACATCTCCCATATATATAGCCGACCACATGACCGTTACGACTGAAATGGAATAATTCTGGGCGGCACTATGTGCAGCCCAAATTGACCGTTAAATTTCAGTCGTACACTCCCTAGGCTGCACTATGTGCCGCCCAGAAATCCGGTTTTAGTGAACCGGTTTTCTGGGCTGCACATAGTGCCGCCCATAAACCCTTTTTCCCACAACAAACCGGTTCAGTGAACCGGCTTAGTGGGCGACAATATGTACCGCCCACTAAGCCGGTCTACTGAACCGGTTTTTTTAAAAATCAATTTAAATCATAATTTTAATAAAAAATAAATTTGAACCCATCTTGGGCGGCACCTAGTGCAGCCCAAGAAAATCGGGTTTTCTGGGCTGCACTAGGTGCCGCCCAGATAGAGTGCAAGGTAAAAAAAAAAAGAGTGCGCGGTTTTTCGGCCTTTAGTTATCATTTTATATATACATAATGAAAATTAAAAATTCAAAGGGGGCTTAACAAAAAATTCGACATATTATAAGGGGTTTGCCGGGGGGAAGCGGGGGCTGCCGCCCCCCTAGCCCCCCCGTAGATCCGCCCATGTGTAGGATCGTGTGGGATCGCACAAGCTAATATGCTTTTGTGTAAGCTAATATGATCGGCAATCCGTAGCCGGAGGGAGGCGCGTCGGCGAAGGGAGTTGGTGTTTTGTGGTGTTTGGACTTTAGTGAAGAAGAAGAAATGTACATAATTAAAGACTTCTTCATTTTTTGTGAATCAATAAATGTAGAGAGATGCTTTTTAGTCTAATTGTATTACATATGAGTTACTAATTCCCTATTATTATGTTGGGGTACATTTTTGGAACTCCTTAATAAAAAAAAAGAGTGTATTTATCTCTTTTAATAATCCTGAGAATTTAACTTCTAGAGTACAGAAAAAACACTACCAAACACATATATTAAAACAAACTTTCTAAAAATTTCAAATTCATGGATTTTTTGAGTAACAACCAAACAAACAGTTGTTTTAATGATTATTTAACAACTTCAGAAGACAAGGCAGTGTGTTGGTCTGCAAAGGCACAAAGTGATGAGAAAGAGCTGAATAGAAAAAAGAGTTAAGAATTAGAAACTAGTCCTAAGAAGAAAAAAAGAGTAAAAAATACATGAGTTAAGAATCGGGTGAACATGTAATGAGTCTATTTTTTAAATATCCTTAATAAGATCTGGCCATGAAAGATTGAAATTATCATCTCGATATCATGTGTTTATCACAGTGCAAATCAGTCATATTTTTCGTGAGATCAATTTAGTGGTTGATCACATTGCAAAACATAGTCATATTATTTCAAGATTCTCACTGGATGATATCCAGACCAACCCAGAACTTCGTGTTCTCATCCGATACTATAGGCTGATTTTCAAGTAGACCTTGTGATAACCTCCAAGGATCAAGAAGGCTCGGTGCAAGGCTAGCCCCTCAATGGTCCCTTCCAACGTCCGACGCCAAGGAAGACAAGCCAAGAACTCTTGCAGTGTTGAAGAGGCTCCATGGCTCCAACGGTTCTGAAATTTGGAGAAGGCTTCTAATTCCTTAGAAGGAGAACTCATATGACGAAGGAACTCACAACAAGAAAGAGATGATCGGTGATGATGGCTAGGGTGTTCGGTGGTTATGGAATGGAAGATGAAGATGGCGGATGGGGATATGGCTCTTCTTAGTTGGATATGACTCACCAACAAGGAAGAGGCTGAATTGAATCCTTCAAGATGTAACTCACTTGAAGAATTCAACAATGGGGCTTTGATATCACTCACAAAGCTTGAAGAATAGAGAGAGCGTATTGGAAAACCAGAAACTGTAATCTCAGATTGATAAAAACATGAATGGGAAAAAGTTTACAAGAGCCTTTTATATGGCAAGGCTAATTAAAAGGAATAAAGGGAAAAAGACTTAAAATACTAAGCCTAGTAAGTCCTAACATGGCCGGCGGCCCACTTAAGCAAGAACAAGCAATAATGTCTTAAAGTGTTATGAAATAATTATAAGCAATCAACTAGCTGGATATGACTCTAGGAGAGTCATGGCTGGCTTGGTCGTAATGAGTCCGAGACCTCCAAAGCTTGTGAGAGCCTCCATGCCAAGAAGTCTTTTCTTGAGCTCCTCTTGAAGATGTTTGGCTCGAGCTCTAGTGATGGCACCGAGAGGTAGGTCTTGTGGCTCTTGGTCTTCACTAGACTCGTCGTCACTTGGCTCACCCTCATGACTAGAGTCATCTTGAATGTCTTGAGGTTCTTGATGGGACGGGGTCACATCATCCTCCTTCTCTTGAAATGGATTCGACCTCAAATCCAGCTCGTCGAGGTCATCATCATCATCCATCAAGAATGGCCTCAAGTCAGCCACGTTGAACAAATCATGGACTCCATAGGATGACGGGAGCTCCAACTTGTACGCATTATCGTTGATCTTCTCGAGCACTTGGAAATGACCATCCCCTCTCGGTTTCAGCTTGGAGTTTCGGAGTGTGGGAAATCGGTCCTTCCTTAGGTGCACCCAGACCAAGTCGCCTGGCTCGAAGAGCACTTCTTTGCGCCCCTTGTCGGCTTGCCTTTTGTATTACAGCATCCTCTTCTCAAGTTGCATCCTAGTGGCCTCGTGCAACTCCTTGATCGTTTGGGCTTGTTCAGCCCCATCATTGCTCTCTTGATCTTTGATGGCATACGGCATAAGCTCGAGTTGTGTTTTGGGGTTGAGACCATAAACCACCTCAAAGGGAGTGCGCTTGGTGGCTGAATGGACCGAACGGTTGTAGGTAAATTCAATGAAAGCAAGGCTCTCCTCCCACCTGCGCAAGTTAGTGGCCAACATAGATCTAAGTAAAGCACCAAGAGTTCGGTTCACTACCTCGGTTTGTCCTTCCGTTTGAGGATGACAAATGGTGGAGAAAAGAAGTTTGGTTCCAAGCTTGGCCCATAGTGTCTTCCAGAAGTAGCTAAGGAACTTCACATCCCTATCAGAAACAATAGACCTAGGAACTCCATGCAATCTCACAACTTGTTCAAAGAATAGGTTAGCAACATGAGATGCATCATCAGTTTTATGGCATGCAATAAAATGTGCCATCTTGCATAACCTATCTACCACAACAAAGATGGAGTCCCTCCCTCTCTTTGACCTAGGTAAGCCCAAAACAAAGTCCATGGATATATCTTTCCAAGGCAACCGAGGTATGGGTAAGGGTGTATACAAGCCGTGGGATTGGCTCCTAGACTTGGCTCGCAAACAAGTAACACATGCAGCACAAAACTTCTCTACGTCCCTATGCATGCAATGCCAATAAAAATGTTCTTTCAAAGTATGCAAAGTCTTGAGAACCCCAAAATGTCCCATTAACCCTCCCCCATGAGCTTCATGCACTAACAATCTCCTAGTAGAACCCCTTGGTATGCAAAGCTTACTACCCTTAAATAAGAACCCCTCATGCATATAATATTGATCCTTGTTACCCTTAGTCAAACATTAAGCAAATATGTCACAAAAATCAGCATCACATGCATATAGTTCTTTCATGAAGGAAAAGCCAAGTAATCTAGCATCCAAAAGAGTTAGAAGGGAATACCTCCTGGAGAGTGCATCCGCTACTACATTGTCTTTTCCCTTCTTGTGTTTGATCACATAAGGGAAGGACTCAATAAACTCGACCCATTTGGCATGTCTCTTGTTGAGCTTGCTTTGCCCCTTTAATTACTTCAATGCCTCATGGTCGAAATGGATCACAAATTCCCTTGGCAACAAGTAGTGTTGCCACACTTTGAGCACACGGACAAGAGCCAACAATTCCTTGTCATAGGTGGGGTAATTCAGCTCAACCCCACCTAGCTTTTCACTGAAATAAGCAATTGGCTTGCCCTCTTGCATGAGCACGCCACCTAAACCTATGCCCGATGCATCACACTCAATCTCAAAAGTTTTGTCAAAGGGTTCGTTTGGATAGCCGCCTAGAATGCATTTTAATGTATTAAATTGCATTATTTTGCATTAAATGCTACCACTTAATGCAATTTAATGCATTAAAATGCATTCTAGTGGCGATCCAAACGGACCCAAAGTTTGGCAAAGAGAGTAGTGGTGCATTAGTGAGCTTAGATTTAAGAGTGGCAAAAGCGGCCTCTTGAGTGTTTCGTCACACCCTTCTTCGTGAGTTCGGTGAGAGGTGTAGCTAAGGTGCTAAAGTCTCTCACGAACCTACGATAGAAGCCAGCTAGGCCAAGGAAGCTGCGGACTTGAGTCATAGTAGTAGGTGTAGGCCATTCGTGAATAGCCTTCACCTTCTCCTCATCCACTCTCAAGCCATCTTTGCATACTACAAATCCAAGAAATACCACATGATCCGAGCAAAAATGGCACTTCTTGAAGTTAGCATACAACTTCTCTTTCCTTAAGACCTCAAGTACCTTTCTAAGATGACCAACATGCTCATTAAGGTCATGGCTGTATATTAAGATGTCATCAAAGTATACGACCACAAACTTACCTAGAAATGGCCTTAGAACATGGTTCATAAGCCTCATGAATATACTAGGAGAGTTGGTGAGACCAAAGGGCATTACCATCCATTCGTATAAGCCATACTTTGTTTTGAAGGCTGTTTTCCACTCATCTCCTTCTTGCATACGAATTCGATGGTAACCACTCTTCAAGTCTATCTTAGAAAAGACACTTGCACCATGCAACTCGTCAAGAATGTCATCTAGCCTAGGAATAGGATGGCGGTACTTGATAGTAATGTTGTTGATTGCTCGACAATCAACACACATTCTCCAAGTGTCATCCTTCTTAGGTAATAGAATGATCGAGACTGCACAAGGGCTAAGACTTTCTCTCACATAGCCCTTGTCAAGCAAGTCTTGTACTTGACGTTGCAACTCCTTAGTCTCTGCGGAGTTGGCCCTATAGGCAGCCCGGTTAGGTAGTGTTGCCCCCTCTCACCGACGGCAACCCACTCGGGACTTCATCTTGGAAGAGATCGGCGAACTCTTCCAAGAGGTGAGCCACGGCCTTAGGGAGTTGTTCAAGGTCTGACGAGGCAAACAAGGTGTCTTTACACAAGAGTAGAAAACACACCTCGCCCTCATTGATAGCTCGAATAACTTCCTTAGACTTAGCTAAGAGCAAATGATTAGAAGCCCCTTGGTTGCTACCAATGGCTAGCCTTTTTCCCTTAGTTGGCTCACTTGCCTTCCTTTGCTCCCTAGCCATATGATCGGCCATAATCTCATGAGGAGCTAAAGGGTGTAGGGTGATCCTTTTGCCATTCATCAAGAAAGTATACTCATTGGACACTCCTTGATGAACAACACCCCGATCAAACTGCCAAGGTCTTCCTAAGAGGAGATGACATGCGGTCATGGGAAAAACATCACACACAACCTCATCCACATAATCCTCCTATGGAAAACTGAATGGTGGCTTGGTCCTTGACCTTAAGGGGAGTGTTGGAATTTAGCCAACAAAGTGCGTAGGGTTGCGGATGAGGAGTGGTCAATAGATTGAATCTATTCACCACTTCTTGATCGATTATGTTGCAACAAGAGCCACCATCAATGATGACACTACACACTTTCCCCCTAATAGTGCACCTAGTGTGAAAGATCGTTTCACGCTGGGTAGGCACATTAGGACTCTCCGAGGCGATCAATGCTTTCTTGACCACAAAGCACTCACCCTCGGCTGCCACTACATGAAGCTCTCCGGCCTCTTCTTCCCTATCCTCAACAACTACTCCTTGACACTCCTCCTCGGACCCGTAGTCCCCTAGAGTGTTAAGAAGAACTTGCTTCTTGGTAGGGCAATCCCGGGCCATATGTCCTCTCCCTAGACACTTAAAACACTTGAGGTCTCTAGTTTGTCCCTCCCCCCCTTGGGGCTGCGGTGGAGGTCGAACTGGAGCATCCTTCCTAGGCTGATTTTGGGGATCATGCCTTGGTTCTAAGCGTCTCGGAGTGGCTTGGGAAGGGCTGCCATTGCTAGAGGTCCAAGGTCGTGTACTTGCAACTTGGGGGCGCCTTTGAGGAAGGTTCTTATACACATGGTTAGTGTAATGAAGAACCTCTTCAATGGGCGTTCCTCGGATGAAGTGTTGCATGTTCACTACAGCCCTAAGGTCCGGGTTCAAGCAATTGATAAACTTAGAAATAATATAACCCTCGGGAAATTTAAGTCCAGATCTAAAGACCAAGGTCCTTAGCTCCTTATGAAACTCATCTGGGATCTTACTTCCTTGTCTTAATTATTCAAGCCGAGCATGGACCCTCTCATTGTAATCATCCGGTACAAACCGGTTTCTTAGGGCAGCCTTGAGCTCGTCCTAAGTCCTAATTTGGGGATAGCCTCTATAGGTCCTATCCTCCAACCACCAATGGTAAGCAAAATCCACAAATTTGATTGAGGCTATAGCTACTCGTTGAGCATCCGAGTAGTTATAGAACTCAAAGATTTGATCGGTCTTTTGTTCCCAATCTAAATAAGCCTCTACCTCACACGTACCTCCAAAGGGATGTACTTCAAGTTTGATTCCATGGTAGTGTGGCCGGTCATATTGTTCTCCATACCCTTCATCATTTGGCACCCGTTGAGCTTGAAATGGAGGCCTTGCAATCGCAAATGGGCCACGGCCAAAGCCTCGGCCAGGTTGTGGTCTCCTAGGCATCATGGGGGGTGTCGGGGTCCTTGGGTTGTAGGGGTCGGCCGGATGTGTGTAGTAATCTCTCCCTCCATAATCTGCATGGTTAGTTCGCAAATGAGGTATAGAATGAACACTTGAAGACAAAGGGAATTCAGAATTCATACCTTGGCCTTCTCTTGGCAACCCGGGCCCTTCTCTAAGGGTAGAAGTGATGGGCTCATGAGAAGTGTGATGCTCAGGCAAGGAAAGTCGAGAGAGCTCTTGTGACACACCTCATTGGGCGCCAACATATAGCCCATCGGTGGCTGCATAGGAATGGTGGGAAGTACCAACGTCGTAGCCCCCACTCATCCAAGCATTCTCATAAGCTTGCTCCAACTTAGATTTCATGCTCCTCATAAAGGCCATTTGCTCCTCTCGCATGGCTTGGAGTTGGTGGTTCACCTTTGCATCCGTGTCTTTTTTGTTGTCTCGGAGAGCTTGAAGTAATGTGTCCAAGGTGATTGGGTCCTCGGCTGACCTCTCCTCAGGCGCGAGACCCTTGTCCTTGTTTTGAGCATCCATAGGCCTGGACGTGTCAAGAAACAACAAGAGTAGCCAAGCAAATACCCTCAAAGAAACTAAAGACTATCAATGGACCTAAGCTAGCAAGGAGCCCTCGACCTTGGCTCAAGGTCAAGAAATTTCAGCAAGCGAACTCCTTAAGGGCTAGGATTAGGACCACTAGACTCAACAAAAGAAAAGAAATAATTTAAGTCAATTGAAACCGAGCACAAACAACACACACTTCAAAGAACTTGATATACTCGAGCACAATTTAAGCCACCAACAATAAGAAGCTACTAAGTCCGTTTGCCTTATAAAGGAGACACTTAGGCACGAGTAAAGTATGCTACTGAATTGATGGTACACAACAATGAAGCTTGAGATGATGAAGAACAATATCGACTTGATGTTTGCAAGACAAAATTTTCACTCGACTCTTTCTGGCTATGCCTTTCTTTCTCGAGTTGTTTTTGATTCTTTTTTTTTTGACTCAATGTTGTACTTACTAATGCAGAATGTAACTTTACAGAATCAACAATTTTTAGACGCACACAAGTGTTCAAATATGTAGCAACAGAACCTTTCTCGTATCCTAGTATTGTTGTTTAAATATAGCTCGAGTAGTATGAAAATTCTAGGAGATGAGGTTGTTCTGGCCACGACTTTAATGGACTAAAAATTACTGAGATAAAACAACAAAACAAAACAATGATAGGCGGACTCAAACTGGCTGCAAATCAAGTAACAAAGGCTGGAGAAGAACAAGCTAACAACCTAAACAAACTACCGACAAACTAGGAAGGTCGAAACAAACTAGATCCTATAGGCAAATTCGGTGCTTCTCCTATGGTTTCTCCGTCCAAAGCAAAGCCAAACAACATGGAACAAAGGAGGACATTCAACAACAGATCTCGGCCAACAATTCAAGTCACAATCGGCCACACACACAACAACACAACCTAGGCTGATCTATGAGCTTGCAAGCTGATTTTTCATGAACCAAAACCAAGGTTAAGGGCCGTACCTTGCTTATGCTCTGATACCACGTGATAACCTCCAAGGATCAAGAAGGCTCGGTGCAAGGCTAGCCCCTCAATGGTCCCTTCCAACGTCCGACGCCAAGGAAGACAAGCCAAGAACTCTTGCGGTGTTGAAGAGGCTCCACGGCTCCAACGCTTCTGAAATTTGGAGAAGGCTTCTAATTCCTTAGAAGGAGAACTCAGATGACGAAGGAACTCACAACAAGAAAGAGCTGATCGGTGATGATGGCTAGGGTGTTCGGCGGTTATGGAATGGAAGACGAAGATGGCGGATGGGGATATGGCTCTTCTTAGTTGGATATGACTCACCAACAAGGAAGAGGCTGAATTGAATCCTTTAAGATGTAACTCACTTGAAGAATTCAACAATGGGGCTTTGATATCACTCACAAAGCTTGAAGAATAGAGAGAGCGTATTGGAAAACCAGAAACTGTAATCTCAGATTGATAAAAACGTGAATGGGAAAAAGTTTACAAGAGCATTTTATATGACAAGGCTAATTAAAAGGAATAAAGGAAAAAAGACTTAAAATACTAAGCCTAGTAAGTCCTAACATGGCCGGCGGCCCACTTAAGCAAGAACAAGCAATAATGTCTTAAAGTGTTATGAAATAATTATAAACAATCAACTAGCTGGATATGACTCTAGGAGAGTCATGGCTGGCTTGGTCGTAATGAGTCCGAGACCTCCAAAGCTTGTGAGAGCTTCCATGCCAAGAAGTCCTTTCTTGAGCTCCTCTTGAAGATGTTTGGCTTGAGCTCTAGTGATGGCACCGAGAGGTAGGTCTTGTGGCTCTTGGTCGTCACTTGGCTCACCCTCATGACTAGAGTCATCTTGAATGTCTTGAGGTTCTTGATGGGACGGGGATACCAATCCAATTCTTAACTTATAAAAAATCTACTTTTTCCTATTTGTCATGACGAAATGGATATGACGCGGAAGACAAATATGTTTGGTTCTAGTATTGTATATTCACATCAAATTTAAAATAAATAAGTAAAAAATAATAGAAAGACAAAATGTAAGATGTATCTATACAATTGCAAAATTATTGTTAGGATAAAAAGAAAATTGTAAGTTTAAAGCAAAAAAAATATTAAACAAAAAAACTAACATAATATTAAAACACGTTTCATAAAATCCTAAATTAGAACATTATTATAATTACAAAAATAGTATCTATTCCTAAATAATTCAACAAAATAATTTTACATTATAATATGAGGTATGATTCATCAATATGATAAAATACATATTCGTAATATATGGTTATGTAATTTGCATATCATAAACTTGAATTAGTTAATTTATCATATTAACAAATTAAATTATTAACCTATATTTTTATCATAATACATTAAAGTTATCCTTAATTTTGCATATGATAAGTTATGTTTGGTAAATAAGGAAAATAAATCATATCCTATTAAATATATTCTTATTTTATATATGATTGATTGTGTTTGGTAAATAACAAATAGAAAAAACTACCAAAAATAATCTCAACTTTCACTAATAGACTAAAAATAATTTCAACTTTCAAGTCAATAAAAAATAATCCCAACTTAGAATCCATGAACAAAAAATAGCACAAATGATTTTTTCGGTTGAAATTCCGCCTAATCCAATAACGTATACTCGAAGTCTCTTTGTAGTTGGACATTATAAGCGATTCTCATTTGTAAAAGATCTCTTATTATATGTAATATTGTTATCGAATTAGCCGGAATTTCAACCGAAAAAACCATTTTTGCTATTTTTGGTTTATGAATTTAAAGTTTGAATTATTTTTGGTTGAATTAAAAGTTGAGATTATTTTTGGTCTATTAATAAAAATTAAGATTATTTTTGGTAGTTTTTCCTAAAAAATAATAAATATACAAGATAATGCAAATTTTTAAAAAGCTGTTAAAGAACACTAGTGTAATACCCGTGCCTTGTACGCGATTTGTTTTTTTTTTTTACATTTGTAAAAAAGATATTTATTAAATTATGGATGAGTCATTGGTTCAATATTTTTTGATTAGTTATTTGAATAAAAAATGACAAATCGACTACAAATATTCAAGATATACAAAAAAATACATTATTTTAAGATAGACGGAACTCTCCATAACTTTATTAATAATAAATTTTGGCTAAATAATCTTTCACACAGGGATAGCCATACCCTAGGGGTGTTCATTCGGTCCGGACCGGACCGGATTTTTGGGCATATGTGGACCGAAGACCGGACCGGATTTAATTTTAAAAAATAAAAAATTAAATTCTTATTTAAAATCTATAAAAAAATATTTATAAAACATATATACTCCTAACTTATTAAATTTAAAAAAATATCTACAAAAAAATACATATAAATCTCTAAAAAAATATATAAAACATATAAATTACAATTTTTTTTTAAAAAAAAATTCCGGTCTTCCGGACCGGATTTTTTCCGGGTTTGGACCGGACCGGACCGGAAACCGATTTTGGGGAAATGGTGGACCGGAGACCGGACCAGAATTTTACCGGTCCGGTCCGGTCCACCCATGAACACCCTTACCATACCCCTTACATCAACTGTTGGAATCAGATCTAAGTCATAATTACAACGAACAATATGTTTTAGTATATTTTTATATATAAACTAAAATAAATTAATTATTGGGCTTATTGAGTCTTTACATAATTAATAATACTAATGAGCCTTATAAAATATAATGGGCTTATAGACCTGAATGTAATTTTTTTTAAATGTATTTCGGGCCTAATATATAATTTTTTTTATACAACTCACTACTTTTTTAATATATTAATAAACAAAAATTAAATAGTATTGGCCAATTGAATGTGTAAATTATTAATAAGCCTCTTAATTGTTAATGAGCTTATAACATACTTTATTTCGTTAATAACATAATAACTGTAAAATATGTATATATAATCCGTTAAATACAATCAACTTTATTTCGTTCATACCACAATCAGTGAAAAAACATATATATATATTTGAAAAAAAGCAATTAAATATACATACTAATAATTTGTTAAATATACTTAAAATTTATAGACATAAATAAATACTTAATATATTTATGCAAAGTAGAAAAAATATATGTACATACTAATTATTTATTTTAATACTTTAAAATATAATAAATAATTGGAAAATTTACCAAAAATAATCTCAACTTTCATTAGTAGACCAAAAATAATCTCAACTTTCAATTCAACCAAAAATAATCCCAACTTTTAATTCATGAACCAAAAATAATCGCAATGATTTTTTCGGTTGAGATTATAACTAATTTGACTACGTGTATTCGAGGTTTCTTTGTAGTTGGATGTGATAAATGATTTTTCTTAGTACAATATTGTTTATAGGTGTCATATTGTCATCGAATTAGTTATAATCTCAACCGAAAAAGTTATTGGGATTATTTTTGGTTCATAGGTTGTGTTGGATCGTTAGAGTTACTTCTGAGGGAACAAAGGCTTTGTTCCCACAGAAGTTGCAGCGGAATAATATAGCAAGAAAGATAATAGAACGAACTCACGATGTATAGTGGAAACCCTGATTGGCAAAACTAGCTTCTCAAGGAAAAACCACTACCTTCAAGCTTCCGCTTGAGAGGATTTTGAAGTGTGTACTTGTCTTATTGAATTCTTGTTCGATTACACTTGTAGCATGGACTCCAAAACACTAGACCTCTCTGCTAGATTCGAAGATCACTCCTACAACGATGAATCCAAACTCAACCCTCAAAGACTTACACAAACCTCACTCCTTTTCTTTCTCAATTTTCGTTCTCTCTGTTTTTCCCGTCGCCGTGGTTACATAGACATGAATCCACACATCTATTAAATACAACTCGACAAACCCTAAATGTAACAAGATAAGATTTATTCAAATATGGTAACAAGAAGATATGTTGTGCTGGAGGAATAATATCCCTAGCCGTATATATTAATAAAAGGAGATGATTCCCTTAAATTAATATAAACGTATGTGATAAGATTCTTCTCTCTCCAATCCGCTTATCTAAGGAAAGAATCCCTAAGATAAGGAATCAAGCTTCTCTCTCCATATCTCCTCCAACGGCTAGATCCTTCCAGCCGATTTCTTCAATCCTTGACCGCGTGTGCGCCTTGATTTGTTTCCATAAATAACACGCTGTATTTCTTCCTTTCATTCGCAGCTTCGATCTTGTTCGTCACTGTTGTTCCTTCAGAGGTAACAAAGCACAAGAACAGAGCTTTGTTCCCTCTTCAATCCTTTGATGCGAAGGTTCCCTGAGACAACTGTCTTTGTTCCTGAAACACTTAGTACCCAGATTAGTTGAATGTTTGTAACCATCAAAACCTAAGGAATCCAACAAATTTCCCCTTTTTGATGGTGACAAACATCCTTGACAATGAAGCATATACATACGAGATAAAGACGGTTGTATGGGGAAGGGTCTCCACACAAGACCATAATAGTTCCCCCTCAATACAGCAACATATGAAAACCGTGTTCTGTTCCCCCTCAACCAAGGCTACCTGTTATTTTCCCTATTTTGGCATCATCAAAAACATAGCGAAGAGTTAGAGATGAAAGATCACAGCCAGATGAACATTATTCCCAATCGCATTTGATTGAAACACACGAACGCGGACAACATGTTAAGACAACAACAAGATATGCAAAGATACCATTTATGATCAACATGCCAGTAAATGTTCACACACGAATCAGAGACAAAGAAGTTCGAAAAGTAGAGGGATAGATGTGCTAGGGAACAAAAGAGGTATTGGTTAACCAGAGAAATACGAATTAAGTACCACTGGGGCCAGCAGTAGATCTGAAGTATGACTAGCAATGGAGTTCATCTTTTGTTCCCACTCAAAGCTTGTGCTTCCTTATTGTCGTCAGCATCCATCATAGGCTCAGCTAATGGAGGAGAGAATCTTTGGTTCCTTCATTTCCCTTCTTTGTGTATCTTGTGATGTTCCCCCTTTTTTTTTTTCTTTTTTTTTTTGAACATCACAACCTTCAGCTTGCCTTCTTTCACCAGGGATTCATTCGGAGCCCACTACTTCTCACGTACAACATCAGCTTTTAAGCACGAACCCTCCTTAGGCAGTTGGAAGCCAGCATCACATATCATACCTGTCGAATCCAATCCACAGACCATAGTGGCAACAATTCGTATTCTCGACTTTCCAAAAAAGTAGAAGAGTGTGATGCGGGGGTAATGTTACCAGAGAGGGTACAAAGAACATCACACAAAACATATATGAGAATTTTTCAATAATGTGTAATCATGAATGAGAGACTCCCAGATGTTGATGATTAGAGGGTGATAGCATGTATTTTAGACTAGTTTAGGTCACGTTTATTTCCGCTAGCTTGGTTTGTTTTGTTCCTTTTTCTTTTAGTTTTATTTGGTTTTAGTAGATTAGTAGTGTTCGGAGTCTACTCTTGCGTTGTTGTGATTTCAGGATATTTTGGGGGCGTTTTGAAGATTTTTGGGCTGCCAGTAAAGATGCTCGAGTGGACGACTCGAAGGGATGGCGCCATGGTCGGAATACAAGTGCCAAGATCGAACGAGGAGACTTCGAAATGGAAGCCCGACCAAGCTAGTGAAGACAAGGAACAACAGTCGACAACTCGGTCGACAACTCGACCGAGTTGTCAACCGAGTCATCATGGCCGAGCTGGTGAAGAGAAGCAAAGCAACAGTCAACAACTCGGTCGACAACTCGACCGAGTTGTCAACCGAGTCATCACCCCACCAAGCAACAGTCAACAACTCGGTCGACAACTCGACTGAGTTGTCAACCGAGTCATCACCCCACCAAGCAACAGTCAACAACTCGGTCGACAACTCGACCGAGTTGTCAACTGAGTCATCACCCCACCAAGCACCAGTCAACAACTCGGTCGACAACTCAACCGAGTTGTCGACCGAGTCAGCGAGTTTTCGCCCAGCTTTGAAGACATGCGACAACTCGGTCCACAACTCGGCCGAGTTGTGGACCGAGTCAGCATACGTAACGGTTTTTTCTTCTTCTGCTGAAACGTCTTCAGCCCTATATTATCAGATTTGGGACGAAATTTGTAACACCCCCAAATTTAACCCCATTTGAAAGCGTTACTGCCGATGACTCCGGACGTAAACCCCGAAGTCACTCTAGGCTTTTCCGACGTCATAACTGACTTAAAACACAATTACAATACTAAAATCATAACTTTTATTAAACCACATGGTCGCGGAATTACACGATTCCAAAAACGACCCAATTATCAGAATTACAACAGCGAAAGACTTTTAAACAAAACGATAAAATAGCACAGCGGAAATCTTTTAAATACAAAGCGACAAAACAACTTGTCGAAAACAAGACACCGTTCATCTTCATAGTCGTTCTAGCCTTCTTAGATCTGCAACATACCTGATGTGCCGAATCGAACGGATGACACCAGCCAACCATGCAAGGAATATAACGGTTGGTCAGTCTAATGAAAGACTACGCAAGGGTACAAAGCAGAGTGGTTCGAAGCAGTCGTATTAGGTTAGACTCATCGTTCCTCGAATAATAACCGAGTACGCTAGTCAACCATCATACTCCTACTAGAATAAATGAAGCAGCATGATCAAGAGAAGACTCTGGAGACCGGGTCTCACAGCAATCAATCCCAAAAGAAGACTCCAAATGAAATGAGTCTTAAAGGAAAATATGACAAATGTTGGGAAACTTAATTTATAATATACACACAAACACATCATACAAGTATCGCATACAAGCGATCTATAACTAAGACGAGCTTTTCCTCGCTGCACTAGCGCCTAGCTGCACTACTCGCCAAACATTTTAAATAAGTGCTTACTCATACGGAACTTTATATTAAGGTCAAGGCATTTTCATTATGTGCATACTCATGGCACATATCTTATTAAATGTCAACACACACACACATCACGTTACAAACTTTTATGATCTGCTCGTCCCGAGACGAGAGATCCTTGGGAATACTCCCTAGATTTGTGATACTAGCTAAGTGCACCACCTCTATACCCGAGTATAGAGGCTAGTCATGACTCACCAATGGTATTAGGGTCTCAATGCCCTTTTCTCCATTTAATTATCAAGAAACGACTGGACCTCCATCCATCGTCCCTACGAATACTCGTGCTAACTAAACAGTTCAACACAGTCAACATCATATCAAATCAAAGCCATCAAGGCCAACATCATAGATCTAACAATCTATATATATATATATATCAAAATAGCATTGCTACTAACAGTATATGCAACCTATTATAACCTTTTTATATGAAGTTCACCTTTAAAATCCACAACAAAACCATTATGAACATAATAGCGCTGTATCTAGCAATATACAACCTATTATAACAGCACTTCTTTTATCAAATAATTGATCAAAACTGTTCCCAACATAAACAAGAAATCATCCCAAATTAATTAACAACAAACAATTGATAATTAATGAAAGTATGGAATGATGAGCAAGAGCGAACCGCCACTTGCCTAAATCCGCATAAGCTTAAGCAAAGCTTAGAGACAACGGGCTCCTGGATCTGAAACTGGAGCAAATCTTGGATAATAAATCCCTAAGAAATGGCCCATAACAAGACCCTAAGTTAGATTCAATATACTTATATATGAATCTAAAAGAATACAAGAAGAAATCAAAGGAAACGAGCAAAGCCCAAAGCCAAACCACAAAACACACAACTCGGACACACATACCGCGATCGCGGCAGGTCGCGGTCGGTCGCGGTTTTCGTGCTGTGACAGTGGCTAGCTCGCGAGACAACAATGGAGAATTTCTTACCCAAACCGATTTGTTTGCCTTCGATTTGTCTATGGTTCGATCTCCCAACACCTCAAAGCTTCTCACAACACTCAAGAGTACCTTCTCAACTCAAGAGACACTCGAAATCTCCCACACACGAAGCTCCAAAACTGCTCAACAATGGTGGACAGAAAAACAGAGGAAGAAAGAAGAGGATGAAGAAGAGCTTCTTAGCTCCGGGTTTCACCTCCTTATATAGCACAAATCCGACCACCTCCAAGGGGACAAGGGGACAAAGGCGAAGGGCCACTTGGCCTGCCCAAAAAATATCCCAACCGAGCCAAAAACAGAGCTACAGTAACCGCCACGCGAGGAAGACGACCGCCTCTGCAAAAGGCATTACCGCGATCGCGGCCGGTCGCGGTGGATCGCGGTTGATCGCGTCAGATCGCGGTGAGTCGCGGTTTTAAGCCGACTTCGTTAATTCTTATCTGAACTTGGTTTGGATTAAATTTCTTAACTCCGGGTTAAATATATTCGTACATTAACGATACATTAACCCTGAAAACACCTCAACTGTATTATATAATGCTCGGAAAATTTTACAGAGCTCATACCCCTTTTGAGAGGGTCCGAGACTCACTGAATTAAATCCGTCTAGCAAAACGGGCATAAGAAAAATTTAAAAATAATTCAAAATACCCTTAAAAATTACGGGGTGTTACAAAATTACAGACACTTTTTTTTATGCTCTAAACTTAGTCTCTCTCTAAAAACCCTAGTTGAAGATTTGGAGATTTTGCTAGATTGGATCGTTTGAGAACCGAATCTCTTTTGGAATACAATTGGTATGTTGTCTCTTTCAATGAATTTGCTCTCTCTTTCTCTCATGTCTAGCTAAATCTTCTCTTCTAGGGTTGGATAAATCCAATGGTGAATTAGGTAGGTTTGATTGCGGTATTTGATTGAATGAATATGTGAATGACATTTGATTCTATCCTAGGATGCTTAATGACCTAATTGATTCGTAATTAGGATTTCTATTGGAATTTGAGACCGAAAGGAGAAAATGATAATAGAAGATTGATGCTAGATAGATCCCTAGGATAGAACTTGAGGATTATTTGTGCGAAAGTGACTTAAACCTCTTGTGGTGCTTGACTATCGAATTGATTCTTGGATTAGTAGATTTCGCGGAGCGCGAAAGCGAATGTTGTTTCTATTCGTTCATTGATCTTTACAAAACTTAATGGACCTTGATGAGATTAGCTTTGTGCGAAAGTGATTGCTAGTCGAGTCAAGGTACATGCACTATTCGTCTGAAAAGAGGTAGTGTTGACATTAGATAGTGGGTCCTTCAATTGGCATTCATATTGAAATCTAATCAAATATTGTTTAGAACCTGCCGAAACACCATTGTGGGGATCCTAACCTTGGAAGCTTCTTCCCTACTGATTATTTCCTTTTTACTTGACAATTTGTTACCATTGAAACCAAACCACAAACATTTCTTACTTACGACTTAATCTATTAGTTGATCTGACAATTGATACTACTACATAGTCCCTGAGTTCGATACCTTGGTACTACAACCGAACCCGTAACTTGCGGGGTAGGATTTGGACCTATCAGAGGGGCTCATAGGGAGCATCAAACATGATGGCTAAAGTAAGCTGTAGAGTCAACAATCATTTGGGCTTATAATGAGGGATCAAATCATCAAGTTGACTCCTTTGGGCCGAAAGAAATCTAAGTCGTGTATAAACAAGATAGCATAGAGAATCATGCATGAAATTTTGCATATAAGTGAGGTATTAGCATGAGTCTAAGCAAGTCGTTCAACTAATGATCAAGAGAATAGATGCAGACCAAGACATGATGATTAACCCTTCACACTTTACCATGTAAAATAACCAATCATCGAGGGAACACAACAAGTAGACAGTCAGTTTAGAGAAATCATACCTAGTTCCATACGAAACTGTTCGAATGGTTCCCTGTTTAGTGCCTTGGTGAAAATGTCGGCGATTTGATCCTTAGTTCCACAGAAATCCATTGTCACCAACCCTTTCTCCACACAGTCACGTAAGAAGTGATGTCTTATCTCGATGTGCTTGGTACGTGAGTGTTGTACCGGATTCTTGGAGATGTTTATGGCACTTGTATTGTCACAGAGAATGGGAATGGAGTTAAGAAGAATACCGTAGTCGCTGAGTTGTTGTTTGAGCCATAGGAGTTGAGTGCAACAAGCATCAGCGGCTATGTATTCAACTTCTGCAGTGGAGAGAGCCACGGAGTTCTGCTTCTTTGACCCCCAGGAAACCAAACACGGCCCAAGGAACTGAGCCATTCCTGAGGTAGATTTTCTGTCCACTTTGTCCCCTGCGAAGTCAGCATCTTTGTATCCGACAAGATCAAGACTTCCTCCTCTTGGGTACCACAGACAAAGATCATATGTTCCCTTCAAGTATCTCAGAATCCTTTTTACTGCTTTGAGATGTGTTTCTTTGGGATCGGCCTGAAAAAAGCACAAAGACATACACTATACATAATATCAGGTCTACTAGCAGTGAGATAGAGAAGCGAACCTATGATTCCTCGGTAGAGGGATGGATCAATTCCTTGTTCATGTTCGTCTTTTCCCATTGGATTGTTTGGAGATATGGGAGTGGTGAAGGATTTTGCATCATTCATACCAAACTTTTTGACACACTCCCTGAGATACTTCTGTTGGTGCACTTTAGTTCCCTCATCCCCCTGAGAGACTTGCAGACCTAAGAAGAACTTGAGTTCTCCAACCATGCTCATCTCGAATTCACTGGCCATCAGCTTAGAGAATTTCTGAACCAGTTTATCATCAGTGGATCCAAAGATGATATCATCCACATAGACCTGAACCACCAGAATTTGCTTCCCTTCCTTCAGAAGGAACAAAGTCTTGTCGACCTTTCCATGAACGTATCCGTGCGTCAGAAGGAACTGAGAGAGCCTTTCATACCATGCCCTCGGGGCTTGCTTGAGACCATACACAGCTTTGTCTAGAATGTAGACATAGTCAGGTTGAGTGGTGTCTTCAAAACCGGGTGTTTGCTCCACATATACTTCCTCCTTGAGAACCCCATTCAAGAAGGCGGTATTGACATCCATCTGTTGTAGCTTGAATCCATGGAAAGAAGAATAAGCAATTAGGAGTCTTATTGCTTCTAACCTGGCAACTGGAGCAAAGGTCTCATCATAGTCGATGCCCTCCTGCTGGTTGTAGTCTTTCACCACCAGCCGAGCTTTGCTCCTTGTGACCTGACCTTGATCATCCAGCTTGTTTCTGAACACCCATTTGGTTCCAATCACTGTTCTGTTCCTTGGACGGGGAACTAACCTCCAAACCTTGTTTCTTTCGAACTGATGGAGTTCTTCTTGCATGGCGTTTATCCAGTCAGGATCCTTCAATGCTTCTCCTACAGTTTTGGGTTCTTGCAAGGAAAGAAAGGCATTGAAAGCACACAAATTTTGTAGGGAAGAACGAGTGCTCTGTGGTGCTCCCTTTCTATAGTCTGTGACGATCAGTTTGACTGGATGAGCCCACTTTTGCTGGTAGTTTGGAACTTGGAGTTTGTTGATGTCGAACTCCTCCGAATCAACATTGACAGCATTTGAGCTTTCACCACCTGTCCCATCAGCATTAGGGCAAACTCCCCCCGTTCCCTCAGCAGTAGGGCAGTCCTCAGAGGGCTCCGTTGTGTCGTGACTTGGGCTCTGTTCCCCCTGAGGTGCCTGAGACGTATCCGGCTGCTTAGCATTCTCTTCATTGTCCCCTGAGTTTGTGGAGTTGGGAGTTCTCGGTGTTGAGGGATCATTTTGAGTTTCTTGATCTTGAGAGGTCTCACCACCGACACTGCTTTCAACAAGCTGAAAGAAGTCATCTTCGGATGGCTCGATATTGGAGGGAACTCTATCGAATTGTTCCTGCACATTGTTACCAGCCATGACAGATTCATCAAAAACAACATGAATACTTTCTTCTACCTTTCTGGTTCTCTTGTTGAAAACTTTGTAGGCTTTGCTTTACTGAGAATATCCTACAAAGGTTCCTTCATCACTTCTGGGATCAAACTTCCCAAGAAAATCTTTCCCGTTGTTGTGGACGAAGCACTTGCAACCAAATGTGCGTAAATGAGACACATTAGGTTTCCTTTCCTTCAGAAGCTCATAGGCAGTTTTGTTCAGAAGAGGACGAATGGTTGCCCTGTTCAGAACGTAGCACGCGGCATTCAAGGCTTCGGCCCAGAAACTCCTTGGAAGACCACTTGAGATGAGGAGAGTACGCGTCATGTCTTCCAGAGTTCTGTTCTTCCTTTCCACAACACCGTTTTGCTGTGGGGTCTTGAGAGCAGAGAAGTTATGGTTGATACCTCTGTTCCTACAGAGGGATAGGAGCTGAGAGTTCTCGAATTCAGTTCCATGATCGGTGCGAATAGACCCCAAGGTATGACCAGTGCTTCTCTCAGTTGCCTTAAGCCAGGACTCAAACTCAGCGAACACTTCATCCTTTGTTGAGATGAAAATCGTCCATGTGTACCTGGAATAGTCATCAACAATAACAAAGACATATGCATTTCCCCCACGGCTCTTCGTGCGCATAGGCCCACAAAGATCCATGTGGACTAATTCCAGAGGACGTGTTGTACTTACATCCCTTTTGGGCTTGAAGGAAGACCTCACTTGTTTTCCTTTAATGCATGCGTCGCACACGTCACTTCTCATTGCTTCAACCTTGGGAAGACCATTCACCAACTCTTGTCTATGAAGTTTGGAGAGGAGTTGAAGGCTAGCATGTCCAAAGCGTTTGTGCCACAAGTATGTCGTCTAAGCAATAGACGACAGACATAGGTCCTTGTCAGGGATGAAAGCAGGGTCGACCTTATAAACGTTGTTGTCGTAAATCCCTTTGAGTAAGATTTTCCCTGTACTTAGACACTCAACATGACAATCACCAGTGGTAAAGACTACCCTATTTTTTCTGTTTTGACATAGTTGAGCCACACTAAAAAGATCAAACTTGAGATTATTCACTAGATTCACATTATTCACAGTGATGTGTTTAGAGAGTCTTACCATACCGATACCACAAACCTCACCCTTACTCTTGTTTCCAAAAGTTATCGATGCCCCTGAGGCTGGCTGAAGAGAGGTGAACCATTCACTGTTCCCTGTCATGTGACTTGAGCATGCACTGTCAAGGTGCCAAGAGCCTTTCTTTGCTTCCTCCTCGGATTTATGAGAACCACCTTCTGATACGTTGTGACCTTTTGAGCTCATCAAACAGATATCCTTTGAGAGAGGAGAAGCTTCATCATCTGAGCTGCAGTCACCCCACTTTGCAATCCTCGTTTGTTCCTCGTTGAGGACCTGAGAAGAACCTGCCGCTTTGTTGAGGCAATTTTTTGCGAAGTGTCCGTTGTCATAACAGTGAGAGCAGACAACCTCCTTCATGTCATTGTGAACCATGACCGAACCTTTAGTGCCTTTGCTTCGAGACCATATCATCTTCATGGCTTGAGTGATGAGAGCCACATCTACATCACCTTCTTGAGAGTCTCTATCCAAGGGATTTCCTGACGACATCTTTCCTGCAGAATCTGTAATTAAAACAAACAATCTAGAGCACCAGGCTCTGATACCAATTGTTGGATCGTTAGAGTTACTTCTGAGGGAACAAAGGCTTTGTTCCCACAGAAGTTGCAACGGAATAATATAGCAAGAAAGATAATAGAACGAACTCACGATGTATAGTGGAAACCCTGATTGGCAAAACTAGCTTCTCAAGGAAAAACCACTACCTTCAAGCTTCCGCTTGAGAGGATTTTGAAGTGTGTACTTGTCTTATTGATTTCTTGTTCGATTACACTTATAGCATAGACTCCAAAACACTAGACCTCTCTGCTAGATTCGAAGATCACTCCTACAACGATGAATCCAAACTCAACCCTCAAAGACTTACACACACCTCACTCCTTTTCTTTCTCAATTTTCGTTCTCTCTGTTTTTCCCGTCGTCGTGGTTACATAGACATGAATCCACACATCTATTAAATACAACTCGACAAACCCTAAATGTAACAAGATACGATTTATTTAAATATGGTAACAAGAAGATATGTTGTGCTGGAGGAATAATATCTCTAGCCGTATATATTAATAAAAGGAGAGGATTCCCTTAAATTAATATAAACGGATGTGATAAGATTCTTCTCTCTCCAATCCGCTTATCTAAGGAAAGAATCCCTACGATAAGGAATCGAGCTTCTCTCTCCATATCTCCTCCAACGGCTAGATCCTTCCAGCCGATTTCTTCAATCCTTGACCGCGTGTGCGCCTTGATTTGTTTCCATAAATAACACGCTGGATTTCTTCCTTCCATTCGCAGCTTCGATCTTGTTCGTCACTGTTGTTCCTTCAGAGGTAACAAAGCACAAGAACAGAGCTTTGTTCCCTCTTCAATCCTTTGATGCGAAGGTTCCCTGAGACAACTGTCTTTGTTCCTGAAACACTTAGTACCCAGATTAGTTGAATGTTTGTAACCATCAAAACCTAAGGAATCCAACAGGTTGAAAGTTGGGATTATTTTTGGTTGAATTGAAAGTTGAGATTATTTTTGGTCTACTAATGAAAGTTGGGATTATTTTTGGTCATTTTTCCTAAATAATTTTCTAAATTAAATTGACTTATGGGCCAATAAGGACATACATAATTACATATAAACAAATGTAAACATTAACTAATTGAAAATACAATTTATTTATTTTAATAGTATAAATAACAAATATTTTTTATACCAAATGGACTAATGGATTAATGGCTTTTTTTGTTGCCTCGCTCAAACAGTGCTTCACCCATCAAACCCTAATTCCCACTTTTGATTTCTCTCACAAATTGTATCAGCCACGACCAAATTCTCATTAATGGGCTAAAAGGCCCAATCACTGTATTTTCGGACTCGATCCATTCAATCAAGCTCAATATGGTATTAGGCCGGTTTACTTAAAATTTTTATTAAACAAAAAAGCCCCAAAACCCCACCCAAACACATCTAACCCTAATTGCTTCCGCCTCTCTATCGTTTCACTCTCTCCCTTTAGTCTTTCAAATTCATGAACTTTCTTTCCTTTTCGGTTCTACCCAGATCCAACTGATTTTTTCTCAAAAAAAAATCATCGGAGTATGGAGCTTACAAATCTGAGTTTTTTGTGAACCTAAAGAAATGGCTACGTATTGTAATGGTTTCGAAACGCGAAGGCAAAACGACGTCGGATTTGCGATCGGTACAGAGAGAAAGGGAGCGGGAGAAGCGACGGATGAGGGATTGGCAGAGGCGGCAGAACATGATCCTGGAGCAGCGCGCGGCGCCGGAGGAATTACCAGCTCCGGCAAATTAGGGCTGAGAATGCGAATTCGGCGACCATCATCAAAATCAGAATCTCACGCCCACTGAATCGCAAGAGAATGTCGTTAATCTTACTGTTTACGACGCTTCTGGAGCTGATTTCCCCGTTCAGCTGATTTCTCCGTTCCTGGACTCCAAATCGTGGAGAAATCAGTCCCCACAGTCGAAGGTTAGTATAAAAATGAAAACTTTTTTATTTGAATTGATTTTTTTATCCCATAGCTCAGATTTCTTATGAGAGCTCATCATTTGTACCATTTCTTTTTTTCTGGATTGATTTTTCTACCCTAAAGAAGCTCCAGAAGATGATCTACAGATCATAGAAGCGGAAAAAACAGGTTAATCCCATATCTCTTTAACATGCATCTACTTTCTCTCTCAGATCTAGATTAATACACATTTCTCTTACTTCTTTTCGGTTACATGCAAGGGAAAACAACTGTTGATGCGTAGATCTGGAGTTTTTATTGGAAATTTCATTTTCTGGAGTTCTGGAAGAACTGTCTGGAAGAACTGTTCTGGAGTTGATGAGGAGTTCTGGAAGAACTGTCTGGCAAACTCCATATGCAAGAAATGTAAGCTCTCCCCTCTCTCTGGATATTTTTTGATGTTTGAAATGCTAAATTTCCCTTTGTTCAATTTTTTTACAAATGCTCAATGATTTCGTCTGCTTTAGTGATTTCATTGTTTGAAAATTTTACAAATTTCAGATAGATCAACCATTAATAATATAGTATAATATCAAATATATATCATGCTTTGATTTTTTTTTGGTTATAAGTATGAAATGTAGTCTTAATTTAGATTGTTCTTCATTTATATTCTTCTTCGTTGATTATATATTATATATATTATAATGCTTTGATTTTTTTGGTTAAAAGTCTAAAATGCAGTAGTCATATAAGTGGTAACAAAGGCTTACATTATGTCTGGGTAACAAAACGACTATAATATACTTAACTTGGGTAATATACTTCATCGGGCTACCTAACTGAATGTAAGTTAATGAGATTCAGACTATTATATACTGGGCTTACACATATTGTGAAATATGTCCGTTAACAATTCTGAATTGACCAATTTATAGGCTTATTGGCCCGTTAAACTAAACCTTTAATGGGCATTTAGGCCCAAATCAATTAATATTTGTGGCATAAAAAATCTATTTCATTGGGCTTCTAGGGCCAATTGAATTTTACACGCAGCTTTAAACATTATATTGGGTTATTGGACTTAAACGGGCTTTATAGATTGGGCTATTGGTTCTAAAATCGGTCCATGATCGTTGCCAAATTAGACGATTGATTTTGTACTAAACCAAACACTGAAACAAAAGCAACTCAAACCCTAAATCATTTCTTACTTTCCTTATTCCGTCGTTTCCATTTCTGTCTCTCTCTCTCTCTCCCTCTCCCTCTCTTCATCTAAAATTGCCACCTTTCCTTTTTGATTTTCAAAATTAAAGATCGAAAATAACTGTTTGTTTTTCCACATCTGCACTGAGATCTGTATCACACCAAGAAAAAAGGTGATCTAGAGGAGAAACTTCATCCCATATTACTCAGATCCAAGCCCGGTCTTGTCCCCAAGTTAACCTACAAAGCGATGAACACGATTGATGAGGGTATCTAGAGCTTCATGAGGAGATCTAGACGAAGAAAGTTCTACTGAGATCTAGTCGATAAAGGTAATCTCTCTCTCTCTCTCTCTCTCTCTCTCTCTCTCTCTCTCTCTCTCTCTCTCTCTCTCTCTCTCTCTCTCTCTCACACACACACACTCTATTCATCTATTTCTCTGAAGATTCTTTTCGTTTTATTTTGTCCCTAGATCAGGATGTTTGGAAGTTGGCAAGAGATATAAAAGAGTTCTGCCCACATCCAAAGTGATAAATGTAAGCACGTTCTCTCTCTCTCTCTCTCTCTCTCTCTCTCTCTCTCTCTCTCTCTCTCTCTCTCTCTCTCTCTCTCTCTCTCTCTCTCTCTCTCTCTCTCTCTCTCTAGATCATTTATTTGATTTATGTCTTGGTTCATTACTGTATGAAGGTAATTGTGAGTGTTGGGTTGTTTAGGGTTTCAAAAGAAAGCAATTGTGAGTGTTCGTTGGTGAATCTATAAACAAATTTTATGTTATGTATTTCTTGTGAATAATTTGTACAGAATTTATCTGGAGATAATGATACTGATTGCTAGCTGATTTGACGTTTACTGGATATGGTAATATGGTTACAAGATGATGAGACAATTAATCAGTAATCACTAATCATAAAACATGTTCATAAATTATGTGGGTCTATTCTATAGGAATTAGGTCAAAGGTTAACAGGTTTATAGCAAGTCTCATGCCTAGTTATTAAAGCTCTTGTCCTCTCTAGGTGACAATAACTTGGGCAGAGATTTGACAGTCAAAGAGGCTCTAGATTGGTGAGTAACTTGTTTTTTGTAGTGTTGGAGATCGTGATCATGTAACTTTGTTTCTGCCTATTGTACAGTGTTGGAGATCGTGATCATGTAACACAGTTATTTTGTCATTTCATAGTATGCAATATTGTTGCCTGTGATATTTGAATTGAAGGATGAAATGAGTCTTTTGAATATCGCTCAAAGCAACTTCATTACTATATGAAAATAATTAAATAATTTATTTCATATGAGCATATGCGAAGGTTGGTCAAGATATGGAAACGAAGAATGTTATTGTGAGCTTCAAAGTCGATAAGTGTAAGCTTGCTCTCTCTCTCTCTCTCTTTTCTCTCTCTCTCTCTCCATAGAGATCCTTCGTTTGATTTTTTACCCTAAATCCCAAATCTCAATCCGTAAACCCTAACCCCAACCCTAATTTCTAACCCCTAAACCCCAACCTTAAACCCTAACTTGAAACCCTAACTCTAGACTATGGCCCTAAACCTAAATCCCAGTCCTCAATACCATAATCCCTAACCCTAAACCCTAACTTTAACTCTAGTCCTAAACCTAAATCCTACTCCTCAATACCTAACCCTAACCAAAACTATAACACCCCCAATTTATACCGGAGATATTACATGCCAGTGACCTCAGACTTTACCGTCCAAAGTCACCCCAGGCTTTTCCAGAACAGTTAAGCTTAAATACATAACATAATTACATAATAATGGAAAGATTAAACAACGGAAGACTTTTAATTACACAGCGGAAGACTTTAAAGAGCCAACTTATAACATGGCTAAATTATGAAGATACATTGAAGTAACACTTTAACAATCTTAAAACACTTAACAGCTTAAAACACTGACTTTTAAATCTTCGTCTGCAAGCTTTTTATCCTTCAATAGGTTACTTAAACTCCGGGAATCAACTCCTGATGTGCCGAAACGGACGGACGGCACCAACCATGACGATGCAGATAACAAAAATACAGCGGGTTAGTCTACTGAATAGACTAGCAAGGGCATAAAGCAGAGTGGTTCGAGTGATCGTGACCGTTTACTATCATTATCCCTCGAATAATAACCGAAGGAACGATATATAATCCGGCACTTTCACGGAATGATTTAACAATTAAGATATGCACTGAAGAGAAGACTCCAACCTGAAATGAGCCTTATAGGAAATTATGACAACCGAGGGAACATTAAAGTTACACACACCAATGATTTAAAAGTTGACTGAGATGCTTCGGTTCACAACCAACCTCATCGCATACAGCGAATCTAGATTGGAAAGAGAACGTACTACATTCAAGTTGAGACGAGCTTTCCTAGCTGCACTATTACTTAGCTGCACTACTCGCCATGGGTTTATTAATCATGTGCACTCGGGCACATATCTTATTTAATTACAAAACACACATTACTGAAACACGTTAATGTTATTAAGAGCGACAACAAGGCTTAAATCTTAAGGCGACCATTACGTCAACCCAAATTAAGACACACACGCGGGACTTAACATTATTATGCCGAGTAACAACGGCGTTATTATTACACCGGGTGACCTTACGTTCACCCTGATTGCACTATTACAGTGCTTACACTTATTAATTATGTGCTTAACTGCACTTATCTTATTAAATTACAACACACACACACTACTGTTGAGGCTTTTAATATTATTCCGAGAACACGAAAGTTATTATTACACCGGGTGACCTTACGTTCACCCTGATTGCACTGCCACAGTGCTTACAGTTTAATTTACAGGGTGACAGTTACGTCCACCCCAATTGCACTAGCTAAGTGCTTAATACACAGGACTGCAATTATGCTCATCCAATGGCGCTTGCAAGGCGCTTAAACACTTCAAATCCTTAACGGTGGATAAGAAGCATAGGTCATGACCCTTAAATTATTCGGAATTAATCCGAGAAATATTATGATTTAAAGAAACGACAAATCCTTACTTGGATTAGCGTTCCTACGAACATTAAGTTATTAAGAAACGACTAATCCTTATTTGGACTAGCGTTCCCACAACACACACGAGATTAAGCATTAAAGATTAACATTAAACCACCCGATACCATCACGGTAATTATCACATATAATAGCGTCGTACTAACATATATACAACCTATTATAACATTATTTTAATCACGTTTACTTATGAAGTTAATTCCCAAACCGAACAACAGTTCACATTAACTCAATTAACAATTAAACGATTAATGATTAACGAAACAAGGACTGATTAAGCAAGAGTGAACCGCCACTTGCCTTAGTCCACAGATCTGGAATAGAGCAGAGACAACGGGATTCCGGGCTCGACACAGGTATAGCTCCGACAGCACAACGACCTTCGAGTCGATCCATAAGGAAACCCTAAGTTAGATCCGACATAAACTAGTACGAATCTAAGGAAAGACGAAAGGAATTGAAAGGAATGACTCCACAACGACGACCACCAAGACCAAGCCAACAAAGGGGCTTCTGGCCACTGGCGGCGGTCGCCGTGTTCATCACGGCGGGCGCCGTGACGAACGGCGGTCGCCGTGAAGAACCTTCGACAACAGAATGGCGAGAAGACTCACCAAAACGATGCGCGTTTCGACCCCTTTTTGCCTTGCTTGGGTTCTGACCTCCAAGGGCAACCAAAAGGCTTAAAAAGGGCTTCTGGAAACACCACCAAATGACACCGGCGAGCACCTCAGAACTTCGGCGAGGCACAAAAATTCCGGCGAGGCAAAGTTTGGGAGAGTTTGGCTGTGGAATCCCTCAAATCCGACCTCCAAACCCCTCCTTAAATAGCCAAAACCCTGGGAGACACAATGATGGCCTAACTGGAGGCGTGGCGGGGCTAGTTCGGCATCGTCAGACGTTCGCTGGCAACCTTCGGGCAAGGACCTCCGGACAACATCGACGGCGGGCGCCGTCATAACTGTGGCGGGTGCCGCCATCAATGCGGCGGGCGCCGCCATAGGCCTGGCGTCCCCAGCTAGGAGAAGACCAGCCGGCCACCTTGAGCCTTGCGACGGCGGGCGCCGCCAATCTCACGGCGGGCGCCGCCCCTGGCTCGGCCGCTTCCTTTGCTTCTCAGACGAAATAACGTTAATCCAGGATAAAATTTATCGTACGCGAACGAGTAATTAACATCCCAAGTACGTCATCTGTATTTTATTTCACTGAGAAAAATATTACAGATACAGAGCACATTACAGAATGTCTCCAACTTTCTGAATTAAATCTGACGTACTAAACGGGTGTTTGGGAAAATTCCAAAAATTCCCAAAATAATCCTTACAGAATTATGGGGTATCACAAAAACCCTAAACCCTAACAATAATGCTAACCCTAAACCCTCATCTCTAAACCCTACATCTAAACCTTAAATCGTAAATATTTGCAAGTCCTACAATACAATATTCATCTTTTTAACTTATTTCCTCTATCTGATTGCATGTGAGCACGAGCTGGCCCTATTTACAAAATTTAGGAGTACATTGGGAATATCAAGTACAAAATGCTCATATTCTACAAGGTAATCATTCTAGCAAAATAGTTTATATTATTTGTTTTAAATAATACTCTAATTACTAATCCTCAAACTTATTCCATCATAGGTATAAAGATATAATCGAAAATCGGATATCTAAAATGTGAAGTTTAGTTTGATAATATTCTAAAAGGTAGGCCTTCTGATTTTTTTACTTAGCTTAGATTTATTATTCATTCACTTATATTTTAATTACTGACTTTAAAGCTTTTTTCCTAATAGTTTTAAAATTATAACATCCAAAGTAGCTGGTTTAGGGTATGAGGAAATCAAATAGCCACAATTAAATGTTTACTATGTTCAACCTATATAATCAGGTCATGGTTCTAACTCTTGAAATATTATGTCAACATATCTTAATTTATTTTAAATATATAATATGGATCTAACTTGTGTATTCTTGTCACAGTAATCCATCCTGGACCTCATAATGGCCTCATTGAACAAATTTGAAGAATAAACATAAACTTGAAAGAGATGTAAAGGTATGTTAACTATACACAGATTTATATTTCCATAGTAGTACAAGTAGTTGATCTATAATAATTACTTTCATTAGCTTAGAATTAAATAATAGAAAATAACTTAGAACTTAGAAGTGCACATGATTTACAACTAATTAATATAAAAAAATAGAATTTATTTAGTTATAAGTAAATGCTTCAGTTGTAAACTAAATCATACAAGAGAACATAAAATTTATTAGTTTTAAAAATAGTATATTGTGCAGCAAGAAATTGTTTATTAGAGGACGAAGCAAATTAAGACATAATTTCTAGTTTTACGATGAAACTTTGTGCAACAATAAACTGTTGCAATATACTTACAAAGCTTAAACAATGTCTTGATGATATTACCTGAGAGGATGAAAGGATGAGAGACTGTTGTTGTATGTACTGTAATTTCCTGAGAGGATGAAAGGATGAGAGCATGTACAAACAAAGTCGTTTACAGAATAATTATTGCATTGCCAAGTTCTAAAAGGATGAAAGACCTAAATTGTTGGGTTAAATTATTATGAAAGACTGTATTTTTTGCAAATCAATGAAAGATAAACCATAAAGTTTGCGGAATTACCTTGTAGATAGCTCAGCACGGTCTCTTGTTTATATTGAATTGTCTAGTTGCATGTATTGAAATTGACTGAGAGGCTGGAAATATATAGCCACACAGACCGGGTTATTGAAGATTGAATTATTTTCCATATATTTTCAGTAATATATCATTTTTTATTTTTGGCAAACTAAGATTTTCATTGCCATCAATTCAACCATATATTGTATGTTTTTATTCTGCTTTTTATTTGAACATCTATTTAATTCTGTAATATTTTGGGTATGATTATATTACCAAGTTTGATTTCAATTTCTGGAAATACAGTTTTTTGGTGCATTATATTCGAACATATATATTCTATGATATGATGTGATATTGGGCCACTGATTGTGCAGTTTATAGTTTGTAATATTATGTCTAATATTATGCAGATCATCTTTATGCCCTAAAAATATTCCATGTGTTTATTTTTGGACAGGTTTTTACAGGCACCACAATACTGTGTTCAGACTGCATTTGCATAATTTGTATTTGCATACATCATAATGTTTGATTAGTTGGGGCCGAAATATGTATTATTATTAGTTTTTAGGTGCTTTGTTTTTGCGGTTTACTATTAGAGGTTTTAATGTGCTCTGATTTTAGTTTTTAGCATTGTGTTATATGTTGTTTAGAGTTTGTGGTTTTTGCAGGTCAAATGTCGGGTTTAGGTGCTAGCCTAATTTTTATATGTTTTGTTTTCTGGGCAATTATACATGCATAGCATAGTGATTTGATTATATACAAAAAATATAGGTAATCGGTTTTATTTCATAAGATAACGTACCATTTTTCTGCCAAAGAAACCACAATTTAGGTAAGAAAATATTTATGTATTCTTTTAGAAAGATTTTCAATATTTAATTAGTAAAAATCTGATGTTAATCCGCCTAAATAAAAGAATATCAAAAATTTCTTTCAATATAAAAGAATCGAATTAACGGGTTTGTGACACGTGGCAAAATTACTATCATTGTGACACGTGACATCGAAAAAAACGGGTGCAATCTTGGAGCACGTGTTGTTCAGTTGAGATATTGGTTTAGTTATTATATATTAGATTAAAATTTACTTACGTATCATAGCTTAGAGGATGACAAATAGCAGAGATAATAATCTGGTACTTTGTTTTCTATCCACCGTTTGCTTTACTATGGGCCTATACACACAGCTTCCACCACCTGCAAACGTTTTACTTAAAACGTACTTGAGGAAAATCTCCCACCTTGTGTTTCCTGAGCGGAGCTTAATTTAAACTTTTAACTCGTTCAGAAAGAGATCATACAAAATACAAAATGAGTATAAATGTGCTGTTTTATTCAGACAGATTTAAGAGCAAAACCAGATAACAACAATAGCAATTATGTACACCCGGCTAAGCAATATCCAGCAAACTAAAAACTTGTCCAGAAACACCAAAACAGAAATAGTAGATTCATGTTCTTTGTAAGTAAATGCAAACTAAATAAAGAGCGCAGTTTTTTTTTCCAGCAGGTTGAAAGTGAAGCATCGATCACTGAGGGTTTGGAGGACGGCTGTTGGCAGCAGACACCCTCGACCCCCATTCGAGCAACTCTTTGCTCGTATCATCCTTGTGCACCATCACCTCGATGAAGCAGAGGCTGTCTTTCATGGGCCCCGTCGCTGCTTTGATCGCTTCCACCAGCTCTTCTTCACATTGAACCTGCATAAAACATATACCACACTCAATATATATATATATATATATATATATATACGAGTCCTAAAATTAAAAAATTAAAAAAAAGAAAGTTGAGTTGCATAAATCATAATGCTTGCTTGCCTTGCACGTCCAGCATTTGCCCTCGCCGTTGTGGATGGCATCAACGAGAGCGGTGTAATTCCAGTTCTTGATGACGTTGTAGGGACCGTCGTGGATCTCGACTTCGATGGTGTAACCTCCGTTGTTGATCAGGAAAATGATGCTCTTCTGCCCACATCGCAGCATTGTCGATACGTCTTGTGCGGTTACCTGCAAGAGGTGCGCGCGCAAACCAGATGAGTAAATTCACAGTACACGAAAGAGAGAGGCACATTCAACAACATGAAAGGGGAATCTTGTGTTTTTTTATTATAAAACCCACTTGGGAATATCATATATTTAACCATTTGACATAAACTGTCTATAATTATTAGATGCGACAAAGGTCAATGAGAATTTGACCTAGAAACCCAATGATTTAATATTTTTTTTTGGTTAGGGCCGACTACCTTTTGACCCTTGACACAATTATAAATTACCTATTTTTCGGTTCAAACACAATAAACATTACATTAGCCTATTTGACATTCCAACCAGTCCAACCTCATTTGACATGGATTAAACAATAATTATAAAAGTTCTGCATTAATCAGACATTCCACAAATCGCAATTGTAGGAGACAACATCACGCCATTAATGGTCCATATTAGTCTACGCTGCAAAGTTAATGGCCACAGACAACAAACTAAAATGGTTGCTACTTGTTACGTCTAGGCCAATAACTAATGTTCCTTTTCACTAAGACTACAACAAACAACCACACCCTATGCTAATGTACATGTTTATACTTTTTCATATAATTCTTATTTCTTCTACATGAATTGCTGAAAACTATACATGATTTTGTACCTGAAAGCTCCCATCACCAATGCAAGCAATGATCCGCTTATCCTTGGCAGCTTGAGCATAACCCAGAGTGGCTCCGACCGACCACCCGATGGATCCATACTGCATTTGGAACTCATATCTGCAAAACAAGCTCACAATTGCTCATATCACATTGCAAAAAATCACAACAAATAAACCATTTCAAGCTTTATTGTTCATAATAACATACCCACAGCCCTCAGGCAACTTCAGTTTCTGGCAATTAAACCATGAGTCCCCTGTCTCAGCAATCACAGCCGTGTCGCTCGATATCATGTTCTGTACATGCTGGAAGAGCACATTAACCCTCAAGGGCTCCATAGGCTTACACTTAAGAGGGTGTCCATCGGGCACAAATATCCGCTTGTAGTTCTCGTAAGCGGTCGGGTTTTTCTTGATTCTCTTAGCCAAAGCAGAGAGGAAGTCCTTCATCAGAACACAGCCAAAAGCAGGGCCATTGGCGATCACCACCCTGTCAGGCTGCACAATGATGGCCTTCTCCCTCTTGAGCAGCAGCGAGTAGCCAACCGAGCTGTAGTCGTTGAAGATGGGGCCCGCGAATATGTAAGCGTCGGCTGATTCAACGATCTCTGCACAGAATGCGGTGCTCACCGCGCCCCAGTATGTGCCGATGAAGCACGGGTGGTGCTCCGGGACCATGCCCTTTGCAGAGGGCATCACGGCGAGCGGGTAACCGCTTGCGTCAGCCAGCGAGACAAAGGCGTCGGAGGCCTTGGCTACGCGGAGCTTGGGCCCACCGACCATCACGGGCTTCACGGCCTTGTTTAGGAACTCGGCTGCAGCCTCCACGGCTGCTTCCAGGCCCTGTGGGTTGCTTAGCCTGTTAGGAAACAGAGCATTTAGACATGTTAATCTTCATTATCTGAAAGAGATTCAAATTGGAGGATAAATTTATCCTTCAACATAGCATCTAATAGAACTCCAGAATCACAAAAGTTATATACACAACTTAAAATATCAGTTATAAAGCAGATCATTAGATTAATGTTAATCTTCTAATGCTAACTCATTACACTCCATTGTTTAATATATTCGGATTGGGAAATGTTATTCTGATCTCCACCAACAGGAATCAACTGCTCCTTTATAGATCACATCATCAAAAAGAACAAGCTTATCACAGAAATCTATAAAATTAATCAATGATTTTTTTCCACGAACCCGCTCGTTAAACACAAACTGCAGAAGTCCTGAATTAGTTCCTATGTTAGTGAATCGTTATACTAAACGGTAGAATAAGAAGACACGTACGTTCTCTCTTTGACAATATACCAGCAAAAAAAGTGTGTATTAGGGATTTTCAGTGAGTATCTATAGAGAGTTTTTTTTTTAATATCAGGAGGGTTTCAAGAATAATCTGCAATAAAAGATGTTCAATAGCTGATCATATCTTAGTTTTTGTCTTTAAAACTAGATCGCAAAATAAACAGGAAGGAGAGGGATACCTAGGGGAGAGTGAGAACTTAACAGGCTCCCTGCTAAAAGTAGGATGAGGAATAGCAGCCAGATTGCAACCGATGCTTATGTAAACCGGCTTGCTTTCCTTCAACGCCGTCGAGATTGCAGTGTCGATCTGTTCATGCGCATCATCCAGATTGTTCACCACTGCCTGCAATTCAAATTACGACAAATCAATGAAAAAATTAGTTACCAAAAAAGAGGAGCAGAATGAGCAGAAAATTAAGTAACGAACAATCTAAAGCGGAAAAATAGAATTCTCGAATTAAGAGTCGCTAACCTGATAACAAGTCACGGTTTGAAAGCACCGGAACTCCTGGCTGAAATCCGGCAAGCCGATCGTGTGATGAAGAATCCGGTTGGTGCCGTAATCGTTGGAGTTCGGGCCTCCGACGATGCAGATCACGGGGAGATTCTCACTGTACGCACCGGCGATGGCGTTCAGGACACTGAGTCCGCCGACGGTGAACGTGACGACGCAAGCTCCGACGCCGCGGCACCGAGCGAAGCCGTCGGCGGCGTATCCGGCGTTGAGCTCGTTGCAGCAGCCGATGAGATTGAGTCCCGGCTCGGCGATGAGGTGGTCCAGGAGAGTAAGGTTGAAGTCGCCGGGAACGGAGAAGACGTCGGTGGCGCCGATCTCGACGAGGCGGCGGGCGATGTGGCCGCCGAGAGTGAACTCCGATGAGGAGATCATCGTCGCCGGAGTCTGAGAAGAGTTCTGGATGGCGCAGACGGCGCCGTTTCCGTTAGGACAGCAGACGTCGCCGTTCCCCGACTTGCATGAGTCTAGAGAGCCGATGCGAGTATCCATTGGAGGAAGAGATCGAAATTCGAAATGGAATTGAAGGTGGAGATCGAAAAAGCTAATGCAGTTTGTTAGGGTTTTTGGTTGGTATGAGACTTATGAGTGAGTGTGGAGGAAGGTTGAAATGCGAAGGCGGGGTTTTATAGGTGTCGTTTGTGTGGAGAAGAAGAAAAAAGGATACGGAAAGTTTGGGGAAGAAGCCGTAAACCGGAAACCCGAAACCTGAACCAGTAATCAGGGGGCGGTTTCCGGTTTTCGTACGGCCGTGTAATTGGGTATTGGAGCAGCCGCGATTGGTGGACGGGTCGATTACTTGGATGAGTTGGATCGCAACACGGTATCCGGTCACGGTATCTCCACGATCCATAGTTACATGCACCGATCATATATAGTGAATAGTGATTCGGGTTGTAAATATTGCTAGATATAGTTAATTAGATCTAATACATTGATCAATATATATTATGTTCTGTAACCAGTTATATTTATCGAACGTCCCAAATAGTTATACATTTAAAATAATTAACGAAAAGGCTGTAAAAATATAGATCCTGCTCATTAAATTTGTAAGATTGTATGTTAGGTGCGTGTAATTTTGCTCTTTAAGTTGTGAATATTTTTTAATTGTTGTTTAATAGGTTCTATTGAAAACTGATCTTATGCAAATAGAGCACCGGTGTGATGATGCACATTTTATGTAATATATTGCACATCTAGTGTAATGTAATGTGATCTTATAGTTGTGCGCCACAATGGTCTTTCAGTATTAACTTATCAGTCTTTGATGTTGATAGTTCGTTGATCGACAGTGACTGATGAGTGCACTAGATTTATAAGTACATGTGCACTAGAATATGATGTGTATAATAGTTATAAGTAAATGTGTACCAATCTGTCATGTATATGGGTTTAGTTTTATTTGAGTTGGAAAAAAAAGTCTAGGTTAAGTGAAGAAATCTTAACCATTAAATAAAAATTTAAATATTAAAATTAACTTTTTCTTTTTTCATTTTAATATAACTTTTTTTTTCATAAAAAATATCTTTTTTCTATAGGATTTTGGAACTTTGCCCATAAAATTTCATTAAAACTCCACCACAACATGATCGAGGAGAGCTACACACATTCTTTTATATAATGGTGATATACAATACATTTATTTTTTATATGAAGTACTTATGTTAAAGTCTGATGGACTAATCATGGGGACGTATTCCACATAAATTTCATCATATAAGCCTATGAGGTTTCAACTCAAAATCAATTGATAATATAATGAATAATCCATTAAACTTAACTAGACATTGATATTCACTCACTTACGATTTGAGATGGATTTGTGATTGTTGTAGAAAAAAATGTCGGTGTTGATCAAACTTCGGACTTGACTTGGATATCGAATGAAACGTGCGAGACACTTTCCAAAATCAGCAATACAAGTATACAATCCTTATAAAGCGCATTAGGGTTACACGAAATCTGATACGGGCTAAGACAAACGAATCATCTAGCGTTCAAGGCAAGAACATAAGAGTATACTTAGAGTTTTCGGTTTAGAATGAATGTAATCAAACACTTAAAGAATAATCTCTTAAGTACCAAAAATATGACCCTAACACATCCTTAAATAAGACATAGGATGGCCGCTATATATGATTACATGGAGGTTAAGTTACTTAAAATCGGTTAAAACCGCACCAAACCAACTTACCGCACAAGTGCATGGACCTTGCACCAAACCGCATGGACTGTCCACTCATTCACGACAGGTAGTTACTTTACAGAGACCACTGCACGGACCATGCACTAGTTGGATCACCACAGTTTAAACTTTGGTGTACGGTCTATCAAATTTCATAACCCAACACAAAAATCACCGACAATAATACATTAATTCATCATTTTTACATTTTCATACAAACATCCATTCTCATTTTATCTATTTTAAAAATTATTTCAATGTTATTGTAAGGAGTCAAACCTTCAAGAAGAGTCCAACTCAGTCTATTAGTTTCCCGTGATTTCCTAATATTTTAAATGTTTATTATTAATCTATAATCTTAAAACTGCTTTTTCTTTTACAGTATTCAAATAAAATCATGAAATCTACGATCGCAGGTCTTTTACCGGTGAGTCGGTGACCTCTGCGGAATTCTCTAGTAGCAACAGCCAATAGGATGTCAAGATACTCTTTCAGGGTCAAAAGATGTCAACACACTTCTTAAATTATTCTTGTACAAATATAAGTAAGGCTTTCTTTGGCATGTTATTTATAAGGAGTTTATTTATAAGAATTACTTTTTTTTATCTTTCACAAATTCCTAATATCTCATATATTTTAAATTTTAAAAATTACTTTTCTACAAAAATAACATTATAAATAAAAAGATTTTTATAAAGACCTCTTCCAAACAAATCCTAAAATTTACTCAAAATTGGAATGAGATGATAGGCTTCTAAGTTATAATACTCCCTCATTAATTTTTCTGCTGAAAAATGATATATATATATATAATTAAATAATTAATATCATCATGAATATTTATATAGAAAACTATGATTTTTTTTTAGGAAAGAAAACTATGATTTTATATAAAGGCATGGGAGGCAACTAGGGGGTGGACATGAAAAACCGAAACCGAAAAACCGTCCCAAAAAATCGAGAAACCGACCCTTTTTGCGGTTAACCATACCGAACATTTATCGAAAGTTTGGTACAATTAACCGACCGAATAAAATTACGGCTATTTGGTATGGTTACGGTTAGTAATATTTTCACATTTGGTTAACCGACTAACCGAACATATGAATAATATATTTTTAGCAATGAAAAGACTTTATTAAGCTAGTCTAGTGGTTGGAGACTCATTTAGATGTTGCATGTGACAAATGATTAATAAGTTCAATTTTCACTCGCTCTCTTTACATGCATGGATTTGGTTTACAAGAGATTAACTCCATTTTAACATATTTATTACGAGATTATCTTTGAGGCATTCCAAAACTCTCTATCATGCCTCTACATATCTTAGGTGTAATAAAAACTATGAATAACCAATTGTTCTTTGTAATGACTCTTAATTACATAGTTATATATGGACTTTTTCATCGTTCTGAACATCATATTATGAAAATGAGTGTTATAAAGTTGTATAAAACGAAGTTGTCTTAATCTATTTTAAAAGTTGCTAAAAAGTGTAGCCTTACATCGACACGTGGAAAAATATGTCTAGAATAGAATGTTTAATGTAATGAAGTAGTAAATTGATGCGCGTTGAAGCATAATAAATAACTTGTCCAATTTGTATGTATGATAATTGTTTAATTACTTGTAATGTCAATTTGGATTATTTGTAACCATTTAGTCATGAATCATTTAGCATGGATTATCTTAAATTGTCGAACTCATCCGCTTATAGTCCTCATATTTGCTCTTACCTACTAATGCCACTAATCAAGAAAATTAACGCTACTAATCAAGAAAATTAAGTGAAAAAATATCAGTAAAACAACATCTTAAAGTATTTTCAAAGTCGTTTTCAATTATTTTTAGTCTTATGGTTAACTGATTAACCGTATTGAAATTCCGTTTAATCAATGTTCAATTAACCGATATTAACAGTATATTTAATGGTATTAGAAAACTACTAACTAAAACCTCGGTTAACCGAAGACCGGTTAACCAAGATATCGGTTAACTGCCCATGCCCACCCTCAGGCAAGGCAACTTGATGACGGCATTGACCAGCCAACCAAACAAATCTGTGAGCGACGTATCAAATATGGTATCGGCTTACATTATAAACATGTTTATTGTTTCGATCAAAATAAATAGATAAACATGTTTATTGAACATATATATACAGTGATTTCAAACTTCACAGTTATTTGTAAGTTGACGAATATATCTTAACTATTTTAGCCTAAACATAACTGAACGTACGAGTAGTATATTATATACGCAGTAATGCAAATTTCATACCAAACAGGCTGACTTATATTTCAAATTGACTTTAGAACCGCTTACAGAAAAATATGCGCGTGTGTTAAAAAATAAAAATGTTGATTATTTAAGATGGAGCGCATAAATTAGTGGCACTAAGTTTGTGGAGTAAGGAAGATGTTATGGGTTCAAGACTCCATCAAGAGGAGCACACAGGATCTTTTTTTCATTTTGCTTTCTTTTTAGCTTTAAGTAGGGATTCTTCTTTGTACCCGTAATATCAAGGTCTGGTACCCGGTTTTGTAAAATCCGAGAAATTAATTTAAAATCGGTTTACTGACAAATCCGATTTACTGACAAACCGGGTTCGCTAAAAAAATTTAAAAAAATTCTCCAAAAAAATAATTTGAAAATTTAAAATTTTTTCCAAGAAGTTACCATTGGTAACATCTTGGTCGCAACCACGATGCGTCCAAGAAGTTACCGTAGTACAACGATAACTTCTTGGTCGCATCCTGGATGCGCCCAAGAAGTTACCGTTTTACAACGGTAACTTCATTGTGGTTTATCCATGTTGTTGCTATATATATGCAACTATTGCTTGGGGTTTATCCATTGTTGGGGTTTATCAATTCAAGATTATGTCTTTGTCAAGGATGGATGCTGCACTTAGGCCAGTTGAGCACTTGGATGACGCACCCGGTCTTGATGATTTAGGAGTAAGTATATATTTACTTCAAATATAATTTACTTGTTGTAGTTTATAAGTTTATTTGAAATGTAGTATTTACAGTAGTGTGTTGTAGTTTAGAACTTTGATTAAAATGTTTATGATTATTTATAATATGAAATATTTACAGTAGTTTTATGTATTTATCATAAATAGGAGGACTCTAGTGATAGCGAATTTTTGCCAGTGGATTATTCTGCTCATTTTACTACGGATAAAGAATGGAGTGATAGAGATAGTATGATCAGTTGGGCTAAGAACGTAGGTTTGGAGTTGCGTATGGTTATTGTAATAAGTAAGTCATGGCCTAACCGAAAGGTCATACTGTCGTGTGAGAAGTGTGGGCCATATAGAGCGGCGAAGAAGAAGGCGGGTGACAGTACTGAGGCAACCCCTAAACGGAAATACAATGCGAGGACAAAGAAGAGTGAGTGTCCGTTTCAGTTGCATGGGGTGATTGTGAAGGGAGATTGGCTGAAATCTGACCATTGGAGATTATCTGTCGCTTGTGGATCGCATGACCATGAGCTTGCTAGTAGTTTGATCAGTCATGCATTTGCTGGGAGGCTTTGTAAGGATCAACGAGAGCGTGTGAAAAGTTTGTCAGCCTCCGGAATAAAGTCGAAGGCTATTATGAGTCTATTTCTATACGAGGATCCCAAGTGCTTAACATCAAGGAACCAACTCTACAATTACAAGAGTCGGGAGAGGCTGAAATGTAGGGGCAATATGACGGTGCCACAGTACATGCTGGAATTTCTAGAGGCGAGACATTATTATACAAGCTATCAGACGCGTCGCAATGAAGAAGGGAAGGAGGTTATGAGTGATATTTTTATTTCTCACCCTGGAGCTAGACATTTGTTGAGTTTGTTCTCCTCTATCGTCATCATGGATACGACCTACAAGACGAACAGGTATGAATATGTTTAATTATCGCTATTATTAAATCTAAAATATGTAATTACATACCTTATTGAATATGTAATTGCATACCTTATTTCGTATAATTCATACATGTACAGGTACGGTATGCCTTTGTTGGAGTTTGTTGGATTCACTTGCACCAACCGTACATTTTGTATTGCGATCGTATTCATGTATGATGAGACGACGGAGCACTACACATGGGCGTTGGACCGCCTAAAGATCATTTTTGAGGGACGGAAACCGGCGGCGATCATGTCAGATCGAGAGCTCGGTTTGACAAAAGCCGTCGATATAGTCTTTCCCAACACGAAGCATCTATTGTGTAGGGTCCATGTGAACCGCAACGTTGAGGGTTTTGCCATGAAATGGATCCCCAATGTTGACCATTTTAGTGGTAATATTCGTTGGTTGTTAAGGTCGCCGACTGAGGATGTCTATAATGAGCGACTTGAGTACTTGACGGAGAAGTGGAAAAAACTACCCTGGCTGATGGAATACGTGAAGAGGGTATGGCTTAGGGACTACAAGGAGATGCTATTTTGTGCATGGTGCGACACGGTACTCTATTTCGGCACAAGATCATCAAATAGGTAAATTTACAAGTGATCATCTAAAAACGAAATTGAAATATGCAACTAAGCTTAACTTGAGTTTTTAATTTCAGAGTCCAGAGTCAGCATTCTATGCTGAAGGACGGGATTGAATCGTCGGTTGGAGGCTTGGAGACCCTCGTGCAACAAATCGACAATATGTTTGTTGATCAGATTCGGGAAGTCAGAGGTGATATGGAGCAGAGTGCTTTTAAGGCGCCCACAGAGATCGTAATCGGCCCGCCTGCGGTGAAGACATTTTTCAGGCGCATTCTTTATAAGGTCTCGGAAAAGTACTTAATAATGTTATACGTCCAAGTTGTTAGGGCCATGCAAGGAAAAATTCCCGATGAAGAATGTCGTGATGTGTTTTGGAGAGCCACCCTAGGCCTGCCTTGCCCACACACGATCAAAGAATATGTAAAGACCGGTTTCCCGTTGAGGCCAAGTGGAATCCACAATTATTGGAAGCAAATCAAGTGGGAAGGGGTTGGACATGTTGATCCCGCACCGAATGATGGCGCATTGATCTCAGAAGAAGATATCGTCTTAGGTGCCATGTTTGGAGAGTGGAGCAACGACGAATTGAACCCAGAGTTGAAGACCGATTTTGTACGCAGATACAAAATTTTCCATGACTCTAGATCGTGTACCGCAGAAGAGCCCCCGGCCGCTTCGACCAAGAAGGGGAGACCTAAAAAGAAGAAGAACGATACAAAGAGGGACCCTAGTTGGTTTGAGTACATGGCGGAAGAAAAAAGGAAGAAGGACGAGGAAAAAAAGAAGAAGGCCGAGGATCGGAAAAATTCCTCAGTGGGATCTAAAGGACGTCCTCCAAGCGGTTAGCATTTTCACATTCGATCATCATTAATCGTTATTTCTTTATAATTTATTCTAACCCTTGAATTTGTAAAGGTAAGCGGCACAGCGGAATCTCGACTGGCAAGGAAAGCACTAGTAGGCCACCTCAGGCCGACACGGGCATTAATTACCTCGGCATTGATTGGGGCCGAGATAATATTGATTTGTTTATGTTAGCCTACATTGTAGGAGTACAGAATGTAATGAGCGATGGTCACTGTGGGTACCGTTCGCTTGATGTACTATAAACGGGTGTCGAAGACCAGTATATATACGCCCGATTTGAGCTTTCAAAGGAGTTGCAACAACGTCGAGCGTTGTACACCCCGGCCTGTGGTGTAACCCCCATATCGGACCTCATCAGGTCTGTGAATTTTACTGGGGTGTGTACGAGGGATCACTGGATGGAAGTTCCCATTGTTGGCTTGGGATTTGCCACACGATTCCAGGTGGCTCTTGTTGTGCTATCATATTCTGGACCTCACACATGCCTCCCAATGTGGGCTCCCCCAAGCGCACAACCTCCCACAAAAGTGCATGCGATAGCCCTTGTAGGCAACCATGACCATTTTGTGCCAGTAAGCATTTCCACATTGGATCATCATTAACCTTTATTTCATTGTTATGTATTCTAATCATCCTTATTTGTAAAAGATTTGGCTAGTTGATGACCTATGTCCGATTCCGCCCACGCCCACGCCCGGAGTTTGGACCTGATGGAAAGATGCAAGCGTTGAAGGATGGGAGCAACCATTTCAAGCTAGGATGCAAGATTACGTTGTCCAAAGAAGGATGAGTGGTAACGGTGACATATTTCTGTAGATGTAGGACTTAGAGTGGACAAAATACACGACTTCATTGTATATGAGGTGTTCTATTTAAGCTAAATACACGACTTCATTGACAAATTGCCTCGTACAAGCCTTGTTTGGATAATTGACAAATAAATCAAAACTAAAATAAATCAAAACAGGATCAGAAAGCCCGCTCTTTTGGATAATTGACAAATTACCTCGTACAAGCCTTGTTTGGACATATGGTATACCCTAAACCCCAAGCCCTCCAAAACCCTAAAATAAATCAAAGGCAGTTGGGCGCATTCGGGATACGCCCAACATCTGTTACGCGCATTATGGATGCGCCCAAGTGATTGTGAGAGGGTTTAGGGTTTAGAGTTTTTGTAGGGTTTAGAGTAAAGGGTCGTAAACTTTGTTCCAAAGATAATAGATTGAATAGGTACATATGGACTCGATATTTTGAAGTTTTTTTCGTGAATGGAGTGACATTAATCTATACACGAGTCCATTGACAAACAGGATCAGAAAGCCCGCCCTTTTGGATAATTGACAAATTGCCTCGTACAAGCCTTGTTTGGACATATGGTATACCCTAAACCCCAAGCCCTCCTAAACCCTAAAATAAATCAAAGGCAGTTGGGATGCCCAATGGCAAGATGGTGGGCGCATCCTGGATGCGCCCAAAAAGTTACCGTTGTCCAAAGGCAAGATGTTGGGCGCATCCAGGATGCGCCCAAGAAGTTACCGTTGTCCAAAGTCAAGATGTTGGGCGCATCCAGGATACGCCCAAGAAGTTACCGTTGTCCAAATGCAAGATGTTGGGCGCATCCTGGATGTGCCCAAGAAGTTACCGTTGTAACAAGGCTATATAAGGGGTTTATGCCACCCTAAACCAATACAACAACAAATAATGGCATCTTCATCTGAATCATCAACAAACCCAAATAGGCACCATCAACAAATAAGTGCTCCACAATGCGAGTGTAATTTGAAAACCATTGTCCGTACTTGGGATTTGCAGTGGAACTACGGAAGGAGGTATTGGGGATGCCTAAGAATTGGGTGTTTATACAGGAAGTATATTGATTCTACGTACGAGGACAGGGCACACGCGGTTATTCGACAACTAATGGCGGGAAAAACAAGATCTTGTTAAGGAGATTCAAGATCTTGTTAAGCAAAATCAAGATCTTGTTAAGCAAAATCAACAACTTTTACAAGATATGGATACCATGCGTAGGTATAACCTCAACCTATATAATGATGTACATCGTATACTGCATTGATGTCGTATCTTTTATGTAATGTTGTTTACATACTCTCAACTTTTGTAGGGAGCAAGCAATTTTATCAAAGAAGAGACATGATATGAAGCGATCTTTTACCAGAGACTATCGTAATTTCTTCAAACGCAAGTAGGCGATGTCATTTTTTTTGTCTTAGGGTTTGTAAGCGATGTCATTATTTCATGTATTGTGAGCTAAATGTCATTTTAGTCATCAAATGTAAAATTGCATATGCATTGAAAAGTAAAAGTGTCAAAATGTCAATACATAACTACACATCGTCATCGCTCGATGAAGCCACGGCCCTAGAGGACTCTCCTCGCTCGTATATAGACGGGACCCGCCCCGCTCGGGATCGGTGCTCTGCGGCAGATGAAGACTCGACACCACCACCCGACGACTGGGATGATAGTTGTGACGCGCGGATAAGTGGTGCAGCTTCAGGAAGCTCGTCGCCGCATAAAATGGCCAACATATGGTGCCAATCCGGATCGTCGCCCCGACTATGGGTGATCTCCCGAGCGAATGCTGTCGCCATGGCCAAACGCTGTAAAATAACAACACAAGTGTCAATAATAATCAAAATAAACATTTAGAACAAGGATTGAGTGGTAACGTACTCTGTAAGCATCCACAGCGGGAGGAGAAGCACGAATACGAGGCTGTAGTCGTGACGAGGGGCTCACATACGGATGTGAGATCTGTAAAAACCAGTCTAAGTACTCCTCGTCCATGTCCCACGCCGGGACGGCCATCGGGCTCTCCAAGATGTATGGACACAGATGCTCGTCGAGGTGCTCCCAGCCGTCGCATGCACGGGGAAATGAAACCTTATATGAATCTTTCCCCCTAAACTTGGCTGGTCGGTGAGCGGACGACGGCTCTATGACATCCAATGGCATGCTCTGTCGACGGCCAAACTGCCGCACCACCCGATCAGGCATGTACGGCTCCTCGACGTCCATGAACGTGATCGTCCCTCGGTAAGTGGACGCCCTATAAGCTCCGGCAAAATCTAGACTACCATACGGCATCCAGCGTACCTGCAACGAAAAAATATGTACAATGAAATAGCAATTTAATCATAGATGACCAATAATAACAACATTAGGATGCTTACGTCCTCGGGCCGATACTCGCCCAAAATACGCCGGTATTGTCGACCGACGTCGATAATGCGCAACGCGGAGCGTTGGATAAAATACCGTGCAGCGCGTCGGTCGTCGTCCCCCATTCCGGGGAGGGGGTTAGGGTTCCCCGGAAAATATATAAAGTACATCCATATCCACATCTACATGGAAAATAAATAATTTGTTTGGTTAATAATATTTTAAATAATGTAATAATTACTGCAACGAAATAAAAACAAAGTTCATTTACCTGAAGCAGATAGGTGCACCCCGCTATGCCTGCTACCTCTCCCCGTGAAGCCTCGCCCAGATGTCGATACAATAGTGCAAGCACTCCCGTCCCCCAAGACGTGCCAACCACTCGGTCCCAGTCCCAGAATAACGACAACATCTTCACCATCAGCTGGTTCGTGGACTTGTCCACGAAAATGCTGCAGGAGAGAATGTGCCATAGGAATCCAGCCGCTATTGAGTGGGGCTCGTCCTCGTCCCGTATCATGTACAGCAGGTGCTCAGCAAAATCAAAGGCCAAAACTCGACCTCTACGGGCATCCCTACCCATGTCACCCCCAATGCCGAACATGTAACCGAAAATCTCCGCCCCCAGCGCCTTAAGCGCCTTGTCAATCTCCTTGGGGTCGCCGTCCATGGAAACAGTAGGATCGCGGCATGCAAACCCCTCTATCCTCAGTCCTAAAATCCTCTCAACGTCGTGAAGCGTGATCGTAATCTCGCCCCACGGAAAATGAAAGTTGCTCGTCTCAGGGTGCCACCTCTCGACAAACGCTGATATAAGCATGTGGTCGACCCTACCAAACTGAAAATCTCGGAGGGCGGCCAACCCAGACTGCTGCACCATCCAATACCAGATGCCCTCGATAACCTCATCCGGAATATATAAACCCCACTCACTAAACTCGGCCGGGCGAGTATAAGCCCTCAAACATCGTACGAGGGATGGTACAAGCGGAGGAGGAGCGTGCCAAATCCGATGCGCAACGTGAGTGGTGAAGCTCCGTAGCACATCAGGCAACTCAAGCCCGTACGGGGGGGCCTCTACGACAGGTTGAGCATCCTGGGGTGCGGGAGGGGGGACGGGTCCCTGGGATGCGGGAGGGGGGGGCCCGTCCTGGGGTGCGGGCTCCTCCATAACAATGTCGTCCAATCTCGCACACTCCTCTGTGTCGTCAACCGCCTCCTCCGTGTCTAGAATAGGACTCTGCGAAGCCGGAGGTGAACACACGTGAGGACGAGGATCCGCTAACGGATCGGATAATGTTCCAATAACGGGTTCCGTTATTGGAACCGTATCCGTGAGGATGACCCTACAACTAAGTTGGCGCTTGCGCTTGGGGGGCTTCGGGGGGTATCGGTTCATGCGACCGAAAGCAGTCACGTGTCGAGATTGCACCATACGACCCCCCCCCCCCCCCCCCCGCATCCGCCGTCTGATTCTCTCGACTACATCCTGTTTTTTCCAAATAATGTGGGGGACTAAATATTCCAGTATATATGCAATTCTACAATATTATATCCATTTTATTCATTTTATTCCAGTATATATTAAATATATTCAAATACTATAATTAGAATAATTTATTCAATACTTTTACACAATTCTAATATTTTCTAACAAATCTAAATATTTTATAAATTAATTATATACATTATAAATTTTGGTAAAACAATTCTAATAATATAATTACAATAATTAAATACGAATTTTAAATCGATAAAATACGTACCTCAGCTCGTTCGCGACAAATATATTGTCGCCTACGTGGGGTTCGTATGCGTGGGCTCGCCTGGGCCACTGCCTCGACACCAACGGCCGCGGCAACCTCAAGCGCATTTTCTGACCCCATCGGAATGCTCGTCGTCGTTGTCGCCGCTTCATCCACCGCCGCCAGTGCGGTGTCCTCCGCATCAACCGCCGCCACCCATGCATCAAAATCCGCACTGAACTCCATCGCTCTAGGCTCTGTCGCTGCCGCCCCAGTCGTCGCTGCCGCCCCAGTCGTCGCTGCCACCGGAATCTCGACCCTTCGCCGCTTTGGATCACCAGATGCTCGTCGCCGCCGCCGTCGTCGAAATCGCCGTTGAAGGAACCGACGCCGCCGCTGTCGCTGGGATCTGGATTTCTTCGCCGACGCCGCCGCTGCCGCCGCCGCCGCCGTCGCCTCCACTGCCACTCGCCGGATCTGGAAACTCCATTGAAGAAGGAAGAGGATGAAGGAAGAAGAAGAAGGAAGAGGAAGAAGAGGAGAGGGATGCCGTCGTCGTCGATGCCGCCGTCGTCGAGAGAGAGGAAGAAGGAAGATGATGAAGACGGCGGCAATCAGGCGCGCCGAGTAAATATAGGATTTACCTGGGCGCGTCCGGGATGCGCCCAAGTAAAACCCTAATTTTACCTTGGGCGCATCCCGGATGCGCCCAAGGTCTGATATATTGTTTTAATTTTTTTTAATATCCAATTTTTAATTTTTTTATTAATTTCAGAATAATATTAAACCGGTTTAGTTATTTAATTTTTTTAAATAAATTCGAAGCCTGAACCGGTCAACCCTAAACCCGGTAGAAAGTCGGGTCCAGATATTGGGCGCATCCTGGAAGCGCCCAATATTAATTTTTTTTCAAAAAAAAAAATTACACCCTCTATTGGACGCATCCTGGATGCGTCCAAACCTGGGTGCACCGCAAGAAATTGCGGGTGCGAACATTCTACCCGTTTAAGTAGGGATGAGCAAATTCCGGTCCGGCCCGGAAATTTGGACCGGACTGGTCCTAACCGGTCCGCTCTCCGGTCCAGGGATTTTCGGAATTTCGGGTCCAGTCCGGTCCGACCCGGTGTTTTTAAAAAAACTTTAAAATTTTAACCGGTTTGAGGGTTTTTTTACATTTGAGGTTTAGGGTTTAGATTTTAGGATAAATTATATTTAAGAGTAGATTATATTTAGATTTGAGGAATTTTTTTCATGTTTAATATAAGTAAAGTATATTTAAATTTAGCAAAACCCTAAACCGGTCCAAATAGGACCAAACCGGTCCGGGTTCCGGTCCACCATTTTTGGTGTTCCGGGTTCCGATCTGGTCCGGACCGGGTTTGGACCGGTGCTCAACGTACCCTAGCTTTAAGTATCCAAATACACATTCTCTTGTTGGATGGTCTATTTCTAACGGAAGTGATGAAGTTATGTTTGTTGATGATTTTCCTCAAGCTATTATTGAGCTGCCAGAATTGGATTTGATTTAATAATAGTTGAATGTGTTTCTCCTAAAAAAAAATACCCAAATACACATAAATATTCAATAATTAAATTCTAAGTACATATTTTTTATTTTATTTTATTTTTTATTCAAATTAATCAAAGTTTTTACTATAATATTTTTATTTTCTATTTTTGTCCAAATTAATTATGAATTGGTCTTTAAATATCCATATTCTATGATATGAACCTTGATGCTATTAAATATGAACCTTTGATGATAATATGAATTCTAGTTTATTTTTATGGTGTACAATATAGAAAATAAGATGTAGGTTTTACAAGAATAAATATGAACCATATATGACTTTACATGAACATTGTACATGTAATATATGAGCTCCATAGACCAATGAAAAATGTGCTCAAACATAAATGTGCTCAAAGTTTTATAAATGAATTGCATTGACAGGGCTTTTGTCGTATGTACCTATCAAATAAACCTCAATAACCCAACTAATGTAGTCTGACAAGTAAGGGTCGAACCCACAGAGAATCAAACTATCGATCATGCTTGCAGAAATCGTTTACCAATCATCAACAATAACAAAGGGGGTTTTGGTTTGAGTTCTAAAGCTACGAAATTAACTAACATAAGTAACAAGGATGTAAACAGATATTGACAAAAGAGCTCGGCCAGACAGATATCCACACTTCAGTTTGATTGGTTGATCATCGATTATCTCTAATTCTTTAACCCAATGAATGTCCCAATTCTTTTTCTTAAGTTTATTAACAGGACAACCAAACCTTGATAATACTAACTATCAAACAATCAAGAAACTATCAAGATTCAATTCAATAGCAGCAATAAGTTCCAGGAACTTTAGCAGATACATGCAACATAAAACAACCAGTTTTATTTAGCATGAAAATCAATTCTCTTCTACAATAAACTATCACAACTAGTTCTAGAAGATCGTAGTTGCTACTCTGACTTAGATATTTCAACTAGAAATAATCCAACTCTAGCATAAGAGTAATACTAATGGCCAATTAGCAAAACTAAGGGATTAAGTTCAAGAGAATCAATAACATTCAAAGAAGTAAAACAAGAGTTATAATCTTACAACCAAATCAAATGAAGGCTTCAATCGTCTAACCAAGCAAAAGAACTTAGTTCTTCATAGTCTTGCAAAAACTCCAAAAACAATAGAAACGATCATTCTCCAAAAACAACATAATGAAAACTAGGTTTAGCAAAGTATTTATATCCTAGGCTAAAGATAACAGTTTCCATAAAAACATAATTAAAAACAATTAATAAAAACTGATAAAATAACTAAGGAAATCTGAAACAACAACTCTGCTGATTTTTCTTCAATGGCCGCGATCGATGCCTTGTTGGCCGCGATCGCGGCTTTGCTTGTGTTTGACTTCAACATTTTCTTCAATGGCCGCGATCGTTGCCTTGTTGGCCGCGATCACGGCTTCTTCTTCTGGGCATCTCATCGAGTTCTTCCAAGGTCGCGCCTGCTGCTTCTAGGCCGCGGTTGCGGCTTATCCTTCTCAACACCACTAACGCTCCAAAACTCCCTAAAATTCAGCATTTCCTGTACTAGTCTTCCCAACTCCATAATCATAAATTAGCTCCTAAACTAGTACAAACATCCCTAATAATGCACTAACAATTCCTAGTTACGCACTACAGAGTAGAGCGTATCATGCATAGACTAAGGTTTATATGTAATTATCATTTAAGATTCATACTTAATATGCCGAAGGTTCACATTTGATAACATGCATATTAAACATAAAAAATGCATGATTAATAACTATAAACTATGTTTGATGTTCACGATTAATACACTAGAGATTCATATGTATTAAACTAAAAATTCATATGTAATAATCCCTTGTGTAGACCTTTCCGCTTCTTGGCTGCTTGGATCAGCCACCCTAGCTATGAGGAATTGATTCGTGAAACCTGGAATGATAAGGTACCCACTATGGAAGCATTATCATCCCTTAGGGTGAAACTGTTAGAGTGGAACAAGCTGATTTTTGGCAACATTCACCTCCGAAAAAAACAACTGATCAATCGCATAAGAGGTGTTAACAAAGCTCTTGAAAGAGGCGCTTCAGACCACCTGATTACTCTGGGGAAGCAACTACATCTCATGCTTGAGCAAGTCCTCGAACAGGAGGAATCTCTATGGTTCCAAAAAGCTCAAGATAAATGGATCCAATATGGAGATAGAAACACTAAATACTTCCATGCAAGCACCATTATCAGACGCAAGCGCAATAGGGTGGAAAGATTGAAAAATGAGAATGGGAATTGGATCAACGACCTCGTTCAGCTGGAAGAGTTGGCAATCAACTATTACCAGTCCCTTTATGCCCCAGAACCACAGGACGTAGTCATGCAACGACTGCCAATAGAAGGCTTCCCTACTATTCCCAACGTAAATATTTTGAACATACAGGCTAGCATCACTAGTGAGGAGATCTTTGAGACGATGAACTCAATGAGCCCCTACAAGGCACATGGAAGTGATGGCTTCCATGATGCTTTCTACCAGAGGTCGTGGAATGTTGTTGGTGCTTCAGTCATTGTCTTGGTCAAGGAATTCTTTAGCACCCTCCACCTCCCTGAGTCTGTAAATGATACTCTACTCGTTCTTATTGCAAAGGTGGGTAACCTAGAATCCATTGGTCAATTTAGACCCATAAGCCTTTGCAACGTCTTGCTGAAGGTCATTACAAAACTTATGGCCACTAGAGTTAAAGGGGTGATGCCTAAGCTGGTTGGGCCGACCCAAGGAAGCTTCATAAAGGGCCGCCAGATATCGGACAACATTGTGGTGGTCCAAGAAGTTGTACATACTATGAAGAAGAAGGTCGAGGCAAAGGGGTATATGTTGTTGAAACTGGATCTTGATAAAGTGTATGATAGGTTACGATGGGACTTCTTGGAAGAAACCCTAAATGCGGCGGGCTTTCCAGATGTTTGGGTGATATGGGTCATGAGATGTGTCACCACGACAACTATGAGCCTATGTTGGAATGGGGAGACAACACGTAACTTCAAGCCCACATGTGGTCTCCGACAAGGTGACCCGATTTCACCTTACCTCTTCGTCCTTTGCATGGAGAGACTGAATCACATGATTGAGGATCTGGTGCAAGCTAAAAAGTGGAAGCCAGTCAAGATCACAAGGCAAGGCCCCTGCCTTTCTCATGTGTTCTTTACGGACGACATAATCCTCTTCGCAGAAGCATCCATTGAACATATTCAGGTCATCCTCCATTGTCTCCAATTGTTCTGCAATGCATTAGGTCAGAAGCTAAGCCTCTCCAAATCCAAGCTTTTTGTGTCTAAGAACGTCAGTGAAGATCTTGCTAACCGCGTGAGTGATAAATGTGGGATTGCTTTAACGAATGATCTAGGAAAGTACCTTGGCTTCCCGATCATCCACAAACGAGCATCCTTGAATACCTTTAATAGGGTAATCAAACAAGTGCAAAATCGGCTCAGTGGTTGAAAGGAAATGATGCTTAACATGGCGGGAAGAGTTACCCTTGCTAGATCAGTCCTATCTGCTATCCTCGTCCACACCATGAGCTCGATCCTCCTTCCTGTTTCAGTGTGCAACAAACTTGATTGCATCTGTCGAGACTTCATCTGGGGAAGCCACATGGGAGCGAGGAGAGTCCACCTAGTGGACTGTAGTAATGTCTGCAAACCTAAGTCTCTAGGGGGGCTGGGAATCCGCAACACGTGCAAGATAAATATGGCTCTTGTGGGAAAATTGGGCTGGAAACTTCTGAGCAAGCCTAATGGATTATGGTCCAAAATTCTCACGGCCAAATATAAAATAGGTTCAGGCAACCTAAGGGAAATTGTGACAGGTAAGAGGGAAGCCTCCCCTATCTGGAGAAGCATCAAAATATGTTTGAAGGAGGTAGTCTTGCCCGGGATACGGTGGAATATGGGTTCAGGAATCGGTGTTGACTTCTGGAAGGACCCTTGGCTCTTGAAAGGGCCACTGAGCGACCAAGCCATCACCACCATCCCTGGAAACCACCAGGAACAGAAAGTGTGGGACTACTGGAGCATTGATTCAGGTCGGAAATGGGATCGCATTAGCCAACTGCTACCTGCCGCAGCTCTTCTACAACTGGCAGCCACTACGCTTTCCTTGGATCCACAACAGGGAGACGTAGTCAGATGGGATGGGTCGGTCCATGGGGAGTACACAGTGACATCGGCTTACTGGTCTATTGTAGGCATACAAGATGTTCCTCTAGTCAAGAAATCTCTATTTAAACTGGTGTGGAAGCTGCCGACACGATAGAAGATTCGTAACTTCATGTGGTTGGTTGTCAAGGAACGGTTGCTCACTAATGCGGAGCGTTTTCGTCGCCACATGAGTATGGATTCCCTCTGCTCACTTTGCGGAGACGCAGCAGATTAGGGATTACTAGAGGGCATGGGTGTGTATGAAAGAGCGCCACCAACGACCTGTTAGAACTAAGAAGCTCATTAGCTGGACTAAGCCAGAAAGGGGTTGGGTCAAGGTCAATTCTGATGGGGCATCTAGAGGTAACCCGGGAAATGCTTCAATAGGGGGAGTCATAAGGGATGAAGAAGGCAGATGGCTAAGAGGCTTTGCAGCGAATCTTGGAGTTTGTACCGCACCCATGGCTGAGCTATAGGGGTGGTTTTTGGTCTTGAGATGGCTTGGAACATGGGCTACAGGAAGGTCCTCTTCGAAGTGGATTCACAACTGACCATTCTACTCATACAGAAAGGGGTCCCCAACACCCACCCGCTCTTCTCCCTGGTGCATAGGTACCACGGCTTGCTCTTGAAGGACTGGGAAGTCTGACTCACCCCTATCTACAGAGAATCCAACCGGGTTGCCGATAGTCTTGAAAATTATGCTTTTTCGCTTTCTTTAGGCCTCCATGTTCTTGAGGGCCCCCTTTCTGTTGTTTTTCCTTTACTTCTTGAAGACCTTAGGGGAGCTTGCATCCCCCGCTTTGTAATTTTATAATTTCTTAATATATATTTATATATTCATGAGAGTGTTGCCTCTCTTTCGACCAAAAAAAAATTAGAGTTTTATATCAATTCTTGTTTTCTAAATAAATGTGTCTAAAAGCATTAGAAAAAAATACTCTTATTAAGGCTCTGTTTGACAAATTAGTTGAAATAGGAGCCGGAATTGGATAAATAGTTGGAGTTCTAACTAAAGCTGTAATTAAATAATTAACTAGAGCTGAATTAATTAATTTAATTATTTAAAAAAGTATAGTTGGTATTTGATATTATAAATCAAACGAAAGAAAATTTATATTTAATTTGTTAATCTTCAACAATCTTATAAATTATATTAAAAAATGGCAAATTAAGTTACAATAATCTACTATAGCCTTAGAATAACATTTTTCACTGAACACCTAACAAGTAAATTAGAGAAAATGTCAAGTTCTGTCGGTCTCAAAAAAACCTTGTGGAATCTGAGTGTATGCACCTTTTTTCTTAGTGTTGTTCTGGAACCAAAAAGACATTTTCAATGGTTATTTGGCTTCTTGTGGTGGTGCCGACATTGGAAATTTTATCGATATTAGCATTGAATGGTTAAAGTGATCGAATCTAGTGAGGGACAGAAATGAGAGAGGACTAAAGGCATTACCAATATAGTACTCATTCCTGCCAATTTCATTATTCAATTCGTACTTCTAACTTCTTCTTTTTTATTATTGATTAAGTAAGAATTAGACTGAAAATCACAGAAGAGTCGGTTTCTCAGTCTATAGCATTCTTTCGGATGAAAATTATAAATTCTAAACTAGTTCGAATATCTTCCAAGGAACTAAGTTGGATCTCCTTAGCGATGAAGTCGGCCACCACATTTGTTTCCCAGAAGACATGAGAAATCTGCACTGAAGAGAAAAGTTGTAAAACACACAGGATATCGGAAATAATCATTTCAATATCTCATGGACAGTGCCAGATTTGGTTTAGGACATTCACAACGGTCATGTTATCGCATTCAAGATGTATGTCGGTAATGCCTAATTCATAGGCCTTTATCAGGGCATTTCTTACCGCAAACGTTTCCGTTTTTAATGGGGTTGAGGTACTACATTTATCCCTGAAGATAAAAGTAGGTTCACCTTTGTTGTTCCGAAAAATATAGTCAAAGCTAGATTCACCATTCATTTTTGTTGATCCATCAGTATTGATTTTAATAATTTTATCTGAAAGTTTTTTCCATTTTTTTATTGGTCGTCTAAAGTTATTTATTCTATGAGGTTTAGGTCTATCATTTGCTAGGCAGTCAGGATTCCAGGTTTTCGTCTTATTCCAGTTTTCAATTTGTTGTTTGATATAAATCGGAACAGCCTTGATGTGGTTTGTATCATTATTTGGGCTTCCAAAGCTTTGTTGGTTTCTATAGAACCAGATTCCCTACCAAGAAACCAGTAATTCTATAAACTGCAAGCGATCGGTTTTTTGTCGAATTTCATCAATGATTTCATTGATTTTTTTATTTGCTATGTTTATGGAAGTAATAATACCATATGTGGATTGGTTCATTTTCTCTATTGTTTTCTTGGTATGGTTACAATGGATTAGGAGATGATTCAAATCCTCCAATTGCGCATTGCATCTAATGCATCCCTGGGGGATTGCTACCCATTTTTCTATTAGTCTTGATTTTATTGGTAATCTGTTTTTCAGTATTTTCCAAACAAAGTTTTTAACTTTGGGGTAAGTGTCCATTTTCAAGATCCAAGAGGAGTCATGCGCAGTGTATCTTCTGTTTCTATTAATTAGTTCTGTGGCAGAGTTTGTAGAGAACCAACCATTTTTGTTGGTTTCCTAGTACATTCTATTATGAATATCATTCAGCGGAATTGGGATTGATGTAATCGCTGTTACTAAGTCATGGGGTAAGTATTGTTCTATTAGGTTCTTATTCCAGATTTTATTTGGTAGTATAAAATCGGCTACCGTAGCATCTTTGTTCAAGGTAACTTGTGTGTTTATGGAGTCACTCAACGGGGATCTGAAAACCCAATTATCAAGCCATAATTTGATTGTTTTGCCATTACCCACTTGCCATATTAGTCCAGACTTGAATTCATCAATGAGTTCAATCATTTTGGACCATTGCCAAGAGCAGTTTCTTTTTTTTCTCGTAGTGAAAGATATAGACTGTTTTCAGGTATTTTTCAGTAACAACTCTAACCCAGTAGTTATTTGGTTCTGCTAAGATTTTCCATAGCAATTTGAATTGTAGGGCTTTGTTCATATCCTTGGATTTTCTCAGGCCAAGGCCTCCTTGTTGTGTTGGTTTACAAAAAAATTCCCGGCCTATCAGAGGCTTATAGGAGCTATCTTTGTTCCAAAAAAAAGGATATGTTCAGCTTGTCAAGTTCAGTGTTTGTGTGTGAAGGTAGCATAAAGCTTTGCATAAGAAAGTTTGGTCCAGAAGCCAGGTTGGTTTTGATCAGAGTTGTTCTGCCTGCTTGAGACAGATAGTTTGCTTTCCATTTTACGAGTTGTTGTTGTGTACTGAGTAGAAGATCCGAGAACGTATTCGAGTTGACTCTGCCATTAATGATAGGACACACAAGGTATTTATCAAGGGATATCATATTTGTAATGGTGAGGATACCTTGTATCGCTATTTTCTTTTGATTGGTAACTTTTTTAGTGACTTGAAACGCCGATTTGTGAAAATTCACTTTTTGTCCTGAGATTTTGCAGTAGTCATCAATAATGTCCTTTATTTCTTTACAGTGCTCTTGTTTAGCTTTTGAGAAGATCATAATATCATCAGTAAAGGCTAGGAAAGGGATTCTTGATCCTTGATGAGTGATCTGGAATCCCAAAGGATTACGAGGTCTTTCAGAGGCTTTTTGTAGTTTTCTAGCAAGGATTTCCGATCCCAAAATAAATAGGAAAGGGGAGAGGGGGTCACCTTGTCGGAGTCCTCTTGTCGGTTTGAAAATTTTTGTCGGTCCGTTGTTCACAAGCACCGAAAAGGAGACTGTGGTTATACATTCTTTTATCCAGTTGATAAATTTATCATGGAATCCAAATTTCTCCATAATTTTGAGAATGAAATTCCATTCAATTCTGTCATACGCTTTTTCTATATCTAATTTAAGCGCAATAATTCTAGATTGTCTTGAAAAAGTCTTTGGTTCATATTTTCGCTTCTGAATCTTTTGATGAAATCATTTCTAATTTCTGATCTAATGTTTTCTTCACCAGTAATGTTAGTTCCTTCTTGTGTTTTGATTTCTTTAATGATTTTCATGTTTCTTCTTCCACTTGCTATTTTGTAGACCTGGGCAAACTCGGGTTGGCCCGTCCGGCCCGGTCCGCCCGCCCGCATAAATGGACGGGTATGGACAAGCTCGCAAGACCTAAAGGGCCGAAAATACCCGGCCCGAGTACCGGGAGGGCCGGACATGGACAAGGGGTCAATCCCTGTAGGGCCGGTAAGCCCGGCCCGCATATAATATATAGATAATTATATATAAATTATATATAAATATATAATATAAAATTAATAAAATTATTATTCATATTTAAATAACTATGTAAAGTGTAAACTACTGTAGTTTTTCCTGTTGTATCATTGGTTGATATGTCTGAATTACTTTTTTTTTTGTAAGCCAAATCCAATGCTTTTTCTAATGCAACTGGGTTGCTTATAATACTATGAACTGAACTTATGGATTCAACATTCAGATATTAAACTAATCAAAGACTAATTGGTTGAAAGATCTCCTAATTGCCGACGAGTAGGCGAACACTGACTCATGTGAAAAGGTTTATGAATTCCGGTTGTTCTTTAGGAAAACTTCCATGTCACTTTATTAGTTTATTGACAGTGAATATGGAGCAGGGATTAGCTGATACCCGGCCCGGGTCCCGGCGGGCTACCCGGGCTCGGGAATGTGGACGGGCTTGGACAACTGTCCAAGCCCTAATCCCGGGCTCAGCCTGGCCCGAACCCGGATAAACGGACAAAATTTTTAACTTAGGTCCGGACCGTATCCGGCCCGAGCCCGGAGATGCCCAGGTCTACTATTTTGTGAAAATAGCTTGTGTTTGTGTCATTGAATTTAATGTGTTTAACTTTTGCTCTTTGGTTTCAGTAGATTTTTTGGAAACAGATGAGCTTTTCCTTTTTTTCCATGATTCTAATTTCTTTCTTAATAAGGTCTCACTTGTAGGGGAATTACAAATCTCGGTTTGGATTTCAGAGAGTTGTTTTTCTATGTTTTGTAATTGAGTAAAAACATTGCCGAAGGTGCTTTTGTTCCAGATATTTGCATGTTTCTTCAATAATTTTGTTTTGGATACCAGATTATATAATCTTGATCCGTGATAGTTAGTTCTCCAGGCTTGTTTCACAACATTTCTGAAATCCTTTCTGGTCATCCAGACATTCTCAAATTTGAAAGACTGATTTTTAAAGGGTGTTTCTGAGTCCAATTCAATAGAGATGGGACAGTGGTCTGAGCTTGTAAAAGCAAAATGTTTGGTACAGATATACGGGTACCATTGAAGGATCTGGTGATGGATGAGTACCCTATCCAGTTTTTCATATATGTTATCAATTTCTGTAATGTTTTTTTGCCATGTGTAGTCATTTCCTTGAATAGGGGTATCTATTAGTTCACATTCATTTTTAAAATGACGTAATCTTGCGAATTTGGTCAATGGTGGTATGAAAACCGCATAATTTCTCAGAGGGGTCTTGAATTTCATTCAGATCTCCCATAACAATGCACGGAAGTGAGCAATTTTTAATAAAGGAGGTGAGGCCATTCCAGAATACATTTTTCCAGCCTCATTCGGAGGAGCATAAGTAAGGATTAACATAAGTTTTTGTTCGAGATTTGATTAGTATATTTGACCGAGATAAACCTCGTATCAATTTGATCAATTTCAAGGATTTCATTTGTAAGTTGGTGGGTCTTCCACATAACACAGATACCACCCGAGAATCCCGTAGCCGGGATACAGTAAAATTGATCAAAGCCTGCTTTTCTCCAAACTTTTTCACTTGGTTCTTTGTTTGTTCTAGTTTCAAAGAGTGTAAATAATTGGATACGTTCAATTTTGCAGAAGGATTCAACATCCGTCCAGAAGGTTTTCTTTCCGATACCACGGTAATTCCAAGTCGTAATCTTCATAAAAAACTCATCATGATTTTGCCCCATATCATAAGACATTTAGGGGACTTCAAAGGGGTTTTGGTAATAATGTTATAGTGTTCAGTAGTCTGTAAATTCCAATAATTCATGCAATCAGGTGATTTCTCATTATGGTTTTGGTGTCGTTCCCCGAATGAAGGGCATTGTTGTTCATGGCAGATTTTCCGAGTAATGATTTTGAGCGATCTACAAAGTTCACGTTTGTTTCTTCTATTTTGTTCAGTGATCATAATTGTATTGTTCTTGGAGTAATAGTTTGTTTTGTTGTTTGCTTTTCTCAAGCAGGATTATTCTGTGGGTTTGTGGGGGTCACCCATCCCAGATATTAGCACAGCAGGAGGAACATCAACAAGCGAAGAGTTCCAATGCCAGGTTTCATAGAGTCGAGAGGACAGTAAGTTAAAGTTAGAAAATTCAGATTTGTAAATCAGTAATTGGCTCATATAAATGAGTATACAGAGACAGTAGTTCAGTTTCCAATATGCCCATTTCTGGGTAAGTTTTCGAAGTTGCTGATTTATCCAACAAAATAACTCCAGAGACAGTAGTTGTTCAAGGGCTGGTTTATTGGCTTGAAAGCCAACTCCAGATTTCAATTTCTGGTTGTTCAAAGTTGTTTGATTTTTCTGCAGCATTTTCTCATCATGAAAGAGCAGCATGTCCCAGCAAGGCCTAGTCTAGCCGCCCTCATCAGAGTGCAACGTCATGTAAAGAGAAACCAAAGTGAAAGTTAAAATAACATAAACATAGTAGTAAAACCATAAGATCAGTCTGTTTTTCAAGAAGTCGAGGTAGAGCAAGCATGAGATAGCACAAACATTGTTCCAACAAATGTCACACACAAAGAAGTTCATTCCCGTATAGGAGCAAAAAATCTCTTTCATGGTTCGAGCTCCCTTACAGAGCATAGGCAAGTCATCAAAATTCATATTAGGGGTAAGCAGAGCAATATCTGCAGCAAATAAATTAATGACCCAAACAACACAACAAGAGAAACAAGGACCCTGCACACTGACTTCAACAAAGGTAATATATCTCCTAATTTGATTGTTCAGAGGGTCAAGGTTCCAGAGTTTGTTTCGATTCAACATAATAGGGTGGTTTTCAAATTGTTGGATATTCAATCCCTCAGAGAAAAACCAACAATGCATCATATCAAAGGTAATATTTTCAGTGCTCAATGAGTACAAGCTAGTAGAAGCAAGGTTGTTCAGTAAAATAGCTTGGTCAAAGGAATCATTGTTCAAAATCAGATAGTGCAGCAAAAAAAACAAGCAAAGAAAAAGAGAAACTAAAGAACTGGAAAACACAGGAAGACAGAAGGCAAAAAGAAGAGAGAGACGAAAGCACCTGGATCTGACCCTATAAAGGAACCACCACACCAGATCCGGGAGATTAGAGAAGTTACCTCGAGCGCCGGCGGGAAGGACCTCACGGTAAGAGACGAGAGGGGGGTGGAGGCTCCAAAACCCGGTGTCAAAACTCCACCACTCCCGCGACACCGAGGAAGCCCCGCAGACCGGACGAGAGATACGAGCATCGCCATGGCCGCCGGCGACGAGCCCAGGCACTCGGAGAGGGTCTTCTTCAAACCCGACTTGATCATGCTTGGCTTCAACCCTCCCTAAGAGGCTAAGACCATCCAAGCCGGAAGACCCGGGTCCCACGTCGTCGTCTGATGAGCTCTCTCGACAAGAGATTCAGGACGCCGACCAGTCGAAGAGATCCCACCGAGAAACGTAGGTCTCCTCTTCATCTCAGACCAAGGAGAAGGCGGCCAGTTCTGAGGCCTCTCAGCGTTGGGTTTTGCAACCGGAGACGCAGCTTCGGCTTCACCACTTCCATCGCTGGCGAAGAAGGGGAAGATTTTCTTAGGTTCAGATGGGTCAGCGATGAGGTCAAGTTGAGGTTTGAGGTCGAGGGGCGGTTTGTGGTGTTTAGGTTCAAAGAGCGGCGGTGGACGAAGGCTTTCAAGGGGTGGCGGCGGAGGCCGAAAATTTTCTAGGGTTTCACTTGTGAGCGTTTTCATTTTACAACTTTGGTTACGAAGGTAATTCGTACTTCTAACTTTTGAATGATGGTTATGCAACTCTACCAGAATAGTACGAGTCACTCACTCACCAAAATAGTTACAAAGAAGGTTATGCAACTCTACAATGCAAATTCTTAGGGGTGTTCAAAATCGGCCCGGATCGGAAAAGACCGGACCGGTGAAATTCCGGTCCGGTCTCCGGTCCAAGGTTTTTCCTTAATCCGGTCCGGTCCGGACTGATAGACCGGATTTTTTTAAATTTTTTTTTTTTAATTTATATGTTTTTTTTTAGATTTATATGTATTTTTTTATAGATATTTTTTTAATTTAATAAGTTAGGAGTATATATGTTTTTTAGATATTTTTTATAGATTTAAAAAAAATAAAGTCCGGTCCAATTCGGTCTCCGGTCCACCATTTTCAAAAAATGCGGTCCGATCTGGACCGGATGAACACCCCTACAAATTATTGATTTGAGTAAACCAATTACGAACAATCTCCCACCTCGTGTTTCTTGAGCCCATCTTTAAGTTTTGGGAAATTACGGTTAATAACCCTGAGTTTAGGAGTATTTTGATTGATGTTCCGAGATTTTTATTATTTTCAGTTAGTGTCCAATAGTTTTGGGTTTACTTGCTAAGTAATCAAATTTCGCCATATTCATACCCATTCGATTATAAATTATTAAATTCAAGTCGTTATAGTGTTTCTTACCCTCAAATTAGTGGGATTCAACTCTTAAAACACTCAAATTCATTTTCGAACCATCTCGATCTAAATTCTGAAACAACAACTTATTTTCGACTTTAAGAATTCAAATTGAGATGATTCGGGTATGAATTTAGGCGGCTTAGGAGTTGAATCCTACTATTTTGAGGGCAATGAATACAATAATGGACTTAGATTTGACCAATTCATACTGGATAGGTACGATTATAGATAAGTTAAGTTACGAAGCAAACAAATCAAAAACTTTAGGGACACTAACTGGATACCCACTAAAACAATCTTAAACTCAGATATATCAGCCAAAATTTTCCTTATATTTTCATCTTCTTCATAAAAAGATCATATGCTTAAAACGAGCCAAAATGTGTTCTTTCATTTAGAAATATTAAAGGCGCTAAAATCGGACACCAATAGCTTATACATTATTTTATATTTATAATGTATTTTTTGTGACAAAGTAGTTTTGAAATTTGGGTGATATAGAAAATTATGACAAAAAAAAATCTGCTTATTACCCTAGTCTTTCTAAATCACGAATAGTATGATTAGCTGTTTGCTTCCAACGTCCTAGTTCTCAGAATATTAGATTTCATATCAAGACACGGACGTGATTTCTCAAATCAAGTTGGAGCTATATAAGGGAGCGTTTGGTTATCCGGATTTTGGGAATCAGGTATGGATTTAAGGAATAGAAACTCGATACTACGCGTTTGGTATGGCTCCGTTCGGCAAGTTGTTTTTGGAGGTTAAAATGAGTTTAAGTGAGTTTAAGTTAGGGGGTAGTTGAAGCAAAAACTTAATCTAAGGGAGGACATTAGGCAAAAAATGGAGACTGAAGTTGGAGTTTAAGCAAAGTTGCTTAATGCAACTCACTTCCGGTCATGTATTGCCGAACGGACACAGTCAATTTTTGGTTTCAAACTGATACCTCAAACCCATCAGATATCGGGTTTGGACTTTGGATACCTCTTCTTTTGGCTGAGTTTCCCATCCCATTCCAGCTCCCTTTTAGCAGCCACATTTCTTCCTCTATTTCCCCCACCATTAATGACAGATTAAGTTGCCCCCTTTCTTCGTCGCCTCCCCAACATCAATCCTCCAGCTCCCCGCCGTTACTGACAAAAAGCTTCCACTACACTAACAATCCCTTTTCTTCTCCCATTTGTCCCCAATCATTATTGAATTGTTGGTGTGCAGCTTGGCGCCTCGCAAAAGAGGGCTTCAATGCACGAAGAAGCTCTACTGCTTTGAAGTGCAAAGAAGAAATTCAAAGAGGAGAGATAGCAAATCTGGACTAATTCGGAGCTATTGTGGACTCCGAAGATGGAAAATCCTCCATTTTGATTTTTTTGATTGGGGTAGGAAAATGCAGGTTAAATTGTTAAAACCCTACTTTCATTTCACAATGGGCGGAAGGGGAAAATGGAGAATGCATATGTGAACCTCCATGGATTATGAGTCAGATCCCCTACGTGCAACATTCCGGGAGTAAATCATATGTGCGGAAAGGGGGGGGGGGGGGGGGGGGGAATTTAGGTTATACCACTTCCCTGATCTTATTTGGCTCGTAAATGTTAACGATTGCCATGATTTCATGCAGCAATAAAATCCTCTTGATTTTTCATCACAGGGACAGAAAAGACAGCCTCAATAACCCAAAGTTGATCATATTAAAAAACCAGAAAAAAAAACATTCTGATGTAAGTTGCAAATTTACTCATCAGCTACCAAAGACAAAAGGGAAAATTGAGAAGAAGATGAAAGATAAAATATTCAGGTAGCATGCGGTTCTGTTTGGTAACCTGTTATATTGAAACTACGCTGTTGCACCATTCGCAGTCTCCTCCATTGGCTCAGCCTCTGCAGATTCATCCGCTTTGTCGCCCTTCTTGCCTGCCAAGAATGAAAACCATAGGGTTGGTTGGATATATCAAAATCAAAATAATAATAAAAGAGCAAATTAAATAATATGCCAATCAATGAGTTCTTCTTAAGCTTACCTTTCTTCTTCTTTCCACCACCTTTCTTCTTTGTCTTTGTGCCTAAAGCTAACCAGGCCTTGATTTCTGGATCATCAATAGTCTTTGTAGGTTGCAGCTCTTGAAGAGAATGAGAAGTGATGCGATCAGATCCATTAGGCATGAGAAGGACGGTGAATTTTATATGAGCAACAAAATCTCCTGCACAATCACAATTTGCAAAAGATCATGAATTACAATGTTGTCTAAACTATATCATAACATTTGTCGAATGCCAGATGAAAAGGGACTCATCTTACCAGGCTTTTCATGCAGAACAGGATATGGCTGCAGAAGGTCGTGATTGACACATTCTACCAGACCAAGGCGAGCACGCTTTTCTTCCAATGCCCTAAGTTAAGTATTCGAGCACGATTAAGAAATAACAATCATGGTGTAATTGACAGAAAGGTCAATTGATTAAAGGCAAAACTGCAAACCTTGCTGAGAATGGCATGATTGGGAACTTCTGATTTATTTCACTGAAAATAAACCTAGATGCTTTCATCTTCAAGTGATAATTCCTTTCCACAGCCCTTTTATATATAGTTGTTTGCTTCTCATCCAACAGCTTGGGCTGAAACTCACAAGCAAGATAAGCAAAGATGAAGTGAGACATGATGCTTGGACTCATTGATTGTCTAAAACAAGCATTACTAAGAAATATTCAGACTCAGGAAGAAAGCACGCCGATTGAATGTGGTTATTACCTTTCCATCACCAGTGCTCGTGACTATATCTATTGCATATACTTCGTTCTCCTCAAATTCAGCATCATCTACTCTTGTGTCAGGGTTGGAGACACTCAACACAACCTTGTTCCCATCAATCACAAATTGCTTCAATTGGTGACTGAGAACACCTTCAACAATTTTGCAGTCATAAGCAGCAGCAACCTTCTGGATTGCTTCAGTGACATCTTTGTTCTGTCACCAAGTACAAAAAAATTTAAGCAAATTGAGATAGCAACATTTGATGACAAAATACATCCAAGACCCAACTTGAGAAAAGCAGTTTTATCTCTATCAAGAAATAGGTTCTTCAGAACTAAAGCAATTACAAGTCAAACATAATACGGCACAAGCAAGATTTCAGTGTACACAGACATCCTCAAAAAAAATTCTGTTAAAATTGAGCCACATAGCGTAAGCAAAAGACATTAGAAATCATACCCTAGAATTGAAAAACCTTCAAATTTATACCACCTACAGAGCCAACACACCCAAGACACAATAAGGAACAACTATATTAACATCCAATGTGGAAAGTCTTATTTGCATTATTCTAGTTACATACACGGAACATCATAGCTCACCCTGACATTTATCAAGCATAATAAGGCCATTAAAAAAACTCCGGATGTTTTCTGCAACAGTCTTTTTAATATTGCACGCAACATCCAGAGTACAGCAGAAAAAAAAGCAAGGTGTAAAAGTCTTATGTCGAGATGGGGACAAGTAGTATGAGGTTTCGGCTAAGTGATAGCACGTTGTTAATTTGTTAATATATCTGTGTAACTATACAAAAAGCTTCATCCGTCATTAATCCAAATAGCTAAAACAGTTTCATCATTTAGCACTATAATGTTCAAAGACAAACCCCAAGCTTGACCACGGTGGATATTACGTTGCAAAAGGATGATATTTCCAAAGCTTAAAATATATTAGCTACATGCTAAGTTCTAAATCTATACAGGATGACCTTTCATCATGTAAGAAATGAAAGTCAGATAGCAACTCAAACATATTGATGGAACAAAATTGGTATGGCTTATAGTGCCACCACTTGAGATTTCAAAGTTTTCTAAAAAGAACATTAATTGTTGAAACAGAAAATGTGGACAAGTTTACTGAAAACACATCATTGTGACCAAACCAAAACAACATATCTAGAAGAGTTATGATAAAAAAAAAATCATACAAAATAATTCCTAACTGTGAATGTCAATAACAATATCCTAAAATCTTATTCTACCATGAACTTGAGCATAACATTGTCATATCACCACAAAAATAATTAGCCCTTAATTCCAAAAGTATTCTTTTATATGAATGATCTCTTGTTTGTTTTAATAATAATTGATACTTACAAAAATTCAAAATCTAACTGAAAGAAAGACCAAAACACTTCCAAATGTTCAATGATATAACTCACATGTTGGTACTTGGTATCATCTTTTATCATCATACAAAAGGAGTGTGCCACATTATACTAGCAGATTAAACAATGTAGAGTAAACTATTAGAAACAAACACATATTTGAAATAAAATACCTTCTTCCCCGGCCTCACAAGCCTCAGAGCAACTTCTGCGGCAGTGTTGGCTGCTGCAATAACATCAGCTTTCTTACCCGTCAAGGGCCCTCCTTGAATCACATGGGTATGTGCAACAACAGCAATAAATCCATCAATATGACACCCCAAGTCGCTGCAGTCAACAACAATCTGATGTAAGTTTACAGACCAACTCTTGCAATTAACAATATCTACATCAAAACAACTAAAAAAGCTTACATTTTCACCACATCACCTTCTTCGAGCACAGTCTCATCACTTCCAAGTGGAGAAAAATGGCAAACTGTGTTGTTTACTGAAATACAAGTAGGGAAGGCAACACCTCTCTCAATCTTCTTCTTCGCACTCTTGTACATATTTCCAGTTTGTCTGTATGAAACACAATGGTTCAATACAAATCATCATTAGACCATACAACAACCATAGCGAGACCCAATTTTTCAATAATGTAAAAGAAATTTATATCAAACCAATTCAAGCTACCGCTCAAACTATAGTATAATTAAAGATCCAAGTCACTCTTACTTATCAACGCTTGGGAATGCATACCCAGCAGCCCAACCTAAACCTTAAACCACACTTAAAGTGCATATAATATTTATATATACTTGTTTCAAATTCATCAACTGGTACAAACATCTTATTGCCCAATTTCTCAAAACCCAAACACTACATAGCAACCAAATTGAAATTAAATATGCAAGGAACACATACAAAAACGCATATAAGAAAATTGGAGATCGATGTCTCAAGAGCAGAGCACTCACTCTGTGATATAAGAGTCTCCTTTCTCGCACAAGTCAACAATTTTGGCCTTGGGTTTACATTCCGACACAACTAGCTGCAAAGCCTCTGCCCATCCATACAAAAAACAGGGAATAATCAACATTAACATTCAAATCCCTTTACAAAAATACGAAGCACAAACATCAAGTAACACAACAGATTGAGAATCAGAAGCTTTAACTGTTCACAATTTCAGCAGCGCTCTTGTACTTGGTAACGACATCAGGAGAGGTGAGATCCAACTCCTTCTCCTCCCTCTCATCGTCCGACATCTTGATCTTCTCTGCCAAACAACAAATCAAAACTTAGCCGTTCATTGTCGAAAGACCAAAAATCAGAAGAATTCAAACATAGAATGGATAAATTTGATGAACAGATGAAATTAGAGAGAAATAGAGGATTACGAATGAATGCGGAAACTGGGAAGCGAGCAAGGGAAGCTGCAATGGAAACTAGGGTTTATCAGTGGGGAGAGAGAGAGAGAAGGGTTTTGAGGTGAACCAGACGGCAAAATATTGGCCTCAATTGCTTTTATATAGTAGCTCGGCGCATGCCATCTGTAGGTACCGCTTTTGGTTTTCTGTACTCCTTCTGTGTAAAAAAAATAGAGAGGTGTTAGATATGTTCATAATTTTTGTGCGTGAACTTGACTTTTTTAATATTATAAAAAATATATATATATATTATTATTTATTTATAAATTATTTTGTATTAAATTTTTTTTTAAATTATATATTCAAGATATGAGATTTATGGTTTTTAAGACTCCGAAAACAAAACAAGATAGGTTATGGACGCTCTATGAGGGCGTGACTCTTTGGATTTAAGGTTTTCAAACCGATTTTATTTTCATACCCTGTCATGCTTGTAGCACATAGAGATTTGATGCCAATTTTCATCTTGTTTCAGGGTTTCGAAATACCTTAAATCTCATATCCTATAAACCTTAGGGTAAGTAAGGTTTCAGATTTAGGACATTACAACCATATTATTTTCATACCCTATCATACTTGTAACACATACGGAATTGATACATTCGAATAATACGATAATGAAGTCAAAATTACACTATACTTAACTTATTATTTTCATAATCTTAATCTTGAAACCCATAGAGCGTCAATAACATGTCTTTTCTTGTTTTCGGTGTACCAAAGACTCTAAATCTCATATCTTGAATATAGAATATTTTTAAAAAAAATAAAAAAAAATAATTAATAAGTAAAAAATTGATAATAATAAACAATTATAAAAAAAATTATTTTTTTTATTTTTTTATATAAAAATAGTCACGCCCACGCAATGTGTGAGCATGACTTATAAAAAAAAATTAAAATATTTTTTTTAATAAAATGTCTCGCTCCCGCATTGCGTACACGTGACTGTTTTGAGTATAAAAATCAAAAAATTTGAACATATCTAACGCTCGCGAAAAAATATTCCATGTATTAAAACTTTCGATTTTGTTTTCCAATACTAGTAATAATAAATTTTCTACCAAATCAAAAGAATGTACGTCACTATTATTTCTTTGGATTACTGTAGTCAGAGGCGGAACTGAGGGAGAGCCGGGGGGCACCGCCCCCCACCCCCTTTTCATTCCAGATTTTTTTTTTAATGACGTTGTTTTGATTTATATTTTAAAAAAAAAATCAAAAAAATCCAATTAAAAGTTAAACCGATCGACCTACAGTGTTGTCTTCTTCGCTCGCTGCCGTTGTCTCCAGTTCTCCTCTTTATCTCCCGTCACGTGCCGGCGCCGAATCGACTGGGTTGGGCACGCCTCACCGACCGGCGACTTGGCTCCACGCTCCCGCTGCGACACGCCGACACCTCTTTTAAAAGTTAAGCCAGTTTTGGGCCCTCTCTTTTAAAATGTTCTGATTTCGCCACTGACTATAGTACATGTTGTCACACTTGACTCGATACATCCAATTACATTAGTTAATATATTTAGTGAATAGTTGAATGTCATCGTATATTCATATGTCACTATTTAGGTGCGTTGGAGAAATTGGCAAGACTCTTCGACCACAAACAAAACAATTGTCAACACTCGTATATATCATATATGTCATTAATATAACTATAATTTAGATCTTTCTAAATCACATAAGATATCTTTTATGTTCTTATTTATGGGGGGAAATAGAAGAAGATAATTAAAATCAAATGATATTATTAAAGACTCGTTTAATATCGATATTAAATATATGGGATATCAGATATGAATATCTAAATATGGGTATGAGTAATATCAAGGTATCAGATATAGGTATGACTTATGAGTGATATGTTTGATATACCAATTTTTTGGAAGATATCCAAATAACACTTCAATACCACTTTGATATTACTGATATTGATATCTACTTATACCAAACAGCAGATATCAGTTTGATAACTTTGATATCGATATCAGGATATACCAAATACAAATATGGGTATGACTGATATCCCATACTCATATCTGATATTCTGATATCAATACCAAACGGGCCCTAAGAGGTATGGTTTTTTCTAGTGTGTGTCAATGGGCTCATACTAACAAGTTAAAATAGGAAATTATCTTTAAAATATTTCATAAAAGAGAATGGATAAACCCTTAGCAAAAAAGATTAAACTAATGACTATAAAAATTATTTATAAAAATTGAGTTCTTAGAGTGTGTCAATGGACACACACTAGAAAAACCCTAAGAGGTAAAGCATATTGTCATAGGTTTCATACCTTATTTTGTCATCCAAGTCTCCTACCTTTCAGTATTATATTTTTGTTGAGAAAAAAAATGTCATATTTATTTATTAGATAACGATATATTGATAAGTTAAGAGACATGTTATTGAAAACTAGACACATTGATATTTTCTATATTTTTTTTATTCATACGGTTTAAAAATAAAAAAATAGAGTTATTAAATTATAATTTTTTAAAAAATTAATAGGATTTTATGAATTACCATCGATTTTTCTAATATATGCCTCAAGGACATATGTTAAGAATTCTTGTTATGGAAAATAAATTTTACAGACGAAATGGTAAACCCTTTAACAACAAATTTAAAAATTCTAAAAAACTAAACCTAATCAAATCTTTTTGTATATGGGATCTTAACATATGCTCTTATGTCATTTTATATACATATAAGATTGGGCGGTTGTCCCATTAATAATTTTTGTTAACTATGTTTACAATTATACCTATATAATTATTATTGTAAATAAGTTAAATAAGAAATAGAATATAGCTTAGTGGTAACATTTTTTATTAGCTCATGAGTTCAAGTCTCCTTGGAAGCATTTTTAGTTCAACTTTTTTCTATTTGGACATTTATAAGATTTGGTATATGTCTTCATTAGGGTTGAGCATGGGCCTAAACCCGATCTGAACCCGAAAAGCCCAAAATCCCAAAAAAATGGGACCGAACTGAATGTTCGGGTTCGATTCGGGCCAAAACAACATTCGTACATAAAAACAGACTAAAAATCGAACTCGAACCCGAAATCCTAATAAATTCATACTAAAACCCAAACCGAAGTCATGTGGGTTCGGTTCGGGATTTTCGGGTTCGAGTTCGATTTTCTCAGCCCGTGCCCAGCCCTAGTCCTCATTAGTTGCCTTCATTAAAAATGAAGTTTCACATGAGAACATGAATTGAAAGAGAAAGTTGCAATGATGGGAGTGGAAGGGGAAATGTTAGAAGATGAGAGTTTTTTTTAAAGATGAGATATTGGGAGGTTACTATTCTTATTTTAAATGTTTTTTTTATAAATATCAATTTAACTAATAATTATGCTTGTGCTACGCACGGGTTAGTTTTTATCATTTATTTAAGAATTTATTTTTTTATAAATGGTTTAGATTCTTAAAATATATCTTATAGTGTTGAATTTATGTATTTTAGTTCTTTTTAACAATATTAATATATATTATATCTATTTTTTCTTTATAAATGGAAATTAGGTTACGTACATTTAATATTATGTTACATGTGCAGAGTTACATTGAATTCCTCTAACAATACCAAAATGTAGATATAAGTGAATGAATGTATTTGTTTTGTGCAAGAAGTTTAATATCAAATGTATATTATATGAACATCAAATAAAATTATTTATATTTTCAATGTTGTCCAAAAATAACTCTTCTTCAGTTTTATAATAATTAAATGCTAGAAGAAAATAAAAATTAAAGAAGTAAAAATACAATAGAATACTTATTTTTAATAAAAATATTTTTATGCAATTATCAATATTTGAAGGGTGTGTATGGATCGAAAAAACAACATATCAAATTTGTCCATGTAATAGAAAAATTTATTATACGGAGTACTCTTTATCAATATAGGAGTAGCTTACATGCTTCCAATGTTAAAGGAGATGCAAATAATTATGTTGTCTTCTTCATTTTGTAAAAATAATATGGTTAATATGATGTAATTGAACTATCTCCTTTGTAACTCTTCCTAAAGTTAACTATATGTTATTATAATTAACAATTATTTTCACAAAACTCAAGATCTATACTCAGAAAAAGAGTATGAAAGTTATTAATTGACAATTCTTCATTTTATAAAAGCAAATATTCATTCCCGATTCAAGACTCTATTTGTATTATACAATGGCAAGCTTATATGAAAATTTACAATACAACCTTAAGATCCCATTAATAATCTACTCCATAAGTAATGGGTTTTAAGTTTTTTCTTCTAATGTTTGTTTTGTACATGTTTATGGTGTTTATTATATATAAATTTGACTTACATCATTTTAAATTTACTTTTTTATTAACATTAGCAAACTACATATGTATAATGTAGGCAAACTAATATGATTATTGCAATTGTAAGATTCATATTTGTGTAAATATACTATCCGATTAACATGCATTGTAGTATTTTGAATTGATTTACTAACAATTAGAGTTATCATTAATTTTTAAACGTATCAAATGGTTTAACATGTATATATATAGATCAAATGTAGGTTTTTTATTGGAAAATATGCATTGTATTATTTTATTTGTTTAAATAACAATTATAATTACCATTTTCGTTCTTTGATATATTAGATGTGATATTAATTATCTAAAAACCTTTCATATGGAATGAACATTTATTGTGAAGTACCTATTCATAATATATATATATATATACTACATGTTGCACAAAACTAATTTTTCAATCTTCTATATTTATTAAATATGCGAATAATAATATTTTCTTTGATGAAGTGTAGTAAATTTTATACTTCATATAATGATTAAAGTGTAATGCATTTTATATTTATCAAATAATTAGTTTTTGTTGTAAAATGGTTGAGAATTGATAATAACATAATTTCTATAATCTAGGCTGAGTTGTATGTATGTCACATGCATTTTATTCATCACAAAATTGAATTCATAGTATATAGTGATGATAATAGTATAGAAATAAAAACTACAAAATACCGAATGTAAAGTATAATATGATAGGGTGTAAAATATATACATCTTTAGACTGTTAAGACAAAGGTAATATACCATAATACTCTTGTTACTTAAATAAACTCAACCATCTAGCTTTACATATAAACTTTTTTAAGTTCTCTCCCTCATCTTTTCTTTCATACAAACGTCTTTATTTTGTACTTTAACGCAATGCCTCATTTATAGAAAGTTTATATGTATACGTAGGAACATCCAATCCAATTCAATTCAATTACTCCTCGATTAATGGTTTCACGGTTACAATTCTATTTAAATGCTTATGTCGATTCATTTCCAAGTAGTTTAAACGAAATGACCGAAATCATTATCGTCATATATTTAGCAACTAATATTCCCAATAGAGTTTTTAAAATTGATCATTAATACAAATCGACTCGTCCATTCTACTAAAATAATACATGTTTTGTTACAATTCTTATAGATATGATATACATGTCCATGCCTTTAACTATGATGTATAATTTCGCATGTTAATGCTTTTATTATACAACACTTCGTATTGTTTATTTTATAGTCTAGTCTAGATAAGTTAAAAGTTGAGAGGGCGTTTCAATTATTGTGAATTTTATACTTCATTGTTTGATATCTTGATAATGTTGACACTAATTTAATAGTCTCATAAATGGACATTCCCGCTTTAAAAAAAGGCCATTGACTCATACAATCAATCGTCGTTCACTCATATAATTGAATAATCGAAATTGTGAATGTGTGTTTTATCTACTTTTATTCCATAGACGTTTACTGTCAATTCAGCCTTTTTCATTTCATGACTATTTATTGTGTGTTATTTGTAAGAGAAAGCAACAATCAAAATTCAAGAGGCCTTGGTGTTTTTCATTCCAATTTCTTATTGCTTGCTTTTTAAATGTGAATTGCAGGCAAGGAAAAATCAGTATAAATATGATCATTAATTAGTAAGTTTTAATGTATATCAGTAAATATTATGATTTATAAAGGAAAAACACTGCGTTGTGCGGCTTGCGCCTACTTGACGTTTAATATTTTTCTCAAAATTTTAATTGACCTTCTATAATTTTAGGTTAAAATTTTCTCAAAATCTCAATTGTTTTTTATTTATTTATTTTTAAAAACCAAATTTTTTATTGAGTTTATTTAATTTTAGGTCAAAGTTTTCTTAAAATCTCAATTGACTTTTTATTTATTTAAAAAATATATATTGCTAAATGTATGAACATTGGTAAATAATTTTACTTAATATGTTTATAGAATTATCAAAATCTTCATTATAATTTCTATACTAAATTTATGAGTTAGAATTCAATGACCTAGAATGCTAACTTTTAAATATAGATAGATAAGGAGTCAAATGTCAGTTTAACAAAAAGTCACTTGGCTCAATTTTTTGTACATTCCTGCCTACTCTTTTAATGTATTAAGAATATTAAAATGTCAAGACGTTTATAAAGTAAATAAGTATAAACCAAAATTCATGGTTCATTTCATCTACACATAAACACACATGTTTTGTATATTTAGGGCTTGTTTGATATGATTCAGGAATCATAATCAGTAATGACATTCCAATTCTTGTAAGTTATCGTTTGGTATGTTATTGGAATAAATCAATGTTAGACATACACTTTGGCTGAGGCTTATTGGGGCGGAAGCTGAAGTAGGGGCTGAATTGGGCTGAAGCTGATTGAAAGAATTTAAGCTGGGGGCTGAATTGAGTTGGTGCTAAAGCTGAATGTAAGAGTCTGAAGCATAAATAACTGTTCGGTATAAATGACTTATTGAAACTTAATTTTACCCAAAAATTACAAATTTGCTCTTATTAAAAAATTTGTATGGGTATCATGTGCAATGCACATGATACATTTATACCAAATTTTAGGGTTGAATCATCTCATCCCCTCATCGTCTTCCTCCAGCAGCTGTGCTTGGCTCCTCATTGAGCCCGTCTGGATCCAGCAGCGAAGGGGGGCTTGGATCCTTGCTCGTCTTCCTCCAGCAGCGGCATCGTCTTCCTCGAGCGTCCTCTTCATCGAACTTTGTCGTTCCAGCCCATTCCAGCCTGTCATCTTCATCGTCCAGCCCGTCGTCCTCTTCACTTTGTCCATCGTCTTCCTCGAGCCCGTCGTCCTCTTCACGCTCCTCTGGTTCGTATTTGCCCAGATATCCTCTTTACGCTCCTCTTTTACTTGGCAATTTTACTGTCGTCATCGTCTTCACTTCGTCCATTGTTTGTATTTGCATCCTTAAACAGTGTACTGTTGTCAATTTGTGAGTATTTGGCAATTAAACAATTTACTGTTTTACTTGGTCTACTGCCTCTGGTTCGTGTATTTGCAATTAAATTTTGTTTGACAATTTGTTTAAACAGACCCTCTGGTTCGTCAATTTGTTTGTCAATTTGCCTTTGGTTCGTGTATTTGCATCCTTAAATTTTACTGTGTCATACAAATTCTTTAATTGTTATACAATTGATAGTGTCATACAAATTCTTTAACTTTTGCTATACAATTGTTAAAAGGTGATTTTATGAAGTATCTTGTGTTATTAGTAGGTGATTGCTAGCATATGTTATGAAGTATATATCATATATGTGTTTAATTTTCGGGGAATGGTATGTTTAAGAGAAATTGCAATTGATTTGGTAAATTGTAATGATTGAGTAGATGACCGGTAGTAGTCAAGCAACTGGAAAGGAGAAGGCATTTATGTGGACCGATAGTTTGTGCGTTAGCTTTTTGACTGCGATAAAAGCGTTTCAATCAAAAAATGGTTATACTACTCCATTCGCTTGGTCCACTATTTTAGCCGAGTTTGAGAAAGTAACGGGAAAGCATGTTGAAGTAAAAGTCGCGAAGAACAAGTTTACCCATCTAAAAAAAATGGAGTTCGTGGAACCACTTAAGGCATAGGATCACCGGTGCAGGGTGGGACCATGAGACTGGATTGATCACCGCTGACGATGCATGGTGGGAACTCCAAAATGGGGTACGTATTTGAATCACGTAGTTTATATTATACTTAATAGCATTTTTAAGGTATTTATTAATTGTACTCATTTATCTTTTATAGGAGGAGTTTTATCAGTTTAGAAAGAAAGCGCCATCTCTTGAGATAAGTGACTTGTGGGATGACGTTTTTTGCCAAATTGCTGCAACTGGTAAGCATGTTGTAGCACCGTCTATGGATCTTGATTCTGTTCCAGGCTCTACAGTCCAAGGTGATGAAGGGAACGGGAAATACAACGATGAAATGAACTCAGATGATTCATTAGACCGACAACTTGAGATGGATGCAATGCTGGACAACACCCAACCATCCGAGCAGGCGATACCATTATCCAAGGGAAAGAGCACGACCACGGAATCCCAAAATGCAAACAAGAGACGTAGAAAGTTAGGACCAGCAGCTGCCGCATACCAAGAGAATCTGGCATTGGTTGGGGAAACTAGTAAGCAGATGTTGTCTCTTATGAAGGGTGATTTGGGAAGTTCAAACTCTGTTAATCAGAAGTCGGAATTTAAGGATGCGTTTCAGGAGCTGATGAGGCTAGTTACTGATGGTCTACTGCAGCACCAATCGCTGGTCTGGTGCTATGCAGTTACTGAGATATCAAAGGACGAGAGGCGACAAATATTCATGATTATTGAAGATGATGCTGATAAGGTTGCATGGTTGCAACATGAGTATGACATGATGAGGCTTCAGTTGGCGAAATGATTCGGGTGTTGGTTTAGGGTTTGTCTTGCTTGTTTAAAACTTTGGTGTTTGTTGCTTGTCTTGTTGGTTTAGGATTTGGGGTCCTTGTTTAAAATTTTGGTTTGTGTTGCGTGTCTTGTTGGTTTAGGCTTTGTCCTTCTTGACTAAATTCGACATGTATTGTGTGACTTTATAATTTATTGTTCATTGTTATGTGTGAGTTTTAATCAAGTTTCTTTTAATACTCGTTAATTGTTACAGTCATGGATGATGGTGTTACAGTCATGGATGATGATGTTACAGTCATGGATGATGATGTTACAGTCATGGATGATGATGAACAAAAAAAGATACGTGAGATAAGGAGAATGGAGGAGATACGAAGTGGGGCCCTCGACTCCAGCTGTTGTTAGAGACACATATACGACTTGCTGATGCTTACCACATGAGGTTTGTCCACAAAATTCCTTGTTTTAATTCGGAATTCACGGGATATATGTGGATGAGAGAAATAATAGACTCACCGTCAGATGTACGTTGTATGAATGCATTTCGAATGGAGAAACATGTCTTCCTTGTTTTGTGTTATGAGTTGGAGGCCAATTATGGGCTAATGCCTTCAAAGAATATGACTATCCTAGAAAAGGTAGGGATTTTTTTCTCCATCATTGCACAAGCTATGGCCTACAGAACTGTATGTGAGCGATTTCAGAGATCCTTGGACACGATTAGTAAGATCTTTCACCAGGTACTTGAGTCGCTAGTTGGGAGGAAAAACAAGTACAACGGGTTTGTGAGGACTCTTTTAGAACCTCGTGATAGGAATTTTACAACAGTTCTCCACAAAATTCTATCACAGGAGAGATACAAAATTTTCGAGGTATTACATTGACAAGTACATGACTCTCTTTACTTTGATAAAGTATGTTACGCTCTGTAGTTTGATATTACTCAATTTTCTATACAGGGGGCTATTGGATGTATTGATGGGGTCCACATGGACGCGACAATACCTGAGGCAGAACAAATCCCTTATTTTGGACGAAAGAAATATTGCTCCTTCAACGTAATGGTTGTGTGCGACTTTGACATGTATTTCACGTTTATTTCTGCTGGATGGGAAGGGAGCTGTCATGATGCGCGTGTATTCGACCATGCAGTGAAAAGTCTAGCTTTGAACTTCCCGCATCCTCCCCCAGGTAACCGTACATTGCATGCATGATCATTGTCTCGCCAACTTTGGTGTTACTTTATTTTAAACGTGATACAATGAACAGGCAGGTATTATTTAGTGGACAAGGGTTACCCAGACAGACGAGGATACATGGTACCATATTCGAAAGTTAACTACCACAAATCACAATTCGGGAGAGAGGCCCCGAAAAATCAAAGGAAAGGGTTTAACCGCGTCCATTCTTCACTGAGAACCACCATAGAGCGTTGCTTTGGCGTCCTTAAGAAGAGATGGAGGATTCTAAAGAGTATGCCGTCCTTTAAAATTGCCGACCAAATTGATGTGATAATTGTGTGTTTTGGGATGCACAACTTTATACTGAAGAACAAACTGAATGATTCATATTTTGACAACGATGAGGAGGAAACCGAATATAGGGGGCGAGAAAATGAAGGTGAAGACAATGATCCAGAAGGCATGAGTGACGTTCGCAACGCAATCGCAGCGGAAATTTGGAATCATAGGAGAACATGGTTGTACTAGCTACATTATTGCGTCCTTGTAGGGTAGTGTTTGTTATAAGTAACAACGTTACTATTTTGGATAAAAAAACCTATCATTTTGGATATTAATGTGATGTGACCTTGCTATGAAGAAGGTCTCAAGTCCCGGATGAGATCGTAATGAATCCGTAGTGGGGCGAAGCAACTCCTTGGATAGGCGTCTGCGATTGATGGAGATTGCAAGACGACGGCGAGGCGGAAGCGATTGCGGAAGCGATAGAAATTTGAGGGGATGGCCGTAGGGGTGAAGGGTGTTCACGGCCAGTATAGGGCTGGAAAAGATGGAGATTTGGAAGCGGGATGGATGAAGGGAGCACGCTCGACCTAGATCTAAAGGATTTGATGTGAGAATGACGAAGGAGCAAGCTCAACTAGGTGATTCAAGGTGACGTTGAAGGAGCTTTAATGGAGGTTTTCTCTCAACATAAAAGTATAATTTTCAACGTAGGAGGGAAAGGAGGCTACAAAGCTAGGTTAAGTAAAAGGAAGACTCTTCCTTTTCCTTAACCAAAAAGATTAAAAATAAAACAAATAAAACTCTAAAAATAACTCTAAGGGGGCTGGTCATTCTAAGTATAGAAATGACCTCCTAAACTCCCTTAAAAATGCTGAAAATAATAATAAATAATATCCGGACTAAAAACTAAAAATGTCATAAATCAGAAATATTGATAACTAGGCGAATAGCGATCAATATCTCTAATCTGTGAGATCCGGGATCTCTGCAGACTGTGTAGACGTCCCAACTGTCACTAAACTCAGAATGGATCCCTCATCTGTAGTTGGACGTCCATGACCTGCTACGAGTCTGGTCACCAGTGATTGAGTCGCAGCTTGAATAGCTTTGGCTCGTGCTCTAGTAATGGGACCTGAGGACCTAAGACTCATAGCCTCCTCCTCGTCTGCAGCTGTCATGGTAGGCGAGGTCACATCATCCTCCCCCACTTGAGTGTGAAGCGTCCCCGCTTTACCCTCATCATACTCTGGCTCCACGTACGGTGAAAGATCAGCAACATTGAAGGTCGGGTGAACACCATACTTGTCTGGGAGCTCTAGCTGGTAGGCGTTGTCATTGATGGTCTTGACAACACGGAATGGTCCATCACCCCTTTGGTCGAGCTTAGACTTGCGGTTGGAGGGAAAACGCTCCTTTCGCAAGTGAAGCCAAACCAAGTCGCCAGGAGCAAAGACAATCCTACGTCGTCCTTTGTTCTTCTGGGCCGCATACTGTGCTGCTCTGCACTCCAGCTGGTTGCGCATCCGAGTGTGCAGTTCCTTGATGTGATCGGACAATCTATCAGTTGTGGTGCTGTCTGTATCCTTCCGAGGATAGGGAGTCAAGTCCAGCGGCGTCAGCGGGTTCCGTCCATATACAACTTCGAACGGGGTCAGTTTAGTCGCGCTGTGCCTGGACCTGTTATAAGAAAACTCCACAGTAGACAGTAAGTCCTCCCACCTGCGCGGGTTACTCTTCAGAACCGTCCGAAGGAGGGCTCCAAGAGTGCGGTTGGTCACCTCTGTCTGACCATCCGTCTGTGGGTGGTAGCTCGTAGAAAATAGGAGTTTAGTACCGAGCTTACCCCACAAGGTTCTCCAAAAATGGCCGACGAACTTGGTGTCCCGATCACTAACAATAGTGCGCGGAATACCGTGCAGTCTCACGACATTGTCGAAGAACAGAGTAGCAACGTCCGTGGCGTTACTAGTGTTCTTACATGCAATGAAGTGTGCCATCTTAAAGAACCTGTCTATGACCACAAATATAGAATCTCTACCACGCCGAGACATAGGCAACCCAGTGATAAAATCCATGGAAAGATCTTCCCACGGGCCAACGGGAATCGGCAGAGGCGTGTAGAGACCATGCGGACTAGACATGGCCTTAGCTTTTTGGCATGTCACACAACTCTGACAATACTTCGTAACATTGTTGGCCATCTTAGGCCAGAAGAAGTGCTCGCGAAGTGATGCCAGCGTCTTAGACACGCCAAAGTGACCACGACTATGTGCTTCCTCAATCAGCAAATTTCTGACAGAGGATTAAGGGATGCAAAGCTTCCCACCTTTGTACAGAAATCCGTCATCAAGGAAATACGTAGCATGTTCACGGCCAGTGGATTTACATTGCTTAAAGAATGTAGAAAAGAAAGGATCAACATCATAAAGATCCTTGAGCAATGCAAACCCAAATAACTGAGACTGAAGCTGAGTAATGAGGACGTACCTGCGAGAAAGGGCGTCGGCTACCACATTCTCCTTACCTTTCTTGTGCACAATGAGATATGGGAACGTCTCCATGAACTCAACCCAGCGAGCGTGGCGTCTGCTAAGAGTCGTCTGGCTGCGCAGATAACTAAGAGCTGCATGATCTGAGTGAATCACAAACTCTGTAGGCCACAAATAGTGTTGCCACGTCTTCAGAACCCGAATCAGTGCATACAACTCTTTGTCATACGTCGAGTAGTTCAGCTGTGCACCTGACAACTTCTCTGAAAAGTAGGCAATCGGCCTCTTCTCCTGCAGTAAGACACCTCCGATGCCGAAATCAGAAGCGTCGCATTCCACCTCGAACCGATGGGTGAAGTCAGGAAGCTGCAGCAGCGGCGCGCGGCACAAGGCATCCTTCAGAGCGGCAAAAGCAGCATCATGCCGTGGAAGCCAAGTGATAGACGCGGCCTTCTTGGTCAGCTCGTGTAATGGGGCGGCTATAGTGCTGAAATCACGAACAAACCGTCGATAAAAACCAGCCAAACCCAAAAACGAATGTACCTGAGTAGGAGTAGCTGGCGTCGGCCACTCCTGGATAGCGCGGATCTTTTCTGCATCCACCTGCAAGCCGTCCTTACTGATGACGAAACCTAGGAAGTTTGTAGAAGGAGAACAAAATACACACTTGCCAAGATTGGCGTATAAGCTCTCTACTCTCAAACACTCTAAAACAAGGCGAAGATGCTCAACATGGTCATCTAAAGTCCTAGAGTAAATAAGAATATCATCAAAATAGACAACTACAAACTTACCCAGAAAAGCTCTCAAGACATGGTTCATCAGTCTCGTGAACGTAGAAGGAGCATTGGTCAGTCCAAATGGCATGACGAGCCACTCATACAGACCATACTTCGTCTTGAAAACAGTCTTCCACTCGTCCCCCTCCTTCATGCGAATCTGATGATAGCCGCTCTTCAGATCAATCTTGCTGAAGAACTGCACTCCATGTAGCTAGTCAAGCATGTCGTCGAGGCGAGGAATGGGATGTCTGTATTTGACGGTGATCTGGTTGATGGCACGGTAATCCACGCACATCCTCCAAGAACCGTCCTTCTTAGGCACCAATATGACGGGAACAGCGCACGGGCTAAGAGACTCGCGCACATACCCCTTCTCCAATAGTTCCTGCACCTGCTTTTGCAACTCTTTTGTTTTCTCTGGAGAAGTTCTGTAGGCAGCTCGGTTGGGAAGAGTAGCTCCCGGAACAAAATCGATCTGGTGCTCAATGCCACGAAGTGGTGGAAGACCATCTGGCAACTCGTCCGGCAGCACATCCTGAAACTCCTGCAAAACAGACAAAATACAAGAGGGGAGTGCGGACTCTGAAACAGGTAGGGCAGTAGGAAGAGCAATGAGTAGGAAACAGGGAGACTTGCCTTGGATGACGTCGGAAACCTTCTGGCGTCGCGCCAAGAGAAGTCGCTGCTCACAATTGCCTTTCAGCACAGAACTACCTTTTCCACCCTTCTGATGATGGACTCCAGAAGGTACCTGTTGACCATTACCACTACAGTGAGGAAATTTAAGACTAATGGGCTGGTCACTTACCTGTCCTGAGTTGCCCTGGGTATCCGAAGAAGATGCTGCAGGAAGTTGTAGGGAACTCGGCTGGAAGGCTGTAGGGGACTCTGGAGGGGGTTTTCCTGCGTCCTTTGCAACCTGTATAGCCTTGTTTCTCTGTCTAATAGCATGGTCCTGTAAAATCTCATTTGGAGTCATAGGTAAGAGCGTCACGCGCTTGCCATGGTGAGTGAACATGTAACTGTTCAAAAACCCATCATGGAAGACGCGACGATCAAATAGCCAAGGACGCCCTAACAGAATATGGGTGGCATCCATGGCGGTAACATCGCACAAAACAGTGTCTGTATATGGTCCTATGGAAAAAGTAACAGGACACTGTAAAGAAACATTGTTACCTGGTTGGTCTGAAATCCACTGCAGACCGTAGGGCTGAGGATGTGGTTGCGTCTGAAGATTGAAGTCGCAGATGACTCTCTCGTTTATAATGTTGCAGCATGACCCTCCATCTATTATCAGACTCAGCGACGCATTCTTCATATGATACCGAGAATGAAATAGATTCTCCCTTTGGTCAAGCGGACCTCCTTCCTTGACGCTGAGGACGCGTCTGGTGACCAAGGCATAATGCATGACGTCTGTATCATGGTCGCTCGGCCTGATCACCTCATCAGTCAGCTGTGCAGACTCCTCTGGGTCGTTCTCCTCTTCATCCGAGAGACTCTCGTAGTCTTTAGTTTGGGCGGAGTAGAGGACACGCTTCAGATTAGGGCAGTCCTTCTGATAGTGTCCTCGTCCACCACATTTGTAACACTCTCGATCACTAGAACGATCTATACGGCTTGTCTCAGCAGAGGTCGATGGCTGTCGGCGCGCAGAAGTAGGGGGCGCCGGCCGCGACGTCGTAGAAGACGCAATACCTGTACGATCCTGTCGAGGCACAGAACTAGAAGAAGAGTTAGTGCGATAAGAATTGACAGGGTTTGAGGTATACCTTGGTGAGGGAGAAGACGAAGACTGCCAAGGCTGCTGTCGACGTCTTTGTGCCTGAAGATAGAGCTTCTGCGCAGTATGTACCACGTTGTTGAGGTCTCGGATTGGCAGAACGTCAACCTGATCCATGTACGGCTGTGACAAACCCGTTACAAAACGTGTACGTAGAGTAGAGGGAGTAACACTTACCCCGGCCTTCAAGTACATGTCTTCTAAGCGAGCAAAGAACTCCTGTGGCGTATCACGACCCTGAGTAGCAAGTGCAATGGCTGTCTTCATATCCTCTCGGTATGTCGTCGGCACGTACTTGCGCGTCATGAGTGCCACTAGTTGTTGCCACTCTGTCACAGGTGGCCACCCCATGCGTGCCTGCTGTTGGACCAGTCGGTTGGACCAGTCGGTTCCACCGGGTGCGCGCTGCTCCTTGGAAATGCAAGGTGACGATCTCCACATTCGCATGCTCCTCATATTGATAGTGTTGAAGAACATGGCAGGTACTCTGCAACCAATCTATGAAAGTAGAAGGATCATAAGTACCAAGGAAGGGTTCGATTTTCACCTTAATTTCTTGGCGATACGTAGCTGGGGGTGGGTATCACTGTTGGGCTGCAGCGGGAGCATAGAAATTCTGCTGTGGAAGACCATGCCGCTGCTGTCCAACTGGTAGTTGTTGCCGTCGCTGCGCTCGTGGAGGACCGGCAACCCGCTGCTGCTGATATTGCTGTGGATGACCCTGTGCAGCGTAATAAGCAGCCTGATTCTGTGGCTGCTGTGGAGGAGGAACCCAACCTGTACGATAAAACTGCTGCTCTGGTGGGTCCTGTAGGGGTGGGTGATAACCTGTAGAAAACCCATAGGCCCCTTCTTCCTCATCCTCAAGGTCAAATTCCTTGAACCCTTCATCTGAATCTGACTCAACAGGAGAAACAATACTCTGATGGTCAGCAAAAGAATGGACATTGAAGGTTTCAGAATTTACCTGGTGTCGACTTGGACGAGCTGTGGAGGGTTTCCCGTATCCTGTCCGTCATTGGAGTTCACCATTATCCCGAAAAGACAACAGAAACCCCAACAGAGCAAAGGAAAAACAAAAACAAAGCAATAGAAACGAAAGAGAAGTCAAACTACCAAGATATCACAACTGAAAGCAAGGCTGATATGGCCGTGAGGGCGGGAAGGCTAAGGATAATCACACAACAATCACAAAATGCAGCGATAACTCAACAAACAAATTGTAGATATAAATTGCAGAAATATAAGCCTAGATTTGCCAACAAGACTATAACAACCAAGACAGTGAGAGAGAGAGAGGAAATGGTAAATGAATCAATAACGATAGGGCAACGATTACCTTATTTTGGCTTTGCGCACCCTATATCTCTTCACCGTTGCCACCTAAGTTCGGCTTTTCTCACAAAAAGCTCCTGCACTCTAATACCCCTACAGAAACCTCAACTGCTGTCGCCAGGATATAACGGTAGGCACAGAACTTAATCCGGCGTGAACCTAGACGTCCCGGCTAAGCAGCTGCAAACTAACAAAAGCGGATAACTCACGCCAAAGTCAGAAGGATAACTGTAAAAAGTGAATGCAGAAACCGACACAAAAAGGAAAAATAAAAATAAAAGGACTCAGATCCCTGCAATCTAATACCCCTACAGTAACCTCAACTGCTGTCGCCAGGATATAACGGTAGGCACAGAAATTAATCCGGCGTGAACCTAGGCGTCCCGGCTAAGCAGCTGTAAACTAACAAAAGTGGATAACTCACACCAAAGTCAGAAGGATAACTGTAAAAAGCGAATGCAGAAATCGACACAAAAAGAAAGAAAGAAAAAATTAAAATACCAAAGACCTTCCGTAGGCTGCAAATTTCGGAACCCACGAAAAGAACCCGGATCAGAGATGGCCGTGCTCGTTGCGCTGGGCGGGGGGCTTTTAACCCGGATCAGAGGCACCTGGGATATAAAGGGGCGTCTGCTGGGCGCGCGCGCGGGGCTTGCTGGGCGCCGACACTGCGTGTGTCTTGGCTTGGAGGCGCCGACGCTGCTGCTTGTGTGGCGCCGAAGGCCAAGTGCCTTAACCACTTTCCCTAAATACTAGGGTTTGATTGCCTTGATTTTTTTTTTGATTGATAATTTTTTGGCAATTCTTCAGATCTGGCTTTTTCTACAAGGAAAGATCTCAGCCTTTTTTTTTTTTTGAATTAGAGAAATTGCAACAAGAACTCAAGAACCCTAATCTTCAAGAATTTCAGCCTCCTTGCGCAGATCGGTATTCAAAAAATTTTAAAAAAAATATTCTATACACCAACACACTCAATTGATTCAAGTTGGAAAGAAGGAGATCAAAGAAAACGCAGATTAATGGCAAAAAGGTCAAGTACATCAATTCAACCTATATACATGCAAATCTAGATCTATAATTCAATCACCAAATTACCAACACAAAGAGCAATTGTTGTGTGTAGGGGACAAGGTAAGAACACTAAAATTGAAGCAAATATATTTTTGAAGCAGATTTACACCAAAAACGAGTTTTCAATGCAAATCTACAATGTTTTTTTGATGAAAATAATTCGGCCTTCAAGAGATTATTTTTTTTGAAATTTTCGACTTTAATAATATAGATCTGAATAATATTAATCGGAATTATCACGAAAAATACAGGAAAAAAAATTTTGGAATTTTTTTGACACGAAAATAAGGTTGTGATAAGCAAGGAATCGATTCGACTTACAGATTCGAAGGCTCTGATGCCAGTTGATGTGACCTTGCTATGAAGAAGGTCTCAAGTCCCGGATGAGATCGTGATGAATCTGTAGTGGGGCGAAGCAACTCCTTGGATAGGCGTCTGCGATTGATGGAGATTGCAAGACGACGGCGAGGCGGAAGCGATTGCGGAAGCGATAGAAATTTGAGGGGATGGCCATAGGGGTGAAGGGTGTTCACGGCCAGTATAGGGCTGGAAAAGATGGAGATTTGGAAGCGGGATAGATGAAGGGAGCACGCTCGACCTAGATCTAAAGGATTTGATGTGAGAATGACGAAGGAGCAAGCTCAACTAGGTGATTCAAGGTGACGTTAAAGGAGCTTCAATGAAGGTTTTCTCTCAACATAAAAGTATAATTTTCAACGTAGGAGGGAAATGAGGCTACAAAGCTAGGTTAAGTAAAATGAAGACTCTTCCTTTTGCCTTAACCAAAAAGATTAAAAATAAAACAAATAAAACTCTAAAAATAACTCTAAGGGGGCTGGTCATTCTAAGTATAGAAATGACCTCCTAAACTCCCTTAAAAATGCTGAAAATAATAATAAATAATATCCGGACTAAAAACTAAAAATGTCATAAATCAGAAATATTGATAACTAGGTGAATAGCGATCAATATCTCTAATCTGTGAGATCCGGGATCTCTGCAGACTGTGTAGACGTCCCGACTGTCACTAAACTCAGAATGGATCCCTCATCTGTAGTTGGACGTCCATGACCTGCTACGAGTCTGGTCACCAGTGATTGAGTCACAGCTTGAATAGCTTTGGCTCATGCTCTAGTAATGAGACCTAAGGACCTAAGACTCATAGCCTCCTCCTCGTCTGCAGCTGTCATGGTAGGCGAGGTCACATCATAATGGGATCATTGATCCTCAGTAAACCGGCTCACTGATTTCCTAAGTTCATAATTGGACATTATTGAATGCTTGAACTAACTATATGCTGAGACCAAGTAAACCGGCTCACTGATTTCCTAATATTTTTTACGTAACTTAAGGCTTCATCAAGTAAACCGGCTCGACCAAGCATGTCAACCATACAAACGTGATAACGAACAGTGTAGTACGAAGGTAGTAACGAAGTTACCAAACCACACATATCATACAAGTACATACCCTTAAATAGGTCCGAATTCACTACAACTGGAGACATATCCCTGCAAGCCGAGAAGGTAGATAACGAACAATCTGTGAAACAGTGTCATCATGATTACGCTAATCATGTTCTTAGGAAACAACGCCCTAAATACCGATTGCAAACGAAGTGGAAAAACACACATGTAGTACGAAGGTAGATAACGAACAACAATAGAGGAGAGCACATTAATATCCAAAGACTCGTGCACACAGGTCTTTGGTGAGAGGAGATAAGGGGTGGTTGCGGAACCTTTTGTAACTCTCGTCGATCTACAGCAAAACACAACACCTAGAATGAATGAGGTATGTAGTATGAAAACAAAAGTTCATAAGAACATAAATACCGATTTTCCTAAACTCACCGCAATCTTTGATTCCCACCAGGCAGCATCCCCCAAGACGGCCCCAGTTACGGGGTCACATTCAACATCACCACTTGATTCGAATCGGTGCCATAAGTAACAATTCTTCTTGAGGACGTTGAACTGGTTCTTCACCAACTTTACCGTAATGGCTCTTTCAGTAGAGCCCTGTACACGTTCGGCTATAGAATGAAAGCATAGGGCACCGCAACGACCCCATTGATCCTGCCAAGTACCAATTGCCTCTAGCAATGCTTCTGATTCCGCAACGGTCCAAGATCTACGCGACATACTACATATAACCGAAAATACAATCAAGGTATACAATAATTCCTAAGTCCAACACATACAAAAAAAAACTAAAAAACATGCAATCAAATTCTATATATATAGAGGGATAAATAGTATTACTCATCTGAGGCTAAAAATACAATGAAGATAGATTGTATGGGTTTGTCTTTCTTTTTCCTTTCCCTGCTACTGGTTCCTGGGTTTATATATATATAGAGGGATAAATAATATTATACTATTTTGAATGACACTTAAGGCATAATATTACTCACGTGAACTCTAGATTTTGCCACAGTTTCCCGCAGTTCTTCCAGGCTCTACAGTTCATGAAGGCTAATGGTCACTCACGTGAAGCCTTTGTACTGGTATTTCCTGGAAATGATTGGCCTTGAATCAAACAAACAACCATTTGGCCTTGAATCAAACAAGCATATCCTGGAGAAAGCATAGGCAACCATTTTGGCCTTGAATCAAACAAGCATAATTGGTGTTTCCTGGAGAAAGCATAGGCAACCATTTATACGAAAGGCTAATTGGTGTTTCCTGGAGAAAGCATAGGCAACCATTTGTCCTTGAATCAAACAAGCATATCCATGTGGCCTTGAATCAAAGCATAGGCAACCATTTGGCCTTGAATCAAACAAACAACCATATAAATGCCTTGAATGAAACAAGCATATTCACTGATCAAAGGTCCCAGACTCCCAGAATCAAACAAGCATATAAATGCCTTGAATCAAACAAACATGTAATACATATCCCTGCAAAGTCAAGCCAGCGATTGTGAATCATGACAACACCCATACAATACGACAAAACACATCCCTGCAATTTGATTCATAGTAATAATTCAAGTTCGAGCCTACATTCATCCAATTTCAAACCCATACAATACAAATGTATGTATGCATATTAACAAAATAAACACCCACAGTAACTGACAATTGCTAGGTGATTCATGCACACATCATTACTAGTAAGTTACGAAGTTTCGACATCTCAATACTACATAACAATCATTTCATGGATTAGACGACCCACGACAACAAAGACCATAGCAAATATGATGACCCAACCCAAGTATTTGAACCTCTACCTTGCACTGTCACGTTCTAATGCCACTTGAACGTATGCATTCGATAATTCACTTACTCGTTCGGTAAGTTCTTGGTTGTTCATATCCAATTGTTGAACTTGATTGGTGAGCTCGGCAGATCGATCTTCAACTCTAACGTGTTCCCTGTCATCTTCCTCACTAATATAAAACCTAAGCTCCCTTGCAATTTGTTGAAACATCAGTGCCCTAGGCTCTGTTTCGTCGACCCCATAGATAGAGTCATCAAACCTAGTAATGTCATACGACTTAAAAAAAAATCAGACAATGCTTCCCTCTATATATATAGAATTTGATTTCACAATAGAAAATCATGACAAACAGAAAATCAAGTCAATTACCTCGAAATAAGGATCGAGCCACACCGACTCGTCGCTATAATCAGACAATGCTTCCCTTACAAAGCTAGGAAGTTCGTCGTAGCCATCGTTATCTCCTTCACTAGACATTACGGGCTACGAAAGGCAAAGAAAATAAATCATATAGCATTCAATTTGTATACAAGTGAACTACAAAATTGAAAAAATGATTATCATAATTTGTATACATCAGCAATTCCAGTAGCATGTTTTAGCAGTCAAGCACATGGAAATCAAAGAGAGGAAGCAAGCGAGGGTGAACCAGAAATCAAACATGATTATCATATTCCTTCAAGAATACCTATGTTTCAGCATCCCAAATTTTTATTTTAGCAGTCAAGCACATGGAACACAGAAGTAGATTGATTTTGAAAAAATAATAATGGCATTATTCAATAGACTTGATTTTCAGAGAGCAATAAAATACTTGGCAATTCCAGTAGCAGGGGTGGTAATCAGCATGCTTGCTTTCATTGTTTTATGGTGCAATTTTACACAATATAATCCAAGAACAAGAGGTTAAACCCTATTCAGTTCCAGGATCTTTTCATCTCACATTTTAAACTGCCTTAAGGAAGCTTTACATATACAGAAGAAAGCTTACTTTGCCTTTCACTATAGGTATGTTCCTAATAATTTCTCAACTAACTTCCCTAAGTTTTGCAACTACCTTTACATTGTAAGAACTAAGAAAATAAATTATTCATAGCAAATGTGCGATAAATAATATGATAATGAAAATTGACTAGGATAAATTAATTCTACAAAAAGGAAGAACAAAAATCTGACTTCAAGACATGTGTTATATAAATCATACATTAGGAGGCAGGATACTACTAACAAACTAGAAGATTCTTCACAGCCTTCTCTTCGTTTTAAACAAAATTAGGACTGGATCCTCATATTATGATGCATAGAAAGCCTTTTAAGGTTCCTGGATTATTTCAGAAGTAGTATTAATTGTATATTTGTATATAATCATCACATACCGATTTTCAGAGAGCAAACAAGCCTTTTAAGTAGAAGTCTGCATTTGATTTCAATTGATTAATCATTTGATCAAATATTTTGAATTTGGGGCAATAATCTGGGACATGGGCAGTAGCAGATTTAAGATTCCTTGACTGCTATGCCTACCAACCTCAACCCAAGCATCTAACAATACCAGGCCAAAATTCAACAACACAGGACTGTGCAGTATTGAATGGCAAACATTCAAACCTGTTAATGCAAAGACTATAAGTGAAGAGAGCAAAGACGAATTGATTTTCTAGGGTTTGTAAGATCTGCGAAGAAGAGTTACGCAAAGACGAATTGATTTTCTAGGGTTTGTAAGATCTCCAATATTTTCTAGGGTTTGTAAGATCTGCGAAGAAGAAGCTTTGAATAATAGATTTGCGAAGAAGACGCTGCAAATCCGTAAAGAAGAAGCTTTGAATAAGAGATTTGCGAAGAAGAATTTGCAGATCCGCAAAGAAGAGAGTGAAGAGAGGGAAGAAGAATACTTACAGATCTTCTGTGCGAGCTTCGATGTCGGGTTATGCAAGCTTCCAGATCTTGCAGCAAAGAAGATGGCAGCTCTCGAAGAAGACGACAACTCTCGAATCTCGGTTGGCGATGAAGAGAACGAAGAAGATGGCTCTCGCTCGGGGGCAATATGGAAATAATTTTCGTAAGACTCGACCCATAAGTTCCATAAGCTGCCGGATGAGGCTGAAGAATTTGGGGTGATTTCAGTCCCCATAAGCCTCCATAAGTCCCCCATAAGCTTCTTGAATACCGAACGGGCAAATGAGGAAGATGATGCTCCGTGTCTGATTTTAGAAAATAAGACCCGTAAGTCTTCAATATCAGACGCGCCGAACGGGCCCTTTATCAACATAAGATTGCTTAAACCTATCAAATGAGCCAGGTTTTCGGGTCGTTGATTTTCGGGCTGATTGGATCGGATCATATGCGAGTTTGACTCGGATTCGGGTTGACACAACGTGTTCAAAGTGTCCATTTTTATGATTATTACAACATTTATCAAAATTAATAAGAAAGTAATTAAAAATAATTAATATTATATAATTAATTAACATAATATACTATAATATATAATATAAATGAGTTAATATATATATATGAAATAACGGGCCCCTCAAGTATCAGTCGAGTTTGGGTCTTTTGAGTTCGAGTCGAGTTCGAGTCTGTCGTGTTCGGGTCTTTCTTGACCCAGTGATTTATGGGTTGGGTCTCGGCCCTAGAACTCGGGTCATGTTTTCCCATAGATCGATTTTTTACATTTCTAGTTATAATGGATAATACATTAACATTTTTGATGGAATTAAATGATTCATTAAGCTTGGAATCACCCATTTCTTGAAATGAAATCCATTTTCATTCATATCCATATCAAACACAATTCTAGAAATCAATCATTCACATCATCATTCCTTGAAATTAGGAATGAGAATCAAACGAGCCCTTATTATACTTTAAAATAGAATGTATTTTATTGGGTTGTTTTAAGCTAAAAAATAAAATATATTTTGAAGCTTAAAACAAAGGTCCATCAAATTAAATATATTTATAATATATAATATTTTATTACTTTTAAATTTGGGTAATTTCCTATTAAAAAATAAAAAATATGAAAATTATTCTAAATGATTTATACTATTTTAAGATTTGAATTTAAAATACATAATCAAAAATACTCTACATTGTTATAATTTGTCGCATATGAAAAAGCAGATAATATCTTTAAAGGAAGTGTCCTGTGAGAATGATTTTAATATATAAAATGAGAATATGTCATAACTATTGGATAGAAAAAACCAAAGATTAATATTAAACTTTCATGAAAAATTCATATACCATGTACATGATGATTTTATTTGGAGATTTTGACTAGTGAACATAACTAATTAAATCAGTCACCGACTGTATATACTAAAACTCTATGTCGATCTTAATTGATCATTGATAGTCAATACTAAAACTCATTTTTGAGAATCCCTCAAAATCCGATTTCCACACACATTTCTCCCAGGTTTTCGTTTTCTTTCTTCTGGGCCGTTTTTGGATATCCGTCGGATCCGGGTGAAAATGCCTTCTCCTTGTGACTCCATTGTTCACGCCTTATAAATACGCTCCAGAACTTCCAGCCTTCCCCTTCCCATTTCCCAAATACAGACACAGAGCCTCCCTTCCCTGCACATGAGCCTCCTCTAGTGTGCGCAGTGATCGAAAAGCTTCATCCAATCACAAAAGCGTGTGCTCCACTTTCCCTCTCCCTTAGGGTTTGTTTAACCAAAATAAATAAAATCTACGAGAGCGAATCGGAGAAGGTTTTCCAATTCGCCGGCGATGGACACCTACGCTCTTCATCTGGTCATGGCGGCGCTCGTCGGAGCCTCCGTCGTCGCCGTCTGCGATTTAGTCATGCACCGGAAGATGTTCTCCGACTTGCTTGAGTTCGCTAAGGCCAGGGAGCGAGAGTCTCAGATGGACAAGGAAGACTCTGCCGATGACGAGGTGTCTCCGCGGCATTCCAGGCCAGTCTCCGATAGGCGCCGTATCCATGCCGGTGGACGCAGCGGCGAAGCACGGAGGAACAGTATGGCTGGTTATCGTCGGGTATCATCGTCGTTGCCTGACGTTACGACTATTTACCGCGATGTTTATGGCGGCGAAGGAGTGGCGGAAGTGAGACGAAATGGTCCAATGCTTTCCGCTGAAGGGATTCCGATCGGGTTGCCGCCGCTGCACACGGTTAGTCAAGGTATGCTTTTGCTGGAGATTTTTGGCTGCAATATCAACCTTTGACCGGGATTCTTGTTGAGCATTGCTACTTGATTTATTTAATTTGGCTCATGATAGAAGCGGAATTTATTATGCCAATCGGTGATAGGTTCCTTACCAGTGGCAAGCAAAAATAGGAGCTATCCAGTCCTTAAAAATTAGGGTTGGGGAGAGCGATTCGAAGGCTCAAATTGCCCCTTTTTGCAGGATTTGAGCCTTTGTACTGATTAATATGGATTTGACTCTTTGGTGGAAAAAGGGGTGGGCGATTACTTAGAGCAGATGCTTTCTAATTGAACGGACTTTGGGTTTTATGCTTTCTTCTTCTTTGACATCACCATATCCCTGATCGTGTTAGTCTTATATAATTGAAGAGATCAATAATCATCTAAGTATCTAACTGAAGCAGTCTAGAAAATAAGTAGTCTAGCATGTACTTTAACTCCCATTGTACAATGTTTTTAGTTCGGATGTATATTGGAATTTATTAACTTTTATGTTTACAGTATGCTCTCCTAGATTTACTGTACACTAAATTAGTTCCTGAGTGCATCACACTGACAAAGATGAACTCTGAATTTTTTGTTTTATTTTCATTTAATTCTTTTCCTTTTGTGTTTTCATTTCATTTGTATATTTAACCTTGAGTGGAATAACTTTATAGGAAAATCTGGCAACCATGCAAATTCAAATATCAGAGCTGTTAATCTAATTAGACCGACATCTCCAAGGTCACCTGGTGCAAGTGCATTTGGGAGTATAGAGGGATCTGATGATGATGAAGACATCTTGACAGAAAGTTCTAAACTTGATGATACATATATGGACTCTAATGGACATGTTGTAAGTTCATTCGCAATCATTTTCGTTTTTCAATAGGTTTTTCTATCCACTTAAATTTGAACGTTTCAAAAACCAGGAAATCCCAGAAGAAAATGTGAATGGTGAACAAATGTCTCATGCTTCTACAAGCATGATTCGTTCACATAGTGTATCTGGTGACTTGCATGGTGCTCAGCCTGACCCTGTAGCTGCTGATATTCTGAGGAAGGAACCTGAACATGAAACTTTTGTGAGACTTAAAATCACTCCCTTCGGTAAACATTTATGTTATCTATACAAGAATATGATTGTATGTATGATTTGATCTATGCATTAGTTAGCTTAGGTGTGTTTTATTTATACCTTATCCAAATTTGAAAGGTGATGGTGAATCTAAGTATTTATAATGAAGGAATGACTTGTGATAATGTGAATAAGAAAAAAACTTCACTCATCATTGTGAAAAACAGAAGTCACTTCTAAAGGTCATTTCTGTACTACCTATACATAAGCGCTGAAGGCTTTGTAATTGCTTCCTGTTCTATATATTTATTTTTATTGTTATTTTGTGACAGAGATGCCTACACCTGATGAAGTTGAGTCATACAAGGTTCTTCAAGAATGTCTTGAACTGCGAGAAAGTTACATATTCAGGGAAGCTGTTGCTCCCTGGGAAAAGGAAGTGATATCTGACCCCAGCACGCCGAAGCCTAATCGAAATCCATTTCAGTACTATCCTGTGGGGAAAAGTGATGTGAGTCGAACGTTTCTACTGGCAATGTATGTTAATAGTTTCTAAGTACCACCTTCTAGTCCACTAAAGTATTGGTATCATTTGCTTGCAGCATACTTTCCAAATGGAGGATGGAGTAGTTCAAGTGTATGCAAATAAAGATTGTAAGTTCATAATCGTTGTGTTTGGTCATTTTGTCAATTTTGGAACTATGCTTGGACATTGATATCATATAACTCCTCCTCTGTTTGTTTCTATTCACTTTTTCAGCAAAAGAGAAAATGTTCCATGTTGCTGATGCAACAACATTTTTCACTGATTTACATCACATTCTTCGGGTTATAGCTGCTGGGAATATTCGGACTCTATGTCATCACAGGCTTGGTCTTCTGGAGCAAGTACTTATCTTTATCTGATACTGTTCATGCTATATTATGCATTTGTTATTCAGTGGTTAGATGTTTAATTAACGTTGATCTTGCAGAAATTCAATCTTCATTTGATGCTTAATGCGGATAAGGAATTCCTTGCTCAGAAAAGTGCTCCACATCGTGATTTCTATAATGTTAGGAAGGTGGACACACACGTTCATCACTCAGCATGCATGAATCAGAAGCATCTTTTGAGATTTATAAAGTCAAAGTTAAGGAAAGAGCCTGACGAGGTAATGGATTGGGATGCGGTCGGGGAAGTTATAATGTTTGTTTTTTGGCTACTTGTATATTTGTATATATTACAGTTTCAAAGTTTTCATTTGGGATGTTATCATCAATAATGTGATATGCTTGGGATTTTTTCCATTTATTACTTCTGATGTCCTGACTTTTATTTAGGTTGTGATATTTAGGGATGGCACATACTTAACTTTGAAAGAAGTCTTTGAGAGTCTGGATTTGACTGGGTAAGGAAGTGTTATTGCTAGTGATTGTCGTGCTTGCTTCTTCTGCCCGTCTCGCTGTTGTTCATAAGCTATTTCTGTTGATTTTTTACTTAAAATATTCTGATTTTTCTGCGTTTGTTCTGTACAGGTATGACCTGAATGTTGACCTTTTAGATGTTCATGCAGACAAAAGCACATTTCATCGCTTTGACAAATTCAACCTTAAGTACAATCCCTGTGGTCAAAGTAGGCTCAGAGAGATTTTCCTGAAGCAGGATAATCTCATCCAAGGTATATTATGCTTAGTTATCTTTTTGACAAGTAAGAAAATTAGATGCAGAAGCTGCCTCTCAATTTTTTTGAAATATATATATATATAGATAAATAAAGTCAAGTATATCTCCTCCTTTTTCTATCTGTACTTGCTTGTAGCCATATATTGAATCAATTCCCTATCGCGACTACTGTCTTGTTGTTATATCTGCTTTTATGCCACTTCAGATCTGGCTTATAATCATTATATTTGTAAAAATTATAGCTTTACTTAAGACAAAAGAGTTCATTTTCCTGGGAATGAACATTTAAGGTTTAAAGAGCACTGTCTAAATAACAAGGCAAGGCTTCTTTCACCATAAGGCTTCTGAGGTAGAGGCGTTCGGCAAACCTTTCTGTCGGCAGGTTTCGTTGCATATATAGCAGGGTACTTAGGATTGATTCTTTGTACATTTCGAATTGCAATTATTTGGTTTCTGGCCACATGGTTGTGTCTTTGGTTCAGTTTTTTAGTGTATACTTTTTAATTTGGGGACACATTTGATTGATGCTGCCAAGAATCGTCATTGATATCATGCACAAGAAGCTCTGTTATCGGCTTGGTAATTATGAGATTTAATATTGCAGGACGTTTTCTTGCCGAGGTGACAAAGGAAGTATTCTCTGATCTAGATGCAAGTAAATATCAGGTACGTGTTTACCTCGAGGCTCTTTTTTCTCCTCATACATCTAGTAACAATAGGATGGGGCGGAAGTGAACAAAGTGCTGATTTATCAGATGGCTTATGTATATTTTGACTTGCATCTCTGGACTATATTATTGAGCGTCTTGAAATATTTATTGATTTCTTGGGAAGCTCGTTAGGAGTCTGCTTGCTCTATTCTTGATCTGATCGATATAGGACGAGTCGCTAGTGAAGAATGGAGGTGGGTTTGGTCGAGTTATTTGGTGTTCATGGCTTCATGTTTGGGCTTGATATGTAGCTATAAAACTCCAAACTTTTTTCCCGTTTGGATTTGTGTGAAATGAGCTTTGCTGAGCAAGGCTCGGTTTATGAAAATCTGGCGGCAGGCTACTGGTATATCATAGTAGGTCCAAATTTATCCATCACTAGCCCGAACCTTTGGGATTCTTGGAGTATTTGTGTTTGCCAAACTGTGATTTTTTTGACCTTTTGTTTTGCTAAAATGTTGTGATGCAGATGGCTGAATACAGGGTATCAATATATGGTAGAAAGCAAAGTGAATGGGATACATTAGCAAGTTGGATTGTGAATAATGACTTGTATAGTGAGAATGTTGTTTGGTTGATTCAGGTATGTTCTCATCTGGTGTTGCAACTATTCAAACAATTCATGTTCTTTGGATTCTTATGTATTGTGAGAATGTTGTTTGCAGCTTCCTCGGCTGTACAATGTGTACAAACAAATGGGCATTGTTACATCATTTCAGAATATGCTTGATAACATTTTCCTGCCTCTGTTTGAGGTCACTGTTGATCCAGACTCACATCCCCACTTGCATCTATTCCTGAAGCAGGTTTGTGCTTACTGCTTAGTCTAATAGTAGCTGGTGCTTTTAAACTTAGACTCAGCTGTTGCTGACAGTTACAAAAACTGCAACACCTCGTTTGAAAGGTTGCTTTTTTTTCTGTTGACTGACCCACCTCATCATTATTCTTGATAATTGTAGTTTCTCCATCCCTAGCCTCCACCCAATACTCACCCCTAAAAGTAAATTTTGATTGCTTAGTTTAGTCATTTTCTGGTGCAATCCTTATAGTGGCTCATGGGGGAGTGACTGTCTAGGTGTGTCATAGCACTAAATCCTAAATCCTTGGGTGATTTACTTGTGTTGTGGTAATTTTCCCTCTTAGCTCTGACAGTGTGTTTTATTTGTCTTCTCATGCAATTGTCTTCTTATATGTGGTTTTATTGACTTGGGATTTGCAGGTAGTTGGATTAGATCTGGTAGATGATGAGACCAAGCCCGAAAGACGTCCCACAAAACACATGCCGACTCCATCCCAGTGGACCAATGTTTTCAATCCCGCCTTTTCATATTATGCATACTATTGCTATGCTAACCTATACACGCTGAATAAGGTAATTCTATGAGTTTTTTAGTAGAAGGTATTCCAAGACTTTTATTACACTAAAAAAGTAGTTTTACCTTTGATACAAGTAGTTGTATGTCGCACATTGTTTGATATGTGATTCTTATGATGCATCAATTCCACCTAACGTGAATTATATCTAATTCTCTTGTTATCTGCAGCTCCGTGAATCAAAGGGTATGACAACAATTAAGTTCCGTCCACATGCGGGGGAGGTAAGCTGACAATACTAATGGGCCTTGAGAATTTTGCATCGTCGCCTCTTTCAGATACCAATGAAACAATTGGTTTTTGAGAAATCTATATTTGGCCTTGTAAATTTGTTTACTGATAGTGCATATGATAAACTCTATCTTAACATTTTCCAGGCTGGTGATATTGATCACCTTGCTGCAACATTTCTGACTTCTCATAATATTGCTCATGGAATTAACCTGAGGAAATCCCCTGTACTGCAATATCTCTATTATCTTGCTCAGGTAAACAAGTCAGACTCGATATTTTGTGTTCATTATTTGTCGATGTTGTTTCTCATTCTATGGCATATGATCTGTCAGATTGGCCTGGCAATGTCGCCTCTGAGCAACAATTCTCTTTTCTTGGACTATCATCGGAATCCTTTCCCCATGTTTTTCCTCCGTGGGCTTAATGTATCTCTTTCTACTGACGATCCTTTGCAAATCCATCTGACAAAGGAGCCACTAGTAGAAGAATACAGTATTGCTGCTAAGGTGAGTACATATGCAATTAGATTTTAGCGACTTTCTTAAGATTGAAGAATGGATATTGACTATGACATTTTCTCTTTTCAGGTTTGGAAGCTAAGTTCATGTGACTTGTGTGAGATTGCCCGTAATTCAGTCCTGCAGTCAGGCTTTTCTCATGCTTTGAAGGTATATCAACTTGAACCTGGAAGTTAAATACTCTAATTAGCAAGCTGTTGAAAATACTTATCTAGTTATCTCCTTACCACCTAGTTTGAAACTTTGAAATTGTTGTGAATTGGTTTTGTCTTGTTAAACAGTGAATAATAGTACCATTTACCAACTAAAATCGTAATACATATACAAAATTCTAAGATGGATGGGGACAATACAATTCTAAGACGATGGCCCAAGGATAAGTGCACCAAAGCTTTAAGTTAACTATTTAATAGATGGTCCGGAGCTTTGATGGAACAATACAATTCTAATAGGATGGCCCAAGGATTAGTGCACCAAATGCTTTAAGTTAACTAGTAAAATGATGGTCGAGAGCTTGAATCTCAGTCCTAAATGTTTCTTTCTGCTATGTAGTGTAGTCTAACTTTAATTTCAAGAGCCAACTATACGAAGTGAACCTCTTATATTCATACCTAAATATGCTACTGTACCTTTCCTCAATATGTGATTGTTGGAGCAACATAGATATCTCTAGCTAAATCAATTTAAAGGGTTGCTGGTCTCCAGTTCCTAATGCATTATTGCACATCCTTCAAGCTTGTGAGAAGGATTTGATGGCCATATTATTCATACTGTTATTTTCTCCAATTATTGTCGTATTGTATTCCGTAACTGATCCTCGTTTTATTTTCTATAGGCTCATTGGATTGGGAAGGAATACTACAAAAGAAGACCCGCGGGAAATGACATCCACAGGACAAATGTGCCTCATATTCGACGTGAGTTCCGTCACATGGTAAGTGTTTGATACCCTTAATGAGCTCAAGCGTGTTGATTTTTTGTTACCTCTCATCGTGCCTATCATCTGTCTCTACCTGGCATTTATTCCCATGAAACTAGTTGTGCAGTAGCTTGTCATTTTGACAAAGAACACGAATATGGATGAAGGCTAATCAAAATTATTTTTCCATGTGATAAGGCCCGTTTCAGTTTCTCTTGCACATTGTTCTGTAGAATTGAAATGCTTTACATTTTTTAATTTCTCATGTTAAATATCTCAGAAGATGTTTGCAATCTCACTCTTAAAAACAATCCAATAGAAAAGAGCACACCCACCAGGGTTGGGGGAATGATTTCAATATTTCATACTTTTCTTTCTCAGAATCATCTTTCTGGTCTCTTGATCCATTCGAATTTGTCTTGTTTATCTGCCTATGCTTTTGTTTCTCTGATGACTTAATTTTTTCTTTAAATCCACTATGGTTCGTTGATTCAGTTGATTGTCTTCCAATGTTCTTTATCCTAAAGATTGCTGTCTATCTGTTTTAGACACTGACAACAGGGGAACTCTTAAATTTATGCTTGTGCCTATCAACATAACGTAACATAGAACACAATATATCCAAGGAATGTGCACTTCGTACTTATCGAAATAATGTAACATAGAACACAATTTATGCTTCTGTTTCCAGATATGGAAGGAGGAAATGCAGCAGGTCTATCTAGGGAGGGCTAATATTCCTCAAGAAGTGGATACATAATGTGCCAACCTCATGATTTGCATTACACATATGCAGTACTACACACTGAAAGGTATGAACACATTCGCGTTTACCAGTTGCAAATCTGAATACTTTATATGTTTTTTTCCTGAAGTGTTTTGACGTCTCTTTTTCCTTGCCAATCTTCACCAATTTCGTAGACTGGCGAAGGAGGAGCAAAGTCACAGAATACCCTGTAACCCGGTGTGATCCATGTAGATGAGAGCAAGAACAAATACAATGCTACCTCCTATGTTTTTTGAATAATCAGGAAGCTAATCGTACTGGGTTTGGCCTTAATTAGCGCTAGCTTCGGATCAGATTATGTGGAATTAAGAGCCATGTAATCTGTTATAAGCACTCTATTTACAGAGCTTCGTACCGAATTTTTAGGCAATGACTAAATACACGTGAATACTTAACTATATCGATGCTATTTTACAAGCTTATTTTAAGCGTGTGGTTTTACACGCTTAAGGTAAGCGTGCAGGGGTACTGTGGGTATTTTAAAAATATAGTTCACGGTTCTTACACGCTTAACTTAAGCGTGTAGTTTTTTTTATAAGTTTAAAAGCACACGCTTACTTTAAGTTAAGTGTGTAGGCACTAATTTTTTTTCCTTTCAAAATTGCATTTTTTTTTCTCATAATCATGTAGAGAAATTCAATACGAGTCCGTATATATAAAATCCGTCCAAAACCACACGCTTAAGGTAAGCGTGTAGGGGTACTGTGGGTATTTTGAAAATAAAGCTCACGGTTCTTATACGCTTAACTTAAGCGTGTAGTTTTTTTTTTACAAGTTTAAAAGCACACGCTTGCCTTAAGCTAAGTGTGTAGGCACTAATTTTTTTTCTTTCAAAATTGCATTTTTTTCTCATAATCATGTAGAGAAATTCAATATGAGTCCGTACATATAAAATCCGTTCAAAATGGATATCGTTTGTCCCTCCAAAAGCCTAAAAAATGAAGTTTTTTTACCCATTTTTTTACAATTTCGTGTTAGGCATATAATGTATTGTAGTGAAATTTTTTGGTATTTTCTGTATTTTTCTACTATAATTTTGTATAAAATTTTAATACGAGTCCGTACATATAAAATACATCCAAAACGGATATCGTTTTTCCCTCCAAAAAGCCAAAAAACGATAATAGAAACTTTAGCAACTATAGTATATAAGTAATAAGTTCGTAATACTTAACTATAATGCATAATTATACTTTATAAGTAATAAGTTTGTAATACTTAATCATAATGCATACCTATAGCATATAAGTAATAAGTTCATAATAATATTTAACCATAATGTGTAACTATAATATATAAGTAATAAGTTTGTAATACTTAACTATATTATATAAGTAATAAGTTCAAAATATTTATAGGATATAACCATAGTATATAACTAAAGGATATAACCAAATTGGATATAACTATAAGATATATCATAATATATAATTATAGGATATAACGATATGATATAATCAAATTGGATATAATTATAAGATATAACCATAGTATATAACTATATGATATAACGATATGATATAACCATATTAGATATAACTATACGATATAACCATAGTATATAACTAAAGGATATAACCATAGTATATAACTAAAGGATATAACCATAGTATATAACTATAGGATATAACCAAATTGGATATAACTATAAGATATAACCATAATATATAACTATAGGATATAACCATATTATATAACTAAAGGATATAACCATAGTATATAACTATAGGATATAACCAAATTGGATATAACTATAACATACAATCAAATTGGATATAATTATAAGATATACCCATAGTATATAATTATAGGATATAACGATATAATATAACCAAATTGGATATAACTATAAGATATAACCATAGTATATAACCAAATTGGATATAACTATAAGATATAACCATAATATATAACTATTGATATAACCATAGTATATAACTAATATATTTTGTAACACTTAACTATAATACGTAACTATAGTATATAAGTAATAAGTTCATAATACTTATAGGATATAACCATAATATATAACTAAAGGATATAACCATATTATATAACTATATGACATAACCATAAGATATAACCAAATTGGATATAACTAAAGGATATATCCATAAGATATAACCAAATTGGATATAACTATAAGATATATCATAATATATAATTATAGGATATAACGATATGATATAATCAATTTGGTTATATCTTATGATTATATCCTATAGTTATATATTATATAACTATAGGATATAACCATAAGATATAACCAAATTGGATATAACTATAAGATATATCATAATATATAATTATAGGATATAACGATATGATATAATCAAATTTGATATAACTATAAGATATAACCATAGTATATAACTATAGGATATAACGATATGATATAATCAAATTGGATATAACTATAAGACATAACCATATTATATAATTATAGGAAATAACGATATGATATAACCAAATTGGATATAACTATAAAATATAATCATAGTATATAACTATATGATATAACCATAAGATGTAACCAAATTGGATATAACTATAATATATAACCATAATATATAACTATAGGATATAACCATAGTATATAACTCATATATTTTGTAATACTTAACTATAATACGTAACTATAGTATATAAGAAATAAGTTCATACTACTTATCATAATGTGTAACTATAGTTTATAACTAATATATTTTGTAATACTTAACTATAATACATAACTATAGTATATAAATAATAAGTTCATAATACTTAACTATAATACATAAGTTCATAATACACATTATAGTTAAGTATTACAAAATATTTTACTTAAATACTATAGTTTCTAAAGTTTCTATTCTCGTTTTTTGGCTTTTTGGAGGGGAAAACGATATCCGTTTTGGATGTATTTTATATGTACGGACTCGTATTAAAAATTTATACAAAATTATAGTAGAAAAATGCAGAAAATACCAAAAACTTCCACTACAAAGCGCTATATGCCGGGCACGAAATTGTAAAAAAATGGGAAGGAAGGCTTCGTTTTTTGGGCTTTTGGAGGGGACAAACGATGTCCGTTTTGGACGAATTTTATATGTACGGACTCGTATTGAAATTCTCTACATGATTATGAAAAAAATGCAATTTTGAAAATAAAATAATTAATGCCTACACGCTTAATGTAAGCGTGTGCTTTTAAACTTGCAAAAAAAAACCTACACGTGTAGGCACACGCTTAAGTTAAGCGCGTAAGAACCGTGAGCTGTATTTTCAAAATATCCACAATACCCCTACACGCTTACCTTAAGCGTGTAAAATCACATGTTTAAAATAAGCGTGTAAAATAGCATCGATATAGTTAAGTATTCGCGTGTATTTAGTTTTTCCGATTTTTTTATAGCATATTGGTATTGTTGAGACTTAGAGCATCTTTAATGGGGGCTTATTGGGGAGGCGTATTGAATTCTTTTGATTAAAAATTAAAAAGCTCCCAATAAGCCCCCCACTTGGGGCTTAAAAATTGGCCAAAAAATAAGCCCCTCACTTGGGGCTTATTGTAAAGCTCAGCGCCACATGGCGCTTGATTACTGGGTTGCGTTTGTGCACCCAGTGCGCGACACATGGCACCGATCGGACGGTCATGAAAAATTTCTGGCCATCCGTTAATTTTTTTTTAAATGTTTTATTTTTATTTTCTTACATTAAAAATAAAAATAAAAATTACTATAATTCTAATTACATTTTTCTCTATCCATAGACATCCATTATGATTATGTTTCAAATATTTTTGATTTTTTTTATTATAATTTGTATATTATTAATTGAAAACAAATCATTTTAATATTATTTATGGTGGTTTAAAATATAAATATACACTAATTTAATATAAATATACACTAAATATACAAAATACTTGAAATAAATATATTTAATAAAAAAATTAATTTTTAAAATTTAATAATTTAATATAAAGAATATATTAAATATTTAATATAAAGAATATATTGATAATTTGATATAAATAAAATGATATAATTATAATTTAATATACTCCAATAAGTCAATCTAACAAGCTTCCCACTAAAGTAAAAAAATAAGTGGGGCTTATTAAAGAGACTTATTGACAAAAAACCTCCAATAAGCCCCTTCAATTAAGCCCCATTAATGATGTTCTTAGACACGTTATTTTCAGGCGGCCTTTCCTGAAATCCGCCACGTCAGCTCAAAGTCATCAAACCCAGGCCGGAACTTCTGTTTCAAGCCTTCATATCAAGTGCTGTATCACTATCCACGTGTCAACTCGAACCTAATAACAAGTTGTAATAGCTTTTCAACATCATCTTCTTCTCCCCACTGCGGTCATGGCTGGCAAATGTTCAGTTAAATCTAGAATTCAATTATAAAACTATTCTAAACGAGGAACAAATTCTACTTCATTTTATTGCTATTTTTTTGTGGCTTTTCTAGCGTAGACTCTCCAGGAATTGAAAACAGTGGAAATTAAAGTACACAAAAATCTTTTTAATTTTAAATATGAAAAATAATTCTAAATACTACTCCCTCTGTCCCATTTTAATCTTTCCATATCTCAAATTTCACAGATTTTAAGAAATGAGAGAGAAGTACAAAAGAAAGTACAAAGATGCAGAATTGGAATTTCACAAATTTTACAAATTCATAAATCAAGAATCCGTGTGCTTAATTTTCAACCAATCACAGAAGAGTTTACAAAATTTAAACCAATGAAACACTAAACCCAATTTGCTAACATGGAGCCTAAATCAAATTGGGTTTAGGAATTCAAATTTATACCCTATAAAAGAGAAAGCTCAGATTAAAGCAGTGCCATAAACACACAAAAAAACAGAGAGGAAACAGAGCATCATTGCCCTTTCTGATGCCTTCATACTTGGATTTAAATGCTGCTTGGGTTCCAGATGATGATGAAGTTGATGATGCATTGCAGGAATATGGCCAACCAGAGATTCAACAGTCACCAGAGATTCAGCAGGAGTATGACCAGCCAGAGATTCATCAGTCACCAGATATTCAGCAGGAGTATGGCCAGCCAGAGATTCAGCAGGAGTGTGGCCCAATATATGCCTTTTATTGATCTTAACAGTGCACCAGAGATTCAACATGAGTATGGCCAACCAGTCTCCCAGGCAAGAACACATAATCAATCCCCAAATCATGTTGAAACAGAGCAGCTATCACAAGAATCTAATCATCAGGCATCAAGAAAAAAGCTCAGCAGTGAGGAGAGAATGCACATACTAGTATGGCTTGTTCATAGAGCAAAAGATGAAAAACTGCCAAGGAGGACAATAATGGCTGCAACACACGAGTTCCAAGTGTCAAGAAGGAGCATAGGTAAAATATGGAACACAGCCAAGCAACAGAGAAGTGCAAATGTCAGGTACAATGTCACCACAAAGTCACATAATTGTGGTAGAAAGAGAATACAAGTACCAAGCCAACAAATAGAAGCAGTCAATATGGGAGAAAGAACATGTATAAGGGATTTAGCAGCCATTATCAACATTTCAAAGAGCACAGTCCATATGATGATTAAAAGGGGGCAAATTAAGCCTCATACCAATCCACTACATCCAGGATTGAAGGACCCAAACAAATTCAGAAGATTACAGTGGATATTGAGTTTGTTGCAAGGGGATACACCAGAAAGTAAGACACATTATTACCCCATGTATGACTTTGTGCATATAGATGAGAAGTGGTTTATGTTGACCAAAAAAACACAAAGAGTTTATCTATCACAACATGAAAAGGCCAAATACAGATCAGCAAATTCAAGTAAATTCATCCCTAAGGTCATGTTCATTGCAGTGGTAGGAAGACCAAGATTTAACAGCCAAGGGGAATGCATATTTGATGGTAAGATTGGGATTTTTCCATTCACTTATAAGGAGGCAGCAAAAAGGTCATCAAAAAACAGACAAAAGGGGACAATGGTGACAAAAATAATGGAATTTGTCAACCAGAAAGTCACAAGACACATGCTCATACATGACATCATTCCAGCAATCAAAAGCAAATGGCCACAAGATGGAGTTCCCAAAGTCATATACATACAGCAGGACAATGCCAAGGCCCACATTACACAAGAAGATCCAGAATGGCAACAAGTTTACAAGCAAGATGAGTTCACTTTCATATTAATTCAGCAACCTCCTAACAGTCCTGATCTAAACATATTGGACCTTGGTTTCTTTAGAAGCATCCAATCATTAATGCACAAAAAAATGTCACGAGATGTAGATCACTTGCTAGAGGCAGTTAATGCAGCCTTTTATGAGTTAGATCCTAAGACTTTGAGCAATGTATGGATTACATTACAACATGTAATGAATGAGATATTGAAGTGCAAAGGCTCAAATGACTATGACATTCCACATGTGGGTAAGAAAAGGTTGGAGGCTCAGGGGCTCCTAGAAACAGTAGTTCAAGCTCCTATATGGGCAGTCATGGAGGCATGGGATTGGGTTAATGGGGGTGCACATGCAGAGGCACAAGCAGAGGCACAAGCAACATATGCAGATCATGGGACTCAAGAAGACATGCTTGATGCACAACAACTTAGTCAAGAGGCAACAATGCGAGAAACTCAAGATTATGATGCATGAGAGAGCCGAAGGGGACTTGAAACTTTTGTAATCAGCTTCTATCCTTCACATAACTATTAAGTCATGTGAAAGTTAGAAACTTGTGTACATCAACTCTTTTGGAAACATGAATGCAAGCAAGCAAACTGTGTGTTCATGAGATTTGTGCTTAACAACTTGACATAGATAAAATGTCACAAATTCAGCATTCAGAACCATACCAATTCAGCATTCAGAACCATACCAATTCAGCATTCAGAACCATACCAATTCATACCAATGACAGATAAAATGTCACAAAATGCAAAATAACCATCAGCGGACAACCAGAGAACCATACATCCACAAAATAGTTCATACATTCCAAGCATCCACAAAATTCAGAATTCAAGCAGAGGCACAAGCAATTCCAAGCATAAATAACCATCAGAACCAAGCAGAGGCACAAGCGAAATAACCATCAGAACCAAGCAGAGGCACAAGCAATTCAGAATTCAAGCTATTTTTCCAAGCATACATTCCAAGCATCCACAAAATAGTTCACACATAATCAAAACAGAGTATCCAACATGCATAAAGTTCGGTGCTCAAAACAGAGAATCCAACATGCATTAGAACAACAGTGAACATAAATCAACATTCAAAGGGAGAGATTTAACAACATGGACAAAAGGCTTAGTTCTTCCCTGAATCTTCATCATCGGAGACCAGATCAATAACGGATGGGAGAGCTTGGACAACAACCATGACCTCTACAGTGGACTCTCTCCCAGTGGACTCGCTCCCAATCGCATCTCCTTCGCCAGCGAAGCCGCTAAAACTGTGATTCCCTACACAATCATCTCCCCACTCGCAATATGGCTCCATCGAGCAATGGTAAGTCTCAGAAGTGAGGGGACTTCCACAAGAACTTGAGAAACCATCCCCAGTTCCAGTACTCATTTTAGGGTTTCGGTGGTGTGGGAGCAAGGAAACCAGGAAGCTCCAAGGAGAAGGAGCAAAGCACTGGAAATCGAACCAGAGAAGAGCAAAATGGAGTTTAGGGTTTCGGTGGTGGGGAGGAGCAAGGAATCCAGGCAGCTTCAAGGAGAAGGAGGGCACTGGAAATCGAACCAGAGGAAGCTCCAAAGAGAAGGATGGCACCGGAAATCGAACCAGAGAAACTCCAAGGAGAAGGAGCAAGGAGAAGTATCGGTCTTCAGACAACGGCGGAGAGAAAGAGAGATTTCTAGGGTTTGGGTAGGTGAGAGAGATTGGGGTTTGGGTAGTGGGCCGAGTTATAGGTGGATTTTGGGTAGGTGAGTGGGTAGAATTAAATGGTGGAATTTTAATGGTGGAATGTGAAAAAGTAGGTGAGAGAGTTTGAATGGGTAGTGGGTAGAAGATGATAGATTTGTGGATTTAAGGAAAATGACAAAATCTATTTATGGTAAGTTTTGATATGGGAAGATTATTTTGGGACGCCCGAAAAGGAAAGCGGGAAGATTGAAATGGGACGGAGGGAGTACTAACTATCGCATTTGAACAAAAAATAATACGGACTTTAAAAATTGTAAAAATGTACCCGAATTATGTCAATATTAATCCAAAATGGTATGATTCATTTTTTCGGTGAAATCTCAGGCGGAGATGCTGATGTGGTACCGGAAAACATGAGCTGACAATTTTTTTCCACACATCAGCTCATTTATATAATAATAAAAAAAAAAAAAAATCAAAAGAATGAACCTTTTCGACAATTTGCATATACTGAAGCTCGAACCAAAAAAACAGTCTCTCGAAGAAGAAAGTCCAAAATTCAATCTCCATCATCGTTGTAACACTAATTGTTGAAATTTTAGGTTTATGTTTCAGTAGATGCAAATTGTTGAAGACGTTTAGATCTATATTTTGTTAAAACTTATTTAGTTTGTTGATAGAATATTACTTTTGTTAGTTTTTTTACTGTTTATAATATGATTCAGACTTTAGACATTGAGATCATATTATTGAAAATAAAATCATATTAATTTAATCATTGTTTTATTATTAAATGTATATATATGTTGGGGAGTTATATCTATTGTCAATTCTTAATAAACTAAGCCTAGTTAACTTTTTTTTAAATAGTATATTTATATTTTTATGCATAATTTTTTTATTCATCATTAATTATTTCAAGTTCATAAATAATTTGTATTTAAATCTTAAAAATTTGAAATTTATCAATTAAAGATTTTGTTACTATAAGATTTACGTGTGTTTATTTAAATTTTAAAGTGTGAATGCATTGTAAATAAAAAAATCATTAAAAAATATGCTATCTAAAGCGTTTACCAATCTTATTGCTATTTAAATATACTAATTAACTTACACGGTTTTATTTAATTGGCTTAATAGTTTATCACTAATTCGTGATATTTACCAAAAAAATTATTAGAAGATATGCTATCTCAATATCTTGAGTAACCTAATCTTAGATAATACTTTATATTTTATGTTAATTAACTAAATGATTTTTTTAGGATGCTAAATATTCGTTAATATTATTGATGCATTAACAAAAATATAAGTATCACATTTCAAGTAGAAAATTACGTTAGAAGTTATTGTAAAGAGGAGTTACTTTGATGAGATTTTGTTGAAGATTTGATAAGATTTTAAAATTTAGAGCTAATTAATTTAAAAATAAAAAAGAAGAAGTAATTAACTACAAATTAACACCTCATTTATGTGAGCCCATAAATATGTTCAATCTCAATCTACCCATTTCAGAAAAAAATGTTATTAGTTTCAGTCTACCACTTAAGCATATTCTATGTTATTGATTAATGTTTTTTAGCTTTATCTGATTTTGGTATCTTAACGATAAATATATTAGTCAAGTCAAATTGTTTGTTTAATATTTGATATTTTAGTTATGTTCATAATAAATGAAAGAATGAAAAAAACTAAAAAATATAGCATCAACAACCTGTTAAAAACACTCTCATGGAATATTTCTAGAGGATTGAAAATGATTCATAGTCCCATAATTATTAAAATAATATATTATAAATTCGGACCTATACTAATATAGGTATTAGTTAAACCTATATTATATAGTATTAGTATGAACTACTGTATTATCATATATTTTTTTATACGTTATATAATATAAAGTATGAGTTATGTAGGAATTGGTATTTTATAATTTGTTAAGATTGGTGATTTGTAATTTGTTAAGATTTGTAAAGATAATTTTATAATTTGTTAAGTTTTTGTACATAAAGTGAATTAAAGTTATGTAAATAAAAAAGAGCGAATAAGAAAATGACACGTAAGAATGATTTGTTAAAATTGGTATTTTGTAATTTGTTAATATTGTAAGGATAATTTTATAATTTATTAAGTTTTTATATATAAAGTGAATTAAAATTATGTAAATACAAAAAAAAGAGCAAATGAGAAATTATAATACCAAATCCTACATAACTCATACTTTATATTATATAACATATAAAAAAAAGAACGAATGAGAAAATAACATATAGATATAGTTGGTTCAAAAGCGTTCTAAGAGCTTAAAAGAGGATATTTAATCTACTATATATCTACTAAACGCAAAGGCTCGACTATGCCACGTGGCGCCCCTATAATACACCGTTTTTTTTTCTGCCACGTGTCATTTTTTCAGCAATTTGGCCACGTGTAATTTCATCCATTTTTTCATTTTTTGCCGTTTTTATCTTTCAATCGCAATCTTCAAGAATATCTGTAGCATATATTTTCCATATTGATTACTTAAAATATGCTACTCTATTTTTGTTCGGAAATTATATTACAGAATCGCACAAATATTTATAAAATCTTGAATATATAAACAAGCACACTAAAAATGGCTAAATCGAAACCTAAATTGTTGTAAACAATACTTCAAAAATAATTTTATGCAAATCCCTGCTAATGTAAGAATAACCTGCAAAATAGCACATGTCTAAATACTTTTATGCAAATCCCTGCTAATGCTTCGAAAATAATTTTATGCAAATTCCAGTACTACATGAATGTCTAAATATTCATGCAAATCCCTCCTAATGTAAGAATAACCTGCAAAATAATTTTACCAACCCTAATTCAATTAGGGTAGCCATAAAAAATTCCCAACCTGCAACATGAAACTTGCAAACCAACCTACAATATATGCAAAGAACACATAAATGAAAAAAATTACATCCATGCAAATATACAACACTGAGCTGCTGCTTCAAATGACCTTAAAAAAACAACATAGGCATGAGTACATAAATTACATAAAGAATAAACAATTACATAAAGAATAAACAATCTCGGCCCAAGGCATATCTTTTTCTCCATTGTGTAATCTGCAAGGCAAGATTTTTTCCAATTTGAAGATGTATACAATACACGTACAGAATCAATTACATCCATTATGGCAGTTGAATATGTGCACAATCAAATAAAATCATCCAATATAATATAATTAAACTTATGCCTTATAAATACAGTGCATCTTCCTCAATTATGTTCTAAAACTTTTCTGACTTCTAGCACAGACATAAAAATATCGAGACAGCAGGTATGTTTTTGCAATTCATAGTAGTTATGTTCTAAAACTTTCTGACTTCTAGCACAGGCATAAACAATATGACATGAGGTATGTTTTTGCAATTCATATTAGATTTTGCAATTCATAATAATGAGCTAAAGGTTCGGCCATTTTCCCCATCTACACTGAGTTTCTGCATTTACAGTTCAGCCAACATTGAACTCATTTTCTATTACTGATTTTCGTATGTATTTTGTCCATTACTGATTTTACATTTACATACCAGGAAATACTAAACATATGCAACATCGAATAACTACTTTTCAGGCTTTCATTCAGTTTACTCTTTGCAGCTTTGAATATATATTGCAAACATAACTGATATTGCTTTATTTTCTTTGGTTCAGTGTTACTCAGGAAATTCAAAACAGAGTTATAAGGTAATAATTCAGGACCTATATTTTTCATTTAAATAACTACTTTTCAGGCTTTCATTCAGTCTACTCTATGCAACATTGAATATATTTATTTGTCACGTTCATCTAAATGTTAGTATAGTATCCGTACCTTTAGGTTTTCAGTTTTACATCTTCGAACTGCATGAGTTGTTTGAAACCCCAGTTTGATTTCCCATATGTATTCCTACACCAACAATAAACAAAGACATATTTCAGAAATTAAGGACTACATTGATAGAATCATGAACTGAACATATGCTTCAATACATAAAGGTATGGATATTCGTACAATAACAGATTTCAGTAATTAAGTTGAATAAAAAACATATTATCAAACCAGGAAATACTTAACAGATTTTAGAAATTGCTATTTTAAAAACATATTATCACACTGTGATTGAGTTTTTTGCATTTACATAATAATGAGCTAAAGGTTCGGACATTTTCCCCATCTGCACTAATTTTTTGCATTTACATATCAGCCAACATTGATCTCATTTTCCATTACTGATTTTGTCCATTAATGATTTTTCATTTATATAGCATGCAAATACTGAACAAAAATAATGTGCAATTAGAGATGGTTTTTTGCATTTACATAATAATGACTTTTTGTTTAGGAGAGAGAGAGAGAGAAGAGAGAGAGAGAGAGAGAGAGAGAGAGAGAGAGAGAGAGAGAGAGAGAGAGAGAGAGAGAGAGAGAGAGATTTAATAAGGCCGTTTATATGGGGCAAATTTTAAACCAGTTTGATTTATTTAAACGTGGGCTTATAGGTGATTTAGTATTTGTGTTTTACCTTAGTGATTTAGTATTTGTCTTTTACATTGCAGATTTACTAAAATCGTAGTGTTTGGCCCCAAAAAGTTGTAAATTTTATAAGGCCAATAACTGATTGGGCCTCTTTGCATTTTAAAGCCCAGTATAAATTTTAAATTTCTTATAAATAAACATATATGAAATTAATGCTTCCGCTACAGTATTCTATTGTACAAATATATTGGGCCGAAGTTATGATTTGTTTAGTGTCGTTGGGCCTAGCCCATTAAATTTGTTCAGACTAACTAGACCGTATCAAGATCATAACATTATTCAAAGTTATAACATTAAATATAAAAAAATTACTTAATACCAAAAACAGCATATTCAATACTACAAAGAAATAATTATATAGTTTTAAGACATTATAATAAACACATATACTATTAAACTGACAACGAAGAACATGAAGAACAATCGTCATCAATAACATTTTATGAATAATAAGTATAATACTTAAACGCAAAATATCTAATAGTTTATTAAAAAATTAACTTACAGTTTAATCTAGATGAAATTAGATTATTTTTCATAGTATGAAATCAATGAACAATCATAAAACCATTGTAAAAAATGTTAATACAACCCATTAATTGAATCGAAAGTTTTAAACGTTTTATAGTTAAATGAAAGAGGGAGTGATTAACACAACGAGAGAGAGAGAGAGAGAGAGAGAGAGAGAGAGAGAGAGAGAGAGAGAGAGAGAGAGAGAGAGAGAGAGAGAGAGAGAGAGAGAGAGAGAGAGAGAGAGAGAGAGAGAGAGAGAGAGAGATTTTACCTTTATGGATTGTGGATCTCAGAAGAATAATGTTCTTCCATGTCTCCTCTTGAACATTGAGACTCTCTCATCAATATTTTTCCTATCGATCTCCTTTTCGTTTTGCTTTGTGTTATACAGATCTCAGTTGTGGCGGTGGAAAAGCAAATAGTTAGTTTCTATCAGTGTGATTTCTAAATTGAAACATGAAAGAGTAAAGGTGGCAAGTATAAAAATGGAAACGGCGGAAGAAGGAAAGTTAGAAATGATTTAGGGTTTTTGTTGCTTCTGTTTTATTTTTATAAAGTGAATGGTCTGTATTTACCAACGGTCATGGACCGATATAATAACCAATAGCCCAATATATAAAGGCCGTTTTAGCCCATTAGAACCAAATATGTGTAAGCCCATTATATAAAGGCCGATATTATAAACAAATCTGTGTAAGGAGTATATCACCAGGCCCATTAATTACATATTGAAGAAGCAGTATTGGGCCAATAAGCCCATTTTCTTTAATTAAAATACGTAGGCTGGTAAGAATCTACTATATTCAGACTCATTAATAGATATAGTAGATTTTATTGAACCCGATTATATGAATAACTAAACCAATTATATGAAATAATTGAACCCGGTTTTATTATATTGTACTAACTCGGTTGTAATAATACAGGAAGAAAAATATACATGAACATGAACTTCATGAAGAACAATCTAGATGAAGCAAACATTTCGAACTTAAAAAAAATGTGAGCCTCATATTATACGATATCTCAATCCGAAGTTTATAAAATTTGAAAACAATGAAATCAAAGAAGCAGTCGAAATCACTGAAATTTGTCAAAATATGTACAAATTTTTAAAAGAAGGAAATTTATGATATCAAGCAACAAATTATATCCAGAGAAATAGAAAAATACAGATTTATCGATAGAGAAGGAAATCTTACTTTTGTGTAATCTTGCTTTTTCTGTAATATTGAGCACAACCTCCGACTTCCAGATGATCTGCAAAATCGAAAAGAAAATCCAGAGAATCAAAAAAAAAAATATACTGAGAGAGAGAGAGAGAGAGAGAGAGAGAGAGAGAGAGAGAGAGAGAGAGAGAGAGAGAGAGAGAGAGAGAGAGAGAGAGAGAGAGAGAGAGAGAGAGAGAGAGAGATCTTACGCTTTTTTGGGGTTATTTATCTCTGCAAAACTTCCAACTAACAGATCTGCGCCATGGATGGCGACAACTCGGTTTGAAATCACCATGGATGGCGAGATCTGTAAATGGAACGAGAGACACGGTGACGAGATCTGGAAAAGGAAAAAGAGGTTTATGGAAAGCTAGGGTTTGAGGCTGAAAATGGAGCGAAAGCGAGGATGACGAGAGGTCTGGCCATGGCGACAGCTCGGATCGAAATCGCCATGGAGGTCAAGATTTCTGGAAAGCTAGGGTTTGAGGCTGGAAATGGAGCGAAAGCGAGGATGACGAGAGGTCTGGCCATGGCGACAACTCGGATCGAAATCGCCATGGAGGTCGAGATCTGGAAATGGAACGAGAGAAAGGTGAGGAGATCTGGAAAAGGAAAGAGAATTCTCGAAAGGAAAGCTAGGGTTTGACCGAGACAAATGAGGCAAACGTTTGGTGATAGGGATCAGGTTACATTGGTTAGGGTTTTGGGCTAATGGGCTTGGTTGGGAAATGTGGCCCAGAGTGAGGGAGTGAGTTTTGAGCCGGGCCACTCTTTAATTTTGTGGGCTTCTGATTTAATGGCAAACTTCTTATTGAATGGCAAAATGATGTATTAATAACTCATTTATCCATAAGTAAATTCGGTAAAAAATGTCAATAATTTTTTTTACATTTTTTTTTGCAATTATATAGTAATAAAATAATAAATAAATATTGACATTTATTAGTGCAATGTTGAATGATTTTTTTAAAGTACTTTCATGTATTAATTTGTTATTTTTAATATCCAATATTAGATTTGTAAAATAATATGTCTTATTTAATTAATATTATAAATTATGTAGGTAAACATGTTAATGTATTTGAATAAGATGATTCTTATGTAGATATATTTATTTAAATATTTATATCTTAGTTTATCAGGGTGATTTTGTTATGGACGAATTAACCCGACATAATAAAACGTTGAGATTGCCTGTTGTTAGAGAAAAACGACAACAGACAGTTTCTAATGGATCAGGTTAATATTTTGCATTTTTTGTTGAAAATTTGTCTACTAAATAGTAATATGAACTTTAATATAAATACTAATTATGCAGGATCTACACTTGGAGGTACTGGCAATTATTATGTTATTGATCGTATCCCAATGTCCGATATTTCAAATGGTTAGTAATGTTTGTTACAGTAGATTATCTATTTACTTCAATTTTTTCGTTTATATGATAGTTAGTGTCAAATATTTCTCTAAGACATAATAGCATTGTGTCGGAACAAAATTAAAGTTTAAAATATATTTAATTTCGTTTTTTTAATTAGAACAAAAAATATTTAGATTGTTTGCTTATTTAGATAAGCGGCATGGAACACCGTTATCTCAAAAGGTAGCAGGCAATATGTTGTTTTTGCTATAATTAATTCCTCTTATTTGTGGGATCATTGCAAAGTTCTTACTCTAACGTACAAGAAACATGAGGATTCAACAAGATACATCTGAATCTGAGATGCAAGAGGCAAATAAATTTTCTGCTTGGGTATTAAGCATCGGAGATGAGACTGTAGGTGTTGACAATGATGGGGAAGCACAAATTTAAATTCCCGATGAACTATTGGTGAAGGATTTTGAATTAGATCCAATTCCAGCAGTTGTCAAATCTGTTTATCCCTCTCTTATGGAAGATCAGTTGACTCCGGCATACTTTGAAGAACGAGCAATTCTTGCTCCAACACACGAAGAGGTAGATAAAGTTAATGAGTATATTTTGTCTTCGTTGCCTGGTGATGAAAAGGTCTATCTCAGTTCCGATAGTTTGTGCAAGACATGTTCTGTTAAAGATAGTGATGCTGGTATTTATTCGTCCGACTTCTTGAATAGTATTAGATGTTCTGGTCTGCCGAATCATGTACTGAAACTTAAGGTTGGGGTCCCTATTATGCTGCTTCGCAATATTGATCAGACTTCGAGTTTATGCAACGGGACGAGATTGATAACCACGCAGCTTGACAGTCATGTCATACAAGGTAGAATTATATCAGGCAACAATATTGGACATACGGTTTTGATTCCTCGTATGATAATGTCATCGTCAGACACTTCATTTCCTTTTAAGTTTCAACGAAGACAATTTCCCTTGAGTGTGTGTTTTGCTATGACCATAAACAAGAGCCAAGGCCAATCTCTTGCCAATGTTGGTTTGTATCTTCCACGCCCTGTTTTCAGTCATGGTCAGTTTTATGTTGCTTCTTCAAGGGTGACTAGCAAGAAAGGTTTGAAGATATTGATTTGTGACAAAGACAATAAGAGATATAATACTACAACTAATGTAGTATACCAGGAAGTTTTTGATAATTTATAGCAATTTTGAACATCGCGCCATTTATTATGTTTAACGTGTCATTTTCATGTATTAGAGTTAAATGACTTTTTTTATTATGTTTTATCGTTTTAGAAGTATTGATGTAAAAGACTGTCGATATTCCTGTTTATAAGACTACTTAACCAATTTTTACGATTAATAAAGTTATGGAGAGTACCGTCTCTCTTTATATAATGTAAGTTTGTATATCTTTAATTTGTTTAGTCAATTTATCATTTTTAATTTAAATAACTAATCAAGTATATATTAAAACAATCATTATTTGATAATAAAAATATATAATTTTTATAAATGTAAAAAAAAAAAAAAAAAAAAAAATCCCGTGCAAGGCACGGATATTACACTAGTATATATAATAATAGATAGATACTTGAAACAGAGGATCCGGATTGCATCAAACGCGCCCTGTATGCTTTCTCCGCTTTGTGGTAGATGCATGAATCCGACCCACTTTTGCTCAAATACGGACCCGACCTAACACCCCCTTTTATAATTGGATTATTTTATGTAACGGCCCATCTTCTTAATAACCGTCATATCCCCGCTCCGCCTATAAATATCCCGCGCGCTTTACTACACATATCAAATATGGAGGGAGTGAAAGAAACAATTGAGGTGACGACAATGAGCAAAACGCCGTCGTTTGAGTCATTCGTGGAGCGATGGGAGGCGAAGCTAGGGATGCTCTTAGGCGAGCTATCGGCCGCCAAGGAGGGGCGCGTGGAGGAGGACAAGATGGGGGAGCTGATTACACGCACTCTTTCTCAGTTCGAGGAGTTTTATCAGGAGAAGTCACGCGCCGCTCACTGCCATGTATTCGGGATGTTCTCGCCGGAGTGGTGCACGCCGCTAGAGTGCGCCTTCTTCTGGATCTCCGGCTTCCGCCCCACTGCTATGCTGCGCCTCGCTTCCACCGCTGTAGATGACTTGTCCTCCCACCAGCTCCTCCAACTTGACAGGTGAGTCCTTTTTTTTAATAGTTTCATTTGTCTTTCCTTTTCTTTTTTCTTTTATGAGTACATTATAGTACTCCGTCATTTAATTGACGTTCTACTCTTAAGTTTTTGTTAAGTTTTAATTATTATTTTAGATTTTTTTTTTAAATTTATCCTCATGCTTAATAATTTTTTTATTTTTTATTTTTTAGGTTTTCAATTTTTTATTCATTGCTTTTCCATTTTCTAAGAGAAACGTAACAAGAGGAGATTTACTTTTGATTTTCTGATTTTTTTTTTTTTTTGTAATTTCAGGAGCAGTAATAAAAAATAATTAGTTATTAATCATAAGGTAATATGGGAAAATAATTGATTTCTTAAAATTTGCTATAACGTCAATTAAAACTTAAGGAAGGGAGTATGATTTATTTACAAAAGCAGATTTTTTCCCTAGTCTGAAACAAACTTAAAGAATCTATCACCACCGGAACAACTGAGAATTTTTGAAAGGTTTCTTACAACATTAAGGAGTCTAGAATCACTTAAACACTAGACCAATTGAGTATTGATTTACAAAATTAATCTTAGTATATATGAAATTTATCGATTAATTTATAATAGTTAATTATAAAATTAGATGAGTTATTTAGTGTCATTCTCTTGGAAAAAAGTTCTGACAAATTAACCTTTTTCATTTCACCTTATCTAATCTATTGAACTAAAGCAAAACGTTGAGTAAAAATTAAGCCAAGTGTTGCAATCAATATCCTCCAATTATAGAAATCTCATTCCAAAAATGTTGAGCTTGATAGATTAAGACATTATTAACACTTTTTGTAGCAATTTTCTTGGGTGGATTGAACCTACCCTGTCTTGGTCAGGTTACTTCAATTCTCTCAGATTTTGCTTGAAATGAAGTGGCAAATTATATATCAATGAAGTTTGCAATTCTAAATTTTGGACATTCTAATACAAATTGAGTAAATTCCTTTGCAGAAATGCTTAGTTAGTGCTTCAAATTCTTGCCTCAAGTGGCTTTAATTTCCAGTAGATTTTTTTTATACTGCTTATTTTTAATCCACCTTAACACCAACAGATTGAAATCGGAGATCAGACTGGAAGAAATCGCGATATCAAATGAGCAAGCGATGATCCAGGTGGCAGTGGCCGACCCTCCAGTGGTGGTCGCCCTCCAGCGTGTCGGATGGCAGCCACACAGCGTTGGAGACGGGGCCCCACAATCTGACGTGGCGGTTCAAACTGTACACGTCGCCATGGAGGCGCTTGTGGCCAAGGCTGACAACCTAAGGGGGAAGGCTGCAGCTGGGATGGTCGAGATCCTGACCAAGAAACAGAGCATTCGTCTTCTTGAAGCCGCTGTTAGCTTGCAGCGCAACATGAAGATTTGGGGCTTGGAAATACAAGCTGGTTTAGGAGGAAAGAATGGGCTTGTTTAGGCTCTATCAATTTAGGAATTCTGGTAGCAGTTTGAATGTAACTGCTTTTGGCGCCAAGTATTCCACTTTTGGCAGGTTGTTTCCCTTTCTTGTCTACTAGTTCTTCTATAAAGAATAAGAGATCTTTGCTTATCTCCTAATTATGGTATTTTCAGGTTATGACTTGACCAGCACAAGTTTTTTTTGGGAATGCAAACATCAGGAGTTTATTGTTTCAGCAAGTCCATGTGACAGGTCAGAAATATAACTTGTTCCATTAGCGAAACAAATCATTATAATTTCATGATACTTGAAGTTGCTTGGTAATGCAATCCAGCAAATATTTTTGATTAGTAACTACATCAATCGATTGAAGAAAAATGCTGTGTTGCTCATGTGAAGCACTAGCAAGTAGCACCACACAGAAATTGTCACTTCATCCCTCTAAACTATGTATCCAGTTTTTCCAGAAATTCCTCATATACAACCATTTCGAATTTTCGATCATGGCAATTAATTCACAACCGCACTCTTAATTACTCGATTAATCATCCTCCCAATGTAATATCAGATAGAGAATTCAGAATTGTCACACTGAGCGTCCACATCTACACAAGAAGAAGAGAGCAGTACATCACTTTGCACATATCCACCATCCATAGTTCCCTCTCCGAACATGTATTCGTACGATTCAGCTTCGTTCCACTTGAAACAATCACTCAGTTGGCTGTCTCCAACAAAATTCGTTGGAGAATTAACCATGGCGCTTTCAATATCACTCCATTTCACATCATCAAAGCAGTTTCCCTGCACAAGCAAATCATTACTACTAGTATTCTGGTTTCCATGATCAGCCACATAAGCAGGAGGAGAAGCCATGGATGTAGCTTTTGAAGCAACAAAATCCCGAAGATTTTGCAAGTAGTCGGCGTATAATTTGAGCTCATTCAATCCCAGCATGTGAATACGCTTTTCCCACCGAAACGCATCAGCATTCTCATAACTCTTTCTACTACGATCACAAGCGGATTGAGCGTAGAACGGATCTCTTGAAAAACCTGATTTAGTAGAAATCTTTGTCTGAGGGGGCGAACTGGAGGAATTAGATCCATTAACATATCTCTGAATGACAGATTCAGCACAAGGATGACCATAAGTGAATGCTTTTCCGGACTCAGAGAAGACGAGTACGGCGATCTCGGATCCGCAGAGAGTGGAGAGTTCACTTGCTTTGCTGAAGAGACCCGCTCGCCTCTTCGAGAAGGCCACGTTCCTACTATTCTTGTTTTGGATCTTCTGAATCGGAATTCTTCTCCGGCCACCGGTTTTCTTCATCATTGTCCCTGTCATCACAAAACAGAACACAAATCGTAAATTTGAGCACAAAAAAGTGACGGATCATGCATATACAATGCGAAAACCAAGAATTCCAGGAGGAAAACTCGTAATTGGTACGGGAATTACAGAACCAAAATCGGAGACGAAACAATGATGAATCGGAAGAACATATATTGATTATAGTCGATCACCTGAATGATTGATTGATAGAGAGATGAGGGGGGGAATTAACATACCTGCTTCAATATTCGCCATGGATTGCGCAGAAAGCAATGTATGTGAGGAACTTAGAAGAGTTTGTAGCAACTCCGAATTATGCGCGAAAGAGAGGTAAAGGAAAAATTAATGGTCAGATATTCATTCGATTTTAGCTCCACCGCCATCGATCGAACCGCTCAGGGGAGCCCCACGTCAGCTAAACACAAAATCAGGCTTGCCTCAGTTAATTAGCTAAATGGGCTTAGAAAAACTTGGCCCAATACGAAATGATAACTCTAGAATGCAAGCGTGGGATCCAAATAAAACTGGGCTTAAAAGCCCACCAGGAGAGGAAGAGCCCATTCCTTAGTAGCTCAGTGGTAGAGCGATTTCTAGAGTATAAAAAGGGGATTAGGTTAGCAAGAAAAAAAAGGGAAGGAGGGGAGCAACAATTTGGGCTGCAATGGGGGAGAAAAGGGAAACAAGGGAGCTCTCAGGAGGGATGCTCGGAGAACGGCGCCGCAATTCTGGAGACAAGCGGAAAGGAATTAGGAGAGATGAATCCCATATTCATCTGCACACCATGGCTGTTGGAGGGAGCGAGACTTCAGGAAAGGGGGTGCCGTAGTGGAGAAAGGAGAGAAAGGCAAGGCTCCAATGGCAGATTAAGAGTTGCAAGTTCCAGGGCCAAGGAGATCGACCTCGTACTCGTCTCTCGTATCGACTCGCTGATGACCTCGACCCGCTCCTTTGCGTAGCTTCCTTCATGTAGCTCCTTCACGAAGATTCATTCACGAAGCTCCTTCACGTAGCTTCCTTCACTAGGTCCTTCACGAAGACGTCGTTTCATGATATTTTTCTGATGCGACTTTAAACTCTTAAAGAGAGACTTGGTTGGTTGATGAACATGGTGCTCGTAAGTTTCATAGATATGTCTTTAGGCTTAATGTTCGAATACTTGACTGATGAAATAAGGTAATAAGTGCACTTATTCAAGGTAATTTAACGGATAAGTAAATAGGTCCTTCACGAAGACGTCGTTTCATGATATTTTTCTGATGCGACTTTAAACTCTTAAAGAGAGACTTGGTTGGTTGATGAACGTGGTGCTCGTAAGTTTCATAGATATGTCTTTAGGCTTAATGTTCGAATACTTGACTGATGAAATAAGGTAATAAGTGCACTTATTCAAGGTAATTTAACGGATAAGTAAATCTCTCAACCTTAGCTTTCTACATACATACATATATATGCTCTTCGTATGGAAAACTGACTTGAGCGTCGGAGTTGCGAGTCCGGGGAAGCCCTTGGATCTTTTCAGGTTCGAATCAAGCTAGAGGAAAGGCGTTTCGGCAACGACAAGAGCCACTAAACATGGAAATTCACGTTTATGGAATCAAGAAAGAAGAACACCGAAATTAATAGCGTATTGGGCACTAATTAATTCATCTCGTTGAAACCGAGAATCAACAGCAAGGTCGGTGGTGCAAATTACTTTTGTACGTGGGCCATGAGCCCATGACTCTTAGCTAAGATTAGATCTGTCTTGAAGAATTATATAAATATATATTCATAGTGTAGTGTGTAAGTCGGTGGTGTTTAGGCTATGCAAGTGTAAGTCGAATTGAATTTTATTTCCTAAATGTATTTTGTTTTATATTCATTATTCTACAAAGATATGATCCATCATTTATTTACAAATTAAATGAGGAAAGATTTATGTTCTTAATAAAATACAAATTTCTCATCACCCAAGAAAAATAAAATACAAATTTCTACAATCACAGAATATTATATTTATCAGCTAAGTTGAAAAGACTTAATAATTGAAAACTAGAATTACAATGAAGAAGTCGATAACGCGATCTAGTAATAAGATCTTGATGGAGATGAGATTCCAAAAAACTCATGATAGTCCCGCGAAGCTGAATAGGAGAGACATTTGTTGTAGCGAGAAAGTCAGTGGCTCTGTTGCTATCCTTGTAGCAATGAAAAATTTGAACACCCATAAAACTTGTTAAGAGATGAGATATTTCAGTAATAATTGGAGTGATTTCCCAAGGTACTTTCCAGTTTCCAGATTCCTCTAATAGCATTTATAACAATTAGATTATCTCTCTTAATCACTAAAAACCTAATATTGAGAGAGATAGCCCGACGAATTCCTTCCAAAGCAGCAAGTGCCTCAACTTTTAATGGGGAGGAGCAAATAATTTGCTTACGGTCTAGAAAGACCACTTCCCCTAAATGATTACGAAAAATAATTCCAATATGACAAGGTAAATTATGTTTAACAAAAGCATCAAAATTTAACTTAATCCATTGTTCTCTAGGTTTAACCCACCGTCCATTCTTTCTATCCTATTATCTTTATTAATACATTTGTATTTGAAATTAGTCGCAACCCATTATTTATACTGAATTTGAGCCATATTGCTAAGATTGGAATTTTGAGAATGAATCTTTCTGAAAATAATAGAGTTTCTATGTTTCCAAATATTCCACCAGAGAAAAAGTATAATTTGAAAATTGCTATTATTGTGCCTGAAAAAATTCATGTTTGTCCAGAAATCTAAATTAGATTGAATATTGAAAATTTGTCCGATGAGAGACTGTATTTGATTGATTTCATTAATTGTAAATGGACACTCAAAAAATTAATGATTAGAGTCTTCTGTATTTGTATTGCACATAACACATTGAGAAGGAACCCTGTTATAATATCTATTAAGACATTTTGTTGTAGGTAAAGAATCAGATAGTGCTTTCCAAAGAAAATTCTTAATTTTTGGAGGAATATTCTCTTTCCAAAACCAATTTGGAAAATCCCGTTGAGGAAAGGTAGTTGAATTGGTTTGAGTTAAAGATCTGGCACTTTTAACAGAAAAGCATCCATCCGTAGAGGGTCTCCAAATAAGCCGGTCATGTACATGTGTGCGCGAAATATAAATCTGAGTTATTTTGTTGATAATATGTAGCGGTAGAAGATGTGAAAGATTAGCAATATCCCAGACTTTATCTTGAGTAATAAAATTCGAAACTGGAGTGTTCAAATCTTGTTGATGAGAATATGGTGTTAAATTGCAGTCCAGAATCCAATGGTCATACCAAAATTTAATTTGAGTACCGTCTCCAAGTTGCCAAAAGATACCTTTTTGAAATATTTCCCGAAGCTGAAGAAGTCTAGAAAATTGCCAAGAGTCTGAGTTATGTTTGTGATAAGAAAGTAGGTGAGTATTCTGAAGATATTTTTCATTGATAATTCAAACCCATATATTATCTGGTTCAACAAGTAATTTCCATAAAAGTTTCATTTACATTGCGCTGTTAATATTAGCGGATAATTCTAAATCCAAACCCCCACAACTTTTAGGCTGACAAATCTTTTCCCAGCTTAAAAGGGGGTGTAGATTTGCTGAAAAATTATTCCAGAAGAAATGCATGTTAATTTTATCAATATCATGACAGACGCCTTTAGGTAAAAGAAAACTCTGCATAAGGTAATTTGTTTTTGAGAGAAGATTAGATTGGATAAGAATAGTCCTACCAGCTTGAGATAGAGAGTTAACTTTCCATTTTCCTAGTTGTTTCTTTAAGTTTAAGATAGAATAATCGAACATATTGTTCTTCATCCTACCTCGAACAATAGGGATACCTAAATATTTTTCCATAGAACGGATAACCTGTATATTTAAAATGCTTGCTAAAGATTCTGCTTGTTGAGTGGAGACATTACAAGAAGTATGAAATGTACTTTTATGATAATTAATAGACAATCCTGATTTGCTTGTGAAATCATCAAGTATGGATTTAATGTAAAGCATATTTTATGTTGAAGCATTAGCCAAAATAAGTGTATCGTCTGCAAAATTTAAAAAAGGAATACAAGTACCTTGTCTAGTTAGTTGAATCCCAACTCTACGCTCCGGAGACACACGGCATGAGATAGAGTCCGAGCAAGATATTCCATAGATAGTATAAAAAGAAAGGGGGCAATTGGATCTCTTTGACGTAAACCACAAAGTGGATGGAATAAGTCACCAGGTTCATTGTTAACAAGAACAGAAGAAGTAGTGTTTGTAATACAAGTCATAACACGTTCAACCCATGAAGGATCATAACCAAATTTTAAAAGAATTTGACGAATAAAATTCCAATTGAGTTTGTCATATGCCTTTTCCATGTCTAATTTGAGAGCCATCCAACCAATTTTGCCTTTTTTTCTTATGAAATGAATGGAAAATCTCATGAGTAATAAGAATATTGTCCTAGATGAGACGTCCAGGAACAAACGCACCTTGTAATGAGCTTATTAATTTTGGTAAGAGAGGTTTCAACCTATTTGACAATAATTTAGTTATAATTTTATAAGTAGTATTACAAAGGCTTATAGGTCGATAATGATTTATAGTAGTAGGAGTGTCTATTTTAGGGATAAGAGTAATAAATGATTGGGCACATTCACGAAGGAGCTGCCCAGAGTGAAAAACGGATTGAGTTGCAGAAATAACTGAACTACCAACAAAGGTCCAGTATTTTTGAAAGAACTCAACAGTAAATCCATCAGGCCCAGGAGTTTTGTCAAGAGGTAATTCAAAAACAATGTCTTTTATTTCAGAAGTCGTAGGGGTACGACAAAGAATAGAGTTATCGTTATCCGTAATAAGGCGAGGAATAATCACCAAATCATTTTGACTAATATGTTGAATGCGAGTATTTTGGAAGCGCACTTCTAATTCCATGGTAATAGTTTTTCTAATAGACTCATCGTCAAACATAGCAATACCATCAAGAGAACGAAAGGATACAATCTTTTGTTTAAAACTGCGAATTTTAGAAAGTGTCTGAAAATATTTTTGTGTTACGATCAGAGCTCTCATAAAATTTAGTCTTGGCACGTTGTTTCCAATATTTGTGTTGAAAATCTAATAGTCTGTTATATTTAATCAAATGTCTATTATAAAGTTCTTGTAAACGATGATTATTAAAATTATTAAGAAGTTGAGTTTGAAGATCTTGTAATTTATTATGGGTTATCTTAAGTTGTTCGAATATATAAGAAATATTACATCGAGCCCAAGCTTTAGAATAACTTTTAAGCAATTTTTGTTTCATAGTTAATTTAAACATATAAGAACCTTTGTGTTTAAAGCTCCATACTTTCTTAACAAGTTTAGCAAACGACTCATTGGTAAGCCAAACATTTTCAAGTCTGAAAGGAAATTTTCTTTTAATAACATTTATATTAAGCAAAAAAGTAATTAGGCAATGGTCCGACGTAGTAAAAGGATGATGTTGTGTAATAATATGATTATAAAAATGTAATAGCTGAGCTTGTACGGTACCAGATGTCACAACCCCATCAGGAAGGTCAAAGACTTCATGCGCCTCCTCCACCAAGGCCTTCTTCAGATCATTCATTCCCAACTGCTCATGCCATTTCTGTGGAGGTCCCATGTCTTTTCCATGGATGTTCAGCCCAATGATCAACAATACGTCATGGAGAGTTATAGTCATCTCTCCCTATGGCATATGTAATGAGCTGGTTTCTGGATGCCAACGCTCAACGAACGCACTAATCAGCGCCTCGTCCACATGCTCGTGCATCAACTCTGGTACATGACACAACCCTGATGTAGATGCCACATGACACCACTTGGCACCTCGTTGCAAAGGCCATGAACGTGTCTGCTTGCCTCATTGCTGAAACCTCAGCGTTGGCACTGACTTTAAGTATTTGAATTTTTAACATATGTAAGCAACCCATTTGAAATATTTAAAATAAATGTGAAATTTCATATAAGGTTTTTGCTGCAACTTACAATGCGCTGGTAAAGAAAGTACGATATGTGATTGGCAAAGCCCTTCATAAATTCGGGCATCTCCGGACCTCTAGGTACTCCAACCACCAATTCAGGGTCATATTTGCCCCTTTTCTTCGACCGATGCGGTTTTGACCGCGAAGAGGAGGCTTCTTGTGGCTCCTCGTCCGCATAATCAGGTTGACCTCTTGGAGCCCAAGCCTGACTATCCTCGTCCTATATTTTTTTACAAATGATAAGTAATTACATTTTTATCATACACTCATCTTTTCATATATTAAGGCTACTTACCATAGGATGAAGTGCGTTCGGGTAGAGCCCCAGGTTCTCCCATGAGTTATACCACATCAGATCATCTACGCCCTGATAATAGACGGGGCAGTGATGATGGATGTGATGACTCTGATGGAGGTGAGGGTTGTGATAGGACAACGGGCTATGATGGAGGTGAGGGCTCTGTTGGGGCGGCGGGCTATGATGACGATAAGGGCTCTGCTGGGGCGACGGACTAAATGGAGGGCCATAATAGTTATTCTGATCCATCGTATCAAAATAACCATGGAGCGGGCTCGCGTTGTAATCTGGGTACAACTGCGGGTCCGAGTCCGCACAACCACCCGCCACAGGAAACGATGACGATGGCACAAACGGCAACACAAGGGGGTCAACATTGCCCGCCTGCCCGTATCCTCCCTCATCCTGACTACCGCCCGCAAACTTACCTCCTCCTCAGTCTGAAACGAAACGTCCCGGACGAGGTTTCTTCTGCTTCTACGCTTCGTTCTCTCACTGGGCTCCATCTATAATAATAAATCATTTAATCTCAAAAAATACAATTCCGGGTATATCAAAAATAAAAAATTCAATTCCGGAAACAGAAAGTACAATTCCGGAAACAGAATTGTATTTCATACAAAAAAATATTCAGACAACAGAATGTAATCCACACTTAACGTGGGGACTGCCTCCACACGTTATGTGTGGAGATCATCCACACGTAACGTGGGTACAGTCTTCACACGTTACGTGTGGACAGTCTCCACACATAACGTGTGAAATTGCATTTTCCCCTTTCCGGTCAGATTTCCGGCGACATTCCGGCAAGATTTCCAGATTCCGATGACATTTCCAGATTCCGGCAAACCATTATTTTGTCATAATTTCCCCAAAATCCAACAAAACTAACACTAATTAAATAAATCCAACAAAACTACCACTTGCATTTGACTATTTTCATACAAATCCAACATAAACCCTAAACACCCTTTCATACAAATCTATCAAATTTCTACCATTTCATACAAATATATCTATCAAATTAACCAACAAATGCAAATAATTACTTCAAAATTACACAAAAACAATAAAAACAAGATCGGAAATACTAAAACACTATGGATCTACAATAACCTAGCAAAAAAATAAAAAAATAAAATTGACAAGAATGATTATTACTAACATTTGAAGGATATGGATCTACATAACATACAGACCTTGTTGATTCGTAACGAGGAGACAAGCAATCGACGTAACGTGGGGAGAGAGGACGAAGAAGAGAAGAGCAGCGTTTAGGATAGAGAAGGAGAAAAAGAAAAAGAAAATTGACTTTTAAAGCCGGAGAGGCTCCCCATGTTATGTGGTGAGCCTCTCCTCACATAACGTGAAAAGCCTCTCTCTTAATGTAACTATGAGCTGAAAAATAATTTTATGTATGCGTTAAAAAATAAAGTATTAAAAGATAAGCATAAAAGAACACGTAAAGCCTGTTAAGGTCCCACTGAAAACAAAAAAGAGTTGAGAAAAAGACACGTGTATATAGTAGAAAAAGGGGACGGGATAAAAAGAAGTAAAGAACAAAATAATTGTATGGGAAATGATAAAGTAAGAAGATAAACACCTGCTTTTTCTATTGTTAACAACGAAAAGGGAAAAAACACAGATAATATGAAGAAGAACTCTGGAAAAGGAGATTTATAGAAAATACAATTTTTGGGCAAAGGCTTCCGTTGAAGTTCAGCAAAATAGGAACAACAATATGAGATGTGAAGTAGAAGAAAGCAAGTTCGACTTGAGCCTGTAAAAACAATCAAAGTAAAATTCAAAGCTAACAGTAAAGAAGATCGAGAAAGATTAACGAAATGGAATTATGTAGGAGAGACATACCTGAAAAGAAGACTGCGGCCAAGTGGGTAGGCATCAGCCTGCTGAGATCTGGACTCGTAATGGAAGAAAGATTTGGCCTTCCAAATTTATGTAAACCAACACACACCACAACGGGACATGCTGGACGTTTTTGTATAAAAGTGTCATATGAAAGTTCATGGGTAGTTAAGCAAAAGGAAAAGAAGAAACTTGAAAAACTAATTACAGGAGCAATCTACACAAACAAGCAGCTGTATAAAAGTGTCATAAATGCTCAGCATTTGATCATGGAACAAAGAGGTCAAGTAGTGTGTGTGAGCTATAGCTCTAGTAAGGAGTGAAGTCAAAAGTGTGTGCAAGTCACTTTTGTGTTATGAGTTATCTGTCAAATAAATTTAATATATTTAAAAAAAAAAATTATTTTATATGTATTTAGGTGGAAATACTATACAACATTACAAGAGTATTACAGATCCGTTTAAATTCCAAATAAAATATATTATTATTTTATATTAAATTAATAATTTAATACAATTTAATATAAAATAATATATTCTAGAACTAAATACAAACATACTCTAAACTTTGGACCGATTCCCTAGACCCTAACACAGAAGTCATTGCAGCTTGTTTATTCGGCAAGGAATTACAATGACGACAAAACAAACCGAAACATCAAAGCGGTGCACCGTACACTGCGCTCAACTTCGAGTATTCGATCAATTGAATTAAAATTACGCTACCTCATGATACACTCAATTTTTTTTTTTTCTATTTACGTTCAAAAGACTCATGCTCATAAAAAAACGGGAGTCAAATCGAACCCACGCACATAAAAAATGAGACCGTATTAAAATTGAGGATATCCGATTTTTATCAGGTCTCGCACTCGCTTTCGGGTGCGAGACTTTGTTTTAATTAAATACATAATGTCACGCACCCGCAAAGCGGATGCGTGACCTTGTGTTGTTTTTATATTTTTTTATTAACTTTGAGAAATATTGAAAAAATGATTATTATAAAAATAAAATTAATGTTAAATTCATTATTATATGAAAATAAAATAAATGTTACATTAATTATTATAAAAATAAAATTAATGTTAATTTGATTATTTTTCAAAAATAAAATTAATGTTAACTTCAAATATTTCATTCTTCAATTTAACAAATGTTGGTAGGAAATGTTATAATACTCAATAAATTCTTTATAAAACACAAGCCTTCAATTTCCCCTTACGAATTTGGTCATATAACACAGTCATTCCAATAGGGAATCAAATTCGTAATCCCAAAATAGACCCCAATAGATAAATTATATACAAAATAGATGTATCATGAACAAAATACTAAAACAAACTCAAAATAAAACTAATCATTTTGTGATTTAAAGTTCGGGTTTTATAGACAAAATTTCCAACGGTCGAAAATCCGACCGTTGGAAAACGGTCGAAAATGACAAAGAGTCACGCACCCGCAATGCGGGAGCGGGACTCTTTGTCACTAAAAAGTGACAAAGAGTCCCGCTCCCGCATATTGCGGGTGCGTGACTCTTTGTCACTTTTGATACGGATATCCGTTCATTGGGTCTCGCTCCCGCTTCGCGTAGCCGAGCCTCTGATCTCGTTCTCGCTTTCTGTACGCGTGAACAGTTGAGCTTATTTAGTAAAAAAATTGAGCGTAGCTAGCACATCCCTAAAATTATTGTATTAATTACTTTTTCTATTTTTATTTGCATAATAATAATAGTATAAAATTATCAGTACGTAAAGAGTGAAAGAATATAGATAAAAAAATTATTTTTAAAAACAACTTATTAAAAGTGGATTTTCAAAACTTTAAATTTGAAAATTCCTAAATAATAATATATAACTACAACTTTATAAATTAAAGTGTTAAGATATAAATTAGGAAAGTCATATAATATATACTTTGTATTCTTATCGACAACAACTTCCTATAAGCAATAGGTGTCGACTTGACCCCCGAAAAAGATTAAAGATTGAGACACGTCACCTCTGTGTTTTTATTTCGGCAATTTCGCAAGGCAGATATTTTGACAAAAACCGTCATCACCACGCGCCGCTCCGCCTATTTATACCCCGGCACCGCGCAATTAACCCATCCAATTCATAGCGTATATTATATAACAAAGAATCGAAGACAATGAGCGATACGACGGCGTTTAGGGCGTTCCTTGAGAGGTGGGAGTCGCAGCAAGGGGAGCTCCTGGCGGAGCTAGCAGCGCCCAGGGTGCAGGACGGGCGCGTGGACGAGGAGAAGATGAGGGAGTTGGTTACACGCGCCCTTTCTCTGTACCAGGAGTATTATGAGAAGAAGTCACGCACCGCGAATGGTGAGCCTTCCAGATGTTCTCGCCGGGGTGGTGCTCACCGCTAGAGTGCGCCTTCTACTAGATCTCCGGCTTCCGCCCCACCGCTATGTTGTGCCACGTCGCCGCCGCCGTCGACGATTTGTCCCCAGACCAACTCCTCTTCCTTGATGGGTAAGTCTTTTTCGCTACACAAGCAATTTTGCTGTTTAATGCATAGGCTCCGCACGTTACGTGTGGCTCATCACCATAAGTTACGTGTGGAGCCATGCAACACGTAACGTGTGGAGCCATGCAACACGTAACGTGTGGAGCCTATCCACACGTTACGTGAAGAGACTCCATAAGAAGAGGTCTAGACTTAACGTGAAGAGAGTGTTCCCACGTTAAGTAGACTTTTTTTTTTTATTAAGTAACGTTATACGAAGTATTTCGGTCTTCTTCGCTTAGTATCGAGTTTTACAATAAGGTTGAAGTTACGATTGTATTGAGTCAATTACATTCGCTTATTTCGGTCTTCTGCCCTTCCAATGTAAAGTTCTCGATCGAGCCACCAAGCCGCTTCCAACCAAAAGATAGCGTATGTTTAGGGTTTAGCGTATGTTTAGGGTTTAGGGTTTATGACATGTAATAGTTGTAGTATTTATTTGTGTTTTAAAGTTGTGTATGAAACATAAAATTGTTTTCAAATAGACATTATGGGAGAGTTACCCCCATTGTATAACCCAACTTGTATTAATATTTATAAGAATAATACAAAATGATCATCAACATAGAAGACAATACAAATTGTTCATAACCCAATTTGACTACAACCACATTTAGCACACAATACAGAAAACAATACAATTGATCATAAACTTAGAAAAATTAGAGAAAAGATATGACACTGCTTTAGTGTTTGAAGAAATTAGGATAGTCTCTGGTAAACGTTCGCTTCATATGATATCTCTGGTTTGCTAAAATTGCTTTCTCCCTACAAAGGTTGATAGTATATAAACAACATTACACAAAAGATACGACATTAATCACCTACGATGTACATCATTTAATAGATTCACTAGTATAAAAATTGCTATAGATAGCGAAAAAATTATAGCGGTTTTAAAAAACGCTATAAGAAAAGAATTCGCATAGCGGTTTGTAAAAAAACCGCTATGATTTTTTTTTAACAATGATTTTATTCTCTTAGCGGTTTTTTTTAAATTGCTATAAAAATGAAAATACAAGGATAGCGTTTTTTATTAAAAAGCGTTATAATATATTTTAAGAGCGATTTTTAGAAAAAAACCGCTATAAATATGTGATTTTTTTTTAAAAAGGAAAAAATAGTTGGCTTGCCCTATCATTTATATAAGAGTTATTTTTTCAAAAAACCACTATAAATGTGTAAAAAAAATTCATATGCCAGCCGGCCCTATCATATTCATTCATCTACTTACACTTAGGCTATGTTTGTATTGAGGGATTGAGAGGGGTTTTGAAGGGAGGGAAAGCAAGGGAATTTTGTTCTCTTGTTTGGTTAAATTTTAGGGTCATACTATTCGGCGCATAGGCATTTTTGCCTTTTGGCGCATAGGGCTCGCGCGTAACGTGGGAATAGGTTTCCCGCGTTACGCGCGGGAAGGCACCTGTTCAAGCCCCACACGTAACGTGTGAGACTGTCCCACACGTTACGCGTGGGATACATCCACACGTTACGTGTGTGTACATTCCACACGTAACGTGTGGCATGGATCTGGCTTTAAAAGCCAGATCTTGCTCTCCTCCTTCAGTCATTCGAAGCCGCAATTCTTGTTGCTCTCCTCGTTACGCGTCTCTTTGCTCTCTTCGTGACGAATCGATCGACTTCGCGCGTTACGTTCAAGATCTTTGAAATGTTAGTTATTACTCGTCGTTGTTTGATTTGAAGTTATTGGTTAGGAATTGTAGATCCATATTGTAGATCTATGTTATTTTGATGTTTAGGGTGGTAGATCTATGCTTTGGGGAAGGTTTTGTGGTTGTTTTTGATTTTTTGGGTAATTTTGAAGTTATTGTTTGCATGAGGATTTATGTTGAATTTTGTGTGAAAATATGGAAGTGGAAGTGATAGTATTGATAGATTTGTAAAAATTGTGGAATTTTGGATGAATTGCATGTATATTTTGATGAAAAAAATTCACCGGAATTGTGAATGCTCGTCGGAGAAGACGGTCGGAGAGTCGCCGGAGTGCCGCTGGCGACTCCCCGACAAATTGAAATGTGCACATTCACACGTAACATGTGAATGTGCACCACACGTTACGTGTGACGTTAGTTCACACGTAACGTGTGAATTCTCTGCATCTGGGCTTCTGGTTCACTGTGAACAACTCGGTCGAAAACTCGGCCGGAGAGTCGCCAGAGTGCCGCTGGCGACTCCTCGGCAAATTGAAATGTGCACATTCACACGTAACGTGTGAATGTGCACCACACGTTACGTGTGACGTTAGTTCACACGTACCGTGTGAATTCTCTGCATCTGGGCTTCTGGTTCACTGTGAACAACTCGGTCGAAAACTCGGCCGAGTTATTGGCTGTAAATTTTTTGGGTAATAAAATGTCTGGATATGTAACCACAGATGGAGCATGGGGACAGAACTGAACGTCGGATACGCCACAACCTTATACGTGAACAGTCCTATAGGACTGGTGAAGAGGTCGACAGGTTTAGGCGGCAACGGATGAATGTCTGCTACCGAGATGATGAGACCGGCGCATACCAGACTGGAGCCGGTAGCAGTAGTGGGGTCGCTGAAATGATAGGAGTTCAGAGCTTGATGGCGGTTCCTTCTTCTCATGGAGGTAGGGCAGAGTCTGAGCCTCTTCACAACTACCGGGACTACCAGGGGAGTCCGCTGCATGGTTATTCTGATACAATAGATCAGAATAACTACTACGGGTGGAATTTTAGTCCTCCGGTACTCCCGCCGCACGTGAGCCCTCATCGTATCCCGAGGGATTATTATCAGGGGGTTGATGAGCAGGACAACCCGTGGGAGAACCCGACATTGTACCCGAACGCTCCCTATCATCAGCCGATGGTAAGTACATTTAGTATAACATGCATTTGTTTACAAATTCTTATTGCATATGATCAATTTAATAAATGTAGGATCAGGCAAATACATGGGGGACTCAGGACCAGGGGACTCAGGACCAGTCCAGCAATGTCTGGATCCCAAGAGATGACGCTCCGGGCGGGGACGAAGAGCCTCAGGAAGCCTCTTCTTCGCGGGCAAAACCACCTCGATCAAAGAAGAATGTGAGATACGACCCTGAACTGGTGGTGAGCGTTCCTGGAGGTCCGGAGAGCCCTGAACTCCTAAAGAGTTTTGTGAACCACGTGGCGTACCTCCTCTACCAGCGCGTTGTAAGTTACATGTAACTGTATTTTTTTTAATTATTAATCTTGATTTGTATAAGTCCGAAGGATTACTTAATTATGTTCATATACAGACGGTGCCACCCTTGAGGTTCCAGCAGCGAGGGAAGCAGTTACGCTCATGGCGTTGCACGTTGGAAGATGCGTGGGGTAGCATGGCATCTGCGTCCGGGCTATGTCATCTATCAGACATCATGCACGAGCATGTGGATGAGACGCTGATCGGTGCCTTCGTCGAGCGTTGGCAACCGGAAACCAACTCATTCCACATGCCATGGGGAGAGATGACTATAACTCTCCATGATGTGTGGATGATCCTTGGGCTACAAATACAAGGGCAAGACATGGGTCCCCCAAAGAAATGGCACGAGCAGCTCTCACGCAATGATTTGAAGAAGGCGTTGATGGAGCATGCGCATGAGTTTTTTGAGCTGGAGGATGATGCTATCGTCGCCGGTAACTTGCATGCGGGAGATTTTAAGACTCATTGCCAGGTGTTGACTAACAAGAAGCATGCGGCTGGGTTCTTGCTGTACTTGGTGGGGTCTGCCCTCTTTCCTGACAAGTCTCAACATCGGTTGCCCGTGTATTACACTCCGTTCGTGACTGATCTCACAAAAGTCACGAACTATGCATAGGGTACCGGTGTTCTTACACACGTGTACCGCAGCTTGGCCGAGTGCACAAGGAAGGATGCGCGGGTCATGTCCACATGCTTCACTCTGATTCAGGTATGAAATGGCTTGAATAAAAATATATGAATTTTTGTTATAGATATATTATATGTTTGTTATTTGGGAAATGACTTATATGTAATTGTTTTGTAGGCATGGATATATCAATATTTTCCCATGTTTAGACCTGCACAGAGTGTTTACTAGGACCCCCAACATCCGATCCCATACGCCAGAAAATGGGACATGTCTCATGAACCCAACCAGACCAGAAATTATAGGGAGGAGCTGGATGAGATGCGTGCTGAGAGTGTAAGTGCATATACGGTCCTTATCTAGTATGTTAAAATATATATGCATGATAAGTTGTTTGAAATTCAATTTTTTTTAGGTTGAGTGGATGCCATACGGCTCAATTGACTTCAACAATGGGATGTTTGCTTCATCGCGATTCCATGAAGTCATATCCTGTTTGTGGGTCACTGAGCCTTACATGCCGGATCGAGTAGCTAGGCAGTCTGGGCGTGCACAACAATGTCCAAGACCACCGATTGTTCCAATTAAGGCATGGAGGGGCACGAAGATCAGTAGTTATACGGTGGAATACGATAGATCCTTACATGCATGGAATGCCCGCAATGAACATTCCATTAGCCTACAAGCCATGGGTCCTCCAGTCCGCCAATCCCACGAGTGTAGCGATGATTACATGCAGTGGTACCTGCAGCATACACATCCATTCATCCTCCCTCAAGAGGATCGTTACACTCAGCAGCAGGTAAGTAATCATGTAATTATATCTTGTTTATTTTTTGGTACAATCTGTTTATTAATCGTATCCACTTATCTTGCGTGCAGTGCCTCGATAGTTGCTACAGACGACTGGATCCATATCGCGATCACCACCATGGAGATGACCAATGCGAAGACCTATCCGAGGCGTTACGACAATCATTGGAACAAATGTATCCCTTCCTTTCGAACCATTGAACTTGGCTGCTTTGTCATTTGAGCATTAGACTTTGGATTTGAATGTTTTGTTGAAGTTTGAATGTTTTTTGTTGAAGTTTGAATGTTCTGACTTGAGTTTGAATGTTTTGTTGAAGTTGTTTGGATTATGCCAACAATGATTGCTATCACTTCTATTTGAATGTTTTTTATGGATTGTTTGTGAATACACACTAAAAAAACGATGAAGGAAACCCAAATAAATGTTCGAATAGAAATGTCGAACTCATTGCATCATAATACATACATATCATTCATTACATAAATCGACTGTTTCGACCTTCTTCTTTCGTTTTGTCTTCGGTTCGGCCTTGTCTGGTTCGTACTCCATCGAACGGTCTAATAGCCATTGATCTACGTAATCACCCGCACATGGGTCATGATGATACAGCCACCCCGAGTAAATAGGAGGCAAGGGCAAAGTTTTGGCCAGCCCAATCTACATCAAAATCAATGCATCATACATATTCTTTAACACAAGATAGTATAAACAAATGTGATTGTATTAACGTACCGCAATAAAATGTTGCTCTTTCGTGACATGGCAATACCGTCTTCAGAAACTCGCCAGTCAATGCTTCGTTTGTCGCCCCCTTCATAGGCAGGTATGTCGTCCCCACGCCACCCCCGACGGTAACGAACACACATGTGAATGCCGTTGCCACCAAACATCCCATATCCGGGAGCTCCAACCACGTCTCCGGTGGGGCCGGCCTGTTCGGCGAGGGAAACCAATCAAGCTTCGCCTCCATTTCCTCAAGTGTCATCGTAGACACCCAAAGTGGCGCGAGTAGCTCATACTCTTTTCTCAACGTAGCGATCATGGTACGTCGAACAAAAGCCCACTGATCTTCCCCTAAGCCCAGACCATGCGCAATTGCTCTGTACCCGCAGTTTCCATCAGGCTCTATCTCATACCATCCTCCAACGTGTGGCAACATACACTTGGGGATCTGGCCACAATATCGCCACGGGTTCTTGATCAATGACGTGGCACCACATGGTAAGGGTAGGCCCGTCTTCGGTGGTCTTCCTTTTTGCTTTTTCGGAGGTGTTCCGTCCATCTGTTGGTCAGTGTACTCCCATGATGACGACTGTCTTTTGGTGGCAAAGTTCAGAGCTCCTTGAGGCCGACCCTTATGCCTGACTTTGGCTGGCTATTCCAGAGTAGTCTGCTCTAGATGTGCTATACTTCTAAGCATGGAGACTGCTCTCTGTTGAACCTCAACTGGCAATGTGGGGAAGACGCTTTGGGAAAATTCTTCAAGAAACGATCTATTCACGTTGCGTGTGCAGGCTTCTTCCTCTTCTTGTGTCTTCACTTCTGACAAGGTCAATTGTATCCAGAACGGATGCAATGAGCTAGGTTCAATTAGGGTCTTGTTCCTCACATGTTGCGCCAAATCGTGCACGCAAAGCAAGCCGTCTCTGACCCTCATCTGGCATCTGCATATAGTGCTCCACAATGGAGCTTCTCCTTTCCTGTATTCCTCAATCAAACGAGCTAGTGCAACCGCAGAGACCTTGAAGTGCAGCTTGTAGAACAGATCTGCGTTTGTTAGCAGCGTATATCTCTTTCCTATGCTCTCATTCAGTGTCCCCTGAATCTCATAAATATGACTGCGTAACCGTGTATCATATTGATCGAACACAGTGCAAAGGTTGCCATCGTTGCTTGTGAAGAAGCTTTTCAGACTGGAATGGGCCCCTTCAACCCTGCATTACAACAATGATGCACAAACTAAATTTAGATAAACTGTAAAGGTCTAACCAAGTCCAAATAACTAGCTAAATTTAGATAAACAGTTGATGCACAAACCTGTTAGTGGTGGTAGTACCCAGCGTGAATACTGTATCTGTCCATACGGAGACGATTCTTTCCTTGTAAGGGTCAAGCCAGTTTTTTTGTAAGTACTGAAGACATTTTGGAGCTTTCCTCCAATCACGCTTCAGCTTCGAGAGTGATGCTTCGTACCCTTGTATGGTCGTTTCCTTAAAGAGCTTCATGCAGTCGTTGGAAAACGATGTGCCCCTAAACTTGTCCATGGCCTTCTTCCCGAAGTCTTCAATATTCTTCCTCACATGCCGCCTACATAGGAGGAATTTTGCTGCTGGAAACTGCTTCTCTAAGGCGTTCATCAACGCTTTTTCCCGATCAGTGACCACACATATGGGTGCTCGTTGCACCTTGGCAAACATCTTAGCAAGTTGCTCTATGGCCCACTTGTAACTGTCTTCGTCCTCCTTCTCCAGAAACGCCCCGACAATATTGTAGTTTTTCCAAACTGATGTGATGCCGACGATTTCAAGGAAGGGCAAATTGTAGCTGAACACATAATCATATGTAAAATATAATGGCGTCCTAACCGTGACATGAACAAATGAAGAGTATATTAGATATGGACGTTACTAACCAGTTAGTTGCATATGTAGAGTCCAACAGCACAATGTACGAAAATGCCTTCAGCAACCAAAACTGATCCTGGCTTGCAAAGAAGATATCCGTTATTTTGTTGGTGTCCTTGTTGAATCTATGCTCCATGAAGTACCCCTTCTCATTGCACTCATAGAAGAACTGCTGTACAACTGTTCTTCCTTCCATGCCCTTCTTTCGTATCTCATGCATGAGGTTGTACACTTGCTTCATCTTGGTTACATTTCCAGGGGACGAATGGATTATAGTATGAATCTTCAGAGGCTTGCAATGATTGACCGTCATCACCCTTATAATCTCCTTCTCTTCAGCGGTTGGTCGCCCAGCTAATGCACTACCATACAAATTGTCTGCAATGACATGGTTGTGAGTTCCATGTTGTACAATGATCCTCCACAATCCCTTCGGCCCTTCTTTCAGCCTCAACATGAAGGGACACCCACATTTCTTCGACCTTGTGATGTCTTTCACTTGGTCAGCTCCTTTAGGCACGTTTTGTCCATGCCTATCACACGGTAACCAAGTCCCCCCAAGGGCCCGAGGGATGGAAGGTTTATTCCTCCACTTTTTGATGCAAAAGTGTTTAGACTTAGCCATCTCTTGCGCCCACGAAAAGGCTTCTTCTCTAGACTCCCAGATTTTTTCATTTGTGAAAAACCTTGAATAATCGGCAGAGACGTACACATCCTCCTCAGGTGGTACACTGAACTGAGGCTGTGTGTGTAGGGATGGAAAGCACAGCTGTGGAGTAGCGTGAGATGAAGATGCTTCTGGAGTGTTCCAAACCGGAAATGTCTTTTGTGGCGTTTCCCAAACCGAAAATGTCTTCTGTGGAGTGCTCCAATCATTGAGGGAGATATTGTTTAACCCTTCGTATAAATGATAGTTCGTCTGCATACACGAAATCATGTCATCAACTAGTGCACTAATTATAAAATGGCACATTTACTATCAAACTGTGCAATATTACATAATGAAACTTGGTTTCTGGAATTGATTTCACACGTTATGTGTGTGATGGCTTCACACGTTATGTGTGAAGATTGTCCACACGTAACGTGTGAAATTGTTCTTCAATGTAACAGCCATTTCGCAGCCCTAAACCCTAAACAACGATCAATATTTGTTTCTAATACCCAAAACAATAAAATGAGATTTTAAGATCACACAACAAATATCATAAATAGCTTCCCTAAACCCTAAACAACAAATATATTATCACCCCAAAAATAGCTTCACTAAACCCTAACCATTAAGCTTAGAACTTTAAACATTTTCAAAACAAGAAAAAAATAGAACTTTAGGATTACTTAATAGAAATTACCTCGTTCCAAAGTGGAATATCTTCCCCATTATTGCTCCAATACTCGTTGTTGTTCAGATTGTCCATTTTTTGTAGAAAGATTGAGAGTGCAAAATAAGATTTTGTTAGTGTTTGAAATAAGGGTTTAGGCTCGAAATGGGTTCGAATGGGTTGTTAGCCGGGGAAGAAGATGGGGCCATTATTACAGTTAGGTGGGGACAAGACGGTTATTCAATGCGTTTTGCAACAGACTGAACCACGCGTTACGTGGCAAACCTGTCCACACGTAACGTCTGGAGTTGCTTGGCACGTTACGTGTGCTCGTGTTCCACACGTAACGTGTGCTTTTAGCGTATATAGGGTACGGTTTAGGGTTACTATTTATCGTTAACTAAACTGTGGGTTAGGGTTTAGGGTTTATGGTTTAGGGTTTACTATTTATCTTTAATTAATAAGGTTGAATTTAGGTATGCGAGTTACATTATTTCTGAGATTGAGGAGAGGAACTTACAATTAGGGTTTAGGGTTACATTGCTGAAAAGTTATTAATGCTAGTGGTTGAGGTCTTTAATGATAGTGGTTGGGGTCATTTTATACTACAGTTGTATACAGCTGTATATTAGTTGTCAAACACATTCATTTTCACTATATAAGAGGCATTAGGGTTGCAACAAGTCCAATACAAGCGGGATTGAAGATTCATTTGTGGGTAAGCTTCTTCTTCCAGTTTCTTTCGATTTAGTAACTGTGATTGACCTTTTCATATTAATGGTTTGTAGGAAATCAAGCACCACAAATAATGACATCTTCATCCGAATCATCATCAAACCCAAATAGGCACCATCAACAAATGTTGTTTACGTACTACCCTTTGTAGGGAACAAGCCATTTTATCAAAGCAGAGACATGATATGCCGCGAAGTTTTATCAGAGACTATCCTAATTTCTTCAAACGCAACTAGGCGATATCTTTTATTTTGTGCTAGGCTTTCTAAGTTTATGAAAAAATTGTATTATTTCTTGCATTGTGAGTTAAATGTTGTTGTAGTCATCCAACGTAATGAACAAGTTTATTCTATCTTTTATGTTGATTATTTTGGGGCATTCTTTTTATTAAGTTTAAATAAACAACTACATAATAATATAATGTAATGTTCATACACGTAACATTGTAATATATATAAAATCCCTAAACCTTAACATTAAACCATAAATAAATACTATAAATATACAATAATATGACCTACACAAATACCCTAAACCCTAAATACTACAAATACAATTATATTATATTACAGTCACACGTAACGTGTGACTGTTTTCCACACGTAACGTGTGAAAACATCCCACACGTTACGTGTAGAAGTGAGTCACACGTAACGTGTGGATTACAGTCACACGTTACGTGTGAACCCTATGCGCCAAAATGCAAAAATGCCTATGCGCCAAAAAGCAATCGTGAAATTTTATGAGGGGAATTGGATTCACAAGGAAATTAAAGGGAAATTGAATCCCATCAAATTAGTGAAATTTGGGTGGAAATTACAAATAGACCCATTCAAAATTAAAATAAAATAAAATAACATAAACTAATTTTCATTTCCCTCCTCTTAAAATTCTCTTCTATCCATCTTTTCCTTCGATTCTCATTCTCTCCCTTTATTTTCCTTCTCATCATTTTTTATATTTTCCTTCACTTTACTTTCTATCAATTAACCATTTGCCAATTATCCCCGGGAACGTAGTCCAGCGGTAAAGCTGGGGGGAGTAGATCCTGGGGTGCTAATCCCCTCGGGTTCGAAACGTACCAGCTTTACTTTGAGGACGAAACTCTCGCGATTTAACCAAGGATCATGGCGTGAAGGACTAGCGGTCATGACCCGGGATTAGTGGATTCACTTCGGTGGCCCGACACCCGGTCCCGGCAAAAAAAAAAAAAAAAAATTAACCATTTGCCAAACACACTTTTATAAAAAAAAAAATTGACGAACACATCAGCCAAAACCAGCAGCCCTTGCTTCTCGAACTCGCTCGCCTCCTCTCCAGCTCCGGCTCGTCGCGGGGTCTCCGGTACGGTGGTCTCTCCGGCCCGTCTCGCTTCTCCTCGGCTGACCTCAATCCGGCGATTCTCGTTTCCGGTAAGTACTTTGCGCCTTCGATCAATTGCTTTAGATTTGTGTAAGTCTTACTCAATCCTTGTGCAAATGTTGGTTTAGATCTGCAGCAACGTCTGATTTGCTTTAGTTTTGTGAAATTCGATTTTTAGGGTTTTGTTAATTTGTTCACTGTTGGATGAATTTTAAGGGGCAGGGGCTAAGTTCTCTTTCGATTAGCAATCAAACCAGTTGATTTATCATAGTGAAAATGCTGGGTTCTAATCAAAAGATAAATATATTTTGTCATGTGAATGCTTATTACTACCGGGGTTGGATAACTTCATGTTGACAGGGTTAGGATTTTTAATTTTGCTTGTACAGATTAATGTGTATGCTTCAAAGATGAGCTGGAAAAAAGAGGTTATATGGGGGTACTAGTTTCATTACAATTAGGTATTTGATAATTTGTACATTTTTCAGATTCAACTTCATTTCAAGTTTTAAACCGGCCGGCAACAATGACACTCAACAAGCGCTTTGTTCTGCTTTGCTTTCTCATGACATCAGGTATGTATCTATTTCCTCGATAGATATTTATTCAACTCATAAAGTACTTAGAGAAAGCAATTTTGTGCTCTGGATATGATTTAGTGAATTTCTGAGCTGATATAGGAAAGGGGTCTTTGTCAGATAATGTTACAAGTGTATATTTTTATGTACAGGGCTCTTCCTATGCACAAGTGTAGGGAGTGCGAATATGTGTACAAGGCGTCCCACCAGGAGGCAGGGTGTCCATCACCGTCCCGTCATGATCCGCGTAATCAGTATCCATCTGGGGACCACACATTCACTTGTCGCCGCCTACAAGCACCCTGCAGCTGCTGATGTGGACTACTGTCGGCCGGGGAACAAGCATTGTGCTGCATCGTCATTCTATGACACCATTGAGGTTGTCAAGAATTTTTTAATTTTAGCACCACTTGAAAGATTCTCAAGGTACTGTTATGCATGCGGTGCGGCCTTATAATACAGGAATCGTTTCAACACCCAAGTGGGAACTCTTTCGCCTCCGATATCAACACCTTTGTGTCATACTTGTTCCTATAAATACAACCTATTTGCTTTCCCTTGTACATCAACAGCTAGCCTATAACGATTCTTGAATACATCAGAGAAAAGTTGTTGCACGTACTCAGAGAACAACTATGGACTACAGAGTTGAGTCCTCGGAAACTTTAAGGCATGCCCTATTCAATATCTAGTTTCTCCTCGAGTCCTCATATTCATAAACTGTTTGTATATATATCTAACAGTAAAAATTTGTGTAATTAATTAGCAGGAACAAGTGTGCAGCATGCTTCAGACAATTCAACAAAAAGGAACACTTGGTGGATCACATGAGAACATCTTTCCATTCAGTTCATGAGCCCATGTGTGGGATATGCAAAAAGCACTGCAGATCATTTGAATCACTAAGGGAGCATCTTATAGGTAATATTCCACTCTTATCATATGATCATATCCTATAACCAAACATCAAACTAACTACAAATCACTAAGGTAGCGGATGGAAGAACGGTTCCTGTTAGAGCTAAAAGGATATTGTTATGAGCTGATGATACATAATCTGAAGATTCCTTGTCAGAAGGAAGCTACTAAAATACCAATATACCAGTAGTTATACTAAGTAAAGTTTGAGCTCCAAACACCTTTTCTTTGTATTTCGTTCCTAAAGGATAAGCTATTCAATTGGCCTCTCTTGCATGAAATCTGTTTCTCTTGTCAGCAGGTTGAATTGGGACTTGGGAGCCGTTTTTTCTTTCTTTATTTATATTTTTGAGATTAGACTTTTGATCAGTTTCTTATTATACTATAAATTCATAAGCTCATAGGGCCTGATGCTAATCTATTTGTAGAAGAGTGTTTCTCTTTTCAAGACTTGCTTTAGAATGACCAATTAGCTTAGTTTTTTGCCATGTACGGGACTTGATTAAAATTTCATATTGATATTATATTTAATTATTAAAAATATATCGATTTCACATTATAAAAAATACGATTCATGGATGCTGACAATGCACATCTTTCCCATACAAGGACGAGAACTGTGACAACGTATCATGATGGACAAACTATGATCGAGATCAAGGTGTTCGAAGGAGAGCGAATGTTAACCAAGTGTTGTCACTATCTTGGAAATCTTCAAATATCTGGTCTTCCACCGGCTCCAAGGTAACTTCATTATATGCGTACTTGAATATAGTGCTAAAAAAAAAAGTAATAAACTTATATGTTATGATGAATGAATGCAGGGGAGTAACGACGGTTGAGGTAACTCTGGAGGTGCATGTAGATGGGAAAATTCTGGTGACAGCAGAGCACAAACCAACTCAAAACAAGAAATCAATGATTATCCTCGGTATCGATTATCCTCACTTGCAAATGGTAGCTTGATAGGCTAACTAGTTAATGATATAGTTTGTGATCATGAATAGGTTGACAAATATTTCGGACAGGTTGCTGTATTTTGTGAACAAATTGCTCTTTTTTGTGGGAAAAATTAGCTAGGTTAAGAGCTGATATAGAAAATGGGGTATAGCTTATTTTGCAATGTTTTGATAGAAAATGGATCTATGATTATTTTGGAGGAGCTAGAGTTGCTAGATACATGAAATTTGGGTTGAATTGTGCTTTATTTTGTGCATGAATTCGCAACTTTTGGTTATGGAAATGGGGTGAATTTATGTATTGCATACTGAATATGGCTCATTTGATGAAATATTGGCTATAGAAATATAGCTGGGAAAACAGGAGTTGCTCAAACAGGGAAATATATCAAAAAAAAAAACATAGCGGTTTTTTCCCCAAACCGCAATAAAAATTAATCGAAATTTTAGTTGTACAAAAATACATTCATAGCGCTTTTTTCATAAAAAGCGCTATGAGAAGTTATCACAAGCATATCACGCGCTATGAGTCTTTTTTCAGAAAAAAGCGCTATGAGTAGTTATCAAACGCATAGCGCTTTTTTAGAAAAAAACGCTATGTAAACGTCGTATTTAAATAAAATAAAAAATAGAATAAACATAGCGTTTTTTTTAAAAAACGCTATGCGTGTGATTGTTTATAGCGCTTTCACAAAAAGAAAGCGTTATAAATATATAATACCGCAGTTCTATAGACAACGTTTCTAAAACCGTTATCCTCTTCATAAAAAAAACGCTATGCCAAAGCATTTCTGTACTAGTGATTGAAGTTATACCTACAAATGTTATTAAGATTTTTAACAAGTTCTTGATTTTCCTTAACAAGATCTTGTTTTTTTTGCCATTGTTGTCGAATAATCGCGTGTGCCCTGTTCTCGTACATTGGATCAATCCACTCCCTGAAACGACACCCCACTTCTGGGCATCCCCAATACCTCATTCCGTAGTTCCACTGCAAATCCCAAGTTCGGACAACGGCTTTCAAATTACAATAGCATAGCCTATCTGCGTTTGTTGAAGATTTGGATGAAGATGTCATTATTTGTTGTAGTGTTTGATTTCATACAAATATCATAAATCCATTAATATAAAAAATTAGGGTTACTAAATCGATAGAAATTGGAAGAAGAAGTTTACCCAAAAGTGTATCTATAGGCGTCGCTTGTGTTGGAATTGTTGTAGTGAACAAACAACCCTAATGCTTCTTATATAGTGAAAATGCAATGTGTTTGACAACTAATAACCAGTTGGAAAAAAAGGAGAAATCTGATTGACAAATCTTTGACAGCTAATAACCAACTGTTGTATATAGTTGTATACAGCTGTAGTCACAAGTCTTTTATCCTAAACCCCAAGGGGGAAATGTATCACCACGTTACATGTGCGCACCTTGTTCAATCTGAATTCACGTGATGGACAAGGACAACATCACCACTGCACAATACATGTATATTTAAAGACTTTAAAAAACTTAACAGTAAACCCCTCCTAAATCCTAAACCCTAAATCTAAACTCTAAAACCCTAAAACCTAAACCCTTAAGGAAAAAAGAATTACCACGTTACGTGTGGTAGAGGCTCACACGTTACGTGTGATAGAGGCTCACACGTAACGTATGGGATAACATCACACATAACGTGGGGATACGTCTGTTGTAAAACACATTGAATTAACCGTCTTGTCCCACCTAACTGAATTAATGGTCCCCTCTTCATCTTCTCCGGCTAAGCCCCAATTTTGAGCCTAAACCCTTCATTTGAAAAACTCAAAAATTTGTGTTTTACACCCTCAATTTTTTTTTAAAAAAAATGGACAATATGAACAACAATGTTGAAGATGATTCAGTTCCAAATGAGGTAATTTCCGTTATTTAAAGTTAAAGTTTTCATTTTTTGTTTGGGACATGTTCAAAGTTTTGATCTTTAGTTGTTAAAAACAATACATGATATTTGTTGTTTAGGTGTTAGAAACCAAGTTTTACATACTAGATTTTCAAAGTTTTGAACATGATATTTGTTGTTTAGGTATTAGAAACTAAGTTTGACATGCTAGATTTTGAGGAATATGGTTTAGGGTAGCAAGATCCACGTTACATTGAAGAACAGTTTTACACATAACGTGTGGACATGTTTCACACGTTACGTGTATACATGTGCCAGATTGTGGTTTCTGTGCCTACTGTAAAAGGGCACGGTGTGCCCTTTATCAGAGTGGTTTCTGGCGGTTTATTTTCCTTCTGTAAAATTGAACATTATGAAAAAAAAAAAAAAAATAATGTGTGGAGAGTTGATGAAATTAAAGGTTTGAGGGATGGGTTATTACAAATTTATATAGAGAGTATTTTTATGCCTTATATAAAAGGATACGGTTTGTTCACTTTAAATTGATGTCTAAGAATGCCTCCTTAAAGAGAATTATGGTTTCACACTTGATAATTAGTTCACTACTTGATGAGACGATTCCATGTGTATGCAGACGAACTATTATTTGTACGAGGGGTTAAACAATATTTCCCTCGATGATTGAAGCACCCCACAAAAATCATTTTCTGGTTAGGAAACACCTCATCAATCGTTGCCAGAATGGAACACACCATCTGAGTGTAAAACACCAGAAGATATACCATCCTTCTCACTTGGAGTGTTTGACTTTAGCTGTCCGCCTCCAGAAGCATCTTTATCTCATGAAGAGACTAAGAATTCGGCTTCTGTTAACCCACAATTTTGCTTTCCTTCCCTACACACACAGCCTCAGTTCAGAAATGATCCAGAAGAGGATGTTTTCGTCTCTGCTGATTATTCAGAGTTCTTCACAACAAACCAAATCTGGGAGTCCAGAGAAGAAGCATTTATATGGGCGCAGGAGACTGCTATGTCTCATAACTTCTGCATCATAAAGGGGAGGAATAAACCTTCCACCCATAAAGCCCTTAGGGGGACTTGGTTACCGTGCGATAGGCATGGGCAAAATATCCGTAAACAAGCTGACCAAGTGAGGGATATCACAAAGACGAAGAAGTGTGGGTGTCCATTCATGTTGAGGTTGAAAGAAGGGCCGAAGGGATCATGGAAGATCACTGTACAATATGGAACTCACAATCATGTGATCAAAGACAATTTGTTTAGTCATGCATTTGCTGGGCGACCAAACGCTGAGGAGAAGGAGATTATTAGGGTGATGACAGTTAATCATTGCAAGCCTCAAAATATTTTTACTACAATCAAATCGTCCCCAGGAAACTTGACCAAGATGAAGCAAGTGTACAACATCATGCATGACATATGAAAAAACGGCATGGAAGGAAGAACAGTGGTGCATCAGTTCTTCTATGAGTGTAAGGAGAAGGGATACTTCATGGATCATAGATTCAATAAGAAGACCATTAGGATCACATATATCTTCTTCGCAAGCCCAGACCAGTTGTCGTTGCTGAAGGCATTCCCGTACATTGTGTTGCTAGACTCTATATACGCAACTAACAGGTTAGTAACACACATATCTATTATATTCTTCACTTGTTCATGTAATCATTAGCATGCCATAACATATCATTATGTGTGCAGTTACGATTTGTCCTTCCTTGAAATTATCGGCATCACATCTGTGTGGAAAAACTACAATATTGCCGGGGCATTTCTGGAGCATGAGAACGAAGAGAGTTACAAGTGGGCCATACAACAACTTGCAAAAATGTTTGTCAAGGTCCAACGAGCACCCACATGCTTGGTCACAGATCGGGAGAAGGCGTTGATGAACGCCTTAAAGAAGCAGTTTCCAACTGCAAAATTCCTCCTATGTAGACGCCATGTGAGGAAGAATATTAAAGACTTCGGGAAGAAGGCCATGGACAAGTTTAAGGGCACAACGTTTTCCAATGACTACATGAAACTATTCAAGGAAACAACCATAGAAGGGTATGAAGCAACACTGAAGAAGATTTAGCAAGATTGGAGGAATTATCCAAAATGTCTTCAGTATGTACAAAAAAACTGGCTTGACCCGTACAAGGAAAGAATCGTCTCAGTATGGACAGATACAATCTTCACTCTTGAAACTTCCACAACTAATAGGTTTGTGCATTATGATTTTAAATTTAACTGGTTATTTGAACTTAGACTTTTACAACAACATACTAATATGTATAATAAATATAGATTGAGTTAACCGGAAATTAAACAACCTACAAATTAGTCAATTTCATATCTGTGTCGCGTCTTCAATGGTCGGGGGGTTGACGAATGGGTGTGTACGTGGAAGGTACCATCCCATGTAATCACCGCTACAATCATGCCCTTGCTGGACAGGAGGGCCCATCGCATCTAGAGTCATGGAATGAATATTCTAGGCATCCCAGACAAATTGAGCTCTGTCGTACTCCACAGTGTATGTGCTGATTTTGGGCCCCTTATGTGCCTTTACTGGCACTATAGGCGGTATTGGAACCTGCTGTACATGGGCAAACTGTCTCGCCACACGGTCTGGCATGTATGGCTCGGTTATCCAAAGACACGAGATAACTTCATGGAAGCGCGATGGAGCAAAACTCACATCGTTAAAGTCAATCGGACCGAACGACATCCAATCAACCTAAACATAATAGGATGCAAAAGAATTAAAAATCAAAGTCAACCTAAACATACCTATCAATCGTACCGAACGACATCCAATCAACCTAAACATAATATATGCACTTACCATGTCCGCAATCATCATATCGAGCTCCATTCTGTAATTTCTCATGGGGTTGGGTTTCACTGAAATGTCCCATCTACGAACGTATGGGATCGCATGTTCAAAGTCCCAGTCTCTACTCTGTGCAGGTTTGAACATGATGAAATACTGGTATATCCACACCTGAAAGGGAATTTTCGTAAGCACTCTGACAGAGCTAAAAGTCGTATGCCTATCAAAGAAATCCTAAAGTACCTATTACAGAGTATAGCAAGCAAGTCAGGGTCGATCCCACAGAGAGTCAGGTTATCTATTCTTGTAATTTACGTCACCAACTAGGAACTAGGGGGGGGGGGGTTTGTTTGTGTTTTTCGTAACCAAAGTAAACAAAGCAAGTAAACAAGTTTGCAAATAACGGTTGAGAATAATAAGGGAAAAAGCGCCACACTTAACAAAGATCCACACAACAATAGAAAGGTCGATCACGGAATTCTATTAATCTCAAGTTCTTAATATTCCTATAGTTGTTCTTATCCCGATCATAGATAACTATTAGTTCTACCAGCCCTAATAGTACTTATCACCAAATCAAATCCGAAAATCTTCAAGACTCAATAAAGCAATAGCAATCAAACAAGGATTCAACAAGATACATGCAATAGAAACAACCCGTTACTATAAGCATGCAATTAACTCTCTCTCACGATGAAGCGCTCGGATCCCCTATACGCAACAATCGTGCTTGCTACTAGATATGCAACCCGAACCCGGAATCACAAGTCCTAGCAATTAGGAAGATATCAATAAACCTAGGTGATCAATCTAGATAAATCAACATGAACCAATAATCAATCAAGCACAAGAGAATCAATCCAACTAGATAGGAAAACGAACAAGAGTAGAAAACTCACAACCAATCAATTGCTGGCTTCAAACTGTCAAGTGCAACAATGGAGGTTTAGTTCTCCATTAGGGTTTGTGAGCAAAAACGTAGAAAGGTGGCAACTAGGGTTTTTTTACAAAGTCTTAACAAATAGACTTAAATACTCATGCAAATATTCAGGAATAAAATAAAGGAAAATAACAAACTTGGAAACTAAGTCTCGGAAATAAAATAAAACGGGAAATAAAAACTCGAAAATAAATCCGGAAAAGGTCTTCAGTGCGTCTCCACCGCGGGTGCGGTGACACCCACTGCTGGGTGCGGTGGCGACGACTTTTCCAGCTTCTGTGACACTTCCGTAAAAACGCCATAACTTTTGATTCCCAACTCGGATTGCGCTCATATTTTGAGGACTTGTAGTAGACTTCAATATCTAACTCCTCGAATTGGAATCACTCCATTTAGGACATCTGAGTAAAGCTAACGAACAATTTGAATTCAACCCACTGTTCTTCTACTCTTCAATGCACTTCAAACCTCTGTAAATCCCATGATTTCTTCACTTCTCGTCTCTAACTCTCAACTCCACAATTGTGCTCTAAATCCATCCAAATGACACCTCAAAACTGGTAACAACCCCTAGAAATACAATATAAAATAGTGCCGATCAAATCCCCCATGCTTAAACCTTGCTCGTCCTCGAGTAAGCTAAAGTCAACCTACTCCTTCAATCAATCCCCAAGGTTTCAGGAAGCATAGAAAAATCAACCCCTCCAGGAATTTCACCTAACAATAAACTCCAGGTACCAACACAATAATCACAGCACAACATACAACAATACCAATCAACACCACACACAATCAAGCTAAAAGGAAAGCAGAGTACTTCCCCCAAGCTTATCCCAAACACCATAGAGTGAATAAAAATCTAATCCTATCTCCCATCTATCTTCTTATATCTCCCAGAGTGACCTACCCGAATCTCCTTATATCACCTCTTCTTATGTCACATCGCCAAGAATAATGAGAAATCCTAAAAATCACTCTTCTTCTTTTTCGCTCATTTTGCCAAGGCGCCCTTTCGGGTTTTCACCAAGCCACTCATATCATTTTACAATAGATGTACTCACATAAGCTCACGTCACTCTTGACCTCATATTACCCCAGTCTAATGCTGGTCCAAGCCACCTGCTTATTGCCTAGGCCGCCCTTTCGGGTTTTCGACCTATCCTAGGATTTCTATTTTAGCCTTTTTTCAAATTTTTGGCTTTTTTCAATTTTTTTTTATTTTTCTCCTCAGCGACGTAGCAAGTATAGAACTCTCCCCCATGCTTAAACAATGCATTGTCCTCAATGTAATGAAAGACAAAAGAATAGAAACATAGGGAAAAGAAAAAAATAACTCACAAACGTCGTCAAGCTGCTTGGACACTGAAGGTGTCGCTGGCGGTCTTCTCAATAAATGCCCAGGTCTCTGGTGTTGGGCGGGTGTCTTCATCAACTCCATAATCTTCTCATACCGTGCAACCAATAGAAACCATTGTGGTGAGTAGTGGCATAGCAAGGATGTCGGGGTTGCACGGCCTTCAACGAACACATTGTAGAGCCCAGATGTAATCGTGGGGGGCTCTAGTGTTCCTCCTCATCAGCTGTCAATTGTAGGGTCATCATCATTGCCAAATAATATGTGGGGCTAATGACTCCTTCTTGGACAACATGATACGCAACATCTCCATGGGGAACTCCGGACAGCGGGCCTTCGGTAATTTTTTTTTTTTTTTTGCCCCCCGTTTAAGGTTTTTTCGGGGGGTGACTTAGTACAGGGAAGGAAGACTTACATTGGTGTGGAAACACCTTCTTCAATAGGCATGGGTCTCTTCCCTGCAGGTTAGTCGAAAACAAAAACAAGAACAAAAACAAAGCAAAAACACACTAAAGAAAATGCAAAAACAAAGAAAGAAAAACATACCTCGGGTTGCCTCCCGGACAGCGCCTTAGTTATTGTCATGGCTTGACATATTACTCCATCTTCTCAACTTGGGTTGCTCATAGCAACTAAACACCTGGGATCTGGATCTGGGGGTTGTCTCTTTGTATGCTCTATGTTGAGCGTGACCCCCACTCTTCTGCACTTCTTGATGGTTGGACCGCTTTTCTTATCTATGAATGCACTTGCCATCTTTCGAAACGGTCTACCCAGCATCTCAGGGCCTGTATGCTTATCTTGCCCCGTATCCATCATATAAAGATTCACCACTTGAATCAAGGCCTCCTTCTTGTGCTTTCCCTTCAGTTTCTTTTTTATCAAGCCCGGCACCTTTAACATTTCCTTGCAGCGAGGGGTGCTGTCAGCCAGTATGACCAAGGGAACGGTTTTTATGCAGTCACTGAAGGCCTCATAGATATCCTCGTTGTTCTTTAGCCTTTGAGTAACTCGGGAAGCCTCAAGGAAGGGTGTGACGGGGTGCAGCGAGACAAGTGGGAAGGAGTTGAGACGCACAAACTCATCATAGGCAGCCTCCAGAGGATCGGGGACTGTCGGGGCATCTTTGAGAGGGGCGGGCGTCGTAGGATCGTTTCCGCAATCGCGACTCTCCTCCTCTTGGTCGTTGAATTCCTCCAGTCCCAAAAAATATTCTTCCTCAGAAAGCACCTTGCGGTCCCAAATATCGTCTGGAAGGCCCAACTCCTTGAGCGCCTCTGGGAATGGGGCGGGTGGCTTCTCGGAACCGAGAGGAGGAAAGTATGGACGAACGTAGGTGTCCACATAAGGCTCAACAACAGCTCCAGAAGTCTCGCCGCGGGTGCAGTGAGAGGTCACCGCCGGGTGCGGTGGATCCCCAGAATTTTCTCGAGAAACAGTACCGCCACCGCTGGGTGCGGTGGGTGCCACCGCGGGGTGCGGTGAACTTGACAGAACATTCTGTCCCTCCTTTTCATGCTCGCCGCGGGTGCGGTCACCTTGCCGCTGGGTGCGGTCATTTTCCAGAATACCCTTTTTTCCTGAGTCGTCCTCTTCAGCACTAGGATCGACATGCAATTGCTTTCCACTTCTAAGGGTTATCGCGCTAATGTTTTCCCTCGGGTTCACTACCGTTTGAGATGGTAGATTTCCCGAAGTCCGCTGATCAATCCTTGTAATCGCCTCAGCCATTTGGCTCATCTGCGTCTCAAGGTTCTTAATACTCGACGTCGTAGCTTGAACATGAGTGCTGAAGTGCTTATCCAGAGCTTGGAGCATATCTTCAGTTGACATGGAGGGGCTAGGATTGGACACTGGCGGGCTATGCTCATAGGCCGGATTGTACTGCTGTGGAGCACCCTGCTGGTAGAACGATTGTGGCTCCGGGTAGAACTCCTGGTAGTCATGACCATATGGAGGGTATTGTTGGTACCCATAACTCGAATTGGGGTGATCTCTCCACCCTGGAGTGTATGCGTAGGAGTATGGGTCATATCGCGACTCTCCCCAGAAATCCATTTCTGTATCAAAAAAAAGAAAATACAAAAAATCAGTAGTACGGGTGTGGACCGTAAGATAGGTCCACACCAAGGTTGGTAACAAACAAATCACAAAAACAGAAAATTTGACTCCCCGGCAACGGCGCCAAATTTGACAGAGCTAAAAGTCGTATGCCTATCAAAGAAATCCTAAAGTACCTACTACAGAGTATAGCAAGCAAGTCAGGGTCGATCCCACAGAGAGTCATGTTATCTATTCTTGTAATTTACGTCACCAACTAGGAACTAGGGGGGGGGGGGTTGTTTGTGTTTTTCGTAACCAAAGAAAACAAAGCAAGTAAACAAGTTTGCAAATAACGGTTGAGAGAAATAAGGGAAAAAGCGCCACACTTAACAAAGATCCACACAACAATAGAAAGGTCGATCACGGAATTCTATTAATCTCAAGTTCTTAATATTCCTATAGTTGTTCTTATCCCGATCATAGATAACTATTAGTTCTACCAGCCCTAATAGTACTTATCACCAAATCAAATCCGAAAACCTTCAAGACTCAATAAAGCAATATCAATCAAACAAGGATTCAACAAGATACATGCAATAGAAACAACCCGTTACTATAAGCATGCAATTAACTCTCTCTCACGATGAAGCGCTCGGATCCCCTATACGCAACAATCGTGCTTGCTACTAGATATGCAACCCGAACCCAGAATCACAAGTCCTAGCAATTAGGAAGATATCAATAAACCTAGGTGATCAATCTAGATAAATCAACATGAATCAATAATCAATCAAGCACAAGAGAATCAATCAAACTAGATAGGAAAACGAACAAGAGTAGAAAACTCACAACCAATCAATTGCTGGCTTCAAACTGTCAAGTGCAACAATGGAGGTTTAGTTCTCCATTAGGGTTTGTGAGCAAAAACATAGAAATGTGGCAACTAGGGTTTTTTTTTACAAAGTCTTAACAAATAGACTTAAATACTCATGCAAATATTCAGGAATAAAATAAAGGAAAATAACAAACTTGGAAACTAAGTCTCGGAAATAAAATAAAACGGGAAATAAAAACTCGGAAATAAATCCGGAAAAGGTCTTCAGTGCGTCTCCACCGCGGGTGCGGGGACACCCACCGCTGGGTGCGGTGGCGACGACTTTTCCAGCTTCTGCGACACTTCCGTAAAAACGCCATAACTTTTGATTCCCAACTCGCATTGCGCTCATATTTTGAGGACTTGTAGTAGACATCAAGATCTAACTCCTCGAATTGGAATCACTCCATTTAGACATCTGAGTAAATAGAACAAACAATTTGAATTCAACCCACTGTTCTTCTACTCTTCAATGCACTTCAAACCTCTGTAAATCCCATGATTTCTGCACTTCTTGTCTCTAACTCTCAAATCCACAATTGTGCTCTAAATCCATCCAAATGACACCTCAAAACTGGTAACAACCCCTAGAAATACAATATAAAATAGTGCCGATCACACTCCATGTTATTGAATAATTACATTTACAAAAAAAAAAAAATTGGTATAAACAATAGTTTTTATAATTACAAAAATATACCTGAATCAGAGTGTAGCACGTGGACATCAATCTTGTATCTTTTCTTGTGCACTCGCCCAAGCTGCGGTACACGTGGGCAAGAACGCCAGCACCCCATGCATAATCCATGGTAGACGAGTGATCAGCCACAAATCCCGTATAGTACAATGGCAATTTGTGTTGGGACTTGTCCGGGAAGAGACAAGAGCCCAACAAGTACAGCAAGTACCTAGACGCACACTGCTCGTCATTCAGCCATCTGCAATGCCCCTTGAACCACTCAGCAGTTACGGTACCAGATGACGCCATCTCAGCAGGCAACTCAAAGAATTCCACTGCCTTCTCCACCATGGCCTTCTTCAAATCAGTCACCCCCAACTGCTCATGCCATTTCTGTGGAGGTGCCATGTCTTTTTCGTGGATGCTTATCCCAAGGATCAACAATACGTCATGGAGAGTTATGGTCATCTCTCCCTATGGCATATGGAACGAGCTGGTGTCAGGTTGCCAACGCTCAACGAACACACCAATCAGCGTCTCGTGCACATGCTCGTGCATCACATCCGGAATATGACACATCCCTGATCCATATGCCAATTGACCCCATTCCGTTTCCAACTACAAAGGCCATGCGCGTATCTGTTTGCCTTGTTGTTGAAATCTCAACGGTGGCACAGGCTATAAATATTTGTATTTTGAAACCAGTGTAAGCAATCGATTTGACATAATAATAAAATGAAAATTTTCAAGAATAAGGTTTTCCATGCAACTTACAATGCGCTGGTAAAGGGTGTACGCCACGTGATTGGCAAAACCCTTCAGAAGTTCAGGCCTCTCCGGACCTCCAGGTACTCTAACCTGTAATTCAAGGTCATATCTGCCCTTTTTCTTCGATCGGGGAGGTTTTGCCCGCGAAGAGGTGGCTTCCTGTGGCTCCTCGTCCACGTATTGAGGTTCACCTTTTGGAACCCAAGCTTGGCTATCCTCGTCCTACATTTTTTTTAAACAAATGATAAGTATTTACATTTTTATAAAATGCTTATCTTTTCAGATACTAAATCTACTTACCATAGCGCTCTGATAGAGGGCGTTCGGGTAGAGGCTCGGGTTCTCCCATGGGTTGTGTTGCATCTGCTCATGTATATCCTGATAATACACAGGGCTGTGATGGGACAGTGGGCTCTGCTGAGGCGGCGGACTAAACATGGGGTCATAAAAGTTATCCTGATTCATTGTATCAGAATAACCTCGGAGCGGGCTCGCGTTGTAATCTGGGTACAACTGAGGCTCCGAGTTAGCCCGACCACCAGCGGCAGGAAAAGATGGCACAACAGGCATCACTGGCGGATCCTGACTACCGCTAGCAGCTCCCGTCTGATAGAGGCATGTCTCATCCTGACGGTAGCAAATATTCCTGTTTTTCCTTTTCTCGGACCTGGTAACCTCTTGTTCAGACCGAAACGATTGGTCACGGACGAGGTTTCTTCGGTTCTTTCGGCTTGTTCTTTCACCGGGCTCCATCTACAGTAATATATCAAAATATTTTATTTCAAATAATACAATTCTGGAATCTGGAAAAATCGTTGGAGAAGACGTCGGAGATCTGGAACTGGACATTCCACACGTAACGTGTAGAGACAGACCACACGTTACGCGTGGAAAGCCTCCACACGTTACGTGTGGAATGTCCATTTCCACTTTTCCGTCGTCTTCTCCGGTGATTTTCCGGCGAATTTTGCAGATTCCGGCACATTAAATTGCTCAAAATTTTCCAAAAAAACACACACACTAATTTAACAAATCTAACTAAAATACCACTTGCATTTGTCTATTTTCATACAAATCCAACAAAAATCCTAAATACTCTTTCATACAAATATTACAAATTTCAACCATTTCATAAAAATATATATATCAAATTAACCAACAAATGCAAATAACTACTTAAAAATTACACAAAACCAACTACAAAAACCTCAAAAACACATGAATAATATGGATCTACAATATACTAACAAAAAAATTACAAAATTAACAAAAAACCAAACAAGAATGAATACTCACTAACCTTAAAAGATTTTGATTCTACGTAACGTGCGGAGTTTGTTGACTCGTAACGAGGAGATCCACGAGGTACGTTACGCGGGACGGAGCAGTGGGCTGAGAGAGGAGGCGGCTGATAGCTCCATGACCCCCTCGTTGACGGCGAAGGACGAAGAGGAAGCAATGGGAGTGCGCTCGAGGAGAGCCAGACGCAGAGTAGCAGAACATAATCTTTTCTGCGACCGCGGAAACCATTCTTGTGACCGTAGAATGTCCACTAGCGAATGGCTCTTTACAGAAGGTTTTCCGCGACCGCGGAAGAATGTATGCGATCGCGGAATTGTTACGAGGCTCGAGTATTCTACAATGTGTTTTCCGCGACCGCGGAAAAGTTCATGTTGCTCGCGTCTTTCAGTCTTTCCGCGACCACGGAAGTGTGTCCGCGCTCGCGGACATTGGGCCGAGCTTTAGCGATTCCGTCGTTTATTTCGAAACTTTATTATTATTTTATTATTAGTCCGACTTAGTTATTTAAATCAGAAAACCCTAGTTTGTCAGGTTATGTTGATTTGAGTAGTTAAGTTGAGTACGCTCCTTCCTTGAATCCCAACATCAACCGTTACGATCCCACGGATCAAACTATCCCGTAGCTCGTCGCTTCGAGCAATCAAACACCGTTTCTTCAGTAATTCGCGATCATCACGTTGATCCCTACATTCATCTCTTTGGACGAGTTTGGCTATCTCTTTAGCCCTAGGAAAGCCATCACTTTGGCTAAGCAAGAGAAGAATTCGACTACAAGCTTGAGGAAACGAAGATCCTGCGAATTGCAAACGACACTTCAGGGGTTGTTCGCATCACTTAGGTCGTCAATGTTGGCCACCAACACCTCTATCGCGTCTTGTACGGTCCTCAGTGCCACTTCAGATTGTGGGCCCCCATCTTTGACACCATGTGGCTTCCAACCGACACGCTTGAGGGCGTTTGCCACTGGTGGGGCCGCAATCGTCTCCTGGACCCTCGCTTGCTCGTCTGATAACACCTTTTCTTGCCATCTCGTCTCCGATTTCAATTTATTGGAAGAGATATTTATTAGAGAATATTGTTATTTAGGATAGAATATATCTTGTAACTAGATCTTCTATCTTTTCCATATCCTTATCTTTTGATAAGATCTTGTATTCATGTATAAATTCTGCCCTGGAGAGGCATAATCACACATGAAATTTTCCCAAAATTGTATTCTTTCATGGTATCAGAGCAGGTTCTCAACTGCTAAAAAACAATATTCTATCCTAAATAACAATATTATCTAATAATATTGTGTGTTGGTGTTAAAGTGGATATATCTAGACTAAGGGATTTTATAATTACCAGAACTTAGAAAACTGTAAAGTTTAGAATAAGAAATTTATTGATCCCTAATTTGTAGACTAAGGGATTTTAGAATTAAGTTCGAGTATCTCTTGATCATTCTAACTTTGTTTAACACGAGAAGCAACTTGACATTTGTCATCATGCGTAATAATATTTATTGTAGTTATGCATAATCTTGTATATATACATAGAAATGTTTTTTTATAAAATGTAAGTATGTAAGCATTCTGCAAGAGTACTTGTGACACACAACTGTACATGTTATGGGTGAAATTTAAAATGCACAAACTTACGTATACTTTAGATCTAGCAATGGCAAAAATGAAACTATGGTGAAGTTAGGGCTGAAATGTGAAATTCAACACGAATAACTATTCGTATAGAGAACTTGGCTAAATTTAGTCAAAGATGAAACTATGTTTTACTGAAAATCAAGTTCTATAAAGCTCGATCAAAAGTGAGACTATAAATCTAAGGGTAAAGTACATACAACAATAAAACAATTGTAATGTAGATTGATGTTTGAAACAATTATTCTAAACCTTAAGATTAACATCTATTTTTCACCTTACTAAAACCTAGATATATAAAATATCTCTTGGTAAGGGGATAAATTACGTGAAGACATATATTTACGTTGAAATGTGCATAACTTTTAAAATTCATAATTTTTTTGAATATGTTGTATGTATAATATTCTTATTTCGCACGAAAGCGGTCATTCTTTCGTATCTATTCCCCTCATAGTAATACATATTTAAGATTTATATTTTTTTTGTATAAATAAATGTAACGTATAATCAATTAAAACCAAATGTGAAAAAGTAATTAGATATCATTAACTTATTCTGTGTATGTCTTTTGAGTCATTACAAAGAGGCAAAGATGAAAATTAGCACATGCCACCTAATGATTATAAATACTAGAAATCGAAGCTCGTGCGAAGCACGGGCCTTTTATGTATATGTAGTGTCACGATTTAAATTTGAGTTTCTAATATATGGATTGTTGTTTCATGTTTTATCTTAGACGATATATTGCTTGATATGTATTTAAATGTAATATCTAAGTCTTGACAAAAAAAATGTAATATCTAAGTATTTTAGGTATAAAATGATATGATTGTACGAAGTACAATTTTATTTATTTATTTTGGTCAGAAGTTCAATTTAAATTTTGAATTAAGGTGGTAGTTGTTTTTTGTAAGGATGCGTTTTTTTCTTTGAAAATATTTGGGAAATATTTTACAAATGCATATCTAATTATATGTTGTGCTTGACTCGAGTATTTGTAAGAAACTTGCTACAACATCTCTGATTTCTTACATGCTCCATTACCCTCCACATTTCTAACTTTTTGCATTTATCTTACAAATTTATTGCATTTTAATAATGTCTTTTTTGTTATGCTTTAGTTATTAATATTCATTATGATATCATTTTATTTATTTAGTCTGGAATATATATCGTTTTATTAGTCACGTTGACTTTACATATTCCTAAACATTAATATCATTTTAATTAAAATATATTAGTCATTAATTCATATTCTTATTAAATACGGAGTAATATAAATAATTGGTGACTCTGCATTTTCTTAAACTTTGTTATATTTTATATAAAAGTACATTAGTTATTTTATCGGTACTTGCTTACTCTTCTTAGCGAAATTATAACTCATAACTTCTTTCTTGTACATTTCATATGTGAGAGTGAGTACATGTCTATTATTTCGGCTTCCATCCTTGATTAATTCCTCTAGACCAACACCAATGAGGCCAAATTTAGTATATATACATGATGAGTGTAAAATGAATATGTATAAAATAGAACAATAAAAATCATCCTTAACCAAAATAACAACACACCTACCTAAAATGATTTAGTATAAAAAAAAAGAAACTAAAAATACAAACCTAATTGAATTTATGCTACCAATAGTTGAAGGGTTTACATCATCCATAAAATAGTTTGCTTTATTCTTTACTAACAATCAGTCGTCCTAAATCGATTGTATTTGTCCTCCTTCTAGTGAAAGCTACTGGTGCATGATGTAAACAATCGATGCCTCAATAGTGCTATTAGATTATCCAATTCTCTGACATATTCACATAAAATTAACCTATCTCGATCAAAAGACAATTATATTAATAAATTTAAACCGATATATGTAAGTATTGTAGACTACAAAAGAGATCCAAATACATATAATCAAGGATAGTTTACCGTGAGGTGGATATATACTTGCATCATCAACAATCAGTGATCATGTATTTTTAAGGTGTTGTCCACTATCTCCCAAGCTTCACTATATGGCTTTCTAAAACTAATTTCCATGTAGAAGAATGAGATGATGGATGCCCAGAGCAAATGAACGGAATACCATCGTTTTTGCCCTTTTATAGATGAAAATGTTACTTGGAAAGTGAAGTCTTTTTGACATATAACCATTTAGACATCTTGACTATAATTTATTTCCAACCATTCACTGTGTACTAAATACGGAAGTTACGTGTAGTAATTGGATAATATTAAAATAGGAGCAAATGAGAGCAAAATATAACGTATACAGTATGTAGTAACTATCACTAATTGAGATTTAGGTTAAAAAATGAGTCATAACCTAAAGAGTAGTCCGTACGTAGAGAAAAGATTTAGCTGAAAAAAGTGTGTGAGGGGAGGGAATAATTATTTACAAATAGTGCTCATTTTTATATATACACATATTTATGCTATGGTATATTAAAATAAATAAAGAAAAATTAATTACTTAAATTACAAAGTAGCCTATAATTATACTTATGTATTTTATATTGGTTTATAAACCCTATAGTAAAAACCGATCGGAAAATCTAACATATTATATACTAAGGGTGGTAAACTAATCCTACAAGCAAACTATAACTTTAGGCCTATTTAAGCCTTTGATTTTGTCTTTAAAAGTTAGCATTCAATGACCTAGAATGCTAACTTTTAAATATATATAGATATAGATGGTTATTTTTCATGCTTAATAGAAATATAAATTGAACTATGTTAAAAATTTAACGTGAAGATATAAGAATTATACAACGATATGGAAATAAAGACTTTTTAATTGATTAATATGTAGTAATTGTATATAATTGTGAATCAAAAACTTTGGATATTATATAGACAATATAGATTATTAATATAATTGTTAATATATGAAATTGTCACTTTAGTACTTTTTGGATTTGAGAAATTGTTTAAATTTTGTGCTAAATAAATAAGACATGAAATGAAAAAAAAAAACTAATTCATCTTTAAAAGTTAGCATTCAATGACCTAGAATGCTAACTTTTAAATATATATAGATTACTGTATCATCAAGCAGACAGTTGAGTTAATAAGGTTTGATACATACTAATAAACCTTATATACTCTTTTCGTCTAAAATTACTTGTCTTTCTAATATTTTTCACCATTTTTAAGAAAGCTATCAAAAATACTAATATATCTTTACTTATTATACTACTTTTTCACTTTATTGAAAATCACAACTAATAACCTTTTATTAATTGTAAGTACAAATTTGTAAAATAAAAAAAGCTAAAAGGACAAATATTTTTTGACAAAATTTTAAGGCTAGAAAGACCAGTATTTCTGGACGGTGCGAGTAACTCCGTATTTTTTAGCAAATATATTAATTACTATTTACGTGCGTACACTAAATTACTTAAGGCCGCTCGGTTTTGCACCACTCTTTTTTTGTTTTCGCACCGCAAGTTAAACGCTACGAGGTAGCGTTTAACCTTTTTTTTTTAAATGCCATATCGTGGCGTGAGAGTTTTTTTTTTTGGATTTATTGAGATTAAAAAAAGAAACGAAATCGGCCGATTAAACCAGGTCGGAGTTAAACGCTACGTCGTAGCGTTTAAAATGGACTCGGTCTAATCGAGCTGATTAAATCTTAAACGCTACGACATAGCGTTTAAGAAAAACACTTTTTTAAATGCTACGTCGTGGCCCACGACGTAGCATTTAAAAAAACACTTTTTTTTTAAACGCCACGACGTAGCGTTTAAACATTATGTTAGTGTACAATTGTGATAAATTATATAACTAGCTAGAATTGTACAGGTTTTGTTTGAATATATATAGCAATCGGTGATTTGCACTGTCGTTCCATCATGTAATGTGTAAATACAAGGTTGTGAAGTTATATATCGATCGATCGATTGAAAGGTTTTTGTATGCTTGTATTTGAGTATTATATATGTATACAAAATTAAGAGAAACTTTTTGTCGTAGTTATATGTATAAATTTTGTACGTAGTTAGTTTAAAACCTTAGTAATGCATAATTGTTCGTTAATGATTATAGTGAATGTAATATTCGTTAAAGATTATAATGAATCTAATATTTGTATAATTATAATTGTTCAGGGTTACTTTGGATGAAATGCTTGAAAATGGAACCAATGTGGATATTTCTTAATTATATACTATGCTTATATTGTATAGTTATATACTATACTTATATCGTATTGTTATATACTATTGTTATATCATATATTTATACACTATAATTATATATTATGGTTCTAACGTATAGTTATATACTATAGCTATAAACTATTGTTATATCGTATAGTTATATACTATGGTTATATCGTATAGTTATATACTATTGTTATATCGTATAGTTATATATATTATTGCTATACGATCATTTATATACTATAGCTATATACTATGGTTATATCGTATAGTTATATACTATAATTATATATTATGGTTCTATCGTATAGTTATATACTATTGTTATATCGTATAGTTATATACTATGGTTATTTCGTATAGTTATATACTATTGTTATATCGTATAGTTATATACTATTGCTATATCGTTCATTTATATACTATAGTTATATACCATGGTTGTATCGTATAGTTATATACTATAATTATATATTATGGTTCTAACGTATAGTTATATACAAATTTTATATCGTATAGTTATATACTATGGTCATATCGTATAGTTATATACTATTGTTATCGTGTAGTTATATACTATTGCTATATACTATTGTTATATCGTATAGTTATATACTATAATTATATATTGAGGTTCTATCGTATATTATATACTATTGTTATATAGTATAGTTATATACTATTGTTATATCGTATAGTTATTGATCAACGCTACTTTGTAGGGTTTAACTAGGAGTTGTTACCGGAGTTTTAGGTACCATTTGGATGAGTTTAGAGCACAATTGTAGAGAATGGAGTTGAGGAGTAGAAGTGTGGATTTGGTGGTTTTGAAGAGCTAAAATGAAGACTTAAAGAAGATGGAGAAGAAAGCCACGAGAGAAGACGAAGGAAGAGCTGAAGAAGCTACAAGAGCTTTTCCCCGGTCGCGGAAATCACCGCCGTGGTCGCGGAACAACACGGAGCGAAGAGAGAACAAGAAGACGCGAGAGCTTTACAGAGACTTTTCCGCGGTCACGGGAGACTGTTCATCAGACGCGCGCGAGAAGTTTCGTCCGAAGATTTTGTTTTACTTTATTTCCTTTTCTTTTATTTCGTTAGTTTATTTTATTTCCTTTTAGATATGATTTCCTATCTTTAGTTTTAGGTTTTGCTAGGGTTTATAACCTAGTTTCCTAGCAGCCTCTTAGATCATCTAGATATTATTCAGTTTACGTATTGTTTTTCCCTTTGAGTTTTTGTGTTTCAAGACTATGAAGAACTAAGCAACCTTTGCTTAGTCCGACGATTGAAGCCTTCGTTTGATTTGATTGTGATATTATAACTCTATTTCCTTTCCTTTGATTATATCTCTTCGCTTTGTGCTTATTCCTATTGATTCTTGCTGATTTGACTGGCCTGATCATCTAGTTGATATTAGTAATTGTCTATTGCTAGGGTTTGGATATTTCGAGTTGAAATCCCCTATCTTGTGTTGCAAACATGATATTCTAGGACTAGTTTATTGTGAAGAGAATTGATTATGTGTTAAATGCTGCGAGTTATGGTGTTGCATGTATCATGGTTAATTCATATGCTTACTGTTGCTATTGAATTAAATCTTGATAGTTTCTTGTGCAGTCGATAGTTAGGGTTACCAGGACTAGTTGGACTGATAACTATTTCAGAATAGGGACAGGAATATTCATAGGAAGGAATAGAGATAATCTAGGATCAATCAATCAAATGAATGATGGATATTTATCTGGCAAAGTTACTTCTCATCAATTGATTACAACATTTGCTTTTATTTACTTTGTTACATTGAAAACAAACCAAAACCCCTCTTGTTACTGTTGACATACAACTGTTGCACTTAGAAAGATTGCTACCTCCCTGTGGGATTCGACCCTTGTTTGCCTACTATACTTAGTTAGGTTTTTGAGGATTTATTTTGATTAGGCATAACGACTTTAGCCTCGTCAAATTTGGCACCGTTGTCGGGGAGGCAAGTTTTATTTTTTCTCTGTGTGTGTTTGTGTGTCAATTTTTGTGTGGACCTATCTTATTGTCCACACCCGTGCTACTAACTCTCCACTTCTAGCTTGTGATACAGAAATCGAGAGAACACTCTCTAGGAACCGCAAGATAAACAGATCGCTGTGCTTTGTTAATCCTTGTTTTGAGATGGTTGAAGAACAACCGACGTTGAGGCAGTTGACTGCCCCGAATCTGCAGCAGCAACCGCTTGCTGTGTAATTCCCTGAGCTGGCGGATGGTGTGAACTTCGAGCTTAAATATGGGCTGATCCATTTACTACCCCACTTCCATGGGATGAGTGGAGAAGACCCCAACAAGCATATGTCTGAGTTTCATGCCGTATGCACCAGCATGAAGCCACGAGGCGTTACTGAGGACCAGATCAAGCTGAGGGCCTTTCCTTTCTTTCTGAAGGATGCGGCCAATGATTGGTTCTACTATTTGGCTCCAGGAAGCATTGACACATGGGCTAAAATGAAGAAAGCCTTCCTGGAGAAGTACTTCCTTGCGACCAAGCTCAACAGCCTGAAGAGGAACATCAGCAATATCGAACAGCAGGCTGCTGAGACGTTGTACGAGTACTACGAGAGATTCAAGAGGTTGATTTCTAGTTGTCCCTACTATGGGTATTCAGACCAAGACCTCGTACTTTATTTGTACGGTGGCCTTCTTGACGACGAGCGTCGGATGGTGAATGTATCCTGTGGAGGAAATATTTTGAATAAGACGCCAGCTGTAGCATTTGAGATATTTTTTGAGCTATCTGAGGGCTCAAGACAGTTCGGCAAGAGGGCGAGCGCCCAATCAGTCAAGGTTGCAGACTCTCAGCCATCATCCTCACTACTTTCGGAGATGGCTGAGATAAAGGAGATGATGAGGAGATACATGATGAAGGGTGGCCAGCAGAAAGTCAAGTCTTGTAGGATATGCTATGACACGATGCATCCTACTGATGCATGTCCCACGCTGCAGGAACCCACTACTGAGGTGAATGCTATAGGAGGTTTTGGTCCTCCTAGACCAAGATATGACCCGTACTCCAACACGTACAATCCAGGGTGGAGGGATCACCCCAATTTGAGATACGGAAATCAACAGAACCCTCCTCAAGGCCAGGATAATCAAGAGTATCACCAGAGGCCACCACGGTTCCTATCGCGCCCACAACAATTTCAGCAGCCTGGAGGTCAACAACAACAATTTAGAGCTCAATATGACCCTAGACCTCAAGGACAAAGCTCAAGTTCATCTATGTCCAGTGATGACATGATCAGGACCTTCACCCAGAGCGTATCGACGTTGGCTAGCACTATGGCCCAACAAAATCAAGAGATGGGCCAACAAATTCAAACTGTGGTCCAGCAACATAAGACTCTCGCTCAGAGTGTTACGACGTTGGCAAACACCATGGTCCAACAAAATCAAGAGATGCGGTCAAGTATTCAGAACTTGGAGAAGCAAGTGGGGCAAATCTCCATCGCAGTGAGCAGACTGGAAGCCCGGGACTCGGGAAAACTACCATCTCAAACGGTAGTAAACCCGAGGGAGAACGTATGTGCCATGACGCTGAGGAGCGGAACACAAGTGGAAGAAAGTCGAGGCCAACAGAAAGAATTCCGCGACCGCGGGGAAGATGGCCGCGACCGTGGACCCCTCGCTGAAGACGAGAAGAAAATCGGCGATTTTCCGCGACCGCGGACAGATTTCCACGATCGCAGAAAAGTTTCTGGGGCAAAGGATATGCTCGAAGACAATCCGTGACCACGGACAGAATTCCACGATCGCGGAAAAGTCCCTGGAGCCCAAGAATCCTCAGACGAAGAACCGCGACCGCGGGTCCCAAGCCGCGATCGCGGTTTTGCCTCTGATGTCCAGGATGATTATGTGCGCCCCAATTTTCCTCCGCTCAGTTCACTAAAGCCACCCGCTCCATTCCCTGAGGCTCTGAAGGACACGAGAAGGCTGGAGAACGACAAGGAGTTATTCGAGACCTTCAGCAATTGCGAGGTAAATATCCCTTTGATCAAGCTCGTTAAAAGCATCCCTCGCTATGCCAAATTCTTGAAGGAGTTGTGCAAAATAAAGAAGAAGAAAGTAGTGAAGAAAAAGAAGAAGGTCAAAGTCAGTGAAAATGTCTCCGCTATGCTGCAAAAGCGGTTGCCTAAGAAGTGCAGTGATCCAGGCATGTTCACTATTCCCTACAAGATAGGAGGCACCATGTTCGACAAAGCCATGCTGGATTTAGGTGCCTCTATCAATGTTTTATCTCTCTCGTTATATGAGTCTTTAGAGGCTGGGCCATTACAGGAGACAGGGATTGTGATCCAACTGTCGGATAATTCATATGTGTATCCAAAAGGAGTGGTACATGATGTGCTAGTAGAGGTTGATAAACTTATTTTTCCTGTGGATTTCTTTGTGATGGATACGAGGCAAGACAAAAATGCGGCCCCTGTGATGCTGGGAAGGCCATTCATGAACACGGCGAAGACAAAGATTGATGTGAGCAGTGGTTCGCTCACAATGGAGTTTGACGGGGTAAGGGTCGGTTTCAACATAGACGATGCAAAGAGACACCCTCCTGATGGTAACCCCGAGTGTTCGGTTGATGTGAGCAACCCAAGTTGAGTTGGAGAGCACCAAGTCGAGCCACGACAATAACCAAGGCGTTGCTCGGGAGGCAACCCGAGGTATGAAATTATTTTCTTGTCTTTTCCTTTCTAGTTTTTAATTTTTTTGTTTCGTTTTTGTTTTGTTTTTAGACTAACTTGCAAGTAGGAGGCCCGAGCCAAAATTGAAGACGATGTTCAAATACGCACCAGAAACTTTTCCGCGGGCGCGGAAAAACCACTGTAAGTCCCCTGACCTGAAAAAAAAACACAAAAAAAATTCAAAAAAAAAAAGTTTTCCTGAAGCCCAGCTGTCCGACATTCACTTTGCGACCGGTGTGCATCATGTTGCCAAGGAGGAGACATTCGCCCCACATTTTTAGTTGGCACCGATGATAGCTCGACATTAGACAGCTGACGAGGAGGAACACCAGAGCCCACACCACGATTACTTCTGGGCTCCCTTTCTGTGTTCATTGAAGGTCGTGCAACCCCGCTTCTTTGATGTATCACTACACCTTACAGTGGATTTATTTGGTTGCACGGTAAAGTTTGATTATGAAGACGCCGCAACACCAGCGACATGTGCTTTTATTGATATACCGCCAGCCCCCACATCCACATCCAGGCCACCTCGGCGACGGTTGTGAGTACTTTTCTGCTTTTCCATGTGCTTCATCTTTTTGTCTTTCATTACATTAAGGACAATGCAATGTTTAAGCATGGGGGAGTGTTCTATACTGCTAGTCATCTGAGGAGGAAAAGAAAAATAATGAAAAAGGAAAAGTCAAAAAATTGAAAAAAAGACAAAAATAAAACCCTGGGATGAGTAAAAAACCCGCAAGGACGGCTTAGGAAATAAACAGGTGGCTTGGACCAGCATTAGGCTGGGGTAATAAGAGGTCAAGAGTGATGTGAGTTTTTGTGAGCCCATCTATTGAAAAATGAAATGAGTGGCTTGGTGAAAACCCGAAAGGGCACCTTGGCAAGATGAGTGAAAAGAAGAAGAGTGATTATTAGGTTTCCTCATTTTTCCTGGCGTGGTGACATAAGAAGAGGCGATATAAGGAGGATTCGGGTAGGTCACTCTGGAGCGATAAGGAGTTAGATAGAGGCTATGATTAGATGATCACATTACTCTATATGGTGTTCGGGATAAGCTTGGGGGAAGTACTCTGCTTTCCTTTAAGCTTGTATGTTTTGTGTGTTGTGCGTATTGTGTTGGTGCCTTGGAGATTCATGTTTAGGTGCAATTCATAGTGGAGATAGTTTTACTGTGCTTCCTGAGACCTTGGGGATTTGATTGGAGGAGTAGGTTTCTATTAGCTTACTCGAGGACGAACAAGGTTTAAGCATGGGGGAATTTGATCAGCGCTACTTTGTAGGGTTTAACTAGGAGTTATTACAGGAGTTTTAGGTACCATTTGGATGAGTTTAGAGCACAATTGTGGAGAATGGAGTTGAGGAGTAGAAGTGTGGATTTGGTGGTTTTGAAGAGCTAAAATGAAGACTTAAAGAAGATGGAGAAGAAAGCCACGAGAGAAGACGAAGGAAGAGCTGAAGAAGCTACAGGAGCTTTTCCGCGGTCGCGGAAATCACCGCCGTGGTCGCGGAACAACACGGAGCGAAGAGAGAACAAGAAGACGCGAGAGCTTTACAAAGACTTTTCCACGGTCGCGGAAATTCCTCCGCGGTCGCGGAAGACTGTTCATCAGACGCGCGCGAGAAGTTTTGTCCGAAGATTTTGTTTTACTTTATTTTATTTTCTTTTATTTCGTTAGTTTATTTTATTTCCTTTTAGATATTATTTCATATCTTTAGTTTTAGGTTTTGCTAGGGTTTATAACCTAGTTTCCTAGCAGCCTCTTAGATCATCTAGACATTATTCAGTTTACGTATTGTTTTTCCCTTTGAGTTTTTGTGTTTCAAGACTATGAAGAACTAAGAAACCTTTGCTTAGTCCGACGATTGAAGCCTTCGTTTGATTTGATTGTGAGATTATAACTCTATTTCCTTTCCTTTTATTATATCTCTTCTCTTTGTGCTTATTCCTATTGATTCTTGCTGATTTGACTGGCATGATCATCTAGTTGATATTAGTAATTGTCTATTGCTAGGGTTTGGATATTTCGAGTTGAAATCCCTTATCGTGTGTAGCAAACATGATATTCTAGGACTAGTTTATTGTGAAGAGAATTGATTATGTGTTAAATGCTGCGAGTTGTAGTGTTGCATGTATCTTGGTTAATTCCTATGCTTACTGCTGCTATTGAATTAAATCTTGATAGTTTCTTGTGCATTCGATAGTTAGGATTACCAGGACTAGTTAGACTGATAACTATTTCAGAATAGGGACATGAATATTCATAAAAAGGAATAGAGATAATCTAGGATCAATCAATCAAATGAATGGTGGATATTTGTCTGGCTAAGTTACTTCTCATCAATTGATTACATCCTTTGCTTTTATTTACTTTGTTACATTGAAAACAAACCAAAACCCCCTTGTTACTGTTGACATACAAATGTTGCACTTAGAAAGATTGCTACCTCCCTGTGGGATTCGACCCTTGCTTGCCTACTATACTTAGTTAGGTTTTTGAGGATTTATTTTGATTAGGCATAACGACTTTAGCCTCGTCAGTTATATACTATGGTTATATCGTATAGTTATATACTATGGTTAGGGTTTAAGGTTTAAACGCCATGTTGTGGCGTTTAAACCATAACGTAGAATTTATTTATTTTAAAAAATAAAATGCTAAACGCCATAACATTGCGTTTTATTTTTTATTTTTATTTTAATCGGTTTACTTTTTTTTAATTTTATAAAAGCTTGAACGCTACGTCGTGGTGTTCAACTTTTTTTTTTGTTTTAAACGCCACGTTATGGCGTTTAAAAGTGGTGCGAACATAAAAAAAGGGGTTTACTTTTTAATGCATAGACATTTTTTTTGTTTAACGCATATGGCTGACATGTAACGTGTGGAACCTTTTCCCATGTTACGTGTCGTTTGCTACATTTCAAGCTCCACATGTAACGTGGGGAGTGTCTCCACACGTTACGTGTGAAAGGGCTCCACACGTAACGTGGGAACCAGCTCCCCACGTTACGTGTGGAGTGTAAGTGGTTATAAAAGCCAAAGTTCTTCTTCCTCTACCCTAAACCGCCGCTGATGCGAACAACCCCTGAAGTGTCGTTTGCAATTCGCAGGATCTTCGTTTCCTCAAGCTTGTAGTCGAATTTTTCTCTTGCTTAGCCAAAGTGATGGCTTTCCTAGGGCTAAAGAGATAGCCAAACTCATCCAAAGAGATGAACGTAGGGATCAACGTGATGATCGCGAATTACCGAAGAAACGGTGTTTGATTGCTCGAAGCGACGAGCTACGGGATAGTTTGATTTGTGGGATCGTAAGGGTTGATGTTGGGATTCAAGGAAGGAGCGTACTCAACTTAACTACTCAAATCAACATAACCTGACAAACTATGGTTTTCTGGTTTAAATAACTAAGTAGGACTAATAATAAAATAATAATAATGTTTCGAAATAAACGACGGAATCGCTAAAGCTCGGCCCAATGTCCGCGGGCGCGGACACACTTCCGTGGTCGTGGAAAGACTGAAAGACGCGAGCAACATGAACTTTTCCGCGGTCGCCGAAATTCTTCCGCGGTCGCGGAAAACACGCTGTAGAATACTCGAGCCTCGTAACAATTCCGCGGTCGCGGAAAACCCTTCTGTAAAGATCCATTCGCCAGTGTACATTCTGCGGTCGCGGAAAAGATTATGTTCTGCTACTCTGCGTCTGGCTCTCCTCGAGCGCACTCCCATTGCTTCCTCTTCGTCCTTCGCCGTCAACGAGGGGGTCATGGAGCTATCACTAAGGGGGGGAACGGCAACTGAAATGATGGAGATCCTGACGATGAAACAGAGCATACGAGTGCTCGAATCCGTCGTTCGCTTGCAACGGAACATGAAGATTTGGGACATGGAAAGACAAAAACACGATGTTGGTTTAGGAGGAAAAAGTGGGACTTGACTAAGCTTAAGCTTAACCACTTTGCTCTTGGTTTGAAAACTCCATCTTAACATAATTTTCAATTTAGGTATTTACTATTTTTAACGGCTTTTGACGCCAAGTATTTCACTTTTAATGCTTGCTACAACTAGAAAGGATTTTCGAAATATAGTTAAATAAGCATGACGAACAAATTATCATAGATCTAGAATGTATAATTTGATTTACAAAACAAAACTACTGAAAAAACAAGCTAAAATTTGGAATAAAAGTACCTTTGGAAATGTTGTTACCCAACTTCAACATAGAAAAACAATTATCAGAGATCCAAACAGAAATATGCGTAAGAGCTAACAATACTCTTATTCAAAAACAAAGTAGACTAATTGAAAAAAAGGAGCAGATTCTAAATTTCCACAAGATTTTTTGGAATCAACGAGCTAAAGTTAAACATATAAAGTTTAATGATACAAATGCTAGTTACTTCCATAAAATAGCAAATGGAAGAAACAAGAAAATTATAAAAGAAATCAAATCCCAAGAAGGAACAAGTATCATTGGAGAAGAAAATATCAGAAATGAGATCAGAAATGATTTTATTAAAAGATTCAAAAGTGAAGAAATTAATGATAGTACTCTACGAGAAAACCTTGAATTAATACATACTGAAATATCAAATGAGGATAACCTCAAGCTTGAAAAAAATGTATCAAATGAGGAGATCAAAAAAGATGTGTTTGAGATTGGTGTGGATAAGTCACCTAGACCAGATGGGATGACTGCAAAATTTTATCAAAAATACTGGGATATTGTTGGCCCTTCTGTTATCCAAGCATTTAAAGGCTTCTTTCTCTCGGGGAAACTACTTAAACAAGTGAACCATACTTTTATCTCCTTGATTCCAAAATGCGATAATCCTAATTCAACTAACCATTATAGACCCATAAGCTTGTGTTCTACAATATACAAAATAATTTCAAAGATCTTAACCACTAGACTAAAAAGAACTATGGAAAAATTAATTCACCCATTGCAGGGAGCTTTTGTCGCTAACAGAGCCATCCATGACAATATTCTGATAGCTCATGAAATTTTTCACTCATTTAAATTGAAAAAAGGCACCCAAGGATTCATAGCTTTAAAATTGGATATGGAAAAAGCTTATGACAGAATTGATTGGAATTCATCATAAAAATTATGGAGAAATTTGGATTCCATGATAAGTTTATCAATTGGATTAAAGAATGCATCACCACTATTTCCTTTTCGGTACTTGTAAACAATGGACCAACGGAAATATTTTAACCTAGAAGAGGTCTTCGACAGGGAGATCCCCTTTCACCTTTTCTGTTTATTCTTTGATATGAAATACTAGCACGGAAACTGCAAAGAGCTTCTGATAGACCAAGACACCATATAGGGTTTCAACTGGTTAAACATGGCACGCAAATACCTTTTTGGCATTTGCTGATGACATTATGATCTTCTCTAAAGCAAAACAAGAAAATTTTAAGGAAATTAAGGACATTGTCGATGAATATTGCAAAATTTCTGGACAGAAAGTGAATTTTCACAAATCCGCATTTCAGGTAACGAAAAAAAAAACAATGCAAAAAAAACTTGCAATTCAAGGTATCCTTACTATCACAAGTACAAACTTTCTTGAAAAATATTTTGGCTGCTCTATCATTAATGGTCGAGTCAACATGAATACTTTTGTTGATTTATTAGTTAGAACTCAACAACAACTAACCAAATGGAAAATGAATTCCCTATCACAAGCAGGTAGAACAACCTTAATTAAAGCTAATCTTGCATCAAGACCTAACTATCTTATGCAAAGCTTTATGCTTCCTACACAAACACATAATGAATTGGATAAAATAAACAGATCCTTTTTCTGGAACAAAGAACCATCCTTTAAAACTTTAATAGGTTGGAAAAAGATTTGTAAACCGATAAAACAAGGTGGTCTGGGACTGAGAAAATCGAAGGATATGAATAAAGCTTTACAATTCAAACTTATATGGAAAATTTTGGCTGAAGAAAATAACTATTGGGTGAGAATCATTAGTGAAAAATATCTCAAAACACAACATATTCTACAATATGAGAAAAGGGGAAATTGTTTTTGGCAGTGGTCAAAGATGACAGAAATCATAAATGAATTTAAAAAGTGACTTATTTGGCAAGTTGGAAATGGCAGAACGATTAAGTTATGAACTGATAGATGGATGTCAAATAACCCCTTGTGTGATATAATCCACATAAACCCAACGATAAATAAAAATGAGACAGTTGCGGAATTTATACTACCAAACAATACCTGGAACAAGGAAAATATTAAACAAATGCTTCCAACAGATCTCTCCAAACAAATCACATCTATACCCATACCTCTTAACAATATTCATGACAAAATGTATTGGAAAGTCAGTAAAAATGAATGGTTTTCGACAAAATTTGTCATGGACATGATTATTACAAATAAGAGATATACAACATATGATTCTTCTTGGATTTGGAAGTTGAATACCTTCCCTAAGGTTAAAAACTTTCTTTGGAAGATCATTAAAAATGGGCTCCCGATCAAAGCAAGGTTAGATGAGAAAGGTGTTGCACTTCCTCGGGGTTGTGTACGCTGTAATGCACAATTTGAAGATTCTAACTACCTATTATTCCAATGTAACCATACTTTGAAAACAATAGAAAAAATAAATATCCAAATTTACAGAATAATAAGATCTCTAAATTTAGGAAACAAAAAAACACGAGAAATTTTGGAGGAAATCCGAAATAAGACAAATCAAACACAATTTGTGGAACTTGCAGTTTCCTGGTGGGGGAATCTGGTTCTACAGAAATCAGCAAAGCTTTGGAAGAACAAACAATGACAGAGACACTATTAATAAGGTGCCCCTCTACATCAAAAATCTAATCATACAGTGGAAGAAGACAAAAAACTGGATCCCAGACTGTCTTACCGATGACAGTCAAAGGCAAGACAACAAACACAATAGAAAACGACTAAAGAAAAGATGGAAAAAACATCCAGACCAAATTATAAAACATAATACTGATGGTTCAACCAAGACTAATGGTGAATCTAGTTACGAATTCATTTTCCGAAATAACAAGGGTGAAAATATCTTCCTTTTTGGCGAAAAATGTGAAATCTCGACACCGCTCAAAACCGAAACCCTTGCGGTCAGGAACGCTCTGGTCAAAGCCTATGAATTAGGTTTTCGCAATGTCATACTTGAATGCGACAACCTCACTATTGTTAACGTCCTCAACAATATCTGGCATTGTCCTTGAGATATTGAAATCCTTATTTCTAATGTCCTTTGTTTTCTACAATTGTTTTCTTCAGTGCAGATCTGTCACGTTTTTTGAGAAACAAACACGGTGGCTGACTTTATAGCGAAGATGGTCCATCGGAGTTCTTTGGAAGATATTCAAGCCAAATTAGAACTTTTAGTTCTCATCCGTAATGATGATATAGACTGAAAAACCGTTTTTTTTTATTTCCTGTCTAATTCTTACTGTATCAAAAAAAAAAAAGTTGTTGATAGTTGAAAGCTGAAACTCACCTCAACTTAGTAATATTTTACTCTTCTATTATGCATCTATTCGTTTTCTTAGTCTTTTGTTTAACTCTCATCACTGTGTAATTTAGATTAGGCACAAAAGTGTGTGGACCAAAAATAAGATTAGGCACAAAATTCAAACGAGTATGAGTTGGCCTAGTGATCATGGTTTGTGGTGGGCTTTGGCCCATAAATTTACACCCTTAAACTAACCAAGTCGTTGGCCCATACTAACGACCTTTACCACAAACTTTATTTCCTCGGTTATGTAACAAGTGTTACTTTAGTCTTTTATTTTTGTTAGAAAATATGTTATTTTAAAGTTTTATGTAATAATTTATTGATTAGTTAGGATATATGATATTGAACATTGCACTTTTTACATAAGTAAAAAGATCATAGTATTTTAGCTTAAGTATGAACTAAAATGACAAATATTTATGGGGTTCCTCATATTTAGACCATATCGTTCTTGAAAAAATGTCTTGGCACATAGAGACAAACAATCACCTTTGGTTTGATTGCGAATACTCCGTACTCAAGAAAGTCCTTCATTTTTATCAAAAAAAGAAAAGAAAAAAGAAAGTCCTTCATCAGGTGCCTAATTGCTGTGGACAAAAAGTGGAAGGACGAAATCAAGGAATTGATGATTGGATTGGCTGTAGAATGCTACGGATTCAATGGAAAACAACTTCATTTTCTTCATCTGGATGGCTTGCATCACACATTTAGTAATACTATTTTTCTAACATATGTTCTTAGGGCATAGGTTAAGAGTCCATATAAGATTTTATTAGATTTTAATTAGGAAAAATTAATTAAAATAACCTAATCTTTGGATGGGTGATAAAAAGATAATCCAACCTTTAAAAAGGTAAAAAAATAACCCAAATATTAGAGGGGTGTTAAAATGATAATCCATAATTTTCTGATATTTTTTCAAAAAAAAATAATGATGTGTCATTATATATGTTGATTAGTCAACCTATAATACACAAACACATTCACACACCATATCCAAATTAAATAATGATATATCAGATTGTGAGCCAAAACAGTGATTTCACAATACGTTGGTTTCACAATACGTACAACTGAATTTAGATTTCCGGAATCTGGAATTGAACCCAATACTCATTACCATCTATGTAATTGCCCAATTTTAGATTTATAGAATCTGAAATTGATCCCAGTAGCCATCACCATCTATAGATTGTTAGTTTTTGAATTTTTAGAACATGAAATTGAAACCAAACAATGGAAACCAGCTACAGATTCCCCGGTTTTAGATTGATAGAATTTGAAATTGAACCTAAATAGTGGAAAGCATCTATAGTATGCCCGATTTAAAATTTATTGAATTTGAAATTGAACCCAAAAAATACTGAGAAATTACCAAAGGTTGGGTTATTTTTTTGAAAAAAAATACCAGAAAATTATCAAGGGTTATCATTTTAACACCCCTCTAAAGTTTGTGTTATTTTTATACCTTTTTAAAGGTTGGGTTATTTTTGTACCACCCACCCAAAGATGGGGTTATTATAATTAATTTTTCTTTTTAATTATTTAGAATTTTTTAGTACTTTTTAAAAGGATTTACCATTTCCTATTTAGGGTTTAGTTTTCTAAATCGGAATCCAAGGGCATAGGTTAGACAAAACCGTTTATAATATAATGTATTACATCTTGAGTAAGATCATGATTGTGCTATAATTGTTGTAAACCATGTTAGGAAATGTTCTAAGGCTAGGTGGCATAAGAACAATCGAGAAACTAGTAGATGATTGTGAAAATTGGACTAGGGAGATCAATGTAAAACCTAGGGCTACATATGATTTTGTAAATTTGTAAGTTTTCCAAATTAATTATGTCATTTTGATACAATCTCAAGCTTTTATTTTTTATTTTTTAGAAAGTGTGTTCAACTCTAAAATAATAAATTTTATTAGTAGTTAATACTATCGTATTATTGCACACTTTAATAGTTGTGTTAAAATCTAAATGACAAGTATTAGTGCTCGTTTGGTTAAAGAGAGGAAGTGCAATTTCATGAAATTTACTTCACATGAAGTAAGTTCTTGGGATTTACAATTTCTATGAATTAAGAAATTATGTTTGATTAACATTTTAATCATGTGATTTTGAAAATTATATTTTGTTTGGTTGGATGTGGGAAGTTTGTAGGAATTTATATAAAATTACTACTATAACCCTATAAATATAATGGGGAAAGAAAATCTTGAGAGAGTAATATTTTGAGAGAGGGTACGTAATTAGGTGATTTGGGGATTAAAATAATGGGGGAAGAAAATCTTACCTATCCCTTATAGGTAAGTGTACTTCTTGTATAATGGAGGAATTGGAAATTCCATGAATTTAAATATATGGGTTTTCAAAATAGAAAAAGAATAACCAAACACATGTACTTGATTCCACTTCTTGTGATATTTAAATTCTCATGAATTTACTTTCAAACCAAATAAACACTTAGTAAGAAATTGATGACAAATTAATATTCAAATCTTATCCCATTAAATTAAGTAAATTCAAGGAAAGTATTATTTTTCTCACCTCTAAAATCCCTTTACACTAGGTATTTGTCTAGAATATATATCATTGAATTACTAAGAAATTACGATCATTATTATAATTTCTTCTCGATCTTTCTTTCTTTCTTTCTTTCTTTCTTTCTTTCTTCCTAGCCTTATTCTAGCATCTACCCAGTACCGGTAAGGCAGTTGCATAGGCAAATAGAGATATGGGAACACCGGGCAATTCTGCTTTCGAATTCAAGAACAAGCACAATCGATATTCAGCATATCACTCTTAACAAAAAATAGATAAATTGAAGAAGACGTGGGATGAAAGGCGGAGATGGGAGATTGATGGATATTATACATAAAATTATGGCGCAAATAAGTCCAATACATAAGTTCAATGAGGTTCCATTCTAAAATTAATTGACAATAGAAGGAGTAATTCATCAACCTTATATACTAGGCAAGTTATGTCCCAAAGTTTTCAAGAATCCATTGGCTTTGATACCATTGTAATGAATTGATGAATAATCTTGAAGATGATTTCGGGTCAATGGATTCGATTAGCTTGTTTGTATTTGATCATGAGAAAAAAAGCATTGATGATTGCAAATTGGTGATGCTCAATTGGCTTGTTGCGGGTGTTGATCACATTTCAACTGAAGCGAGGCATTGGACCAAATACACCATCTTCTACGGCGCCACCATTGTTGACTGATGAGGGAAGCTGCCTTGTTTCACCATTGTTGACCCGAGTATGGGTTTGGGCTGAAAATGTAATGGGGCCATGGGCCTTATGATGGGTGTCGTATCGGGCAAGGCTTGAGGACAAGCCTTTCTTGGCGGGGGTAGTTGTCATGTACCCGTAAATGGGCTTGTAAGTGAGTTGGGCCATTGGGCCACGAGTGGTGTGAATGGTTGTAAACTTGTAACAACCTATAAGGCTAGACACCGTGGAGCTTAAGGGCATATACGAACAAACCTAACAAACTTCATCTTCTTCTATCTCTTTCTCTCTGATCTTTCCCTTCTCAATTCCCCTTTTCTATCCTATCTTTCTTAAATCATTACAGTTGTGGGATGTTTATATTTCAACATGCCCCGCAAGTGCAACGGGCGGACAATTGATCATGCCTAGTTGACACTTGGACAAACGGGTGTAGGTGGGCATCTCAATCTCTTTATATCCAGACCCAACAAACCCAATAAAAGGACCCAAGACCGAACCTGCTCTGATACCATGTGAAAGTCTGTGGGCCCATAGACTGAGGGTCGTGCGGACACGAGCGCATAAGCGCAGATAGGTCTAGTACATAAGCCCAATGGAGTTCTATTATAAAACCATTTGACAATAGGAGGAGTAACCTATCAACTTAATATAGTAGGCAAGTTACGAAGGTTTGTGCTTGAATTGAAGAAGATGAGATTCAGTACATAAACCAAATTTCGATCTTATCAGTTAAATCAGACTTTAGATTACGAGAAATGAGACACTTTTTTCCAAGAATACTCGTTAACTTATTTCATAAAAATTAGTATTTTAATATAAAAAATGTATAGTGTGAAGAAATTAATGTGTAGAACACCTATGAAATTCAAAGGTTTAGCTAGATTTGCTTAATGAATAATTAGAGATGAAATAAATAAATGGGTATAAAGTGAAAAACACTGCAGTGAGAAGACAACGGATGGGATAAGTGTATAATAAATCCAATGACATATGGTCTGTACAAGTAAGGATGACATGCATATATATGTGCATAAGAACAAATCAACAATAATTACAAAAGCCAATAATTTTTTTTTATCAAAATAAGCAAGAATTGAAAGCAAGATATAAATAGATCCAAACAGGGAAACGTTAGACAACCGTGTTAAAAAAAAACACCTACAATCAACGTCTTACAAACAAGTTTTCTCCATAAAAAAAAACAAACAAACAAGTTTTCTCCATCCCAAATATATATTGTATCAACCGCGTTATAAATTGTATCGTTATGTTAGATTTTAGTGATGACAAACAAAAGAATATGATAAAGTAATCCAAATAGAAAAATCAATTAAGGTTATTATATTTTCTCTGTATTATAATATTTATCATTTTAACATTTATTAAGAAATTTAATAATTAAGTTAAAATTCTATAAAACAAAAAATCAATATTTACAATGTAATTTACCTCCACTAAATTTATAACCAATAAATAAAGACCAATTTACATAAAAAAATAGTAATATGTACAATTCCAATAACAAACCTTGTAAATTATACCTTATATTCTAAAATAATAATAATTCTTAACAAAATAAAAAGGCTAAGTACTTATTACTGAATGAGAAGAGTATATAACAATCTCTAACTTACTCTCCCAAAATCTCAATCAACTCTCAAAACTAGCTATAGAATTATATCATTAATGCAATTAATCTCAAAACTAGCTATAAAATCAAATCAACAATAGAATGCAATTAAGGTATGTTTTCTAGATATTGTCATCTCTCCCTAGCCTATTCAAAAGTTGAGTAATCAGAGCATCTCTCTTGGTAGCCCTAGCCTCCTCCCTCACCCTCCTTTGCTCCTCCCTCTCCCTCCAACTCCTCTCCATCCTCCTCCGCTCCGCCTCCAACGCCTCCATCGCTTGCCGCCACGTCACCTCCCTCCTCCTCCTCTTCTCCTCCCTCGCCTCCCACGCCTCCCTCCACCGCGCCTCCGCCTTCTCATGCTCCCTCATAAACCCCTCCAACACCTCCCTCAATTCCCCTTCAATATTATCCCCTCCATCCTTCACCTTCTTTTTCTTCCTCCCACCGCGTCTTCCAACTTTCCCGCCCTCATATTCTCTCTCATCCACATCATCATCTGACGACATCTGTGCAGACGTCGTCGCACTTACTGCCTTCCTCTTTCCACCTAGAGTCGAGCTGGTGGGGCCGCTCGGGGTTGCTGCCGTCTCCGCCCATAGCATGTGGTGCAAACGCGCCGAGAAGATCGCATGCAACTCGTTGTAGTACGGAAATTGTTGCCTCAAGGCCTCCGGCTCCATTGTCTCACACCCCTAATAATTAATCATCATTTAATTCACCATTAACTTAACTATAATATCATATCCTCAACATTTTCGCATCATTTCAAAAAGAAAAGGAATTGTACGTACTCTATGCAATTTGCCTAGCTAGTTTCATCTAGCTACTTACATTAAACATTACTCAAACCCTACAATAGATAAGCCTGAAAATCAGGGCAATGAATATCAATTTCTCCATAAATATACTTTCTGCATTTCAGCTTAATTGGCATAATAGATCAGACATTTTTCTACGCAACGCCTCACTTTTCGCCAACTAGCTTCTACAGTATCCTCTCCTCTCCTAACATTACCAGCCTGGTTCTTGAGTGTCAAGACTTTTTGCGTAGAAACTAGCTTGTCCAGTTTCAACATTACTATAGAGATCGAGCCATCTTGCTTCGCTTGCTCATGATTTCATCCTAGGATGTCATGTTTTAGAGAAACAATTAGCTAGTTTATGCTCTTTGATTATGAACGATGCCAGGGGAGTGGCGACCCCAGGTTAGTCAACTTGTAAGCTACTCTTGTTTATATATCCCGCGAGAGTTTCGCCTCTCCTTCAGACCAAAAAATATCATTGATAAAATTAGGGTTTATTACTAATATCATGTATAGTTATATATATTTCTTGTATATATACATGATAGGCTTTTAAAATTATGCGATAAATTAACATTTGATAATTATTCAATTAGTATAATGATAGATTTTTAGATCAAATGGTCTTTTCAGGACACATGATAATTTTCCGAATTTAAAAACTAAAATTTTAGATTAGAGAAATTATAAAACCTGCCAAGAAAATGTTTAACAGAATCTGAAATAAAACTTGTAGAATTTTTATAGAGATAGATGCTTATCCTATACGGCCCTAAAAACCGATTAAGGAAATAATTAAGCAAACCTTGTAGCGGGTGACGAGGTTTTTCCATTTGGACTTGCACTGCTCGGCGCTACGATTGAAGCCCACCTCCTTCAATCTCGTGGCCATCACTTCCCACAGCGCCTTGTTCCGCTTCGTCTCCATGAAAGCCCGATCCAGCTCCGCCCTCACCGCCAAAAACTCCGTCGTCTCCTGCGCACTCCACTGCGGAAACCGATCCCCCGCCGCCGCCGCCTCCATCATCATCTGCTGCTGATGCTGATGGTACGGATGCTGATATCCCTCCATATGCAAATCAATCAAAGGCAGCTTTGAGATTCTTGATTCTTGAATTTGGGCGTATATACGTACGTGTGTGTGTGTCGATATATGAAAAGGTGTGAATCCAAGGTGTGAAACCGCGCTAAGGATTAATCTCGTGTTTTTTTTTTATATATATAAATATAATTTGGAATTTGAGTTGTGAGTTGTGAGTGTTGTTTGAGAATTGTCAGACAGAGAGGAGAAATCAAAGGGAAAGAGGTGGGGTTTGTAATTTCCTGCTCCTCAAGTTTCATGTTATGAATTGAGGTGCAGCCGAAATTCATATTTGTCTCGTCATCTTAATCTCTCTACGCGCAAAGTTCTTCTTTTTGTCCACCTGTCTTCTATTTCTGTTTAATATTTTATTATTTTCTTGTTTTTATGTTATTAGTGTTTCTTGTTTGTTTCCATTGCGTTGAAATGACGTCGGGGCTTATGTGATAAAGAAAGATCGACGACGTCGGTATTGCATCCTCTAGAGAACGGGTGGGCACGGTGGTTTATCGGGTCATGGTAAATCGGAATTTTGGGTTAGTAGTTTTTTATAACCGTGAATTGAATCGTTAATTTTGGTTAATTATGTCGGTTAATCGTAATTTCGGTACGGTTAATCGGTTAATCAAATTACTCTAAATTAATATTATATCAACTTAAACAATTAAATAATTATATATATTATAATGATGATTTTACATATAAAAATGGAAACAATCAAAATAAGTTATTATGTATACTAAGTTACATATTTAATTCAAAAACATACATAATATTAGTTATCATATAACATTTTAGAACATGGTTATTCTACAACATCAACTTTATTCTTATTTGTGTACGTGTATTTCCTACAAATACAAAATATACAACTTGTTCGACGTGTAAATATCTCTACTATAACCATGTCAGCTAAATTAAATTATTTCATTATTAAAAATATATTATTTATATGATTGGTTATTCGGTTAACCAAATATAGAAAAATAGCTAACCGTTACCTAATCATAAATTTTCGATCGATTAATTGTACCGTAACTTCAATTAATTTTAGATCGATTAACCTAAAAAAGGACAGGTTTTAGTACGGTTATTGGTTTCAGTAATTTGTGTCCACCCCTAGCTGTAGAGGACTGGTGGAAGAGAAAACTTGCACGATAAGCTACTTGCACTTCCACTTCCAGAATGTCTATTAAAAGGTGGCAACTTAAATATATATCCGTAACTTTATATGAGTTTCACTATATAATTAACCAAATGACAATATAATAATTTTCATTTAGAAATAGTTGCTTTTGGTGACTAGTGCTCACCAATGAAATTATTTTGTGATTAACTTCGACTTGTTTGGTGAAGTATTGATAAGGATTTGTTATAAATAAATTTATTTAGAGAAAAAAAAGATACTTATAAGAAAGTCGTGAAAACACGGGAGTCATGTAAGTTGATTGAAAATACTTATGTAGCGCATTTCTCAAAAAATTATGATAAGTAAGCTATTTTTGGAATTGTTTTCGAGGATATTCTATTGGGATGTCCTACAAATTCTGTCGCCGGTTATAAAAGTCATCATAATTCATATATGTACCCACAATGTTAAGAATTTAAATTGATAGGGTACGTTTATAATTAAAGTTTCTTTTGCACCACAAGGAAAAAAAGCCTTTATAAATTTGTCAGAGTCCATGTGAATCTTGTCTTGGCCTGTGATTATGGGTTGGTAAATAAAATAGTCTTTGAATTCACATTATTTTAAAATTAGGATTTTAAGTGTTAAAAAGATATGAATAATTTCAATTAACATGCGCAAGACTCAATTTTGATAGGGTACGTCATCCAATTTGTTTGACCCAAAAAAAAGAAGCTACAACACTTCCAAAACACCTTAAAAAAAACCCATCATCTGCATTTAAAAAACCACATTACATAGACAGCAAAAAACTTGCTTCAACTAACATTTCTTTTCACAGTACAGTAACATGCAACTAAACTATCTCAAATCCAACATGAAAAAAAATAATAATACCATTCTTCTCGACCCGACGTTTTCGGGTTTGGGCCTTGAGCTACTACTGCCTACCTTTCTTCATGCAAAGAGGACATCTGTATTGCTTGATGCTCTCTGCCTTGACTGGGGTTATCTTCACACATTTCCCATGGTACCACCTTTCACAGATGTCGCAGCATATCCAGAATTCCTCGGGACTGTAATTTCCGCCACAACTGCCACAGGAGGTATCGCCTTGCTCGTCTTCATCATCCTCAAAGCTCTCATCGGTTGGCTTAGGGTTGCTTTTTATCTGTCCATCAATTGACCTCTGTCCAGATAATGGAAGAATGTTAGTTTGGGTAACAGAAAAGCAACTTACTTACTTTCCTCAGTAAAAAAAGAGAGATTGTTGATTTCTAGTTTATATAGTGTATAACCAAATGAAATGATAATGGGTTCAAGGGAAAGAAAGAACCTTTGCGCTGCCCCTAGATTTGCTTCCACTGTCAACACTCGGCTTGTCTTTCATAGGCTTTCTCTCGGTTATGACTTCAAAAACTGTTGGCAAGTCGTTTATCATACTGAACAGCCGCTTCCTGTATTCCCAAAAAAAAGAGGTTACCTCAAAACATAAGCATGTGTTAAGTAAGACTATAGCCCATGCAAGTAGTGGCATGACAGTATAACACATCTAGAGAGGGTATGATAATATTTTCTTCATTGCAAACTCCATGGAAACAAGCTGGGGTTTTTTTTCTCTCTCTATCAAAAGTATGGAACTTGATCTGCCAATTCAAAGTTCCTTTTCAGATTGCAGATTCTAACCTAAACCCTTTGTGATGAAAATCAACTATAAACCTGAAGTCAGGATTTAGCCCTCCTGTTCACTTATCGTCAAGAGAAGGTAAAAGAGAGACATGGAAACAAGAGACTGAGACCTTCGGCCAACCTAACCCGGTCTAGAAACCTATTTGAAAATATCATAGACCTAAAGCTAATTGCCGTGAATAAGTTTAGAAGAATCACATAAAATGAAAATATCAATACTTGGATAAAAAGATGTTTTATAATAATTGATATTCACCATAGAAAAGGTTTCTATAAAAATACACACACTTAGAAGATACAGAGGAAATCTTGGGCAATTACAGACAGAAATATGTATAGCAAAGAATCCAAACAACTAATGATATTAGATTCCAAAAAAGACAAAAAAATCTGAAGACAGTTAAACAAATCTCACCAAATACCCAACCTACATATTAGCTATTACATTATCTGGCTTCAAATGGAATAACAGCTACAAAAAGCTGATGCCAAACACATTCTAGATATTATAAAATGCTGTGGAACTGAATAAACCAGTATATTGCGTTACTGGAAAGAAGAAAGGGCCAAGAATGAGGCAACTTCTGACTTCACTTCATATGATTGAGCCAGTGAGAAAGATAACTACTTGGAGATTATAGTAATTACACAGTTTCTAAGACTTTATGGTACAAGGTGATTACATGAGGCAAAATATAAAGGAAGCTAGAGAAGAGTAAACATTTTCAGAGTTCAAGCATGTCTACAACAAGCAGAGGCAGAAAAGCCTAGTACCGTGTCCAGGCTTGAGAAGCCTCCTATAGAAACAACATATTCAGATCAATTAGCTGGGTGAATACCATTATTTACCAAGAAGGCAACAATCATCCCATTTACACTTCAGGGAAAACATCAAGGGAAAATGGTTAGACTATTAGTGAAGTGTTAATTACATCTACCGCCATAAAAAGTAGTATAAGTAATCACCACAGTAACACAACAATAATGCACATTCAAATCTGTCCACTCTCAACTACCCAACTTGTATCACATCACATCTGAAGACAAAGTAAAATGTGTCTTTCAAGGTCAAAGACTTCTTATTCAGTCCTGCAACCATCTACTTACCAAGAATGCGAGAAGAGTAAAAACAATTTATCTAAAAGACTTTGAGATCTAAGCAAGATGAAAAAACCAGGAGATGAAACTAGTGGGCCTACGTAATCATTTTGTGCTAGAGGACCACAAAACATGATCATGCTACCAAAGGATTTCAAGTAAATAGAAACAACTCAAGAACCTGTCTAGTACAATAGTGAAAAATAAAAAGAACCCGTCAAGTATAGCAATAATGTTTATAGTTAGATTAACTACACTATGATGATGATGATGAATGAAGTACTTCATTTCAATTACCATCATGGCAATGGCACCAAATTAACCAGTCTAGTACGACAGTCAAACTATAAAAAGAACCAGTATAGCAATAATGTTTATAGTTCGATTGCCTACACTCTTATGATGATGAATGCAGTACTTTATTTCAATTACCCATCACAAGACTGACACCAAACTAACCAGCCTAGTACAACAGTCAAAATTAAAATAAAAACTTTCAAGTATAGTAATTATGTTTATAGTTAGATTGCCAGATTGCCTACACTCTTATGATGGTGAATAATGTACTTTATTCCAAACCCATCATGGGACTGACACCAAATTCATATAAAGGTGTTGTAACTAAGCATCTCATACATAAAATATCAACATCATGTTAGTGACCCAGCTAGGAGGTCCCTTTCAGGCTTTCGATTGCTGTAGACAAGATGTGTTGTACTGCAGCAAGCAGGACATGAAAAATATTGTATAGGTCAACATACACAACAACAAGCACTGTTTGAAGGCAAAAGAAGGAATGTCAAGTCAACAAATACATCAAGGTAGTAACCAATCCTAGTAACTACATCATACAGGTTAGTGAAAGGGTGGGAGTATAATATTTGAGCTAAAAGAAGAATATACTCTGTTCTTTCAGTCACAAACAGACAATGTTGGTTAAGATGAACCATATGCCATTTTCCAGTATCATAATAGTCTTCATGAAAGACCTATGACCCTAAAGCAATGAAAACTGAGATAACGATGCAAGCGGGCAACATAAGCAGATGTGAAACTAGAAGCATATGGTTGTGGTTCTCTCTGAAGAAGCAAATATATTAGGGTTAGTAACTGAGTATGGTTTTTTGCAAACCAATCAAAGTGTCACATTACTGTTACTTAATCGACCAGTAATTTCAACGCAGAAAGCATAAAACCAATACCTCTCATTGCGGTTCAGACGGGCACCAAAATAAAAGGCCACTGAAAGCAACCAGCAGTCACCGTGCACAGAAACCAGCGAAAGCCAGTCTCTTCGGTTCATTCCATCTCTTGCAAAATTGATCCCAAGAGCTGGCTCTGGAAGCTCAGGAGGAACTTCCTCAGCAGGGAGGTTGACTTCCCATGTTTCATCAGGATGTCCGTACAGACAAAGATTATCCTTTTCTACAACCAAAGAATAACATAACCAGCAAGTGTAAATTGCATTGCTGGTGCTACTGAATGAGAAAAGTTACCAATTTCACTTCTCAAATAAACAAGCAACAAATTTTGTAACCAAACACTCACTAACCTAAAATGAAAAGAGTACACTTCAATGCGAAATTAAGCAACGAACAAGATCATAGAAGAATTAGCAAAATCAAAATTACAAAAAATGAAAAATACAAACAACCAATTGCTATAACAGACATGAAAAAATGTGCGAAGAGCAAAAAATAAACTAAACACTCGCTCATAACAAGAATCAATCAACTTTAATTAACCACAATCAAATCATAAAAACTGTCAAACTTCCAAATCAACAAAAACATCGCACGAAGAAGACGTATGCGTGACAGCATACCTGGATCACAGAGTCCATAAAATTCGTCCACATCTGCGCAGAAGGAGGAAGCGGAAAAACGAAATTGGAACCAAAAAATTGAGAAATTAAGAGTCTGGAGATGAAATTAAAGGGATAAAACGGCTGACCTGAAGTGAGCGCACGGACAATTCCAGCGCGACGGGCGCTGAAATCCTTGAAGATCTCTTCAACTGAACGTGGATTCGAAGACGTCGCTGACATTTTTTTTCCTTCTTTTTTTGGGTTGTTGGATTTGTGTGTGTGTTGGCTTTTTTTCCAAGGGTGTCCGAGCGTTTGTTGTAAGAATTTATAAAAACAAACAAAATTAAGTGAAATCTGAAAGGGAATATAAGGGTTTTAAATAGGATAGGCTTGTAATTCAAAGGGGGAAGACAGAGATGCAGGAGAGAGATGGAGAAGATCTCAATTCGCAAAAGCAAAGGCTTTTGATGTAAGGGGGCGTCATGTGCGGGTAACGTGATTATCACGGAGCGAGAGTGCGTCGTAGCACGTAGGCTAAAGTCAAAACGACGCGTTTCTTCGGGGTGGGCTAATTTGCATTCTATCTAGGGTTACTTTAAATAAAAATATTCTATTGAGTTACCCATTATTCCATTAATACCAAAGTGTGATTTTAAGAAAATTACAGGTTCCCGTTTAAAAAATCTTACTTATTTAAAATTTATAGTAATATATATTAAATAGTTAGAAATATGATATATACTTTACTTAACAGAGGAAACAAAACCCGCATTCATTATTAAATGTTTTGAACACTAATTTTTTTCCAAAATTTTCTTATTTATGAGTTTTTCCAAATTTTTTTAATTATGAGTTAAATAAATATGTCCAGATATATGATAACTATTTCGCAAATATCACTGAGAATATGCTCAATTCAATTATTGTCGTGTGTATGATTTTGTGTATCTAACTATACTTTTGTCTTTAAATATTTTTGTATTATTTGATGATTATTTTTTATTTTATGTGGAATTTTAGTAGTTAATTTATATTTATAAAAGAGTTAAGAGTATTTTTGGTTGGTTAAAAAATCCTTACAATGAAAAAAGTGGGAGGTGTACTTCCCGTATATATGCATGATTTTTCTTCCGTGGAGTGGTATCAACATGACAAATGTCATGTTTTGTTGAGTCGTTGTAATTTCATTGGCTGATCTAATTTACTGTCAGATTTTATTTTCCTTTTTTTTAGTTCATCAGTTTTCGTCCTTGTAATAACACATGTAGTTTCGTAATATTTATCATCCTACCACGCTCACCGCTTCATCTCCACCGCCTCTCCTCTTCTCTCTTTGCCCAATCCAATTTCAGAGAGAGCAGTCAGAGAAGACGAACAAAGATGGAAGGGAGCGCAGATTCATCGGCTTCCTTTTTCGGCGCTTCGATCACTACTCCAAGTTCACCATGAGCAAGATCCCTTGCCTTCTTTGTCCGATTAAGATATGGAGGAGTTCATGTCATTCGATCCCATTCACAACCAAACTGTAATCGCCTTCTCGTCTCTCCAATTTCCTTTCATTTGATTGCTATTAATCCGTTCATTGCAGAAGTCGCCAGATCTTCGACTGTAATATCCCTCATTTGGTAAGGAAAATTTTGAATCTTCTTATGCCCATATTACAAGTCAGATTAAATTCAGAGAAGTACGGACATTCTATGAGATGTTTGATCTCTATAATATTTTTCTGAGTAATATAAAATACAGTTAATGTATTTTTGGGTAAAAAGGGTCGTTCGTGTACGAATATATTTAATCCGGAGTTAAGAATATTTCTACCCCTTGGTAAAAACGACAAAACGGGTCAAAGGGGGCAAAATTGGCCTTGACTGCACCCTGGCCGCACCCGCGGCGAAGGCCAATGCCAGTGGCGGTCACGAGTCGGCCACCGCACCCCCACCGCACCCTGGCCGCACCCCGCGGCCATCGTAAGCTCCGACGTCATCGCGATAAGTCGCGGGCCGTAGCTCGCCTTAGTTGGCCTCCTAGCTGACTATCTGGTCGGGCCACCTCCTCCTTAATATCATTGGTTGGTAAGCTCCATGCTTAGGGTATAAAAGAGGGAGGAGAAGCCATGGACGAGCTCCATCTTCTTCCTCTGAAAAATTCTTTGAAATCTCCATTGTTGTCAAGCTTGTGAGCTTCGTTTGAGAAGAGATCGAACCTCTTTGAGTGTTTACAAAGGTGATCTTAAGTGGTGTTCAAAGGCCTAAGAAGGTTGGGGATTGAACCACAATCGAATCGAAGGCGAACGAATCAAATTGGGTGAGTTCGCCATCGAAGCTGTCAAAAGCTCGCCACTGGCGCCTGACCGCACCCGCGGTAAGCCTTGTCCGGGGTGTGTGTTCTTGGGTGTTTGGCTTTGGGCGAGGCTTGACCCCTTTGATTCCTTCCTTATTCTTTTAGATTCATATATGTAGATATTGAATCTAACTTAGGGTCTCGTTATGGGTCGTTCCAAAGGGATTTAATATCCAGAATCTGTCCTAGTTTCAGACTCATGAACCGTTGTCTCTAAGCTTATTAAAGCTTTCGTCTGATCTAAGGCAAGTGGCGGTTCGATCTTGCTTATCATTCCATATTTCCATTAATTATCAATTGTTTAATTGTTAATTATTTTGGGATGATTTACTGTTCTGTTGGAAATAGTTTGATAAATGATGTGAAAAGAATATGATATTATAATAGGTTGTATATCTGCTAGAACAACGCTATTATAGATATATATTTATGATATTAGTCTGGAGGGCTTTGATATGATTATTACTGTGTTGAACTGTTTAGTTAGCACGAGTATTCATAGGAGCGATGGACTATTCGAGGTCCAGTCGTTTCTTAATAATGATTAATGGTGCAAAGAGTGATAAACCCAAAAACCATTTGGTGGGTCATGACCGATCTCTATACTCGGGTATAGAGATGGTGGCACTTAACTGATGCTACAAATCTTGGGATTCGTCTCATTCAGGAGTATGTCCCTCATGGCGAAACATATATCCTATATGTCCCTCATGATGAAACATATACTCAATATATGTCCCTCATGGCGAAACATATATTTAAAAGTCTATAACGTGATACGCGTTTGAGAATTTAAATAAGATAAGTGCCGTCGTAGCACATGATTAATATACCTCAGACGAGTAGTGCAGCTAGGGAATAGTGCAGCTAGGAAAACTCGTCTTGACTTTGATCAGAGTACCGTTCTCTTTCCAATCTGGATTCGCATTAAGCGGTGAGGTTGGTCGTGAATCGAAACATCAAGTCGTTATTGAACGCTTGTATGATTATTATGTTTCCCAACATTTGTCATGTTTCCGATAAGACTCAATTCGTTGGAGTCTTCTTTGGGATTGATTTTTGTGAGACTTGGTCTTTCAGAATCTTCTCTTGATCATGCCTCTTCATATGTTTCACTAGAGTATAGTGGTTGACTATCGTTATCGGCTTTGATTCGAGGAGCGATGAGTCTAACCTAATACGACTACTTCAAACCACTCTGCTTTGTACTCTTGCATAGTCTTTCATTAGACTAACCAACCGTAATCGTTCTCTGCATGATTGACTGGTGTCATCCGTTCGATTCGGCACATCAGATAAGAATCCGAGAAACAAAGGCTAGAACGACTATAAAAGCAAACGGTGTTTTAATGGATTTTATCAGGTTGTGATCCTTGGCGGGTGATCATTACGATCAAGACACTTGTATTTATACTTTGCAAAGACTTCCGCTGATTACTCTATTTTGTCCTATGGGGATTGGAATGTAATCCCCAGACATATGTTTTAACCAAAGATTTTGGTGTTTACATCATTATTGTTGTTTATGATTTGTATAAATCGAGATCACTGGCGGTAATACCTTTCCAAATGAGTTACGATTTTGGGGTGTTACATCGACCGTCGTCGGCTCGTCGCCATCCACCATTCTAACTTCAGTCGTTCGTCGGCTTGTCGCGGCCTCTTCGTCTCCAGTGCGTCACCGTCGTTGGATCGTCGCCATTTAAGGCTAGGTAAAAGTTTTATCCTTTTGAATCTGGTCATAATTTATTTGTTATTGATTGAATTAGGGTTTATGACTTATAACTGATAATGACATTGTTAGAGACCAAGCAGAAGTAAAAGAATGAAAAAAAGAGAGAAGATACACACTGATTATCTCTATACCTTCGAGCTTTTCTTAAGCCCTCCACAGATAGCACCTTCGCAGGTTTCTAGATTTAGTTAGGTATAATTTGTCAGCAAGAGGACCAACTAAAAAAATTCATTCTCGCTTGATGGGATTCGCAAATGCCCTTCTTAAACTCTTGTGGATTAAAGGAATATATAAGATAACACTGAGTAAACTAAAGATACTAATTAAATTTTGACATTAGAAAGTATCAAGCTTACCTGCCCTCCTTGGAGCTCTATTCGTGTATTGGTATATTTCTCTGAGGTTTTCAGTGGAACATTAGAACAAAAAATCTAGGTAAAGTCAAAAGATTGAATTTCAGTAGTGTGATTTGGCATGGTGCTTTGGATTATGAATTTAGATCCCAAATCATGAACGGGATCATTTTGTTTTACGTGCATGGGTCTTCATCAATCTGGGTCTTCATCAATCTGGGTCTTCATCAATCTTCTCACTGTTCGATCAAGTTGTCGGCTGATTAGGCCTTGTTCTCAAAATCAAACGATGTGTTTTTGGGTTCTGCAACTTGGCGCCCAACATCATCTTGCTTGTAGACCACTCACCCTTTAATTTCCCGTAAGAGTAAGGCAGTAGCGGGGAATGCGCCGAAATGGTATGTGCAGTAAGAAATCAATTTTTGTTTTGCTTTCTTGTGGCTAAAAAATGCGGGAAATTTAAATTGGATTGCTTTTGTTTGACATGGTAACGACGCGTTACTTAGCTTTCTCTCGTGATCTGTTTTGGCACCAAAATTGCAGGCAAGAAAGAAAGGCTTGCTGATAATATTTGGGGGTTGGTGTGATAATGTGATAGACCTTATAGTCACAACAGACGAAAATGCAATTCTGCGCCGTGACAATGGTGACATATATGACAGAACTCGAATGTTTAATTGGGGAGAGGGAAGTGTGACTTTGTTTTGGGGATTCTGTCCATGCTATGCAGCCGAATATGGTCAGGGTGGTTGCATGGCCATCGAGGTACTCTCCTTTTTGTATTGGTAGTCAATACACTTTGTTTTCATCTTGGATCTTATATAAACTGATGATTAACTAATGGCAAGATAGCTTGCTTTTAAGCTGGATAAAGATTGAAAAGAAAGTATGGAGAATGGAAAACCTATTGACATTCCTTCTGTTGAAACCCGATTCAACCCTTCGTGAAAATGCCGAGGGTCAACACACCCTCGACCCGGTTTTGTTGAGGATTTGTTTGTTTGGGGGACATTCTCAGTAGCTTCCTGGTCACTTGCTTCGCGTAGGGCGGGACCTCCGGCTCCACGGTTCAGTTCTGATGTCGATATCACCTCTTCACGCCTTCTCTAGATTGTGCACAGTTGTTCTCGAGCTCCAGCAACTTTCTCATACGCGAGATTCACCTGAAAAATACCTCGGAGATGGCTTTCCCCGGGGCGGGCTCTCCGACACTCAAGTCAGTTATCTATACAAGAAACATATATATATATATATGTATGTAGATAGAAAGGTCAGGATTGAGAAATTTACTCATCCATCCAGCTACCTCCGCGAGGGACTAGGTAAACTTTTCATAGACGAAAGCAACACAAGAACCACGGATATCGCATTCGACAGAATTAGAGCATAAGTGAACCTTAAACAAGTATACTCGTGTTGAATATTGTACCGTGAAGGGCTTACGCGAAGGAAGCCATATGAGCTGCGCGAAGAGGGCTTCGTGAAGCGGGGCGCGAAACAAGCTCGTGAAGCAAGCTTCCGCGAAGTAAGCTTTCGTGGACGCGGCGCCGTGAAGCGGCTTGCTTGAATGTGGCTCCGTGAAGGAGGTTCACGAAGAGGTTTGCTTGGATATGGCTCCGTGGAGGATATCACCATTTTAACCCAATAATTAAGAAAGTGGTATAGAAGATTAATTATTGCTAGGTAGGCTCTCGAAATGAGTAACTAACTTGTGTTTTACGCGGAGTTTAGTCTTGGTTTAGTCACACTCCTTTCTTCTAGTTAATTAATTAGAACTTAGTCTTGTCAATACGGGTCTCGCCGGGATATTCTTAGAAGCTATTAGCCTAATTGCAAGTTGCCTGAGAAACGATGCTACTGGGCATGAATCAAAGAGAGGAAATCTCCTCCTCAAATGGCGATAAGAGCGGAAAGAGAAAGCATACCAGAAGCGATATTACCGAAGGCGTGGGAGTTGGAAATAGAGATTGACCATGACCGTGAGAATGAGATCCTCTCCGACGGGGATCAGAGCTTCATCCGACGCCGTTGCCCTTTCAAGCTCAGGCCGGAGCCTCTCAGTGAATCGTCGAGACTGGAGAGGGTGGCGGTGACAGGGCCGGGGATGATGACGGATTAGACCGGAGAGATGCGAGGCGCCGACTATTCTCGTCGAGATCTCGCTCTCGTCCCTTTCCCGGTCACCTCCTTTGGAGCCTCCGAAAGCTCTTCTCCTCTCTTTGTATCAGATTGTGGTTCCCTCCTTGCTTGAAGTCCCCTCTCTGCCCATTGCCGCCTCCTTTGGAACTTCAGAGAGCTTCTATGTTGCTCTCCAAATTGTGGCCCCTCCCTTCCCCTGAAAGATCTCATGGGTATATATAGATGTTTTCATCCACTGCCGAGCCGCCAAGTGTCTTCTGCCCTGACACCAATCATTCCTCCATAACCGAATTCTGGTGGGCGTGAGGGCCTACGCGTAGGCTTATCCTGTAACACCCCCAAAACTTAACCCTTTTGGAAAGGTATTACCGCCAGTGACCCTAGTGTTCCTTACCGAGATCACCCAAGGCTTTACCAAATAAATACAATTTATGAAATGCAATTGATACACAAAGATCAAGCAATAAATTCCAAAACATAACATTGTTGAGGAAACAAGAGTTACGGGATTACAACCCAATCCCGAATAGGCCAAACACAGAGTTCAAACAAAGTACAGTGGAAGACAAGTAAAAGATTTTACAAACGGGGTTGTGATCGTGATGATCACCTGCCCAAGGATCTCAACCTGATTAAAAGCAATTATTAAAACATCCAAAAACAACCGTCGTCTTCATAGTCAATCTAGTCTCCTCAAATCTTCACTCTATCTGATGTGCCGAATCGAACGGATGACACCAGCCCACATGCGGAGAACAAAGTTCGTGGGTTAGTCTACTTGAATATACTAGCAAGGGTAAAAAGCAGAATGGTCCGAGTAATCGTAACCGTTTACTATCATTGTCCCTCGAATAATAACCGAAGGGACGATACATAACCCGGCACTTTCACGGAATAACAACAAGAGGTATGCATGAGAGAAGATTCTGGAAGACTTCATCTTCACAGAAATCGACTCGAAAAGAGACTCCAAGAGATTGAGTCTTTAAGGAAAAATGACAAATCTGGAATGATTACAGGATCATACAACAATGATTTAAAACTGACTGAGATGCTTCGGTTCACGACCAACCTCATCGCCTACAGCGAATCCAGATTGGAAAGAGAACGTACTACATTCAAGTCAAGACGAGTTTTCCTAGCTGCACTGAACTTAGCTGCACTACTCGCCCAAGGTATATTAATCATGTGCACTCGGGCACTTATCTTATTTAAAATCCAAAACGAGCATTACGTTATAAGCTTTTACATCTCCACACAAGAGATATCGGATCTCCTCACAAGAGATATCGGATCTCCTCACAAGAGATATCGGATCTCCTCACAAGAGATATCAGATCTCCTCACAAGAGATATCGAAGGGATGAACCCTGGAAGATTTGGCACTAGCGAAGTGCGCCTACCCTGTGAAAGGGTATGGTCATGACCAAAGAGAAAGTACTGGGGATGAACCACCAAGTACCAGTTATAAAAAAACAGCTAAACCCCCTCAAGGTACATAGCGTTCCTAGCCACTAGTGCTAACTAAACAGTATAGCACAATAACAGTTACTGGATAAATCCACATAAAGGCCCGAAAGGCGATCACAGATAATAGCGTTGTTCTAACAGATATACAACCTATTATATGATTTTCAAAACAGTTTAACAAAACCGTTTCCAGACAAACAGAATATTCATTCCAAATTAATTACTCAGATAAACTACTGATAATTAATGTAAATATGGAACGAATGAGCAAGAGCGAACCGCCACTTGCCTTACTCCACAGAATAGTCTAAAGACGTCACTGGATTCCGGGCTCGACACGGTACAGCTCGGACAGCACAACGACCTTCGAATCGACCCATGAAAAGAACCCTAAGTTAGATACGACATAAACAGTACGAATCTAAACACGGCGAAAGAACACGAAAGGAAAGACGCCACGACGACAACCGACCAAGCCAAAGCCACGAAGGCGTTCTGGGCACTGGCGGCGGTCGCCGTTCTTGGCGGCGGTCGCCGTGAAGAACACGGCGGTCGCCGTGAAGAACACGGTGGTCGCCGTGAAGAACACGACGGTCGCCGTTAAGAACACGGCCGACTGAAAGGAGAGAAAACTCACCCCAAAACACTGAGCGGTTTGGCCTCCTTCGACTTGCTTTGGCTTCTAACCTCCAAGGCTAACCAAAAGCTGCACAAAGGCACTCTGGAAACACACCAAAGCAACTCCGGCGAGCACAAGAAAACCGGCGAAAACAAAACTCCGGCGAGAGGCGAATTTGGCAGAGGTTTGGTGCTGGGATGGCTCAAAACCTCACCCCCAACACCTCCTTTTATAGCCAAAGTGTCTGAAGCGTTCAACCAAACCCTGAGACGCGGCCGAAAGCAAGATCGGCGCCCTTGATTTCCGCCGGCGACCAACGGGCAATGCCCACTGGACAATCACGGCGGTCGCCGTTTTTGCCCACGGCGAGCACGCGGCGGTCGCCGTTGCCAAGTCTGTCGCGGCCAGCTAGAAGCTGACACGCTGACTCCTCGGGCCCCAAATACGGCGGTCGCCGTTTCTGAACGGCGGTCGCCGTTTCTCCCTTTTCCCGCTCGTTCAGCTTTGAACGAACCAGACGATAAACCGGGATAAAAATTATCGTACGCGAACGACAATTTAAAACTCAAGGCACCTTGTCTGTATATTATTTCACTGAGAAAAATATTACAGATATAGAGCACATTACAGAATGTCTCAAGCTACCTGAATTAAATCTGACGTACACAACGGATACTCGGGAAAATTCCATAATTCCCAAAATAACCTTACAAAAATACGGGGTATCACATCTCCTCCCCCTTACAAGAAGTTTCGACCCCGAAACTTAGGTCGAGAATAACTCGGGAAAACGCCTGAGCATATCTGACTCGGTTTCCCACGTCTCCCAAGTAACTTATTCGGTCCCTGACTTGGACCACAGCACTCGTACCAAAGGTACGATCTTAGTTGCACAGTCGCTTCACACGGCGTTCGAGAATGCACACTGGCATCTCCTCTCAAGTACCATTTGCCTGAATCTCGACGTCCTTATAGCTCAGCCTACGAGACTCATCTTGGCACGAATATCCTTAGCAATGATACGCGGAACACATTATACACTGGGTATGCCGATGGCGATAATGTCAAACGGTACGTTAGAGATCTTACTCTATCCAGAATCTTGAATGGTCCCGTGTAGCGAGGGTTAAGCTTCCCACGCTTACCAAACCTGAAAACATCCTTGGGTGGCGATACTGTGACAAGTACCTTGACACCAACCTTGAACTCAACACTTTAACATTTCTGATCTGCGTAAAACTTTTGTCGACTCTGAGCGGTCAACAACCTCTGTCTACTCAGAGCAATGTTCGAAGTTGTCCTTTCGACTAACTCTGGTCCAAGTAGAATCTTGTCGGCGTACTCAACCCAACAAATCTGAGATCTACATCTGTGACCATACAAAGCTTCAAACGAAGCCATCTTGATTGTAGCATGCCAACTATTATCGTACGTGAGCTCAATCAGACTTAGGTTGTCTTCCCAGCTAGTCGAATGATCGAGTACGTATACTTCTTAGCATATCCTCTAGGGTCTAGATGGTCTTTCAGACTGACCATCTGTCTGAGGATGAAACGCTGCTGAATCTCAATTCAGTTCTCATGGCCTTGTGAAGTTCTTGCTATAAACTTGACATAAATCGGCCATCTCGATCCGATACAATGGTCTTAGAAATGCCATGTAACGGACAATCTCCTGGTGGAAACTTCTGCTGACCTCTGAGTTACCCAAGTAACCTCAGTTTCCAATACAAACACTATTGCTGCTAGTTCTAGGTCATGTGTTGGTTAGTTTGCTTCATAGGTTTTCAATTGTCTAAATGCGTATGCAATATCCTTGCCTTTCTGCATCAAAGACACATCCCAACCCATTTCTCGAAGCATTAACTATAGACCATATAGCCATCATTCTTTCTGACAACGCCAAAACTGGTGCAAAAGTCAGACACTGTTTCAACTTCTTGAAAACTGGTCTTGCACTTGTCATCCCAGACAACTTCTGGTTGACCTTGTGGACAGACTGGTCATAGGTGGAGAGATCTTAGAAAAAAATCCTTTCATGAACCGTCTATAATGTCCTGCAAGCTCTGGGAAACTGCGCACCTCGCTCACACCCTGAGGCCGCTTCCAAACAACTACTGATTCACTCTTCTGGGGAATAACCATAACCTCATTCTTATTGATCACATGGCCTAAGAAAGCCACTTCTAGATCCAACAATCGCACTTAGCCCACTTTGCGTACAGCCGACTTGGTCTAAGGACCGATAAAGCAATCCGCAGACGTTCCCTGTGAGCTTCCTTGCTCGGGAAAAATCAAAATGCCATTGATGAAGACCACTATGAACTTATTCAAGCACTGGTCTAAAACATCGATGCACTAGGCTCATGAAAACTCCTAGAGCATTCGTAAGCTCAGATGGCATGACTACAAACTCGTAGTAACCATCTCTTGTCCGAAACGCAATCCTCGGAATATCATCCTCACGAATAGTTGCTAATTACAAAAAGTGAGTATCCAATTAGACCCTTCCTAATCCATTTGTTAAAATTACATTTAGGTTCAGTCTCTTGCACTTTATAGACTATTACATTTTAGGTTTCACAGTTCGGTGATATATACTGGTATAGTGTTTTACTTGATTGGTTATCAACTGCGGGTCCTCTTCGTCTCCTTGTCAAAGTTTACCAGAAGTTGCCTTCTCCTGATTATTTGAGCATTTGCCAGTGTCTCATGTTTTTGGATGAGCCTGAAAGTGTGGCCATCATACTGGAAAAGCTTCTAAGTTCGGAGGAAAAGGATGATGCCTTACTTGATTTCCAAATAGCCTTTGATCTTGTAGAGAATGAACGCCAAGCTTTTCTGTTGAAGGTGAGGGACCGTCTTCCAAACCCGAAGACACTTGTAACAGCACAAGTGCAACAGGCATCTCAGGAAGAGGAGTCTACTCAAAGTGCAAATAGAAATGCTTCTGAGGATGCCCAAATTGCAGAGAACACAAATGCATCTGATGGAAGTGTGCAAGTAGTAGATCCTAAAGAAGCGGTTTATGCAGAGAGGTTAACTAAAATCAAGGGAATAGTATCTGGAGAGACATGTATCCAGGTAACCTTGCAGTTTCTGTATAGTCACAACAAGTGAGATACACTTTCGTTTCCCATCTGTCGTGCATTCAAAGTTGTTCTTCACCTTCCCTCTTCTAATAATACTGATGTGCTATGTGTTTAGGTCGAATCTTATGATTCTAAAGAGAATAAAGCATTCAGCTGAGATGAGAAATAGTGTTTGTCACAGTGCAACAATTCACGCGAATGCTATTATGCATGTTGGTACCACAGTGGACACATTTCTTATAGAGAATTTGGTATGCTAAACATCATTTTCTTTTTCAGCCCATTTTATAAAGCAGTCTGCCAGCATTTTAGTGATTTTTTTTTCTTATATACTTTATCTTCTCTTTGTGAAGTTCATCTACTTACTTATCCTTGATGATTGATTAGGACTGGCTTAGCAGAGCTACCAATTGGGCTAAATTTAGTGCCACTGCTGGGTTGGGTGTTATTCACAAGGGTCACTTGCTATCTCTTCTTCTCTAATTTCAGTACTCTGCTATCTCTTCTTCTCTCGTACTTAATTAGTATCAATTGAGATAGAAAGAGAACGATTGCCATGTTTATAATCGAGTAGAGGGGGTAGCAGATAAGAATGTTGTGAAAGAACACAACTTTAACCTGACTGATCATAAATAATTGTACAAAGCACATACAGTTAGTGTTGACAAAATTTCGGCTCCAGTTTTCCATGTTTTGAGTGACAGGAGTGTATATGTCATGGTGTAATTTGAGTGTGTCCATTATTTATTGATCACTAAGTGCATAAATTAGATAGTTTGTACATCTTTGATAATAATTTGACGATGAATTCGATTGTTGTTTAGGAATTAGGTGTCAATCAGTTAGTGCTTATTCTTTGTTGACGTTCAGATGAACGATGGTTTAATGAGTGTGTTCTTAAAGCTTGGGGCAAGATGTGACAATTAATAGAGGTTGGAAAAGGTATAAATCATAGTTCGCCCACACTGTTGTACATGCGTGAATATTTGTCCTAACTCTTAACTTCAATATTGACGTGTGCTTTGCTGGAAATCTTGTGCTTACCTACCCCCGAAGTATGATTTAGAAACATGCATTGTTGTTAATTTACTTTTGTGCCTTCGTTTTTTAGTACGTAATAAGTGTGTTTAAGAAAGGAAAGTGCCCACATTATTCTCAAATGTGATCTTTGTGTTGTTCTGGATACTTTTTATTCAACAATAATGAGCCTAATTATACCAAGGCTCAATAAACATTGTCTTTTTCCTTGTAATATTTATACAATTGCTATAAGAAACCTACATTTATGTCCTATTCCGATGTGTTTTTGAATTTATGAGCTTCAGCCAGATGCATCGAGAAGCCTAGAACTTGGTGACAGTGGGATGCTTAAATCACCACATGAGGAATGCAAATAGATAGCAGAATTGGTAAGGGGAGATAAGGAGGATAGATATGGTTGTTGGTGCAAAATTATGACAGCTAGAGAATGCCCGAAGTGCTACCCATTACTTCCTTTTCTCCTAATTCGCTGATAGGTACCCCTCTACAATTTGTTTGTTTGTTCAATTTGATTGCTATGTCTTGTTAATTTGATTACGTTTAAGCTATGAAATGTTATGTATTGTCAATTTGATTACGTTTGCTAGAGAATTTAATTATTCAACATTCTGCAGTCAATAAGATTTTTTGCAGGTGCCAATATCAATAAGATTCTGTCTGGCTGTGTTGTACAATCCCTAATGATATGTTAACTGTATAATGTATACATTTATTAATCTATAGGGAGTCTCAGCTTGTGAATCGTGATAAAACACTTCTTGTTCTCAGAAGGGAAGGGCTGAAGAGAACCAGGGTCTGTGCTCGTTTAATTCGATTCTAGGAATCGACTTTTCATGTGATCCATTGTGCAAATACCAGGGTTTTATGCATTGCGTTCGCACTTACCAATGTGATTTGAATTAGTGATTTAGTGTAAAGAACTTTAGTTAGTATATTTATGTCTTGGTTCTCTTTGTGCAATTCATAGCTGACATTTCGATTGGCTTTCTATTTCTTGAATGGGATTCAGTTTCAGTATCTTTAGCTTCTTTTTGTTTTAATGTGGACTCTTGTGTTCGTGATATGGCTATGCTTTGTTGTTGATTGATTTCGTGGCCTTCTGTGGGATTCATGTATATTTTTGGTTTTAATGTTAACTCTTGTATTCGTGATGTGGCTTCGCTTTGTTGTTGATTGGTTGCGTGGACTTATTTGGGATTCATGTATAAACCCTAAATTTGTATTTATTTTTTCAGTCTCGATAGGGTGGCATTCGGTCTCGGAGCCACCGTCATCCACAATTCTTCTCCTGGAGACCAGTTGATTGATTTTATTTAATCACATGTTTGATATTTTTTATTTCATAATAAACATGTGTCATTATTCTTTTCCACAAATTAACACTTTAATTATACTGAAAATAGGCGAATATTGAAATTGAATTATTTTCTCTATGATAAGAAATACTACATATTATCGATTTCATTTTCCCAAAAATATTATGTTGAATACAAAGTAAGATCCTTATAATATGAAACTATTATTTATACTATACTACACATATTTGTGTATATGCATGTCATTCATGATGATATATATTCCATATTGTATATATTGGTGCTTTCTATTTTTTTTAATGTTCTGTATAGTATTTTCTTGGTCCCTTTTTAGAGGTCTCTGGTGAAGATGTGCTTGAAAAAAGATAAAACTTGATATACCTCCACTCTATATTTCTTTGGAGTGAATAGAACCTTTTCCTTTTTATTTGTCTCTATTTATATTATGACATGTAAGTTGTAAGTTATATGTATTTGCAATTTTATTAATAAGTTGTATTTTTATTTGTTTCACTATTTGTAACTTACTATGATTGAAAATTACTACACTAACAATGAGAAAGTAAACAACAAGTTGTGTTTAAGAAAAAACATATTGTAGAAGCATGTATTAAAAAAAGGCTGCTACTATATGCACTACGTTTTTTGAACTTTCGCACTACAAATCACTACGCCAAATGTTGGCGTATTCCGTATACCTGCGTAGAAGGGTATTTTCAGGGAAAATACGTAGGATTTTTTTTAAGAAAAAAAAACTCTCTACGCCAGTATCTTGCGTACGCAAGATCCTCGCGTAGAGATAGAATATCATTATTTGAGATAAGGAGTTGGGGCATTTTTTGGAATTGGGCTTCCGTACGCCAGATCCTGGCGCGGGAAAAAAAAATTTAAAAAAAATATGCATTTGATATAGTTACACTTATATACTATAGTATTTCATTATATTTCATATAGTTACACTTATGTACTATAGTATTTCATTATATTTCATATAGTTACACTTATATATTATAATATTTCATTAAATCTAGTATACTTAGACTTATATACTATAGTATTTCATTATATCTAGTATACGAGAAATTGGGCCCAAATAGGCCCAGTAGGAAGGATTATAGAAGAAACGGGTGAAAAACTGAAAAACGAAAAAATGGGCCCAAATAGGCCCAATAGAAAGGATTATAGAAGAAACGGGTGAAAAACTGAAATACGAGAAATTGGGCCCAAATAGGCCCAGTATGAAGGATTGTAGAAGAAACGGGTGAAAAACTGAAAAAACGAAAAATTGGGCCCAAATAGGCCCAATATGAAGGATTATAGAAGAAGCGGGTGAAAAACTGAAATACGAGAAATTGGGCCCAAATAGGCCCAGTAGGAAGGATTGTAGAAGAAACGGGTGAAAAAATGAAAAATTGGGCCCAAATATGCCCAATAGGAAGGATTATAGAAGAAACGGGTGAAAAACTAAAATACGAGAAATTGGGCCCAAATAGGCCCGGTAGGAAGGATTGTAGAAGAAACGGGTGAAAAACTAGAAGAAAAAAAACGAAAAATTGGGCCCAAATAGGCCCAATAGGAAGGATTATAGAAGAAACGTGTGAAAACTGAAATACGAAAAATTGGGCCCAAATAGGCCCAGTAGGAAAGATTGTAGAAGAAAGGGTGAAAAACTAAAAAACGAGAAATTAGGCCCAAATAGGCCGAGTATGAAGGATTGTAGAAGAAACGGGTAAAAAACTGAAAAAACGAAAAAAAAAATGGGCTCAAATAGGCCCAATAGGAAGGATTGTAGAAGAAACGGGTGAAAAAACGAGAAATTGGGCCCAAATAGGCCCAATAGAAATGATTGTAGAAGAAACGGGTGAAAAACTGAGACTTATATACTATAGTATTTTATTAAATTTCTTATAGTATTTCATTAAATCTAGTATACTTAGACTTATATACTATAGTATTTCATTAAATTTCATATAGTTACACTTACGTATTATAGTATTTCATTAAATCTAGTATACTTAGACTTATATATTATAGTATTTCATTAAATCTAGTATACTTAGACTTATATACTATAGTATTTCATTAAATTTCATATAGTTACACTTATATACTATAGTATTTCATTAAATCTAGTATACTTAGACTTATATACTATAGTATTTCATTAAATTTCATATAGTTACACTTATATACTATAGTATTTCAAAGACAAGCAAAACCGCGATCGCGGCCAACAAGGCAGCGATCGCGGCTTTGCTTGTCTTTGACTTCAGCGAATTCTTCAGAGGCTGCGCCCACTGCCTTGTTGGTCTAAGTATACTATATTAATGAAATACTATAGTATATAAGTCTAAGTATAGTATATAAGTGTAACTATAGGAAATTTAATGAAATACTATAGTACATAAGTGTAATTATATAAAATTTAATGAAATACTATAGTATATAAGTCTAAGTATACTAGATTTAATGAAATACTATAGTATATAAGTATAACTATAGAAAATTTAATAAAATTTTATAGTATATAAGTCTAAGTATATTAGATTTAATGAAATACTATAGTATATAAGTGTAACTATATCAAATTTAATGAAATACTATAGTATATAAGTATAAGTATACTAGATTTAATGAAATACTATAGTATATAAGTGTAACTATATGAAATTTAATGAAATACTATAGTATATAAGTCTAAATATACTAGATTTAATGAAATACTATAGTATATAAGTGTAACTATAGGAAATTTAATAAAATACTATAGTATATAAGTCTAAGTATACTAGATTTAATGAAACACTATAGTATATAAGCGTAACTATATAAAATTTAATGAAATACTATAGTACATAAGTGTAACTATATGAAATTTAATGAAATACTATAGTATATAAGTCTGTATACTAGATTTAATAAAATACTATAGTATATAAGTCTAAGTATACTAGATTTAATGAAATAATATAATATATAAGTGTAACTATATAAAATTTAATGAAATACTATAGTATATAAGTCTAAGTATACTAGATTTAATGAAATACTATAGTACATAAGTGTAACTATATGAAATTTAATGAAATACTATAGTATATAAGTCTAAGTATACTAGATTTAATGAAATACTATAGGAAATTTAATAAAATATTATAGTATATAAGTCTCAGTTTTTCACCCGTTTCTTCTACAATCTTTCCTACTAGGCCTAATTTCTCATTTTTACCCGTTTCTTCTACAATCCTTCCTATTGGGCCTATTTGAGCCCATTTTTTCGTTTTTTTCAGCTTTTCACCCGTTTCTTCTACAATCCTTTCTACTGGGCCTATTTGGGCCCAATTTCTCGTATTTCAGTTTTCACCCATTTTTTCTATAATCCTTTCTATTGGGCCTAATTTTTCGTTTTTTTCTTCTTCAGTTTTTCACTCGTTTCTTCTACAATCCTTCCTATTGGGCTTATTTGGGCCCAATTTTTCGTTTTTTCAGTTTTTCACCCGTTTCTTCTACAATCCATCCTACTGGGCCTATTTGGGCCCAATTTTTCGTTTTTTCAGTTTTTTACCCGTTTCTTCTATAATCCTTTCTATTGGGCCAATTTGGGCCCAATTTTTTTTTTTTTTAATTTTTCATTCGTTTCTTCTACAATCCTTCCTACTGGCCATATTTGGGCCCAATTTCTCGTATTTCAGTTTTTCACATGTTTCTTCTATAATCCTTCCTATTGGGCCTATTTGGGCCCAATTTTTTGTTTTTTCAGTTTTTCACCCGTTTATTCTACAATCCTTCCTACTGGGCCTATTTGGGCCCAATTTCTCGTATACTAGATATAATGAAATACTATAGTATATAAGTCTAAGTATACTAGATTTAATGAAATACTATAATATATAAGTATAACTATAAGAAATACTATAGTATATAAGTGTAACTATATGAAATATAATGAAATACTATAGTCAATAAGTGTAACTATATCAAATGCAGATTTTTAAAAATATTTTTTTTCCCTGTGCCAGGATCTGGCGTACGCCAGATCTTGACGTAGAAGCCCAATTCCAAAAAATGCCCCAACTCCATATCTCAAATAATCATATTCTATCTCTACGCCAAGATCTTGCGTACGCAAGATACTGGCGTAGAGTTTTTTTTTTTTATAAAAAAAATCCTACGTATTTCCCTGGAAATACCCTTCTACGCAGGTATACGGAGTACGCCAACATTTGGCGTAGTGATTTGTAGTGCAAAAGTTCAAAAAACGTAGTGCATATACTGGGACCGTAAAAAAACCTTATAGTTTCTTTCATACTTCACAATAAGGTTGAATACCGCAACTTTAACAAATAACATAATAACAATAAGGATTCACACCTTTTTACCTTGGTTACAATTATGTATTTTTACAAGAAAAGACAATTTTAAGTGGGTCAAAAGGTAATGTGTACTCGATCTCATAGAAAAGCCACATTTTTCATCCTTCATACTTTATATAGATTAATAATTATGCTTTACAGTTTAATTTTGACTTCGGCTTATGTTTAAAATTGATTTAGAGTAAGTTGAGAATTTTAAATAAATTATTTATCCAGCTTGAGAATATTAGAGAAAACAACTTAAATCTCTTGACTGAGTTACGTGTTAAACATTGCAATCCAAATTTTAATAATTGATAATATATTTTCTATTTCTTCATCGCTCCTAATTGAAAATATATTTCAAAAACTTTTACATTGTTTATTTTGATATTTACATTTACTTCAACTAGATTTTAGATTTTCAAAATTAAAAAAAGCAAATTATTTACATTTGGTTAACAAACTAGATATACCAAAGTACGTAATATGAAATATATGTATTAAGGCCAATCTAAAAGAAAGAAATATTAAATATGTTGACTTTATTCAGTATTAATCACATGATAAATATACATAAAATTCCACGAACTAAATAAAGATAATATTCTCATATTTTAAAAATTAAATGCAATCAATCTTTCAATTCTTAATCTTATCCAAAATGGTTCAGAGTACAAAAACTCAAACTAGATATTTTGCGATCAATCTAGATACTTACATATTTATTTAATTAATTTTAATATAATGCGTTTTCAAACATATTTTCTTTTAATACACATACTATTAATGTTGAACATACATTTTCACAATTACGTATCTAAAAGTCATTTTATTAAAACCAAAAACCTATAAATTTATTTTTTTTTGAAAATTCTACATAGTAATCACGATGTTTTATGAATTTTGTGTGATACACAACATCTTCGACAATTCACGTGATAATCATGAATATTTTTAAATCCCGCTTGATAATCAGGGAGCATTATGAAGTACATCAAATATTTGCAAATATTGTGAATCTATGATTCTACAGTCATGAAGCATTAGAAATTAATACATGCATCATCAATCATCATTCCCATTTATATTTAGATTTGGACATTTATTTAGTATATGGATAAAAATGTGCCAAATATATATAATCAGTCACTTATAACTATTTAGCCGAATTTTATATGTGACCATACTTTAATATAAATAAGTTAATATGAGAAAATTATTGTGAAAAATATTTTAAAAAACGATAAAATTGTTTTCACATGTGTTCTTTTATCTATACTTTAATTTATTAATTCATTTTATTTGACTAATCTTTATCATATATCTATTATGTTTATCACATATAACAATGTTGTCAATTTTATAAATAATTATTAGACAGTATTTTCAAGTTTAATATATTATCAACAAACACCTAACTTGTTTTTTATGGTATACACGCCTCCACCATTGTATAAACTTTCAAACTTATTAGGTTGTGATGTTATTTATGATAAGTGTTTTTTTTTTCATACAAATATAAAATAACTTTTAATAAAATAAATATAATATTCTTATAATATACAATTTAAATTAATTAAATATAAACTACATTTCTTATAAGATATTTTAAATTTTATATTTCTTACATACACGGGTAATGCACTCGTTCAATTTAAATACGAAATAAAATGTCGCCTCGGTCCACCCTGGCACCCTATCATCCACTTTGGACAGGGTGTTAAAATGCCTTCAAACAAAATCACAAGAAATACCAAATAACGCCCCATAACTCTCCCGTCACTCTAAAACTACCCTCGTAATGACTCTCACACTTCAAGGGCAAAATAGTAATCACAGTCTCCATAGCCTTCAAGCTGAGCGCACCGGAAAGTCGGAAACAGAAACTGGAAAGCACCTCTCTCTCTCTCTCCACTCTCTTTCTCTACACCCCTTTGCCGGCCGTTGAAGAACTCCAGAAATCAGATCTGAAAGCAAACGGATCCGGTCGATTGCTTCAAATTGAACATCGATTAAAGCTGATCGCACTCCGGATTCTCCCTCGCAATGGGGGATTTTAACCTAGCTTTAGTAATCGTCGCCATAATCGTCTGTGTTCTGGTCTTCATCTTCAACGTCTACCTTCTGGTGAACTACCAGCATCCGGACGATGTCAATCAGGCCTATTTCCCCAAAGTCGTTGTCGTTTTGGGGCTCTCCATCGCCGTCATCTCCATTCTCATGCTCCCAGCCGACGTCGCCAATCGGCAGGCCTGTCGCCACGCGATTTACAATGGCGCTTGTAAATTGACCCTGCCAATGAAGGATCTCTGGCTTGCAATCTATATTCTAGACGCTATACTCGTGTTCTTCGTTATTCCTTTTGCTATGTTCTACTATGAGGGCGACCAGGACAAGTTCCGTGGAAATTTTCTTATCAATTTCTAAATTTTTGGCGTTTGATTTGTTTGTTTCATGAACTCATGGTTTGTAATATGGTGTTACTCGTACAGGAGCGTCTGGAAGCGGATGAAGGGTGCGCTTATCTGGGTGACTGTGACTGCTATAGTCTGCGCCCTTTTGCTTGGCATCTTATACGGTGCGTGTTTCTTATTTGATCTTTTTTTATCAGGTTCAACTTAGTTCTAGCATATAAGTTCAGTATTAAGTGGACTGTGAAACTGAAGAGAAATGTGGAAATTCAAGTGTTGTCTGCAAGCCACTTAAAATCCCATTTTGTTTTGCATTAGGTCTGCTTGGAAAGGTAGATTTCACTGTCAGGCATCTGTCATCAACCACTAGTTCGTTTCCTAGTTCATGGGACTTCTCTAGTGGCCAACCCTGTGTTGGAAGTTCAAAGCAGGTTCGGGAAATTCAAGAATATCTGAATTGCGTTTCTCCTAAAAATACATTAGCTTAGTTTGAAGAATTCTTTGCAAACGTTCCTTTTTGTTTTCTGTCATTCAGTGTTCTGCTTATTCAGCAAGTGCTTCATCTGAAACCACATGGACTATGCGGACTACTTTTCCAGAATATGTTGTTGCTATTGCTACAATTGCAGGATCTGTGCTTTTCATGGTATGCTCTCTTGAAAAATAACTATGCAGTTATATTTTCTATTCTCTTCACTTTCAATTCTGATGTACTCTCATCTGAAACCACATGGACTAATAGTTAAATAAAAAAATTGCAAGTTATATATAGAAACTACAAACTCCTATAAATTCCAATTCTCTAAATTGGTATAAGTTATTTGGTTGTATGTTTTTCTCAAGTCGGACAACAAGGTGGTTGAGTTGTCTTGATAGTCTCACAAAGTGAGCTGAAGTTGGTTTGTACTTTGAGTCTATGACTGAGGTGACCATAAAATGTTTGTTACTGAGGTCCGTAGAGTTGCTTGCTAGCTGTATCTTGTCTTTTACACTACTAATAGCGAGAAGAGAAGCAATCAAGAGTCACATGCTTTGTGTTATGTTGATTTGTTTATTCTTAGGATGTACAATTTCGTAATATTAGGAACTGATATATCCTTCAAGAGTGCATATTCATAGTACTTAGTTTTGGAGATTGAGTGGATTTTTTTTTCCTAAAGCTGTTGCTTGCAATATGGCAAGTAGCTGACTGATTCTAATATATGCTTGGAGATTTTGTATTGTATGATAGTTAATATATCTTTTTTTATTTTGACCCAGATATTTGGTGGTGTTGGCATTGCTTGTCTGCCTCTGGGACTCATCTTTGCATTCATCCGGCGGCCAAAGGCAGTTATCACCCGTTCACAATATATAAAGGTTCCTTTTGAGTTTATCCTACTTTAGACAATTGTTCAGCTCTCCTCAATTTTTTATGTTGAGCGGTATATGCATGTTAAAGATTCTTTTGTTGCATGGGAACTATCTTTTAGGAAGCTACTGAGCTTGGTAAAAAGGCAAAGGATTTGAAGAAAGCTGCTGAGGAACTTCGTCAGGAAGAAAAAAGTGGCAACAAGGGGAGGAAATGGAAGAAGAATGTCAAAGCAGTAGAAAAGGTACAGAAGTATTTCCATCTCACATTGTCTCGTATTTGTATTATTAACTTATTTAGGCTCTCTATGACATAACTTGCCTGATTAGCATATGTGGATGAATAAATTGAGCTTTAGAAATTCTGCCAGGATTATCATGATGAAGTATTTTCATTGATGAAGTCTTCTATATGCTAGCTCTCTGTTTTACCCTTCGAAGTCTAGCCTTCTTACCTGAACTAGTCTTTTCATGTTTTGTTGTTTAGATCTTGGTACTACTGCTTACTCTTGTTACCCTCAGTTTCGAACTTATGCATTGGCTTTAGTTTGATCTATGATTATTGTAGAATTATGTACATCCCTATAGATCCATAGATGTGCTTCCTTCTGTTTGCTATCACATGGGAGATGAGAGTAAATTAAGAGCTAAATACTCTGGCATGGATACTTCCTATAGGATGCTCTGATGTTTTGTGTCAAAACCAAGGATACTGTTTAGTTTTGTTAGGAGTTGAAAAGTTTGGCTAATTGAAGTTCCTTTCCCTTGCTAGCCCCAATATGATCCAGCCAAGTGTCATTTTTTTCCCTCTTAAAAGCTATCTTTTTTGTCCTCGTTCATATATCTCAACATTTCCTTGCTTTGTCAGGAGTTGCTTTTATTGGAAGAAGATGTTAAGGCTTTAGAAGAAGTTTATCCTCAGGGAGAACAGGTTGGAAAGCACAATGATTTCCCATGTTCTATACATTCTTCTTCCCTTTTTCTCAACATTGTTCTTCTGAAGCATTATGTGTAATTTGATGTATACAGGCTGAGACTTCATGGGCTTTTACTGTTCTTGGATACTTGGCAAAACTCATATTGGGACTATTAGGGTTTGTGCTCGAATCTTGTTAGATTTTTTTCTTGCAGTAGTACTATTTGGATTTAAACTATTAGATATGGGTTTATTAACCTCAATTCTCTACAATAGGTTGATTGTTTCTGTGGCCTGGATTGCTCATATTGTGATTTATTTGTTGATCACGCCTCCTCTTTCACCTTTCTTGAACTGGGTCTTCATCAAGCTGGACGACATTTGGGGTACGCGAGTAATTCTTATCCCAATCTTTTGCATCATTCTTCATGCGGAATGTAACATGTATGGCATGATTTGAATATTTACAGGTCTCCTGGGAACTGCAGCATTTGCATTCTTCTGCTTTTATCTTTTGGTTGCTGTAGTGGCTGGTGCAATGCTGATTGGCTTGAGATTAGTTTTTGTGACAATTCACCCAATGAAGTAATGTACAAACATTTTAAGCTATTATTGTGAATAATATGTTTCTTCTATGATGCATATGTAATTGACTTGTGAACAGGTGGGGAGCTACCCTTATGAACTCGTTTCTGTTCAATGTTGGTCTCATTCTTCTTTGCTCCATAAGGTTTGTTTATTTTCCTTGAATATTAGTGTTCTGATAAGTGGTAAGTGCTTATGGCTTTACAACATAAAAAATATCAATATAGAAACCAAATTATGGAGCCCTTTATGATTTTGATGTTTTGGAAAATATCTGTGTAGAAAGCACAGGAGCATGCATCGGCATAATATTGTGTTATTTGATGTCGGTAGTGCAATTGCCTAATTGTTAGCTATATAGTTGATATATTATAGGATGCATAAGCCGCGAGTGTTTAGCAATCTATTAATTACTGTTCCATTGGTGTTGCAATTTGTCCTTGATTTTACTTTGAAACAAGGGTATCCAGTGTGCAAGATATTAGCTTGAGATTGTGATGCAGCAACCTACTTTTGCTTTGTTATTGTCAAACGATTTTGGTTATAAATCCTAACCCCGTATCATTTTCCATCAAATTTTCAGCGTCATCCAGTTCTGTTCCACTGCCTTTGCATATTATGCTCAAGCCACTGCTGCAGGGGAGATATTTGGCCATACACTGCAGTCCCTTAGGGGGATCAAATACTTATACAAGTAAATCTGCTTCCAAGTGTCCAAATCGTATTGATAAAACACGAAAGAATATTTGATAACCTGTTCAATCTGCCTTTTAACAGGTACAATGTGTTCCAAATTGGGTTTGTTGCATTAGCAATAATAACCCTCATCTACTATGCTCTCTTTGTAAGTTCTCTTCCCAATCATTTTACCGGTGGAACATTAATTGCTTCTCTTTTTCCTTAAGAGGACGTATTCTTACAACTATATGAATCCCCAGGGGTGGAGGAGAAAGAAACCTTCTGCCAGGTTCCAGCTTTCCACCTAAGCTTCATTCTGTGGGTGTCTCATGGAGCTATCTGAGTTGTCTCAATCTCGTGAATGCGTGATTTTCGGTTTGCGGACTGTGATTAGTATCTTGTTGGCACACGGTGAATATAGGCTTACATTATTTGGTACGAATCCGGTTGGCGTTGGCATGGTTTCCGGGCTGTCTTGCTGCTGCTATTCTATTTGCTTTCATTTTGGTACCCTTTGTATCTATATCTTTTCTGGTTAAACTTTTACAACACCGTTTGTAAGGGTGAAACGATCGACAGTTAGATCTGGCAATTCTGGGACTGGGGGCTTCAGAGTTAAGTGTGTTGTAATGTAGTTGTGAAGGTAAAAGCTTATTTGAGCAGATTTAACAAAAATTATTCGAGGTTCAAATTCATTTGGTTTTTATATTCCTGTGACCATACAACGGCTAAGTTCTGGCATTGCTATGTATTTAATGTCTTGTGTAATTTTTGTTTCATTATTTGCTTCGAAAATATTTAAGACTCCAAAGAATTTTGTGGGAAAAGCAGTGTTCCTGAAATTTTACAAAATACCAACAACAAATCGCCAGTAAATTTCTGAACACTAATATTTCATTTGTCTCTTGCCGCCAATGTTGTATTCTTCAAATTCCAAGTTTTGGATGATGGTTTATTAATGGAAACACAATCATATATTCATAAGGGAAGAGGGGAAGCATGGCTCACCAGAACGGCAGAATTGCCAATAAAAAATATGCAAGGAAAACTAGCATGCTACAACCTAACCCCCCGCAAGCCTACAAAATAAACCAGCCGCGAGATTGTACATACACGCAAAAATTGGCACTCGACATATCGTCGAAATACATTGCCAGATATACTGCTGCATCTGATTTGCTCGTCAAAAACAAACCCCAAAAAAAGGAAAAAAAAGAAAGAAAGAATATGATAGGGGATTGACCAACAACAATTGGCCTCATGTGTATATATGCACATACCTCCAAAAAAAGTTTGCCCTTTTTTTTGGCGGTTTCCCTTGGTAGTTATTAGCAGCTGTACAATGCTACTTACGGACTCCACGGGCCTTGGAGGTTTCCCACGTCTACTCAGAGTAGAAGGCCTTCATTTTCAGAAATAAGTCAGTCTGAGCTCCAAACAGGATGGAAATGCAAACAATAGTGGCAGAAAACTGCCACAACAAAAGAAAGGAGGCAACAGGAACATACTATAGGTAGGTTATTGGGTCTATTTCGCAATCAGCAAGTCAGAACATTGTTTGTGGTTTTTCTCTATGGTTCTTGCAGAAGGCGTCACCGTTTTGGTACCGATATCATAGCCCGACAAGACTTTTTTCTGTGTCAATCAATAGTTAGAAATGAAGTAAGTTACATCATTCTATAGACATTGGCTTGAAGAATAATACAGAGCACAACCAAATGCATATTACATAAGTAGCACATATTCCGTTAATCAGATGAAAATATCATTAACATGCCACACAGAACACATTAGCAGTAATTTAGTTAAAACAACAGATAATGAAAGCACATATTGCATACACAAAAGGTAAGTTCTGGAACTGGTTGCGAGATATTGGGTGGTTAACAAAGTAATTCTAAGCTGCAATCTTAGCTTTAGTTGAAGAAGATGACAAGGGGGCTTAGACAGGAATATAGTGCTTAAACTCAGTTAAACTACGTAGGAGACCGTTCATCACAATTGCACAGGTAACATGATTCAGTACCAGAGTGGAGATTAAAGGATACTCGGAATCTTCTTAATCATTTAGTTCAAAAATTGAATAAACTAATACTTACAATGGGATCAAAATCAGGGCTAGCCAAGTTCATAGTGAGATTCCTCATCAATAATAAGACCTGCAAAAATCATAAGCTTGTCATTCACCTGACAGAAGGATGATGCTCCCGTTTCTTTACGAATAATAACAAATTCCATGTTCTTTACCCTTTAGTAACTAGCTTAAGAAGACAATTGTATCCATCCATAACCCAGAAGTGTAACAAGATGTAACCATCATTACATACCTGCGTCCAGAATGGACCTAAAATAGTGTTAAACTGAATTCATTCTCATTCAGAAGGGAGACATGATATTATCAATGATAAATTATTCTACATGAATAAAGGTGTATTTACTGACACCATGAAACGGTAAGGGTGCACAGGATTTTCTGAAACACTTCAGACCTCCCCCCTAAAATTATGTCATAGGTTTCATATTGAGAATTTCCCTACACACACCAATATAGTAAGTAGATTAATCTATTAGCAAGCAAGCATCGTCTCAATTACTCACTTGATCTTTTTATTATTATTTTACAAAGCTCAGAATGTGTACCTGGCCTTCATACAAAATCCTAATGCAGAGATGCTCATCTCATATTTTTAATATATTACAAATCCTAAATCCGGTCCTTAGGGCCCCACCCCCCTCCCACTCTCAAGAAGATTGGAAGGAGTCTGATACTAACAAGAAGTTAACACAGTACCATTATGAAAATCTAAGATCTCAAATACAAATCTCAGGAACTCACTGTTTCAAAATTGATTGGATCCATCTCTTTGAGCTTCTGGACATGACCCTTAGTGTCAGGGTCAAAAACACCACCAATGAAGCTATATACCTCAGCAAAGTCGGGAATACCTGCAACACATATCCAACCGATAAAATAACCAGAAGAGTACAAACAGATATGCGAACAAGCTCAGATGCTTGTTCTTTGTTTCATGTTCATTATCTGCAAGGCTGAAGTACTAAAAGCCATTATATACCCAACTAAAACAGTAAAATACTGAGATCACAAATAAATCAAGGATGAGCTTAAGAATCAAGTGCAAGACTTGGAAGGATATAAAACCTCAAAAGACACAAGAAGAATTTAATTTTAGCAGTGGGAGAATATATGCAGATCATGCTTGTGTACATCCAATATACATATAGGTAAAAGAGCTTTTGAGAAAATATACCATGAACTACATATGCTTTCTCTTGTTTTGGTAACTCAGTTGCTGGTAACTTTGTACTAGAGCCACCAATGGTGCCTACAGCACGGTTGGGGGTCCTTGTATAGCCTTTAGAACCGACATCTTCATATCAAGATATGAATTAGTATGATCCAGAAAATATCCTTCCAACGGTTTATAATAGTAAAATCAGAAATTAAAAATATAGACATAGATATAAACATACCTTCAGCTCCATTAAGGCATTGGTCATCCTGGGATGGCATAACACTTGAGGCTGTGTTCATATGCAAAGATGCATCATCCCATATAGGGTAACCAGGTGCTAACGAATTTAAAGAAGATGAGTATCCCATTGATGTAGGCATAGGCACTACAACTGTCCAAATATAAACAATACCATGTTAAGAAACAAGTTCCTCAGTTGCACTCCTCCAGCTGATTAAAACTTTACAACACTGCTTCAGACAAACCATTTTTTGATGCTTTCTGTGGGTAAGGATGGGATGCTTTTCGCTTAGGACGAGGAGGTGGCACATGTGCTGTTGTCCCACTCTTTTGGACTTTCAAAAAGTACTTTTGAGCATGACTGCGAATCTGGGAAGGCAAGTTCAAATTAAATTAGCAAGTCCTTTAATCATGTCAGTGAAAATTTAGAGTTGATCAACTTCTGGAGAAGATGGCACCAAGAAACATGCATGAGCAGAAAATATCTAATAGAATATTAACAGATACAAAAACTCCTTTTGTGATTTTAAAACAATGCAATAAGTTTCTATCAAATAGCATCGTATAAATTATGCCAAAAGAGGTCAGATATGGTACTAGTTCAGGAAGATACATTTAGTATTTTAGGATCAACCAATGAGTTTCAAAGGGTTCAGATCATAACTTAAATATACAAAAGAATGTAATGTTCCTACGGAATCAATTTCCTCTTTACCATTAGTTGAGTTGGAGGCATTGGATATAAAATAGCTCAAGAACAGTTGCTGCACAAATTATTGCGGGCATGGCAGATATAATATGGAATAAGTTGCACATCTGACTGATTTGACAAAGTGAACTAATAATGATTGTGGACATAAAATCAAGGTTAAAGTGCAAATGTCCAATGAACAGTAAATATGCTATGGAATAAAAAATGGAAGGAGGTCTTTCGTGACTAAAATTTTCAATTCAGCCACAGTTCTTAACTTCAAATTGCCACAAAACATGAAGTAACATGAAGCACAATTCCAACCATGTTTTAGATAGGATCTCGTCCACATGTGCAAGTGAAAATCAAAGCACTCAACTCCTATGTATAAACTATTGCTGACCAAATCGTAGAACAGAAGGTAGGCCTACAGAGACATGTTTTTTTATTTTATATTGGACATGTTCAACTGCTTTCATGTGCCAGGTCTTTAAGACACTGATAGAGCACAAATCGGGATTCACTCACAACACACAACACACAAGAACAACACAACAAACACCAAAGCTATAGCATAAATCTGTAGAAAAGTAACAAGATAAATCTCAAAGGAGAATAAATCTCCAATGAGCCTAATCTCTAGGGAGGCACCCTCCCAAAGAGCCCAAGGCAACCGCCCGAATTCACTACTAATTTTCTGGATAACTAACAATAAGGCCTAATGCCTTTATTTATAAGATTTCCTATGCTAAGGTCACAGCAAGGTGACAATAGCAAGCCCCCCTCACAGCCTAACCGTAAGCTTCTAGCTATTTCTAGCTTGTTAGGCACTTCACAAGATATTTTAATTAAGTGCCTTAACAGACACCAGAAGTGAAATGCCTATAGAGTTAATAACTCAGTAGAGTTGTTTGTCAATATCTTCAATTCACATTGATCTGTAAAGGGAGAGCATGGAATATTTATCGAGCCAAAAGCAAGCGACTACTTAGATAAAGCAGCAGTATTGTAAGCAAGAGAAAGAACCTGAATCACTGTCTTTGAACCAACAAAGTCTTCAATTTTCTTCCAGTCACGATCAAACCTACATGTTTCAAAAATTGTATCTTAGAGCTTTTTTGTATCAGGAGAATCTAAACCAATATACTCAATCAGTATTGAATATTGATGCAATCACATTATACGAACTAGCAAATAGCTATTTGGATTACTTGGGACTGTGTTACATTCATTCTCTGATTGTAATTTGATAGGCCTTCTTGAACTTACTGTAGACAGCTATGTCAGTAAAGGCCAACTAAACTCTTCGACTAATACAGTAAAATCTAATGGAACCTGCATTTCATATCCAAAATATGTATCAGCTTGGATAGCTGTAAAATTCACTACTGTGATATCAGTGCAGTCATAGATTGTTCAACGAGACTGTTCGAATGAGAGAAATTTTAGAGTAACCTTCACTTGAACATGCATGAACAGAAACCAATATTTTGGAGACAGTAACAGCCTTCCCATGTGTCCACTGTCCAATATCCACCCTTCTATAGCAACTCTTTGATTCCTCCTCTCTTGGGGTTAAACTAAATGACACAACAAACCACAACTCCTAATAGCAGCTTGAAATGTGATATTAGGTCTAAATAATTTTTTGAAATGTGAATCAATTGCCTAAGTCATAATGTAGTCTAGTGCCGCCTAATAGCACTTTCTCTCATGGTTTCAGGTCAACTAAACTTCTTGAAATGTAAAAGAATTACAAAAGGCAGTTGAATCTAAATTTCCAAAGCAAATAGAAGAATATTGTCAACTTTTTCTCTTATGTTGGAAGCAGAATCTTCAAATTGGGGGAATCTTCACATTGCCATCTCTAGAGACTCCGTCTGTTCAGAAAAAGACATCTCCCATGATTCTATCATGAACAATTGATCTGATCAACGGCTACAATTGTATCTCTCTTTACCAACTCTCGTCTTTTCATAATTGGTGGTCACAAACCGAGGTTAGTTTACTAATTCATTGATTAATTATCTTTATTTGGCTGTGAAATCTATCCACACCGGCATCCACCAATCTCCAAAGCACACTCGATCAACACGGAGATCAAAACTACATACCCCAAACGCAAACGCGTATCACCAGGAACAAATTTAGTCCTCGTAAACCTGGTTTCTGAAATAGAGCAGCAAATAGCAACTACAAACGAAATTCAAAACCAAAATTCGCCAATCATAATCGTCCTTCTCGTCACTTGAAACCAGATTTCGAATTTCGTACTAAATAGAAGAAAGAAACAGAGATTCCTCCCGCCATCTCCACTATCAATCGAGATTTAGGAGAAAAAAACCGGAACTGAAATCGAGCTGAAATAAAAGCATATCCGAACAATTAACAAGAAAGTACGGAAGAAGAGCGAATTACAATTGGAGAGCTTCGAGGAACTTGTCGTGCTCTTCTTCGGTCCAGCTCTCTCTCGATTTGGTGATAGTGTACGGCTTTCTAACCTTCTTCCCTGAGCCACCGTCGGCGGTGGCCGCCGCAGCAGAAGCCGGAGGCGTCGAAGAAGACGGCTGTGGCGGCGCCTGTGAGCTTGGCGCGCTGGAGTTCATGGTCCCGGTAGGCAGGCAAAAGCAAATGGAAGGTGGAGAGAGAGAGGTGAAGGGAGTGGTTGTGGTTAGAGAGAGAAAGAGGGAGAGAAACGCAGGGCTATATACGTGGTTGGATGGAGCGGTACAGATTTTGTGTGGGGTCAGTTGACGTTACGTGTCGTCTTTCTTTCTTTTTCGTTTTTATTTCTTTCGAAAATTTCGTCTAGTATTCCTGAGTTTTTAATATGTTTCACCAAATGTCCCTCCGTCTATAACCGTTAAATAACACGTTAACTTTAATTAAAAAAATTAAAAGGTAAAAAAGTATAAAAAAAACAAAAGAGGTTGGCATTCTTCTTCGTGGCCAAACCCCCGACCACTTCTCCTTCAAGCTTGGACGACGACCAAAAACCACCGGCGGCAAGCATCCCGGCACTGGGATGACGACGACAACCATCGTTTTGGCGGCCAAGAATTCGGCGACCACGAAGTTGGGCGGCTTCCTCTTCTCCCTGGCTGGACGACGACGCGAAGGCGGCGGAAGCTTGGACGACGACCGGCGGCAGGGCTTCGAGGTACGAATCTCATTGCTCCGCTTCTGAAATTTGGTGTTTAATTGCACAAATTTTAGGATTCGAACACTTAGGGTTTCGATTTGGGATTTTAGAAATATAGGGATTTCACTCAAAATTAGGGTTTATGGGATTTGGATTTGGGGCTAGCTGAATTAGTTATATTATGAATGAATTAGGGCTTATTGTTAATTGTAAAATTTTAGATTGGAAATTGTTATATGTTTTTTGGGTTATATGAGAAAACATATGACAATTTCAAACAAAGCACAAAATGTCCTAGCCCATCCTTTTGAATCCCCGTAGAAATGACTGTCAAACTTCAAACCAATGAAGTTATTGATTGTAAAAAGAACAACCCATGCATGAAAGCACAAAATGTCCTAGATCATCCTTTTTGCTCGTGATGATGTTCTTGCTGCACCACTCAAAGCGTTTACTATGATTAGTCCTTCTCCAGTATTCATCTGTGACTGTGTTTACCATGTTATAGATGTTGCTTTATTGTTTTGTTCTAGTACTAAATCATTGTCTGGTATTGTATATACATGTTTTAGAAAGTGAACTTCATATATTGTATGCTTTCATATTCAATTTTGTCGTCATTTGAAATTTATATGTAGCATTTTGCTCAGAGCTTGGATTTCCATAGATGTTCATGTGTTGCAGGTATTTCTCTCACCATGGATCAGTTATATCTTCTTTCCTTTATTTCTCTTGATGGTATCTTTATGATTTTTCCACAGTTTAATGTTTATGCTTACCCACATACTTTTTGATCCTTGAAGTGGAAGGTACTTAAGGAGCATGTCAATGAAATCGATCAAGCAGTTGGTGAAAAATGCTTAGTACACCAAACCGGGCTGGAGCATCTTTCATATGTGACGAACGGCTTTTTTGTAACCTTTTGTGAAGTTGTAACTATGTGCTGCAGAGATGGCTATGTTTGACATGCCTATGAGTTGCATATGTCATGTATGTAGATGAAATGCTTAGGTGTTTACTGGTAGTTTGCCTAATGCTTGTAAACTAGTAGCTTTCGGGTATGTGAATAGCCTTCCTTCTCTTGCTAGTTTTCAACTGCTTACCACGTGAAATTGTAATCTGGTTTGCATGAAGAGTTGTAACAACTAATGTTATAGTGAAATTTGGTGATATGAAGTGTGAGAGTTGCCTGATTTCAACTTGTGTAAAGGCTGCATCCATGAGTCCATGTTGCGGCTTAGTGGCACAAAACTGTTAATTTCAAGTTGGTATATATGCAGGTGAGTGAGACGTGTGGCTCCATACTAACTCACTAGTGTTAACGAATAAGTTTCTCGAGTCACTAGCTCAACCAAGCCAAAGAAATTTGTGATTTCTTGATGATATTTGGTATTACTTATGCCACGAATAACGTTTGTATTTTTACAATGACTTTCACTTATCATTATAGGGTTTGAACTTTGCATGTAGATTATAATTTGTGTATCTTGATCAGGGTCGGCCTTTTGCCTTGTTGGACCTAGGGCCATTTTTCCCCCCTTGTTGGACCTGGGCAATGGCCCAGAGGTAATAGGGGGCCCAATTCATTTATCTATGTAGTAAGATGGATTATTTTACTCTTAAGGGAAAAAAAAAATGGACCCTTTTACTCCCTTATAAAAAGAAGATGGGCCATTTTACATTTACTCTTAATTTTAATTAGGTAAATCAACAATTAATAAATATCCTTTATCAAAAAAGGATGACGCATACAAGTTTGTGTAAGAAATAATGTTCAAGATGGGTCCCAGAGGTCATATTGTGCAAGAAATAAATCCGTATCTTCTCCCCTCTCCTCCTTCATTTCCACGTCCATATCCATCATTGTTATCTTGGATGATTGGGTCTAGATCGTTAGGAGAGATTTTGGGATTGTTTTCTGGTTGGGCCCGTAAAGTCATGTTCAATTCATGCAATTTTTTGTTAATTATTATTCATTTTTTTTTAAGGATATGGCTTTGGTTGGGTTTACGTACAAGAAAGCACTTGTGTAAGTTGAAACATCGAATTGGTTTGGTTAATTTGAGAGGCTAGATATTAATAAGGATTCTAATTAATTTATATAAATTGGATTGAAATGTAATTTATTTGTTATTTTTAGTCGATAGTCACGATTTTAAGGGGTTGATATGTATGTTACATTGTTATTATTTATGTAGAGCAGTGTAAATTTGAAAGTGGTTTGTTCACTTAATAGGCTAGATGTTAATTATACATTTTTTTAATTAATTTTTGTAGGTTGGACCTAATATGGTATAGTGCAACTTATTTTATTGTTTCCAACTTGTCCATCATATACCAGCTTTTAAGATTCTAATTAATTATTACAAAAAAAAATGTTTAGTTTATTCTTAATTTTATATTTGATGTAGAAATTGTAGTATTCTAATTAGTTTGTTCTTGATTTTATAATTGATGCAGAAGTTTTACATAGTGAATAGGACTTCAAATTTAGATTGGAGTTGGTCATATATTGTTTACATTTTTTCAGGTGTTTTTATCTTTTTCTATATTATAATTGTGTTAATATGTCCATATAAATAATTTATCTGCTAGTAAAAGAAGGTGACATTTTTTTTATTGAAATAATTTTTATCATCATAAAGATGACCTATTAATAAATTTATTTTCACATAAATAGATCACATACAACTAAGGGTCCTCAATTTATATTATATCAATGACCTACTAAAACTCAGGACCGGCCCTGATCTTGATGTGAGCTTTAGCTGGTTTGTAGTATAAATTCTTAATTTTTACCCATTTATTTCCTCAATTATTGGTTTTGTGCCTTAATTATACTATTGTCAGTAGTTAAATCATGAAGCGAGGAAAAAAAAAGAACGATTCACACTAACACTTAACCAACCTAACATTTTTTAACCCAATGTCCCAATCCAAGAATATTGCATTTACTAAAATAAAATCAACCCAAAGCACGAAATGTAGTTTAGCCACCAGCAAAGCTCCACATTGAGGTGATTACTTATTTCCACTAGATCTTAGTTATACCTAAACTTAACTACAAAGAAAATGTATGTTTACTTATAGTTTTTACCTCATCATTTGACATCCTAATTATTGACCAATTATTATCCAAACCAAGAGAAACCTGAAAATGCCATACCACGCATGCTTTGCTAAGCAGTTGAAAACTAGAGAAGGAAGGTTATTCACATACTTGAAAGTTACTAGTTTACAAGCATTTAAACACCTAAGCATTTCATCTACATACATGATATATGCAACTCATAAGCATGTCAAACATAGCCATCTCTGCAGCACAGAGTTACAAGTATCTTCCACTTCAAGGTCAAGCAGTACGTGGGTAAGCATAAACATTAAGCAGTGGGAAATCATTAAGATACCATCAAGAGAAACAAAGGAAAAAAGATATATGTGATCCATGGTGAGAGAAATATCTGCAACACACATGAACATCTATGTAAGAGTTTGTAAAAGCTTGAAAATCCAAGCTCTAATCATAAACCCTAATTTGAGTGAAATCCCTAAATTTTTAAAACCCCAAATCGAAACTCTAAGTGTTAAAATCCTAAAATTTGTGCAATCAAACACCAAATTTCAGAAGTGGAGTAATGAGATTCGTACCTTGAAGCCGTGTTTCCGGTCGTCGTCCAGGCTTCCGCCGCCTTCGCGCCGTCGTCCAGCCAGGGAGAAGAGGTAGCCGCCCAGCTTCGTGGTCACCGGCTTCTTGGTCGCCAAGACGATGGTTGCCGGCGTCATCTCAGTGTCGGGATGCTTGCCGCCGGTGGTTTTTGGTCGTCGTTCAAGCTTGAAGGAGAAGTGGTCGTGGGTTTGGCCACGAAGAAGAATGCCCAGCCTCTTTTTTTTTTTTACCTTTTATTTAAAAAATAAATTAAAGTTAATGTGTTATTTAACGGTTATGGACAGAGGGACATTTGGTGAAACAAATTAAAAAATCAGATTACTATGCGAAATTGTCAAAATTTAAGGAGATTTTGCGAAAAAAATCAAAAATTCAAGATTATCAGACAAAATTTCCGTATTTCTTTTTTTTTTCGACGGTTAATTTTCTCCTTTTAAGTTTTATAGCCAAATGGATATGCTTGATTTTCCTCCAGGTCACTCGGTAATTCTTGATCCATACTCCGAATTTGGATTGAATACTCCTCCATCCGTTAAGTTTTAATTGACGTTCTAGCAAATTTCAGACAAAATAAAAATCAATTATTTTCCCAGATTATCCTTATGATTAGTGACTAATTACTTTGTTATTACTGCTCATGAAATCTCACAAAAAAATAAAATAAAATCAAAAAATCAAAAGGAAATCTCCTCTGGTTACGTTTCTCTCTGTCCCCTCTACCTTTTCATCTACTGTGTAACTATTTTCTTGGCTATGGAGACCAAAGGCCGGAGGATTTGTTATGGAAGACAAAATGCTTCAATCACTAGCTACAATCAATAAGTTCCAAAAACCCAAAAAAATAAATAAAAAAATATGGGAGGATGAACGATTGATCAGTAGATCCTAGAAAATTGGAGAGTAATGAATACAAAATTGAGAACCCAAAAAATAAAAATAAAAGAATTACTAAGCATAAAGGTAAATATGAAAAAAATATGTAAAAAAGTCTAAAATAATAATTAAAACTTAACAATGACTTAAACCTAAAACGTTAATTAAAATTTAACGAACGGAGTATATTGAGACTTGAGAGGTTGTGGTATTATCAGTCCCGGTACTAATATTCGGTGGGTCTTTGACCAGAAAAAAATAATCGGTGGGTCCAGGGTGAAATAAATTTGAGGGCTCCTAGTATAATAAGTTAAGATTAAAATTATAAAAATACGATATATCAAAGAATTATTTTACAATTAAATCTGAAATATTGGACTTTTCGTCATAATTTCTAGAAGTGTATTACAAGTAGACTAATTTCATGATGATAAAAACAAGATATATAACAATTGGAGAATGACGCCTACAAGAACACACTTTCTAGTAGACCGAACATAAACCCAAAACGCCAATTACAGCTACGAATTGCGAGTCATCTGTTATAATCAAAATCAATTACATGCGGGGCCGGCCGCAAGATTGTAGTCCAGTGGGGCTAAAATCTTAAATAGTAAAATATTACTGTCTATCTTATACAAAATCCTAAACCGTAATTTTTAATTTTATCATCTATTTTACACAAACAATCTCAATTTCAAACAACAAACTCTATATCCAAACTTCAAATGAAATTTTACTCAAAATTGATCAAAAATTACACAAATTAAACAAAATTCAATCATTACAAACTACTTTCACTGCGTAATCTCAACAAATTTGTATAAAAATTAATTTGTAAAATTTACAAATTCATAAACCCTAAATTTTGAAAGTTTTAACACAAATAAAGATAAATATAGTGAAAATATTATATATCTTATTGAAAAATTAGTGTGCAAATTTGGATAAATTTTAGTATTTTTGAGAATTATGCATAATAAATCCTATGTAAATAATATTTTTAAAATTGAAAAACTATAAAAATAGTTTGATTTTTTTTAGAAATTTTTTTAAAAAAAACTTTGGCCGAAGAAAAAAAAATCCCGTATAAATTTAAAAAAAAAATCTTTTTTTTCTTTAAAATTCCAGTGGGGGCTACAACCCCACTGGGCCCCACCTACGTCCGCCCATGATCACATGTAAAAGAAAAATTCTTGTAAGTGATCGTGGAAAACGATTTCTTTAAGCATTTTTAGTTGCAAAATCAAAAATTATATCACCAACATCAATATTTTCTAATATATCCTTGTCAATACTAAGAATTGCTAGACCATTTAATACTAAAAATACAATGATATAAGAGATTGCAATAAGTGAATATTATATTCACTAAAATTATTATAACTAGATGGTTGATTCAGTGCTTCGCATGGGGCATAATATATTATTATTTTATGGTTTGTAATATATAAATGATGAATTCGCATTAGTGTTTTTTTTGTTTCATAATAGGACATCTTTTTTATTACTTTTAAGATTTTGGATCCATTCTAGTAACATTTTGTTATAATTGCAAGCTTGTCTATTTTTTATAAATATTTATAAGTAAGTAGTTTAGTTTGTAATTGAGACTAATATTGAATAGAGTATATCTTTTTTGGTCAAGGATGATGTTGTGTTCTTCCTTTTGTAGAAACAATATGCTTGATTTGATGTACTCAAACATATATCTTATTTATAACTCTTTCCAAAATTTATTAACTATATGTTACATTCATACTCAATTTTTTTTTACAAAACTCAAATATAATAAGAAAAAGAGTACAAAACTTAATTAAAAAAAGGATATGGATCCGGTGAGAAATAGAGCTTAGGTGAGAAAAAAGTCAAAGGCTATGATTAGACTATCATTTAAGTGGTCATGTGCAAGTGAATAATTAATCGGTCACCAGCCGACGGTCAATGTCGGAGCTTCAACGTTGACCGGTCAATTTTTCTTTTTTCTTTTCAGAGCCACTTTTTGACTTAAGATGTCATGTACATACATTTTGGCTTGTGTGTGCATCTAAAATGACCTATACTTTATATGTGCATGTACATACATTTTGACCTATATGTGGATCAAATTTTATAAGGCGTTGTCCGGTCAATTTTTTTTTTCCGACAACAATATTCTTTTTGGGACACTTTTTGCTTACGTTGTGGTGTTCGCCATTTTTGGCTTGTGTGCATCAATATTGACTTGTATGTGCATTAAAATTTTATAAGGTGTTGTCCTACCATTTTTTTCCATTCAACTTTTTTTCAACCCAATGTTTTTTCCAAAATTGTTTTTTTTTTCTTGAGATGTAATGTGCATATATTTTGGCTTGTATGTGCATCAATATTGACATGTATGTGCATCTAAAAATTGTATAAAATGTGCATTGTTTTCTAGAGAAAATGTGCATGAGTTGTACACTGTATGTGCATAAGTTTTGGCATGTGCAAATTCAAGCAAAGACATGTGTTTCAAAGAGTATGCACATACAAGCCAAAAACTCATGCACATTTCAAGCCAAGAAAATAATGCATAAAAGTAAAATTTAGATGCACATACAAGTCAAAATCCATGCACATACAAGCCAAAACCTATGCACATTCTGAAAAGTGTATAAGATTTTACATGTATGTACATAAGTTTCACTTATAAAAAGTCACACATACAAGCAAAAAGACATGCACTTCAAAAGGTATGCACATACAAGCCAAACAAAGACATGCACTTCAAAAGATATGCACATACAAGCCAAAATTCATGCACATTTCAACCCAAGAAAACAACGCACACAAGTAGAATTTAGATACACATATAGGTCAAAATTTATGCACACACGAGCCAAAACCTATACACATTTTGTGAAATGCATAAGTTTTTGTATGTATGTGCATGAGTCTCCACATACACAAAGTCACACATATAATCAAAACCCTATGCAGAGTTTATGGAATTTAGATGCACATACATCAAAAAATACATGCACTTTAAAAGATATGCACATACAAGCCAAAACTCATGCACATTTCAACCCAAGAAAATAATACACACAAGTAGAATTTGGATGCACATATAGGTCAAAATATATGCATACATAAGCCAAAACATATGCACATGATGAGAAATGCATGGGTTTTCACATACACAAAGTCACACATATAGTAAAAAATCCTATACAAATTTTATGCAATATCAATGCACTCATGTTCCTTTTTAATGAAAGTATAATTCTAGCATTTGGTTTATTTGTCATTCAAAGGCTAGGATTTATTCTCATTTCTCATCCTATTACATATTCTCACATTATATTTTCCCTTAAAAAAATTACAAATAAATTTTAAATATACACACGAAATCTATGTATTTTTAAGGTACTTGAAAAACTATACTTTCAAGTCAACCATTTTGTACTCCGAACATGTTCAAAAAGTTTGAATAACCTAATTAACATTAATAAAAAAAACAATTTATCAAAATGACAAAGAACCTTCATGTCTAATTGATCTAGATTAATGACGAAAAATTAGTCCATTATATTTGTTCTTTCCAACCTTGTTTTCAATTTAGGCATTGTCTTCTTTGTAATTCGTATTCTTGAACCTCATTAACCATAAAATCAGAGGTATCGATTCCCATCCCATTTGATATTTAAAAAAATGAGGAGAGTTGAGAATCTGAAAAGATGCAAGTAAAACATGTCAATTGTTAAAGCCCTTAAGTGTGTGTAACAACTAAATCAATGATGATATTCAACTATATTGAAAGACTCATTAAATATTTGATAATCATCACCTAATTAAAATACGTAGGAGTTACATGAGTTTGTGAGTATGAGAACGTAAAAAAATGAAACGATAATTGATATATGTAGGGGTGTTCAAATCTCGATCGGATCAGAAAACCGGACCGGAAATGATCGGACCAGGTGAAAATACGGTTCGGTCTCCGGTCCATGTAATTTCCTTAATCCGGTTCCGGTCCGGTCCAAACCCGGAAAAAAATCGGTCCGGACCGGTGGACCGTTTTTTTTTTTAATTTATATGTTTTTTTGGAGATTTATATGTATTTTTTTATAGATATTTTTCTTAGTTTAATAAGTTAGGAGTATATATGTTTTTTAGATATTTTTTATAGATTTTAAATAAAAATTTAATTAATTTATTTTTTAAAATAAAGTCCGATCTAAACCGATCCTAGACCAGACCGGACTGAATAGGTCCGGTCCGGTCTTCGGTCTGGACTTTTGAAAAAATCCGGTCCGGTCCGGATGAACACCACTAGATATATGTGTTTGAGTTTATATTTTTGTTTTGAATTTTTTTAAATATGAATGTTTGAAAAGTCAAAGGTAAATCAATGTTGGCTTGATATGCCTGCCTGCCTTTTAAGCCATAAAGGGCTAGGCTTTTTGCACCCCGACACGGTGCTTTTTGCACCGTGTCAGTGGCGCGCGACAGTGACTGCCGGCCGCCGGTGTCTTCGATGGGTGTCTCCGGTGTCTCCGACTCGATCCGAACCTGACTCGATATTTTTAGTCATTAGTTTAATCTTTTTAGCCACTAGTTTAATCTTTTTTTAAGGGTTTGTCCATTCTCTATTAGGGAATATTTTGTAGGGTATCCACTAGTTTAATTTATTTAGCCACTAGTTTAATCTTTTTGGGTAGGGTTTGTCCATTCTCTATTAGGGAATATTTTGTAGGGTACCCACTAGTTTAATCTTTTTAGCCACTAGTTTAATCTTTTTAGACACTAGTTTAATTTTTTAAGGGTTTGTCCATTCTCTATTAGGGAATATTTTGTAGGGAAAAATCGATTTTAAAATTCAATATTTTTTATATATCGAAGAAGAACCCGTTTCAACCTAAACCCGACTCGAACTCAACCCGAAAAGTTGTACGACTCGATCGATCCACCGCCAGCCACCTCCGACATTCACCGCCGGCACCCATGCCGACACCCACGCCGGCACCCACGCCGACACCCACCGCCGCGCGGCACCCACCGCCGCGCGCCTGTTGGTGTGTGTCAGGGCGCCTGCACCCCGGTGCAAATAGGATCTGCCCTTTTAAATGATTTAAGAAGGATTGCATAAAAAATAAACAAATAATGATGCTAGGGAAATTTAAAATAAATGTTTGAAAACGATTCAAGCTTACAATTAATATGTAAATATTGATTAACATAAATATTAAAAAAATGAAAGAGGGGGATATTAACTATCAATTAATAGATAGATTATATAAAAAATGCTTTTGTTTTCCATTTTTTTCATTGAGGGTAAGTGGTAAGTAAAAGAAGGTTAGTAAAATTGAACACATAATGAGAGGTATGTGGATGGGTAGGGGTGGGCATGGTCGGTTAACTGAGGTTTCGGTTAACCGGACTCCGGTTAATCGAAATTTCGGTTAGTGCATTCATCATACCAGAAACCATACCGTTAACCCCGATTAACCATACATCGGTTAATCATCGGTTTCGGTACGGTTATCCGGTTTACCAAAAAACCGTAATGTTAAAAAATAAAGGTATTTTAGTGCTCTAGTGAAGCTTACTATTATTAGTTGTTTCTTCAACTTTCTTAATATTGCAACTTGTCGTACAAAACATAAAAGTAAAATAAAAACGTCAATCATAAAATAAAAATCGAGTTATTTAGTTTACCACCCCATAATTTGGACACGAAACAAAACAATATAATACTAATGTTGAAGCACGAATAAACTTGTTCAACCCAATGACCCTTTCAACACCCTCTTCCTTAGTTTCATCTCTTATATTATATGAGTTATCTCCACTAGGTTGGTGTTTGGCATCTATATAATTAAAACAAGATTAACATCATAACATCAAATTATTTTAATCTCTGTTCAATATTAATTAGTAGCCTATCCTAAACCTCCATCAATTCCAATATCTTGTGTTGATAAACTGTGATTTTGCTCTTAATCCTCAATTTTTAAATCTAAGTATTTCTGTTATATTATATATTCTACTGATATATTAAATATGCTAACAAGTAAGTAAAATAAATGGGTGAAATAAATGGGTGAAAAACTTAGCCCTTTGAATATGAAATCAATCACTAGTATAGTAGTATATTGTCATGAGTTTTGTCCCTTCTACTTAATAAAATTATTTGATCATCTTTCAATATTAATTAGTACTCTAAATCACCCTCTATATCATTGACTTGTGTTGTGCCTATGTGTCACAATCACTATTTCAATTATACATAACAAAAAGGGAAATGGGTGGTCGCATCTAGAGAGATTCGAACCAAGACAAAACACCCCTTTTATTTTAGAATGTGTCCACTACTAGTAGGCCACACTAGTTATCTTGTTATAATTCTAAAAATATATTTTTTATAATATCGGTTAGTCGATTATCCGAGACCAAAAAAATCACTAACCATTACCATACCAAATAACCGAAAGTTAGTTCGGTCGGTTAACCGAAACCGAAAGTCGGTTTTTCTTCGGTAAGGTTAACCAAATAATTGGTTGGTTTTTCGGTTTCAGTTTTTTGTGCCCACCCCTATGGATGAGAGGTAAAAAGTCATTTGGCTCTTATTTATGTAAAAATGCTTATTTATTCAAATTAAAAATTGATAAATTGGTTTATTAAAATTTAAAATTGAAGGCATTAATTGTGCCAATATGTCAACTTTTTATGTTAGTAAAGATAAAGATGCTTTTGTTTTCCATTTTTCTCAATGAGTGTAAGTGCTAAGTAAAAAAGGTTAATAAAATTGAACACATAATAAGAGGTATGTGGATGAGAGGTAAAAAGTCATTTGGCTCTTATTTATGTAAAAATGCTTATTTATTCAAATTAAAAATTGATAAATGGTTTATTAAAATTTAAAATTGAAGGCATTAATTGTGCCAATATGTCAACTTTTTATGTTAGTAAAGATGCTTTTGTTTTTCATTTTTCTCATTGAGTGTAAGTGGTAAATAAAAGAAGGTTAATAAAATTGAACACATAATGAGAGGTATGTGGATGGAAGGTAAAAAGTCATTTGGCTCTTATTTATGTAAAAATACTTATTTATTCAAATTAAAAATTGATAAATTGTTTAATTAAAATTAAAGGCATTAATTGTGCCAATATGTCAACTTTTTATGTTAGTAAAGAAGATTGCCATCTAAAACTATAAGGAACAAAGGTAACATTATATATTAAACTAGTAGGCTTACCCCGTGCTTCGCACGGGGCCAATTTTTGTTTCCTAAGCACAGGTTGAATTTTTCTATTTTTTAACATGAACAATTAATTAGATGTTATATGTTTGAAAATTTGCCTTTTATTATTTCTAAATATATCTATAGTTTTGCATTTTTTGTTGAAATTAATGTATATGTTTTTTTCTTGTACATGACTTTGAAGTTGTATAATGTAATTATTTATTTGTTTAGATGCATGTGTTGTATGATTTAGTATTATTTTAAAACGATAGAGTAATATGTTTGATAAATTTTTTGAACTATATTATATATATATATGTATAGTTTTAACAATTTTATTTTTACTCTTTATCTATGTTAAAAGGATATCTTGAAATTATTTATGTATTTTTTTGAAGGAACAAATTTCATTAGGTAGTTGTATTAATAAATTGCATCGGTATGCTAAGGTCTTCATATACATAATACATTTTCTATATATTAAATATTTGAGTGTTAATTAATTAACTTATGGAGTTCATGAAATTATGAGATTGTAAATATGTATGTGAGATATATATTTATTTAAAATATAAAAATACCCAATAAATTAAACACTACTTTTTGATTGAAGGGTCTATCTTCTTGTCAGCCTTCTACATCTCCAAAGCAACCCTCGAAGCCAAAATGCCATTAAAACTCGTCTCCTTCCTCCCATACTTTGATCTCTAACAAAATCACTATAGTTATTGTTCTATTGGCCATTTTGGAGCATTATTGTTTGATTTTAGTCTTCAATTGAATCGGGGCAGCACTCTGATGCGTTCCTGCTTGTGGTGGAGGATCTCAGATCTTGGTGGGAAGTCGCACGCGTCTTGTTTGAGGTTGATAGGGTGGAACGCGTCGTTTAGAAGACGGATCGAGAGGAGATCGACTCGAAAGAGATCGAGTGTTGGCCGTAGCGTCGGCGGCGGAGTTGGATAGACTCGATGAAGATTGAGTGGTTGCCGTAGCGTCGGCGGCGGAGTTGGATAAACTCGACGAAGATCGAGTGGTTGCCGTAGCGTCGGCAGCGGAGGAATGGAGATGAGAAGTAAGAGGGGTGTTTGACGTTCGATCAAAGGGGAGGAGGCAAATGGCTCTCAATACTCAGGCTTTGATTAAAAATGAACGTAACCTAATACAAAAGGACAAGTTGTCCTTTTATACTAGATCGCGAGACTCGGATAGGCCGAGTCTCGCTTAATGGGCCGGCCCACGCGACATGCGTGGAACACACGACCCAAAGAAAACGCTGAAAATACTAATGTTCAAATAAATACAAATTAATTCAAAGACCATATTCATCATTGAATACGAGGATCTTGAGATAGAACGCGTGAAATGATGATGGCGATGATCTTGGCTGTAGAACGCATGGAACGCGTGCAATGATGATGGCGAGGATCTTGATGTAGAACGCGATCTCTGGGCTTAGCTGGAGTCACTTGAATGAGATCGCGGTCTCTGTGCCAGATGCTAGAAGTATGATGAAGATCGCAGACTCTGTGCTCGATGCGAGTCATGGAAGGAAGAACGCGGTCTTCATGCTAGGCCTTTCTGAGCTCAAGGTCATGGCTTCTTCTTCTAAGGTCGTCATGGAGGGCAGGATCGCATCACCCTCCCCCACTTGGCTGTGAAGCGTCCCCGCTTCACCATCATCGAACTTGTGCTCCTCATACTCGTGCAAATTCGCGACGTCGGAGGTTGCGTGCACGCCATGCCCTCTGGGCATCTCAATCTGGTAAGCTTTATCGCCAATGCCCTTGACGACGCGGCATGGGTCCTTTCCGCATGGAGCCAACTGGTGCTTGTGCCGTGATATGAATGGGTCATCTTGCAAGCGCACCCAATGGAGGTCTCCAGTGTCGAACACGAATCGTCGACGGCCGTGGTATGGCGGATAGGCACCAGACATCCAGTCAATTGTTTGTTGAAAGCCACGCAAGGATGGTGGAGTTTGTGGAGACGCTTATTGCAAAGATTCTCTGACGGGGGTCTCTGGAGGGCAACGCGTTGGCACCAACAGTAAACATGGCGCGGTGCCGTGCAAGGAAGCATAGAAGCCGCTAGGTTGGCCAAGAAGCAAACTGTGCTCAGAGTGTTCTTTTGACGCGGTCTTTGTGCCGTCCTGGTCTCTAGGTCGCGTTGACGTTGACGTGAACTTGTTTGCTTCCATAGTCTTGTCTCGATCACGCTCGACCTGATCCTGGAAAATCTCATGCAGAGACATATATAAGAAAGTCACGTGCTTTCCATAGTATGTAAACACATAGGTGTTTAGATACGCATCGTGAAGTACGCGACGATCAGACTGCCATGGACGCCCAAGCAAGAGATGGGTGGCGTCCAGTGCAATCTCATCACAAAAAAATGTGTCTTTGTATGGACCAATAGAAAAGGGAAGAAGACATTGCCGTGAGACAGTGTGACCTGAGCTTGAAGAGATCCCTTTCAGGTCACATGGTTGTGGGTATAGTGTGGTTGGCAGGCTGAGAGGGTTGACCACCTTGTCATTGTTGATCTTTAAGCAGCTGCCACCATCGATGATGACACTTATCGACGCAGTATCAACCAAGCAACACGGGTGGACGAGAGTCTCGCGCTGGTCGACAAGGCTGCCTTCCTGGACTGTGAGAATGTGCCACGTGAGGAGGCTTAATGGTGTGCCTGCATGGAGCGCGGAAGCTTCACACTTGTCGACCTCGAGGGTGTCACCTTTGATTCCTTCAATCGTTTCAAGTGGGGTCTCATCCTCGTAAGACTCATCGTTCGCGGCATCAGTGGAGAAGATGACTTGCTTTTGTTTTGGACAATCCCTTTGGTAGTGATCGCGTTCTCCATTCTGGAAGCATTCACTGTCATGTTCGCGATCATTGCCCTGGGATGGGGCCGGTGGCACGGTCGCGCGAGAAGCCGTGGAAGTAGGCGTCGCGATCTGGGCATCACGGCCTTGGTTGTACGTGTTGGATCCTGAGACTGGAACACACACATCCGTAGTAATGGAGGGACTAGTGTTAGGAGCATACCTGCGTTGGCCTTGATGTGGCCAAGATGTTGGTTTGTGGCGGTTGAGCTGGTGTTGGTCCTTTACTTCATGGCGTTGGTATCGAGGCAGGGCAGGGGCTAGGTTGGGTGCGTAGTGTGGCACATCGTCGTAGAGAGAGTTCTCGTAGGCACGCACACCATGGGTTCGATCGCGTCCAAGCTGGCGCCTTTCGCGGCCTGGGTGATCTTCTCCGCGAGTAAACCTGTTCCTGGGCGCGTCGGCATCACCGCATCGGCGTATTCGCGGCTGGGCTTCGTAGTCTGCTCGGCGAACATATCTGGGCATCACATCGCGGCGCTCGCCGCCAATGTCATGAGCACGATCTCCTTGGGGCTGGAGATGCGGTAGAGGAAACCAATCCGATCGGTGGTCCTGCAATTCAATTGGATCTCCAATAGTGGGGTAAGAATAGCTAGAATATATCATACCCGAGTCTTCAACTTCCTCGTCGTTGAACTCCTCAAAGGCATGATGGATCGTCGGTGTCGTGTAGCCATAGCCATTTGAGGCATAGCGCGGTGTGCGCGTACTCTGATGGCCAAGGTGGTCACGAACGGCGAAAGGGATGGGTGTTGTTGCAGGTGGTCTCACGCGATGTTCGTCGCGCTGTGGGCGTCGAAGTGATCGTCGCGGTGTAGTATCTTCTCTCGCATTGTGGCGCGATCTGTTGTCTCGGGGCGCAGAGGGTGGTTCATTGCGTTGAACACTTGGAGTTGAGCAACTTGGCGCCGTAACTCCTGTATGGTTTGGATTTGAGCAACTTGACGCCGTAACTGCTGTAGCTCGCGTTGTTCATCTGAGAGCTCCAAAAGGGGATCTTCATCGTGATGGTCTTGTTGTGGCACCAATGGTGGGTTTGGCATAGTCTCATTACCTAAGACAATATAACCAGACATCGCGAGTAAAAACGAACAAAAGACAACACAACCAAAGATCAAGCAAGCAACTAGCAAGTAACAAGTGTTCACGTAGGAGGGCGCGTTCTTTTGGCCGTGAGGGCGGCTTAAGGCAAAACACAAAACAAGTGTGATATGCAAGCACAAAACCAAACGAAACCAATTGAATAAAGTCTTAACCTCTAACGTAAACAACACAAACACACAAGAACCAACCTTCAAGGTGTTAACCTAGATGGTGGAGAGATGAAGAAGATGAGCCTAGCCGAGAGGGGGAAAGAAGGTTGCCTTATTTTGGCTTTCCTTCTTCTTCTTTTTTTTTTTAAAAAAAAATTGTCGCGTTTTTTTTTAAATGCGACTTCGACTTTTGTTTTTTTGAATTTGAAATTCAAATCCGAGATCTTGTTTGACTTTGATTGAAGATTGGATAAGAATTAAATGAAATAAAATAAAATCGGCTAAGTAACTAAATGGAGAAAGAAATCGCGAGATTGACGCGATAGGAGAGAGAAAATTGATACAGATTTATGGCGGTCAATCAACAAGAAGATATGACATTTATGGCATGCGAAATTCACGTAATCAATTAAGCAATTAATTCCAGCAGATTTTACGCGCACAAATCACACAAATCTCGCGAGGGAATCAAGCAATGATCGGCCAAGAGATGCTCTTGTAGGAACCGAAAGGATAAGCATGTGTTTGAAGAATTTTTTTTTGAGTAACTATGGCGGAAGCAATGATGATGGGGGAGAAAAAAATTTCGTGAACAAATGAAAACTTGACAAGCGACTTACAAGATCAAAGGCTCTGATGCCAGTTGATGCGTTCCTGCTTGTGGTGGAGGATCTCAGATCTTGGTGGGAAGTCGCACGCGTCTTGTTTGAGGTTGATAGGGTGGAACACGTCGTTTAGAAGACGGATCGAGAGGAGATCGACTCGAAAGAGATTGAGTGTTGGCCGTAGCGTCGGCGACAGAGTTGGATAGACTCGATGAAGATCGAGTGGTTGCCGTAGTGTCGGCGGCAGAGTTGGATAAACTCGATGAAGATCGAGTGGTTGTCGTAGCGTCGACAACGGAGGAATGGAGATGAGAAGTAAGAGGGGTGTTTGACATTCGATCAAAGGGGAGGAGGTAAATGGCTCTCAATACTCAGGCTTTGATTAAAAATGAACGTAACCTAATACAGAAGGACGAGTTGTCCTTTTATACTAGATCGCGAGACTCAGATGGGCCGAGTCTCGCTTAATGGGCCGGCCCACGCGACATGCGTGGAACACATGCCCCAAAGAAAACGCTGAAAATACTAATGTTCAAATAAATACAAAGTAATTCAAAGAACGCGCTCATCATTGAATACGAGGATCTTGAGATAGAACGCATGAAATGATGATGGCGATGATCTTGGATGTAGAACGCGTGGAACGCGTGCAATGATGATGGCGAGGATCTTGATGTAGAACGCGATCTCTGGGCTTAGCTGGAGTCGCTTGAATGAGATCGCGGTCTCTGTGCCAGATGCTAGAAGTATGATGAAGATCGCGGACTTTGTGCTCGATGCGAGTCGTGGAAGGAAGAACGCGGTCTTCATACTAGGCCTTTCCGAGCTCAAGGTCATGGCTTCTTCTTCTAAGGTCATCATGGAGGGCAGGATTGCATCACACTCCCTTTCGAGGTTTGTAATTCGTTCATTCATGTATTAAGAAGTCTTTTCTTCTGTTGTCCTTATTTCTTGGTTCCTTGCTGAAGTAGGAGTGCGTTGATCTCATCCATGGCCGTTGAATTCATATTGTAGTCCACATCTTGCTCTGATTTCGTCGTTTATAGAAATGGGTGAGTAAGGACAAAATTTCCCCTTTTGAAAATTTCTAGGGTTTGATTAGGTTGTACTGTTCTTGAACTTGACATAAATTCTCTCAAACCTTTTATCTTTGTTAATCTGTTTTGATTTGAACATTTACAAAGATACGATCGACTATCCTAATTTTTCTCTTGTGTATACTTTCTTGGTCCTTTGCAGAAATTGGGTTGTTGGTTGCGAGCTTTTAATATTCAGTTGGTTGCAAATTGAAAGATAAATCCATCAGATCTAAGTATGAAGTTGAACATTAATTAGGTAAATATGCTTTCCACTTTGGTTTATCTGCCATGTATTTGGAGCTAATAGCTAACAATATGTTCTCATGCTTAGTGTATACCATTATTTTGACATAGGAAGAGTGGAGTTGACGACATGATTAATAGTGACAATGGTTGCTAACGTTGAGTAGCGAACTGCGAGAGGTTAGAGAAAAATGACATAAGTTTGTGATATATTATTGATGTTAGTCGGTAAAATCACGGTGCCAAATTAATGTCTATATAAAACTGGTTAATTGTATTACTTCCTAGTACATTGGTTCTCGAAATCCATATGACAAAGTATATATGCAAAATACATAAATCTCCACTGAGAATGCATTTAAGGAACATGGAAGTATCATAAAAATATATAGCTTATCAAATATCAAATATATGTTCTTGCAATGAACATCTAAAGAAGAGCAACATACTACAACAACAAGACGGCCAACATACTCTGATTGTGTCCTAAAAAGCCGGAACTGAAATAAACAGGGAAAACGGAATTAGTAACTAATATAAAATTAGTCATTATTATCAATCATAATTTCACATGCTAGAAGCTTGTTAGGTCCAACACTCAAAGCAAGCACACAATACAATAACAAGACCACTACACATAAGTTTGACTTGACTTTTTAAATATACCAAACAAATTCTTAAATTTTCTTGCATAGAAGACATAAATTTCTAAGCAAACTTCATATAGTAAAACCAACCGTATGCTTGCAGCTTAAGAGAACTTGGGGCTCGTTTGATATTGATGCGCATGTATTATGAATCGAGTGGATCTTTGGCTTGCCCACATAAAGTATAATCTTGATACATATTCCAAGGCTCAAAACTAAAGTTAATACCCACTCATTCCTTTGGGAATCACTCATTGGAAAATTTTCTCTTCCTCCTTTGACAGATATATTTCCCATCCTCTCGGTCAAGCCTCATGGGTATTTTTCAGGGTGGTTGAAGGCCCTCCTCCTCAAAGGCGGTCTTCTGGTGTTAATTATATCAAAATATGAGGGTATATGCTTGAACCTACCTGGCTCTTATGCTCGTGGTTGGTCAATTTTTTTATTTGATAAATACTATAAAAAAGGACAATAAAGGTTGAAAGGAAAATATGTTAAGGAAAACAATGTAACTGAATTGGATTGGATAATTTATGGTATTATACCTGCTTCGTGCGTTGCTACAACTTGCCTTGTTTTGTACAACCCCTATATAAGTAGAATACATAATGTTAATTAGTCTATTTTAACATTAGTAATGACCTGATTTGAAACAACAAAAATTTTACCTATTTTTGGATAGTGAGGTTGTTAAAAGTTTTCTTGAACAAATTAGTAACAGACCTAACCCCTTCATCCAACTGGTTTAGTGTTGTGTAGCTCATTTCCATGATTATTGTTTATGTGTGTAGGAAGGAGAAATGAAGTGAAGAGTAGTGGGCTGGGTAGCGATCTTATATAGGTGGAGATGAGGGAGAGGTACAGACTCAGCCTTTTCAGTTGTCTTTTGGAATTTGTACATTTTTTTCTTGAATTTTTTTTATTGATGTTCAATTTATGGATGTTTAATTTTTACTAGGTGCAACCTCAACCTTTTCAACTGGCTTCTGGGATTTGACCGTTTCTTGTGTGTATTTGTATCACTAAGTTGGTGCAGCCTCAACCTCACAGCTGCTTTAATTTTGGGTATTTCTTTTTGGGTTTTACTATTTAGTTGTAAGCATTGAATCAGACCTTTATTTTCCTGTTTAATTGTAAGCATCTACACTAATGCAAGCACCTTTTTTTGGGTATTTGTAGTTGTTGTTCAATTTGTGGCTTTTCAATTTTTAGCAGGCCTCAGTCTTTTCATCTAGCTTCTGAATTTTAGGCCTTTTTTTGTACAGCCACACAACACCAAAGTTTTGGATTTTTTTTGGGTTTAATATTCAATTGTAAGCACTAATTTGAACATTTATTTAGATGTTTAATTGTTAGCAGGTACACTTACGTTTTTTTCCTGGGTTGTTAAATATGACGGTTCACTAATGTAATGACTAAGGAGGCTAAGGAGTTTAAAAAAAAATATACATATTTACACTAATTTGAATTAAAATTGAGGACATTAATTGAGACAAAAAAGCTAACTTTATAGGTTTTATAGAAGATTAGAAAAATAGAAATTTTGAAAATTTAGGTTGACTTTCTCCTACAAATGGATTAGCTTTCTCCTTTGATTTTGTCTTTAAAAGTTAATATTCAATGATCTAAAATACTAACTTTTAAATATAGATAGATGAACTATACATATAAGAGTTTTTTAGTGTGCAACACATCAGTAAATGAGAGTTTTTTAGTGCAACACATCAACACAAATGTAGCATTATATAATAAGAAGAACAAAGACAGCACATCAGTACATCATCCTAAAGCAATTCAAATACAACAGTGTACATCAAAAACACACCACCTACACCACAAACTAAACTAATCCAACCGAGTTTCACTGTTAGCAAACAAATTGATAGACCTATCTCAACATCAATACATTTATATACGCCTCTAGCAGGAATCGAATTCGAAATCTCTGGATAGAGAGTTTAAGAGAGTCTAGCGCCCAATCACTAGATCAACTAAATTATACCTGCAACACATCACGATCATAATTCAAATACAAATTAATTATATGCTTATATATATTGAAATTTCCAATTCAATTGTACATTTGTCCTGTATGCAACTCCCAATTTTCATCTCAATAACCAATTCAACTTCATAACCACTTTTCGAATTCCAAATTCAAATCTTGTTTCAATATTTTCAAATGTCCAATTTGTAACAGTAAGCAACTTTTACTTACAAAGAATGAAAAAATTGAATAGAAAACATAGTTTTGGGGTTAAAGAATTACCGAGAGGCAAGAGCGTGGTGCGGTGGTGGTAGTCTCTTCCCTCTAGTAGCCAGTTCGGACAACCGGACCACTAAGGATTGTCAACTGTGTAGGTGAAGATGTGGCCGGACCGCCGAGGAAGGTGTAAGCGGAGCCGTGGGGGCACCGTGACAACGTTGCACTTCCTCTAAATATCTTGAACGTTGTAGAGGTAGATGAGATGATGATTCAAGGAAGAAGATATGACAAGTGAAAAGATTGATCCACGGTATATGTAAGATAGATTACTTGAATCTTCCCGAATCACGATAGTAAATTAAGGAAGACTAGTGTAGTATTCGTGTCTTGTACTGAAATTTGTTTATTTTTTTCATATTTATAAAAATAGTATATTATAATTATATATTTCATTCATATATAAATATTTAGTTAATGAATGTTATAGAAATAGAGAAATTTTTATATAAAAAATGATTAACTGAATACAAATATTGAAAATATTAAAAAATTATATTATATAAAAAGAGGCGAAACTCTCCATAACTTTATTAATAGTAAAATTTGGCTAAGTAGTTTTTTCATATGGGGATAGACAAAATAAATAAATATACAAACTAATCATTTATTTTAAGTTTATAATAATATATAAACACTTTTAAATAATACAACTTTGTACATACTAAATATTTATTTTAATATTAAAAATAAAATTTATAAATAATAAATGGACATATGGGCCAAAATAATATTAGAATAAACTGAAAATAATAACACATACCTCGAATTTGATTAATAATAGGCTTCATATTTTTAAATCAAGCCTAGTTACATGTCCGACTTCAATTAGCCTATTTAAATAATAAATGGACTTAAAGCCCAATTAGTTTCAGTCAATCATTGCAGATCAAGCCTAGTTCTTTAGCCCATTTTCATTTATTTTGTATTTAAAAAAATACAAAAGCCACCGATCGAACAAACCCTAACCATTTCTCTTCCGCCTCCTTTCCGTTTCGGTGTCCCTCTCTCTCTTTTATGTTCAACAGGGAAGAACATTCTTTCCTTTTTGCTTCTTTCAAATTCCATCTCCATTTCTCATTACAAATTAAAACTTTTGGGATTTTCTTCATATTTCCTTTTTTGGAAATTTCGTCCACAATCTGCTTCTCTTTCTTTTTTGTAAATCTTCCAGATCCAAGTTTTTTTTCCTCCAAAAACACTCTGATGAGTCTGATCTAAAGATTACAGATCCGAGTTTTTTGTGACCCAATGATGGATATCTACCCTAAACAAACTCCAGAAGGAGATCTAGAGCTCACAGATTCGAAAAAAAAGAGCTTAATCTCCTTTGCATGTTCAAATCCACCGACTATCTTTGTCAGATCCAGAGAAAAACATCTCTTCTACTTTTTTTCTATAACATGCAAAGGAAAAAACGGCTTGATGAGTAGATCTGGAGTTGCTACTGGAAGGTTCCCAAAACCCTAATTTTCTCGGAGAAAGAATATATGGATCGCAAGTTCCGAAGCCCATCTGGAGTTTTCCTCTTAACTCAAAGTCTGAAGTTGTCCGAACCAAGCATGGTTTATTTTCGTGAGTCTCTCTCTCTCTCTCTCTCAATTTGTCTCTATGTTTATATATTTATCTATAACTCTGGTCATCCCTTCCGTTTGAAATCATCGAATGTATTTATTCAATAAAACGTGAACAAACAATAATCAGGGGGAGTTTGGATATAACTGGGTGCTAATTCTTAGGTAAACATTGATATTTCAGTTTTTGATATGAATCGCTTGTATTCTGTGATTTAATTGTTCAACAATATTATACATTTAGCTACATAAATTTGAGAAGTATAGTATGATTGTTTGGCTATAATGAAAAATTGATTCGTACAAAAAATTGATTGAAAGAAGACAGAATAAAAAATTGCATAGTCAAAAAATTTAACATTTCAGATTACTAAAAAATCAATGGGCTATTTAGTCCATAAAATAAGTATATATATTTATGATGCTAAAATTTAATGGGTTAATTGGCCCAATAGGTATATTTACAATTTCATAAAACCAAATCGACATATTTAAAAATATGAATACAAAAAATAGATATTAATTGTAACATGCTTTTCTAGATAAACTTACTATATATCCCATATTCTTTGCAATTGTTTACTCTCTCTGATTGCATGTGAGCACACGAGCTGTCTCTGATAACAAAAAAAAATATTAGATTGGGAATGTCATGTTCAATATGATCATAGTATGCAATGTAGTCGTTCTGTCATTTCAATTTAGATTATTTCTTTTTGCTTCTTAACTTATAATATAATTACTGACTTTCAAACTGTTCCTTATAGATCTGAAAATATACCTTACACTTTTAAATGGTTCTGAATTGGAAATCAGATTTCCAGAATGTGAAGTTCAATTTGAATCATATTCTACAAGGTAGTGCTTGTACCATATAAATTTAGCCTATCTTTATCATAATTAACTGGTAGTGTGATTAATGATTTTGAATAATTTCCAATTACAGGTTTCAACATAAGAAATCCAAGATACATCTCTTATTCTGATTCAAGATATACTTCCAGGTCATGGTTATTTATCTTTAAAATTAACATCATATACTAAATGAAGACTATCTTTGATTACTCATTAACTTGTATTCTAATTACTGAATTATAAAAATTTGCAATTACAGGTTTGAGCATTTTTCCTCCAAGATAAACCTCTTACTCTGATTGAAGATATACAATAAGGTCATGGTTCTATCTATTTACACTTAACATGACTATTTTAATATATTTTTTAACTCTATTCACTAATTAAAATGATTTATTCATGGTATAGGAATGCCATGTGGGAGCTCGGATTGGACTCAGAAATTACAAATTTTGGATTGGTATTGCTTAAGTTGTTTGAAAGACATAAAGGTATGTCTAGAAGTTAGTAGTTTAGCTTTAAACTCTAATTAATTTTTGCATAGAGTAGTCAGTAGATTAGCTTTATTACATAGTTTCAGTAACCTGGAACTAAATCCGTAGAAGTTAAGTATAAACAATAGGATTTTATTAAATCAGTTAGAGAGTTAACCTAAATCATACAACTGAAGACTAATGATTTAGTTGTAAATAAACACAATCAAACATTACAAATCAAACCAGATAAACATAAACAATACCTTTTAGTTTCGATGCCTCCTAGGATTGAACAACTTCTTAGTTTTTTCCCTGCTATCATAACCATCAACTTAATCAATAAAACAGAAAGTACAATCAAAGAGATACAATGTTATTACAATATTTGTGCCTTATCCAGTGTAGTAAGTATTAGAATGTCAAACATTATTTCATGTTAAAGAATCTTTTGTAACCGTAGTTTTGTCAAACATTAGAATCTTTCAGTTTATTCTAATATTTGTGCCTTATCCAGTGTAGTAAATAAATTCAGTTTAGTAGCTTTAATAAACTGTTATTACATGCTAAAGAATATCTAAAGTGACCAGAAGAATAATTATACATGCTAAAGAGTAACTAAAGAGTAGGTAAAGTGACCAAAAGACGTCAGTCACTCTGAAAGGCACAACACTTAACTATCTAGCAATTATCAAACTAAATCAATAATTAATGAGATTATGCTAGAAATGGGGACATCATTTAACAAATCCTCGGTCATTTACAAATATGTGTTCATAAACTCATCTCTGTGCATTTCAGACTTAGGAAATAAAATTAGTTTGTAATCAGTTTTCTAATAACTACTCCCTCCATATGAAAAAGATTGTCATTCTAGAGTTTGACATACTTATTAAGAAATACAATAATTATTCTATATTCTCATTTTTTTTAAAAAGTATAATTTTTTAATAACTCATATCAATTGTACCCAATAAACATAGAGAATTTGTATAAAAATAGCAAAAAAATATAATTTCCGATGTCAAACCTCGTAACTCATCAATAAATTATTACCTAAACACCTAAATTGACAATCTTTTCTGTATAAAAATGATGGGCTAAAATGACAACCTTTTCCATACGGAGGGAGTACTTAATATTAACAAACACCTAAATCATATAGAGTGTATGTAAGGCCCACAGCCTTAGAAACGCTGTCCCCATGCCAATCGGGAACTTCCCAGGAGGTCACCCATCTCAGGACTACTCCCTCCCTAGCACGCTTAACTTCCTAGTTCTTTTTCCTCACTTGAGCCAGGAAAAGAAAGAGCTCTTGTTGACATGGGTAGCACTCTAATCCTTATAATGGATTACAAATTCGGGGTATTACAGTGTATACATAATATTATAATCAGTATTCAGTTTGGCTATTTTCATCAATCAGTGCATAATAATCAGTATATAATATCTCTGCAAACAAATAAGTTTAGTTCTTTGCACATACCTGCTAAATGATGAACAAACGATTGTGTAACCGTAATTTTGATATGGTTCAACTGTTTTGTACTGATATTGTGGGAGGAGTTGTAGTTTTATAACCCCTAAAAGCATTGAATTTATGTTGCAAGATCGTGTTGAAAGGATCAAAATATTTGGTTCTACACTTATGGAAAACATGGATATGTAGTATATTGCTGACTTTAGGGTATCCTTTATTACATTTTTAAAATTTGCAGTATATTTGGAATATCATTTATTAATGTTGACTTTAAGGTTTTGATTTTATTGTGCAGATATTGCAGTTGGATTTTTTGTAATCAAATATGCACGATTGTTTTTGGAAATTGTAGATTTGTTATACTTTTGAGGCATTTAATAAAGTGAATTGTTATTTTTTGGGCAATCTAGTTTATTTGGTTAGGAAAGTGTAGCATGTTTATTTTTTGGGACAAGTTCATTTGTGGTTCAATCAACAGGCTTTTTTTGGTTCAATCCAGCAAATTTAAATTTGTCGGAATTTTCTTGGTTTAGAAATGTGTATCAGGCAAAGTTTTTGCAGCAGGTTCATTTTTGGTTCATTCCAGCAGGTTAAATTTTGCAGCATTTGTTTTGGTTACAAAAGTGTATTTGTCACCAAGTTTAGTTTGTGTGCTATTTGTCATAACACAACAGGTTGAGTTTTTTATGCTAAATCTGCATATATTAGGTACATTGCATATGTTTCACGGTTTTGTAACCAACCGTGCATATGCAAATCTCCATATATTAGGTACATTGCACATTTGTGTTGATTTTGTATGAGATCTGCATGTTTAGTATTTTTGCACAAAATCATACAATTGGTCAGTATTTTTATTTCATATCAAATCTGCATATATTACCTTACCGAGAATAAAGTGGAAATATATTAATTTAGAAAATAAAGTAATATAAATTTATTCTGATTGATCTTTAATTTAAGGTAATTGTAGGATACTCCAAATTTGTGATTTTTAATTTAAATCTAAAAAACCACAGGCTGTCACATGTCAAAATTAATATTGTGATGCCACGTGGTGAATTTTTTTTTGGGATATTATAGGAGTGCCACATGACTTAGCAGGTATTTGTGTTTAGTAGTTATATATATAGTAGATTACACAGATTTTTATGTTATGTATACTGAATAAAACATATTATTAATATTAAAATTAATATATATATTAAAAATTAAATTTAAGATAATATTGAAATCAAAATCAGATCATAATTTCATATCTCAATCATCCATATAATTAGTAAATTTTGAATTTGTATATAATTTAAAAAATTTGGATTTGTAATCTTTGTAACCAAATTGTAATCTTTGTATTTATTCGTATTTAAGTGCTCGTTTGGTTAAAGAGAGGAAGTGCAATTCCCTGGAATTTACTTTCCATGAAGTAAGTTCCGGGGGTTTACAATTCCTAGGAATTAAGAAATTATGTTTGGTTAACATTTTAATCATGTGATATTGAAAACTACATTTTGTTTGGTTGGATGTGGGAAGTTTGCAGGAATTGATATAAAATTACTACTATAACCCTATAAATATAATGGGGGAAGAAAATCTTGAGAGAGGGTAATATTTTGAGAGATGATAATTAAGTGATTTGAGGATTATAATAATGGGGGAATAAAATCTTACCTACCCCCTTGTAGGTAAGTGTACTTCCTGTATAATGAAGGAATTAGAAATCCTATGAATTTAAATACATGGGTTTTTTAAATAGAAAAAATGGTAACCAAACACATGTACTTAATTCCACTTCCTGTGATATTTAAATTCCCATGAATTTGCTTCCAAACCAAACAAGCACTAAATTAGAAAGAGATTAGTGATATATTTAGGATAAAAATCTTTGATTTATAAATAAATTTATTTTAAAAAAGTGAAAAAAACATAAAATAACATGTGGCGGTACAGTTGTAATGGGAGAGTGCCGTATGACATAATTTGATTATAGTTTAGTATATATATAGTAGATTGCAGAATTGATTTGGAGTTGTTCTAGGGCGTAGTAAGGGTGTATTGATTTTGGGCTATTTTCAAAGTGTATCAAATTGTTACACTTTCCATAATCTAGTTTTTTTTAATCAAATTATAAATTGTTGGAAGATTAATTTTATGAGAATCATGGGCTAGTTGTAAAGTTTAAGGGCCTTTTTTTCCAAAAGAAGTTATAATGGGCCTTTACCTAGATACACATAATAGTACTAGTTTTATTCTTGGGTTTGACTCCTTATTTTCATGGGTCCTAGGTGGTGGCCCTACCTAAACTACCCAAAAGGCTAACCTTGGGTACTATCTCACGTCTCGACCAAATGGTTAAGCAATAATGATACACGTTTACTTTTCAACACATAGGCAAAATTGTCTTTCAGCGCATAGAGTCCTCACGTAACGTGTGGCATGGCTCCCCACGTTACGTGAGGTAAAAATAGTTCCACACGTTACGTGTGGTTATGCTCCACACGTTACGTGTGGATCTGATTCCCTCGTAACGTGTGGTTTTTTGATTAAGTAACATTATAATGTTGTGTATGAACCATACTATTGTTTATTTGTAGTATTTATTTGTGTTTCAATGTTGTGTATGAACCATACTATTGTTTCTAAATAGGCATTAGGGGAGGGTTACCCCCATTGTGTAGCCCAACTTTTCTCTAATCTTTATAAGAACAATACAAAATGATCATCAACCTAGAAGACAAAACAAATTGTTCATTATGCTGGTTGACTACAATCACATTTAGGACACAATACAGAAAAGAATACAAATTGATCATAAACTTAGAAAAAATTAGAGAAAATATATGACACTGTTTTAGCGTTTGAAGAAATTAGGATAGTCTCTGGTAAACGTTCGCTTCATATGATATCTCTACTTTGCTAAATTTGTTTGCTCCCTACAAAGGTTAATAGTACATAAACAACATTACACAAAAGATACGACATTAATCACCTACGATGTATATCATTTAGTAGACTGGAGTTATACCTACGAATGTTATCAAGATCTTTAACAAGATCTTGATTTTCCTTAACAAGATCTTGATTTTCCTTAACAAGATCTTGTTTTTTTTGCCATTGTTGTCGAATAACCGCGTGTGCTTTGTCCTCATGAGCAGTGGGCTTTTGTTTGACGTACCATGATCGCTACGTTGAAACAAGAGTATGAGCTATTCGCGCCAATTTGGATGTCTACGATGACACTTGAGGCAATGGAGGCAAAGCTTGCATGATTTCCTTCGCCCAACATGCCTGCCCCATGGGAGACGTGGTTGGACCTCCCGGATATGGGATGTTTGGTGGCAACTGCATTCAACTGTGTGTTCGTCTCCGTCGGTGATGGTGTGGGAACGACATACATGCCTATGAGGGCGAAGCCAAAGCAAGCGGTTGGAGAGAAGCTGAAGACGATATGCATTTGCCATGTCCAGAAAGAGCAATATTTCATTGCGGTACGTTAATACAATCAAATAAGTTGAAACTATCTTATGTTAAAACATATGTATGATGCATTGACTTTGATGTAGATTGGCCTTGCTGAAACCTCGCCCTTGCCGAACCTTTATGGGCCGTGGGTGAGAAATCATGACCCGTCTGCGGGTAATTTCGTAGATCCAATAGTACCAAGCAACCGCCCCAAAGAAGCAATGAGGAAAGAAGAAAGTTGAAACTATTTTATGTAATGACTGATATGTATGATGCAATGACTTTGATGTAGATCGGCACATGTTCGTTGTATTTATGAGTTGTTGGTGAAATACCAAGACACATGTTTCCCTCATCCCTCGTCATTTCGCTAACCCGAAAGCCGAGAGCAGAATGTGGTTTGTCACAAACCGTGCGCTTTACCAGAATCCAAAGTTATAACATTCATTGTTGCCATAATCTAAAGTTATAACATTCATTGTTGCCATAATCTAAAGTTATAACATTCATTGTTGCCATAATCCAAAGAAGTCATAACAAACAATCAAATAGAAGTCATAACATTCATTGTTGCCATAATCCAAAGTTCAATGAAATCCATAAAACGAAACAAGTTTAATCATAAAACAGTCTTCATAGCTTTCTCAGTAATTGGGAAGGAAGGGATACATTCGCTCCATTGACCGGCGTAGCGCCTCTGCTACATCTTCACATTCATGGTTGCGATGTGGCTCAAGATCATTGTAGCCATTTTCGAAGGCATGCACACAACCAATGTTCTAAAAATCCCCGCCAAGGGCCGCCTAGGCCCCGGCTAGGCGCTAGGCGGTCACCCTCCGCCTAGGACCCGCCTAGATCCGCCTAGGCGAGAAGAATCCTCAAATGTTGTGGAAGCTGCAACATCTTAGAAGATGACGGATGCATTAACATGATTTTGGATTAGGCTTTGTACAATAAGACCCATAATATAATATCAAATCTCATTCCAATATAATTTTATAAAGATTAATGGATTTGGAAGAACATAATCAAATAATCACATAGATCATGCATTAATTTTTAGTCCGCCTAGGCCTCGCCTAGCCGCCTAGGCGCTAGGCCCCCCTCACCGCCCAGCTCCCGCCTAGCGACTTTTAGAACATTGCACACAACACAAAAACGTTGATATGTATAATAAATATAGATAGAGTTAACCGGACATTAAACAACCTACAAATTAGTCAATTTCATACTTGTGTCGCGTCTTCAATGGTAGGGAGGTTGACGAATGGATGTGTACGTGGGCGGTACCAGCCCATGTAATCAGCGCTACAATCATGGCCTTGCTGGATAGGAGGGCCCATCACATCTAGGGTCATGGAATGTACATTCTGCGCATCCTATGCAAATCGAGCTTTGTCGTACTCCACCGTGTAGCTGCTGATCTTTGCTCCTCTCCAAGCCCTTTTAGGCACTATAGGCGCTTATGGAATCTGCTGTATACGGGCAAACTGTCTCGCCACACGGTCTGGCATGTACGGCTCAGTTATCCAAAGACACGAGATAACTCCATGGAAGCGCGATGGAGCGAAGCTCGCATCGTTAAAGTCAATCGTACCGTACGACTTCCAATCAACCTAAACATAATAGGATGCAAAATAATTAGAAAGCAAAGTCAACCTAAACATACCTATCAATCGTACCGAACGACATCCAATCAACCTAAACATAAATATATGCACTTACTGTAATATCCCTCATTTTATAAGGGTATTTTGGAATTTTTCCAACTCCCGTATTACAAGTCGGATTAATTTCAGAGAAGTTCAGACATTCGGTAATATGTTTGATCTCTGTAATATTTTTTCTGAGTAATATAAAATACAATTGACGTATTTTCGGGGTTAAATAGTCGTTCGTATATGAATATATTTAACCCGGGGTTAAGAAGATTAACCCAAAGTCAAAACAGTAAAAGGGTGAAAAATGGCCTTGACCGCACCCTGCGTTCAAGTGGCCGCACCCGCGGCGAAGACCAAATTTGGAGGCGGTAACAGAGTCGGCCACCGCACCCCGCGGCCACGCCACCGCACCCCGCGGTGAGCCGCTGTCACTGGACAAGTTGCAGTGCAACTTGGATAGCTGCAGAAGGTAGGCTTCGTGAGTCATTGGGGCTACGCCTACTGGTCGGGACACCTCATGGTAGTTGTCTCCAGCTCGTGAGCTCCTTTCTTGAGCTATAAAAAGAGGAGAATCGTGGAGGAGAAGGCCCTAACATCAGCTGCAACTCCATCTTCCTCCTCAGAAAATCTCCATTAAAGCCCAAGCTTTTGAGCTTTGTTTGAGAGGTGATCGAACCCCTTTGAGCATTTAGAAAGGTGTTCCTAAGTGGTATTCTAAAGCCTAAGAAGGTTAGAAGTGGAGCCACAATCGAATCGGAAGCCAACGAACCAAACCAAGTGAGTTTCGCCATTAAAGTTGTCGAAAGCTCTCGCCCCTGTCATCCCGCCGCACCCGCGGCAGAGGCTCCACCGCACCCACGACGAGCTTACCCGGGTTGTGTGTTCTTGGGTGTTTGGCTTCGGGCGAGGCTTGGCTCCTTCGATTCTTTTAGTATTCTTTTAGATTCATATATGTGGATATTGAATCTAACTTAAGATTTCTTTTTGGGTCGCTCCGAAGGAATCTATGGTCTCAGATCTGTCCCTGTTTCGAACCCAGGAACTCGTCGTCTCTAAGCTTTGCTTAAGCTTCTGTGGATCTAAGGCAAGTGGCGGTTCGCTCTTGCTCATCATTCCATATTTCAATTAATTATCAATTGTTTAGTTGTTAATTAATTTGGGATGATTTACTGTTTTCGTTGGGAACAATTTTGATAACTGTTTGTGATTTTAAAAGATATTATAATAGGTTGTATATCTGCTAGAACAACGCTATTATAGATATAAATAATTAAAACATGATATTATACTAGGTTGTATATCTGCTAGAACAACGCTAGTATAGATATATGTTTTTGATGCTGGCCATGCTGGCTTTGATGTGGATTATTACTGTGTTGAACTGTTTAGTTAGCACTAGTAGTTAGGAGCGTTGGACTCATTGAGGTCCAATCGTTTCTTGATAATTATTGGTTGAGAGGGCATCGGAGACCCTGACACCAACTGGCGGATCATGATCGTCCTCTATCCGAGTATAGAGGTGGTGCACTTAGCTAGTGTCACAAACCTTGGGAATGATTCCCTTCGATATATGTCCCTCATGACGAAACATATATCTAAAAGCTTATAACATGATGTGTGTTTTGGAATTAAATAAGATAAGTGCCGTTGTCGCACATAATTAATATACCCTTGGGCGAGTAGTGCAGCTAGGAAAGCTCATCTTGACTTTGATCAGAGTAAAGTTCTCTTTCCAATCTGGAGTTTATTGTTGGGTATGACTCTTGGAGATTGAATTTTCTATGCTTCCTGAAACCTTGGGGATTGAATTGGAGGAGTAGGTTTACTTTAGCTTACTCGAGGACGAGCAAGGTTTAAGCATGGGGGATTTGATCGGTGCTTTTTTGTAGTGCATATCTGGGGGTTATTACCAGGTTTGAGGCGCCATTTGGATGGATTTAGAGCACAATCGTGGATTATGGAGTTAGAGTGGAGAAGTGAAAAAATCATGGGATTTATAGAGGTTTGAAGTGTATTGAAGAGTAGAAGAACAATGTGCTGAATTCAAATGGTTCGTTCTCTCTACTCAGATGTCCAAATGAAGTGATTCCAATTCGAGGAGTTAGATCTTGAAGTCTACTGCAAGTCCTCAAAATATGAGTGCAATCCGAGTTGGGAATCAAAAGTTATGACGTTTTTACGGAAGTATCGCAGAAGCTGAAGAAGACACCGTCTGACGCCCCGCGCCAGAAGCCACCGCGCCTCGCGGTGGAACTCGCCGCCCCGCGGTGGACTTGTTAACGCCTCGCGGCCAGCGAGATATTATTTCCTATTTTGCGTTTTCGGACTTCCTATTTTTATTATCTTATTTCCTTTAGTATTATTTCTAGGTTTAGCTTATTTTCCCTAGCCTATTTAAGATCTTTTCCAGGTCTTGAGTAGAGACACTTTTATTATCATCGTAGTTTTTCTCAATTAGGGTTTCATTCGCAAGTCAATGGAGCACTAATTTCCCTTTGTTCTACTAGACGTTTGAAGCAATACAGTTGATTCGTTTGTGAGATTTCTATTCCTTGTTCTTATTCTTATATGTGTTGGTTTAATTCTCTTGGTTATATTGAGTATTGATTTATTGTTATTCTTCATAGCCTGGCCAACTAGGTTGAGTAATATTTATCAATTGCTAGGATTGCATATAGTAGAATACGAGTGCATATCTAGTAGCATACATGATTAAACATATAGTGGAATACGAGTGTTTAATTGTGAGTGAGAATAATTTGCATGTTGAGTAGTAAGGTTTTCTTCTATTCGCATGTATCCTATATCCTTGCATGCATTGCTATTGCTTTATTAGTGGTAAGGTTTTCTTCCATTGATACTGTAGTAAGTACTATCAACAACTTTCTGAATTGGTAGTTAATAACGATCATGGTGGGAACAACCATAAGAATAGTAAAAGAACTTGGATTTATAAGATTTCAGTGATCGACTTATATCTCTGTATTGTGGATCTCGTTCTAGTGGAAGTACTTTCCCCAATCATATTCTCAAATCAACCAAAGCTGTTTACTTTACTGTGTTTGATAATCAAAACCCCCCTTGTTACTTTGCATGCTTATAAACACATAGATTGATTACTTTCTCCCTATGGGTTCGACCCTTGCTTGCTTGCTATACATCTATTTAGTAGGTTTGTTAGGACTTTTACTTTGATTAGGCTATTCAACGATATTTGCATTGCATATTTTAGCCACGTCAGTTACCCAGTCTTTCGTTTTGGATAGTTGTGTAGTAAGTTAAGTTGTGTGTGCAACGAGGTTGTGAACCTTTTGTTGTAGCTCTTCTTATATATGAACCTTTGGTTTATACCAAGTTAGTGTTTCGTTGCTTGGTATGGGGTGAGGTCTCGTGTTCGAGACTCACCAACAACCTCTTAGGAGATGACTGCCTATTAATTAGGTGGAGCTACCTAGGATGGGTTGAGATGTATGGACAACGGCTCATGGCAACAGTGGATGCTGGTAATGGCTGGGCCTGGGCTCAGAGCCACTAGTGAGCCGTCTGTGAACCATGTAATGGGCTGGTCCAAAATGGTGACCATTTAGTTGGAACCAAGCGTCTTTTGGAAATTCCGATTACCATTTAGGGTAAGAAGTTCGAAGCGGATTTGATCCGAATAACCATGGCTCCATACGATAATTTCTCGGTATGGACTGGCTGACGCGTCATGAGGCGGTGATCGATTTTAATTCAAGAACTGTGACAGTGTCATCTGGGGGCCAGTGTGTGTGCAAATTTAAGGATCGGAATGACGCTGATAACGACAGACTTATCAATGTGATGGCTTCGTTTAAGCTACTTCGACAAGGTTGTGTCGGGTATCTTTGCTACCTGGATCCGCCCATGAAATATGAACCATCAATTCTTGATATTCATGTGATTAGTGAGTTTTCGGATGTCCTTCCGGAAGAGATTCCTGGATTACCCCCGAAGCGTGACGTGAATTTTTTTTTCTATTGATCTTGAGTCGGGTACCGCGCCGATTTCTAAAGCACCGTACCAGATGGCTCCTGTTGAGATGCAAGAGTTGGAGAAGCAACTCGAGGATTTTCTTGACAAGGGTTACATAAGGCCGAGTGCATCGCCTTGGGGTGCTCCGGTTCTGTTTGTCAAGATGAAAGATGGATCGTTTCGACTTTGTTCCGACTAGCGAGAGTTGAATAAAGTCACGATCAAGAATAAATATTCGTTGTTGAGGATTGATGATCTGTTGGATCAACTACAGGGAGCCAAAGTCTTTTCCAAAATCGATCTGAGGTCTGGTTACCATCAGCTCAGGATTCGTGAGAAAGATATTCCGAGGACTGCATTTCAGACGAGATATGGTCACTACGAGTTCGTAGTCACCAATGCTCCAGTAATTTTCATGGATCTAATGCATCAATGTTTTCGCTAGTACTTGGATAAGTTCATGGTGGTCTTCATCGATGGGATTTTGATCTATTCCTCGAGCGTGGAAGCTCATGTGGAACATCTTTGGATTATTTTGTCAGTCCTTAGACAAAATCGGCCGTACGCGAAGTTGTCTAAGTGTGACTTTTGGAGCAAGGAAGTGGCTTTATTAAGCCATGTGATCAGTAAGGATAGGGTTATGATTAATCCCCAAAAGATCGAAGCGGTAGCTATTTGGAAGCGGCCTCAGGATGTGAATGAGATGCACAGTTTTCTTGGACTTGCTGGGTGCTACAGACGGTTCGTGGAAGGATTTTCTAAGATCGCTCTACCATGACCGGTCTGCTCCACAAGGTCCACAAGAAGTTTGTCTGGGATGACAAGTGCGAGGCCAGTTTTCAAAAAGTTGAAACAATGTCTGACCTCCGCACCAATGTTAGCGCTACCGGAAGGAAATGATGATTATGTGGTCTATAGTGATGCTTCGAAGAATAAGTTGTGATGTGTCTTGATGCAGAGAGGCAAGGTTATTGCATACGCATCTAGACAATTGATAACCTATGAAGCAAACTATCCGACACATGATCTAGAACTAGCAGCAATAGTGTTTGCATTGAAAACTGAGGTTACTTGGGAAATCTGGGAAACTGAGGCGGTTATGCTTAGACGCTTTCCCGAGTTGTTTTCGGCCTAGAATAATCAAGTTTCGGGGTCGAAACTTCTTTTAAGGGGGAGGTAATGTAATATCCCTCATTTTATAAGGGTATTTTGGAATTTTTCCAACTCCCGTATTACAAGTCGGATTAATTTCAGAGAAGTTCAGACATTCGGTAATATGTTTGATCTCTGTAATATTTTTTCTGAGTAATATAAAATACAATTGACGTATTTTCGGGGTTAAATAGTCATTCGTGTACGAATATATTTAACCCGGGGTTAAGAAGATTAACCCAAAGTCAAAACGGTAAAAGGGTGAAAAATGGCCTTCACCGCACCCCGCGGTCAAGTGGCCGCACCCGCGGCGAAGACCAAATTTGGAGGCGGTAACAGAGTCGGTCACCGCACCCCGCAGCCACGCCACCGCACCCCGCGGTGAGCCGCTGTCACTCGACAAGTTGCAGTGCAACTTGGCTAGCTGCAGAAGGTAGGCTTCGTGAGTCGTTGGGGCTACGCATATTGGTCGGGACACCTCATGGTAGTTGTCTCCAGCTCGTGAGCTCCTTGCTTGAGCTAAAAAAAGAGGAGAATCGTGGAGGAGAAGGCCCTAACATCAGCTGCAACTCCATCTTCCTCCTCAAAAAATCTCCATTAAAGCCCAAGCTTTTGAGCTTTGTTTGAGAGGTGATCGAACCCCTTTGAGCGTTTAGAAAGGTGTTCCTAAGTGGTATTCTAAAGCCTAAGAAGGTTAGAAGTGGAGCCACAATCGAATCGGAAGCCAACGAACCAAACCAAGTGAGTTTCGCCATTAAAGTTGTCGAAAGCTCTCGCCCCTGTCATCCCGCCGCACCCGCGGCATAGGCTCCACCGCACCCGCGGCGAGCTTACCCGGGTTGTGTGTTCTTGGGTGTTTGGCTTCGGGCGAGGCTTGGCTCCTTCGATTCTTTTAGTATTCTTTTAGATTCATATATGTGGATATTGAATCTAACTTAAGATTTCTTTTTGGGTCGATCCGAAGGAATCTATGGTCTCAGATCTGTCCCTATTTCGGACCCAGGAACTCGTCGTCTCTAAGCTTTGCTTAAGCTTCTGCGGATCTAAGGCAAGTGGCGGTTCACTCCTGCTCATCATTCCATATTTCAATTAATTATCAATTGTTTAGTTGTTAATTAATTTGGGATGATTTACTGTTTTCGTTGGGAACAGTTTTGATAACTGTTTGTGATTTTAAAAGATATTATAATGGGTTGTATATCTGCTAGAACAACACTATTATATATATAAATGATTAAAACATGATATTATACTAGGTTGTATATCTGCTAGAACAACGCTAGTATAAATATATATTTTTGATGCTGGCCATGATGGCTTTGATGTGGATTATTACTGTGTTGAACTGTTTAGTTAACACTAGTAGTTAGGAACGTTGGACTCATTGAGGTCCAATCGTTTCTTGATAATTATTGGTTGAGAGGGCATCAGAGACCCTGACACCAACTGGCGGATCATGATCGTCCTCTATCCGAGTATAGAGGTGGTGCACTTAGCTAGTGTCACAAACCTTGGGAAGGATTCCCTTCGATATATGTCCCTCATGACGAAACATATATCTAAAAGCTTATAACATGATGTGTGTTTTGGAATTAAATAAGATAAGTGCCGTTGTCACACATAATTAATATACCCTTGGGCGAGTAGTGCAGCTAGGAAAGCTCGTCTTGACTTTGATTAGAGTAAAGTTCTCTTTCCAATCTGGATTCGCTTTGAGCGGTGAGGTTGGTCGAGAACCGAAACATTAAGTTGTTTTAAACGCTTGTGTGAAAAGTTTATGTTTCCCAACATTTGTCATGCTTCCGATAAGACTCATTTCGTTGGAGTCTTCTTTTGTGTTTGATTGCTGTGAGACTCGGTCTTCAGAATCTTTTCTTGATCATGTCTTTTCATATATTCTAGTAGGAGTATGGTGGTTGACTATCGTCATCGGTTTTGATTCGAGAAGCGATGAGTCTAACCTAATACGACTACTTCGGACCACTCTGCTTTGTCCCCTTGCTTAGTCATTCATTAGACTAACCAACCGTAATTGTTCTCTGCATGGTTGGCTGGTGTCATCCGTTCGATTCGGCACATCAGATAAGTTGCCATCCTGTGAAGGCTAGAACGACTTTAGAGGCGAACGGTGTTTTGCCAAGTTTATTCAGGTTAAGATCCTTGGTGGGTGATCATAGCGATCAAGACCCCTTTTGTTGTTATTTCAAAGACTTTCGCTGTAATGATTCTGATTATGTATTTTGATGTATTTTGAATTGTTAAATTCCGAGATGTTGGTTTTAATGAAAGTTATGATAATTTTGTATCATAAATTGTATTTAAACGGTAAAGCCTGGGGTGGCTTCGGTGAGAAAAACCGAGGTCACTAGCGGTAATACCTTTTCAAATGGGTTAAGATTTGGGGGTGTTACACTTACCATGTCCACAGTCATCATATCGAGTTCCAATATGTAGTTTCTCATTGGGTTGGGTTTCACTGAAAGGTCCCATCTACGAGCGTATGGGACCGCATGATCAGAGTCTTAGTCTCTACTCTGTGCAGGTCTGAACATGATGAAATTATGGTATATCCACGCCTGAAAGGCAATTTTCGTAAGCAATCCATGTTATTGAATAATTACATTTACAACAATAAAATTTGGTATAAACAATAATTTTTATAATTAAAAACAATACCTGAATCAGAGTGTAGCACGTGGACATCAATCTCGCATCTTTTCGTGTGCACTCGCCCAAGCTGCGGTACACGTGGGCAAGAACGCCAGCACCCCATGCATAATCCTTGGTGCACGAGTGATCATCCACAAATCCCGTATAGTATAGTGGCAATTTGTGTTGGGACTTGTCCGAGAAGAGACAAGAGCCCAACAAGTACATCAAGTACCCAGACGCACACTTCTCGTCATTCAGCTCTCTGCAATGCTTCCTGAACGAATCAGCAGTTACAGTACCAAATGTCACATCCTTAGCAGGCAACTCAAAGAATCCATGTGCCTCCGCCACCATGGCCTTCTTCAAATCAGTCACACCCAACTGCTCTTGCCAACTCCATGGAGGTGCCGAGTCTTTTTCGTTGATGCTTAGCCCAAGGATCAACAATACGTCATGGTGAGTTATGGTCATCTCTCCCCATGGCATATGGAACGAGCTGGTCTCAGGTTGCCAGCGCTCAACGAACGCACCAATCAGCGTCTCGTGCACATGCTCATGTATCACATCCGGAATATGACACATGCCTGATCTAGATGCCAGTTCACCCCATGGCGTTTGGAACTGCAAACGCCGTGCACGTGTCTGTTTGCCTCGTTGCTGAAACCTCAACGGTGGCACAGGCTATAAATATTTGCATTTTTTAACTAGTGTAAGCAATCGATTTGACATATTTATAATAAAATGTGAAATTACAAGAATAAGGTTTTCCATGCAACTTACAATGCGCTGGTAAAGGGTGTACGCCACGTGATTGGCAAAACCCTTCAGAAGTTCGGGAATCTCCGGACCTCCATATACTCTAACCTGCAATTTAGGGTCATATCTCCCCTTTTTCTTCGTTCGGGGTGGTTTTGGCCGCGAAGAGCTGGCTTCCTGTGGCTCCTCGTCCGCATAATCAGGTTGACCTCTTGGAGCCCAGGCCTGACTATCCTCGTCCGACATTTTTTTTTACAAATGATAAGTAATTACATTTTTATCATACGCTCATATTTTCATATATTAAGGCTACTTACCATAGGATCAAGTGCGTTCGGGTTGAGCCCCGGGTTCTCCCATGGGTTGTACCCCATCTGATCATCTACGCCGCCTTGATAATATACGGGGCTGTGATGATGGATGTGAGGGCTCTGATGGAGGTGAGGGCTGTGATAGGACAACAAACTCTGATGGAGGTGAGGGCTTTGATGGGACGCCGAGCTCTGATGGAGGTGAGGGCTCTGATGGGACGCCAGGCTCTAATGACGGTAAGGGCTCTGCTGGGGCGGCATACTAAATGGAGGGCCATAATAGTTATTCTGATCCATCGTATCAGAATAACCATGGAGCGGGCTCACGTTGTACTCTGGGTACAACTGCGGGTCCGAGTCCGCACGACCACCCGCCATAAGAAACGATGACACAAACGGCAACACATGGGGGTCAACATTGCCCGCCTGCCCGTATCCTCCAGCATCCTGACTACCGCCCGTAACCCTATGGGTTACCTCCTCCTCAGTTCGAAACGAAACGTCCCGGATGAGGTTTCGTCTGGTTCTACGCTTCGTTCTCTCACCGGGCTCCATCTACAACAATAAATCATTTTATCTCAAAAAATACAATTCCGAGTATACTTAAAATACAAAATTCAATTCCTATACAATTGAATTCGGGTATCTCAAAATTGTAATTTCACACGTTATGTGTGTACTGTCACCACACGTTACATGTGAAATTACAATTCCCCTTTCGCCGGCGACATTCCGGCGCCATTCCAGATTCCGGTGAAGCTTTTTTTCATCAAAATTTTACCAAAATTCAACAAAACTAACACTTCTTAAACAAATCCAACAAAACTACCTCTTGCATTTCGTTATTTTCATACAAATCCAACAAAAACCCTAAACACCCTTTCATACAAATCTATCAAATTTCTACAATTTCATACAAAATAACTACTTCAAAATTAACCATCAAATGCAAATAACTACTTCAAAATTACACAAAAACAACAAATACAAGAACAAAAACACAAAAACAATATGGATCTACAATAACCATAAAAAAAACTTAAAAATTAAAATTAAAATTAACAAGATATGGGATGTTACTAACCTTTCAAGGATATGGATCTACGTAACGTGCGGATCTTGTTGATTCGTAACGAGAAGATTAGCTAGATGCGTAACGTGGGAAGGGAGACATTTGTAGATCCAAGCGGCGATTTAGGTTAGAGGAGGAAGAAGAAGAAAATGGGCCATTTAAAGCCGGAGAGACTCCCCACGTAACCTGGGGAGCCTCTCCTCACGTAACGTGGGGAGCCTCTCCTTACGTCACGTGGGAAGCCTATGTGCTGAAAGACAATTTTGGGTATGCGTTAAAAAGTATGGGCCTAATGATATATAAGGATATGGTGAAACTCTACACATTAGCTTAAATTCGTGCGTTATTAGGTGGGTTTCGATTTCATATTAAAAAAATATATCGATTAATTTCATCGCTTTTCGGTTAACTACGGTCCACCGAGATTAAAAATTGTATCAGACCGGGTTCGGTCTCAAGGTCGTTTCCTGGTGAGTTGGCTTTAAGGCTTGTTTGAACATGGGCTCTTGTTCCACTTGGGTTAGTCAACCTTAAAGGTTTATGAAGTGTCACTAGTTATACTTGAGGGGGTATAAGAGGTTGTGGTAGTATCCCACACTAACCAAATGGGTAGAGAAATAATGATGTGAAGTTCTATACATTAGCTTAAGCTTTTGTGTTAGAAGGTGGATTCTAATCTTATATTAAAAATAAAAATAAATATTAATTAACCTCATTGCTTCCTGATTAACTATGACCCATTGAAATTTAAGATGTAGAGATTTTTTCTTAGAAAAACGTTTTAGAGAATCTTATTCAGCTAAATGAATTGATTCTTGGTCTATCAAATGCCGGTGACACGCCACTGATGAGAACGGAGTATTTGGTTGTTCGATATTTTTTTTTTGTACATATGGTTCTTCAAACTTGGAACGAATGTAAAGAAATTAACGATATTTTTTTTAATCTTTTGAGTTGTTTTGTCGAATCGATTGCTCAAGATCTTTGGTCTCTACTCTCCCTCAGTCATTACGAACTCCCCATATCAATGTAATGAGATGTGTCTATTTATTTATCTCTTGACTCGAAATGGAAGGGAAAATCACTCGTTCTATCGCTCGTTTAGTTGACAACAAGTAGAGTACATAAGCCTCCAGTAGTACACGACAAGTACATAATGAGCCTTGTCTACGAAGAAAAGTGACCTCATCTTGCTTGGCGAGGCCGAGCTTTTTCTAGTTGTTCAACGGCCATGTTCTTCAAAACTCCGAATAGTATTGGATGTACAAATTTATTAAATAGTTATAGCAGATGTTTGGGTTATAATTAGATAATTAAATAACATATAAATTGAAGCTTTAAAAATAATTAAATTGTGTTTTGATATAATTTTTTTTAGCTATAACTAGTTACAAGCTACAATTTCATTTTACAATTTTTATTTTTGATTTTTCCCCCATTTTTAAGCAATAACATAAAACAACTCCAATAACTACTACCAAAATCCTTTATTTTTCTAGTTATCCGCTTAAACAAAGTCAGCGACTAATAATAGTTGATTTCTCTTTACCTAGCAAACACATATTTTTATTTCTCTAAAGTAGTAACTAGTTTTTTTTGTATGGAAAAAGTAGTAACTAGTTGAATAACTAATTAAAATAAGAAAAAGGCTCATGTGAGAATAGACACTTATGTGAGAACGTAAGAATGTCAGATGTGTATGGATTCATGACAGTGTGTGCATGACTTTGGTAGGTGGAACCTTATGCACACTTTAAGATGTGCATGTATTTTTATCTGTTTGTGCATAAATTTATGACTATATGGTAACTATGTGTAAGAGAAAACTCATGTACATATAGACAAAAAATCATGCACATCACAATATGTGCATGTATGTGTATATATTTTTTACTATGTGTAAGTTAAAACTCATGCACATACAACAAAACTTCATCCACACCTCAAGATGTCCATGTATTTTAGCATGTATGTACTTATATTTTTTACTATATGTGTGACTATGTGTAAGTGAAAACTCATACACATATAGAAAAAATTTCATGCACATCTTGTGATGTGCAAGGATTTTTACATGTATGTGCGTATTCTCATGCTCTTAGATAAGCGTCATTTCTCACCAAATCCGCATCCTTAAAGTAAACATCTAAATATAATCTATACTTGCTACTAACAAGTCTAAACTCAACTAACCCATTCCGACGGGATGTCCAATGTTATCATAAAAGTAAGTAAACTTATATTGATTATCGCTTTTTCTAGTGTGTGTCCATGGGCACATGCTAACAAGTTAAAATACGAAATGATCTTCAAAATATTTTCTAAAAGAAGATGGGTAAACCCTTAGAAAAAAATATTAAACTAATGGCTAAAATTATTATTGATAAAAAAGGGCTTCACAAAGTGTGTCCATGGACACACATTAGAAAAAACTATTGACTATATCAAGCCTCTTTATTCATTGTCCATGTACAAAGTGTTATTTTGTAGTAAATAAATATGATTTCATAGGCGATACAACAATACCTGGCTTGACTAAACGGAAAATCAACAACAATAGAGAGGAGGCTAGTATTTTATATCACTTGGTTGTCTCGGTGGGGGCGGTGGTGAGTCCGATGTGCGCGTTGATGGCCCCGATGGCCTAATGGGCCCCTTTGGCAACGATGAAAAGACACCCGAATAGTATTCTATATCACTTGGTTGTCTCGGTGGGGGCGGCGGTGAGTCAGGATGTGCGCGTTGATGGCCCCGATGGCCTAATGGGCCCCTTTGGCAATGATGAAAATACACCTGAATAGTATTCTATATCACTTGGTTGTCTCGGTGGGGGCGGCGGTGAGTCTGTGTGCGCGTTGATGGCCCCGATGGCCTAATGGGCCCCTTTGGCAACGATGAAAAGACATCTGAATAGTATTCTATATCACTTGGTTGTCTCGGTGGGGGCGGCGGTGAGTCCGATGTACGCGTTGATGGCCCCGATGGCCTAATGGGTCCCTTTGGCAACGATGAAAAGACATCCGAATAGTATTCTATATCACTTGGTTGTCTTGGTGGGGGTGGCGGTGAGTCTGATGTGTGCGTTGATGGCCCCGATGGCCTAATGGGCCCCTTTGGCAATGATGAAAAGACATCCGAATAGTATTCTATATCACTTGGCTGTCTTGGTGGGGGCGGCGGTGAGTCTGATGTGCACGTTGATGGCCTAATGGGCCCCTTTGGCAATGATGAAAAGACATCCGAATAGTATTCTATATCACTTGGTTGTCTCGGTGGGGGCGACGGTGAGTCCGATATGCGCGTTGATGGCCTCGATGGCCTAATGGGCCCCTTTGGCAACGATGAAAAGACATCCGAATAGTATTCTATATCACTTGGTTGTCTCGGTGGTGGCGGCGGTGAGTCCGATGTACGCGTTGATGGCCCCGATGGCCTAATGGGCCCCTTTGGCAACGATGAAAACACATCCGGATAGTATTCTATATCACTTGGTTGTCTCGGTGGTGGCGGCGGTGAGTCCGATGTGCGCGTTGATGGCCCCGATGGCCTAATGGGCCCCTTTGGCAACGATGAAAAGACATCCGAATAGTATTCTATATCACTTGGTTGTCTCGGTGGTGGCGGCGGTGAGTCCGATGTGCGCGTTGATGGCCTAATGGGCCCCTTTGGCAATGACGAAAAGACGGGCGGATGAAATGGCACTGCAACTTTAGATTCTTGAAGTTCTAAGTCGAGTATGTCGACGCTTAGCTTAGCCTCAGTTGCAATGAAGAACAAAGCAAGGAGAAAAACTAGCATAACATACATTGCTTTGGAGGGCGACATGATTGGATCTTCAAACACTGAATGTAGTTTCAGATGCAAGATTGTGTTGTTTTTTGGCAGTCATAGATTAAGTTATATATAGAGGTTAGGATACCCGCATTTTCTTGCTTTTTAAAGAAAGTACATCTCTCTAAAGTATAGTGCGTTTATTCCCTTAATTATACAAATATTGTGTAGTTTAATGTGATATATTTGATAGTATCCATAAAGTTAGTATGAATGCATCTAGTACTATATATTATGATAACCTAGGCCATTTATCATCACAATTTCCAAGTAGAGAAGATATATACCTAATAAAAATGATTCAAAAAAAAATCATGATGTGCATGAATCAATATTCTCCTATTTGGTTGATATCATTGGGGGGTAATCTATAGGGTTGTTCATCGGGCCAAAACCGAACCGAACAAAACTGAATCGAACAAAATTGAACTGAACCGAGACCGAATTTCAGAATTTTGTGGACTGAAAACGGAACGGAACCGAACCGAACATACTTAGTTCGGTTCGGGTTTGGTTTGGTTTTATTCGGTTTGGTTCGGTTTTGGCCCGAAATAACCAAATATTTTGAAATTATGTTAATTTAGGTTATTGAAGTAGGTTTTAGTGCACAAAACCGAATTAGACCGAACCGAACTTGGACCGAACTGGACTGAACTTGGACCGAACTAGACCGAACTGGAATCGGTCAAAACCGATTCCAGTTCGGTCTAGTAGGTTTTTAATTATTTTTAAAAATAATCGGTTTTGACCGAACCGAACCCGAATCGAAAACCGAATATTATTTTTATAAGAACCGAAAACCGAGCCGAATATAATCGGTTCGGTTTGGTCGGTTCGGTTCGTTCCAAAAAACCGAAAATCAAACCCGATAAACACCCCTAGTAATCTACATATATATTATGATAACCTAGACCATTTATCATCCCAATTTCCAAGTAGAGAAGATGTATACCTCATAGAAATGATTCACAAAAAAGTGATGATCTACAAGGAGCAATATTTTCCTATTTGGTTGATATCATTGTGGTGTAATTAATCAATCAATATCAATATCAATCAATCAATATACTAATACTAAAGCCCTTCTTATCTCTCCTATGTGTCACCCTTTTAGTTATACCAAGTCACCAAATTTTATTGTCCATTTACCTCTTCACCCTTCTAATTTTTTACAAATTATATATTTATCTACACAAATTTCCTTAATTATCAAACAAGATATCATCCATATAATATAATATTTGACTATATATATTACAAAGTAAATAAGCCATAATATTACTTACCAAAATTAAATAAAGTTGGATAATCTTTTCTCTATATACTATATCCATAATCCATTTAATAAAATTGGACAATTTGCAAGACCTTAATTAATATTTGAAAAAAATACTAATATGTATACTAATATTACCAAAGTTAAATAAAGTTTGATATTCTTTCATCTATGGTAGCATGTTTGCAAGACCCTTAATTATCTCGATGCTATATGGTAGTATGTTTGCAATACCCATAATTAGTATTAGATAAAATATAATAAACCGGATTGGGTTTTGTATTAAAAAAATACTAGGGTGCTAATTCTATGAATTATATTAATTAGGTAATGATGTGTATACAGTAAAAAATATATATAAATTATAAATATTTAATATTTTTATATGACTATATTACCTAGAGTATTTGTACCTTTTTTTAATTGAATGAATTATATGAAATTTCTAATTTACATTCATTTTTCTTGATATAAATTCGCATCTTTATCTTCAATTCTTATCATACAATACATCTTATCAATTCTTATCATACAATATACTTACTAAAGTTATTCTTCTTTAGCCTACGTGTCGACCTGTGGACTATGCCATATTGGCGAATCTAAATGTCGATTTACTCCTTTGTCATTCTTTTTTCCATAATTTACAATACTTCTACAACTCTACTATATCAATTTCTATAATTTATAAGTATAGCTTACCATATATATGATAAAGACTCTATTTAATAGGATATGGTAAATAAAATAGTTTAATAAAAAAATCTTGATATGCTAAATTAAATAGTGTAACATTATCACTTTTCCAAATTAATGTTCAGCTAAGATCCATAATTATTGTAACACCCCGGGCCAGAGGTGCTACAGTGCCATAGTCCCTGAAGGACTATAAGGCGGGTGAAATAAAAATTTGCGAAACATAACCCATATATATCAAAAGCAGCACAGCGGAAAACCTGTACAACCTGTAAAACCTGCCAGAGTTTGAAACCACAATCAAACTTAACCTACAGAAAATACAACACTTTACAAACCAAAAACCAATACAACAAGTTCGACCCATACAAGGTCCAAAACCAAAACGACACGCACAACCAAGTCAAAGTCCAAACCAAAAGAGTAAAGCCTTCGACTCCAAACCGACGGTGATCAGGATCCTCCTTGCTGGCGCTAAATCTGCAAAGCCTGATTGACTGGGGGACCCGATACCCCAGCCAACCGCGGCACGTAAACCGCAGTTGGTCAGTCTTTTGAAAGACTATGACAAGACTAGCCGAGCCAAAACAGTTTCAAAACCATAGAGTTATCACGACAATCAAACAATACCAAACAACAACAGATCATACAATATATACATACAATATATACCATATCAACCGACCAATCAACATAAAATACACGCCTAAACACAAACACACTCTATCACATAATCATCCAATACTCAATCTTATCCAATTCTACATGATACTAATCTCTTCCATCCAACCTCAACTCATCACAAGCATAAATGAAAAGAACGATCCAATCCAACTTCCTCTCCATTACTAATACCTCAAACAACAATTCTATGCACATACACATCTTACGACTGACTTACAACCACAACTAATCAATTAGACTGAACTCACTACTGCACTACACAACAAATTCAATTAACCTTCACAATCCACCAGTTACCAACAACAACCATACCAACAGAATTTACCACCCTGACCAGTTACAACCAACAACTATAACACACGAAACTCACAATCACAACCACTATTCAACACACAACCAATATACACACACTCACACACACTCAATCCAACACCCACACACGATCCAACACACACACATACACATTCAAGCCAACACACACACACGATCCAACACACACACACGATCCAACACACACACACACGTGTCAACATACACTAATCACCTTTAGTCATATTTGACTACCACGTCAACATTTAATCAGATACGCTACAAGACAATTCATATCACACGCACATACCCATTTCATCATCATAACATTCAATCAATACAACAATAATCAATATATATTAGTCATCACCATATCCGACCAAGCAACCAAGAAAGATAACTCAACTCATATTCAACCAATCACAAACAATTAAAATATACATATATATCACTTCAAACAACCACTTAATCAGGTACGCAAGCAACCCTTTCACACAATTACCACTTCACAACATCTCCGTCTCCACCCCCACATCACCAAGGTGAGACAATTCACAACATCCCCGTCTCCACCCCCACATCACCAAGGTGAGACAATTCACAACATCCCCGTCTCCACCCCCACATCACCAAGGTGAGACAATTCACAACATCCCCGTCTCCACCCCCACATCACCAAGGTGAGACAATTCACAACATCCCCGTCTCCACCCCCATATCACCAAGGTGAGACAATTCACAACATCCCCGTCTCTACCCCCACATCACCAAGGTGAGATAATTCACAACATCCCCGTCTCCACCCCCACATCACCAAGGTGAGACAATCAACACACACTTTCCGGATGAGACTTTCACCATCCAACAACATTCCACCACTACCCGACACCAATTCAAACACTTCATACGACAACCAATCAAATATCACATAATCACATACACACACACAATCCAACACACACACACATTCAATCCAACACACACACACACACACACACACACACACACACACACACACACACACACACACACACACACACACACACACACACACACACACACACACACACACACACACACACACACACACACACATTCAATCCAACACACGCACACACACGATCCAACACACACACACGCACACACACATTCAATCCAACACACACACGATCCAACACACACACACACATTCAATCCAACACACACACACGATCTAACACACACACGCACACATTCAACACACACACCCATTCAATCCAACATACACACACACATTCAACACACACACCCATTTAATCCAACAACACTATTTACAACAATCAATCATATTTAGTCACAATTGACTACCGCGTCCACATTTAATCAATCACGATACCAGACAATTACTATCACGCACACTTATCCATTTTCAACCAAGCAACGGTAAACTTAATTATGAAATAAATTAAGCATAAATCAATTTATAAAAAATATATAAGTTAGCAAGGATCCTCTTGCCTCAAGTCGAACCACAACGACCCCAGAGGTCTCCAAACCACTCGAACGAACCTGCGAAATCAATCCGAGCAAAACCCTGGCGTTAATTAACTCATACCAATCCACAACCAATAAAACCCCCAAATTCAAACCCTAAATCAAACCCTTAATTAATTAACCAAATCACATCCAAAATCAATCCAAATCTCAAATCAAAGTGCTGCACAAATAAATAACCGAATTCAGTCCACAACAATCATATATATATGATGTCCAAATTCCTGAGTTCGTCCAATCTGTCAACCCAAAAGTTCAGCATCAAATTAGCCTTACAAATCCAGATCAAGGTAAACCCCCAAATTTTACCTATCATCAACTCTAATTAATTAGGCCAAATTATACCCCAAATCAATCCAAATTAATCCAACATCAAAATTAACTCTTCAACACCTTGCTGCACACAAAGGACCGAATTCAAAATCAACTTGCTGCACAATTTCATATTCGAACTCAGCACAAATTCTGGCCACCAAAACTTCAGCAACATATACGTATATGTTCAGCAGAAATTCAGCAAACAATTCTTACCTCGTCGGCCACGAGTACGCAGCCACCGGGGAGCTTCTCGACGCCGGGACGACGGCGGCAACCGGCACAACAACAACAACCACCAACAACTGCTCCAGAACAACAACAACACCAGCAAAACGCAGCCAACAACACCAGCAACACCGGCTCCGACAACAGCGAACAGTGGCGGCAAAACAGGGGAGGAAGAGGCGATAGCGGTCCGGGTCGAGCTCGCCGGAGGAGCAACGACGGCTGGGTAGAGGAAGCTCACCGAGAGGTCACAGAGAGATGACGAGAGGAAGATAAGAGAGACATGGGACCACCCTTGAATCAAGAAGACCGAAGGGGTATTTATGCCCAATTTCTGATTTTGATTTTCAACCCAAAATCTGCTTTTTATCTCCCAAATTCTTTTTTTTTTTAATAAAATCCCCAAAATCTTATTTATCATTTTGCCATTATCAACTTATTTGGGGTATTTCAATTATATATAACCAAACCCGTGCAAGGCACGGATACATATGCTAGTATATATCCTATGTGTCTAAGTAGAATGTAAGAGAGAGAAAATAAGAGAATACTCAGTTCGTTTCACAATATTTAGACTTTTTGCTCATTTCACATTTTTTTAAGACAAGGTAGAAATAGAAAAAAAAATGTGTTTTCAATGAATAATAAATGAAGCATGTGAGCGGTTGGAGTTAAAAGCAAATGGTTTAAAAAACTAGACCTAACTATTTTTAGAAAATTTGAGTATCAATTACATATAACGGTTTGTCTAATATATGTCCTAAGTACATAGGTTAAGAATTCTTATTAAGGAAAATAAACCCTAAATAGAAAAAGGTGAACCCATTTAAAAAAAATAAAAAATTCTAAAAACATAACATATAATCAAAACTTTCTATATAAGAGATCTTAACCTATGCCCTAGAAAAATCATACATATAAAAACCAAATATTATAAATCAAGAATCATAGCTAAAAAGACCAAATATTGTGAAACGGAGGTAGTATATCAAATGTAACGATTTTCTTATAATTATCCTTAAAGTGATTACCAATAATTAGTATTAATGCATCTAGTACCATGAATTATGATAAAAAATCGTTAAGTTATTAATATTATTATCATAATTTCTAAGTAGAGAAGATATTTATAATAGGGCGTTGATCTGGTAGGAACTATTCTTATAATGAAAACTTGTGGACAAATCTGGACTGTCCAAACTAAGGCATTCCAACGGAGCGGAAATCGTGCTTCCAAGATTAAAAATAAATTGACACGGACGCGTGTAACTCAAAAATTCATCCTTTTGTTATGAATAAAGCATCAAATCTTCCCGTAAAAATCTTCCAAAAATATCACACAAATTCTCCTTGCGGAGGCTCTGCAAAACAAAATTGCCTCCAAAAATCAAAAACTAAATCTTGAGAATGTTGTGCACAAAGAATTCAATCACAAAAACACACAAGCATGGATTCTGTGAGAAAACGCAATAACAAAAATATGAGTTCAAGTACGTTTTTTTTATTAGAATCAGAAAAATTGTAGTATCCTTGAATGCAAACTGAATAAAAATATGAATTATGAATTAGATGAATGGAAAATAACAACAGACATCGATAAACAAAATAAAGTATGTTTGAGATATTTCTTGTGCACTTCATTACTCTAAATAGTGAACCAAAAATGGAGGTTTTGTGCATGAGATATTATATTTTTTTTGTGCATCATATAAAACATGTTTGTGCATCAAGTTAAGAGTATTTGTGCATCAGAAGCACTTTAATTTGTGTATTGTTGTCTTATTTAATATTTGTACATCAAGTTATGAAGCTTTGTACATCAAAGTATAATAATTTGTGGACCATTGTACGTTGATAATGTGCATCTTTTTTTTAGAGGTGTATTTGTGTATTACTTTGTCGAATTCTTGTGCACTTCCTATGAGAATGTGTGGATCATATAAAACATGTTTGTGCCTCAAATCAAGAGAATTTATGCATCAGAATCACTTTAATTTGTGCATTGTTGTCTCATTTACTTTTTGTGCATCAAGTGTGAATATTTGTGCACCACTATACATTAATTATGTGCACCTTGCATTTTCTTTATTAGAAGATTTGTAGCTACTAGTGAAGTCGTTGACAACTCAACAATTGTTATATCCGCTGAAAGTTCAAAATACTACATTCCTGTTTATGACAAAGAATTAAAGCTTTTATAGGACAAATCTTCTCGAGTGTTGAAATTATGTTTGAGTTCTATAGAAAATATGCAACTATATGAGGATTTGATGTGTGTCAGAGTACAAGCAAAATGCACAGAGATGTTTCAACAATATGAAAATATATTGTTTGTAGAAGAGAAGGGTTCAAGAACGTGTCACATAATTTACATGATAGTGGGAGTGTGAGTTCACAAGTCACTCCTAGTGTTCAAGAACGTGTCACATAATCTATACTTGCTATTAATAGGTCTAAACTAAACTAACCCATTCCGACGGGATGTCCAATGTTATCATAAAAGTAAGTAAACTTATATTGATTATCGTTTTTTCTAGTGTGTGTCCATGGACACATGCTAACAAGCTAAAATACGAAATTATCTTCAAAATATTTTCTACAAGAAGATGGGTAAACCCTTAGAAAAAAAAAATTAAACTAATGACTAAAAAGATTATTGATAAAAAAGGGCTTCTCAAAGTGTATCCATGGACACACACTAGAAAAAACTATTGACTATATCAAGCCTCTTTATTCATTGTCCAGGTACAAAGTGTTATTTTGTAGTAAATAAATATGATTTCATAGGCGATACAGCAATACCTGGACTTGACTAAACGGAAAATCAACAACAATAGAGAGGAGGCTAGTATTTTATATCACTTGGTTGTCTCGGTGGGGGCGGCGGTGAGTCCGATGTGCGCGTTGATGGCCCCGATGGCCTAATGGCCCCCTTTGGCAACGATGAAAAGACACTCGAATAGTATTCTATATCACTTGGTTGTCTCGGTGGGGGCGGCGGTGAGTCCGATGTGCGCGTTGATGGCCTCGATGGCCTAATGGGCCCCTTTGGCAATGATGAAAATACACCCGAATAGTATTCTATATCACTTGGTTGTCTCGGTGGGGGCGGCGATGAGTCTGATGTGCGCGTTGATGGCCCCGATGGCCTAATGGGCCCCTTTGGCAACGATGAAAAGACATCCGAATAGTATTCTATATCACTTGGTTGTCTCGGTAGGGGCGGCGGTGAGTCCGATGTGCGCGTTGATGGCCCCGATGGCCTAATGGGTCCCTTTGGCAACAATGAAAAGACATCCGAATGGTATTCTATATCACTTGGTTGTCTTGGTAGGGGCGGCGGTGAGTCTGATGTGTGCGTTGATGGCCCCGATGGCCTAATGGGCCCCTTTGGCAACAATGAAAATACATCCGGATAGTATTCTATATCACTTGGCCGTCTCGGTGGGGGCGGCGGTGAGTCTGATGTGCGAGTTGATGGCCCCGATGGCCTAATGGGCCCCTTTGGCAACGATGAAAAGACATCCAAATAGTATTCTATATCACTTGGTTGTCTCGGTGGGGGCGGTGGTGAGTTCGATGTGCGCGTTGATGGCCTCGATGGCCTAATGGGCCCCTTTGGCAACGATGAAAAGACATCCGAATAGTATTCTATATCACTTGGTTGTCTCGGTGGTGGAGGCGGTGAGTCCGATGTGCGCGTTGATGGCCCCGATGGCCTAATGGGCCCCTTTGGCAATGATGAAAAGACATCCGGATAGTATTCTATATCACTTGGTTGTCTCGGTGGTGGCGGCGGTGAGTCCGATGTGCGCGTTGATGGCCCCGATGGCCTAATGGGCCCCTTTGGCAATGATGAAAAGACATCCGAATAGTATTCTATATCACTTGGTTGTCTCGGTGGTGGCTGCAATGAGTCCGATGTGCGCGTTGATGGCCTAATGGGCCCCTTTGGCAATGATGAAAAGACGGGCGGATGAAATGGCACTGTAACTTTAGATTCTTGAAGTTCTAAGTCGAGTATGTCGATGCTTCGCTTAGCCTCAGCTGCAATGAAGAACAAAGCAAGGAGAAAAACTAGCATAACATACATTGCTTTGGAGGGCGACATGATTGGATCTTCAAACACTGAATGTAGTTTCAGATGCAAGATTGTGTTGTTTTTTGGCAGTCATGGATTAAGTTATATATAGAGGTTAGGATACTTGCATTTTCTTGCTTTTTAAAGAAAGTACAGCTCCCTAAAGTATAGTGCATTTATTCCCTTAATTATATAAATATTGTGTAGTTTAATGTGATATATTTGATAGTGTCCATAAAGTTAGTATGAATGCATCTAGTACTATATATTATAATAACCTAGGCCATTTATCATCACAATTTCCAAGTAGAGAAGATATATACCTAATAAAAATGATTCAAAAAAAATCATGATCTACATGAATCAATATTCTCCTATTTGGTTGATATCATTGGGGGGTAATCTATAGGGTTGTTCATCGGGCCAAAACCGAACCGAATCGAACAAAACTGAATCGAACAAAATTGAACCGAACCGAGACCGAATTTCAGAATTTTGTGGACTGAAAACCGAACCGAACATACTTAGTTCGGTTCGGGTTTGGTTCAGTTTTATTCGGTTTGGTTCGGTTTTGGCCCGAAATAACCGAATATTTTGAAATTATGTTAATTTAGGTTATTGAAGTAGGTTTTAGTGTACAAAACCGAATTAGACCGAACCGAACTTAGACCGAACTGGACTGAACTTGGACCGAACTAGACCAAACCAGACCGAATTGGACCGAACGAATAAGGTTGGACTAATTTATCTAGAAATCTAGGTTTTTAAAATTATTTTTAAAAATAATCGGTTTTGACCGAACCGAACACGAATCGAAAACCGAATATTATTTTTATAAGAATCGAAAACCGAACCGAATATAATCGGTTTGGTTTGGTCGGTTCGGTTCGGTCCAAAAAACGAAAATCGAACCCGATAAACACCCCTAGTAATCTACATATATATTATGATAACCTAGACCATTTATCATCACAATTTCCAAGTAGAGAAGATGTATACCTCATAGAAATGATTCACAAAAAAGTGATGATCTATAAGGAGCAATATTTTCCTAGTTGGTTGATATCATTGGGGAGTAATAAATCAATCAATATCAATCATCAATCAATCAATATACTAATACTAAAGCCCTTCTTATCTCTCCTATGTATCACCCTTTTAGCTATGTCAATGTCACCAAATTTTATTGTCCATTTACCTCTTTGCCCTTCTATTTTTTTACAAATTATATATTTATCTACACAAATTTCCTTAATTATCAAACAAGATATCATCCATATAATATAATATTTGACTATATATATATATTACAAAGTAAATAAGCCATAATATTACTTACCAAAATTAAATTGAAATACCCCAATAGATATATGTATATATATGAAATGGTGGATTATTGTTTTGACTATATAAGTCAACAAAATCAGATTTTTGGGGAAGAAAAATCAAGAAAAGGGGCAGAAGAGACCAAACCCTTACCTTCTTCTTCCGGTGTGCACCGCGAGAGAGAGAGAGAGAGAGCTGTTGCTGTGCCATTCCCGCCGGTGAGCTCGACCAGCTGTGGCCACCACCTCCTTTCCCTGAGGCGAGCTGCGAACCTCTGCTGTGCGAGCTGTGAACCGCCGCTATGCTAGCTGCAAACCAGTTGCAGGAGCCAGACCGCAAGCCGCTGCTGCTGTGCGAAGTCGCTGCTAGTGTCGCCGGAGCTGCTGACCACGAGGTAAGCTTGGAAAGTTCCTCCCGATTTGAGTGTTTGGAGCTACGGATTTCTGCTGAACATTTGGGACATATTTCACATATTTATGGGTATTGTTCAGATGTTAATTTTGTAGGAATTTGTTGATTTGTGCAGTCCAGCGAGATCGAGTTTTGGGTTAATTGTGTGGGGGTTTGCTGATTTGGAATTTGAAGGTATGAATTTTAGGGTTTGAATTTGGGGGTTTGTTCGTAGTGGATTTGTATGAGTTAATTAATGCCAGGGATTTGCTCGGATTGATTTCGCAGGTTCGTTCGAGTTGGTTGGAGGTTTCTGAGGTCGTGGTTGTCGAGTTTGAGGCAAGATAAATCTTGCTAACCCTTCGTATATTTTATAAAATTACTTTTGTCCCTATATTGATTCAGTAATTGATTTAGCCTTGTCTGAGTAAATTAATTTGGATTATTAGTTGTGAAATTTCTTGGTTGAATATGTGTGTTTGTCGACACCTGTGTGTGTTGGCGGTTGTGTGTTGGATTGTGTGCATAATTATTGGTCGTGCATCGGATACCAGTTGTGTGTTTTGTTATTGGTCTTGTGCTGGGTATTGATTGTTTGCTTGATTGTTGGCAGATATTGGTTATGTGCTGGATTATTGGATGTAGAATTACGTGGTTGAATATATGTGTGTGTGTGTGTGTGAATGTGTGGGTATGTTAGTAATTGTCTCGTGTTGTGTTTGATTGAATGTGATGTGGTAGTTGGTCATAACTAAATGTGGATTGATTGTTGTGGATTGATTGGATTATTGAATTTAAAGTTGCTTGGTTGATTATATATATATGTGTGAAAATGTGTTAATCGTTGTCGTTTGTGCTATTTGATTGAGTGTCAGTGTGGTGGTTGGATTGTCGTTGATTGGGGGTCGAAGGGTCAGGTGATGATCGTCTCACCAAACCTCGTAGGGAATCGCCTACGTTGTTAAGGGCCAAATATGTTGAATCAGAGTTGGAGGGTCAGGTGATGATCGTCTCACCAAACCTCGTAGGGAGTAGCCTATGTTGTTATGGACCAGGGGTTGGATGGTAAGAGACCGTCCCTATCCGGATAGTTGGTTTTAGGTGATGAGTGTCTCACCGGTGGTGGGTTGGAATTGTCTCACCCGGTGATGTGGTGGTGAGATGGAGGAGGGAGATATTATGTGTTAAATGTTGATTACGTACTTGATTAAGTGGTTTTGTGTTGGATGTTGGTGAATATTGACTGTGTGTTTGGTTATTGGTTTTATGTTGGATATTGATTGCTGGCTAGTTTGACTTGTTGTTAAATATTAGCTATTGTAGCAAATGGTGATGTGGATTTATGCTGGTGGGTGTGCAGGTTGGTTTCCCATCTTGAGGGTGTGGGCCAACATGGGTTGAGTTTGAATGTATGAGTTACAGTCTATGTTAACGAACAGGCGGCACCAGAAGGGTGGCTGGCCTAGATCGTTGTTTTGTTATGTTGGTATTATGTGATGATTGTCTCGTTGATGCTTATGTGTTTGTTAATGTGAAGGTTAATTGGATGTGTTAGTGCAGTAGGGAGTTCAGTATAATTGATTAGTTTTGGTTGTAAGTCAGTAGTAAGATATATGCATATGTTTCATAGGGTTGATGATTGAGGTATTAGTATTGGAGAGAAAGTTGGATTGGATCGTTTATTCGTTTATGCTTGTGATGATGTTGAGGTTGGACTGAAGAGGTTAGTATAGTGTAGAGTTGGATAAGATGGGTAATTGATTGGTTATGTGGTAGTGGGTGTGTGTTTTGACGTGTGATTGGTCTTGGTTGGTTGATATGATTATGATAATAGTTATGATATTATATATATATATATGTATATATTGTGTGTGTATTGTCATTTGAGATGAGTTGATTGTTGATAATTATATGTGTTTTGAAACTGTTTTGGCTTGAGGAGTTTTGCCAGTCTTTCGTAAGACTGACCAACTTCGGTTTACGTGCCACAGTTGGCTGGGGTATCGGATCCCCAGTCAATCAGGCTTGCAGGTTTGCAGCAACAAGCGGGTTCTGGATCACAGATGTGTCTTCACAGTGAAAGATTTAGAATTGCATCAGATTTGAAAATGTTGTATTCGCTTCCGTTGTTTTGGATTTAAATTGATGCATTAAACTGGATGACAGGTTTAAATGTTGTTTTAAATCTTGAGCAGAGATTTTAATATTGATGATTTTATGTATTGGAAGAGTTTTGGATTTCTTTTCTTTTAAAATCGCCTTATAGTCCTTCGGGACTATGGCACTGTAGCACCTCTGGCCCGGGGTGTTACAGGAATAAAGTTGGATAATCTTTTCTCTATATACTATATCCATAATCCATTTAATAAAATTGGACAATTTGCAAGACCTTAATTAATATTTGAAAAAAAATACTAATATGTATACTAATATTACCAAAGTTAAATAAAGTTTGATATTCTTTCATCTATGGTAGCATGTTTGCAAGACCCTTAATTATCTCGATGCTATATGGTAGTATGTTTGCAATACCCTTAATTAGTATTAGATAAAATATAATAAATCGGATTGGGTTTTGCATTACAAAAATACTAGGGTGCTAATTCTATGAATTATATTAATTAGGTAATGATGTGTATACAGTAAAAATATATATAAATTATAATTATTTAATATTTTTATATGACTATATTACCTAGAGTATTTTTACCTTTTTTGATTGAATGAATTATATGAAATTTCTAATTTACATTCATTTTTCTTAATATAAATTCGCATGTTTACCTTCAATTATTATCATACAATATACCTTATCAATATTTTTAGTCAAGAATTCAAGAATCTATCTATGTATATATATATATACTTACTAAAGCCCTTCTTCTTTAGCCTACGTGTCGACCTGTGGACTATGTCACGTAGGCGAATCTAAATGTCGATTTACTCATTTGTCATTCTTTTTTTCCACAATTTACAATACTTCTACAACTCTACTATATCAATTTCTATAATTTATAAGTATAGCTTACCATATATATGATAAAGACTCTATTTAATAGGATATGGTAAATAAAATAGTTTAATAAAAAAAATCTTGATATGCTAAATTAAATAGTGTAACATTATCACTTTTCCAAATTAATGTTCAACTAAGATCCATAATTATATATAACCAAACCCGTGCAAGGCACAGATACATATGCTAGTATATATCCTATGTGTCTAAGTAGAATGTAAGAGAGAGAAAATAAGAGAATACTGAGTTCGTTTCGCAATATTTAGACTTTTTGCTCATTTCACATTTTTTTAAGACAAAGGTAGAAATAGAAAGAAAACGTGTTTTCAATGAATAATAAATGAAGCATGTGAGCGGTTGGAGTTAAAAGCAAATGCTTTAAAAAACTAGACCTAACTATTTTTAGAAAATTTGAGTATCAATTACATATAACGGTTTGTCTACTATATGTCCTAAGGATATAGGTTAAGAATTCCTATTAAGGAAAATAAACCCTAAATAGAAAAAGGTGAACCCATTTAAAAAAAAATAGAAAATTCTAAAAACTTAACATATAATCAAAACTTTCTATATAAGAGATCTTAACCTATGCCCTAGAAAAATCATACATATAAAAACCAAATATTATAAATCAAGAATCATAGCTAAAAAGACCAAATATTGTGAAACGGAGGTAGTATATCAAATGTAACAATTTTCTTATAATTATCCTTAAAGTGATTACCAATAATTAGTATTAATGCATCTAGTACCATGAATTATGATAAAAAATCGTTAAGTTATTAATATTATCATCATAATTTCTAAGTAGAGAAGATATTTATAATAGGGCGTTGATCTGGTAGGAACTGTTCTTATAATGAAAACTTGTGGACAAATCTGGACTGTCCAAACTAAGGCATTCCAACGGAGCGGAAATCGTGCTTCCAAGATTAAAATCAAATTGACACGGATGCGTGTAACTCAAACATTCATCCTTTTGTTATGAATAAAGCATCAAATCTTCCCGTAAAAATCTTCCAAAAATATCACACAAATTCTCCTTGCGGAGGCTTTGCACAACAAAATTGCCTCCAAAAATAAAAAAAACTAAATCTTGAGAATGTTGTGCACAAAGAATTCAATCACAAAAACACACAAGCATGGATTCTGTGAGAAAATGCAACAACAAAAATATGAGTTCAAGTACGTTTTTTTATTAGAATCAGAAAAATTATAGTATCCTTGAATGCAAACTGAATAAAAATATGAATTATGAATTAGATGAATGAAAAATAACAACAAACATCGATAAACAAAATAAAGTACGTTTGAGATATTTCTTGTGCACTTCATTACTCTAAATAGTGAACCAAAAATGGATGTTTTGTGCATGAGATATTATATCTTTTTTGTGCATCGTGTAAAAACATTATTATGCATCATATAAAACATGTTTGTGCATCAAGTTAAGAGTATTTGTGCATCAGAAGCACTTTAATTTGTGTATTGTTGTCTTATTTAATATTTGTACATCAAGTTATGAAGCTTTGTGCATCAAAATATAATAATTTGTACACCATTGTACATTGATAATGTGTATCTTTCATTTTTAGAGGTGTATTTGTGTATTACTTTGTCGAATTCTTGTGCACTTCTTATGAGAATGTGTGGATCATATAAAACATGTTTGTGCCTCAAATCAAGAGAATTTATGCATCAGAATCACTTTAATTTGTGCATTGTTGTCTCATTTACTTTTTGTGCATCAAGTGTGAATATTTGTGCATCAAGTATACTAATTTGTGCACCACTATATGAGGATTTGATGTGTGTCAGAGTACACGCAAAATGCACAGAGATGTTTCAACAATATAGAAATATATTGTTTGTAGTAGAGACGGGTTCAAGAACATGTCACATAATTTACATGATAGTGGGAGTGTGAGTTCACAAGTCACTCCTAGTGCTCAACACAGTAATAGGAAAAGGACAAAAAACATAAAAGAATATAGAATAGATGTGAATGCATAGCTAAGATAAGTTTTCGTCATGCATGAACTATGGGTTATTCTGTCAAAATATTTGAAGAAAGGCATACACATTTTTTTATGAATGATAAAGACAAGCAGTTTGCAAAAGAAAACAAACAGATTAGCACATTACATGAAGATTTTATAATGAATTGTGCTAATGCCAATTTGGGTGTATCAAAAACCTACAAGATGTAGAAGGAGTTTGTTGGGGGCTATGCAAACATAGGAGCAAGACTTTTTGGCTTCAAAACTTTAAAAGAAGTCTCAATGCCTACATGGTAGGTGGAGATGCTCATATGATAATTGACAATTTCAAGAAGAAGCAGGAAATTTGTAAGACATTTTACTTCGACTATGACATTGATAACGAACAACAATTGTGCCGCCTGTTTTGGTCTGATCCTATAAGTAAAAAGAGCTTCAGTTTCTTTGGAGATGTAGTCTCAATTGATTCCACGTATAACACAAACATGTAAAAAAGTTGATGCATATTCATTTAAATAGAGGTGCACATTTACTGTATTATGGGTGCACAACCATGTTAAGATCTGATGCACAATCTTGATATAGTATATTGTACAATTTAATGTGTTATTAGTGCACAACCTTTATATACTCTGAAGTCTCTGATGCACAATTTATTGTGTTATAGGTGCACTATCTTGTTATGCTATGATACATAGTCTTGTTATATTATAGTGCACTATTTATTGTGTTTTAGGTTCACAATCTTGCTATGCTATTACACACAATTTCATGTGAACAAACAAAGTGCGACTGATGAACAACGTATTCTAATGTAGTGCAATGTGGTGCACAAACAAATTGCAACTGGTGAACAAATATATAGTAATGTGGTCAACAAATATATGGTAATGTGTTGAACGATCAAATCGAAGTTGGTGCACAAAAATACTGTGAAGCAGTGAACACAAACTGAAAGTGGCGCACAAACAAAGTGCAACTAGTGAACAAATATATAGTAATGTGGTGCACAACTTATAATAAAATGGTGAACAATCAAAGCGAAATTGGTGAACACAAATATTGTTTTTGTGCATCAATGATCATCGTGTAAAAACATTATTGTGCATCATATAAAACATATTTGTGCATCAAATTAAGAGAATTTGTGCATCAATTGCTGTCTTATTTAATGTTTGTGCATCAAGTAATGAATATATGTGCATCACGGGATACTAATTTGTGCACCACTATACAAAGATTATGTGCACCTTGAATTTGTTTGTAAGTTGTGAACAAACAAACTGAAAGTGGTACACAAGCAAAGTGCAACTGGTGAACAAATATATAGTAATGTGGTGCACAACTTATAATATTACATTTAACTGCGGAACCCACTCCATGACTGCGAGAGGCGTGAATTTCATGCAGATGATGAAATTTAAGTTGAAGGAAAACTAGTGTACGTACCCGTGACATTTACGACATTTTTTTTAATAAGATCATATTGATATTTATATATAATATTTAAATATTCTAAAATAAATTAAGTTGAAAAATATTTTGGTCAAAAACTAAGTTGAACATTATATTAGTGAAAAATATAGTTGTGAAGAATAACAAAAAAAATAGAAACTTATATTGTCAAATTATTTTTACATTTCTAATAACAATAATTTATAAAATAATAAAAGTTAAGAGGAGATGTGATGAACGGTTTATTTTTCGCAATTGCAAACTCTATTTGTCGTCACCTTGTGTAATTGTTGAATATCTTCTTTGGCTATTCAATTTTTTCATAAGTCTTACTACGTGTGATGTGTGTATATGAAATTAACTTATGTTGCATATGAAATAACGTATGAATACATATAAAACAACATATATATGCACGGTGCACATGATAGGCGTTTTTTACATAAAATTCGACTTGTGACGATTTTTTACCGATTTTTCCCTATTTAGTGAATACATGATCTAAAGCATTATTTTTTGTGATCCAAAGACTATGGGCCGTTCTAGATCAGCCCGCAGCCACCCGTCCCATATATATAGGCTCGATCTCAATCAAAACACATACGACAATTGAAGTTCCGATTTGTTGGGTCCTACGCATTCACCCACAGAGTTCACAATCGAAAAATTGACTGTTGCCAAAACTACTAGAAATGCTAAAGAACATGTGCATCACATGTGCCTTGCCGGTGTTAGACCATATACCCACACGCCTACGGAGTTTTATTGCACAAAGAACTAAGCTTGACTGTGGGAGGAAACTTCTCCTATGTTCTATAATGGTATAAAAGAAAAGGCGGGCATGAAATGCTATCTTTGCTCTTAAATACTGCAATGGAATACTCCCTGAGATTCAGGAAGACATTGAAGTTGAAATTCTCCAATTCGGCAATTCTACATTGTTCTCTTTGGCTCAGAATCATTGGCCAGTCATAGATAAGGAAAAACGCTAATAGATATTAATTTCACCTACGGAATTCCATTTGTAGATAGCATCACGTAAATCATCTTTTAGATTTACAAAAATGGGTCCTTGTGCAATAAAGTAAAGGACGCAGAGGAGATGGCTCAAGCGTTAAATAAGTGGACGCGGAGAATACGACATGTGCCAAGTCAAACCCAACCAATAGTTCCATGAGTGGCACACGATCCGCACATTGGAAAATAGGTCGGGGAAAGCACGGTCAATCCGTTAAATAAGAGGATGCGGAGAAGATGACCTGCAAACACATTCAGTTGTTGCACACGAGGAATGCACAGACAACGACTTACGCAAGAAGTAAATCATCGCTTTGAAATCAACGGCCAACCCTCTTTTAACACCAGAAAGGCAATTTGTCACCAATTTAGAGTAGAACGTAATTAGGGTGAGACTGATATTCATTTAGAAAGTCAAAAACTTTTAAATCGAGAAAAGGAAAGTGAATTTGTTTGCACGTTGTAGAAGAGGAAGCTAAGAAGGCATGCCTCACGTCTAAATCAATGGTCAATCCTCTTTTACCAACAACAAGGCAATTTGTCTTCAAATTAGAGAAGAACGTAATTAGGGTGAGATTGATTTTTTGTTTAGGAAGGCAACAACTTTTAAATCGAGAAAAGGAAAGCACATTTATTGTGTTAATAGAATAGTACCTTTTTTTTTACTTTTTTTTATAAGGTAAAAATTAGATTGGAAACCACAGAAGAGTCGATTTCTCAATTTATAGCATACTTACGGATGAGAATTACAAATTCTAGACAATCTCTAAAGTCTTCCAAGGAAACCTGCTGTAACTTCTTCGCGATGAAATCGGCCACAACGTTGGTTTCTCGGAAGACGTGAGAAATCTGCTGAAATACCCCAAATAAGTGGATAATGGCATAAGTGTAAATTATATATGGGATTTTGATAAAAGGGGGAGAAATGGAATTTTGGGATTTAAAATCCCTAAAAAAATTTCGGTGTTGTCTCTCTGCCGAAACCTCCCCTGTGTGCGAGCTCCCTGTGCCCAGCTCTACCCTTCCTCCCGCAGAACAGCTAGCCATCTTCTCCGAGCTTCTTCTCCGGCGAGCTCAGTCCATCCGACGTCGTCCTCCCTTGCAGTGGAGCTTCGCTGTTTGCTGTTGTTATGGAGCCGAGTTCACTGTTGTGCCGAGAGCTGCTGTCCGAGCTGCTGCTGCGGTCGTGCCGAGCTTCGGCTGGTGGTCGTCTCCGTCGTGGTCTGTCTCCGGCGTCTGAGGTAAGGTGTTATTGGGTTGTTTGGGTTCTGAATTTCTGAAATGCCTTGCTGAATTTTGGTGTTGTGAGCTGCAAACTGTGCAACAAATTGGTGTGTACAGTTGCGGTTTGTTGTTGTTGTTGTAGTTCCAGCAACGAGGAGCCCTCCTCGGTGACTACCGCTTAGTTGTCGACAAGGTGAGCTTATGGGTTGGATTAATTTCAATTTGGTTGAGGCTTTGCTGAATTTTTAGGGTTTATGTTCGAATTGATGTTGTGGTTCGAATTGATGTTGTGTGTGGTCCGAATTGATGTTGAATTATTCTTTGTGGGCAGTTGAAGAGCCAATTTCGTGAGCTTATGGGTTGATTTTGTGTGTGTGTGGTTGGTTGATTTTGTGAAGGTATTATTTAGGGTTTGAATTTGGGGTTTTATTTGGTTGTGGTTTGGATGAGTAATTAATGCCAGGGATTTGCTCGGATTGATTTCACAGGTTCGTTCGAGTGGTTTGGAGACCTCTGGGGTCGTTGTGGTTCGACTTGAGGCAAGAGGATCCTTGCTAACTTATATATTTTTATAAATTGATTTATGCTTAATTTATTTCATAATTAAGTTTACCGTTGCTTGGTTGAATATGGGTATGTGCGTGTGATATGATTTGTCTTGTATCGTATTTGATTAAATGTTGACGTGGTAGTCAATTGTGACTAAATGTGATTGATTGTTGTTGATAGTGTCTGTTGACACGTTTGTGTGTGTTGGATCGTGTGTGTGTGTTGGATTGAATGTGTGTGTGTGTGCGTGGATCGTATGTGTGTGTTGGATTGAATGTGTGTGTGTGTGTGTGGATCGTATGTGTGTTGGATTGAATGTGTGTATGCGTGTGTTGGATTGTGTGTGTGTGAATGTGTGGGTACATTAGTAATTGTCCCGTGTTGTAGATGGACTGATGTTGTTTGATTGGATTATTGATTTTAAAGTTACTTGGGTGAATATATATATATATGCATGATATTGTGTGATGATGTGTGTGTGAGGATATGTGATAATGTGTGATGTTGTGTGTGTGATGATATGTGATAATGTGTGATGAGGTGTGGTTATGTGATTTTGACTGTCGTCGTGTTGTTTGATTGGTTGGTATGGTGATGGATAGTGGGTTTTGGAGGTTGTGAATTGTCTCACCTTGGTGATGTGGGGGTGGAGACGGAGATGTTGTGAATTGTCTCACCTTGGTGATGTAGGGGTGGAGACGGAGATGTTGTGAATTGTCTCACCTTGGTGATGTGGGGGTGGAGACGGAGATGTTGTGAATTGGCTCACCTTGGTGATGTGGGGGTGGAGACGGAGATGTTGTAAATTGTCTCACCTTGGTGATGTGGGGGTGGAGACGGAGATGTTGTGAATTGTCTCACCTTGGTGATGTGGGGGTGGAGACGGAGATGTTGTGAATTGTCTCACCCGATGATGTGGTGGTGGAGACGGAGGTTGGATGGGAGGTGTTGGTGGTTGTGTATGTTGATAATTGGGTTATGTTGGATGTTGATTGTTATTCGTTGTGGTTGTGGGCCATTGTTGGCCATTGGTTGTGGTTGTTAAATTACGTGTGTTTAGTGGTTGATTGTATATGGTCAAGGTGGTAATTTCTGTTGGTATGGTTGTTGGTAGCTAGTGGGTTATGAAGGTCGGTTGCGTTGATTGAGTGTTTAGATTGGTTTCCCATCTTGAGGGTGTGAGCCAATACGAGTTGAGTTTGATGTATGAGTTGTAGTCTAGGGTGACGAACCGACGGCACCAGAAGGGTGGCTGGCCTGGACCGTTATTTAGGTTATGATTGTGTTATGTGATAATTATCTCGTTGATGCTTATGTGTTTATGGATGTGCAGGTTAATTGAATTTGTTGTGTAGTAGTGAGTTCAGTCTTATTGGTTAGCTTTGGTTGTAAGTCGGTAATAAGAGATTGTGTATGTGCATGGAGTTGGATTGGACGTATTAGTATTGAAGAGGAAGTTGGATTGGACCGTTCTATTCGTTTATGCTTGTGATGAGTTTGAGGTTGGATAGAAAGAGGTTAGTATCGTGTAGAGTTGAATAAGGATGAGTAATGGTTGATTTATGTGATAGCGTGTGTTATGTTGTGTTTTGATGTGTGATTGGATAGTTGGTTTAGGTGTTGAGAGTCTCGCTGGTGATGGGTTGGAATGAATTGTGTTGGAATTATTGCGTTTAAGAGTTGAGCTCTTTTGGTTGTATGGTCGGATAATATGTTGGTATATATATATATCTTATTTTGGTTGAATTGATTGATATTATATTGATTGTTATTGTTTGAATTGTTTGGGCTCGGCTAGTCTTGCCATAGTCTTTCAAAAGACTGACCAACCTCGGTTTACGTGCCGTGGTTGGCTGGGGTATCGGGTCCCCCAGTCAATCAGGCTTTGCAGATTTAGCGCCAGCAAGGAGGATCCTGATCACCGTCGGTTTGGAGTCGAAGGCTTTACTCTTTTGGTTTGGACTTTGACTTGGTTGTGCGTGTCGTTTTGGTTTTGGACCTTGTATGGGTCGAACTTGTTGTATTGGTTTTTGGTTTGTAAAGTGTTGTATTTTCTGTAGGTTAAGTTTGATTGTGGTTTCAAACTCTGGACAGGTTTTACAGGTTGTACAGGTTTTCCGCTGTGTTGCTTTTGATATATGGGTTATGCTTCGCAAATTTTTATTTCACCCGCCTTATAGTCCTTCGGGACTATGAGACTGTAGCACCACTGACCTGGGGGTGTTATAGAAGTTGGTATCAGAGCTCTTTTCAAAAAAATGTGTTCTTTCAGAGTTTTCAACTTGGGAATTTCTATATGTTGTGTTTGTGAACACGATCGGGAGATCAGGAATCCTTGCTGTCCACCGTAGTGAGTTGTGTTGGTAAGCAAGTATTGTTTGTTTGTGATGTTTTATGCTAATGTTTATATGTTGAGTATTGATGATTAATTTCATATGCGATGGTTAATGTTGTTAAGTAAATTTTAATGGTGCGTTCCCTGGTAAGTGGGACGTGCTAGAGATTGAAAAGGTACGAGTATGTTAGAGGATGAGGCCGTTGGGCTTATCGTCAAGAGGTTGAGTCTGGTAACTGATGATAGGGTATGAAGAAGTTGTATGCTGCTATAGTTGTCAAGAATGAGAAGGTTGTTAGAGCGCTTTCAGATATGGTTGTGTTCCGAGATGGAATCTCGATGGTGAGACTCAGCTGTGCAACCATTGAGCAGTATGTTGATGAGTGTTTGATTATGGAAACTGCTATAGATGTTTCTGATCAGATTATTGATGGTTGAGGTAGTAAGGAACAGAGAACTCAGTTGCATCTGAAAAAGTAGGATTTTTCGACAATGGGTTCGGCTGAGTTGAGGAACAGAATGTGCGTATGATTGCAGGAAGACGATAGTTATTGTAACAAAAGATAAGGGTTTAGTGCACGTGTTTGAGGGTTATGATCCTAATTACTCTGACAGAATTGTTGTGCGGCGACAGCTGTAAAATTGTTAAGGAAAGGTTATGTCGGTTATCTGTGTATGACTGAGAATTTTGAATGGGACAAGTTATGTCAGGAAAGAGTTTCGAAGAGCTCAGGAAGTGTTGATTAATGTGTCAGTGTTGGTTATACCGCAGGGAACAGAAATGTTGTTATCTAAAGTGATGTGTCTGAGCATGGTCTGGGTTGCGTTTTGATGCAGAATAGGAAGGTCATTGCGTATGCTTTTCGTCAGTTCAAATTGTATAAGAGAGAGTTGAACATGAGATACAGATGGTTGCCAGAAGTGATTGGGGATTATGGAAAAGATATTGTGTATCAATCAGAAAGGGGTACCGTGGTTGCTGATGCTTTGTGTAGGAAGTCGACTCTCGAGCATGTGGTTGCTTGTCAGACAGTTCAGTCGGGATTGCAACAAGAGTTGGTAAATGGTGAAAGTGAAATTGATTTGGAAAAGAGAGAACACAGCTGAATGCGATGGAAGTTAAGTAAGATATGCATTGAGGTTGCTCAGGGAAGAGTGTTCAGATTTTTGTTCAGGAAGATGGGGCATTGTGATTTCAGATCGGTTATGTGTGCCAGCTGATAAAGAGATTAGAGAATGGATTCTCAAGGAAGGTCATTCTTCGGCAAGTCCTGTACATTCTGGGTCAGTCATGCGAGGCAGATATCCGAACCTGTTTGATTCTAGTTTAGAGGACGAAACTCCTATAAGGGGGGGGGGGGGGGGAGAATGAAATACCCCAAATAAGTGGATAATGGCATAAGTGTAAATTAATTATGAGATTTTGATAAAAGGGGGAGAAATGGAATTTTAGGATTTAAAATCCCTAAACAATTTCGGTGTTGTCTCTCTGCCGAAACCTCCCCTGTGTGCGAGCTCCCTGTGCCCAGCTCTGCCCTTCCTCCCGCAGAACAGCTAGCCATCTTCTCCGAGCTTCTTCTCTGGCGAGCTCAGTCCATCCGGCATCGTCCTCCCTTGTAGTGGAGCTTCGTTGTTTGCTGTTGTTGTGGAGCCGAGTTCACTGTTGTGCCGAGAGCTGCTGTCCGAGCTGCTGCTGCGGTCGTGCCGAGCTTCGGCTGGTGGTCGTCTCCGTCGTGGTCCGTCTCCGGCGTCTGAGGTAAGGTGTTATTGGGTTGTTTGGGTTCTGAATTTCTGAAATGCCTTGCTGAATTTTGGTGTTGTGAGCTGCGAACTGTGCAGCAAATTGGTGTGTGCAGTTGCGGTTTGTTGTTGTTGTTGTAGTTCCAGCAACGAGGAGCCCTCCTCGGTGACTACCGCTTAGTTGTCGACAAGGTGAGCTTATGGGTTGGATTAATTTCAATTTGGTTGAGGCTTTGCTGAATTTTTAGGGTTTATGTTCGAATTGATGTTGTGGTTCGAATTGATGTTGTGTGTGGTCCGAATTGATGTTGAATTATTCTTTGTGGGCAGTTGAAGAGCCAATTTCGTGAGCTTATGGGTTGATTTTGTGTGTGTATGGTTGGCTGATTTTGTGAAGGTATTATTTAGGGTTTGAATTTGGGGTTTTATTTGGTTGTGGTTTGGATGAGTAATTAATGCCAGGGATTTGCTCGGATTGATTTCGCAGGTTCGTTCGAGTGGTTTGGAGACCTCTGGGGTCGTTGTGGTTCGACTTGAGGCAAGAGGATCCTTGCTAACTTATATATTTTTATAAATTGATTTATGCTTAATTTATTTCATAATTAAGTTTACCGTTGCTTGGTTGAATATGGGTATGTGCGTGTGATATGATTTGTCTTGTATCGTATTTGATTAAATGTTGACGTGGTAGTCAATTGTGACTAAATGTGATTGATTGTTGTTGATAGTGTCTGTTGACACGTGTGTGTGTGTTGGATCGTGTGTATGTTGGATTGAATGTGTGTGTGTGTGTGTGTGTGTGTGTGTGTGTGGATTGTATGTGTGTGTTGGATTGAATGTGTGTGTGTGTGTGTGTGTGTGGATCGTATGTGTGTGTTGGATTGAATGTGTGTATGCGTGTGTTGGATTGTGTGTGTGTGAATGTGTGGGTACATTAGTAATTGTCCCGTGTTGTAGATGGACTGATGTGGTTTGATTGGATTATTGATTTTAAAGTTACTTGGGTGAATATATATATGTGTGATATTGTGTGATGATGTGTGTGTGAGGATATGTGATAATGTGTGATGTTGTGTGTGTGATGATATGTGATAATGTGTGATGAGGTGTGGTTATGTGATTTTGACTGTCGTCGTGTTGTTTGATTGGTTGGTATGGTGATGGATAGTGGGTTTTGGAGGTTGTGAATTGTCTCACCTTGGTGATGTGGGGGTGGAGACGGAGATGTTGTGAATTGTCTCACCTTGGTGATGTGGGGGTGGAGACGGAGATGTTGTGAATTGTCTCACCTTGGTGATGTGGGGTTGGAGACGGAGATGTTGTGAATTGTCTCACCTTGGTGATGTGGGGGTGGAGACGGAGATGTTGTAAATTGTCTCACCTTGGTGATGTGGGGGTGGAGACGGAGATGTTGTGAATTGTCTCACCTTGGTGATGTGGGGGTGGAGACGGAGATGTTGTGAATTGTCTCACCCGGTGATGTGGTGGTGGAGACGGAGGTTGGATGGGAGGTGTTGGTGGTTGTGTATGTTGATAATTGGGTTATGTTGGATGTTGATTGTTATTAGTTGTGGTTGTGGGCCATTGGTTGTGGTTGTTAAATTACGTGTGTTTAGTGGTTGATTGTATCTGGTCAAGGTGGTAATTTCTGTTGGTATGGTTGTTGGTAGCTAGTGGGTTATGAAGGTCGGTTGCGTTGATTGAGTGTTTAGATTGGTTTCCCATCTTGAGGGTGTGAGCCAATACGAGTTGAGTTTGATGTATGAGTTGTAGTCTAGGGTGACGAACCGGCGGCACCAGAAGGGAGGCTGGCCTGGACCGTTATTTAGGTTATGATTGTGTTATGTGATAATTATCTCGTTGATGCTTATGTGTTTGTGGATGTGCAGGTTAATTGAATTTGTTGTGTAGTGCAGTAGTGAGTTCAGTCTTATTGGTTAGCTTTTGTTGTAAGTCGGTAATAAGAGATTGTGTATGTGCATGGAGTTGGATTGGAGGTATTAGTATTGAAGAGGAAGTTGGATTGGACCGTTCTATTCGTTTATGCTTGTGATGAGTTTGAGGTTGGATAGAAAGAGGTTAGTATCGTGTAGAGTTGAATAAGGATGAGTAATGGTTGATTTATGTGATAGCGTGTGTTATGTTGTGTTTTGATGTGTGATTGGATAGTTGGTTTAGGTGTTGAGAGTCTCGCCGATGATGGGTTGGAATGAATTGTGTTGGAGTTATTGCGTTTAAGAGTTGAGCTATTTTGGTTGTATGGTCGGATAATGTGTTGGTATATATATATATCTTATTTTGGTTGAATTGATTGATATTATATTGATTGTTATTGTTTGAACTGTTTGGGCTCGACTAGTCTTGCCATAGTCTTTCAAAAGACTGACCAACCTCGGTTAACGTGTCGTGGTTGGCTGGGGTATCGGGTCCCCCAGTCAATCAGGCTTTGCAGATTTAGCGCCAGCAAGGAGGATCCTGATTACCGTCGGTTTGGAGTCGAAGGCTTTACTCTTTTGGTTTGGACTTTGACTTGGTTGTGCGTGTCGTTTTGGTTTTGGACCTTGTATGGGTCGAACTTGTTGTATTGGTTTTTGGTTTGTAAAGTGTTGTATTTTCTGTAGGATAAGTTTGATTGTGGTTTCAAACTCTGGACAGGTTTTACAGGTTGTATAAGTTTTCCGCTGTGCTGCTTTTGATATATGGGTTATGCTTCGCAAATTTTTATTTCACCCGCCTTATAGTCCTTCGGGACTATGGCACTGTAGCACCACTGACCTGGGGGTGTTACATCTGCACTGGGGAAAACAGTTGTAAAATACACATGATATCAGAAATTAGCATTTCAATATCCCATGGACAGTGCCAGATTTGGTTAAGGACATTCACGATGGTAAGGTTGTCACATTCAAGATGAATGTTGGTAATGCCTAATTCATAAGCCTTTACCAGGGCATTTCTTACTGCCAATGTTTCTGTTTTAAGCGGGGTTAAAATACCACATTTATCCCCATAGAGGAAAAGTGGTTTTCCCGTGTTGTTCCTGAAAATGTAACCAAAACTAGATTCACCATTGGGTTTGGTGGATCCATCTGTGTTGATTTTAATTATGTTATCCAGAGGCTTTTTCCATTTCTTTATTGGTCGTCTTACAATGTTCGTTTTATGAGTTTTTTTATTGTCTTCTGTAAGACAGTCTGGGTCCAGTTTTTCGTTTTATTCCAGTTTTCAATTTGTTTCTTAATGTAAATTGGTACATATTTAATGGGTTCGACATCATCAATTGTTCTACCAAAGCTAAGTTGGTTTCTATAGAACCAAATGCTCCACCAAGAGACCATTAATTATGAGAATTGTGATCTATCAGTTTTTTGTCGAATTTCTTCAATGATTTCATTAATTTTTTTGTTTCCTAAGTTTAGGGATGTGATTATGCCAAAGGTGTCATGATTCAAATTTTCGATTGTTTTTAAGGTATGCTTGCATTGGAAGAGGATGTGGTTTAAATCTTCCAACTGAGCATTGCAGCGTGTACACCCGGGGGGGGGGGGGGGGGGGGTTGCAACTCCTTTTTCTGCTAATCTAGCTTTTGTTGGGTTTCCATTTTTCATTATTTTCCAGATAAAGTTTTGAACTTTGGGATACGTGTCCATTTTCCAGATCCACGAGGAATCATAGGCAGTGTAGCTCTTATTTTTGTTAATTAGTTCCATAGCAGAATGTGTAGAAAACCAGGCGTTTTTGCTAGTTTTCCAGTACATTCTATCATGGATATCGTTTAAGGGAATTGAGATTGAGGTTAATTTTTCGGTTAAACCATTTGGTAAGTATTGTTCAAGTAAGTCCTTATTCCAGGTTTTATTTGGCAGCATGAAGTCAGCTACCAGAGCATCCTTATTCAGGATTGACTGAGAGTTTATGTTATCACATAATGGGGTGTTCAGAACCCAGTTATCTGTCCAGAATTTGATAGTTTTTTTATTACCAACTTGCCAAATTAGTCCAGATTTGAACTCAGGAATAAGTTCAATCATTTTGGACCATTGTCAGGAGCATTTTCCTTTTTTATCGTAATGAAGTATATGGTTTGTTTTCAGGTATTTATTCGTAATAACTCTAACCCAAAAGTTATTTGGTTCGGCTAGAATTTTCCATAGTAATTTGAATTGAAGGGCTTTGTTCATGTCTTTAGCTTTTCTCAAGCCAAGACCTCATTGATGAGTTGGTTTACAATTTTTTTTTCCAACCTATAAGAGGTTTATAGGAGTTGTCTTTGTTCCAAAAAAAGGATTTGTTTAGTTTATCAAGTTCATTGTGTGTGTGTGTAGGTAACATGAAGCTTTGCATAAGATAATTTGGTCTTGAAGCCAGGTTTGTTTTTATTAGTGTTGTTCTTCCTGCTTGGGAAAGAGAATTTGCTTTCCATTTCGATAATTGTTGTTGGGTGCTAACTAAAAGGTCAGCAAAGGTGTTCGAGTTAACTCTACTGATAACAGGAATTTGTCGTACTAATTACTGCTATGCAAAATATCCAAACAAACCTTAAGCCGTAGTCCTAGGTAAGTAAAGGTCGAGTCCACAGGGAGACAGAGTCTATCTTTATGTGTAATTTTTATGTCAATCTTCAAGTAACCAAAGGGGTTTTTTGTGTGTGTTTAGAAGTTCTAAGCATGCAAAGACAAACAAACTAAAGATGATGAATTCAGTAATGGGGAAAATAGCTCAGTCAAACAACATCCACAATTCGTATGACAAGTTGATCTTAGAAAATCATTCAATATCTCATGCAATGGAAATTCCAATTCCTTTTCAGATATAACTAATAGCACAACCAAATACTATTAGTACTAACTAATTAAACAACCCTGAAACTATCAAGATTCAGTTTAACAACAGCGTTACGGATATGAATATAGTTGGATACAATTCTAGCATAAAACAATCAGCTTTTATCCTAGAATGTAAATCAGTTCTCTTCTGCATAAGACTAGCACAACCAGATACTAGTACGATGCAGTTGCTACTCTGAAATAGATATGCTCAACCAGTAACAATCTAGATCTAGCAATCAATCAATAGAAACAAACCCTAGTTGCGCAGGCTAGAGATTATCAATATTAATCATAAGCAATCAAGCAAGAGAATAGATAAAATCCATGCAATAGATAAGGAACGAGAATCTCACAACTGAATCAAAACGAAAGCTTCAGCGTCTGACTAAGCAAGAAGGCTTAGTTCTTCATAGCAAAATACGTAGAAAGTAGAAAAGATGAAAGTAGGGTTCGAGGATAAGGGAGGCCAAGCTCCCTTCTAACCCTAAATACTAGAAAATAATAAGGTCTTCCAAAAAGGTCAAAAATGAAATAATAAAAAATACTAATAATAATCCAAAATAACAAAGTAAGGAAAAGTGGTTCGGTTCCGCATCCGACACGGCGGCGGTCGCCGTAAGCCTAGCGGCGGTCGCCGCCAGATTTCTTCGGTTCAGCTCCTGCGACACTTCCGTAAAAATGCCATAACATTTGATTCCCAACTCGGATTGCGCTCATATTTTTAGGACTTGCAGCATACTTCAAGATCTAACTCCTAGAATTGAAATCACTCCATTTGGACGTCTGAGTAAAGAAAACGAATCAATTGAATTCATCACATTGTTCTTCTACTCTCATGTGGACTCTCTCCTTGGTTCTTCTTCGTCTCCTCAGTGGTCAACTCCTCTTCCTCTGGATATCTTCAATTTGCTTCTCCAGACCACCAAATCCACACTTCTCCTCTCTAACTCCATAATCCACAGTTGTGCACTAAATCCATCCAAATGGCACCTCAAACCTGGTAACAACCCCTAGAAATGCACTACAAAATAGTGCTGATCATCTATCATTGATTATGGAAATTTACTTTTTGACCTGAGATCTTGCAGTAGTCATCAATAATATATGTAATTTATTTACAGTTCTCGTGTTTGGCTTTTGAGAATATCACAATGTCATCCGCAAAGGCCAGAAACGGGATTCGTGTTCCTTGTTGATTGATTTGAAATCCTAGGGGATTTCGAGTTCGATCTGAGGCTTTTTGGAGTTTTCTAGCAAGGATTTCAGATCCTAAAATAAACAAGAAGGGCGAAAGGGGGTCTCCCTGTCGAAGTCCTCTTGAAGGTTTGAATAATTCTGTGGGTCCATTGTTAACAAGTACCGAGAATGATACCGTTGTAATGCATTCTTTTATCCAGTTAATAAATTTTTCATGGAATCCATACTTTTCCATTATTTTTATAATAAAATCTCATTCGATTCTATCATAAGATTTTTCCATGTCTAGTTTTAAGGCAATAAAGCCTTCAGTTCCTTTTTCGATTTAAAAGAGTGAAAGATTTCATGAGCAATTAAAATATTGTATTGAATGGCTCTATTAGCAACAAAGGCACCCTGAAGGGGGTGTATCAATTTTTCCATTGTTCCTTTGAGTTTAGTTGTTATAGTCTTCGAGATGATCTTATAAATAGTAGAGCACATACTTATGGTGTAACACCCCCAAAACTTAACCCTTTTGGAAAGGTATTACCGCCAGTGACCCCAGTATTACTTACCGAGATTACCCAAGGCTTTACCATTTAAATACAATTTATGAAATGCAATTGATACACAATGATCAAGCATTAAATTCCAAAACATAACATTATCAAGGAAACAAGAGTTACGGGATTACAACCCAATCCCGAATAGGTCAATACAGAGTTTAAACCAAACACAGCGGAAGTCTAAGAAAGTATATTACAATCAAAGTTATTGTGCAAAAGATCTCAACCTGATTAAAGAAATAATTAAAACATTGAAAAACCATCGTTGACTCCATAGTCCTTCTGGTCTTCTGAACTACTTCTTATCTGATGTGCCGAATCGAACGGATGACACCAGCCAACCATGCAAGGGAAAATATTGGTTGGTTAGTCTAAATGAATAGACTAGCAAGGGTACAAAGCAGAATGGTTCGAAGCAGTCGTATTAGGTTAGACTCCTCGTCCCTCGAATAATAATCGAGTACGCTTGTCAACCACCATACTCCTACTGGAATGAACAAGAGGTATGCACAAGAGAGGATTTTGGAAGACTGAATCTTTACAGAAATCGACTCGAAAGAAGACTCCAACGGAAATGAGTCTTTAAGGAAGTATGACAATTCTGGAAAGTTACAGAATCATACAACAATGATTTAAAACTGACTGAGATGCTTCAGTCAACGACCAACCTCACCGCCTTTCAGCGAATCCAGATCGGAAAGAAGACGTACTACATTCAAGTCAACACGAGTCTTCCTAGCGGCACTATTACCTAGCTGCCCTACTCGCTGATCGTTCATTAATTATGTGCGTCAAGGTAGCACTTATCTGATTATGTTTCAAAAACACACATCACATTATAGACTTTTACATGTGTACCCCACCAATGGGATGACACATCTTAGTATACGTTTCGTCGAGAGTGACATACACCGAAATATTTGTGATACCAGCTAAGTGTCCTGTCTCTACACACTTGTGAAAGAGACCGATCATGATCATAGAATAGTACCAGATGGAGACGAGCCACCCCGATACCAGATTATAAAGAAACGACTGGACAGAGTCCGAGTAACGTTCCTATTTAACAGTGCTAACTAAACAGTTACAGCACCACAACAGTTACAGGATAAATCCACATAAAAGCCCGAAAGGCGATAACAGATAATAGCGTTGTTCTAACAGATATACAACCTATTATATGATTTTCAAAACAGTTTAACAAAACCGTTTCCAGACAAACAGAATATTCATTCCAAATTAATTACTCAGATAAACTACTGATAATTAATGTAAATATGGAACAAATGAGCAAGAGCGAACCGCCACTTGCCTTAATCCGCAGAATAGTCTAACGACGTCAAATGGATTCCGGGCTCGACACGGTATAGTTCCGATAGCACAACAACCTTCGAGTCGACCCATAAAAGGAACCCTAAGTTAGATCCGACATAAACAGTACGAATCTACACACGGCGAAAGAACACGAAAGGAAAGACGCCACGACGACAACCGACCAAGCCAAAGCCACAAAGGCATTCTGGGCACTGGCGGCGGTCGCTGTTCTTGGCGGCGGTCGCCGCATTCATCACGGCGGTCGCCGTGAAGAACACGGCGGTCGTTATGAAGTACACGGTCGACAAAGACGAGAGAAATCTCACCAAAACAAAGTGCGTTTCGACCCCTTTCAGCCTGGCTTGGTTTCTGACCTTCAAAGGCAACCACAAGGCTTCAAAAGAGATGCTGGAAACACCACCAAACAACACCGACGAAAGCTTCAAAATTTCCGGCGAAGGCACAACTCCGGCGAGAGGCAAATTTGGTAGAGGTTTGGTGTTGGGATGGCTCAAAACCTCTCCCCCAACGCCTCCTTTTATAGCCAAAACATCCGGAGTTCAAAACAAGAGGGCCTAGAGCTAGTTCGGCGCTCGCCAGAAGTCGTGCCGGCGACCAACAGGCAAGGACCACCGGACAACGAAGGTGGCAATTACGGCGGGCGCCGTAATTTACGGCGGTCGCCGCGGCCTGGCACACCAGCTGCCTCCTCGAGCATTGGGACGGCGGGCGCCGTGACTTTACGGCGGTCGCCGTGCTTGGGTCTCACTACGGCGGTCGCCGCGACTTTACGGCGGTCGCCGTGACACCTTTTTCCCGCCCGTTCAGCTTTGAACGAACATGACATTAAGCCGAGATAAAAATTATCGTACGCGAACGACAATTAAAATCCAAGGCATGTTATCTGTATATTATTTCACTGAGAAAAATATTATAGATATAGAGCACCTTACAGAATGTCTCAAACTCTTTGTATTAAATCCGACGTACACAACGGGTACTCGGGAAAATTCCAAAATTCCCAAAATAACCTTACAAAAATACGGGGTATCATATCTCCTCCCCCTTACAAGAAGTTTCGACCCCGAAACTTAGGTCGAGAATAACTCGGGAAAACGCCTGAGCATATCTGACTCAGTTTCCCACGTCTCCCAAGTAACTTCTTCGATCCCTGACTTGGACCACAACACTCGTACCAACGGCACGATCTTGTTGCGCAAACGCTTCTCCCGACGCTCCAAAATGCGCACGGGCAACTCTTCATAAGTACCATTAGCTTGAATATCGATGTCTTCATAACTAAGAACATGAGACTCATCTGATACATACTTTCTGAGTAAAGATACGTGGAACACGTTATGCACCGGGTGAGCCGATGGCGGTAACGCCAAGCGGTATGCTAGAGATCCCACTCTATCCAGAATCTCGAATGGTCCCACGTAGCGAGGGTTAAGCTTCCCACGCTTACCAAATCTGAAAACTCCTTTGGATGGCGATACCTTGACAAAAACCTTGTCACCGACCTCGAACTCGACAGTCCTGCGCTTCCGATCTGCGTAGGACTTCTGTCGACTCTGAGCGGTCAACATCCTTTGTCTGATCAAAGCAATGTCTGAAGCCGTCCTTTCGACCAACTCTAGTCCAAGCAGAATTTTGTCGGCATTATCATCCCAACAAATCGGAGATCTGCATTTGCGACCATACAAAGCTTTAAACGGATCCATCTTGATTGTAGCATGCCAGCTATTGTTGTACGTGAACTCAATCAGACTCAATCTGTCCTCCCAGCTAGTTGGACGATCGAGTACACAAGCTCTAAGCATATCCTCCAGAGTCTGGATGGTCCTTTCAGACTGACCATCTGTCTGAGGATGAAAAGCTGTACTGAACCTCAACTCGGTTCCCATAGCCTTATGAAGTTCCTTCCAGAATCTTGACATGAAACGGCCATCTCGGTCCGATACAATGGTCTTAGGAATGCCATGTCAGCGGACAATCTCCTTCTGGTAAACTTATGCTAACTTCTGGGTTTCCCATGTGGTCTTGATGGCTATGAAATGAGCACTCTTCGTAAGCCTATCCATAATTACCCAGATACCATCTCTCTGACTTCGAGTCTTGGGTAGCCCAGTGACGAAGTCCATGGAAATGTCCTCCCATTTCCATTCTGGTACGGGGAGAGGTAGCATCTCACCACCTGGCCTGCGGTGTTCGATCTTGACCTTCTGGCAAGTTAAGCACTTTGCCACCAAGTCTGCTACGTCCCACTTCATGTTTGGCCACCAAAACTTCTTCCTGAGATCCTTATACATCTTGCTAGAGCCAGGATGCACAGAATAAGCAGATGAATGAGCTTCTCTCATCACCAACTGACGAAGACCTTCTGTGTTAGGCACACAGATCCGATCCTGAAACCAAAGTGATCCATCATCCTGAACCACAAAACTGGGAGCTTTCCCATCCATCACTTCACTGATTAACTTTACCAAGATGATGTCATCGACTTGCTTTTCTTTGATCTGATCCAACAGTGTAGCCTGAATTTTCATCATACTCAGGTACCCTCTACGCTGGTCATATAAGACTTCAATGTCGCATGACTCTTGGTTTAGTTTGGTCTGAGCAGTAAGTAGAGCAACTACAGTCTCATGCGTTGTCTTCCGGCTTAGTGCATCAACTACTACATTAGCCTTGCCCGGATGATACAACAACTCCATGTCGTAGTCCTTGAGCAACTCTAGCCAGCGGCGTTGTCTCATATTTAACTCCTTCTGAGTAAATATATACTTGAGACTTTTGTGGTCGGTGAAGACTTGGCATCTTATACCGTAGAGGTAATGCCTCCAAATCTTCAGCGCAAAGACAACCGCTGCTAACTCAAGATCATGGGTCGGATAGTTTTCTTCGTAAGTCTTGAGTTGTCTAGATGCGTAAGCAATGACTCTGCCCCTTTGCATCAAAACACAACCAAGACCACACTTGGAAGCATCACTATAGACCACATAATCGTCATTCCCCTCTGGGAGTGCTAACACGGGTGCCGAGGTCAACTGTCATTTCAACTCTTGGAAACTGGCCTCGCACTTGTCATTCCAGACAAACTTCTTGTGGACCTTGCGGAGTAGATTGGTCATAGGTAGAGCGATCTTTGAAAATCCTTCTACGAACCTTCTATAATACCCGGCAAGTCCAAGAAAACTGCGCACCTCCTTCACATTCTGGGGCTGTGTCCATTTAGCCACCGCTTCTATCTTTTGGGGATCAACCATAACCCCATTTTTATTGATCACGTGGCCTAAGAAAGCCACTTCCTTTATCCAGAATTCACACTTGGACAGTTTAGCATAAAGCTGATGTTGTCTAAGGATTGACAAGGCAATCCGTAGATGTTCCTCGTGGACTTCTTCATTCGGAGAATAGATCAGAATGTCGTCGATGAAGACCACCACGAACTTATCCAAGTACTGGTGAAAACATCGGTTCATCAAATCCATAAAGACAGCTAGAGCATTTGTAAGCCCAAAAGGCATCACTACGAACTCGTAATGACCATATCTGGTCCTAAACGCAGTTCTAGGAATGTCCTGCTCACGAATCCTGAGCTGGTGATATCCAGATCTCAAGTCGATCTTGGAGAAAACCTTTGCTCCCTGCAATTGGTCCAACAAGTCATCAATCCTAGGCAAAGGATACTTGTTCTTGATCGTCACCTTGTTCAACTCTCGGTAGTCGATACAAAGTCGGAACAATCCGTCCTTCTTTTTGACGAACAATACCGGAGCACCCCACGGCGATGCACTCGGCCTGACATAACCTTTGTCAAGAAGATCTTCAAGTTGATTATTCAATTCTTGCATCTCAGTTGGAGCCATCCGATACGGTGATTTGGAAATCGGCGCCGTACCAGGCTCGAGATCAATTGAAAACTCTACGTCACGATTCGGGGGTAATCTAGGAATTTCTTCCGAAAAGACATCTGAAAACTCCCTAACTACAGGAATATCAAGAACCTCAGGTCCATCCTTCGCAGGCGAATCCAAGTAGCAAAGGTACCCGACACATCCTTGTCGTAGTAGCTTAAACGCAGCCATCGCATTGATCAGCTTGCCGTTATCAGCGTCATTTCGACCTTTGAACTTGCACACGAACTGGCCCCCGGATGACACCGTCACCATTCTTGAACTGAAGTCGATCACCGCCTTGTGACGCGTTAGCCAATCCATACCGAGGATAATGTCGTATGGAGCCATGGCTATACAGATTAAATCTGCCTCAAATTCCTTACCCTGAATGGTAATCGGAAAGTCGGATAGATGCTTGGTTCCCACCAAACGTTCTCCATTAGGAAGATTAACGACAATAGGGTCGCATGAATCGTTGCACACTAAGTCTAACTTGCTAACACAACTATCCGAAATAAAAGAATGCGTAGCACCAGAATCAAATAGAATGCACACTGAAGTACAGTGAAGGTATAAAGTACCTTGAGCAATTGGAGCATTGGGTCCATCTGCTTCACGCATCTCATACAAGCGTTGTCCCTGACTTCCAGAAACAGCTGGGGCCTTTCCCCTGTTCTGAGCAGTCGTCTGGACCGAAGGGCTAGGAGTCTCGGCAGGCTTAAACCTAGGTCGGTTGCTCTGATGAACTGACCCTTGCTGCGACTCTACTCCCTTCTGCTTCCCTTGCTTGCAGAACTTCTGCAGATGACCGTCACGTCCACACCCAAAGCACGACCTCTTCTCTTTCTGACACTCATTGCTCTTGTGCCCAGCCGTACCACAGTTATAACACTTAACTGAACTCCGGGTCTGCCCTGACTGCTGAGTCGATCCTCCTTGCGTCATCTCCGTCTTAGCTCGGCCAGACTTGGCAAAGTTAGACGGTGGCGCAGGGCGCTTAAAACCACCTCCCTGGTTCTGATTCTGCATCGACTTATGTCGGTTGTGCTTCTTGGTCGACTCCTCAAGAGTTACCTCCAGCTTATAGGCACAATCAACATACTGCTCCAAGGTAGAGCATGTGTGATGCACCATTAATGGCTTGATATCCGGACTCATCCACTCGTGGAAGTATCAGATCTTTTGGGCCTCGCTGGTAATCTCGGCAGTGGCGTATTGCAAGAGATGATTGAACTTAGACGCCAACTCGGTCACTCTCAGACCATCTGTCTGTGGGTACAAAAACTCTTTATGCTTTTCTTCTCTCATAGCACGAGAGAAAAAGCGATCAACCATCTTGGTCTTGAACATCGACCAAGTCAACACTGGGCTCTCAGCCAGACCTGTGCTCTCCCACCACTCGCTAGCCTCCTCCTTCAGCTGAAGAGAAGCGATATGGACCTTATCGGCCTCCGTACACTCCACATTCCGAAACAGCCTCTCCATATGGGAGAACCAATGTGTCACTGCCACTGGCTCCCCTTTCCCGTTATAGCAATCGGGCCTCATGGAAGTGATGGTCTTTAGAGCGCGACCATAGCTGTCTCTCGCCCTGTCGACAGTCTCCTGAATCACAGGGTGTCTGGGTTCCACAACATCAGGAACCACTGGGTGGGTAGGCACTTCTTGCGCTTGAGGCGCACTGGGTCTCAATACATCCGCAATTGCCTGCATCACAATCCCGCGAATCGCCTCAACAGCTGCAGGCGTCAAACAGCGCTGGCGTTTGGGTCTGATCCTGACCTTCACGCCTCTGCTGGATGCGAGACTGAGACTCGTGTTCATCCTGAACACCTCTTCCTGCTGGCCTGGGATTTTGACTAGTCCCAACACCGGCTCGAGTCGAATTCCTCGTGCTTCTTGGGTTCACCATCTATTTACCGATCAAATTCCAAGCATTCAATACATTAATATTATGCAATATACTTATGCAATATACCAACGTAAATAAATTACTCAGAATAGATCAACTTGGCATTTTATAGATGAACCTTCGAACTGTTACACAAGCTATACATAAGTCTATCATTCGAGTGTTAGGACAACATTGCTCGAAGATATAAGTGTTTCACAGAGTACTTGCCGCAATACTGAAATATTACACAAAGTACAACTTGGAATACTAAGAAACGAAACTATTGCGATAGGCAACGCCACTCCTCCTCAAGGCGTTCCAAAATGTCTCCCATAAGACTGGCTACTCGTGCATGGTCTCTTCGGGCTAGGCTCACCATCGAGCTCTGGCGATGGGTTTCGCACCCTGCTTGACCCTGAAGCACATGGTCCTATCTCAGTCATCGTAAGGTATGGGTCGTCCATGACTGGTCCTCCTATTCCAGCCCTTCTCTGAGTACTGGCGGTCAACTCATCCCACTGACTCTGCTATTCTGCAGAGATTATCTCGCTCTGGCGGAGGATCTCCTGTAGCTCGGATTCCGACCTCCATCTTCTTGGAGTAGGGATAGGTTGAGATTCCCTACCACTTCTCCTAATACCGTACTCGGTATACAGTGCCTCCCAATCAGCTTCTGACATGGGTGCATACTCTGGCATTGGTGGTAATTCTGTACCGGGCTCCTGATTCTGCCCTCCAAGGTCCAACTCCGGGTCCTCTTCTGGATCATCCTCTATGGGATCCTCATCCTCGGGATCATCCTCGATGGGATCCTCATCCTCGGAATCATCCTCGATGGGATCCTCATCCTCGGAATCATCCTTGATCATATCATCGTCCTCGACAGGATCTTGCTCAAGCATCTCCTCTTCCTCCTCCTCGTACTCGATCTCCTCGGGAATTGGTCCCAGCAGAAAGTCATCTTGGTAAACCCCTTGTTCATACCTTGATAACTCATCTTCCTGCTCCCATTCATGTACTTCCTCCACCCTTGGTGGCGGCACAGGTACAGCCTCAGGGACCATAGCATCCCTAGCTACAAGGACAACCGACTCGGGGAGAACGTGCTTGACGTCTTCGGGCGGGCTACTCGGGCCTCCAACCTCGAAACATCCCTGAGGTAACGGAAAATCTAGCCTTGGCTGGTCCGACTTGGCGTCTTCCGACCCCCTACCAATAGAAAAGCAGACACCCATCCTATCAAACAATAAGGAATGAATTAGTCTTTCTAGACATAGAAGCAATCTTACTATATCAGACTATAAAGAAGACACGACTATGAACGGTGTTTTTTAAATTCTTTTCAGTATGAAAATTCAGAGCCCTTTTTAAAGCATTTTCGAAAACGGATAAATGGTTTATAAAAACTCCAAACCCGTTTTAAAACCTTTGGCTCTGATACCACAACTGTAACACCCCCAAAACTTAACCCTTTTGGAAATGTATTACCGCCAGTGACCCCAGTGTTCCTTACCGAGATCACCCAAGGCTTTACCATTTAAATACAATTTATGAAATGCAATTGATACACAATGATCAAACATTAAATTCCAAAACATAACATTGTCAAGGAAACAAGAGTTACGGGATTACAACCCAATCCCGAATAGGTCAATACAGAGTTTAAACCAAACACAGCGGAAGTCTAAGAAAGTATATTACAATCAAAGTTATTGTCCAAAAGATCTCAACCTGATTAAAGAAATAATTAAAACATTGAAAAACCACCGTTGACTCCATAGTCCTTCTGGTCTTCTGAACTACTTCTTATCTGACGTGCCGAATCGAACGGATGACACCAGCCAACCATGCAAGGGAAAATATTGGTTGGTTAGTCTAAATGAATAGACTAGCAAGGGTACAAAGCAGAATGGTTCGAAACAGTCATATTAGGTTAGACTCCTCGTCCCTCGAATAATAATCGAGTACGCTTGTCAACCACCATACTCCTACTGGAATGAACAAGAGGTATGCACAAGAGAGGATTCTGGAAGACTGAATCTTCACAGAAATCGACTCGAAAGAAGACTCCAACGGAAATGAGTCTTTAAGGAAGTATGACAATTCTGGAAAGTTACAGAATCATACAACAATGATTTAAAACTGACTGAGATGCTTCAGTCAACGACCAACCTCACCGCCTTTCAGCGAATCCAGATCGAAAAGAAGACATACTACATTTAAGTCAACACGAGTCTTCCTAGCGGCACTATTACCTAGCTGCCCTACTCGCTGATCGTTCATTAATTATGTGCGTCAAGGTAGCACTTATCTGATCATGTTTCAAAAACACACATCACATTATAGACTTTTACATGTGTACCCCACCAATGGGACGACACATCTTAGTATACGTTTCGTCGAGAGTGACGTACACCGAAAGGTTTGTGACACCAGCTAAGTGTCCTGTCTCTACACACTTGTGACAGAGACCGATCATGATCATAGAATAGTACCAGATGGAGACGAGCCACCCCGATACCAGATTATAAAGAAACGACTGGACAGAGTCCGAGTAACGTTCCTATTTAACAGTGCTAACTAAACAGTTACAGCACCACAACAGTTACAGGATAAATCCACATAAAGGCCCGAAAGACGATCACATATAATAGCGTTGTTCTAACAGATATACAACCTATTATATGATTTTCAAAACAGTTTAACAAAACCGTTTCCAGACAAACAGAATATTCATTCCAATTTAATTACTCAGATAAACTACTGATAATTAATGTAAATATGGAACAAATGAGCAAGAGCGAACCGCCACTTGCCTTAATCCGCAGAATAGTCTAACGACGTCAAATGGATTACGGGCTCGACACGGTATAGTTCCGACAACACAACAACCTTCGAGTCAACCCATAAAAGGAACCCTAAGTTAGATCCGACATAAATAGTATGAATCTAAACACGGCGAAAGAACACGAAAGGAAAGACGCCACGACGACAACCGACCAAGCCAAAGCCACGAATGCATTCTGGGAACTGGCGGCGGTCACTGTTCTTGGCGGCGGTCGCCGCATTCATCACGGCGGTCGCCGTGAAGAACACGGCGGTTGCCGTGAAGAACACGGTCGACAGAGACGAGAGAAATCTCACCAAAACAAAGCGCGTTTCGACCCCTTTCAGCCTGGCTTGGTTTCTGACCTTCAAAGGCAACCACAAGGCTTCAAAAGAGCTGCTGGAAACACCACCAAACAACACCAAAGAAAGCTTCGAAATTTCCGGCGAAGGCACAACTCCGGCGAGAGGCAAATTTGGCAGAGGTTTGGTGCTGGGATGGCTCAAAACCTCTCCCCCAACGCCTCCTTTTATAGCCAAAACATATGGAGTTCAAAACAAGAGGGCCTAGAGCTAGTTCGGCGCTCGCCAGAAGTCGCGCCGGCGACCAACAGGCAAGGACCGTCGGACAACGAAGGTGGCAATTACGGCGGGCGCCGTAATTTACGGCGGTAGCCGCGGCCTGGCACACCAGCTGCCTCCTCGAGCATTGGGACGGTGGGCGCCGTGACTTTACGGCGGTCGCCGTGCTTGGGTCTCACTACGGCGGTCGCCGCGACTTTACGGCGGTCGCCGTGACACCTTTTTCCCGCCCGTTCAGCTTTGAACGAACATGACATTAAGCCGGGATAAAAATTATCGTACGCGAACGACAATTAAAATCCAAGGCATGTTATCTGTATATTATTTCACTGAGAAAAATATTACAGATACAGAGCACCTTACAGAATGTCTCAAACTCTCTGTATTAAATCCGACGTACACAACGGGTACTCGGGAAAATTCCAAAATTCCCAAAATAACCTTACAAAAATACGGGGTATCACATATGGGTCTATAGTGATTTGTAGAGTTAGGATTGTCACATTTAGGAATTAAGGATATGAATGTGTGATTTATTTGTTTAAGCAGTTTCCTAGAAAGAAAAAAGCTTTTGCTTGGATAACAAAGGGGCCTACGATGTCCCAATATTTTTGGTAAAATTCTGCTGTCATTCCATCCGGCCCCGGAGATTTATCCGAGCCAATGTTAAAGACTGCCTTTTTAATTTCTTCGTTGGATACTTTGTTTATTAACTCCAGATTATCCTCTGTAGAGATTTCAGGCTGGATTAATTCAAGGTTTTCTTGGAATAGTCTTTGGTTCATATCCTCACTTCTGAATCTTTTTATGAAATCATTTCTGATTTCATTTCTGATGTTTTCTTCACCAGTGATGCTTGTTTCTTCTTGGGTTTTGATTTCTTTTATAATTTTTCTGTTTCTTTTTCCACTTGCTATTTTATGAAAATAGCTGATATTCGTGTCATTATATTTGATGTGTTTTACCTTAGCTCTTTGATTCCAGTAAATTTTCTGGAAACACAGAAGTTTTTCCTTTTTGTCTATGATTCTAGTTTTTTTTTTTAATGAGGTCATTTGTAGGGTGATTACAGATCTCAGTTTGGAGCCTCGCCGGAGTTCGCGTCTCGTCGGAGTTTTCGCCGGAGCTTTTGGGTGGCTGTTAGTGGTGCATTGGAGGTGTCGTGGTGGTGGAAGTCGTAGCAAGCCTCGACCGAGTCAATTGTCGTCGTCGGTGAGCCTCAAATCGAGTTCAGAGTCGCGTCTGGGAGAATTTCCGCGACTGCGGCTATGAACACCGCGATCGCGGCTCTGCCCAGAAATCCGCGACCGCGGTAGTTCTAAACCGCGATCGCGGCTTGCGTTAGCAAACGCGATCGTGGCTTGGAAGGGCCCGGTCACGGCTTTGACCCTCGTTTCCTTTGTGATTCCTTCGTTCGTATACTTTATCCGTTCGTATCGAATTTAACCTTGGGTTTCGTCGTCGTTTCGTTGTCGTCATAGGAATTCGTAATCAGATTCCAGTTTCCAGATACCCGAAACCCGACATCTTTGTTCGTCTTAATTAAGGCAAGTGGCGGTTCGCTCTTGCTTATCATTCCATATTTCCGTTAGTTATCAATTATTTCTGATTGTTAATTAATTTGGAATGAAGTGTTGTTTTCGTTTGGGAACAGATTTTATAAAGGTGTGATTTAAAATGTGATATTATAATAGGTTGTATATTTTGTTAGAAACAACGCTATTATATCTGTTATTACCGTGATTGTATTAGTGTGGATTATTGTGTGGTTTTAACTGTGTAGTTAGAACGAGTATTCGTAGGAACGCTATGTACCTCGCGAGGTCTAGTCGTTTCTTTTTAACTGGTATTAGGAGGATTTTGCCCTAGTACTTTCCCTGGTCATGACTGTACCCTTACTCAGGGTAGGTGCACACAGCTGGTGTCAACAATCAGAATTTATTCGTCAAGATATCTCTCGTATCGAGATGATATATTATAAAAGCTTTAACATGAAAATATGTTTTGGAATTAAAGAAGATAAGTGCGATTAAGCACATAAGTAATGAACCTTTGAGCGAGAAGTACAACTTGGAACCCGCTCAGACTTCGGTTAGAGTAAGTCCTCCTTCCAAATCTGAATTCGCAGTACGCGGTGAGGTTGTTCGTGGACCCAAATAATCAAGTCGTTTTTAAACGCTTGTGTGAAACTATAACGTTCCCAAACACTTGTCATATTCTCCGATAAGACTCAATCTTTTGGAGTCTTCTCTTGTTCATACCTTTTCGTATGTTTCCGTAGAAGTGTTGAGGTTCACTGTCGTCATCGGTATTATTCGAGAAACGACAGGTATAACCTAATACGACTACTTAGAACCTTTTCCATTTTACCCTTGCATAGTCTTTCATTAGACTAACCAACCGGTTTATTCCTTTGCATGGTTGGCTGGTGTCATCCGTCTCATACGGCACATCAGGTAAACTACATTTCCGTGAAGGCTAGTACACGATGTTGTAGGCAGATGGAGGTTTAAAGAGTTTTCCAAGGTTGAAGATCCTAGGCGTGAGATCGCACAGATCAAGACCCATTATGATGTTTAAATTGTTTAAAAGACTTCCGCTGTATTGAAACAATTCCGTATTTGGTCGTATTTGACATTTACAGATGTAATTCGTGACAATATATGAGTATTTAATAAAGTTCTGTGTTGTTATATGATTGTTATAAAATGGTTAAGCCTTGGGTGACCCCAGATGTGTAATCTGAGGTCACCTGCGGTAATACTTTCAAGGAAATATTTGGGGGTGTTACAAGTTCATTGTGTGTGTGTGTAGGTAACATGAAGCTTTGCATAAGATAATTTGGTCTTGAAGCCAGATTGGTTTTTATTAGTGTTGTTCTTCCTGCTTGGGAAAGGGAATTTGCTTTCCATTTCGATAATTGTTGTTGGGTGCTAACTAAAAGGTCAGCAAAGATCTTTGGTCTCTACCCTCCCTCAATCATTATGAACTTCCCATATCAATGTAATGAGATGTGTCTATTTATTTATCTCTTGACTCGAAATGGAAGGGAAAATCACTCGTTCTATCGCTCGTTTAGTAGACAACAAGTAGAGTACATAAGCCTTCAATAGTACACGACAAGTACAGAATGAGCCTTGTCTATGAAGAAAAGTGACCTCATCTTGCTTGGCGAGGCCGAGCTTTTTCTAGTTGTTCAACGACCATGTTCTTCAAAACTCCGAATAGTATTGGATGTACAAATTTATTAAATAGTTATAGCAGATGTTTGAGTTATAATTAGATAATTAAATAACATATAAATTGAAGCTTTAAAAATAATTAAATTGTGTTTTGATATAAAAAATTAGCTATAACTAGTTACAAGCTACAATTTCATTTTACAATTTTTATTTTTGATTTTTTCCCCATTTTTAAGCAATAACATAAACCAACTCCAATTAACTACTACCAAAATCCTTTATTTTTCTAGTTATCCGCTTAAACAAAGTTAGCGACTAATAATAGTTGATTTCTCTTTAGCTAGCAAACACATATTTTTATTTCTCTAAAGTAGTAACTAATTTTTTTTTATGGAAAAAGTAGTAACTAGTTGAATAACTAATTAAAATAAGAAAAAGGCTCATGTGCGAATAGACACTTATGTGAGAACGTGAGAATGTCAGATGTGTATGGATTCATGACGGTGTGTGCATGACTTTGGTAGGTGGAAACTTATGCACATGCACTTTAAGATGTGCATGTATTTTTATCTGTTTGTGCATAAATTTATGACTATATGGTAACTATGTGTAAGAGAAAACTCATGTACATATAGACAAAAAATCATACACATCACAATATGTGCATGTATGTGTATATATTTTTTTACTATGTGTAAGTTAAAACTCATGCACATACAACAAAACTTTATCCACACCTCAAGATATCCATGTATTTTAGCATGTATGTACTTATATTTTTTACTATATGTGTGACTATGTGTAAGTGAAAACTCATCCACATATAGACAAAATTGCATGCACATCTTGTGATGTGCATGGATTTTTACATGTATGTGCGTATTCTCATGCTCTTACATAAGCGTCATTTCTCACCAAATCCTTAAAGTAAACATCTAAATATATTCTATACTTGCTACTAACAGGTCTAAACTAAACTAACCCTTTCCGACGGGATGTCCAATGTTATCATAAAAGTAAGTAAACTTATATTGATTATCGTTTTTTCTAGTGTGTGTCCATGGGCACATGCTAACAAGCTAAAATACGAAATTATCTTTAAAATATTTTCTAAAAGAAGATGGGTAAACCCTTAGAAAAAAATATTAAACTAATGGCTAAAAAAATTATTGATAAAAAAGGGCTTCTCAAAGTGTGTCCATGGACACACACTAGAAAAAACTATTGACTATATCAAGCCTCTTTATTCATTGTCCGGGTACAAAGTGTTATTTTGTAGTAAATAAATATGATTTCATAGGCGATACAACAATACCTGGACTTGACTAAACGGAAAATCAACAACAATAGAGAGGAGGCTAGTATTTTATATCACTTGGTTGTCTCGGTGGGGGTGGCGGTGAGTCCGATGTGCGCGTTGATGGCCTAATGGGCCCCTTTGGCAACGATGAAAAGACACCCAAATAGTATTCTATATCACTTGGTTGTCTCGGTGGGGGCGGCGGTGAGTCGGATGTGCGCGTTGATGGCCCCGATGGCCTAATGGGCCCTTTGGCAATGATGAAAATACACCCGAATAGTATTTTATATCACTTGGTTGTCTCGGTGGGGGCGGCGGTGAGTCTGATGTGCGCGTTGATGGCCCCGATGGCCTAATGGGCCCCTTTGGCAACGATGAAAAGACATCCGAATAGTATTCTATATTACTTGGTTGTCTCGGTGGGGGCGGTGGTGAGTCCGATATGCGCGTTGATGGCCCCGATGGCCTAATGGGTCCCTTTGGCAACGATGAAAAGACATCCGAATAGTATTCTATATCACTTGGTTGTCTCGGTGGGGGCGGCGGTGAGTCTGATGTGTGCGTTGATGGCCCCGATGGCCTAATGGGCCCCTTTGGCAATGATGAAAAGACATCCGAATAGTATTCTATATCACTTGGCTGTCTTGGTGGGGGTGGCGGTGAGTCTGATGTGCGCGTTGATGGCCCCGATGGCCTAATGGGCCCCTTTGGCAACGATGAAAAGACATCCGAATAGTATTCTATATCACTTGGTTGTCTCGGTGGGGGCGGTGGTGAGTTCGATGTGCGCGTTGATGGCCTCGATGGCCTAATGGGCCCCTTTGGCAACGATGAAAAGACATCCGAATAGTATTCTATATCACTTGGTTGTCTCGGTGGTGGCGGCGGTGAGTCCAATGTGCGCGTTGATGGCCCCGATGGCCTAATGGGCCCCTTTGGCAACGATGAAAAGACATCCGGATAGTATTCTATATCACTTGGTTGTCTCGGTGGTGGCGGCGGTGAGTCCGATGTGCGCGTTGATGGCCCCGATGGCCTAATGGGCCCCTTTGGCAATGATGAAAAGACATCCGGATAGTATTCTATATCACTTGGTTGTCTCGGTGGTGGCGGCGGTGAGTCCGATGTCCGCGTTGATGGCCTAATGGGCCCCTTTGGCAATGATGAAAAGACGGGCGGATGAAATGACACTACAACTTTAGATTCTTGAAGTTCTAAGTCGAGTATGTCGACGCTTCGCTTAGCCTCAGCTGCAATGAAGAACAAAGCAAGGAGAAAAACTAGCATAACATACATTGCTTTGGAGGGCGACATGATTGGATCTTCAAACACTGAATGTAGTTTCAGATGCAAGATTGTGTTGTTTTTTGGCAGTCATGGATTAAGTTATATATAGAGGTTAGGATACCCGCGTTTTCTTGCTTTTTAAAGAAAGTACAGCTCCCTAAAGTATAGTGCGCTTATTCCCTTAATTATACAAATATTGTGTAGTTTAATGTGATATATTTCATAGTGTCCATAAAGTTAGTGTGAATGCATCTAGTACTATATATTATGATAACCTAGGCCATTTATCATCACAATTTCCAAGTAGAGAAGATATATACCTAATAAAAATGATTCAAAAAAAAATCATGATCTACATGAATCAATATTCTCCTATTTGGTTGATATCATTGGGGGCTAATCTATAGGGCTGTTCATCAGGCCAAAACCGAACCGAACAAAAATGAATCAAACAAAATTGAACCGAACCGAGACCGAATTTCAGAATTTTGTGGACTGAAAACCGAACCAAACATACTTAGTTCGGTTCGGGTTTGGTTCGGTTTTATTCGGTTTGGTTCGGTTTTGGCCCGAAATAACCGAATATTTTGAAATTATGTTAATTTAGGTTATTGAAGTAGGTTTTAGTGCACAAAACCAAATTAGACCGAACCGAACTTGGACCGAACTGGACTGAACTTGGACCGAACTAGACCGAACTAGACCGAACGAATAAGGTTGGACTAATTTATCTAGAAATCTAGGTTTTTTAAATTATTTTTAAAAATAATCGGTTTTGACTGAACCGAACCCGAATCGAAAACCGAATATTATTTTTATAAGAACCGAAAACCGAACCGAATATAATCGGTTTGGTCGGTTCGGTTCGGTCCAAAAAACCGAAAATCGAACCCGATAAACACCCCTAGTAATCTACATATGTATTATGATAACCTAGACCATTTATCATCACAATTTCCAAGTAGAGAAGATGTATACCTCATAGAAATGATTCACAAAAAAGTGATGATCTACAAGGAGCAATATTTTCCTATTTGGTTGATATCATTGGGGAGTAATCAATCAATCAATATCAATCATCAATCAATCAATATACTAGTACTAAAGCCCTTCTTATCTCTGCTATGTGTCACCCTTTTAGCTATGTCAAGTCACCAAATTTTATTGTCCATTTACCTCTTCGCCCTTCTAATTTTTTACAAATTATATATTTATCTACACAAATTTCCTTAATTATCAAACAAGATATCATCCATATAATATAATATTTGACTATATATATATTACAAAGTAAATAAGCCATAATATTACTTACCAAAATTAAATAAAGTTGGATAATCTTTTCTCTATATACTATATCCATAATCCATTTAACAAAATTGGACAATTTGCAAGACCTTAATTAATATTTGAAAAAAATACTAATATGTATACTAATATTACCAAAGTTAAATAAAGTTTGATATTCTTTCATCTATGGTAGCATGTTTGCAAGACCCTTAATTATCTCGATGCTATATGGTAGTATGTTTGCAATACCCTTAATTAGTATTAGATAAAATATAATAAATCGGATTGGGTTTTGCATTACAAAAATACTAGGGTGCTAATTCTATGAATTATATTAATTAGGTAATGATGTGTATACAGTAAAAAATATATATAAATTATAAATATTTAATATTTTTATATGACTATATTACCTAGAGTATTTTTACCTTTTTTTAATTGAATGAATTATATAAAATTTCTAATTTACATTCATTTTTCTTGATATAAATTCACATCTTTACCTTCAATTCTTATCATACAATACACCTTATCAATATTTTTAGTCAAGAATTCAAGAATCTATCTATGTATATATATATATATACTTACTAAAGCCCTTCTTCTTTAGCCTACGTGTCGACCTGTGGACTATGCCACGTAGGCGAATCTAAATATCGATTTACTCATTTGTCATTCTTTTGTCCACAATTTACAATACTGCTACAACTCTACTATATCAATTTCTATAATTTATAAGTATAGCTTACCATATATATGATAAAGACTCTATTTAATAGGATATGGTAAATAAAATAGTTTAATAAAAAAAATCTTGATATGCTAAATTAAATGGTGTAACATTATCACTTTTCCAAATTAATGTTCAACTAAGATCCATAATTTCATATAACCAAACCCGTGCAAGGCACGGATACATATGCTAGTATATATCCTATGTGTCTAAGTAGAATGTAAGAGAGAGAAAATAAGAGAATACTGAGTTCGTTTCGCAATATTTAGACTTTTTGCTCATTTCACATTTTTTTAAGACAAAGGTAGAAATAGAAAGAAAATGTGTTTTCAATGAATAATAAATGAAGCATGTGAGCGGTTGGAGTTAAAAGCAAATGCTTTAAAAAACTAGACCTAACTATTTTTAGAAAATTTGAGTATCAATTACATATAATGGTTTGTCTACTATATGTCCTAAGGATATAGGTTAAGAATTTCTATTAAGGAAAATAAATCCTAAATAGAAAAAGGTGAACCCATTTTTAAAAAAATAGAAAATTCTAAAAACTTAACATATAATCAAAACTTTCTATATAAGAGATCTTAACCTATGCCCTAGAAAAATCATACATATAAAACCAAATATTATAAATCAAGAATCATAGCTAAAAAGACCAAATATTGTGAAACGGAGGTAGTATATCAAATGTAGCAATTTTCTTATAATTATCCTTAAAGTGATTACCAATAATTAGTATTAATGCATCTAGTACCATGAATTATGATAAAAAATCGTTAAGTTATTAATATTATTATCATAATTTCTAAGTAGAGAAGATATTTATAATAGGGCGTTGATCTGGTAGGAACTGTTCTTATAATGAAAACTTGTGGACAAATCTGGACTGTCCAAACTAAGGCATTCCAACGGAGCGGAAATCGTGCTTCCAAGATTAAAAATAAATTGACACGGACGCGTGTAACTCAAACATTCATCCTTTTGTTATGAATAAAGAATCAAATCTTCCCGTAAAAATCTTCCAAAAATATCACACAAATTCTCCTTGCGGAGGCTTTGCACAACAAAATTGCCTCCAAAAATAAAATAAAAAAATCTTGAGAATGTTGTGCACAAAGAATTCAATCACAAAAACACACAAGCATGGATTCTGTGAGAAAATGCAACAACAAAAATATGAGTTCAAGTACGTTTTTTTATTAGAATCAGAAAAATTATAGTATCCTTGAATGCAAACTGAATAAAAATATGAATTATGAATTAGATGAATGAAAAATAACAACAGACATCGATAAACAAAATAAAGTACGTTTGAGATATTTCTTGTGCACTTCATTACTCTAAATAGTGAACCAAAAATGGATGTTTTGTGCATGAGATATTATATCTTTTTTGTGCATCGTGTAAAAACATTATTATGCATCATATAAAACATGTTTGTGCATCAAGTTAAGAGTATTTGTGCATCAGAAGCACTTTAATTTGTGTATTGTTGTCTTATTTAATATTTGTACATCAAGTTATGAAGCTTTGTGCATCAAAATATAATAATTTGTGCACCATTGTACGTTCATAATGTGTATCTTTCATTTTTAGAGGTGTATTTGTGTATTACTTTGTCGAATTCTTGTGCACTTCTTATGAGAATGTGTGGATCATATAAAACATGTTTGTGCCTCAAATCAAGAGAATTTATGCATCAGAATCACTTTAATTTGTGCATTGTTGTCTCATTTACTTTTTGTGCATCAAGTGTGAATATTTGTGCATCAAGTATACTAATTTGTGCACCACTATACATTAATTATGAAATACCCCAAATAAAATTAGGAGAAGGGCATAAGGGTAAATTAATTATGGAATTTTACTTAAGTGGGAGAAATAGAATTTTGGGGATTTAAAATCCCTAAATCCCTCAAAGGACCGATTATCTCCTTCCCGAACTCATCCCCTGCGTCTCTCCCACGAAGTGCCCAGCTCCCATCTTCCTCCTCACGAACCATCCATCTTCTTCTCCGACGAAGCCGAGCTTCTCCTCCGTCCGGCGAGCTGCTCTTCCCTCCTCCTTCCTTGCTGAAGCCGTGCGTGGTTGTTGTTCGTGCCGTCGTGCTGCTGTGTTCGTGGCTTCGAGCTGCCGCTGGTGTGGGTCGAGCCGAGAGCTTCTGCTGGTGGTCATCTCCGGCGTCGGGAGCTCTCTTCCGGCGAGGACTAGCGAAGAGGTAAGGTGGTGGTTTGATTTGGGGTTTGCTTGGGGTTCGTTTTGGTTGAAGCTTTGCTGAATTTCTGTGTTGGTAAAATTTCTGTAATTACAGATTTTTGTTGCTGAATTTCTGTGTTGACAGAATTTGTGTTGGCCTGAATTCTGTGTGTGCAGAAATTTGTTTATTTGAGAATTAGGGTTGATTTTGTGTGGTTTGCTAAATTGGATTTAGAAGGTATGATTTAGGGTTTGATTTGGGGGTTTAAATTGCTGGGTTCATTTGAATTGCGCAGGCATAAATTGACTGAGATATGGTGTGATTGACCTAATTAATTAAGGGTTTGATTTTAGGGTTTTGAATTGGGGTTTTATTTGGTTGTGGATTGGATGAGTAATTAATGCCAGAGATTTGCTCGGATTGATTTCGCAGGTTCGTTCGGATTGACTGGAGATCTCTGAGGTCGTTGTGGTTCGACTTGAGGCAAGAGGATCCTTGCTAACTTATATATTTTTATAAACTGATTATGTTTAATTTTACCGTTGCTTGAGCTATTATTTTAATTGGTTTGTTTGACTATATAATGGCTTGGATGAGATGTGTGATAATGTGTGATGAGGTGTGATAATGTGTTGGATTGAATGTGTGTGTGTGTGTTGGATCGTGTGTGTGTGTTGGATTGAATGTGTGTGTGTGTGTCGTGACACCTATACAAAATAACTAATGTAGTCTGGTAAGTAAGGGTCGAATCCCACAGAGAATCAAATTGGCGCCGTTGCCGGGGAGTCAATTTTACTATTCTAATTGTGTGTTTGTTTACCAACTGTTGTGTGGACCTATCTTACGGTCCACACCTGTGTTACTAATTGGTTTCATTGAGATCTCAATCCAGACAGATGGCAACATTTGATTTTTACTATCAGCAGCAAGGCTGGCCCCATTACTATCCTGAACCTCAAGAGACGAGCCAAAGTTCATATACGTCAATGGAGGAGGGCTTCAAGTCACTTGTGCAGAGCATGATGACTATTCATCAGGCGACAAACTCCAACATCCAACTTCTAACAACTCAAGTTGGAAGTTTGGCAACTCAGCTTGGAAGGTTGGCTCAAGTTGTGGCAAATATGAATGAGGATTTTGAAAAGCCACCACCCCAACCGACCCCAGTGGCTAATGTGAGTGGCATATCACAACTGAAAGGAGAAAAGACAGAGGAGAAAGTCGAGAACCAGCGTCCGCAAGTTTGGACAAAATTTTGCGGATCAGTTCTTGGAGTATACCCTTTGGAAGTGATTCCTGTTGATTACACTCCTCCACCTCGTGATCCTAGGAAGCCACCTCCTCACTTTCCTAAGATGCTAAAAGTGAAGAAGAAGCCGGTGCTTAATATGGAGCCGCGCAGCTCCATAGGTGAGCATGAGGTAAATCTCCCTTTACTTGATCTGATGCATGTTGTGCCTAAATTTGCTAAATACATGAAATGCTTATGCTGGCCTAGGAAGAGGAAGAAATTGACAAGAGTAATTAATTTGAATGAACATGTGTCTGCTGCATTCGGAAGACATTTGCCTGAAAAGTGTAGTGATCCTGACATGTTTAGTATTCCTTGTGATATAGGTTACTCCAGGTTTGATCATTGCATGTTAGACTTGGGCTCATCTATTAATGTGTTACCCTACTCTGTGTATAAATTGCTAGATCTTGGACCTTTGCTTGAAACTGATTTAGTTATTCAATTTGTGAATGGATCCAAAGTTTTTCCGAAAGGAATAGTTGAGGATGTTCTTGTAAAGGTTAATAAGATGATTTTTCCTGTGGATTTTGTGGTGTTAGACATTGGTTATGATATGCATGTGCCCCCTATACTGTTAGGTAGGCCTTTTCTTAAGACTGCTAACATCCGAATCATTATGAGTAGAGGTATTGTGTCTGTGAAGTATGGGGGTGATAGGGTGACATTTAAGATATTTGATCATAAGAAACACCCTCCTGATAGTAAGTCTGTGCTGTGTTCTGGATTGAGTGATATCACATGATCATAGTAGCACAATGTCAAGCCATGACAATAACTAAGGCGCTATCCGGGAGGCAACCCGAGGTATGCTTTTCTTTTCTTGTTTTTCTTTCCTTATTTTTGCATTTGTTTTGGTGTGTTTTTGTTCTTGTTTTTGTTTCCGACTAACCTGCAGGGAGGAGACCCATGCCTATTGAAGAAAGTGTTTACCACCATTGTAAGTCTTTCCTTCCCTGCACTAAGTCACCCCCCGAAAAAACCTTAAACGGGGAGCAAAAAAAAAAAAAAAAAAAAAGTTTTACCGAAGGCCAGCTGTCCAGAATTTCCCATGGAGAAGGTGCGTATCATGTTGTCAAGGAGGATACATTGCCTTACACTTGATTTGGCAACGATGATGGCCCTACAATTGACAGCTGAGGAGAAGGAACACTAGAACCCACACCATGATTACATCTGGGCTCCACCATGTGTTCCTAGAAGGCCGTGCAACCCCGCCATACATGCTATACCACTATTCACCAAAGTGGTTCCCTTTTGGTTGCACGGTAGGAGAAGATTATAGAGTTGATGAAGACACCCGCCCAACACCAGAGACCTAGGCATTTATTGAGAAGACCTGCCAGCGACACCTACAGTGTCCAAGCAGCTTGGCGACGTTTGTGAGTTATTTTTTGCTTTTCCTTGTGCTTCTATTCTTTTGTCTTTCATTACATTGAGGACAATGCAATGTTTAAGCATGGGGGAGAGTTCTATACTTGCTACGTTGTTGAGGAGAAAAAAAAATTGAAAAAGCCAAAAATTGAAAAAAGGCATACATAAAAATCCTGGGATAGGTCGAAAACCCGAAAGGGCGGCCTAGGCAATAAGCACGGTGGCTTGGACCAGCATTAGGCTGGGGTAATATGAGGTCAAGAGTGACGTGAGCATAATGTGAGCACATCTTTGAAAAAAAATATGAGTGGCTTGGTGAAAACCCGAAAGGGCGCCTTGGCAAAATGAGCGAAAAAGAAGAAGAGTGATTTTAGGATTTCTCTTTATTCTTGGCGAGGCGTCATAAGAAGAGGAGTCAAAGAAGGATTGTCGGGTAGGTCACTCTGGGAGGCATAAGGAGCAATAGATGGAGGCTAGGATTAGAGGTTACTCACACTATTGGATGTCCGGGTTAAGCTTGGGGGAAGTACTCTGCTTGCCCCTTAAGCTTGTTGAGTATGGATGTGTTGTAGATGAGATTGGTGCCAGGAGCTTTGGCATGGGTTAGGTGACTCTTAGTTGGAGGATATGCTTCATGAGACCTTGGGTGCTGTATTGGAGGAGTGGACTTTCTTTTAGTTTACTCGAGGACGAGCAAAGGTCTAAGCATGGGGGAGTTTGATAAGCACTACTTTGTAGGGCTTAAGTAAGAGTTATTAGAGGGTTTATTGGTGCCATTCGGGTAGATTTAGACACATTCATGTGTATGGCATTTGGGGGCGAAGTTTGGTATTTTTGGAGGTGTTTGAGCTGTTTTGGAGATCATAGGAAGCCACAAGGAGAAGACGCCAAGGAAGTGAAGAGAAGAGTAGAAGAACAGTGGGCTGAATTTAAATGGTTCGTTCTCTCTACTCAGATGTCCAAATGGAGTGATTCCAATTCGAGGAGTTAGATCTTGAAGTCTACTACAAGTCCTCAAAATATGAGTGCAATCCGAGTTGGGAATCAAAAGTTATGGCGTTTTTACTGAAGTGTCGCAGAAGTTGAAGTACTGGAATCCCACCGCACCCAGCGGTGGGCACTGCCGCACCCGCGGCGAGATCGTCAGAGAACTGAAGCTACTGTTAAATGGCCGCACCCGGCGGTGGAGCCACCGCACCCGCGGTGGAGACGCGCTGAAAGTCTTTTACGAGTTTTCTTATTCCCGTTTTATTTTATTTCCGAAACTTTATTTCCAAGTTTGTTATTTTTCTTTTCTTTATTTCTGAATTATTACTTTAGTATTTAAGTTAGGTTTAAGACTTTTTAGAGAGGATCCAATTCTCAAAACCTAGTTGCCACAGAGAAAATAGTTAGACCTAGTTTCATTCATCGTTGTTTTTCCCTTTTGCTCAGGCAGACAATTGAAGCCTTTGGATTGATTGGATTGTGAGGTTATTCCTTTACTCTTTCTATGATTGTATTAATTTTCTCTCGTGCTTAATCTCATTGATCATATATCGATTCCCCTTGATTTGTTGATTAGGAAATCAATTAGATTGTTAATAGTAGTTCCCTCTAGTCTGACAACATAGAGAAATTAGTATTATGCTATTGGTTCCCCTTTTCCATACAACCTGTTGAGATTGTTATTGATCATACTACTAAGGATTAGAGGATACTGGTTGAGAATCTAAATCCCTTAGTTTGTGTAGAGAATTAATTGCATGCAATTGTATGACTGGTTGCTACACTTGCATGTACCTATCTATTCCTGAACTTCCTGCTGCTATTGAATTAAATCGTGAAGGTTAGTAGGGATTTGTTTAATAGTTAGGGTTATCAAGACTGGTTGGACTGGTAACTATTTCAGAACAAGGATTAGGACTTTCATGAGTATTGAGGACTAGGAATAACCAATGATCGATCTATCAATCTGAAGTGTGGATATTTGTTTGGCTGAGTTATTTTTCCAATTTGATTTCAAGTCTTTGTTTTTATTTATTTTGGTTTTAATCAGCAAACCCCCTTGGTTACTTGTTGGTATACAATTACATCATTGGAATAGTATTTGATTCTCTGTGGGATTCGACCCTTACTTACCAGACTACATTAGTTAGGTTTGTTTAGGATTATTTTGTATAGGTGTCACGACAACGCCTATCAGTGTGCGTGTGTTGGATCGTGTGTGTGTATTGGGTTGTGTATGTCGACACCTGTGTGTGTTGGCAGTTATGTGTTAAATTGTGTGCGTGCTGGCAATTGTATGCTGGGATTGTGCGTTTGTGTGTGAATGTTTGTGTGTGAATGTGTGTATGCTGGGATTGACTGATGTGGATTGATTGTTGTTGTTGTTTGATTGTGGCAGATTGATTGTTATGGATTGATTGTTGTGGATTGATTGTCGTGGATTGATTGGATTATTGATTTTAAAGTTTCTTGGTTGAATATATATATATATGTGTGTGAAAATGTGTTAATAGAGGTCGTGTGTAATAATTGATTGGTTGTCGGTGTGGTGGTTGGATTGTTGTTGATTGGAGGTCGATGGGCCAAGGGTTGGAATGGATTTCACCCAACCGCGTAGGGTATACAAGGTATACGCCTACGTCGTTAAGGGCCAAGGATTTGAAAAGCGTTTCACCAAACCGCGTAGGGTATACAAGGTATACGCCTACGTCGTTAAGGGCCGAAGGTAGGAATGGATTCCACCAAACCGCGTAGGGTTTACGCCTACGTCGTTAAGGGCCAAGGGTTGAAATTGAATTGGAGGTCGAAGGGCCAGGTGATGATATACTCACCAAACCGCGCAGGGTATACAAGGTATACGCCTACGTCGTTAAGGGCCAAGGGTTGGAATGGATTGGAGGTTGAATTGGAGATTGGATTGGAGATGTGTTGGAGTCGTTTGTGTTTCAGAGTTGAGTTATATTATTGTTTGATTACAATTGGTTGATTGTTGTGATATCTATTATGTGTTGAATGTTGGTTGTGAACTGATTAAGTGATTTTGTGTTGAATGTTGGTTGTATACCTGAGTAAGTGATTTTGTGATGATATTGACTGTGCGCTTGATTAAGTGGTTGTGTTGGCGAATATTGATTGTGTGTTTTGGTATTGGTTTTATGTTGGATATTGATTATTGGCTAGTGACTTATTGTTCAATATTAGTTCTTTATGAGGTGGATTTCTGTTGGTATGGTTGTTTATGGTAACTAGTGGATTATGAAGGTTGGTTGTGTTGATTATTGCTAGTTGTGGTTGCGGGTCATTGTTGTCCATTGGTAGTGGTTGTTGGATCTTGGTGTGAATTGTTTGAGAAGGTTGGTTATGTGGATGTTTGTGAAGGTTGGTTTCCCATCTTGAGGGTGTGGGCCACATGGTTTGAATTTGAGTGTATGAGTTACAGTCTATGTTAACGAACAAGCGGCACCAGAAGGGTGGCTGGCCTGGATCGTTATTTTGTTATGTTTATATGTGATGATTATCTCGTTGATGCTTATGTGTTTGTTGATGTGAAGGTTAATTGATTTTGTTGTGTTAGTGCAGTAGTGAGTTCAGTATAATTGGTTAGCTTTGGTTGTAAGTCAGTAGTAAGAGATGTGTATGTGCATAGAGTTGTTGATTGAGGTATTAGTTATAGAGAGAAGGATGGATTGGACGTGTCAGTGAAGTTGGATTGGATCATTTTATTCGTTTATGCTTGTGATGAGTTTGAGGATGGATTGATTGAGGTTAGTATAGTGAAGAGTTGGATAAGGATGTGTAATGAATGGTATGTGATAGTGTGTGTATATGTTTTGACGTGTGGTTGGCATTGGTTGGTTGATATGATTAAGTATAGTTATGATATTATATATTGTGTGGCGTGATGTCGTTATTGTGAGTTGATTGGTGATATATGTATGTGTTTTGAACTGTTTTGGCTTGAGGAGTCTTGCCAGTCTTTGACTGACCAGCTTCGGTTTACGTGCCGTGGTTGGCTGGGGTATCGGGTCCCCCAGTCAATCCGGCTTTTCAGGTTCAGCGTTAGCAAGGAGGATCCTGATCACCGTCGGTTTTGGAGTCGAAGGTTACTCTTTTGGTTTGGACTTTGACTTGGTTGTGCGTGTCGTTTTGGTTTTGGACCTTGTATGGGTCGAACTTGTTGTATTGGTTTTTGGTTTGTAAAGTGTTGTATTTTCTGTAGGTTAAGTTTGATTGTGGTTTCAAACTCTGGACATGTTTTACAGGTTGTACAGGTTTTCCGTTGTGCTGCTTTTGATTTATTATGTATATATGGGTTATGTTTTGCATTTTTTTCTTTCGCATTTTTCTTTCACCCGCCTTATAATCCTTCTGGATTATGGCACTGTAGCACCACTGGCCTGGGGGTGTTACAAATTATGTGCACCTTGCATTTTCTTTATTACAAGATTTGTAGCTACTAGTGAAGTCGTTGACAACTCAACAATTGTTATATCCGCTGGAAGTTCAAAATACTACATTCCTGTTTGTGACAAAGAATTGAAGCTTTTACAGGACAAATCTTCTCGAGTGTTGAAATTGTGTTTGAGTTCTATAGAAAATATGCAACTATATGAGGATTTGATGTGTGTCAGAGTACAAGCAAAATGCACAGAGATGTTTCAACAATATGGAAATATATTGTTTATAGTAGAGAAGGGTTCAAGAACATGTCACATAATTTACATGATAGTGGGAGTGTGAGTTCACAAGTCACTCCTAGTGCTCAACACAGTAATAGGAAAAGGACAAAAAACGTAAAAGAATATCGAATAGATGTGAATGCATAGCTAAGATAAGTTTTCGTCATGCATGAACTATGGGTTATTATGTCAAAATATTTGAAGAAAGGCATACACATTTTTTTATGAATGATAAAGACAAGCAGTTTGCAAAAGAAAACAAACAGATTAGCACATTACATGAAGATTTTATAATGAATTGTGCTAATGCCAATATGGGTGTATCAAAAACCTACAAGATGTAAAAGGAGTTTGTTGGGGGCTATGCAAACATAGGAGCAAGACTTCTTGGCTTCAGAACTTTAAAAGAAGTCTCAATGCCTACATGGTAGGTGGAGATGCTCATATGATAATTGACAATTTCAAGAAGAAGCAGGAAATTTGCAAGACATTTTACTTCGACTATGACATTGATAACGAACAACAATTGTGCCGCCTGTTTTGGTCTGATCCTATAAGTAAAAAGAGCTTCAGTTTCTTTGGAGATGTGGTCTGAATTGATTCCACGTATAACACAAACAGGTAAAAAAAGTTGATGCATATTCATTTAAATAGAGGTGCACATTTACTGTATTATGGGTGCACAACCATGTTAAGCTCTGATGCACAATCTTGATATAGTATATTGTACAATTTAATGTGTTATTAGTGCACAACCTTTATATACTCTGATGCACAATTTATTGTGTTATAGGTGCACTATCTTGTTATGCTATGATGCATAGTCTGGTTATATTATAGTGCACTATTTATTGTGTTTTAGGTTCACAATCTTGCTATGCTATTACACACAATTTGATGTGAACAAACAAAGTGCGGGAACAACGTATTCTAATGTAGTGCAATGTGGTGCACAAACAAATTGCAACTGGTGAACAAATATATAGTAATGTGGTCAACAAATATATGGTAATGTGTTGAACGATCAAATCGAAGTTGGTGCACAAAAATACTGTGAAGCAGTGAACACAAACTGAAAGTGGTGCACAAACAAAGTGCAACTAGTGAACAAATATATAGTAATATGGTGCACAACTTATAATAATATGGTGAACAATCAAAGCGAAATTGGTGAACACAAATATTGTTTTTGTGCATCAATGATCATCGTGTAAAAACATTATTGTGCATCATATAAAACATATTTGTGCATCAAATTAAGAGAATTTGTGCATCAATTGTTGTCTTATTTACTGTTTGTGCATCAAGTAATGAATATATGTGCATCACGGGATACTAATTTGTGCACCATTATACAAAGATTATGTGCACCCTGAATTTGTTTGTAAGTTGTGAACAAACAAACTGAAAGTGGTACACAAGCAAAGAGCAACTGATGAACAAATATATAGTAATGTGGTGCACAACTTATAATATTACATTTAACTGCGGAACCCACTCCATGACTGCGAGAGGCGTGAATTTCATGCAGATGATGGAATTTAAGTTGAAGGAAAACTAGTGTACGACCCGTGACATTTACGACATTTTTTTAATAAGATCATATTGATATTTATATATAATATTTAAATATTCTAAAATAAATTAAGTTGAAAAATATTTTGGTCAAAAACTAAGTTGAAAATTATATTAGTGAAAAATTATATTTGTGAAGAATAACAAAAAAATAGAAACTTATATTGTCAAATTATTTTTACATTTCTAATAACAATAATTTATAAAATAATAAAAGTTAAGAGGAGATGTGATGAACGGTTTATTTTTTGCAATTGCAAACTCTATTTGTCGTCACCTTGTGTAATTGTTGAATATCTTCTTTGGCTATTCAATTTTTTCACAAGTCTTACTACGTGTGATGTGTGTATATTAAATTAACTTATGTTGCATATGAAATAACGTATGAATACATATAAAACAACATATATATGCACGGTGCACATGATAGGTGTTTTTTACATAAAATTCGACTGTGACGATTTTTTACCGATTTTTCCCTATTTAGTGAATACATGATCTGAAGCATTCTTTTTTATGATCCAAAGACTATGGGCCGTTCTAGATCAGCCCGCAGCCACCCGTCCCATATATATAGGCTCGATCTCAATCAAAACACATACGACAATTGAAGTTCCGATTTGTTGGGTTCTACGCATTCACCCACAGAGTTCACAATCGAAAAATTGACTGTTGCCAAAACTACTAGAAATGCTAAAGAACATGTGCATCACATGCGCCTTGCCGGTGTTAGACCATATACCCACACGCCTACGGAGTTTTATTGCACAAAGAACTAAGCTTGACTGTGGGAGGAAACTTCTCCTATGTTCTATAATGGTATAAAAGAAAAGGCGGGCATGAAATGCTATCTTTGCTCTTAAATACTGCAATGGAATACTCCCTGAGATTCAGGAAGACATTGAAGTTGAAATTCTCCAATTCGGCAATTCTACATTGTTCTCTTTGGCTCAGAATCATTGACCAGTCATAGATAAGGAAAAACGCTAATAGATATTAATGTCACCTACGGAATTCCATTTGTAGATAGCATCACGTAAATCATCTTTTAGATTTACAAAAATGGGTCCTTGTGCAATAAAGTAAAGGACGCAGAGGAGATGGCTCAAGCGTTAAAGAAGTGGACGCGGAGAATACGACATGCGCCAAGTCAAACCCAACCAATAGTTCCACGAGTGGCACACGATCCGCACATTGGAAATTAGGCCGGGGAAAGCACGGTCAATCCGTTAAATAAGAGGACGCGGAGAAGACGACATGTAAACACATTCAGTTGTTGCACACGAGGAATGCACAGACAACGACTTACACAAGAAGTAAATCATCGCTTTGAAATCAACGGCCAACCCTCTTTTAACACCAGAAAGGCAATTTGTCACCAATTTAGAGTATAACGTAATTAGGGTGAGACTGATATTCATTTAGAAAGTCAAAAACTTTTAAATCGAGAAAAGGAAAGTGAATTTGTTTGCACGTTGTAGAAGAGGAAGCTAAGAAGGCATGCCTCACGTCTAAATCAATGGTCAATCCTCTTTTACCAACAACAAGGCAATTTGTCTTCAAATTAGAGAAGAACGTAATTAAGGTGAGATTGATTTTTTGTTTAGGAAGGCAACAACTTTTAAATCGAGAAAAGGAAAGCACATTTATTGTGTTAATAGAATAGTACCTTTTTTTTACTTCTTTTTTATAAGGTAAAAATTAGATTGGAAACCACAGAAGAGTCGATTTCTCAATTTATAGCATCCTTACGGATGAGAATTACAAATTCTAGACAATCTCTAAAGTCTTCCAAGGAAACCTGCTATACCTTCTTCGCGATGAAATCGGCCACAACGTTGGTTTCTCGAAAGACGTGAGAAATCTGCACTGGGGAAAACAATTGTAAAATACACAGGATATCAGAAATTAGCATTTCAATATCCCATGGACAGTGCCAGATTTGGTTAAGGACATTCACGATGGTAAGGTTGTCACATTCAAGATGAATGTTGATAATGCCTAATTCATAAGCCTTTACCAGGGCATTTCTTACTGCCAGTGTTTCTGTTTTAAGCGGGGTTAAAATACCACATTTATCCCCATAGAGGAAAAGTGGTTTTCCCGTGTTGTTCCTGAAAATATAACCAAAACTAGATTCACCATTGGTTTTGGTGGATCCATCTGTGTTGATTTTAATTATGTTATCCGGAGGCTTTTTCCATTTCTTTATTGGTCGTCTTACAATGTTCGTTTTATGAGTTTTTTTATTGTCTTCTGTAAGACAGTCTAGGTCCAGTTTTTCGTTTTATTCCAGTTTTCAATTTGTTTCTTAATGTAAATTGGTACATCTTTAATGGGTTCGACATCATCAATTGTTCTATCAAAGCTAAGTTGGTTTCTATAGAACCAAATGCTCCACCAAGAGGCCATTAATTCTGAGAATTGTGATCTATCAGTTTTTTGTCGAATTTCTTCAATGATTTCATTAATATTTTTGTTTCCTAAGTTTAGGGATGTGATTATGCCAAAGGTGTCATGATTCAAATTTTCGATTGTTTTTAAGGTATGCTTGCATTGGAAGAGGAGGTGGTTCAAATCTTCCAACTGAGCATTGCAGCGTGTACACCCCCCGGGGGGGGGGGGGGGGGGGGGGGGGGTTGCAACTCCTTTTTCTGCTAATCTAGCTTTTGTTGGGTTTCCATTTTTCATTATTTTCCAGATAAAGTTTTTAACTTTGGGATACTTGTCCATTTTCCAGATCCACGAGGAATCATAGGCAGTGTAGCTCTTATTTTTGTTAATTAGCTCCATAGTAGAATGTGTAGAAAACCGGCCGTTTTTGCTAGTTTTCCAGTACATTCTATCATGGATCTCGTTTAAGGGAATTGAGATCGAGGTTAATTTTTCGGTTAAACCATTTGGTAAGTATTGTTCAAGTAAGTCCTTATTCCAGGTTTTATTTGGCAGCATGAAGTCAGCTACCAGGGCATCCTTATTCAGGATTGACTGAGAGTTTATGTTATCACATAATGGGGTGTTCAGAACCCAGTTATCTGTCCAGAATTTGATAGTTTTTCTATTACCAACTTGCCAAATTAGTCTAGATTTGAACTCAGGCATAAGTTCAATCATTTTGGACCATTGCCACGAGCATTTTCCTTTTTTCTCGTAATGAAGTATATGGTTTGTTTTCAGGTATTTATCCGTAATAACTCTAACCCAAAAGTTATTTGGTTCGGCTAGAATTTTCCATAGTAATTTGAATTGAAGGGCTTTGTTCATGTCTTTAGCTTTTCTCAAGCCAAGACCTCATTGATGAGTTGATTTACAATTTTTTTCCCAACCTATAAGAGGTTTATAGGAGTTGTCTTTGTTCCAAAAAAAGGATTTGTTTAGTTTATCAAGTTCATTGTGTGTGTGTGTGTGTGCGTAGGTAACATGAAGCTTTGCATAAGATAATTTGGTCTTGAAGCCATATTTGTTTTTATTAGTGTTGTTCTTCCTGCTTGGGAAAGGGAATTTGCTTTCCATTTCGATAATTGTTGTTGGGTGCTAACTAAAAGGTCAGCAAAGGTGTTCGAGTTAACTCTACTGATAACAGGAATTTGTCGTACTAATTACTGTTATGCAAAATATCCAAACAAACCTTAAGTCGTAGTCCTAGGTAAGTAAAGGTCGAGTCCACAGGGAGACAGAGTCTATCTTTATGTGTAATTTCTATGTCAATCTTCAAGTAACCAAAGGGGGGGTTTTGTGTGTTTAGAAGTTCTAAGCATGCAAAGACAAACAAACTAAAGATGATGAATTCAGTAATGGGGAAAATAGCTCAGTCAAACAACATCCACAATTCGTATGACAAGTTGATCTTAGAAAATCATTCAATATCTCATGCAATGGAAATTCCAATTCCTTTTCAGATATAACTAATAGCACAACCAGATACTATTAGCACTAACTAATTAAACAACCCTGAAACTATCAAGATTCAGTTTAACAGTAGCGTTACGGATAGGAATATAGTTGGATACAATTCTAGCATAAAACAACCAGCTTTTATCCTAGAATGTAAATCAGTTCTCTTCTGCATAAGACTAGCACAACCAGATACTAGTACGATGCAGTTGCTACTCTGAAATAGATATGCTCAACCAGTAACAATCTAGATCTAGCAATCAATCAATAGAAACAAACCCTAGTTGCGCAGGCTAGAGATTATCAATATTAATCATAAGCAATCAAGCAAGAGAATAGATAAAATCCATGCAATAGATAAGGAACGAGAATCTCACAACTGAATCAAAACGAAAGATTCAGCGTCTGACTAAGCAAGAAGGCTTAGTTCTTCATAGCAAAATACGTAGAAAGTAGAAAAGATGAAAGTAGGGTTCGAGGATAAGGGAGGCCAAGCTCCCTTCTAACCCTAAATACTAGAAAATAATAAGGTCTTCCAAAAAGGTCAAAAACGAAATAATAAAAAATACTAATAATAATCCAAAATAACAAAGTAAGGAAAAGTGGTTCGGTTCCGCATCCGACACGGCGGCGGTCGCCGTAAGCCTGGCGGCGGTCGCCGCCAGATTTCTTCGATTCAGCTCTTGCGACACTTCCGTAAAAATGCCATAACTTTTGATTCACAACTCGGATTGTGCTCATATTTTGAGGACTTGCAGTAGACTTCAAGATCTAACTCCTCGAATTGGAATAACTCCATTTGGACGTCTGAGTAAAGAGAACGAATCAATTGAATTCATCACATTGTTCTTCTACTCTCGTGTGGACTCTCTCCTTGGTTCTTCTTCGTCTCCTCAGTGGTCAACTCCTCTTCCTCTGGATATCTTCAATTTGCTTCTCCAGACCACCAAATCCACACTTCTCCTCTCTAACTCCATAATCCACAGTTGTGCACTAAATCCATCCAAATGGCACCTCAAACCTGGTAACAACCCCTAGAAATGCACTACAAAATAGTGCCGATCATCTACCATTGATTATGGAAATTTACTTTTTGACCTGAGATCTTGCAGTAGTCATCAATAATATCTTTAATTTATTTACAGTTCTCTTGTTTGGCTTTTGAGAATATCACAATGTCATCCGCAAAGGCCAGAAATGGGATTCGTGTTCCTTGTTGATTGATTTGAAATCCTAGGGGATTTCGAGTTCGGTCTGAGGCTTTTTGGAGTTTTCTAGCAAGGATTTCAGATCCTAAAATAAACAAGAAGGGCGAAAGGGGGTCACCCTGTCGAAGTCCTCTTGAAGGTTTGAATAATTTTATGGGTCCATTGTTAACAAGTATCGAGAATGATACCGTTGTAATGTATTCTTTTATCCAGTTGATAAACTTTTCATGGAATCCATACTTTTCCATTATTTTTATAATAAAATCTCATTCGATTCTATCATAAGATTCTTCCATGTCTAGTTTTAAGGCAATAAAGCCTTCAGTTCCTTTTTCGATTTAAAAGAGTGAAAGATTTCATGAGCAATTAAAATATTGTATTGAATGGCTATGTTAGCAACAAAGGCACCCTGAAGGGGGTGTATCAATTTTTCCATTGTTCCTTTGAGTCTAGTTGTTATAGTCTTCGAGATTATCTTATAAATAGTATAGCACAGACTTATGGGTCTATAGTGATTTGTAGAGTTAGGATTGTCACATTTAGGAATTAAGGATATGAATGTGTGATTTATTTGTTTAAGCAGTTTCCCAGAAAGAAAAAAGCTTTTGCTTGGATAACAAAGGGGCCTACGATGTCCCAATATTTTTGGTAAAATTCTGCTGTCATTCCATCCGGCCCCGGAGATTTATCCGAGCCAATGTTAAAGACTGCCTTTTTAATTTCTTCTTTGGATACATTTTTTATTAACTCCAGATTATCCTCTGTAGAGATTTCAGGCTGGATTAATTCAAGGTTTTCTTGGAAGTCTTTGGTTCATATCCTCACTTCTGAATATTTTTAGGAAATAATTTCTGATTTCATTTCTGATGTTTTCTTCACCAGTGATGCTTGTTCCTTCTTGGGTTTTGATTTCTTTTATAATTTTTCTGTTTCTTTTTCCACTTGCTATTTTATGAAAATAGCTGGTATTCGTGTCATTATATTTGATGTGTTTTACCTTAGCTCTTTGATTCCAGTAAATTTTCTGGAAACACAGAAGTTTTTCCTTTTTGTCTATGATTCTAGTTTGTATTTTAATGAGGTCATTTGTAGGGTGATTACAGATCTCAGTTTGGAGCCTCGCTGGAGTTCGCGTCTCGTCGGAGTTTTCGCCGGAGCTTTTGGGTGGCTGTTAGTGATGCATTGGAGGTGTCGTGGTGGTGGAAGTCGTAGCAAGCCTCGACCGAGTCAATTGTCGTCGTCGATGAGCCTCAAATCGAGTTCAGAGTCGCGTCTGGGAGAATTTCCGCGACCGCGGCTATGAACACCGCGATCGCGGCTCTGCCCAGAAATCCGCGACCGCGGTAGTTCCAAACGGCGACCGCGGCTTGCGTTAGCAAACGCGATCATGGCTTGGAAGGGCTCGGTCACGGCTTTGACCCTCGTTTCCTTTGTGATTCCTTCGTTCGTATACTTTATCCGTGTTACAAGTTCATTGTGTGTGTGTAGGTAACATGAAGCTTTGCATAAGATAATTTGGTCTTGAAGCCAGATTAGTTTTTATTAGTGTTGTTCTTCCTGCTTGGGAAAGGGAATTTGCTTTCCATTTCGATAATTGTTGTTGGGTGCTAACTAAAAGGTCAGCAAAGATCTTTGGTCTCTACCCTCCCTCAATCATTATGAACTTCCCATATCAATGTAATGAGATGTGTCTATTTATTTATCTCTTGACTCGAAATGGAAGGGAAAATCACTCGTTCTATCGCTCATTTAGTAGACAACAAGTAGAGTACATAAGCCTTCAGTAGTACACGACAAGTACAGAATGAGCCTTGTCTACGAAGAAAAGTGACCTCATCTTGCTTGGCGAGGCCGAGCTTTTTCTAGTTGTTCAACGACCATGTTCTTCAAAACTCCGAATAGTATTGGATGTACAAATTTATTAAATAGTTATAGCAGATGTTTGAGTTATAATTAGATAATTAAAATACATATAAATTGAAGCTTTAAAAATAATTAAATTGTGTTTTGATATAAAAAATTAGCTATAACTAGTTACAAGATACAATTTCATTTTACAATTTTTATTTTTGATTTTTTCCCCATTTTTAAGCAATAACATAAAACAAATCCAATTAACTACTACCAAAATCCTTTATTTTTCTAGTTATCCGCTTAAACAAAGTTAGCGACTAATAATAGTTGATTTCTCTTTAGCTAGCAAACACATATTTTTATTTCTCTAAAGTAGTAACTAGGTTTTTTTATGGAAAAAGTAGTAACTAGTTGAATAACTAATTAAAATAAGAAAAAGTCTCATGTGCGAATAGACACTTATGTGAGAACGTGAGAATGTCAGATGTGTATGGATTCATGATGGTGTGTGCATGACTTTGGTAGGTGAAAACTTATGCACATGCACTTTAAGATGTGCATGTATTTTTATCTGTTTGTGCATAAATTTATGACTATATGGTAACTATGTGTAAGAGAAAACTCATGTACATATAGACAAAAAATCATGCACATCACAATATGTGCATGTATGTGTATATATTTTTTACTCTGTGTAAGTTAAAACTCATGCACATACAACAAAACTTTATCCACACCTCAAGATGTCCATGTATTTTAGCATGTATGTACTTATATTTTTTACTATATGTGTGACTATGTGTAAGTGAAAACTCATCCACATATAGACAAAATTTCATGCACATCTTGTGATGTGCATGAATTTTTACATGTATGTGCGTATTCTCATGCTCTTACATAAGCGTCATTTCTCACCAAATCCGCATCCTTAAAGTAAACATGTAAATATATTCTATACTTGCTACTAACAGGTCTAAACTAAACTAACCCATTCCGACGGGATGTCCAATGTTATCATAAAAGTAAGTAAACTTATATTGATTATCGTTTTTTCTAGTGTGTGTCCATGGGCACATGCTAACAAGCTAAAATACGAAATTATTTTTAAAATATTTTCTAAAAGAAGATGGGTAAACCCTTAGAAAAAAATATTAAACTAATGGCTAAAACAATTATTGATAAAAAAGGGCTTCTCAAAGTGTGTCCATGGACACACACTAGAAAAAACTGTTGACTATATCAAGCCTCTTTATTGATTGTCCAAGTACAAAGTGTTATTTTGTAGTAAATAAATATGATTTCATAGGCGATACAACAATACCTGGACTTGACTAAACGGAAAATCAACAACAATAGAGAGGAGGCTAGTATTTTATATCACTTGGTTGTCTCGGTGGGGGTGGCGGTGAGTCCGATGTGCGCGTTGATGGCCCCGATGGCCTAATGGGCCCCTTTGGCAACGATGAAAAGACACCCAAATAGTATTCTATATCACTTGGTTGTCTCGGTGGGGGCGGCGGTGAGTCGGATGTGCGCGTTGATGGCCCCGATGGCCTAATGGGCCCCTTTGGCAATGATGAAAATACACCCGAATAGTATTTTATATCACTTGGTTGTCTCGGTGGGGGCGGCGGTGAGTCTGATGTGCGCATTGATGGCCCCGATGGCCTAATGGGCCCCTTTAGCAACGATGAAAAGACATCCGAATAGTATTCTATATCACTTGGTTGTCTCGGTGGGGGCGGCGGTGAGTCCAATGTGCGCGTTGATGGCCCCGATGGACTAATGGGTCCTTTTGGCAACGATGAAAAGACATTCGAATAGTATTCTATATCACTTGGTTGTCTCGGTGGGGGCGGCGGTGAGTCTGATGTGTGCGTTGATGGCCCCGATGGCCTAATGGGCCCCTTTGGAACGATGAAAAGACATCCAAATAGTATTCTATATCACTTGGCTGTCTTGGTGGGGGTGGCGGTGAGTCTGATGTGCGCGTTGATGGCCCCGATGGCCTAATGGGCCCCTTTGGCAACGATGAAAAGACATCCGAATAGTATTCTATATCACTTGGTTGTCTCGGTGGGGGCGGCGGTGAGTTCGATGTGCGTGTTGATGGCCTCGATGGCCTAATGGGCCCCTTTGGCAACGATGAAAAGACATCCGAATAGTATTCTATATCACTTGGTTGTCTCGGTAGTGGCGGCGGTGAGTCCGATGTGCGCGTTGATGGCCCCGATGGCCTAATGGGCCCCTTTGGCAACGATGAAAAGACATCCGGATAGTATTCTATATCACTTGGTTGTCTCGGTGGTGGCGGCGGTGAGTCCGATGTGCGCGTTGATGGCCCCGATGGCCTAATAGGCCCCTTTGGCAATGATGAAAAGACATCCGGATAGTATTCTATATCACTTGGTTGTCTCGGTGGTGGCGGCGGTGAGTCCGATGTCCGCGTTGATGGCCTAATGGGCCCCTTTGGCAACGATGAAAAGACGGGCGGATGAAATGACACTGCAACTTTAGATTCTTGAAGTTCTAAGTCGAGTATGTCGACGCTTCGCTTAGCCTCAGCTGCAATGAAGAACAAAGCAAGGAGAAAAACTAGCATAACATACATTGCTTTGGAGGGCGACATGATTGGATCTTCAAACACTGAATGTAGTTTCAGATGCAAGATTGTTTTGTTTTTTGGCAGTCATGGATTAAGTTATATATAGAGGTTAGGATACCCGCATTTTCTTACTTTTTAAAGAAAGTACAGCTCCCTAAAGTGTAGTGCGCTTATTCCCTTAATTATACAAATATTGTGTAGTTTAATGTGATATATTTCATAGTGTCCATAAAGTTAGTATGAATGCATCTAGTACTATATATTATGATAACCTAGGCCATTTATCATCACAATTTCCAAGTAGAGAAGATATATACCTAATAAAAATGATTCAAAAAAAAATCATGATCTACATGAATCAATATTCTCCTATTTGGTTGATATCATTGGGGGGTAATCTATAGGGCTGTTCATCGGGCCAAAACCGAACCGAACAAAAATGAATCGAACAAAATTGAACCGAACCGAGACCGAATTTCAGAATTTTGTGGACTGAAAACCGAACCGAACATACTTAGTTCGGTTCGAGTTTGGTTCGGTTTGGTTCGGTTTTGGCCCGAAATAACCGAATATTTTGAAATTATGTTAATTTAGGTTATTGAAGTAGGTTTTAGTGCACAAAACCGAATTAGACCGAACCGAACTTGGACCGAACTGGACTGAACTTGGACCGAACTGGACTGAACTTGGACCGAACTAGACCGAACTGGACCGAACGAATAAGGTTGGACTAATTTATCTAGAAATCTAGGTTTTTTAAATTATTTTTAAAAATAATCGGTTTTGACCGAACCGAACCCGAATCGAAAACCGAATATTATTTTTATAAGAACCGAAAACCGAACCGAATATAATCGGTTTGGTCGGTTCGGTTCGGTCCAAAAAAATGAAAATCGAACCCGATAAACACCCCTAGTAATCTACATATGTATTATGATAACCTAGACCATTTATCATCACAATTTCCAAGTAGAGAAGATGTATACCTCATAGAAATGATTCACAAAAAAGTGATGATCTACAAGGAGCAATAATTTCCTATTTGGTTGATATCATTGGGGAGTAATCAATCAATCAATATCAATCAATATCAATCATCAATCAATCAATATACTAATACTAAAGTCTTTCTTATCTCTCCTATGTGTCACCCTTTTAGCTATGTCAAGTCACCAAATTTTATTGTCCATTTACCTCTTCGCCCTTCTAATTTTTTAAAAATTATATATTTATCTACACAAATTTCCTTAATTATCAAACAAGATATCATCCATATAATATAATATTTGACTATATATATATTACAAAGTAAATAAGCCATAATATTACTTACCAAAATTAAATAAAGTGGGATAATCTTTTCTCTATATACTATATCCATAATCCATTTAATAAAATTGGACAATTTGCAAGACCTTAATTAATATTTGAAAAAAATACTAATATGTATACTAATATTACCAAAGTTAAATAAAGTTTGATATTCTTTCATCTATGGTAGCATGTTTGCAAGACCCTTAATTATCTCGATGCTATATGGTAGTATGTTTGCAATACCCTTAATTAGTATTAGATAAAATATAATAAATCGGATTGGGTTTTGCATTACAAAAATACTAGGGTGCTAATTCTATGAATTATATTAATTAGGTAATGATGTGTATACAGTAAAAAATATATATAAATTATAAATATTTAATATTTTTATATGACTATATTACCTAGAGTATTTTTACCTTTTTTTAATTGAATGAATTATATGAAATTTCTAATTTACATTCATTTTTCTTGATATAAATTCACATCTTTACCTTCAATTCTTATCATACAATACACCTTATCAATATTTTTAGTCAAGAATTCAAGAATCTATCTATGTATATATATATACTTACTAAAGCCCTTCTTCTTTAGCCTACGTGTCGACATCTGGACTATGCCACGTAGGCGAATCTAAATGTCGATTTACTCATTTGTCATTCTTTTTTCCACAATTTACAATACTTCTACAACTCTACTATATCAATTTCTATAATTTATAAGTATAGCTTACCATATATATGATAAAGACTCTATTTAATAGGATATGGTAAATAAATTAGTTTAATAAAAAAAATCTTGATATGCTAAATTAAATAGTGTAACATTATCACTTTTCCAAATTAATGTTCAACTAAGATCCATAATTATATATAACCAAACCCGTGCAAGGCACGGATACATATGCTAGTATATATCCTATGTGTCTAAGTAGAATGTAAGAGAGAGAAAATAAGAGAATACTCAGTTCGTTTCGCAATATTTAGACTTTTTGCTCATTTCACATTTTTTAAGACAAAGGTAGAAATAGAAAGAAAATGTGTTTTCAATGAATAATAAATGAAGCATGTGAGCAGTTGGAGTTAAAAGCAAATGCTTTAAAAAACTAGACCTAACTATTTTTAGAAAATTTGAGTATCAATTACATATAATGGTTTGTCTACTATATGTCCTAAGGATATAGGTTAAGAATTCTTATTAAGGAAAATAAACCCTAAATAGAAAAAGGTGAACCCATTTTTAAAAAAATAGAAAATTCTAAAAACTTAACATATAATCAAAACTTTCTATATAAGAGATCTTAACCTATGCCCTAGAAAAATAATACATATAAAAACCAAATATTATAAATCAAGAATCATAGCTAAAAAGACCAAATATTGTGAAACAGAGGTAGTATATCAAATGTAACAATTTTCTTATAATTATCCTTAAAGTGATTACCAATAATTAGTATTAATGCATCTAGTACCATGAATTATGATAAAAAATCGTTAAGTTATTAATATTATTATCATAATTTCTAAGTAGAGAAGATATTTATAATAGGGCGTTGATCTGGTAGGAACTGTTCTTATAATGAAAACTTGTGAACAAATCTGGACTGTCCAAACTAAGGCATTCCAACGGAGCGGAAATCGTGCTTCCAAGATTAAAAATAAATTGACACGGACGCGTGTAACTCAAACATTCATCCTTTTGTTATGAATAAAGAATCAAATCTTCCCGTAAAAATCTTCCAAAAATATCACACAAATTCTCCTTGCAGAGGCTTTGCATAACAAAATTGCCTCCAAAAATAAATAAAAAATAAATCTTGAGAATGTTGTGCACAAAGAATTCAATCACAAAAACACACAAGCATGGATTCTATGAGAAAATGCAACAACAAAAATATGAGATCAAGTACGTTTTTTTATTAGAATCAGAAAAATTATAGTATCCTTGAATGCAAACTGAATAAAAATATGAATTATGAATTAGATGAATGAAAAATAACAACAGACATCGATAAACAAAATAAAGTACGTTTGAGATATTTCTTGTGCACTTCATTACTCTAAATAGTGAACCAAAAATGGATGTTTTGTGCATGAGATATTATATCTTTTTTGTGCATCGTGTAAAAACATTATTATGCATCATATAAAACATGTTTGTGCATCAAGTTAAGAGTATTTATGCATCAGAAGCACTTTAATTTGTGTATTGTTGTCTTATTTAATATTTGTACATCAAGTTATGAAGCTTTGTGCATCAAAATATAATAATTTGTGCACCATTGTACGTTGATAATGTGTATCTTTCATTTTTAGAGGTGTATTTGTGTATTACTTTGTCGAATTCTTGTGCACTTCTTATGAGAATGTGTGGATCATATAAAACATGTTTGTGCCTCAAATCAAGAGAATTTATGCATCAGAATCACTTTAATTTGTGCATTGTTGTCTCATTTACTTTTTGTGCATCAAGTGTGAATGTTTGTGCATCAAGTATACTAATTTGTGCATCACTATACATTAATTATGTGCACCTTGCATTTTCTTTATTACAAGATTTGTAGCTACTAGTGAAGTCGTTGACAACTCAACAATTGTTATATCCGCTGGAAGTTCAAAATACTACATTCCTGTTTGTGACAAAGAATTGAAGCTTTTACAGGACAAATCTTCTCGAGTGTTGAAATTGTGTTTGAGTTCTATAGAAAATATGCAACTATATGAGGATTTGATGTGTGTCAGAGTACAAGCAAAATGCACAGAGATGTTTCAACAATATGGAAATATATTGTTTGTAGTAGAGAAGGGTTCAAGAACGTGTCACATAATTTACATGATAGTGGGAGTGTGAGTTCACAAGTCACTCCTAGTGCTCAACACAGTAATAGGAAAAGGACAAAAAATGTAAAAGAATATCGAATAGATGTGAATGCATAGCTAAGATAAGTTTTCGTCATGCATGAACTATGGGTTATTATGTCAAAATATTTGAAGAAAGGCATACACATTTTTTTTTATGAATGATAAAGACAAGCAATTTGCAAAAGAAAACAAACAGATTAGCACATTACATGAAGATTTTATATTGAATTGTGCTAATGCCAATATGGGTGTATCAAAAACCTACAAGATGTAGAAGGAGTTTGTTGGGGGCTATGCAAACATAGGAGCAAGACTTCTTGGCTTCAGAACTTTAAAAGAAGTCTCAATGCCTACATGGTAGGTGGAGATGCTCATATGATAATTGACAATTTCAAGAAGAAGCAGGAAATTTGCAAGACATTTTACTTCGACTATGACATTGATAACGAACAACAATTGTGCCGCCTGTTTTGGTCTGATCCTATAAGTAAAAAGAGCTTCAGTTTCTTTGGAGATGTGGTCTGAATTGATTCCACGTATAACACAAACAGGTAAAAAAAGTTGATGCATATTCATTTAAATAGAGGTGCACATTTACTGTATTATGGGTGCACAACCATGTTAAGCTCTGATGCACAATCTTGATATAGTATATTGTACAATTTAATGTGTTATTAGTGCACAACCTTTATATGTGGTCTGGTTATATTATAGTGCACTATTTATTGTGTTTTAGGTTCACAATCTTGCTATGCTATTACACACAATTTGATGTGAACAAACAAAGTGCGACTGATGAACAACGTATTCTAATGTAGTGCAATGTGGTGCACAAACAAATTGCAACTGGTGAACAAATATATAGTAATGTGGTCAACAAATATATGGTAATGTGTTGAACGATCAAATCGAAGTTGGTGCACAAAAATACTGTGAAGCAGTGAACACAAACTGAAAGTGGTGCACAAACAAAGTGCAACTAGTGAACAAATATATAGTAAGGTGGTGCACAACTTATAATAATATGGTGAACAATCAAAGCGAAATTGGTGAACACAAATATTGTTTTTGTGCATCAATGATCATCGTGTAAAAACATTATTGTGCATCATATAAAACATATTTGTGTATCAAATTAATAGAATTTGTGCATCAATTGTTGTCTTATTTACTGTTTGTGCATCAAGTAATGAATATATGTGCATCACGGGATACTAATTTGTGCACCACTATACAAAGATTATGTGCACCTTGAATTTGTTTGTAAGTTGTGAACAAACAAACTGAAAGTGGTACACAAGCAAAGTGCAACTGGTGAACAAATATATAGTAATGTGGTGCACAACTTATAATATTACATTTAACTGCGGAACCCACTCCATGACTGCGAGAGGCGTGAATTTCATGCAGATGATGGAATTTAAGTTGAAGGAAAACTAGTGTACGACCCGTGACATTTACGACATTTTTTTAATAAGATCATATTGATATTTATATATAATATTTAAATATTCTAAAATAAATTAAGTTGAAAAATATTTTGGTCAAAAACTAAGTTGAAAATTATATTAGTGAAAAATTATATTTGTGAAGAATAACAAAAAAAATAGAAACTTATATTGTCAAATTATTTTTACATTTCTAATAACAATAATTTATAAAATAATAAAAGTTAAGAGGAGATGTGATGAACGGTTTATTTTTTGCAATTGCAAACTCTATTTGTCGTCACCTTGTGTAATTGTTGAATATCTTCTTTGGCTATTCAATTTTTTTCACAAGTCTTACTACGTGTGATGTGTGTATATGAAATTAACTTATGTTGCATATGAAATAACGTATGAATACATATAAAACAACATATATATGCACGGTGCACATGATAGGTGTTTTTTACATAAAATTCGACTGTGATGATTTTTTACCGATTTTCCCTATTTAGTGAATACATGATCTGAAGCATTCTTTTTTGTGATCCAAAGACTATGGGCCGTTCTAGATCAGCCCGCAGCCACCCGTCCCATATATATAGGCTCGATCTCAATCAAAACACATACGACAATTGAAGTTCTGATTTGTTGGGTCCTACGCATTCACCCACAGAGTTCACAATCGAAAAATTGACTGTTGCCAAAACTACTAGAAATGCTAAAGAACATGTGCATCGCCTGCGCCTTGCCGGTGTTAGACCATATACCCACACGCCTACGGAGTTTTATTGCACAAAGAACTAAGCTTGACTGTGGGAGGAAACTTCTCCTATGTTCTATAATGGTATAAAAGAAAAGGCGGGCATGAAATGCTATCTTTGCTCTTAAATACTGCAATGGAATACTCCCTGAGATTCAGGAAGACATTGAAGTTGAAATTCTCCAATTCGGCAATTCTACATTGTTCTCTTTGGCTCAGAATCATTGACCAGTCATAGATAAGGAAAAACGCTAATAGATATTAATGTCACCTACGGAATTCCATTTGTAGATAGCATCACGTAAATCATCTTTTAGATTTACAAAAATGGGTCATTGTGCAATAAAGTAAAGGACGCAGAGGAGATGGCTCAAGCGTTAAAGAAGTGGATGCGGAGAATACGACATGCGCCAAGTCAAACCCAACCAATAGTTCCACGAGTGGCACACGATCCGCACATTGGAAAATAGGTCGGGGAAAGCACGGTCAATCCGTTAAATAAGAGGACGCGGAGAAGACGACCTGCAAACACATTCAGTTGTTGCACACGAGGAATGCACAGACAATGACTTACGCAAGAAGTAAATCATCGCTTTGAAATCAACGGCCAACCCTCTTTTAACACCAGAAAGGCAATTTGTCACCAATTTAGAGTAGAACGTAATTAGGATGAGACTGATATTGAAATACCCCAAACAAGTCGATAATGGCATTTTGGTAAATTAATTATGGATTTTGTTAAAAGGGGGTAAAATGGAAATTGGGGGTTAAATCCCTAAATGGGGTTCGGTCTCTCTCCCTCGTGTGATTCCCAGCTGAGCAGCTCTCCGGCTCTTTCTTCCCGAACGGATCCGAGCTCTCTCCCTGCTCAGCTTCTTCCCGGCGAGCTCACCCAGCCCAGCCTCCCCCGTGTCGAGCCATTCCTTTCTCCGGCGAGCCGCGAACAGATGTTGAGGCGAGCTGTGGTTCGCGCTGGTTCGTTGCTTGGAGTCGGTGGTTGCTGCGGTCCGTCTTGTTGCTGCTCGTCTCGGTTCGAGGTGTTGTTCGTGCCGCTGCATCGTGCTGTTGTTCCTGTGTTCGAGCGGCCGCTGGTGTGGGTCGAGCCGAGTGCCTCTGCTGAGCTCCGACATAGTTCCGGTGTCGAGGGCCATCTCCGGTCTGCAGAGGATAGTTGACGACTAGGGAGGTGAGACCTTGAACTTGTTTGGTTGGGGGTTCAGCAAAGGTTGCTGAATATGTGTATATATATAGTGTTTAGTTGCTGAAATTTTGGTTGATTTGGCTGTTTAGCAGGGGTTTGGACATCAATTGATAATTGTTGGACTGAATTTGTTGGTTGTGCAGCAAAGGCATGGTTTGATATTGGAATTGGGTTAATTTGGGTATGATTTCCCCTAATTAATTAGGGATGATTATAAGGTGAAAATTGGGGGTTTGCTAAATTGATTTTGGATGTGTGATTCTAGGGTTTTGAATTGCGGTTTTATTAGTTATGGATTAGTATGAGTAATTAACGCCAGGGTTTTGCTCGGATTGATTTCGCATGTTCGTTCGAGTGGTTTGGAGACCTCTGGGGTCGTTGCGGTTCGACTTGAGGCAAGAGGATCCTTGCCTAACTTATATATTTTTATAATTGATTTATGCTTAGCTTATGTCATAATTAAATTATGATTGCTTGAGCTATTTTAAATTGGTTTGAATTGACTATAATTGCTTGGTTGTGATGTGTGATAATATGTGTTGGTGTGTGATAATGTGTTGATATGTGGTGAAATGTGTTGATGTGTGATGATGTGTGATGAGGTGTGTTAAGGTGTGATTATGTGTTTGTGATTGTTGTTGATAGTGTATGTTGACACGTGTGTGTGTGTGTGTGTGTTGGCTTGAGTGTGAGTGTGAGTGTCTGTTGACACGTGTATGTGTATTGGATTGAATGTGTGTGTGTGGTGGATAGTATGTGTGTGTTGGATTGAATGTGTGAGTGTGTGTGTTGGATTGTGTGTGTATGTGAATATGTGTTAGCCTTTGTCGTATGTGATATTTGATTGATTGTCGTATATGATTTTATTTGATTGGTATCGGTGTGGTGGTGGAATGTTGTTCGATGGTGAAATTCCTTATATGTGAGGGCCTCGGTGGGTGTGAACCCCGATGGTCAGGAGGTAAATGGTGAAATTCCTTATATGTGAGGGCCTCGGTGGGTGTGAACCCCGATGGTCAGGAGGTAAATGGTGAAATTCCTTATATGTGAGGGTCTCGGTGGGTGTGAACCCCGATGGTCAGGAGGCGAATGGTGAAAGTCCTTATATGTGAGGGCCTCGGTGGGTATGAACCCCCGATGGTCGGAAGGTCGGAAATAGTGATGAAGAAGGAGGAGATATTGTGTGATTGTTATGTGTACCTTACTTGGTTGATTTGATTAGATTGTGTGATTGTCATGTGTACCTTCCTTGGTTGGATTGGTCGGATTGTGTGATTGTTATGTGTACCTTCTTTGGTTGATTTGGTCGGATTGTGTGACGGTTATGTGTTGATATTGGTTTTATACCGATTAAGTGGTTTTGTGTTGAATAGTGGTTGTGTACTTGAATATTGGTTGTGTGTGTGATTATTGGTTGTGTGTTGATTATTGGTTGTGTGCCCGGTTATGAGTTGTGTACTTGAATATTGGTTGTATGCTTAGTTAGTGGTTTTGTTTTCGAATATTGGTGGGATGTTTAATTATCGGTTTTGTGTTAGACTTTGGTCGCCGGTTGGTTACGTTGATTGATTAGGAAGGTTGGTTCCCATCTGGAGGGTGTGGGTTAACATGGTTTGAAATTGAATGCACGAGTTGAGTTTGATGTATGAGTTGTAGTCTAGGGTGACGAATCGGCGGCACCAGAAGGGTGGTTGGCCTGGATCGTTATCATGGTTATGATTGTATTATGTGATGATTATCTCGTTGATGCTTATGTGTTTGTTGATGTGAAGGTTCATTGAATTTGTTATGTTAAGTACAGTAGTGAGTTCTGTATTATTGGTTAACTTTGGTTGTAAGTCAGTAATAAGAGACTGTGTATGTGCATGGAGTTGGATTGGAGGTATTAGTATTGAAGAGGAAGTTGGATTGGATTGTTTTATTCGTTTATGCTTGTGATGAGTTTGAGGATGGATTGATTGAGGTTAGTATAGTGAAGAGTTGGATAAGGATGTGTAATGAATGGTATGTGATAGTGGGTGTATATGTTTTGACGTGTGGTTGGCATTGGTTGGTTGATATGATTAAGTATAGTTATGATATTATATATTGTGTGGCGTGTTATGCGATTGTTATTGGTTGAATTGATGATATTATATGATTGTATATTGTTTGAAACTGTTTTGGTTCGGCTATTCTTGCCATAGTCTTTCAAAAGACTAACCAACCTCGGTTTACGTACCGTGGTTGGCTGGGGTATCGGGTCCCCCAGTCAATCAGACTTTGCAGATTTAGCGCCAACAAGGAGGGTCCTGATCACCGTCGGTTTAGAGTCGAGGGCTCTACTCTTTTGGTTTTGGACTTTGACTTGGTTGTATGTGTCGTTTTGGTTTTGGACCTTGAAGTGGTCGAACTTGTTGTATTAGTTTTTGGTTTGTAAAGTGCTGTATTTTCTGTATGTTAAGATTGATTATGGTTTCAAACTCTGGACAGGTTTTTCCGCTGTGTCGCTTTTGGTATATATTATGTATGGGATATGTTTTGCAAATTTTTATTTCACCCGCCTTATAGTCCTTCGGGACTATGGCACTGTAGCACCTCTGGCCCGGGGTGTTACAGATATTCATTTAGAAAGTCAAAAACTTTTAAATCGAGAAAAGGAAAGTGAATTTGTTTGCACGTTGTAGAAGAGGAAGCTAAGAAGGCATGCCTCACGTCTAAATCAATGGTCAATCCTCTTTTACCAACAACAAGGCAAAATGTCTTCAAATTAGAGAAGAACGTAATTAGGGTGAGATTGATTTTTTGTTTAGGAAGGCAACAACTTTTAAATCGAGAAAAGGAAAGCACATTTATTGTGTTAATAGAATAGTACCTTTTTTTTACTTTTTTTTTGTAAGGTAAAAATTAGATTGGAAACCACAGAAGAGTCGATCTCTCAATTTATAGCATCCTTACAGATGAGAATTACAAATTCTAGACAATCTCTAAAGTCTTCCAAGGAAACCTGCTATACCTTCTTCGCGATGAAATCGGCCACAACGTTGGTTTCTCGGAAGACGTGAGAAATCTGCACTGGGGAAAACTGTTGTAAAATACACAGGATATCAGAAATTAGCATTTCAATATCCCATGGACAATGCCAGATTTGGTTAAGGACATTCACGATGGTAAGGTTGTCACATTCAAGATGAATGTTGGCAATGCCTAATTCATAAGCCTTTACCAGGGCATTTCTTACTGCCAGTGTTTCTGTTTTAAGCGGGGTTAAAATACCACATTTATCCCCATAGAGGAAAAGTGGTTTTCCCGTGTTGTTCCTGAAAATGTAACCAAAACTAGGTTCACCATTGGTTTTGGTGGATCCATCTGTGTTGATTTTAATTATGTTATCCGGAGGCTTTTTCCATTTCTTTATTGGTCGTCTTACAATGTTCGTTTTATGAGTTTTTTTATTGTCTTCTGTAAGACAGTCTGGGTCCAGTTTTTCGTTTTATTCCAGTTTTCAATTTGTTTCTTAATGTAAATTGGTACATCTTTAATGGGTTCGACATCATCAATTGTTCTACCAAAGCTAAGTTGGTTTCTATAGAACCAAATGCTCCACCAAGAGACCATTAATTCTGAGAATTGTGATCTATCAGTTTTTTGTCGAATTTCTTCAATGATTTCATTAATTTTTTTGTTTCCTAAGTTTAGGGATGTGATTATGCCAAAGGTGTCATGATTCAAATTTTCGATTGTTTTTAAGGTATGCTTGCATTGGAAGAGGAGGTGGTTTAAATCTTCCAACTGAGCATTGCAGCGTGTACACCCCGGGGGGGGGGGGGGGGGGGGGCAACTCCTTTTTCTGCTAATCTAGCTTTTGTTGGGTTTCCATTTTTCATTATTTTCCAGATAAAGTTTTTAACTTTGGGATACTTGTCCATTTTCCAGATCCACGAGGAATCATAGGCAGTGTAGCTCTTATTTTTGTTAATTAGTTCCATAGTAGAATGTGTAGAAAACCAGCCGTTTTTGCTAGTTTTCCAGTACATTCTATCATGGATCTCGTTTAAGGGAATTGAGATCGAGGTTAATTTTTCGGTTAAACCATTTGGTAAGTATTGTTTAAGTAAGTCCTTATTCCAGGTTTTATTTGACAGCATGAAGTCAGCTACCAGGGCATCCTTATTCAGGATTGACTGAGAGTTTATGTTATCACATAATGGGGTGTTCAGAACCCAGTTATCTGTCCAGAATTTGATAGTTTTTCTATTACCAACTTGCCAAATTAGTCCAGATTTGAACTCAGGCATAAGTTCAATCATTTTGGACCATTGCCACGAGCATTTTCCTTTTTTCTCGTAATGAAGTATATGGTTTGTTTTCAGGTATTTATCCGTAATAACTCTAACCCAAAAGTTATTTGGTTCGGCTAGAATTTTCCATAGTAATTTGAATTGAAGGGCTTTGTTCATGTCTTTAGCTTTTCTCAAGCCAAGACCTCATTGATGAGTTGGTTTACAATTTTTTTCCCAACCTATAAGAGGTTTATAGGAGTTGTCTTTGTTCCAAAAAAAGGATTTGTTTAGTTTATCAAGTTCATTGTGTGTGTGTAGGTAACATGAAGCTTTGCATAAGATAATTTGGTCTTGAAGCCAGATTTGTTTTTATTAGTGTTGTTCTTCCTCCTTGGGAAAGGGAATTTGCTTTCCATTTCGATAATTGTTGTTAGGTGATAACTAAAAGGTCAGCAAAGGTGTTCGAGTTAACTCTACTGATAACAAGAATTTATCGTACTAATTACTGATATGCAAAATATCCAAACAAACCTTAAGCCGTAGTCCTAGGTAAGTAAAGGTCGAGTCCACAGGGAGACAGAGTCTATCTTTATGTGTAATTTATATGTCAATCTTCAAGTAACCAAAGGGGGGGTTTTGTGTGTTTAGAAGTTCTAAGCATGCAAAGACAAACAAACTAAAGATGATGAATTCAGTAATGGGGAAAATAGCTCAGTCAAACAACATCCATAATTCGTATGACAAGTTGATCTTAGAAAATCATTCAATATCTCATGCAATGGAAATTTCAATTCCTTTTCAGATATAACTAATAGCACAACCAGATACTATTAGCACTAACTAATTAAACAACCCTGAAACTATCAAGATTCAGTTTAACAGTAGCGTTACGGATAGGAATATAGTTGGATACAATTCTAGCATAAAACAACCAGCTTTTATCCTAGAATGTAAATCAGTTCTCTTCTGCATAAGACTAGCACAACCAGATACTAGTACGATGCAGTTGCTACTCTGAAATAGATATGCTCAACCAGTAACAATCTAGATCTAGCAATCAATCAATAGAAACAAACCCTAGTTGCGCAGGCTAGAGATTATCAATATTAATCATAAGCAATCAAGCAAGAGAATAGATAAAATTCATGCAATAGATAAGGAACGAGAATCTCACAACTGAATCAAAACGAAAGCTTCAACGTCTGACTAAGCAAGAAGGCTTAGTTCTTCATAGCAAAATACGTAGAAAGTAGAAAAGATGAAAGTAGGGTTCGAGGATAAGGGAGGCCAAGCTCCCTTCTAACCCTAAATACTAGAAAATAATAAGGTCTTCCAAAAAGGTCAAAAACGAAATAATAAAAAATACTAATAATAATCCAAAATAACAAAGTAAGGAAAAGTGGTTCGGTTCCGCATCCGACACGGCGGCGGTCGCCGTAAGCCTGGCGGCGGTCGCCGCCAGATTTCTTCGGTTCAGCTCCTGCGACACTTCCGTAAAAACGCCATAACGTTTGATTCCCAACTCGGATTGCGCTGATATTTTGATGACTTGCAGTAGACTTCAAGATCTAACTCCTCGAATTGGAATCACTCCATTTGGACGTCTGAGTAAAGAGAACGAATCAATTGAATTCATCACATTGTTCTTCTACTCTCGTGTGGACTCTCTCCTTGGTTCTTCTTCGTCTCCTCAGTGGTCAACTCCTCTTCCTCTGGATATCTTCAATTTGCTTCTCCAGACCACCAAATCCACACTTCTCCTCTCTAACTCCATAATCCACAGTTGTGCACTAAATCCATCCAAATGGCACCTAAAACCTGGTAACAACCCCTAGAAATGCACTACAAAATAGTGCCGATCATCTACCATTGATTATGGAAATTTATTTTTAGACCTGAGATCTTGCAGTAGTCATCAATAATATCTTTAATTTATTTACAGTTCTCTTGTTTGGCTTTTGAGAATATCACAATGTCATCCACAAAGGCCAGAAACGGGATTCGTGTTCCTTGTTGATTGATTTGAAATCCTAGGGGATTTCGAGTTCGATCTGAGGCTTTTTGGAGTTTTCTAGCAAGGATTTTAGATCCTAAAATAAACAAGAAGGGCGAAAGGGGGTTTCCCTGTCGAAGTCCTCTTGAAGGTTTGAATAATTATGTGGGTCCATTGTTAACAAGTATCGAGAATGATACCGTTGTAATGCATTCTTTTATCCAGTTGATAAATTTTTCATGGAATCCATACTTTTCTATTATTTTTATAATAAAATCTCATTCGATTCTATCATAAGATTTTTCCATGTCTAGTTTTAAGGCAATAAAGCCTTCAGTTCCTTTTTCGATTTAAAAGAGTGAAAGATTTCATGAGCAATTAAAATATTGTATTGAATGGCTATGTTAGCAACAAAGGCACCCTGAAGGGGGTGTATCAATTTTTCCATTGTTCCTTTGAGTCTAGTTGTTATAGTCTTCTAGATGATCTTATAAATAGTAGAGCACAGACTTATGGGTGTATAGTGATTTATAGAGTTAGGATTGTCACATTTAGGAATTAAGGATATGAATGTGTGATTTATTTGTTTAAGCAGTTTCCCAGAAAGAAAAAAGCTTTTGCTTGGATAACAAAGGGGCCTACGATGTCCCAATATTTTTGGTAAAATTCTGCTGTCATTCCATCCGGCCCCGGAGATTTATCCGAGCCAATGTTAAAGACTGCCTTTTTAATTTCTTCGTTGGATACATTTTTTATTAACTCCAGATTATCCTCTGTAGAGATTTCAGGCTGGATTAATTCAAGGTTTTCTTGGAAGTCTTTGGTTCATATCCTCACTTCTGAATCTTTTTAGGAAATCATTTCTGATTTCATTTCTGATGTTTTCTTCACCAATGATGCTTGTTCCTTCTTGGGTTTTGATTTCTTTTATAATTTTTTTGTTTCTTTTTCCACTTGCTATTTTATGAAAATAGTTGGTATTCGTGTCATTATATTTGATGTGTTTTACCTTAGCTCTTTGATTCCAGTAAATTTTCAGGAAACACAGAAGTTTTTCCTTTTTGTCTATGATTCTAGTTTGTTTTTTAATGAGGTCATTTGTAGGGTGATTACAGATCTCAGTTTGGAGCCTCGCTGGAGTTCGCGTCTCGTCGGAGTTTTCGCCGGAGCTTTTGGGTGGCTGTTAGTGATGCATTGGAGGTGTCGTGGTGGTGGAAGTCGTAGCAAGCCTCGACCGAGTCAATTGTCGTCGTCGATGAGCCTCAAATCGAGTTCAGAGTCGCGTCTGGGAGAATTTCCGCGACCGCGGCTATGAACACCGCGATCGCGGCTCTGCCCAGAAATCCGTGACCGCGGTAGTTCCAAACCGCGACCGCGGCTTGCGTTAGCAAACGCGATCGTGGCTTGGAAGGGCTCGGTCACGGCTTTGACCCTCGTTTCCTTTGTGATTCCTTCGTTCGTATACTTTATCCGTTCGTATCGAATTTAACATTGGGTTTCGTCGTCGTCGTAGGAATCCGTAATCAGATTCCAATTTCCAGATACCCGAAACCCGACATCTTTGTTCGTCTTAATTAAGGCAAGTGGCGGTTCGCTCTTGCTTATCATTCCATATTTCCGTTAGTTTTCAATTATTTCTGATTGTTAATTAATTTGGAATGAAGTGTTGTTTTCGTTTGGGAACAGATTTTATAAAGGTGTGATTTAAAATGTGATATTATAATAGGTTGTATATATTGTTAGAAACAATGCTATTATATCTGTTATTACCGTGATTGTATTAGTATGGATTATTGTGTGGTTTTAACTGTGTAGTTAGAACGAGTATTCGTAGGAACGCTATGTACCTCGCGAGGTCTAGTCGTTTCTTTATAACTGGTATTAGGAGGATTTTGCCCTAGTACTTTCCCTGGTCATGACTGTACCCTTACTCAGGATAGGTGCACACAGCTGGTGTCGACAATCAGAATTTATTCGTCAAGATATCTCTCGTATCGAGATGATATATTATAAAAGCTTTAACGTGAAAATACGTTTTGGAATTAAAGAAGATAAGTGAGATTAAGCACATAATTAATGAACCTTCGGGCGAGAAGTATAACTTGGAACCCGCTCAGACTTCGGTTAGAGTAAGTCCTCCTTCCAAATCTGAATTCACAGTACGCGGTGAGGTTGGTCGTGGACCCAAATGATCAAGTCGTTTTTAAACGCTTGTGTGAAACTATAACGTTCCCAAACACTTGTCATATTCTCCGATAAGACTCAAGTTTTTGGAGTCTTCTCTTCATACGTTTTCCTTAGGACTCAATCTTTTGGAGTCTTCTCTTGTTCATACCTTTTTGTATGCTTCCGTAGAAGTGTTGAGGTTCACTGTCGTCATCGGTATTATTCGAGAAACGACAGGTGTAACCTAATACGACTACTTAGAACCTTTTCCATTTTAACCTTGCATAGTCTTTCATTAGACTAACCAACCGGTTTATTCCTTTGCATGGTTGGCTGGTGTCATCCGTCTCATACGGCACATCAGGTAAACTACCTTTCCGTGAAGGCTAGTACACGATGTTGAAGGCAGATGGAGGTTTAAAGAGTTTTCCAAGGTTGAAGATCCTAGGCGTGAGATCGCACAGATCAAGACCCATTATGATGTTTAAATTGTTTAAAAGACTTCCGCTGTATTGAAACAATTCCGTATTTGGTCGTATTTGACATTTACAGATGTAATTCGTGACAATATATGAGTATTTAATAAAGTTCTGTGTTGTTATATGATTGTTATAAAATGGTTTAGCCTTGGGTGACCCCAGATGTGTAATCTGAGGTCACCGGCGGTAATACTTTCAAGGAAATATTTGGGGGTGTTACAAGTTCATTGTGTGTGTGTGTAGGTAACATGAAGCTTTGCATAAGATAATTTGGTCTTGAAGCCAAATTAGTTTTTATTAGTGTTGTTCTTCCTGCTTGGGAAAGGGAATTTGCTTTCCATTTCGATAATTGTTGTTGGGTGCTAACTAAAAGGTCAGCAAAGATCTTTGGTCTCTACCCTCCCTCAATCATTATGAACTTCCCATATCAATGTAATGAGATGTGTCTATTTATTTATCTCTTGACTCGAAATGGAAGGGAAAATCACTCGTTCTATCGCTCGTTTAGTAGACAACAAGTAGAGTACATAAGCCTTCAGTAGTACACGACAAGTACAGAATGAGCCTTGTCTACGAAGAAAAGTGACCTCATCTTGCTTGGCGAGGCCGAGCTTTTTCTAGTTGTTCAACGACCATGTTCTTCAAAACTCCGAATAGTATTGGATGTACAAATTTATTAAATAGTTATAGCAGATGTTTGAGTTATAATTAGATAATTAAAAAACATATAAATTGAAGCTTTAAAAATAATTAAATTGTGTTTTGATATAAAAAATTAGCTATAACTAGTTACAAGATACAATTTCATTTTACAATTTTTATTTTTGATTTTTTCCCCATTTTTAAGCAATAACATAAAACAACTCCAATTAACTACTACCAAAATCCTTTATTTTTCTAGTTATCCGCTTAAACAAAGTTAGCGACTAATAATAGTTGATTTCTCTTTAGCTAGCAAACACATATTTTTATTTCTCTAAAGTAGTAACTAATTTTTTTATGGAAAAAGTAGTAACTAGTTGAATAACTAATTAAAATAAGAAAAAGTCTCATGTGCGAATAGACACTTATGTGAGAACGTGAGAATGTCAGATGTGTATGGATTCATGACGGTGTGTGCATGACTTTGGTAGGTGGAAACTTATGCACATGCACTTTAAGATGTGCATGTATTTTTATCTGTTTGTGCATAAATTTATGACTATATGGTAACTATGTGTAAGAGAAAACTCATGTACATATAGACAAAAAATCATGCACATCACAATATGTGCATGTATGTGTATATATTTTTTACTATGTGTAAGTTAAAACTCATGCACATACAACAAAACTTTATCCACACCTCAAGATGTCCATGTATTTTAGCATGTATGTACTTATATTTTTTACTATATGTGTGACTATGTGTAAGTGAAAACTCATCCACATATAGACAAAATTTCATGCACATCTTGTGATGTGCATGGATTTTTACATGTATGTGCGTATTCTCATGCTCTTACATAAGCGTCATTTCTCACCAAATCCGCATCCTTAAAGTAAACATCTAAATATATTCTATACTTGCTACTAACAGGTCTAAACTAAACTAACCCATTCCGACGGGATGTCCAATGTTATCATAAAAGTAAGTAAACTTATATTGATTATCGTTTTTTCTAGTGTGTGTCCATGGGCACATGCTAACAAGCTAAAATACGAAATTATCTTTAAAATATTTTCTAAAAGAAGATGGGTAAACCCTTAGAAAAAAATATTAAACTAATGGCTAAAACAATTATTGATAAAAAAGGGCTTCTCAAAGTGTGTCCATGGACACACACTAGAAAAAATTGTTGACTATATCAAGCCTCTTTATTCATTGTCCGGATACAAAGTGTTATTTTGTAGTAAATAAATATGATTTCATAGGCGATACAACAATACCTGGACTTGACTAAACGGAAAATCAACAACAATAGAGAGGAGGTTAGTATTTTATATCACTTGGTTGTCTCGGTGGGGGTGGCGGTGAGTCCGATGTGCGCGTTGATGGCCCCGATGGCCTAATGGGCCCCTTTGGCAACGATGAAAAGACACCCAAATAGTATTCTATATCACTTGGTTGTCTCGGTGGGGGCGGCGGTGAGTCGGATGTGCGCGTTGATGGCCCCGATGGCCTAATGGGCCCCTTTGGCAATGATGAAAATACACCCGAATAGTATTTTATATCACTTGGTTGTCTCGGTGGGGGCGGCGGTGAGTCTGATGTGCGCGTTGATGGCCCCAATGGCCTAATGGGCCCCTTTGGCAACGATGAAAAGACATCCGAATAGTATTCTATATCACTTGGTTGTCTCGGTGGGGGCGGCGGTGAGTCCGATGTGCGCGTTGATGGCCCCGATGGCCTAATGGGTCCCTTTGGCAACGATGAAAAGACATCCGAATAGTATTCTATATCACTTGGTTGTCTCGGTGGGGGCAGCGGTGAGTCTGATGTGTGCGTTGATGGCCCCGATGGCCTAATGGGCCCCTTTGGCAATGATGAAAAGACATCTGAATAGTATTCTATATCACTTGGTTGTCTTGGTGGGGGTGGCGGTGAGTCTGATGTGCACATTGATGGCCCCGATGGCCTAATGGGCCCCTTTGGCAACGATGAAAAGACATCTGAATAGTATTCTATATCACTTGGTTGTCTCGGTGGGGGCGGCGGTGAGTTCGATGTGCGCATTGATGGCCTCGATGGCCTAATGGGCCCCTTTGGCAACGATGAAAAGACATCCGAATAGTATTCTATATCACTTGGTTGTCTCGGTGGTGGCGGCGGTGAGTCCGATGTGCGCGTTGATGGCCCCGATGGCCTAATGGGCCCCTTTGGCAACGATGAAAAGACATCCGGATAGTATTCTATATCACTTGGTTGTCTCGGTGGTGGCGGCGGTGAGTCCGATGTGCGCGTTGATGGACTCGATGACCTAATAAGCCCCTTTGGCAATGATGAAAATACGTCCGGATAGTATTCTATATCACTTGGTTGTCTCGGTGGTGGCGGCGGTGAGTCCGATGTCCGCGTTGATGGCCTAATGGGACCCTTTGGCAATGATGAAAAGACGGGTGGATGAAATGACACTGCAACTTTAGATTCTTGAAGTTCTAAGTCGAGTATGTCGACGCTTCGCTTAGCCTCAGCTGCAATGAAGAACAAAGCAAGGAGAAAAACTAGCATAACATACATTGCTTTGGAGGGCGACATGATTGGATCTTCAAACACTGAATGTAGTTTCAGATGCAAGATTGTGTTGTTTTTTGGCAGTCATGGATTAAGTTATATATAGAGGTTAGGATACCCGCGTTTTCTTGCTTTTTAAAGAAAGTACAGCTCCCTAAAGTGTAGTGCGCTTATTCCCTTAATTATACAAATATTGTGTATTTTAATGTGATATATTTCATAGTGTCCATAAAGTTAGTATGAATGCATCTAGTACTATATATTATGATAACCTAGGCCATTTATCATCACAATTTCCAAGTAGAGAAGATATATACCTAATAAAAATGATTCAAAAAAAAATCATGATCTACATGAATCAATATTCTCCTATTTGGTTGATATCATTAGGGGTTAATCTATAGGGCTGTTCATCGGGCCAAAACCGAACCGAACAAAAATGAATCGAACAAAATTGAAACGAACCGAGACCGAATTTCAGAATTTTCTGGACTGAAAACCGAACCGAACATACTTAGTTCGGTTCGGGTTTGGTTCGGTTTTGGCCCGAAATAACCGAATATTTTGAAATTATGTTAATTTAGGTTATTGAAGTAGGTTTTAGTGCACAAAACCGAATTAGACCGAACCGAACTTGGACCGAACTGGACTGAACTTGGACCGAACTGGACCGAACGAATAAGGTTGGATTAATTTATCTAGAAATCTAGGTTTTTTAAATTAGTTTTAAAAATAATCGGTTTTGACCGAACCGAACCCGAATCGAAAACCGAACCGAATATAATCGGTTTGGTCGGTTCGGTTCGATTCGGTCCAAAAAACCGAAAATCGAACCCGATAAACACCCCTAGTAATCTACATATGTATTATGATAACCTAGACCATTTATCATCACAATTTCCAAGTAGAGAAGATGTATACCTCATAGAAATGATTCACAAAAAAGTGATGATCTACAAGGAGCAATAATTTCCTATTTGGTTGATATCATTGGGGAGTAATCAATCAATCAATATCAATATCAATCAATATCAATCATCAATCAATCAATATACTAATACTAAAGCTCTTCTTATCTCTCCTATATGTCACCCTTTTAGCTATGTCAAGTCACCAAATTTTATTGTCCATTTACCTCTCCGCCCTTCTAATTTTTTAAAAATTATATATTTATCTACACAAATTTCCTTAATTATCAAACAAGATATCATCCATATAATATAATATTTGACTATATATATATTACAAAGTAAATAAGCCATAATATTACTTACCAAAATTAATTAAAGTTGGATAATCTTTTCTCTATATACTATATCCATAATCCATTTAATAAAATTGGACAATTTGCAAGACCTTAATTAATATTTGAAAAAAATACTAATATGTATACTAATATTACCAAAGTTAAATAAAGTTTGATATTCTTTCATCTATGGTAGCATGTTTGCAAGACCCTTAATTATCTCGATGCTATATGGTAGTATGTTTGCAATACCCTTAATTAGTATTAGATAAAGTATAATAAATCGGATTGGGTTTTGCAGTACAAAAATACTAGGGTGCTAATTCTATGAATTATATTAATTAGGTAATGATGTGTATACAGTAAAAAAAATATATAAATTATAAATATTTAATATTTTTATATGACTATATTACCTAGAGTATTTTTACCTTTTTTAATTGAATGAATTATATGAAATTTCTAATTTACATTCATTTTTCTTGATATAAATTCACATCTTTACCTTCAATTCTTATCATACAATACACCTTATCAATATTTTTAGTCAAGAATTCAAGAATCTATCTATGTATATATATATATACTTACTAAAGCCCTTCTTCTTTAGCCTACGTGTCGACCTGTGGACTATGCCACGTAGGCGAATCTAAATGTCGATTTACTCATTTGTCATTCTTTTTTCCACAATTTACAATACTTCTACAACTCTACTATATCAATTTCTATAATTTATAAGTATAGCTTACCATATATATGATAAAGACTCTATTTAATAGGATATGGTAAATAAATTAGTTTAATAAAAAAATCTTGATATGCTAAATTAAATAGTGTAACATTATCACTTTTCCAAATTAATGTTCAACTAAGATCCATAATTATATATAACCAAACCCGTGCAAGGCACGGATACATATGCTAGTATATATCCTATGTGTCTAAGTAGAATGTAAGAGAGAGAAAATAAGAGAATACTCAGTTCGTTTCGCAATATTTAGACTTTTTGCTCATTTCACATTTTTTTAAGACAAAGGTAGAAATAGAAAGAAAATGTGTTTTCAATGAATAATAAATGAAGCATGTGAGCAGTTGGAGTTAAAAGCAAATGCTTTAAAAAACTAGACCTAACTATTTTTAGAAAATTTGAGTATCAATTACATATAATGGTTTGTCTACTATATGTCCTAAGGATATAGGTTAAGAATTCCTATTAAGGAAAATAAACCCTAAATAGAAAAAGGTGAACCCATTTTAAAAAAAATAGAAAATTCTAAAAACTTAACATATAATCAAAGCTTTCTATATAAGAGATCTTAACCTATGCCCTAGAAAAATCATACATATAAAAACCAAATATTATAAATCAAGAATCATAGCTAAAAAGACCAAATATTGTGAAACGGAGGTAGTATATCAAATGTAACAATTTTCTTATAATTATCCTTAAAGTGATTACCAATAATTAGTATTAATGCCTCTAGTACCATGAATTATGATAAAAAATCGTTAAGTTATTAATATTATTATCATAATTTCTAAGTAGAGAAGATATTTATAATAGGGCGTTGATCTGGTAGGAACTGTTCTTATAATGAAAACTTGTGGACAAATCTGGACTGTCCAAACTAAGGCATTCCAACGGAGCGGAAATCGTGCTTCCAAGATTAAAAATAATTTGACACGGACGCGTGTAACTCAAACATTCATCCTTTTGTTATGAATAAAGAATCAAATCTTCTCGTAAAAATCTTCCAAAAATATCACACAAATTCTCCTTGCGGAGGCTTTGCACAACAAAATTGCCTCCAAAAATAAAAAACTAAATCTTGAGAATGTTGTGCACAAAGAATTCAATCACAAAAACACACAAGCATGGATTCTGTGAGAAAATGCAACAACAAAAATATGAGTTCAAGTACGTTTTTTTATTAGAATCAGAAAAATTATAGTATCCTTGAATGCAAACTGAATAAAAATATGAATTATGAATTAGATGAATGAAAAATAACAACAGACATCGATAAACAAAATAAAGTACGTTTGAGATATTTCTTGTGCACTTCATTACTCTAAATAGTGAACCAAAAATGGATGTTTTGTGCATGAGATATTATATCTTTTTTGTGCATCGTGTAAAAACATTACTATGCATCATATAAAACATGTTTGTGTATCAAGTTAAGAGTATTTGTGCATCAGAAGCACTTTAATTTGTGTATTGTTGTCTTATTTAATATTTGTACATCAAGTTATGAAGCTTTGTGCATCAAAATATAATAATTTGTGCACCATTGTACGTTGATAATGTGTATCTTTCATTTTTAGAGGTGTATTTGTGTATTACTTTGTCGAATTCTTGTGAACTTCTTATGAGAATGTGTGGATCATATAAAACATGTTTGTGCCTCAAATCAAGAGAATTTATGCATCAGAATCACTTTAATTTGTGCATTGTTGTCTCATTTACTTTTTGTGCATCAAGTGTGAATGTTTGTGCATCAAGTATACTAATTTGTGCATCACTATACATTAATTATGTGCACCTTGCATTTTCTTTATTACAAGATTTGTAGGTACTAGTGAAGTCGTTGACAACTCAACAATTGTTATATCCGCTGGAAGTTCAAAATACTACATTCCTGTTTGTGACAAAGAATTGAAGCTTTTACAGGACAAATCTGCTCGAGTGTTGAAATTGTGTTTGAGTTCTATAGAAAATATGCAATTATATGAGGATTTGATGTGTGTCAGAGTACAAGCAAAATGCACAGAGATGTTTCAACAATATGGAAATATATTGTTTGTAGTAGAGAAGGGTTCAAGAACGTGTCACATAATTTACATGATAGTGGGAGTGTGAGTTCACTAGTCACTCCTAGTGCTCAACACAGTAATAGGAAAAGGACAAAAAATGTAAAAGAATATCGAATAGATGTGAATGCATAGCTAAGATAAGTTTTCGTCATGCATGAACTATGGGTTATTATGTCAAAATATTTGAAGAAAGGCATACACATTTTTTTATGAATGATAAAGACAAGCAGTTTGCAAAAGAAAACAAACAGATTAGCACATTACATGAAGATTTTATATTGAATTGTGCTAATGCCAATATGGGTGTATCAAAAACCTACAAGATATAGAAGGAGTTTGTTGGGGGCTATGCAAACATAGGAGCAAGACTTCTTGGCTTCAGAACTTTAAACGAAGTCTCAATGCCTACATGGTAGGTGGAGATGCTCATATGATAATTGACAATTTCAAGAAGAAGCAGGAAATTTGCAAGACATTTTACTTCGACTATGACATTGATAACGAACAACAATTGTGCCGCCTGTTTTGGTCTGATCCTATAAGTAAAAAGAGCTTCAGTTTCTTTGGAGATGTGGTATGAATTGATTCCACGTATAACACAAACAGGTAAAAAAAGTTGATGCATATTCATTTAAATAGAGGTGCACATTTACTATTTTATGGGTGCACAACCATGTTAAGCTCTGATGCATAATCTTGATATAGTATATTGTACAATTTAATGTGTTATTAGTGCACAACCTTTATATACTCTGATGCACAATTTATTGTGTTATAGGTGCACTATCTTGTTATGCTATGATGCATAGTCTGGTTATATTATAGTGCACTATTTATTGTGTTTTAGGTTCACAATCTTGCTATGCTATTACACACAATTTGATGTAAACAAACAAAGTGCGACTGATGAACAACGTATTCTAATGTAGTGCAATGTGGTGCACAAACAAATTGCAACTGGTGAACAAATATATAGTAATGTGGTCAACAAATATATGGTAATGTGTTGAACGATCAAATCGAAGTTGGTGCACAAAAATACTGTGAAACAGTGAACACAAACTGAAAGTGGTGCACAAACAAAGTGCAACTAGTGAACAAATATATAGTAATGTGGTGCACAACTTATAATAATATGGTGAACAATCAAAGCGAAATTGGTGAACACAAATATTGTTTTTGTGCATCAATGATCATCGTGTAAAAACATTATTGTGCATCATATAAAACATATTTGTGCATCAAATTAAGAGAATTTGTGCATCAATTGTTGTCTTATTTACTGTTTGTGCATCAAGTAATGAATATATGTGCATCACGGGATACTAATTTGTGCACCACTATACAAAGATTATGTGCACCTTGAATTTGTTTGTAAGTTGTGAACAAACAAACTGAAAGTGGTACACAAGCAAAGTGCAACTGGTGAACAAATATATAGTAATGTGGTGCACAACTTATAATATTACATTTAACTGCGGAACCCACTCCATGACTGCGAGAGGCGTGAATTTCATGCAGATGATGGAATTTAAGTTGAAGGAAAACTAGTGTACGACCCGTGACATTTACGACATTTTTTTAATAAGATCATATTGATATTTATATATAATATTTAAATATTCTAAAATAAATTAAGTTGAAAAATATTTTGGTCAAAAACTAAGTTGAAAATTATATTAGTGAAAAATTATATTTGTGAAGAATAACAAAAAAAATAGAAACTTATATTGTCAAATTATTTTTACATTTCTAATAACAATAATTTATAAAAGAATAAAAGTTAAGAGGAGATGTGATGAACGGTTTATTTTTTGCAATTGCAAACTCTATTTGTCGTCACCTTGTGTAATTGTTGAATATCTTCTTTGGCTATTCAATTTTTTCACAAGTCTTACTACGTGTGATGTGTGTATATGAAATTAACTTATGTTGCATATGAAATAACGTATGAATACATATAAAACAACATATATATGCACGGTGCACATGATAGGTGTTTTTTACATAAAATTCGACTGTGACGATTTTTTACCGATTTTCCCTATTTAGTGAATACACGATCTGAAGCATTCTTTTTTGTGATCCAAAGACTATGGGCCGTTCTAGATCAGCCCGCAGCCACCCGTCCCATATATATAGGCTCGATCTCAATCAAAACACATACGACAATTGAAGTTCCGATTTGTTGGGTCCTACGCATTCACCCACAGAGTTCACAATCGAAAAATTGACTGTTGCCAAAACTACTAGAAATGCTAAAGAACATGTGCATCGCATGCGCCTTGCCGGTGTTAGACCATATACCCACACGCCTACGGAGTTTTATTACACAAAGAACTAAGCTTGACTGTGGGAGGAAACTTCTCCTATGTTCTATAATGGTATAAAAGAAAAGGCGGGCATGAAATGCTATCTTTGCTCTTAAATACTGCAATGGAATACTCCCTGAGATTTAGGAAGACATTGAAGTTGAAATTCTCCAATTCGGCAATTCTACATTGTTCTCTTTGGCTCAGAATCATTGACCAGTCATAGATAAGGAAAAACTCTAATAGATATTAATGTCACCTACGGAATTCCATTTGTAGATAGCATCGCGTAAATCATCTTTTAGATTTACAAAAATGGGTCCTTGTGCAATAAAGTAAAGGACGCAGAGGAGATGGCTCAAGCGTTAAAGAAGTGGACGCGGAAGAATACGACATGCGCCAAGTCAAACCCAACCAATAGTTCCACGAGTGGCACACGATCCGCACATTGGAAAATAGGTCGGGGAAAGCACGGTCAATTCGTTAAATAAGAGGACGCGGAGAAGACGACCTGCAAACACATTCAGTTGTTGCACACGAGGAATGCACAGACAATGACTTACGCAAGAAGTAAATCATCGCTTTGAAATCAACGGCCAACCCTGTAACACCCCCAGGTCAGTGGTGCTACAGTGCCATAGTCCCGAAGGACTATAAGGCGGGGAAATAAAAATTTGCGAAACATAACCCATATATATATCAAAAGCAGCACAACGGAAACCTGTACAACCTGTAAAACTTGTCCAGGGTTTGAAACCACAATCAAACTTAACCTACAGAAAATACAACACTTTACAAACCAAAAACCAATACAACAAGTTCGACCCATACAAAGTCCAAAACCAAAACGACACGCACAACCAAGTCAAAGTCCAAACCAAAAGAGTAAAGCCTTCGACTCCAAACCGACAGTGATCAGGATCCTCCTTGCTGGCGCTAAATCTGCAAAGCCTGATTGACTGGGGGACCCGATACTCCAGCCAACCATGGCACGTAAACCGAGGTTGGTCAGTCTTATGAAAGACTATGGCAAGATTAGCCAAGCCAAAACAGTTTCAAAACCATAGAGTTATCACGACAATCAAACAATACCAAACAACAACAGATCATACAATATATACCATATCAACCGACCAATCAACATAAAATACACGCCTAAACACAAACACACTCTATCACATAATCATCCAATACTCAATCTTATCCAATTCTACACAGTACTAATCTCTTCCATCCAACCTCAACTCATGACAAGCATAAATGAAAAGAACGATCCAATCCAACTTCCTCTCCATTCCTAATACCTCAATCAACAACCCTAAGCATATACACATCTTACGACTGACTTACAACCACAGCTAATCAATTAGACTGAACTCACTACTGTACTACACAACAAATTAACCTTCACAACAATAAACACATAGGCATCAACGAGATAAACATCACATAATACAATCATAACCAAAACAACGATCCAGGCCAGCCACCCTTCTGGTGCCGCCGATTCGTCAACCTCGACTGTAACTCATACCTCAAACTCAACTTGCATTGGCACACACCCTCAAGATGGGAAACCAATCTATACAGTCAAACAACGCAACCAACCTTCATAATCCATCAGTTACCAACAACAACCATACCAACAGAATTACCACCTTGAGTTACAACCAACAACTATAACACACGAAACTCACAATCACAACCACTATTCAACACACAACCAATATACACACACTCACACACACTCAATCCAACACACACACACGATCCAACACACACACATACACATTCAAGCCAACACACACACACATACACATTCAAGCCAACACACACACACGATCCAACACACACACACACGATCCAACACACACACATGTGTTAACAGACACAAATCACATTTAGTCATATTTGACTACCACGTCAATATTTAATCAGATACGCTACAAGACAATTCATATCACACGCACATACCCATTTCATCATCATAACATTCAATCAATACAAACAATAATCAATATATACTAGTCATCACCATATCCGACCAAAGCAAACAAGAAAGATAACTCAACTCATATTCAACCAATCACAAACAATTAAAATATACATATATATCACTTCAAACAACCACTTAATCAGGTACGCAAGTAACCCTTTCACACAATTACCACTTCACAACATCTCCGTCTCCACCCCCACATCACCAGGGTGAGACAATTCACAACATCCCCGTCTCCACCCCACATCACCAAGGTGAGACAATTCACAACATCCCCGTCTCCACCCCCATATCACCAAGGTGAGACAATTCACAACATCCCCATCTCCACCCCCACATCACCAAGGTGAGACAATTCACAACATCCTCGTTTCCACCCCCACATCACCAAGGTGAGACAATTCACAACATCCCCGTCTCCACCCCCACATCACCAAGGTGAGACAATTCACAACATCCCCGTCTCCACCCCCACATCACCAAGGTGAGACAATCAACACACACTTTCCGGATGGGACTTTCACCATCCAACCCTTGGCCCTTAACGACGTAGGCGTGCACCCTATGCGGTTTGGTGAGACTATCATCACCTGACCCTTCGACCTTCGGGGGTTCATACCCATCGAGGCCCTAAATATAAGGACTTTCACCAACCAACAACATTCCACCACTACCCGACACCAATTCAAACACTTCATACGACAACCAATCAATATCACATAATCACATACACACAAACAATCCAACACACACACACAAACTCAATCCAACACACACATACGATCCACACACACACACACGCACATTCAATCCAACACATGCACACACACGATCCAACACACGCACACACACATTCAATCCAACACATTATCATACATCTCATCCAAGCCATTATATAGTCAAACAAACCAATTAAAATAATAGCTCAAGCAACGGAAAAATTAAACATAATCAGTTTATAAAAATATATAAGTTAGCAAGGATCCTCTTGCCTCAAGTCGAACCGCAACGACCCCAGAGGTCTCCAACCAACTCGAACGAACTTGCGAAATCAATCCGAGCAAATCTATGACATTAATTACTCATCCAATCCACAACCAATAAAACCCCAATTCAAAACCCTAAATCAAACCCTTAATTAATTAGGCCAAATCACACCCAAATTCAACCCCAAATTCCATCTCTTAATTAATCCAAAGTTGTTGCACAATTACCCATCGAATCCAGCCAAACACTTCATAGTTGAGCGCCATCCTTGCCATTCCCCACATCTGTCCACTGAACAGTCCATCATATACAACATTCAGCAAAATTTCTGAACTCCAAACAAACCTAATTGAAGAACCTCATCTTACCTCGTCGACAACCACTACGTAGCCGCCGGAACTGTCCCTCTCGTCGCCGGAATTTGCAGCAAAGCCCCGGCAGAACCCAGCAGCAACTGAAGCGACCGAACACAACAGCAGAAACAACACAACAGCGGCGTCTTCTCGCCTCAGGGAAAGGAAGTGGTGGCAACAGCGGTGGCCGGGTCGAGCTCCTCGTCGCCGGAACTCAGCAAAACTTCAGCAGCAGCGAACGCACAGCAGTGGCTCGCACAGGAGCTGGTCGCAGCTCGCACAGCAGCGGTTCGAAGGCAGTGGCTCAGCAGCGACTTGGGGTCGGGCTTACCGGCGGGATGGAGTGGCTGAGCAGCTGAGGGAGAAACCGAAGGCAGGAAGGCGGGGCTCCACAGTGAAATTCTCACGAGGAAGACAATGTTTTGCCCATTTCTGATTTTCTAAAATCCCCAAATTTCAGATTTCTGATTTTTTTGTTCCCAAATTCTGATTTTAGAAGTCCAAAAATTTTATTTGCCATTTCTATAACCTTTGGGGTATTTCAAACCCTCTTTTAACACCAGAAAGGCAATTTGTCACCAATTTAGAGTAGAACGTAATTAGGGTGAGACTGATATTCATTTAGAAAGTCAAAAACTTTTAAATCGAGAAAAGGAAAGTGAATTTGTTTGCACGTTGTAGAAGAGGAAGCTAAGAAGGCATGCCTCACGTCTAAATCAATCTTCAATCCTCTTTTACCAACAACAAGGCAATTTGTCTTCAAATTAGAGACGAACGTAATTAGGGTGAGATTGATTTTTTGTTTAGGAAGGCAACAACTTTTAAATCGAGAAAAGGAAAGCACATTTATTGTGTTAATAGAATAGTACCTTTTTTTTACTTTTTTTTATAAGGTAAAATTTAGATTGGAAACCACAGAAGAGTCGATTTCTCAATTTATAGCATCCTTACGGATGAGAATTACAAATTCTAGACAATCTCTAAAGTCTTCCAAGGAAACCTGCTATACCTTCTTCGCGATGAAATCGGCCACAACGTTGGTTTCTCGGAAGACGTGAGAAATCTGCACTGGGGAAAACTGTTGTAAAATACACAGGATATTAGAAATTAGCATTTCAATATCCCATGGACAATGCCAGATTTGGTTAAGGACATTCACGATGGTAAGGTTGTCACACTCAAGATGAATATTGGTAATGTCTAATTCATAAGCCTTTACCAGGGCATTTCTTACTGCCAGTGTTTCTGTTTTAAGCGGGGTTAAAATACCACATTTATCCCCATAGAGGAAAAGTGGTTTTCCCGTGTTGTTCCTGAAAATGTAACCAAAACTAGATTCACCATTGGTTTTGGTGGATCCATCTGTGTTGATTTTAATTATGTTATCTGGAGGCTTTTTCCATTTCTTTATTAATCGTCTTACAATGTTCGTTTTATGAGTTTTTTATTGTCTTTTGTAAGACAGTCTGGGTCCAGTTTTTCGTTTTATTCCAGTTTTCAATTTGTTTCTTAATGTAAATTGGTACATCTTTAATGGGTTCGACATCATCAATTGTTCTACCAAAGCTAAGTTGGTTTCTATAGAACCAAATGCTCCACCAAGAGACCATTAATTCTGAGAATTGTGATCTATCAGTTTTTTGTCGAATTTCTTCAATGATTTCATTAATTTTTTTGTTTCCTAAGTTTAGGGATGTGATTATGCCAAAGGTGTCATGATTCAAATTTTCGATTGTTTTTAAGGTATGCTTGCATTGGAAGAGGAGGTGGTTCAAATCTTCCAACTGAGCATTGCAGCGTGTACACCCGGGGGGGGGGGTTGCAACTCCTTTTTCTGCTAATCTAGCTTTTGTTGGGTTTCCATTTTTCATTATTTTCCAGATAAAGTTTTTAACTTTGGGATACTTGTCCATTTTCCAGATCCACGAGGAATCATAGGCAGTGTAGCTCTTATTTTTGTTAATTAGTTCCATAGTATAATCTGTAGAAAACCAGCCGTTTTTGCTAGTTTTACAGTACATTCTATCATGGATCTCGTTTAAGGGAATTGAGATCGAGGTTAATTTTTCGGTTAAACCATTTGGTCAGTATTGTTTAAGTAAGTCCTTATTCCAGGTTTTATTTGACAGCATGAAGTCAGTTACCAGGGCATCCTTATTCAGGATTGACTGAGAGTTTATGTTATCACATAATGGGGTGTTCAGAACCCAGTTATATGTCCAGAATTTGATAGTTTTTCTATTACCAACTTGCCAAATTAGTCCAGATTTGAACTCAGGCATAAGTTCAATCATTTTGGACCATTGCCAGGATCATTTTCCTTTTTTCTCGTAATGAAGTATATGGTTTGTTTTCAGGTATTTATCCGTAATAACTCTAACCCAAAAGTTATTTGGTTCGGCTAGAATTTTCCATAGTAATTTGAATTGAAGGGCTTTGTTCATGTCTTTAGCTTTTCTCAAGCCAAGACCTCATTGATGAGTTGGTTTACAATTTTTTTCCCAACCTATAAGAGGTTTATAGGAGTTGTCTTTATTCCAAAAAAAGGATTTGTTTAGTTTATCAAGTTCATTGTGTGTGTGTAGGTAACATGAAGCTTTGCATAAGATAATTTGGTCTTGAAGCCAGATTTGTTTTTATTAGTGTTGTTCTGCCTGCTTGGGAAAGGGAATTTGCTTTCCATTTCGATAATTGTTGTTGGGTGCTAACTAACAGGTCAGCAAAGGTGTTCGAGTTAACTCTACTGATAACATGAATTTGTCATACTAATTACTGCTATGCAAAATATCCAAACAAACCTTAAGCCGTAGTCCTAGGTAAGTAAAGGTCGAGTCCACAGGGAGACAGAGTCTATCTTTATGTGTAATTTCTATGTCAATCTTCAAGTAACCAAAGGGGGGGTTTTGTGTGTTTAGAAGTTCTAAGCATGCAAAGACAAACAAACTAAAGATGATGAATTCAGTAATGGGGAAAATAGCTCAGTCAAACAACATCCACAATTCGTATGACAAGTTGATCTTAGAAAATCATTCAATATCTCATGCAATGGAAATTCCAATTCTTTTTCAGATATAACTAATAGCACAACCAGATACTATTAGCACTAACTAATTAAACAACCCTGAAACTATCAAGATTCAGTTTAACAGCAGCGTTACGGATAGGAATATAGTTGGATACAATTCTAGCATAAAACAACCAGCTTTTATCCTAGAATGTAAATCAGTTCTCTTCTGCATAAGACTAGCACAACCAGATACTAGTACGATGCAGTTGCTACTCTGAAATAGATATGCTCAACCAGTAATAATCTAGATCTAGCAATCAATCAATAGAAACAAACCCTAGTTGCACAGGCTAGAGATTATCAATATTAATCATAAGCAATCAAGCAAGAGAATAGATAAAATCCATGCAATAGATAAGGAACGAGAATCTCACAACTGAATCAAAACGAAAGCTTCAGCGTCTGACTAAGCAAGAAGGCTTAGTTCTTCATAGCAAAATACGTAGAAAGTAGAACAGATGAAAGTAGGGTTCGAGGATAAGGGAGGCCAAGCTCCCTTCTAACCCTAAATACTAGAAAATAATAAGGTCTTCCAAAAAGGTCAAAAATGAAATAATAAAAAATACTAATAATAATCCAAAATAACAAAGTAAGGAAAAGTGGTTCGGTTCCGCATCCGACACGGCGGCGGTCGCCGTAAGCCTGGCGGCGGTCGCCGCCAGATTTCTTTGGTTCAGCTCCTGTGACACTTCCGTAAAAACGCCATTACTTTTGATTCCCAACTCGGATTGCGCTCATATTTTGAGGACTTGCAGTAGACTTCAAGATCTAACTCCTCGAATTGGAATCACTCCATTTGGACGTCTGAGTAAAGAAACGAATCAATTGAATTCAGCACATTGTTCTTCTACTCTCGTGTGGACTCTCTCCTTGGTTCTTCTTCGTCTCCTCAGTGGTCAACTCCTCTTCCTCTGGATATCTTCAATTTGCTTCTCCAGACCACCAAATCCACACTTCTCCTCTCTAACTCCATAATCCATAGTTGTGCACTAAATCCATCCAAATGGCACCTCAAACCTGGTAACAACCCCTAGAAATGCACTACAAAATAGTGTCGATCATCTACCATTGATTATGAAAATTTACTTTTTGACCTGAGATCTTGCAGTAGTCATCAACAATATCTTTAATTTATTTACAGTTCTCTTGTTTGGCTTTTGAGAATATCACAATATCATCCGCAAAGGCCAGAAACGGGATTCGTGTTCCTTGTTGATTGATTTGAAATCCTAGGGGATTTCGAGTTCGATCTGAGGCTTTTTGGAGTTTTCTAGCAAGGATTTCAGATCCTAAAATAAACAAGAAGGGAGAAAGGGGGTCTCCCTGTCGAAGTCCTCTTGAAGGTTTGAATAATTCTGTGGGTCCATTGTTAACAAGTACCGAGAATGATACCGTTGTAATGCATTCTTTTATCCAGTTGATAAATATTTCATGGAATCCATACTTTTCCATTATTTTTATAATAAAATCTCATTCGATTCTATCATAAGATTTTTCCATGTCTAGTTTTAAGGCAATAAAGCCTTCAGTTCCTTTTTCGATTTAAAAGAGTGAAAGATTTCATGAGCAATTAAAATATTGTATTGAATGGCTCTGTTAGCAACAAAGGCACCCCGAAGGGGGTGTATCAATTTTTCCATTATTTCTTTGAGTCTAGTTGTTATAGTCTTCTAGATGATCTTATAAATAGTAGAGCACAGACTTATGGGTCTATAGTGATTTGTAGAGTTAGGATTGTCACATTTTGGAATTAAGGATATGAATGTGTGATTTATTTGTTTAAGCAGTTTCCCAGAAAGAAAAAAGCTTTTGCTTGGATAACAAAGGGGCCTACGATGTCCCAATATTTTTGGTAAAATTCTGCTGTCATTCCATCCGGCCCCGGAGATTTATCCGAGCCAATGTTAAAGACTGCCTTTTTAATTTCTTCGTTGGATACATTTTTTATTAACTCCAGATTATCCTCTGTAGAGATTTCAGGCTGGATTAATTCAAGGTTTTCTTGGAATAGTCTTTGGTTCATATCATCACTTCTGAATCTTTTTATGAAATCATTTCTGATTTCATTTCTGATGTTTTCTTCACCAGTGATGCTTGTTCCTTCTTGGGTTTTGATTTCTTTTATAATTTTTCTGTTTCTTTTTCCACTTGCTATTTTATGAAAATAGCTGGTATTCGTGTCATTATATTTGATGTGCTTTACCTTAGCTCTTTGATTCCAGTAAATTTTCTGGAAACACAGAAGTTTTTCCTTTTTGTCTATGATTCTAGTTTGTTTTTTAATGAGGACATTTGTAGGGTGATTACAGATCTCAGTTTGGAGCCTCGCTGGAGTTCGCGTCTCGTCGGAGTTTTCACCGGAGCTTTTGGGTGGTTGTTAGTGGTGCATTGGAGGTGTCGTGGTGGTGGAAGTCGTAGCAAGCCTCGACCGAGTCAATTGTCATCGTCGATGAGCCTTAAATCAAGCTCAGAGTCGCGTCTGGGAGAATTTCCGCGACCGCGGCTATGAACACCGCGATCGCGGCTCTGCCCAGAAATCCGCGACCGCGGTAGTTCCAAACCGCGACCGCGGCTTGCGTTAGCAAACGCGATCGTGGCTTGGAAGGGCCCGGTCACGGCTTTGACCCTCGTTTCCTTTGTGATTCCTTCGTTCGTATACTTTATCCGTTCGTATCGAATTTAACCTTGGGTTCCGTCGTCGTTTCGTTGTCGTCGTAGGAATCCGTAATCAGATTCCAGTTTCCAGATACCCGAAACCCGACATCTTTGTTCGTCTTAATTAAGGCAAGTGGCGGTTCGCTCTTGCTTATCATTCCATATTTTCGTTAGTTTTCAATTATTTCTGATTGTTAATTAATTTGGAATGAAGTGTTGTTTTCGTTTGGGAACAGATTTTATAAAGGTGTGATTTAAAATGTGATATTATAATAGGTTGTATATATTGTTAGAAACAACGTTATTATATATGTTATTACCGTGATTGTATTAGTGTGGATTATTGTGTGGTTTTAACTGTGTAGTTAGAACGAGTATTCGTAGGAACGCTATGTACCTCGCGAGGTCTAGTCGTTTCTTTATAACTGGTATTAGGAGGATTTTGCCCTAGTACTTTCCCTGGTCATGACTGTACCCTTACTCAGGGTAGGTGCACACAGCTGGTGTCGACAATCATAATTTATTCGTCAAGATATCTCTCGTATCGAGATGATATATTATAAAAGCTTTAACGTGAAAATACATTTTGGAATTAAAGAAGATAAGTGCGATTAAGCACATAATTAATGAACCTTCGGGCGAGAAGTACAACTTGGAACCCGCTCAGACTTCGGTTAGAGTAAGTCATCCTTCCAAATCTGAATTCGCAGTACGCGGTGAGGTTGGTCGTGGACCCAAATGATCAAGTCGTTTTTAAACGCTTGTGTGAAACTATAACGTTCCCAAACACTTGTCATATTCTCCGATAAGACTCAATCTTTTGGAGTCTTCTCTTCATACGTTTTCCTTAGGACTCAATCTTTTGGAGTCTTCTCTTGTTCATACATTTTCGTATGTTTCCGTAGAAGTGTTGAGGTTCACTGTCGTCATCGGTATTATTCGAGAAACGACAGGTGTAACCTAATACGACTACTTAGAACCTTTTCCATTTTACCCTTGCATAGTCTTTCATTAGACTAACCAACCGGTTTATTCCTTTACATGATTGGTTGGTGTCATCCGTCTCATACGGCACATCAGGTAAACTACATTTCCGTGAAGGCTAGTACACGATGTTGAAGGCAGATGGAGGTTTAAAGAGTTTTCCAAGGTTGAAGATCCTAGGCGTGAGATCGCACAGATCAAGACCCATTATGATGTTTAAATTGTTTAAAAGACTTCCGCTGTATTGAAACAATTCCGTATTTGGTCGTATTTGACATTTACAGATGTAATTTGTGACAATATATGAGTATTTAATAAAGTTATGTGTTGTTATATGATTGTTATAAAATGGTTAAGCCTTGGGTGACCCCAGATGTGTAATCTGAGGTCACCTGCGGTAATACTTTCAAGGAAATATTTGGGGGTGTTACAAGTTCATTGTGTGTGTGTGTAGGTAACATGAAGCTTTGCATAAGATAATTTGGTCTTGAAGCCAGATTGGTTTTTATTAGTGTTGTTCTTCCTGCTTGGGAAAGGGAATTTGCTTTCCATTTCGATAATTGTTGTTGGGTGCTAACTAAAAGGTCAGCAAAGATCTTTGGTCTCTACCCTCCCTCAATCATTATGAACTTCCCATATCAATGTAATGAGATGTGTCTATTTATTTATCTCTTGACTCGAAATGGAAGGGAAAATCACTCGTTCTATCGCTCGTTTAGTAGACAATAAGTAGAGTACATAAGCCTTCAGTAGTACACGACAAGTACAGAATGAGCCTTGTCTACGAAGAAAGGTGACCTCATCTTGCTTGGTGAGGCCGAGCTTTTTCTAGTTGTTCAACGACCATGTTCTTCAAAACTCCGAATAGTATTAGATGTACAAATTTATTAAATAGTTATAGCAGATGTTTGAGTTATAATTAGATAATTAAATAACATATAAATTGAAGCTTTAAAAGTAATTAAATTGTGTTTTGATATAAAAAATTAGCTATAACTAGTTACAAGCTACAATTTCATTTTAAAATTTTTATTTTTGACTTTTTCCCCATTTTTAAGCAATAACGTAAAACAACTCCAATTAACTACTACCAAAATCCTTTATTTTTCTAGTTATCCTCTTAAACAAATTTAGCGACTAATAATAGTTGATTTCTCTTTAGCTAGCAAACACATATTTTTATTTCTCTAAAGTAGTAACTAGGTTTTTTTTATGGAAAAAGTAGTAACTAGTTGAATAACTAATTAAAATAAGAAAAAGGCTCATGTGAGAATAGACACTTATGTGAGAACGTGAGAATGTCAGATGTGTATGGATTCATGACGGTGTGTGCATGACTTTGGTAGGTGGAAACTTATACACACTTTAAGATGTGCATGTATTTTTATCTGTTTGTGCATAAATTTATGACTATATTGTAACTATGTATAAGAGAAAACTCATGTACATATAGACAAAAAATCATGCACATCACAATATGTGCATGTATGTGTATATATTTTTTACTATGTGTAAGTTAAAACTCATGCACATACAACAAAACTTTATCCACACCTCAAGATGTCCATGTATTTTAGCATGTATGTACTTATATTTTTTACTATATGTGTGACTATGTGTAAGTGAAAACTCATCCACATATAGACAAAATTTCATACACATCTTGTGATGTGCATGGATTTTTACATGTATGTGCGTATTCTCATGCTCTTACATAAGCGTCATTTCTCACCAAATCCGCATCCTTAAAGTAAACATCTAAATATATTCTATACTTGCTACTAACAGGTCTAAACTAAACTAACCCATTCCGACGGGATGTCCAATGTTATCATAAAAGTAAGTAAACTTATATTGATTATCATTTTTTCTAGTGTGTGTCCATGGACACATGCTAACAAGCTAAAATACGAAATTATCTTTAAAATATTTTCTAAAACAAGATGGGTAAACCCTTAGAAAAAAATATTAAACTAATGGCTAAAAAATTATTGATAAAAAAGGGCTTCTCAAAGTGTGTCCATGGACACACACTAGAGAAAACTATTGACTATATCAAGCCTCTTTATTCATTGTCCGGGTACAAAGTGTTATTTTGTAGTAAATAAATATGATTTCATAGGCGATACAACAATACCTGGACTTGACTAAATGGAAAATCAACAACAATAGAGAGGAGGCTAGTATTTTATATCACTTGGTTGTCTCGGTAGGGGTGGCGGTGAGTCCGATGTGCGCGTTGATGGCCCCGATGGCCTAATGGGCCCCTTTGGCAACGATGAAAAGACACCCGAATAGTATTCTATATCACTTGGTTGTCTCGGTGGGGGCGGCGGTGAGTCGGATGTGCGCGTTGATGGCCCTGATGGCCTAATGGGCCCCTTTGGCAATGATGAAAATACACCCGAATAGTATTTTATATCACTTGGTTGTCTCGGTGGGGGCGGCGGTGAGTCTGATGTGCGCGTTGATGGCCCCGATGGCCTAATGGGCCCCTTTGGCAATGATGAAAAGACATCTGAATAGTATTCTATATCACTTGGTTGTCTCGGTGGGGGCGGCGGTGAGTCCGATGTGCGCGTTGATGGCCCCGATGGCCTAATGGGTCCCTTTGGCAACGATGAAAAGACATCCGAATAGTATTCTATATCACTTGGTTGTCTCGGTGGGGGCGGCGGTGAGTCTGATGTGTGCGTTGATGGCCCCGATGGCCTAATGGGCCCCTTTGGCAATGATGAAAAGACATCCGAATAGTATTCTATATCACTTGGCTGTCTTGGTGGGGGTGGCGGTGAGTCTGATGTGCGCGTTGATGGCCCCGATGGCCTAATGGGCCCCTTTGGCAACGATGAAAAGACATACGAATAGTATTCTATATCACTTGGTTGTCTCGGTGGGGGCGGCGGTGAGTTCGATGTGCGCGTTGATGGCCTCGATGGCCTAATGGGCCCCTTTGGCAACGATGAAAAGACATCCGAATAGTATTCTATATCACTTGGTTGTCTCGGTGGTGGCGGCGGTGAGTCTGATGTACGCGTTGATGGCCCCGATGGCCTAATGGGCCCCTTTGGCATTGATGAAAAGACATCCGGATAGTATTCTATATCACTTGGTTGTCTCGGTGGTGGTGGCGGTGAGTCCGATGTGCGCGTTGATGGCCCCGATGGCCTAATGGGCCCCTTTGGCAATGATGAAAAGACCTCCGAATAGTATTCTATATCACTTGGTTGTCTCGGTGGTGGCGGCGGTGAGTCCGATGTCCGCGTTGATGGCCTAATGGGCCCCTTTGGCAATGATGAAAAGACGGGCGGATGAAATGACACTGCAACTTTAGATTCTTGAAGTTCTAAGTCGAGTATGTCGACGCTTCGCTTAGCCTCAGCTGCAATGAAGAACAAAGCAAGGAGAAAAACTAGCATAACATACATTGCTTTGGAGGGCGACATGATTGGATCTTCAAACACTGAATGTAGTTTCAGATGCAAGATTGTGTTGTTTTTTGGCAGTCATGGATTAAGTTATATATAGAGGTTAGGATACCCGCGTTTTCTTGCTTTTTAAAGAAAGTACATCTCCCTAAAGTATAGTGCGTTTATTCCCTTAATTATACAAATATTGTGTAGTTTAATGTGATATATTTCATAGTGTCCATAAAGTTAGTATGAATGCATCTAGTACTATATATTATGATAACCTAGGCCATTTATCATCACAATTTCCAAGTAGAGAAGATATATACCTAATAAAAATGATTCAAAAAAAAATCATGATCTACATGAATCAATATTCTCCTATTTGGTTGATATCATTAGGGGGTAATCTATAGGGCTGTTCATCGGGCCAAAACCGAACCGAACAAAATTGAATCGAACAAAATTGAACCGAACCGAGACCGAATTTCATAATTTTGTGGACTGAAAACCAAACCGAACATACTTAGTTCGGTTCGGGTTTGGTTCGGTTTTATTCGGTTTGGTTCGGTTTTGGCCCGAAATAACCGAATATTTTGAAATTATGTTAATTTAGGTTATTGAAGTAGGTTTTAGTGCACAAAACCGAATTAGACTGAACCGAACTTGGACCGAACTGGACTGAACTTGGACCGAACTAGACCGAACTGGACCGAACGAATAAGGTTGGACTAATTTATCTAGAAATCTAGGTTTTTTAAATTATTTTTAAAATTAATCGGTTTTGACCGAACCGAACCGAACCCGAATCGAAAACCGAATATTATTTTTATAAGAACCGAAAATCAAACCGAATATAATCGGTTTGGTCGGTTCGGTTCGGTCCAAAAAAACGAAAATCGAACCCGATAAACACCCCTAGTAATCTACATATGTATTATGATAACCTAGACCATTTATCATCACAATTTCCAAGTAGAGAAGATGTATACCTCATAGAAATGATTCACAAAAAAGTGATGATCTACAAGGAGCAATATTTTCCTATTTGGTTGATATCATTGGGGAGTAATCAATCAATCAATATCAATATCAATCATCAATCAATCAATATACTAATACTAAAGTCATTCTTATCTCTCCTATGTGTCACCCTTTTAGCTATGTCAAGTCACCAAATTTTATTGTCCATTTACCTCTTCGCCCTTCTAATTTTTTACAAGTTATCTATTTATCTACACAAATTTCCTTAATTATCAAACAAGATATCATCCATATAATATAATATGTGACTATATATATATTACAAAGTAAATAAGCCATAATATTACTTACCAAAATTAATTAAAGTTGGATAATCTTTTCTCTATATACTATATCCATAATCCATTTAATAAAATTGGACAATTTGCAAGACCTTAATTAATATTTGAAAAAAATACTAATATGTATACTAATATTACCAAAGTTAAATAAAGTTTGATATTCTTTCATCTATGGTAGCATGTGAAATACCCCAATAAAGTTGATGATGGCAAATTGGTAAATTAATTAAGGTTTTGCTTAAAAGGGGAGAAATGGAAATTTTGGGGATTTAATCCCTAACCTCGCTCGGTCTCTCTCTCCTTCCCGTGTTCGATTTCCCTGTGAGCAGCCAGCCAGCTTCCTTCTTCCCCGACTCCCTCCCCTGTGTGCAGCCGTCGTTCTCCTCCGGTAAGCCAACCCCGAAGTCGTCCCCTTCCCCCTCTGTTCGAACAGCTTCCGAACCCAGTGAAGTCGCTGTTGCTGCGACTTGGGTACTGCTGCTGCTGTTCGTGGCTATGTTGGTTCACCGGTGCATGAAGCCACGGTGGAGCTGCTGAGTCGAGCCACCGAAGAGGCGAGCCGAACCTCTGTTGAACCGCGACGAGCTGCTGCACAGATCCGGATCCGCTGCTGTCCACTGCTGTGCTGTTTCCCCGTCTGCGACGTCTCAGGAGAATGGTAATAACTGTTTGCTCACTCATTATTTTGGTCTGAAATTTTGAGGAGGTAAACTAGACTCGTAGATCTAACTCCTCGAGTTGGAATCATCGCATTTGGAGTCCTGAGCAGGGAGAACGAATTTTTTTTCAAGTCGGAGCCGCTGTTGGTGTTCTGCTGCGTGTTGTTGCAGTTGTGCTGCTGTCCGCTGTGTTGCGTTGGTGTGGCTGCTGAGTTCCGGCATCGAGAAGCCTCCTCGGTGACTACCGTTGGTTGTCGACAAGGTAAGCTTATGGGTTAATTTCGAATTGATGTTGTGTTGTTCGAATTGATGTTGAATTGTTCTTCGTGGACAGTGGAAGAGGAAAGTGTGTGACCGTATTGTTGAATTTGAGCTTTGGTTGAATTGTGTGGGGTTTGCTTGATTGGAATTTTTAAGGAATGATTTTAGGGTTTGAAATTGAGGGTTTGTTAATAGTGGCTTGGTATGAGTAATTAACGTCAGGGTTTTGCTCGGATTGATTTCGCAGGATCGTTCGAGTTGGATTTGAATCTGGGGTCGTCGTGGTCGCGCTTGAGGCAAGATAAATCTTGCTAACCCTTCGTATATTTTATAAAATTACTTTTGTCCCTATATTGATTCAGTAATTGATTTAGCCTTGTCTGAGTAAATTAAGTTAGATTATTAGTTGCGAAATTACTTGGTTGAATATGTGTGGTTGTTGACACTTGTGTGTGTGTGTTGGATTGTGTATGTCGACACCTGTGTGTGTTGGCGGTTGTGTGTTGGATTGTGTGCGTGTCGGTAGTTGTGTGTTGAGATTGCGTGTGTGTGTGTGAATGTATGGGTGTGTTAGTAATTGTCTGGTGTTGTGTTTGACTGAATGTGATGTGGTGGTTGGTCGTAACTAAATATGGTTTGATTGTTGTGGATTGATTGTTGTGGATCGATTGGATTATTTGACTATAATTGCTTGGTTGATGATGTGTGATTGTGTGACATTGATTGTCGTTGTGTTTGATTGAGTGTCGGTGTGGTGGTTGGATTGTCGTTGATTGGGGTTCGAAGGGTCAGGTGATGATCGTCTCACCAAACCTCGTAGGGAATCGCCTACGTTGTTAAGGGCCAAAAATGTTGAATCAGAGTCGGAGGGCGAGGTGATGATCGTCTCACCAAACCTCGTAGGGTGTAGCCTGCGTTGTTAAGGGCCAGGTGTTGGATGGTATGAGACCGTCCCTATCCGGATAGTTGGTTTTAGGTGATGAGTGTCTCACCGGTGATGGGTTGGAATGGATTGGAGTTATTTGCTTTTGATGAGTTGAGTTATTTGGTGGAATTGGTCGATTATGGTGATGACTGTTATGTATATCTTTTGGTTGAATTGGTCGGTTATTGTGTTGAGTTATATTAATTATTGGGTTACAATTGGTTGATTGTTGTGATATCTATTATGTGTTAAATGTTGGCTGTGTACCTGAATACGTGGATTTGTGATGAATGTGGATTATGTACTTGATTAAGTGGTTGTGTTGGTAATTTGGTTGTATGTTTGATAATTGGTTTATGTTGGACGTTGATTGTTATTAGTTGTGGTTGTGGGTCATTGTTGGTCGTTGGTTGTGGTTGTGAATTTACGTGTGTTATAGTTGTTGATTGTAACTAGTCAAGGTTGTGAATCTCTGCTGATGTGGATGTTGGTAGTAGCTAGTTTCGGATAGAGGGGTACTTTGAGTTTATGGAATGGTTAAGTGGATGTTGTGGAGGTTGGTTTCCCATCTTGAGGGTGTGGGCCAACATAAGTTTGGGTCGCGGTTTATAGTAGAACAGGCGGCACCAGAAGGGTGGCTGGCCTGGATCGTTGTTTTGGTTATGATTGTATTATGTGATGATTATCGTTGATGCTTATGTGTTTGTTGATGTGAAGGTTAATTGATTTTGTTGTGTTAGTGCAGTAGTGAGTTCAGTATAATTGGTTAGCTTTGGTTGTAAGTCAGTAGTAAGAGATGTGTATGTGCATAGAGTTGTTGATTAAGGAATTAGTAATGGAGAGGAAGTTGGATTGGATCGTTCTTTTCGTTTATGCTTGTGATGAGGTTGAGGTTGGATTGAAAGAGGTTAGTATAGTGTAGAGTTGGATAAGAATGGGTAATTGATTGGTTATGTGATAGTGGGTGTTTGTGTTTTGACGTGTGATTGGTCTTGGTTGGTTGATATGATTATGATATAGTTATAATATATATATATATGTATATAGATAATGTGTGGCATGTTGTTATTTGGCATGAGTTGGTTGTTGTGATAATTCTCTGGTGTTAAACTGTTTTGGCTTGAGGAGTTTTGCCAGTCTTTCGTGAGACTGACCAACTTCGGTTTACGTGCCGCGGTTGACTGGGGTATCGGGTCCCCCAGTCAATCAGGCTTGCAGGTTTGCAGCAACAAGCGGGTTCTGGATCACAGATGTGTCTTCACAGTTAAAGATTTAGTTTTGCATCGGATTTAAAAATGTTGTATTCGCTTCCGTATTTTGGATAAATTGATGTATTTAAACTGGATGACAGGTTTAAGTATTGATTCAATCTTGAACAGGGATTATTGTTGATGATTTTTATGTAATTGGAAGAGTTTTGGATTTCTTTTCTTTTAAAACCGCCTTATAGTCCTTCGGGACTATGGCACTGTAGCACCTCTGGCCCGGGTGTTACAGCATGTTTGCAAGACCCTTAATTATCTCGATGCTATATGGTAGTATGTTTGCAATACCCTTAATTAGTATTAGATAAAATATAATAAATCGGATTGGGTTTTGCATTACAAAAATACTAGGGTGCTAATTCTATGAATTATATTAATTAGGTAATGATGTGTATACAGTAAAAAATATATATAAATTATAAATATTTAATATTTTTATATGACTATATTACCTAGAGTATTTTTACCTTTTTTTAATTGAATGAATTATATGAAATTTCTAATTTACATTCATTTTTCTTGATATAAATTCACATCTTTACCTTCAATTCTTATCATACAATACACCTTATCAATATTTTTAGTCAAGAATTCAAGAATCTATCTATGTATATATATATACTTACTAAAGCCATTCTTCTTTAGCCTACGTATCGACCTGTGGACTATGCCACGTAGGCGAATCTAAATGTCGATTTACTCATTTGTCATTCTTTTGTCCACAATTTACAATACTTCTACAACTCTACTGTATCAATTTCTATAATTTATAAGTATAGCTTACCATATATATGATAAAGACTCTATTTAATAGGATATGGTAAATAAAATAGTTTAATAAAAAAAATCTTGATATGCTAAATTAAATAGTGTAACATTATCACTTTTCCAAATTAATGTTCAACTAAGATCCATAATTATATATAACCAAACCCGTGCAAGGCACGGATACATATGCTAGTATATATCCTATGTGTCTAAGTAGAATGTAAGAGAGAGAAAATAAGAGAATACTCAGTTCGTTTCGCAATACTTAGACTTTTTGCTCATTTCACATTTTTTTAAGACAAAGGTAGAAATAGAAAGAAAATGTGTTTTCAATGAATAATAAATGAAGCATGTGAGCGGTTGGAGTTAAAAGAAAATGCTTTAAAAAACTAGACCTAACTATTTTTAGAAAATTTGAGTATCAATTACATATAATGGTTTGTCTATTATATGTCCTAAGGATATAGGTTAAGAATTCTTATTAAGGAAAATAAACCCTAAATAGAAAAAGGTGAACCCATTTTAAAAAAAATAGAAAATTCTAAAAACTTAACATATAATCAAAACTTTCTATATAAGAGATCTTAACCTATGCCCTAGAAAAATCATACATATAAAAACCAAATATTATAAATCAAGAATCATAGCTAAAATGACCAAATATTGTGAAACGGAGGTAGTATATCAAATGTAACAATTTTCTTATAATTATCCTTAAAGTGATTACCAATAATTAGTATTAATGCATCTAGTACCATGAATTATGATAAAAAATCGTTAAGTTATTAATATTATTATCATAATTTCTAAGTAGAGAAGATATTTATAATAGGGCGTTGATCTGGTAGGAACTGTTCTTATAATGAAAACTTGTGGACAAATCTGGACTGTCCAAACTAAGGCATTCCAACGGAGCGGAAATCGTGCTTCCAAGATTAAAAATAATTGACACTGGACGCGTGTAACTCAAACATTCATCCTTTTGTTATGAATAAAGAATCAAATCTTCCCGTAAAAATCTTCCAAAAATATCACACAAATTCTCCTTGCGGAGGCTTTGCACAACAAAATTGCCTCCAAAAATAAAAAACTAAATCTTGAGAATGTTGTGCACAAAGAATTCAATCACAAAAACACACAAGCATGGATTCTGTGAGAAAATGCAACAACAAAAATATGAGTTCAAGTACGTTTTTTTATTAGAATCAGAAAAATTATAGTATCCTTGAATGCAAACTGAATAAAAATATGAATTATGAATTAGATGAATGAAAAATAACAACAGACATCGATAAACAAAATAAAGTACGTTTGATATATTTCTTGTGCACTTCATTACTCTAAATAGTGAACCAAAAATGGATGTTTTGTGCATGAGATATTATATCTTTTTTGTGCATCATGTAAAAACATTATTATGCATCATATAAAACATGTTTGTGCATCAAGTTAAGAGTATTTGTGCATCAGAAGCACTTTAATTTGTGTATTGTTGTCTTATTTAATATTAGTACATCAAGTTATGAAGCTTTGTGCATCAAAATATAATAATTTGTGCACCATTGTACGTTGATAATGTGTATCTTTCATTTTTAGAGGTGTATTTTTGTATTAGTTTGTCGAATTCTTGTGCACTTCTTATGAGAATGTGTGGATCATATAAAACATGTTTGTGCCTCAAATCAAGAGAATTTATGCATCAGAATCACTTTAATTTGTGCATTGTTGTCTCATTTACTTTTTGTGCATCAAGTGTGAATATTTGTGCATCAAGTATACTAATTTGTGCACCACTATACATTAATTATGTGCACCTTGCATTTCTTTATTACAAGATTTGTAGCTACTAGTGAAGTCGTTGACAACTCAACAATTGTTATATCCGCTGGAAGTTCAAAATACTATATTCCTGTTTGTGACAAAGAATTGAAGCTTTTACGGGACAAATATTCTCGAGTGTTGAAATTGTGTTTGAGTTCTATAGAAAATATGCAACTATATGAGGATTTGATGTGTGTCAGAGTACAAGCAAATTGCACAGAGATGTTTCAACAATATGGAAATATATTGTTTGTAGTAGAGAAGGGTTCAAGAACGTGTCACATAATTTACATGATAGTGGGAGTGTGAGTTCACAAGTCACTCCTAGTGCTCAACACAGTAATAGGAAAAGGACAAAAAATGTAAAAGAATATCGATTAGATGTGAATGCATAGCTAAGATAAGTTTTCGTCATGCATGAACTATGGGTTATTCTGTCAAAATATTTGAAGAAAGGCATACACATTTTTTTATGAATGATAAAGACAAGCAGTTTGCAAAAGAAAACAAACAGATTAGCACATTACATGAAGATTTTATAATGAATTGTGCTAATGCCAATTTGGGTGTATCAAAAACCTACAAGATGTAGAAGGAGTTTGTTGGGGGCTATGCAAACATAGGAGCAAGACTTCTTGGCTTCAGAACTTTAAAAGAAGTCTCAATGCCTACATGGTAGGTGGAGATGCTCATATGATAATTGACAATTTCAAGAAGAAGCAGGAAATTTGCAAGATATTTTACTTCGACTATGACATTGATAACGAACAACAATTGTGCCGCCTGTTTTGGTCTGATCCTATAAGTAAAAAGAGCTTCAGTTTCTTTGGAGATGTGGTCTGAATTGATTCCACGTATAACACAAACAGGTAAAAAAAGTTGATGCATATTCATTTAAATAGAGGTGCACATTTACTGTATTATGGGTGCACAACCATGTTAAGCTCTGATGCACAATCTTGATATAGTATATTGTACAATTTAATGTGTTATCAGTGCATAACCTTTATATACTCTGATGCACAATTTATTGTGTTATAGGTGCACTATCTTGTTATGCTATGATGCATAGTCTGGTTATATTATAGTGCACTATTTATTGTGTTTTAGGTTCACAATCTTGCTATGCTATTACACACAATTTGATGTGAACAAACAAAGTGCGACTGATGAACAACGTATTCTAATGTAGTGCAATGTGGTGCACAAACAAATTGCAACTGGTGAACAAATATATAGTAATGTGGTCAACAAATATATGGTAATGTGTTGAACGATCAAATCGAAGTTGGTGCACAAAAATACTGTGAAGCACTGAACACAAACTGAAAGTGGTGCACAAACAAAGTGCAACTAGTGAACAAATATATAGTAATGTGGTGCACAACTTATAATAATATGGTGAACAATCAAAGCGAAATTGGTGAACACAAATATTGTTTTTGTGCATCAATGATCATCGTGTAAAAACGTTATTGTGCATCATATAAAACATATTTGTGCATCAAATTAAGAGAATTTGTGCATCAATTGTTGTCTTATTTACTGTTTGTGCATCAAGTAATGAATATATGTGCATCACCGGATACTAATTTGTGCACCATTATACAAAGATTATGTGCACCTTGAATTTGTTTATAAGTTGTGAACAAACAAACTGAAAGTGGTACACAAGCAAAGTACAACTGGTGAACAAATATATAGTAATGTGGTGCACAACTTATAATATTACATTTAACTGCGGAACCCACTCCATGACTGCGAGAGGCGTGAATTTCATGTAGATGATGGAATTTAAGTTGAAGGAAAACTAGTGTACGACCCGTGACATTTACGACATTTTTTTAATAAGATCATATTGATATTTATATATAATATTTAAATATTCTAAAATAAATTAAGTTGAAAAATATTTTGGTCAAAAACTAAGTTGAAAATTATATTAGTGAAAAATTATATTTGTGAAGAATAACAAAAAAATAGAAACTTATATTGTCAAATTATTTTTACATTTCTAATAACAATAATTTATAAAATAATAAAAGTTGAGAGGAGATGTGATGAACGGTTTATTTTTTGCAATTGCAAACTCTATTTGTCGTCACCTTGTGTAATTGTTGAATATCTTCTTTGGCTATTCAATTTTTTCACAAGTCTTACTACGTGTGATGTGTGTATATGAAATTAACTTATGTTGCATATGAAATAACGTATGAATACATATAAAACAACATATATATGCACGGTGCACATGATAGGTGTTTTTTACATAAAATTCGACTGTGATGATTTTTTACCGATTTTTCCCTATTTAGTGAATACATGATCTGAAGCATTCTTTTTTGTGATCCAAAGACTATGGGCCGTTCTAGATCAGCCCGCAGCCACCCGTCCCATATATATAGGCTCGATCTCAATCAAAACACATACGACAATTGAAGTTCCGATTTGTTGGGTCCTACGCATTCACCCACAGAGTTCACAATCGAAAAATTGATTGTTGCCAAAACTACTAGAAATGCTAAAGAACATGTGCATCGCATGCGCCTTGCCGGTGTTAGACCATATACCCACACGCCTACGGAGTTTTATTGCACAAAGAACTAAGCTTGACTGTGGGAGGAAACTTCTCCTATGTTCTATAATGGTATAAAAGAAAAGGTGGGCATGGAATGCTATCTTTGCTCTTAAATACTGCAATGGAATACTCCCTGAGATTCAGGAAGACATTAAAGTTGAAATTCTCCAATTCGGCAATTCTACATTGTTCTCTTTGGCTCAGAATCATTGACCAGTCATAGATAAGGAAAAACGCTAATAGATATTAATGTCACCTACAGAATTCCATTTGTAGATAGCATCACGTAAATCATCTTTTAGATTTACAAAAATGGGTCCTTGTGCAATAAAGTAAAGGACGCAGAGGAGATGGCTCAAGCTTTAAAGAAGTGGACGCGGAGAATACGACATGCGCCAAGTCAAACCCAACCAATAGTTCCACGAGTGGCACACGATCCGCACATTGGAAAACAGGTTGGGGAAAGCACGTTCAATCCGTTAAATAAGAGGACGCGGAGAAGACGACCTGCAAACACATTCAGTTGTTGCACACGAGGAATGCACAGACAACGACTTACGCAAGAAGTAAATCATCGCTTTGAAATCAACGACCAACCCTCTTTTAACACCAGAAAGGCAATTTGTCACCAATTTAGAGTAGAACGTAATTAGGGTGAGAGTGATATTCATTTAGAAAGTCAAAAACTTTTAAATCGAGAAAAGGAAAGTGAATTTGTTTGCACGTTATAGAAGAGGAAGCTAAGAAGGCATGCCTCACGTCTAAATCAATGGTCAATCCTCTTTTACCAACAACAAGGCAATTTGTCTTCAAATTAGAGAAGAACGTAATTAGGGTGAGATTGATTTTTTGTTTAGGAAGGCAACAACTTTTAAATCGAGAAAAGGAAAGCACATTTATTGTGTTAATAGAATAGTACTTTTTTTTTTACTTTTTTTTTATAAGGTAAAAATTAGATTGGAAACCACAGAAGAGTCGATTTCTCAATTTATAGCATCCTTACGGATGAGAATTACAAATTCTAGACAATCTCTAAAGTCTTACAAGGAAACCTGCTATACCTTCTTCGTGATGAAATCGGCCACAACGTTGGTTTCTCGGAAGACGTGAGAAATCCGCATTGGGGAAAACAGTTGTAAAATACACAGGATATCAGAAATTAGCATTTCAATATCCCATGGACAGTGCCAGATTTGGTTAAGGACATTCACGATGGTAAGGTTGTCACATTCAAGATGAATGTTGGTAATGCCTAATTCATAAGCCTTTACCAGGGCATTTCTTACTGCCAGTGTTTCTGTTTTAAGTGGGGTTAAAATACCACATTTATCCCCATAGAGGAAAAGTGGTTTTCCCGTGTTGTTCCTGAAAATATAACCAAAACTAGATTCACCATTAGTTTTGGTGGATCCATCTGTGTTGATTTTAATTATGTTATCCGGAGGCTTTTTCCATTTCTTTATTGGTCGTCTTACAATGTTCGTTTTATGAGTTTTTTTATTGTCTTCTGTAAGACAGTCTGGGTCCAGTTTTTCGTTTTATTCCAGTTTTCAATTTGTTTCTTAATGTAAATTGGTACATCTTTAATGGGTTCGACATCATCAATTGTTCTACCAAAGCTAAGTTGGTTTCTATAGAACCAAATGCTCCACCAAGAGACCATTAATTCTGAGAATTGTGATCTATCAGTTTTTTGTCGAATTTCTTCAATGATTTCATTAATTTTTTTGTTTCCTAAGTTTAGGGATGTGATTATGCCAAAGGTGTCATGATTCAAATTTTCGATTGTTTTTAAGGTATGCTTGCATTGGAAGAGAAGGTGGTTCAAATCTTCCAACTGAGCATTGCTGCGTGTACACCCCAGGGGGGGTTGCAACTCCATTTTCTGCTAATCTAGCTTTGTTGGGTTTCCATTTTTCATTATTTTCCAGATAAAGTTTTTAACTTTGGGATACGTGTCCATTTTCCAGATACACGAGGAATCATAGGCAGTGTAGCTCTTATTTTTGTTAATTAGTTTCATAGCAGAATGTGTAGAAAACCAGCCGTTTTTGCTAGTTTTCCAGTACATTCTATCATGGATCTCGTTTAAGGGAATTGAGATCGAGGTTAATTTTTCGGTTAAACCATTTGGTAAGTATTATTCAAGTAAGTCCTTATTCCAGGTTTTATTTGGCAGCATGAAGTCAGCTAACAGGGCATCCTTATTCAGGATTGACTGAGAGTTTATGTTATCACATAATGGGGTGTTCAGAACCCAGTTATCTGTCCAGAATTTGATAGTTTTTCTATTACCAACTTGCCAAATTAGTCCAGATTTGAACTCAGGCATAAGTTCAATCATTTTGGACCATTGCCATGAGCATTTTCCTTTTTTCTCGTAATGAAGTATATGGTCTGTTTTCAGGTATTTATCCGTAATAACTCTAACCCAAAAGTTATTTGGTTCGGCTAGAATTTTCCATAGTAATTTGAATTAAAGGGCTTTGATCATGTCTTTAGCTTTTCTTAAGCCAAGACCTCATTGATGAGTTGGTTTACAATTTTTTTCCAACCTATAAGAGGTTTATAGAAGTTGTCTTTGTTCCAAAAAAAAGGATTTGTTTAGTTTATCAAGTTCATTGTGTGTGTGTGTAGGTAACATGAAGCTTTGCATAAGATAATTTGGTCTTGAAGCTAGATTTGTTTTTATTAGTGTTGTTCTTCCTGCTTGGGAAAGGGAATTTGCTTTCCATTTCGATAATTGTTGTTGGGTGCTAACTAAAAGGTCAGCAAAGGTGTTCGAGTTAACTCTACTGATAACAGGAATTTGTCGTACTAATTACTGCTATGCAAAATATCCAAACAAACCTTAAGCCGTAGTCCTAGGTAAGTAAAGGTCGAGTCCACAGGGAGACAGAGTCTATCTTTATGTGTAATTTCTATGTCAATCTTCAAGTAACCAAAGGGGGGTTTTGTGTGTTTAGAAGTTCTAAGCATGCAAAGACAAACAAACTAAAGATGATGAATTTAGTAATGGGGAAAATAGCTCAGTCAAACAACATCCACAATTCGTATGACAAGTTGATCTTAGAAAATCATTCAATATCTCATGCAATGGAAATTCCAAATCCTTTTCAGATATAACTAATAGCACAACCAGATACTATTAGCACTAACTAATTAAACAACCCTGAAACTATCAAGATTCAGGTTAACAGTAGCGTTACGGATTGGAATATAGTTGGATACAATTCTAGCATAAAACAACCAGCTTTTATCCTAGAATGTAAATCAGTTCTCTTCTGCATAAGACTAGCACAACCAGATACTAGTACGATGCAGTTGTTACTCTGAAATAGATATGCTCAACCAGCAACAATCTAGATCTAGCAATCAATCAATAGAAACAAACCCTAGTTGCGCAGGCTAGAGATTATCAATATTAATCATAAGCAATCAAGCAAGAGAATAGATAAAATCCATGCAATAGATAAGGAACGAGAATCTCACAAATGAATCAAAACGAAAGCTTCAGCGTCTGACTAAGCAAGAAGGCTTAGTTCTTCATAGCAAAATACATAGAAAGTAGAAAAGATGAAAGTAGGGTTCGAGGATAAGGGAGGCCAAGCTCCCTTCTAACCCTAAATACTAGAAAATAATAAGGTCTTCCGAAAAGGTCAAAAACGAAATAATAAAAAATACGAATAATAATACAAAATAACAAAGTAAGGAAAAGTGGTTCGGTTCCGCATCCGACACGGCGGCGGTCGCCGTAAGCCTGGCGGCGGTCGCCTTAAGCCTGGCGGCGGTCGCCTTAAGCCTGGCGGCGGTCGCCGCCAGATTTCTTCGGTTCAGCTCCTGCGACACTTCCGTAAAAACGCCATAACGTTTTATTCCCAACTCGGATTGCGCTCATATTTTGAGGACTTGCAGTAGACTTCAATATCTAACTCCTCGAATTGGAATCACTCCATTTGGACGTCTGAGTAAAGAGAAAGAATCAATTGAATTCAGCACATTGTTCTTCTACTCTCGTGTGGACTCTCTCCTTGGTTCTTCTTCGTCTCCTCAGTGGTCAACTCCTCTTCCTCTGGATATCTTCAATTTGCTTCTCCAGACCACCAAATCCACACTTCTCCTCTCTAACTCCATAATCCACAGTTATGCACTAAATCCATCCAAATGGCACCTCAAACCTGGTAACAACCCCTAGAAATGCACTATAAAATAGTGCCGATCATCTACCATTGATTATGAAAATTTACTTTTTGACCTGAGATCTTGCAGTAGTCATCAATAATATCTTTAATTTATTTACAGTTCTCTTGTTTGGCTTTTGAGAATATCACAATGTCATCCGCAAAGGCCAAAAACGGGATTCATGTTCCTTGTTAATTGATTTGAAATCCTAGGGGATTTCGAGTTCGATCTGAGGCTTTTTGGAGTTTTCTAGCAAGGATTTCAGATCCTAAAATAAACAAGAAGAGCGAAAGGGGGTCTCCCTGTCGAAGTCCTCTTGAAGGTTTGAATAATTCTGTGGGTCCATTGTTAACAAGTACCGAGAATGATACCGTTGTAATGCATTCTTTTATCCAGTTGATAAATTTTTCATGGAATCCATACTTTTCCATTATTTTTATAATAAAATCTCATTCGATTCTATCATAAGATTTTTCCATGTCTAGTTTTAAGGCAATAAAGCCTTCAGTTCATCTTTTTCGATTTAAAAGAGTGAAAGATTTCATGAGCAATTAAAATATTGTATTGAATGGCTCTGTTAGCAACAAAGGCACCCTGAAGGGGGTGTATCAATTTTTCCATTGTTCCTTTGAGTCTAGTTGTTATAGTCCTCGAGATGATCTTATAAATAGTAGAGCACAGACTTATGGGTCTATAGTGATTTGTAGAGTTAGGATTGTCACATTTAGGAATTAAGGATATGAATGTGTGATTTATTTGTTTAAGCAGTTTCCCAGAAAGAAAAAAGCTTTTGCTTGGATAACAAAGGGGCCTACGATGTCCCAATATTTTTGGTAAAATTCTGATGTCATTCCATCCGGCCCCGGAGATTTATCCGAGCCAATGTTAAAGACTGCCTTTTTAATTTCTTCATTGGATACATTTTTTATTAACTCCAGATTATCCTCTGTAGAGATTTCAGGCTGGATTAATTCAAGGTTTTCTTGGAATAGTCTTTGGTTCATATCCTCACTTCTGAATCTTTTTATGAAATCATTTCTGATGTTTTCTTCACCAGTGATGCTTGTTCCTTCTTGGGTTTTGATTTCTTTTATAATTTTTCTGTTTCTTTTTCCACTTGCTATTTTATGAAAATAGTTGATATTCGTCATTATATTTGATGTGTTTTACCTTAGCTCTTTGATTCCAGTAAATTTTCTGGAAACACGGAAGTTTTTCCTTTTTGTCTATGATTCTAGTTTGTTTTTTAATGAGGTCATTTGTAGGGTGATTACAGATCTCAGTTTGGAGCCTCGCTGGAGTTCGCGTCTCATCGGAGTTTTTGCCGGAGCTTTTAGGGTGGCTGTTAGTGGTGCATTGGAGGTGTCGTGGTGGTGGAAATCGTAGCAAGCCTCGACCGAGTCAATTGTCGTCGTCGATGAGCCTCAAATCGAGTTCAGAGTCGCGTCTGGGAGAATTTCCGCGACCGCGGCTATGAACACCGCGATCGCGGCTCTGCCCAGAAATCCGCGACCGCGGTAGTTCCAAACCGCGACCGCGGCTTGTGTTAGCAAACGCGATCGTGGCTTGGAAGGGCCCGGTCACAGCTTTGACCCTCGTTTCCTTTGTGATTCCTTCGTTCGTATACTTTATCCGTTCGTATCGAATTTAACCTTGGGTTCCATCGTCGTTTCGTTGTCATCGTAGGAATCCATAATCAGATTCCAGTTTCTAGATACCCGTAACCCGACATCTTTGTTCGTCTTAATTAAGGCAAGTGGCGGTTCGCTCTTGCTTATCATTCCATATTTCCGTTAGTTATCAATTATTTCTGATTGTTAATTAATTTGGAATGAAGTGTTGTTTTCGTTTGGGAACAGATTTTATAAAGGTGTGATTTAAAATGTGATATTATAATAGGTTGTATATATTGTTAGAAACAACGCTATTATATCTGTTATTACCGTGATTGTATTAGTGTGGATTATTCTGTGGTTTTAACTGTGTAGTTAGAACGAGTATTCGTAGGAACGCTATGTACCTCGCGAGGTCTAGTCGTTTCTTTATAACTGGTATTAGGAGGATTTTGCCCTAGTACTTTCCCTGGTCATAACTGTACCCTTACTCAGGGTAGGTGCACACAGCTGATGTCGACAATCAGAATTTATTCGTCAAGATATCTCTCGTATCGAGATGATATATTATAAAAGCTTTAACGTGAAAATACGTTTTGGAATTAAAGAAGATAAGTGCGATTAAGCACATAATTAATGAACCTTCGGGCGAGAAGTACAACTTGGAACCCGCTCAGACTTCGGTTAGAGTAAGTCCTCCTTCCAAATCTGAATTCGCAGTACGCGGTGAGGTTGGTCGTGGACCCAAATGATCAAGTTGTTTTTAAACGCTTGTGTGAAACTATAACGTTCCCAAACACTTGTCATATTCTCCGATAAGACTCAAGCTTTTGGAGTCTTCTCTTCATACGTTTCCCTTAGGACTCAATCTTTTGGAGTCTTCTCTTGTTCATACCTTTTCGTATGTTTCCGTAGAAGTGTTGAGGTTCACTGTTGTCATCAGTTATTATTCGAGAAACAACAGGTGTAACCTAATACGACTACTTAGAACCTTTTCCATTTTACCCTTGCATAGTCTTTCATTAGACTAACCAACCGGTTTATTCATTTGCATGGTTGGCTGGTGTCATCCGTCTCATACGGCACATCAGGTAAACTACCTTTCCGTGAAGGCTAGTACACGATGTTGAAGGCAGATGGAGGTTTAAAGAGTTTTCCAAGGTTGAAGATCCTAGGCGTGAGATCGCACACATCAAGACCCATTATGATGTTTAAATTGTTTAAAAGACTTCCGCTGTATTGAAACAATTCCGTATTTGGTCGTATTTGACATTTACAGATGTAATTCGTGACAATATATGAGTATTTAATAAAGTTATGTGTTGTTATATGATTGTTATAAAATGGTTAAGTCTTGGGTGACCCCAGATGTGTAATCTGAGGTCACCGGCGGTAATACTTTCAAGGAAATATTTGGGGGTGTTACAAGTTCATTGTGTGTGTGTGTGTAGGTAACATGAAGTTTTGCATAAGATAATTTGGTCTTGAAGCCAGATTGGTTTTTATTAGTGTTGTTCTTCCTGCTTGGGAAAGGTAATTTGCTTTCCATTTCGATAATTGTTGTTGGGTGCTAACTAAAAGGTCAGCAAAGATCTTTGGTCTCTACCCTCCCTCAATCATTATGAACTTCCCATATCAATGTAATGAGATGTGTCTATTTATTTATCTCTTGACTCGAAATGGAAGGGAAAATCACTCGTTCTATCGCTCGTTTAGTAGACAACAAGTAGAGTACATAAGCCTTCAGTAGTACACGACAAGTACAGAATGAGCCTTGTCTACGAAGAAAAGTGACCTCATCTTGCTTGGCGAGGCCGAGCTTTTTCTAGTTGTTCAACGACCATGTTCTTCAAAACTCCGAATAGTATTGGATGTACAAATTTATTAAATAGTTATAGCAGATGTTTGAGTTATAATTAGATAATTAAATAACATATAAATTGAAGCTTTAAAAATAATTAAATTGTGTTTTGATATAAAAAATTAGCTATAACTAGTTACAAGCTACAATTTCATTTTACAATATTTATTTTTGATTTTTTCCCCATTTTTAAGCAATAACATAAAACAACTCCAATTAACTACTACCAAAATCCTTTATTTTTCTAGTTATCCGCTTAAACAAAGTTAGCGACTAATAATAGTTGATTTCTCTTTAGCTAGCAAACACATATTTTTATTTCTCTAAAGTAGTAACTAGTTTTTTTTATGGAAAAAGTAGTAACTAGTTGAATAACTAATTAAAATAAGAAAAAGGCTCATGTGAGAATAGACACTTATGTGAGAACGTGAGAATGTCAGATGTGTATGGATTCATGACGGTGTGTGCATGACTTTGGTAGGTGGAAACTTATGCACACTTTAAGATGTGCATGTATTTTTATCTGTTTGTGCATGAATTTATGACTATATGGTAACTATGTGTAAGAGAAAACTCATGTACATATAGACAAAAAATCATGCACATCACAATATGTGCATGTATGTGTATATATTTTTTACTATGTGTAAGTTAAAACTCATGCACATACAACAAAACTTTATCCACACCTCAAGATGTCCATGTATTTTAGCATGTATGTACTTATATTTTTTACTATATGAGTGACTATGTGTAAGTGAAAACTCATCCACATATAGACAAAATTTATGCACATCTTGTGATGTGCATGGATTTTTACATGTATGTGCGTATTCTCATGCTCTTACATAAGCGTCATTTCTCACCAAATCCGCATCCTTAAAGTAAACATCTAAATATATTCTATACTTGCTACTAACAGGTCTAAACTAAACTAACCCATTCCGACGGGATGTCCAATGTTATCATAAAAGTAAGTAAACTTATATTGATTATCATTTTTTCTAGTGTGTGTCCATGGGCACATGCTAACAAGTTAAAATACGAAATTATCTTTAAAATATTTTCTAAAAGAAGATGGGTAAACCCTTAGAAAAAAATATTAAACTAATGGCTAAAACAATTATTGATAAAAAAGGGTTTCTCAAAGTGTGTCCATGGACACACACTAGAAAAAATTGTTGACTATATCAAGCCTCTTTATTCATTGTCCGGGTACAAAGTGTTATTTTGTAGTAAATAAATATGATTTCATAGGCGATACAACAATACCTGGACTTGACTAAACGGAAAATCAACAACAATAGAGAGGAGGCTAGTATTTTATATCACTTGGTTGTCTCGGTGGGGGTGGCGGTGAGTCCGATGTACGCGTTGATGGCCCCGATGGCCTAATGGGCCCCTTTGGCAACGATGAAAAGACACCCAAATAGTATTCTATATCACTTGGTTGTCTCGGTGGGGGCGGCGGTGAGTCGGATGTGCGCGTTGATGGCCCCGATGGCCTAATGGGCCCCTTTGGCAATGATGAAAATACACTCGAATAGTATTTTATATCACTTGGTTGTCTCGGTGGGGGCGGCGGTGAGTCTGATGTGCGCGTTGATGGCCCTGATGGCCTAATGGGCCCCTTTGGCAACGATGAAAAGACATCTGAATAGTATTCTATATCACTTGGTTGTCTCGGTGGGGGCGGCGGTGAGTCTGATGTGCGTGTTGATGGCCCCGATGGCCTAATGGGTCCCTTTGGCAACGATGAAAAGACATCCGAATAGTATTCTATATCACTTGGTTGTCTCGGTGGGGGCGGCGGTGAGTCTGATGTGTGCGTTGATGGCCCCAATGGCCTAATGGGCCCCTTTGGCAATGATGAAAAGACATCCGAATAGTATTCTATATCACTTGGCTGTCTTGGTGGGGGTGGCGGTGAGTCTGATGTGCGCGTTGATGGCCCCGATGGCCTAATGGGCCCCTTTGGCAACGATGAAAAGACATCCGAATAGTATTCTATATCACTTGGTTGTCTCGGTGGGGGCGGCGGTGAGTTCGATATGCGCGTTGATGGTCTCGATGGCCTAATGGGCCCCTTTGGCAACGATGAAAAGACATCCGAATAGTATTCTATATCACTTGGTTGTCTCGGTGGTGGCGGCGGTGAGTCCGATGTGCGCGTTGATGGCCTCGATGGCCTAATGGGCCCCTTTGGCATTGATGAAAAGACATCTGGATAGTATTCTATATCACTTGGTTGTCTCGGTGGTGGCGGCGGTGAGTCCGATGTGCGCGTTGATGGCCCCGATGGCCTAATGGGCCCCTTTGGCAATGATGAAAAGACATCCGGATAGTATTCTATATCACTTGGTTGTCTCAGTGGTGGCAGCGGTGAGTCCGATGTCCGCGTTGATGGCCTAATGGGCCCCTTTGGCAATGATGAAAAGACGGGAGGATGAAATGACACTGCAACTTTAGATTCTTGAAGTTCTAAGTCGAGTATGTCGACGCTTCGCTTAGCCTCAGCTGCAATGAAGAACAAAGCAAGGAGAAAAACTAGCATAACATACATTGCTTTGGAGGGCGACATGATTGGATCTTCAAACACTGAATGTAGTTTCAGATGCAAGATTGTGTTGTTTTTTGGCAGTCATGGATTAAGTTATATATAGAGGTTAGGATACACGCGTTTTCTTGCCTTTTAAAGAAAGTGCAGCTCCCTAAAGTATAGTGCGTTTATTCCCTTAATTATACAAATATTGTGTAGTTTAATGTGATATATTTCATAGTGTCCATAAAGTTAGTATGAATGCATCTAGTACTATATATTATGATAACCTAGGCCATTTATCATCACAATTTCCAAGTAGAGAAGATATATACCTAATAAAAATGATTCAAAAAAAAATCATGATCTACATGAATCAATATTCTCCTATTTGGTTGATATCATTGGGGGGTAATCTATAGGGGTGTTCATCGGGCCAAAACCGAACCGAACAAAACTGAATCGAACAAAATTGAACCGAACCGAGACCGAATTTCAGAATTTTGTGGACTGAAAACCGAACCGAACATACTTAGTTCGGTTCGGGTTTGGTTCGGTTTTATTCGGTTTGGTTCGGTTTTGGCCCGAAATAACCGAATATTTTGAAATTATGTTAATTTAGGTTATTGAAGTAGGTTTTAGTGCACAAAACCGAATTAGACTGAACCGAACTTGGACCGAACTGGACTGAACTTGGACCGAACTAGACCGAACTGGACCGAACGAATAAGGTTGGACTAATTTATCTACAAATCTAGGTTTTTTAAATTATTTTTAAAAATAATCGGTTTTGACCGAACCGAACCCGAATCGAAAACCGAATATTATTTTTATAAAAACCGAACCGAATATAATCGGTTTGGTCAGTTCGGTTCGGTTCGGTCCAAAAAACCGAAAATCGAACCCGATAAACACCCCTAGTAATCTACATATGTATTATGATAACCTAGACCATTTATCATCACAATTTCCAAGTAGAGAAGATGTATACCTCATAGAAATGATTCACAAAAAAGTGATGATCTACAAGGAGCAATATTTTCCTATTTGGTTGATATCATTGGGGAGTAATCAATCAATCAATATCAATCATCAATCAATCAATATACTAATACTAAAGCCCTTCTTATCTCTCATATGTGTCATCCTTTTAGCTATGTCAAGTCACCAAATTTTATTGTTCATTTACTTCTTCGCCCTTCTAATTTTTTACAAATTATATATTTATCTACACAAATTTACTTAATTATCAAACAATATATCATCCATATAATATAATATTTGACTATATATATTACAAAGTAAATAAGCCATAATATTACTTACCAAAATTAAATAAAGTTGGATAATCTTTTCTCTATATACTATATCCATAATCCATTTAATAAAATTGGACAATTTGCAAGACCTTAATTAATATTTGAAAAAAATACTAATATGTATACTAATATTACCAAAGTTAAATAAAGTTTGGTATTCTTTCATCTATGGTAGCATGTTTGCAAGACCCTTAATTATCTCGATGCTATATGATAGTATGTTTGCAATACCCTTAATTAGTATTAGATAAAATATAATAAATCGGATTGGGTTTTGCATTACAAAAATACTAGGGTGCTAATTCTATGAATTATATTAATTAGGTAATGATGTGTATACAGTAAAAAATATATATAAATTATAAATATTTAATATTTTTATATGACTATATTACCTAGAGTATTTTTACCTTTTTTTAATTGAATGAATTATATGAAATTTCTAATTTACATTCATTTTTCTTGATATAAATTCACATCTTTACCTTCAATTCTTATCATACAATACACCTTATCAATATTTTTAGTCAAGAATTCAAGAATCTATCTATGTATATATATATACTTACTAAAGCCCTTCTTCTTTAGCCTACGTGTCGACCTGTGGACTATGCCACGTAGGCGAATCTAAATGTCGATTTACTCATTTGTCATTCTTTTTTCCACAATTTACAATACTTCTACAACTCTACTATATCAATTTCTATAATTTATAAGTATAGCTTATCATATATATGATAAAGACTCTATTTAATAGGATATGGTAAATAAAATAGTTTAATAAAAAAAATCTTGATATGCTAAATTAAATAGTGTAACATTATCACTTTTCCAAATTAATGTTCAACTAAGATCCATAATTATATATAACCAAACCCGTGCAAGGCACGGATACATATGCTAGTATATATCCTATGTGTCTAAGTAGAATGTAAGAGAGAGAAAATAAGAGAATACTCAGTTCGTTTCGCAATATTTAGACTTTTTGCTCATTTCACATTTTTTTAGGACAAAGGTAGAAATAGAAAGAAAATGTGTTTTCAATGAATAATAAATGAAGCATGTGAGCGGTTGGAGTTAAAAGTAAATGCTTTAAAAAACTAGACCTAACTATTTTTAGAAAATTTGAGTATCAATTACATATAATGGTTTGTCTACTATATGTCCTAAGGATATAGGTTAAGAATTCCTATTAAGGAAAATAAACCCTAAATAGAAAAAGGTGAACCCATTTTAAAAAAAAATAAAAAATTCTAAAAACTTAACATATAATCAAAACTTTCTATATAAGAGATCTTAACCTATGCCCTAGAAAAATCATACATATAAAAACCAAATATTATAAATCAAGAATCATAGCTAAAAAGACCAAATATTGTGAAACGGATGTAGTATATCAAATGTAATAATTTTCTTATAATTATCCTTAAAGTGATTACCAATAATTAGTATTAATGCATCTAGTACCATGAATTATGATAAAAAATCGTTAAGTTATTAATATTATTATCATAATTTCTAAGTAGAGAAGATATTTATAATAGGGCGTTGATCTGGTAGGAACTGTTCTTATAATGAAAACTTGTGGACAAATCTGGACTGTCCAAACTAAGGCATTCCAACGGAGCGGAAATCGTGCTTCCAAGATTAAAAATAAATTGACACGGACGCGTGTAACTCAAACATTCATCCTTTTGTTATGAATAAAGAATCAAATCTTCCCGTAAAAATCTTCCAAAAATATCACACAAATTCTCCTTGCGGAGGCTTTGCACAACAAAATTGCCTCCAAAAATAAAAAACTAAATCTTGAGAATGTTGTGCACAAAGAATTCAATCACAAAAACACACAAGCATGGATTCTGTGAGAAAATGCAACAACAAAAATATGAGTTCAAGTACGTTTTTTTATTAGAATCAGAAAAATTATAGCATCCTTGAATGCAAACTGAATAAAAATATGAATTATGAATTAGATGAATGAAAAATAACAACAGACATCGATAAATAAAATAAAGTACGTTTGAGATATTTCTTGTGCACTTCATTACTCTAAATAGTGAACCAAAAATGGATGTTTTGTGCATGAGATATTATATCTTTTTTGTGCATCGTGTAAAAACATTATTATACATCATATAAAACATGTTTGTGCATCAAGTTAAGAGTATTTGTGCTTCAGAAGCACTTTAATTTGTGTATTGTTGTCTTATTTAATATTTGTACATCAAGTTATGAAGCTTTGTGCATCAAAATATAATAATTTGTGCACCATTGTACGTTGATAATGTGTATCTTTCATTTTTAGAGGTGTATTTGTGTATTACTTTGTCGAATTCTTGTGCACTTCTTATGAGAATGTGTGGATCATATAAAACATGTTTGTGCCTCAAATCAAGAGAATTTATGCATCAGAATCACTTTAATTTGTGCATTGTTGTCTCATTTACTTTTTGTGCATCAAGTGTGAATATTTGTGCATCAAGTATACTAATTTGTGCACCACTATACATTAATTATGTGCACCTTGCATTTTCTTTATTACAAGATTTGTAGCTACTAGTGAAGTCGTTGACAACTCAACAATTGTTATATCCGCTAGAATATCAAAATACTACATTCCTGTTTGTGACAAAGAATTGAAGCTTTTACAGGACAAATCTTCTCGAGTGTTGAAATTGTGTTTGAGTTCTATAGAAAATATGCAACTATATGGGGATTTGATGTGTGTCAGAGTACAAGCAAAATGCACAGAGATGTTTCAACAATATGGAAATATATTGTTTGTAGTAGAGAAGGGTTCAAGAACGTGTCACATAATTTACATGATAGTGGGAGTGTGAGTTCACAAGTCACTCCTAGTGCTCAACACAGTAATAGGAAAAGGATAAAAAATGTAAAAGAATATCGAACAGATGTGAATGCATAGCTAAGATAAGTTTTCGTCATGCATGAACTATGGGTTATTCTGTCAAAATATTTGAAGAAAGGCATACACATTTTTTTATGAATGATAAAGACAAGCAGTTTGCAAAAGAAAACAAACAGATTAGCACATTACATGAAGATTTTATAATGAATTGTGCTAATGCCAATATGGGTGTATCAAAAACCTACAAGATGTAGAAGGAGTTTGTTGGGGGCTATGCAAACATAGGAGCAAGACTTCTTGGCTTCAGAACTTTAACAGAAGTCTCAATGCCTACATGGTAGGTGGAGATGCTCATATGATAATTGACAATTTCAAGAAGAAGCAGGAAATTTGCAAGACATTTTACTTCGACTATGACATTGATAACGAACAACAATTGTGCCGCCTGTTTTGGTCTGATCCTATAAGTAAAAAGAGCTTCAGTTTCTTTGGAGATGTGGTATGAATTGATTCCACGTATAACACAAATAGGTAAAAAAAGTTGATGCATATTCATTTAAATAGAGGTGCACATTTACTGTATTATGGGTGCACAACCATGTTAAGCTCTGATGCACAATCTTGATATAGTATATTGTACAATTTAATGTGTTATTAGTGCACAACCTTTATATACTCTGATGCACAATTTATTGTGTTATAGGTGCATTATCTTGTTATGCTATGATGCATAGTCTGGTTATATTATAGTGCACTATTTATTGTGTTTTAGGTTCACAATCTTACTATGCTATTACACACAATTTGATGTGAACAAACAAAGTGCGACTGATGAACAACGTATTCTAATGTAGTGCAATGTGGTGCACAAACAAATTGCAACTGGTGAACAAATATATAGTAATGTGGTCAACAAATATATGGTAATGTGTTGAACGATCAAATCGAAGTTGGTGCACAAAAATACTGTGAAGCAGTGAACACAAACTGAAAGTGGTGCACAAACAAAGTGCAACTAGTGAACAAATATATAGTAATATGATGCACAACTTATAATAATATGGTGAACAATCAAAGCGAAATTGGTGAACACAAATATTGTTTTTGTGCATCAATGATCATCGTGTAAAAACATTATTGTGCATCATATAAAACATATTTGTGCATCAAATTAAGAGAATTTGTGCATCAATTGTTGTCTTATTTACTGTTTGTGCATCAAGTAATGAATATATGTGCATCACCGGATACTAATTTGTGCACCATTATACAAAGATTATGTGCACCTTGAATTTGTTTGTAAGTTGTGAACAAACAAACTGAAAGTGGTACACAAGCAAAGTGCAACTGGTGAATAAATATATAGTAATGTGGTGCACAACTTATAATATTACATTTAACTGCGGAACCCACTCCATGACTGCGGGAGGCGTGAATTTCATGCAGATGATGGAATTTAAGTTGAAGGAAAACTAGTGTACGACCCGTGACATTTACGACATTTTTTTAATAAGATCATATTGATATTTATATATAATATTTAAATATTCTAAAATAAATTAAGTTGAAAAATATTTTGGTCAAAAACTAAGTTGAAAATTATATTAGTGAAAAATTATATTTGTGAAGAATAACAAAAAAAATAGAAACTTATATTGTCAAATTATTTTTACATTTCTAATAACAATAATTTATAAAATAATAAAAGTTAAGAGGAGATGTGATGAACGGTTTATTTTTTGCAATTGCAAACTCTATTTGTCGTCACCTTGTGTAATTGTTGAATATCTTCTTTGGCTATTCATTTTTTTCACAAGTCTTACTACGTGTGATGTGTGTATATGAAATTAACTTATGTTGCATATGAAATAACGTATGAATACATATAAAACAACATATATATGCACGGTGCACATGATAGGTGTTTTTTACATAAAATTCGACTGTGACGATTTTTTACCGATTTTTCCCTATTTAGTGAATACATGATCTGAAGCATTCTTTTTTGTGATCCAAAGACTATGGGCCGTTCTAGATCAGCCCGCAGCCACCCGTCCCATATATATAGGCTCGATCTCAATCAAAACACATACGACAATTGAAGTTCCGATTTGTTGGGTCCTACGCATTCACCCACAGAGTTCACAATCGAAAAATTGACTGTTGCCAAAACTACTAGAAATGCTAAAGAACATGTGCATCGCATGCGCCTTGCCGGTGTTAGACCATATACCCACACGCCTACGGAGTTTTATTGCACAAAGAACTAAGCTTGACTGTGGGAGGAAACTTCTCCTATGTTCTATAATGGTATAAAAGAAAAGGCGGGCATGAAATGCTATCTTTGCTCTTAAATACTGCAATGGAATACTCCCTGAGATTCAGGAAGACATTGAAGTTGAAATTCTCCAATTCGGCAATTCTACATTGTTCTCTTTGGCTCAGAATCATTGACCAGTCATAGATAAGGAAAAACGCTAATAGATATTAATGTCACCTACGGAATTCCATTTGTAGATAGCATCACGTAAATCATCTTTTAGATTTACAAAAATGGGTCCTTGTGCAATAAAGTAAAGGACGCGGAGGAGATGGCTCAAGCGTTAAAGAAGTGGACGCGGAGAATACGACATGCGCCAAGTCAAACCCAACCAATAGTTCCACGAGTGGCACACGATCCGCACATTGGAAAATAGGTCGGGGAAAGCACGGTCAATCCGTTAAATAAGAGGACGCGGAGAAGACGACCTGTAAACACATTCAGTTGTTGCACACGAGGAATGCACAGACAACGACTTACGCAAGAAGTAAATCATCGCTTTGAAATCAACGACCAACCCTCTTTTAACACCAGAAAGGCAATTTGTCACCAATTTAGAGTAGAACGTAATTAGGGTGAGACTGATATTCATTTAGAAAGTCAAAAACTTTTAAATCGAGAAAAGGAAAGTGAATTTGTTTGCACGTTGTAGAAGAGGAAGCTAAGAAGGCATACCTCACGTCTAAATCAATGGTCAATCCTCTTTTACCAACAACAAGGCAATTTGTCTTCAAATTAGAGAAGAACGTAATTAGGGTGAGATTGATTTTTTGTTTAGGAAGGCAACAACTTTTAAATCGAGAAAAGGAAAGCACATTTATTGTGTTAATAGAATAGTACCTCTTTTTTACTTTTTTTTTATAAGGTAAAAATTAGATTGGAAACCACAGAAGAGTCGATTTCTCAATTTATAGCATCCTTACGGATGAGAATTACAAATTCTAGACAATCTCTAAAGTCTTCCAAGGAAACCTGCTATACCTTCTTCGCGATGAAATCGGCCACAACGTTGGTTTCTCGGAAGACGTGAGAAATCTGTACTGGGGAAAATAGTTGTAAAATACACAGGATATCAGAAATTAGCATTTCAATATCCCATGGAAAGTGCCAGATTTGGTTAAGGACATTCACGATGGTAAGGTTGTCACATTCAAGATGAATGTTGATAATGCCTAATTCATAAGCCTTTACCAGGGCATTTCTTACTGCCAGTGTTTCTGTTTTAAGCGGGGTTGAAATACCACATTTATCCCCATAGAGGAAAAGTGGTTTTCCCGTGTTGTTCCTGAAAATGTAGCCAAAACTAGATTCGCCATTGGTTTTGGTGGATCCATATGTGTTGATTTTAATTATGTTATCCGGAGGCTTTTTCCATTTCTTTATTGGTCGTCTTACAATGTTTGTTTTATGAGTTTTTTTATTGTCTTCTGTAAGACAGTCTGGGTTCCAGTTTTTCGTTTTATTCCAGTTTTCAATTTGTTTCTTAATGGAAATTGGTACATCTTTAATGGGTTCGACATCATCAATTGTTCTACCAAAGCTAAGTTGGTTTCTATAGAACCAAATGCTCCACTAAGAAACCATTAATTCTGAGAATTGTGATCTATCAGTTTTTTGTCGAATTTCTTCAATGATTTCATTAATTTTTTTATTTCCTAAGTTTAGGGATGTGATTATGCCAAAGGTGTCATGATTCAAATTTTCGATTGTTTTTAAGGTATGCTTGCATTGGAAGAGGAGGTGGTTCAAATCTTCCAACTGAGCATTGCAGCGTATACACCCCAGGGGGGTTGCAACTCATTTTTCTGCTAATCTAGCTTTTGTTGGGATTCTGTTTTTCATTATTTTCCAGATAAAGTTTTTAACTTTGGGATACGTGTCCATTTTCCAGATCCACGAGGAATCATAGGCAGTGTAGCTCTTATTTTTGTTAATTAGTTCCATAGCAGAATGTGTAGAAAACCAGCCGTTTTTGCTAGTTTTCCAGTACATTCTATCATGGATCTCGTTTAAGGGAATTGAGATCGAGGTTAATTTTTCAGTTAAACCATTTGGTAAGTATTGTTCAAGTAAGTCCTTATTCCAGGTTTTATTTGGCAGTATGAAGTCAGCTACTAGGGCATCCTTATTCAGGACTGACTGAGAGTTTATGTTATCACATAATGGGGTGTTCAGAACCCAATTATATGTCTAGAATTTGATAGTTTTTCTATTACCAACTTGCCAAATTAGTCCAGATTTGAACTCAGGCATAAGTTCAATCATTTTGGACCATTGCCAGGAGCATTTTCCTTTTTGCTCGTAATGAAGTATATGGTTTGTTTTCAGGTATTTATCCGTAATAACTCTAACCCAAAAGTTATTTGGTTCGGCTAGAATTTTCCATAGTAATTTGAATTGAAGGGCTTTGTTCATGTCTTTAGCTTTTCTCAAGCCAAGACATTGATGAGTTGGTTTACAATTTTTTTCCCAACCTGTAAGAGGTTTATAGGAGTTGTCTTTGTTCCAAAAAAAGGATCTGTTTAGTTTATCAAGTTCATTGTGTGTATGTGTAGGTAACATGAAGCTTTGCATAAGATAATTTGATCTTGAAGCCAGATTGGTTTTTATTAGTGTTGTTCTTCCTGGTTGGGAAAGGGAATTTGCTTTCCATTTCAATAATTGTTGTTGGGTGCTAATTAAAAGGTCAACAAAGGTGTTCGAGTTAACTCTATCATTGATGATAGGGCAACCCAGGTATTTTTCGAGAGATATCATGTTTGTAATTGTGAGAATGCCTTGTAGAGCTAGTTTTTTTTTGTTGGTGACCTTTTTTGTAACTTGAAAGGCCGATTTATGGAAATTTACTTTTTGACCTGAGATCTTGCAATAGTCATCAATAATATCTTTAATTTATTTACAGTTCTCCTGTTTGGCTTTTGAGAATATCATAATGTCATCCGCAAAGGCTAGAAACGGGATTCGTGTTCCTTGTTGATTGATTTGAAATCCTAGGGGATTTCGAGTTCGATCTGAGGCTTTTTGGAGTTTTCTAGCAAGGATTTCAGATCCTAAAATAAACAAGAAGGGCGAAAGGGGGTCTCCCTGTCGAAGTCCTCTTGAAGGTTTTAATAATTCTGTGGGTCCATTGTTAACAAGTACTGAGAATGATACCGTTGTAATGTATTCTTTTATCCAGTTGAAAAAATTTTCATGGAATCCATACTTTTCCATTATTTTTATAATAAAATCTCATTCGATTCTATTATAAGATTTTTCCATGTCTAGTTTTAAGGCAATAAAGCCTTCAGTTCCTTTTTTCGATTTAAAAGAGTGAAAGATTTCATGAGCAATTAAAATATTGAATTGAATGGCTCTGTTAATAACAAAGGCACCCTGAAGGGGGTGTATCAATTTTTTCATTGTTCCTTTGAGTCTAGTTGTTACAGTCTTCGAGATGATCTTATAAATAGTAGAGCACAGACTTATGGGTCTATAGTGATTTGTAGAGTTAGGATTGTCACATTTAGGAATTAAGGATATGAATGTGTGATTTATTTGTTTAAGCAGTTTCCCAGAAAGAAAAAAGCTTTTGCTTGGATAACAGAGGGGCCTACGATGTCCCAATATTTTTGGTAAAATGCTGCTGTCATTCCATCCGGCCCCGGAGATTTATCTGAGCCAATGTTAAAGACCGCCTTTTTAATTTCTTCGTTGGATACATTTTTTATTAACTCCAGATTATCCTCTGTAGAGATTTCAGGCTGGATTAATTCAAGGTTTTCTTGGAATAGTCTCTGGTTCATATCCTCACTTCTGAATCTTTTTATGAAATCATTTCTGATTTCATTTCTGATGTTTTCTTCACTAGTGATGCTTGTTCCTTCTTGGGTTTTGATTTCTTTTATAATTTTTCTGTTTCTTTTTTCACTTGCTATTTTATGAAAATCGTTGGTATTCGTGTCATTATATTTTGTGTTTTACCTTAGCTCTTTGATTCCAGTAAATTTTTCTGGAAACACAAAAGTTTTTCCTTTTTGTCTATGATTCTAGTTTGATTTTTAATGAGGTCATTTGTAGGGTGATTACAGATCTCAGTTTGGATTTCAGAAAGTTGTTTTTCTATAGTTTGTAATTGTGTGAAGACATTTCCAAAGGTAGTTTTGTTCCAGATCTTAGCATGTTTTTGAGTAGTTTTGTTTTGGATACCAGATTGTACAATCTCGATCCATGGTAGTTTGTTCTCCATGCTTGCTTTACCACGTTTCTAAAATCCTTTCTAGTCATCCAATTTTTTTCAAATTTAAACGGCTGGTTTTTAAAAGGCACAGCTGAGTCTAGCTCGATGGAGATTGGACAATGGTCTGAGCTGGAAAAAGCAGAATGCTTAGTACAGATATCAGGATACCATTGAAGGATCTGGTGATGGATAAGAACCCTATCCAGTTTTTCATATATGTTTTCTATTTCTGTGTTGTTCTTTCGTCAAGTATAGGTGTTTCCCTAGATAGGAGTATCCAAGAGTTCACATTCATTTTTAAAATGACGTAGTCTTGCAAATTTCGATAAAGGCGGTATATTCCCGCCTATTTTTTCAGAAGGGTTTTGAATTTCGTTCAGATCTCCCATAATAACACACGGAAGAGAACAATTTGTAATATAGGACTATAGGAGATAAATTCGCTCCAGAACACATTTTTTGTAGACTCATTTGGTGGGGCGTAAGTAAGGATTATCATAAGTTTTTTGTTTGTGAGCAGGTTTGTATACTTAATACTAATGAATCTTGTTTCAATTTGTTCAATTTCAAGGATTTCATTTGTCAGTTGGTAGGTCTTCCACATAACGCAAATGCCACCCGAAAAACCCGTTGCCGGGACACAATAGAATTGATCAAATCCCGCATTTTTCCAAACTTTTTCACTTGGTTCTTTGTTTGTTCTTGTTTCAAAGAGTGCAATTAATTGAATTCGTTCAATTTTACAGAAGGATTCAATATCCATCCAAAAGGTTTTCTTCCCTAGTCCACAGCAATTCCATGTTGTAATCTTCATAAACAACCAATTGAGTGATTGCCCCATATCCAATGACAGTTAGGGGTCTTGTTTTGGAGTCCATAGTAATGACAGTTATGACGAGTGCAAACCGTCAAAGAATCGTGGTGATCAACCAAGTTCGTGTATATCACATTTCTTATACTAAATTGTTCATAATTTCCCATCCAAATTTCAGTGTTAGTGTTGTTCATATAATATCTGAAACTGAGAAGAAGAAACAACCCAATCTCACATACCAAATAAAACACTAGTTTATAGTTGTTCGTTGATACATAGCTCAAATTTGAGTGTGTCATGGAGCTGAAGTTCCACATATAGTTGTTCATGGAATCATAGTTTGTTCTGTTATTTGCTTTTCTCAAGCGGGGTTGTTCTGTGGATTTGTGGGGGTTACCCATTCCAGCTATTTTGTTATGTGTTCTGGCACACACATTTTTTCTGAAAGGAACAAAGTTCCCAATTGTAGGGATTGCAAAAGCTCCTCACATATTGTTGGGACAAGGAGTTATGCAACAAGTACATATTGCGATAGAAATTGTGCAGGGAGCTGAAACTCCAAAAAAGATTTGTTCAAGGTATGAGTTTTCAGACAGTAATTTCTCTGGTGATGCCATAAGCCGGCAAAAGCCTTGAGGCAGAATTTGCTATCTTCAGATTTGGAGGTGTTGGTCCATTTAGGATTCACCTGTAAGAATAGCCAGAAGGCAACAGTTCTAATACATTTTGTATAGATAGTACATTGTTGGCAAGGAAGATAATTCATCAAAATGTAAAAGTTGTCAGGAATTTAAAGGTCTTCTCTCTATACTGATAATCAAGCCACCACAATCTGGAGAATAAAGCCAACCAGCAACTCCATTTCCAGAAAGTGATCATATTCATATTGTCGCAACAAAAGAAAAGATCTCAGAAGATTAAAAAGGGGGTTACCCTTTGCATAAATATATCAAAATTAACATAGTAGTTGTACACATAAAAAAACAAATAGCCAGGGGTGGCAACAGTGGAGGATTTGGTCTGATCAAGAGGGTTCACCTCAATTGTTCTCAAAATAAAGGGTTCAAGGGATAGGGTTTTCACAACCTTAGGGGAATAAGAAGCCCAGGTGAGTCATAAGGCTTCTCTTTCGAAGTGACCTTACCGTCAGGACAGTCAAGGTACCCAAAAGAGAGAGCAAAGAGATGGTTAACAGGTTTCAGAGGTTGAAGAATCAGGTCTAAACAGTCAAGGTCAGAGACCACAGGGAAAAAAATCACCACACAAACAAAGTTAAAGGAAAGGAGGGAGTAGGAATGAGCACACCTGATTTTCGGGAAGAGATGGGCATCGAGATCAAGCTGGGGGGTCCAGCGTCTGTTCCGGATCTTCCACTCTTCTGCAGAGGCGAAGACCAAAAACCAGAGACCGTTTTTCGCACCAAGGAAGGGCTCAGGGAGATCAGCGTAGCACCAGATCTGACTAGGAAGATGGCGTAAGAAGGAGAAGATGATTCTGGGGGGAGCACCGACAGCACTCCTATAAGAGGCGACAAGGGTGGCGAGCCGAAGGTGAACTCTGACTAAGTCCCAAAGGCGACGAACAGCAGCATTACCACCCCAATGAGGATCAGACGGAGGATTGAGGAGAAGACAGAACCCACCCCCTTTCCAGATCCATGAAAGGAGGGATAAGGGAGGTCCGACCGCCCCAGAATCCGGAGGAAGGAGACCAGCGGCGGCATGGAAGGCGAAGTAGCACCGCCGTTCCGTCGTCCAGGTCAAGAGAGATTTCAGATCGTGTTGTCGATGTTTATGAGCTCGGTTTCGACATTTTTGAGTGAGGATAGTAGAAGGAGAGTAAGGAAGATGATTGAGCGATTGATTTCGAGGGGTTGAGTTGTTGATTTTGGAAGGGTTGAGCCTGCTTTCATGGGCAGCAGCGAGGGGTTTAGGCGGCGGCGGGTGCACAATTAGGATTAGGGGGTGGGTTTTCTTGGGAGCGTTTTCTTTTCTCATTTTCAAAAAAAATAATAGAATAGTACTTAAAACTGTATGAAATATATGTTATTTTAAACCTTATACAATTCCACTTGTAGAACCAAAATTTCATCGGGTTGAAAGAATTCAATAATGACAATAGCGTACATACTTAATAATGTCAATGATGTAAATACTTGTAAACAACGGCTATACTTAGAAAAACTTTGATTTTCGGGTGTAGCAGGAAAAAAAAAAAGAAATGAAAATAGGATAAATGTAAAATCGAAAACCACATTCTTCAATAAACACCTAAGCCAAGTTGAGGTGGTGGCAACCCAAGAGAAGGAAAGCTCACCACAAGCGACCCTTTTTTAGGACATTTCTCATGAGTGTGCAAATCCCATTGATAGTGATTAGTGAAACATGAATTTAAAATAATTATCCACGATATTTAATTAACGTTTTTATATAAATAATTGTTTACTTTCAAAATTTTATTTTACAATACTTACCAATTAGTTGATTTACCCGTGTCTTGCACGGGTTCTTGTAATAAATAAGTGTATGTAATAATGTTAAAAAAATAATGGTATTTAACTATTATAAAATAAAACAAACAAAACTTGACACCAATAATGTCATATAATAATGATGAATATCAAATAAATTCCCCAAAATAAGAATACATTATATGATAATAATGTTGATAAAGTGAAAACCATAGAATAAATCTTATGTAAAAATTAATAACTTTGTATGTAATGTGCAACACACTTAGTCCTCCTTCTCTTTCTTCACAAATTTCTTGGTACGTGAAGTAGAAAGTTGGTCTTGTGCATCATCTTCTTCATTATCATCTTCAAGCAATAGGTTGTCGCTGGAACGCTTGGAAGGTGTGAGCATTTCATTGGAAGACACAGTGGAGTGTTCGGGCTCAAACGGCATGAGTTTGACATTGTTCTAAAATATTGAATATAAGTGTATAAGTAATTAGTTAATGAAATATATAATATTGTGTTATATATGTTAGAGGTGAGTTCTCATACATTTGCCTCTTAAAGTAAGAAGCATTATGGGCATTAGGATTAAGGGAATAGAGGGCTGATATTAAAAGGAGGGAAATAGTGAATAGTGACGCGATGGTATAACCGTAAATACGGCAAACTTTTTTTTTCTTTCCGGTCAACAATTTTATTTTATTTTTATTTTCCGTCTCTGAGCGTTCTGGAATAGACAATTATTGACGTTCACATATAAGTACTACATGTTCATTTTATATGTCGTAAAGTTCACATATAACATGCTCATGTTCAAACACATGTCTTTGAATATTTAGTGTTTATTTGTGAATGTGAATGTACAAATAAATGAACATTTAGTGCTTATTTGTGAACCTTCTATATAAGCTATTCCAGAATGATCAGGGGACGAAAACGAAAATAAATAAAATTGTTGACTGAAAAAAATAAAAATCAACGGCCAAGATCACTTCGTATTTCACACCCTAAGACCACTTCTCACCTGATCTCACTTCATATATGTTATATAGGAACAATACAGTAAATACATGAGTATCTTTTGAGTTCAACAATCTATATAAGCTATTCCAGAATGATCAGTTGGATCGTTAGTCATATTGGAAACAGTGAATCCACGACTATGTTCATACAACTTGAACTCATCAATATCAATTCTGAATAAAAAAATCTTCCCAATGAACACTTTAATTTCTTCAGGCATGTTGCTATCATCCATATCATGTATATTAGGAAATAATTTTAATAGAATAAAAAAAGTAAGGTAAGTATATGACAAATTAGGCAAGAAACATAATGTAGTATCAATATAAAATGTTTTTAATGAAGTTGAACATTTATGGTAATACACATATACAACACATCATTTACACATTTATGGTTAGGAGTGAGCAAAAATATCTGATCTGGCCAACCCGATCCCATAACCCGCCAATCCGAATCATAAAAGTCTGTATCCAAAAACATCCGTCTAATTATCCAAATTCGATCCGGGTGATTTTCCGGATACGGATCGGGATATTTTGCTTATCGGGAATCCGATACTATTAATATATAATATATATGTTTTTAGAACTAATATACAATGTTTAATTAGTTTAGATGATCTCAAAATGGTGCTTGTACATTTTTAAGCAATTGAACCCACTTCAATTATTCAATACAACATTCCTTATTTTATTCCTTTTAATAAAAAAACAATCTTGATTATTATTCTTACAAAATTAAAATCCTAAATCAATAATTCATGTATTGATTGTCGCCTTACTAAATAAAGCAAATATGTTTTTTTATCAAGACCGAGTGTTCATCATTGAATTGAATTTTGATTATTTAAGTTAAAGTTATAACTTTATATGTACTTGTCAATTCCTCTTATTATATAATATATACGTTTAAGGTTCTCAATTTTAAAAAGGCTGGCAAGGTTAATTGTTTGAAAAAATTAACAGGGACTTGCAAATGGTGTTGATGTTTGATATTTAGTTTACACTTTGAGGATTGTTATTTTTTATTGAATTAGAAAAAATAACATTGATTTAATTCTTAATAGGTTTTCTAGTAACCGGATAATTCAAATATCGAGTTGAATATCCGATCCGAGGGGAAAATAACACTATATGAAATTTTAAAAAATATATACAATAAAATAAAATGAATATATTAAAAATGACATTACATTTCAATGAATAAAAAAAAAAGCAAATGTAAACAAATAGTACATTCACTTTGCCTTGTTGTTATGCCTTGGAAATAACAGTATATGCATTATTATGTATATATTCAGAAATAACACTATATGAAATTATTATATAATATTAATCATGGAACAATTAAGGAAATTAAAATATTTTGAAGTTGGAATATGTGTAAGGAAAACTAATATATAATCATGTATAATGAAAAATATTATGGGATGATAAATTAGAAAATTTATATAAATAAAAAATAAATTAAATTATAAATAGAATAAGGGTGAATAGGTAAATGTACATAATTATTTAATGACGTGTCATATTTAGATGAACGACACGTATGAGATATAAATTACGGCTTTAATAATAGTATATAGATAGATTAGTAATATTATAATACTTAGTTAACAAAATTGTAAAATAAACACAAACACGTAGGTGCATGGTCCGCCCACGCCCATGCTTGCGGCTTGCACGGCCTTAGCACCAATCTACGCATTAGTAATTCGTGTCATCGTGTGCATAGAACGGGTATAAAAAATTGGACACTCCTAAGATCTTGTTTGATAAATATACTATAAAGATTATATTATTTATTAATCATTTTTTCAAAAAGTATTTTCATTAATTTTAATAAATGTGTTTGTAGAATCGAGTGTGTTAGATCAAGAAACGGTAAGTTCGTTCCTTGGACAGCGGAAAATAACAACATAATTATGAAGTAACGAGCTCAGTTCCTTAGAGAGGAAAACTTAATCAACCAACTAGTTGACTAATAAAACCTCTACCTCTAGGTTTCCCTAGTAGGATTTCGAATGTCTACTTATGTTATTAATCCTGAAATTACAAACAAGCAAGTCTTATCTCAATCTAGTTTACTCCTAGATATCTAGACTTCTCAATGTAACGTTCCTAACAACACACTAGACAACCAAAACCTTAACAAGTACTCAACTTACCAAAGTTTCGTCCTTGTAAGTGTTCTTCTTGCTTCCGAATGCTCTGCTCTGGAAAATGCTCTGTAAGTTCTGTGGTTGTAGAAATTCGCAACTCTCTAATATATAGTCTAGGAAATTCTCATATTTTACCATAGTTTTACTTAAGGAAAATAAGATAATAAAATCCTATACAATCTTTTCTAACAATATTCTACCCAAAATCTCTCCACCGAGATCTTCCTTGAGGCCCAAGTTGCAACTTCCAAATCTGTTTTCCATAACAGATATTCGGCGGCTCTCTAGGGTTTCAGCGCGTGCGTCCTCCGTTCCTTGCGTTGTTCACTTTCTCTGTTCTGTTCAACATCACGCGTCTCTTCTCTTCTTTCGTTCCAGCGTGTTGTTTTTGGCTTCTCTGTTCCTTTGCTTTTCTATTTTGACTCTTCTCAGGTTTTCATCGTTCCTTTGACTTCACCGTTTCCTGAAACTCATAGTCACACTAAAAATCATCAAAAGCATTTGAGTTTATCATCATCAAAATCAAAGGGAACATCATTGTTCCAACAATTTCCCCATTTTTGGTGATGACAAACTCCTTCAAAATGTGCACGTCAAAAAACGCAGTTCAGAACAGACAATTTAGAAGCATTTTCACATTTAATCACACAGATACTATGTTCAAATAATTAACAATGTTCCCCCTCAGAAGGTTCATTGAGAATTTACCTTCAAGCAGCTTTGTCGTTCCCCTTAGCACTAGCTTCTGTTATTAACTCTTCCTTGGGTTTCACATTTTCCATACTTCCCCCTTTTGGCATCATCAAAAGTTCCACAAGAAACAGAAAGACTTGACACACATGCAACTCATAAACAAGATAATTCATTCATAAAGGTATGCGAAGTACATAGCATAGGGACCTAGACAGCTAAGATCAGAAGATAAGGAACAATCACACAAAAGACATAAAAACATTTAAAAAATCAAGAACAGAGGGTCAGACGGGCTAGAATAGGAACGGAGATCACTTAGATCTCAGGGTCTTCCGCAGAATCATCGGCTTTGCTCAAGAAATGATCCAAGAGCAATGACATGGTTGTGTTCAACTGCTTGAGCTCAGCAAGTATCTGATGCTGAATTGAGCTCCCTTTTGACGACCCTTCACCAGTTGCTTTCTTTGCAACAGCAGTGCCCGTTCCTTTGGTGTCTCCAATGAATTTCATCTTTTCCACCGTAGCAGAATCCAACTCGCTACCCAGAGAAACTTCATTCTCTTCCAGATATGATTCCTCACGTAGTAGCAGCATCTTTACCAAACTGGGGTAGGCCAAAGAATGAGATTTTGCCTTGCAACGATCCATGTGACACAGAATGACTCTGGGGAGATCAATTTTCTCTCTTCGCAGGAATCGATCGAGCAAGAACAGGTCGCATAGAGTAATGGTGTTTCTACGCTCTTGTCGTGGTGCAACAGCCCTGGAGATGATATGGAACGCTATTCGCTGAAGCAGAGTCAGCCTTTCTGTGTGCAAATCACCTTCAGTGGAACCAAACAAACGTTCCATGCAAGCCAGCTTTTCTCCGTTGAGCTCACTCAATGGAGCTTCATAAAAGCCATCCAAAGGAACAGATAAGAGTTGGGAGATAACCTTGGGAGAGAAGGAGAGATCTTCGCCACTGATTTTGGATGACCCAGTCAGAACGTCTCCCTTTGAGAGAAAGAAGTAGTGGTAGAACTCTCTGACATGAACTTCATTAACGGTGATCCTGTCGGAACAGATCTGTTCCCAACCCTGGAATTTCAGAAGCTCCAGAATCTCCTCCACATGGTGTTCAGAGAATAAGCTTTCACGGATAAGCAGGGGAGGAAGAATCTTCTTACTCTCAGTAAAGTTCGGAGTAGTGGTGGTGGAGAGAGAGAGTTCCAGCTTTGCTTTCCCGGTGAATTTGGCATTCTTCGCCGTTGTTTTAGCAGCGGAACGGAGTCGTGCCTTGATAGGGGATGAAGCAGGCGAGGAAGCGGTGGGAGTCGATGCAGAGGCATAGAGATCCGCCGATTGTTGAATGGACGTCCTGGCGATGTCAAGCACAGAGCCCGGAGCCGCAGCGGAACTTGGAGTAGCCCTGGCGGCTCTGGCCTGTTGAAGTTGGAGTATGTAAACATCCATTTCAGCGTCGGTGAGGTTGACGGGGTTGATCTTGTTAGGGGAGTCCATTGAAGCAGACAATAGAGAGCTTTATGGAGGTGAGAGCTGGAGAGATTTGAGAGAGTGTTTGAATGCTGAGAGATATCCGAGAGAGAGGAAGTGGATGTGCACGAACTTGTGAAGATATGCCGTATATATAGGAACAAGATAAAATCTTTTCCAAATAAATTCTTTCGGATCTCAACTGTCTCTAAGTTTCCTTCTTTCAAAAGTTTCCTTCAATAACTCTTCTCTCTCCTGATGCAACGATCACTTTTTGCTCGGTTGCCGCGTCACTGTTCCAGTCGCAGAGCGGTCAAATCGCACAGGGAGCCGTTCCAATGGATACCTGCAACTCAATTGATGCCAGCCTCTGATTCAAATTCAACGTTCCAAACCTATTCGTTCCCCATCAATCTGAGTAACAGTCTTCGTTCCCCTTGAGACCAAGAGTGCTTGCGAGGCTTGTCTAGATATTTCAATGATGGGTTCACACAAAATATAGTATATCCAAACATATGGTAGGGAGAAAAACAACTCAGATAATTATTCCCAGTAAAAGGTTTAATAAAGAGGGATCATAGGGAACGTTTACCTGAATCGCGGCTAAGGTAGGCAGTACAACCAATTATCATGTGGGCTTGTAATGAGGGTTCAATCATCAAATTGGTTGTTTTGGGTCTTTAAATAAGATGTTAGCATGCAATCAAGTAATTCAACACAAATCAAAAGACAAAGTATCTAGACCCTAAGATAAGGCAATTCGAACACACAAAAATCATGAAAAATTATGTCATGAGAGGCCAGTAAACAAGGAACTTTTTGAAATCTGTGAAACGAGTTAGCCAAGCATTGAGGGAATAATGGATGTGAAGGTCCTCAATGATGCGAACAACCCCTGGGCGATGTCGCGATGTAGGATCTTGACTCCTCAAGCTAGGTTGAATCTTCTCCTCCGTAGCCAAAGTGATGGCTTTCCTAGGGTTAAAGAGATAACCCTTTCTAACGCGTCAAAGAGATGACGAAGAGGTCAAAGAGATGACCTTAATTACCGAAGAGACGGTGAACGATTTGCTCGAAGCGACGAGCTACGGGATAGGTTGATCCGGAGATCGAAGGGTTGACGTTAGGATTCAAGGAAGGAGCGTACTCAACTTCTAAGGAGCGAACTCAACTTGTAAACTAAAATCCAACGTAAAGAATACAAACTAGGGTTTCAAGTGTTTAAATAGGTCAAATAAAAATAACATAAAATAATATTAAAATTGTTCAGCAAACGAAGAGACGACGAAGCGAAAATGCTGACGCGGGCCGCGACTCGGTCCAGAACTCGGCCGAGTTCTGGGCCGAGTTGTTGTCTGTAAATGCACTCGAGCAGCAACGAAAAATCGCCAACAACTCGGTCCAGAACTCGGTCGAGTTCTGGGCCGAGTTCTTCACTGTAGCAACAACTCGGTCCAGAACTCGGTCGAGTTCTGGGCCGAGTTCTTCACTGTTGCCCCGCTTCTGCGAACTCGTCGTCTTCGTCTTCTTGGTGGGGTCGATTAGGACGAGGCCCCACCTAAGCCTTCATAGGTCACGAGGAGGGCCCATTTAGGACTAGATGAACCCGTATCACTTGCGTAAGCCCGTGAGACTAAGGAGTGTGTGGCTCGTTCCATGGCTCTGGCGCGGGCTCTTGTCATCGGACCAGCCGAGCCCAACTTCATTGCGTCCTCTTCGTCCTGCGCCGTCATCAAGGGAGTTATGGAGCTATCACTCAATTCAGAGAGATCATGCCAAGGAGTAATCGAAGATACTCGAATGGGCCTTTGTCTAGTGCTTTGGTGAAGATGTCTGCCACTTGATCTCCAGTCATGCAATGTTTCATTCTAATAAAGCCCATGTCAACATTATCACATAGAAAATGATGACGAATGTCAATATGCTTAGTATGTGAATGATGAACTGGATTTTTTGAAATGTTGATGGCACTAGTATTATCACACATAATAGGAACGGTGCCAAGAGACATACCATAGTCTTCCAGTTGTTGTTTAAGCCATAATACCTGAGCACAACAGCTTGCCGCGGCGACGTATTCAGCTTCTGCAGTGGAAAGGGCCACAGAGTTTTGTTTCTTGGAACCCCATGAAACGAGACAGGGCCCAAGGAACTGTGTCATTCCAGAAGTGCTTTTGCGATCTACTACGTGCCCAGCAAAGTCGGCGTCTGTGAATCCAACAAGGTTGAAGTCACAGTTCTTGGGATACCATAGACATAGGTGGTCCATTCCTTTGAGGTATCTAAAGATACGCTTGACTTCCTTCAAGTGTGAGTCTTTTGGATTTGCCTGAAATCTAGCATAGAGACACACACTAAACAAAATATCTGGCCTACTGGTCGTGAGATAGAGAAGAGATCCAATCATTCCCCTATACATGGTGGGATCAACGTCCGTGCCATGAAGATCTGCATCCAAGCGAGTGTTAGGAGAAATAGGAGTAACGATGGGTTTGGCAGTGTCCATACCATATTTCTTCAACAACTCCTTGATGTATTTCTGTTGATGTATCTTCGTTCCTTCCTTAGTTTGGGTGACTTGCAATACGAGGAAAAAGGATAATTCCCCAATCATACTCATCTCAAACTCACTACTCATAAGGGTTTTGAATTTTTCTACAAGGGCAGGGTTAGTGGAACCAAAAATAATATCATCAACATAGACTTGAACCACCAGAATCTTACCTTCTTGTTCTAGAAGGAACATAGTTTTGTCAATCGTTCCTCTACGATATCCATTGGAGAGAAGGAAATGTGCAAGTCTATCATACCAAGCACGAGGTGCTTGCTTAAGACCATACAGTGCCTTATCCAATGCATACACATGTGAAGGAAAATCAGCATCTTCAAAGCCAGGGGGTTGCTTCACATATACCTCTTCTTGAATATATACATTAAGGAACGCCGTCTTGACGTCCATTTGGTATAGTGTGAATCCCTTGTGAGCGGCGTAGGCAATGAGAAGACGAATAGCTTCAATGCGAGCCACTGGAGCAAATGTCTCATCATAATCAATCCCTTCTTGTTGATTGTAGCCTTGGGCAACCAGTCTTGCTTTGTTCTTTGTGACTACCCCAGAGTCATCGAGCTTGTTCCTGTACACCCACCGAGTACCAATGGCATGTTTGTTGCGAGGTAAAGGAACGAGCCGCCAGACTTTGTTCCTCTCAAACTGATGGAGCTCTTCTTGCATAGCTACGATCCAATTTGGTTCCTTCAATGCTTCCTTGATATTCTTTGGTTCTACAAGAGAGATAAAAGCATGGAACGCACAAAACATATTCAGTTTAGAGCGCAAACCTCTTTCCCCGAAAGGTGTGATCAGATTATGAGTGGGGTGAGCCTTTTGAACTCGAACACTCTTTGACACTAGTAGAGTAGGATCATCAGTTTATGCCTCAGAGTCGTCCGTTGAAGATGGATGAAGCTGGGCATCTTCGAAGTAGTCTGTTCCGTCATCATCACTTTCGGAACTAATAGTAATAATATCACTAGAGGTTCCAGCAGGAACAGTGATAGGGATGTTTGTAGTAGGTGGGGGCATGGTTGAGTCAGCGATGGATGAGGAAGGAATTTCTGCATCTTGTGCAGCATTATTTGAGGTATCTTCCTTTGAGGAATCAGCAGGAATAGAAGAGTCCGGAGAGGATGGAGACACAGTGGTTGCAGTTGGATGACCGTTCCCTGAACCTGCATGTGGTTTTGAGGGAGGTCCATTGTCTTCATCATCCGAATCTTCACGTTGCATTCTTGGATAACCTTCTTCTGGGGACGTTGCTTCAAATTCTCCATTGGAACCTTTGGAGTTCTCGTCGAAGACAACATGAATGCTTTCTTCAATTTTGCGCAGCCTCTTGTTGTATACCCTGTACGCCTTGCTTGCCCTTGCATAGCCCAAGAAGATTCATTCATCACTTCGAGGGTCAAACTTGCCCAAGTTATCATTCCCATTGTTGTGAATATAGCACCTGCATCCAAAAGCACGCAAGTGGGAAATGTTGGGCTTGTGATCCCTTATTAGTTCATAAGCGGTTTTATTCAATAAGGGACGAAGCATTGCACGATTAAGGATATAACAGGCAGTATTTACTGCCTCAGCCCAAAAAATCCTTGGAAGGTTGCTAGCGATAAGAAGAGTTCTCGCCATATCTTCCAAAGTCATGTTCTTCCGTTCCACAACTCCATTTTGCTGTGGTGTCCTAGGCACGGAGAAGTCATGAGACACACCATGTTCCTCGCAGAAGTTGAAGAACATGGAGTTCTCAAACTCCGTTCCATGGTCGGACCTAATTGCCTTTAGCTTCTTTCTTAAGCTTGTTTCCACCTTCTTGATAAAAGCTTCGAACTCGGAGAAGACTTCATCCTTCGAAGATAAAAAAATTGTCCAAGTGAATCTAGAATAATCATCGACAATTACGAAAACATACATGTTCCCACCATGACTTCTTATCCTCATGGGACCACAGAGATCCATATGAATCAGTTCCAGAGGATGAGAGGTTGTTACATCTGGTTTGATCTTGAATGAGGAACGGGTATGTTTCCCATTTACACAAGCATCGCAGATACCATGGAATTCAGATTGAACATGGGGAAGACCACGAACAAGTTCCTTTGAATAAAGCTTGTGAATGAGTCGAAGATTAGCATGACCAAGCCTTCTATGCCACAGTTCCGTCTCATCAGCTATAGACGCAAAGCATAGAACTTCCTTTGGCTTGAAATCTTTATCCACAATGTATACATCCTTGAATCTGACTCCTCTCAAAATTATGTTCTTGGTTTCACGATCTTTGACATAGCATTCTTGAGAGGTAAAGACCGTCTTGTTGTTCCCTTGGTCGCAAAGATGTGCAACACTCAACAAACTAAAACCAAGTTCATGAACTAAACTAACCTCTTTTACTGTGATGTTGGAGTTTAGTTTCGTTTCGCCTATTCCAATGATTTCTTTGCGTCTCTTGTCTCCAAGAGCAACACTCCCTCTGGAGTGTTTGTGAAGTGAGGAGAGTTGATCTTCCTTTCCAGTCATGTGGCACGAACAAGCGCTGTCAATGTACCACATTTCGTTCCCCCTCACTTCAACCTGCACAGAAAAAGTTAGTGTTTGGCGACCCAGGCAAGCTTAGTCTTACCTGGTCGAGACACATAATGCAATTGTTCCATGGGAATAGTTCTAACAATAGTTTTCTTCCTATTTCTAGCATGGTTAGAGTTATACACATGTGAATCATCATAGAAATCATTCAAGTTCACATTGTTACTCCTACTGTTCCTTCTCTTTGTGTGCTCTTCAGAGAACTTTCTTTTCTTTTCACAGTCTCTTTGCACATGTCTGTTGTCTCCACAATACCAACACAGCTTGAATTGTTCCAATTGAACATACTTTCTGTTAGGAACAGTACTCTTGCGTTGTTTCGCACGTTCAGGACATGGAACGTTTGGTTGCGTTCCCTGAGACTGCTTGAGAAAAATCGTGTGGGCAGGTTGTCCAGTGTACCAGGACTGAGTTTCATCCAGACCACTCTCAAGGACCTTGACGCGTTCCTCAAGATTGCGATTCTTCTCTCTAGCATCTTGAAGTTCCCTATCTCTTGCTTCACGTAGTTCCAGTATAGAGGTATCATCTTCCGTTTGCTTGGAACCTGTATAGCCAATACCATACCTTGCTTCGACGAACTTGACGCTTTCAGCTTCAGCTTTCTGTTCCATCAGAACAGAATGAATCTTGTGCACATAGGACTTCATCTCGGATATCTGTGCTTCAAGCTTACTTGGACTAGCTATACTCCTTGCATCAGTATTGTTAGAAACTTTATTCATAAGCAAAAAGACTTTTTCATTTCTCAATCTCTGAAGTTCCTCATGATTAGCCTCACATGAAGAACAAGGAATATTTGAGCTACTAGCAGTTTTAGACAGATTCTCTTTTAAACTACTACATTCATCTTCAGAATTTGCAAGTTCCTCTTGTGTTTTCAAATTTTTAGTGTACATTTCCCTTATGAGAGCAATCAATGATTTTTTGTCATAATTCACAAGAGATTTCAGAAAGGTTTCGGGATTTACCTCGAGTTTCTCAGAAGAGTCGTTGATGGCCATAGCACACATTTTTCCACTCCAAGCTTCTGGATCTTCACTATCTGAGTCATCTTCATTGCCCCACACAGCAAGGAAGGCTTTCTTCTCATCGTTCCCAGACGGTTTGCTTGGTTTCTTCGATTTTGGGCAAGAGCTAGCGTAGTGACCCTTTTTGTTGCAGTTGTAGCATGTGATATCCTTGATGTCACGAGTCTCACCGGTCCCTCCTCTGCTGTTTCTTCCTTTATTGTAGAGGGAACGCATGACTTTGGTTAGCAACACCACCTCAGGATCATCGGAGCCATCATTATCATCGAGGTCGTTCTCAATCCTGTCAACAGCCTTTTCAACCATCAAAGTGATTCCCTTTTCTTTGGAATCCTTGTTTCTTGCAGCCTTCTCTTCATTGTCATACTTCTGAATCTTGCTGAAGACCTCATGGAACGTCAGTTTGACAGTGTTGGGGTTCTCCTTTAGAATGGCTTTGGTCATTGCATGGCGATGAGGAAGTCCATCAATGATTATAAGGATCTTCTCGTCAGGAAGGATTTCTGCATCCGTGACGGAGTGGGCAGTCAGATTTGCAGTGATCTTCTCAAACCTGGCTTGGTAGGAACTCACATCTTCCTTGTCATCTGATAACAGCAATTTGTCGTGCTAATTACTGCTATGTAAGTTATCCAAACAAACCTTAAACCGTAGTCCTAAGTAAGTAAGGGTCGAGTCCACAGGGAGACAGATTCTATCTTTATGTGTAATTTTTATGTCAATCTTCAAGTAACCAAAGGGGGATTTTGTGTGTTTAGAAGTTCTAAGCATGCAAAGACAAACAAACTAAAGATGATGAATTCAGTAATGGGGAAAATAGATCAGTCAAACAAACATCCACTATTCGTATGACAAGTTGATCCTAGATAATCATTCAATATCTCATGCAATGAAAATTCCAATTCCTTTTTCAGATATAACTAATAGCACAATCAGATACTATTAGCACTAACTAATTAAACAACCCTGAAACTATCAAGATTCAGTTTAACAGCAGCGTTACGGATAGGAATATAGTTGGATACAATTCTAGCATAAAACAACCAGCTTTTATCCTAGAATGTAAATCAGTTCTCTTCTGCATAAGACTAGCACAACCAAATACTAGTATGATGCAGTTGCTACTCTAAAATAAATATGCTCAACCAGTAACAATCTAGATCTAGCAATCAATCAATAGAAACAAACCCTAGTTGCGCAGGCTAGAGATTATCAATATTAATCATAAGCAATCAAGCAAGAGAATAGATAAAATCCATGCAATAGATAAGGAACGAAAATCTCACAATTGAATCAAAACGAAAGCTTCAACGTCTGACTAAGCAAGAAGGCTTAGTTCTTCATAGCAAAGTACGTAGAAAGTAGAAAAGATGAAAGTAGGGTTAGATAGGGAACAAGTCTTCCCTCTAACCTTAAATACTAAAGATAATAAGATCTCTAAAGATAAATTAAAATGAAATAATAAAAATACTTAATAATAATAAAATAAGGAAATAAGGAAATAAAAGTCCGGGTCACTTCTGACGGCGGCAGCGGTCGCCGCTGAGATTTCTTCGGTTCAGCTCCTGCGACACTTCCGTAAAAATGCCATAACTTTTTATTCCCAACTCGGATTGCGCTCATATTTTGAGGACTTGTAGTAGACTTCAAGATCTAACTCCTCGAATTGGAATCACTCCATTTGGACATCTGAGTAGAGATAACGAACCAATTGAATTCAGCATATTGTTCTTCTACTCTCGTATGGACTCTCTCCTTGGTTCTTCTTCGTCTCCTTAGTGGTCAACTCCTCTTCCTCTGGATATCTTCAATTTGCTTCTCCAGACCACCAAATCCACACTTCTCCTCTCTAACTCCATAATCCACAGTTGTGCACTAAATCCATCCAAATAGCACCTCAAACCTGGTAACAACCCCTAGAAATGCACTACAAAATAGTGTCGACCATCATCCATTTTGAAGTTGTAGAAGTCCTTCTTGGCAGTGAAACGATCAACTTCACGCAGATCCTTGCTTCCCATGTACATCTGTTCCAAGGCAAGCCATTTAGCATTGGCTGACTCACAAGATTGGAGTTTTTTGCACATCTTGCTGATTGAGAGCGTTGTTGATGAGCATGGTTGCTTTGCAATTTTTCTCCATTATTTGAAGATCGTCTTGATCCCATTTCTTCAGTTTCTTTTTCTTCTCCAGATCGACAATGTCAATATCACCAAGGGAGATCACCAACCAGCATTGGTAATCGTTACTTTGCACCCATTTGATGAAAAGTGTCTTCCAATGTTGATATTGGCCAGCGAGCAAGAGAGGAGGCCTTGAGGAGTTCAAACCGACTTCGACAGTACTAGGAGCCATTGTTACCTGAAACATCTTTAAGTAACACACAATCTAGAGCAAACCTGCTCTGATACCAATTGTAGAATCGAGTGTGTTAGATCAAGGAACGGTAAGTTCGTTCCTTGGGCAGCGGAAAATAACAACAGAATTATGAAATAACGAGCTCAGTTCCTTAGAGAGGAAAACTTAATCAATCAACTAGTTGACTAAGAAAAACCTCTACCTCTAGGTTTTTCCCTAGTAGGATTTCGAATGTCTACTTATGTTATTAATCCTGGAATTACAAACAAGCAAGTCTTATCTCAATCTAGTTTACTCCTAGATATCTAGACTTCTCAATGTAACGTTCCTAACAACACACTAGACAACCAAAACCCTAACAAGTACTCAACTTACCAAAGTTTCGTCCTTGTAAGTGTTCTTCTTGCTTCCGAATGCTCTGCTCTGGAAAATGCTCTGTAAGTTCCGTGGTTGTAGAAATTTGCAACTCTCTAATATATAGTCTAGGAAATTCTCATATTTTACCCTAGTTTTACTTAAGGAAAATAAGATAATAAAATCCTATACAATCTTTTCTAACAATATTCTACCCAAAATCTCTTCACCGAGATCTTCCTTGAGGCCCAAGTTGCAACTTCCAAATCTGTTTTACATAACAGATATTCGGCGGCTCTCTAGGGTTTCAGCGCGCGCGTCCTCCGTTCCTTGTGTTGTTCCCTTTCTCTGTTCTGTTCAACATCACGCGTCTCTTCTCTTCTTTCGTTCCAGCGTGTTGTTTTTGGCTTCTCTGTTCCTTTGCTTTTCTGTTTTGACTCTTCTCAGGTTTTCATCGTTCCTTTGACTTCACCGTTTCCTAAAACTCATAGTCACACTAAAAACCATCAAAAGCATTTGAGTTTATCATCATCAAAATCAAAGGAAACATCATTGTTCCAACAATGTTATAATTATTTTTTTCACTATGCATACTTTATAATAAAATTACTTATTTATATAAAAAAATAGTTTTCATAGCAAACACACAATATTTCTATAAAAACTCGTAACAAAAAAAACCATTTTTTCCGGTCAGGAACAAACTCTATGAACGATAAAAGAAACATATTGTTTTTGTTTTATAATGCAAATTAAGGATGCGGATCCAGTGAGAAAGGGAGTTTGGGTGAAAAATAAGAATGAACATAAACCATTTGATCCAAGAAAACTAAAGGCCCATATTAAAAAAACAAAAAAAATGCAATAATTTGGCACGGTACGAATTTTATTTGAAAAAAACGCGTATTTTTGGGGGGAAATACGGGCGGGTGCATGCACATGCGTTTTTTTTATTCGCTAGCACATACAACACAAAAATCATGCACATAGAGATTTATTTGCATGCACATACAAGCAAAATATGTGCATTTTTTAACTCGTCCACATAAAGTCAAATGAAATACAAATTTGTGTACATTTCAGGGGTAAGTTTCTTACATGTATGTGCATGAGTTTTCACTAAACAAAGACAAACAAATATTCATGCACATATAAGCACAAATCCGTGCACATTCTAAAAAAGTGCATCAGTTTTAGCATGTATGTGCGTGTGTTTCTTCTTATACAAAGTCACGTACACATACAGTCAAAATATGTGCACATACATGCCCAAACTTGTGCACATTCCAAGAAGTGCACAAGTTTTTGTATGTATGTGCATGAATTTTCACTTAAACAAAGTTACACATACAATCAAAATCTATGCACATACAAGCACAAACTTGTGCACATTCTGAAAAGTGCATAAGTTTTTGTCTGTATGTGCATGAATTTTTACTTACACAAAGTCACGTACATTTTGATTTCTAGAAAATATGTAAATGGAAACTCATATACACTTAGTACAAATTACATGCACATACAAGTATAAATGCATGTACTTCAAAATGAATGCACATACTGATACAGTTCAAAACTCATGTACATTTTTACCCAGAAAAATAATATACACAAGTAAAATTTAGATGTACATACAAGTCCAAATCCATGCCTACACAACCCAAAATCTATGCATATCCTGGACATGGGCATCTCCGGGCCCGGGCCGGATATGGTCCGGGCTTGACCTAGAAATCTTGTTCCGTTTATTCGGGCTCGGGCCGCTTGGACAGTTGTCCAAGCTCATCCGCATTCCCGGGCCCGGATAGCCCGTCGGGACCCGTATTCGGTTTTGTATATAATTTACATCTTATAATTCATGTCCATAATTAAAAAATTATCAAATTTTTTATAAGTCCAAATAGTTTTTCCACCTTACAATAAAAAAATATTAAATATCCAATATCAAAGTCTACACACATGTGAGAACGAGGGGTGGAGTGGAGTTTATAACCCTTAAAAATTTAGCTTTTATATTACTTAGTTTAAGTGTTTTTATTTTTATTTTTTTAGGAGTAGTAATAATGTAATGTTATATATATAAATAATATTTATATATTATATACGGGCTGGGCTTATCGGCCCTACAGGGCTTGATCCCTTGTCCATACCCGGCCCTCCCGGTACTCGGGCCGGGTATTTTCGACCCTTTAGGGCTTATGAGCTTGTCCATACCCTCCCGTTTACACGGTCGGGTGGGACGGGCCGAACGGGCCAGTCCGTATTTGCCCAGGTCTAGCACATCCCATATCCGCGCGCGTTCTTTTAAAGATTTTTCAAAAATACACATTTTTTGAGAAAAAAACGGTCATATCATATTTTATTATTATTTTCAATGTAGTAATTTTCGTGACTTGAACCTTTTCCTTATGGAGTATCTATTATATAAAATCACTGTTACGTACAATAGGTGGAACTTGTGAAATGGGCCCATCTCCTGGCTGCGAGAGCCATGAATTTCAGGAAGTGGATGGAATTGAAGTTGAAGGAGTGAAGGAAATCCAACCCTAACAACATTCCCATGGATATTCTGTTTCCTGTAGGAAGAATTTCAGTCACCCGATCTTCATACCACTGTTCCATCCCATGGTCGCACTCTTCTCCTCTCTCTTCCGATCCTTCTTCTTCTTCTCCATGTTCGCCATCGTCGTCTTTCAGAACTCGCTGTTCCCGGGGGAGCTCACAGCAACCAAGCGACGGCGCCGACAATGGAGAAAATAACAAAGGTTCGCAATTCCAAAACCCTAATTTCTTCAATTTTTCCCTTTGATCACTCAATTTCTTCAATTGTGGTTTGTTTTGAATCAATTTAAGTTTTGGTCGGGTCATGGGGATACTGGTTCATTGCGAATTTTAGGGATCACCGTTGAGATTGAGTAATTTGATGATTTATTGAAAGTTTAGAAACGACGATTTGTTATACTGAGATTCAAATAATTCTGCAATTTGATCTCTTTCGTAAGTTAACTGTAGAATTCCCTTCGTTATATAAGTAGTTGAAAGATCATTTTTAAGGAGAATTGTGTTGTGGTATCAAATTCTGTCTCCAGCAAGTTTTCTGTGGGTGATCACTGATCAGAACATGTAATGAATGAGTCTGGCTGACACGATTAAATCTGCTAAGTTCCTAGCTTTCGCAAAGGCCATGGAAAAGCTGCAATCAAGTCATTTTGGTGTTGAGTTGTTATGAAATTTCCTGTTTGGAATGGTCATTGTAGAATGTATTTCCTTTTCTTGTTTTTGTTTTTCTGAAGTTTGAACAGGATTGTGCTATTTCCTTAACAAGTATTCCATGATTACTTGATTAGGCATCATTATACGATATCATGGTTCTAAGAAGGGTTTCAAATCATGTGGTAAGGAGTACAAAATTACAAGAAAGGTCATATCATATCAGATCAAAAGGTTCAAGGCCTGAGTTTAAGGCTAGGAAGGGTTGCATGATGAATCACATTGAATGACCACAACTTTGGTAGTATTATCGGCAACTACTTAGTTTGTGATTCGCGTAATTGGTCATTTCCCATCCTCATCATCCAACTTTTGTTGATTTCCTAGATAATTTGGCCCTTGTACTTTGAATGTCTTGTTTTAGATGTCTAACCAATATAGATGTTCCTATTGGTGCTCAAATACCCATTGCACTACAGAACTGCTAATTTCAATTTCCTGTGATTAATTGTCAATCTTGTTGCAGAAAACCGGATGAAGTTTGTGATGAACAATTACCTAGCAGCTTGCACGAAACTCTATCCAACAAAGATTTGATTTCTTCTTGGCTTTTTCTTGTGGTTAAAATTCCATGTTTAGGAAGTATGATAATTGTTTGTTAATTTTAATATTTTCCCTAAGGGCTATTTAATTTCAATTTAGGCAAGTTTGGAAATAGTTTGCAATTTTAACTTCTTAATGTGTGTCCATTGGGACAAACTAGACAAACCCTTTGTTCTTTTGTCATTGATTCAGAAGGGTGATGAAACTTTTCTCAGATTGAATCTATGTAAGAAATTCAGTAGCAAGTACTTACTTTGCTCTATTCCGTTACAAGACAAGAAATAAGGGATTGAAACAACTTGTTTGTTTGGCTAATTCAGATAAGAAATCTTCTATGGATTGGGACAAGGCATGGACCAACTTCAGGAAACAGGGGAGAAAGCGCCCGTCTTCGAAATTCTCCCCAAACAAGTACGTGACGTGGAACCCGAGACGATCAAACTACCCGCTCTCTGAAGAGGTTGATCCCATCAAGAAATCTGAGCGATCAAACCTCATGTTATGGACCAGTCCCAGTTTCACATTAGGAGGGGCAATAGTGATAGTGTCATTGCTTTTGGTCTACACGTTACTTGCGCCGATGAAGTAAGCTGCTTAAGTCTGTAATGTGATTCTTTCTCTCTGCAAGATATCAGGGTTTGTTAAGCCTGTGATTGAACGACTGAATTTAAGCTCTGGAAGATTAGTTATGGAGTAGAGAAGCTTGCATAAGCACTTGGCTATTGAATGCAGCACATATACGTATATACAAGGAGGAGTTGAAAATGATACATTGTTTTGTCAAATTTCATTGTATGTTGATCAAACATGTTCGTTTCAGCTTTGTTGGTTAAATCTGTCAATCAAGTTCCACGTGATAGACAGGTGTAAATTGGAAGACATAGTTTACAGGAATTATCAATGTTCGTACTCCTAACACAGAAATATTGATAATTTTGTTTACAAAAAGTTAAATCACACAAAATCCAGTATTTCTGGTCAAAAATCAATTATTTTGTGCTTAAGTTCATGTTATCGAATTAAGAATAAAACTTCATTATAAAAAGATTTAAGCAGAATATTAAAGGTTCGTTTGAATGTCCAAAATAATACAATTTAATGAATCATCTTGCAGAATCCCAAAATAATACAATTTAATGAATCATCTTGCAGAATCCAAACGGATCCTAAACCTTTTGATTTATGGATTCAAAATATACGTACGCATTTTTATATTTAGGATTAGGGACGAGCAAAAAAGGGACCCGAAGAAGAATATATCAGTCCGGTCTTCGGTACAAATTTATATAAAGTTTGGTTTCGATTTTGGATCGATTTTAAAAAAAAATTATATACTTTTTTTAAAGTATTTACAAAATATAATTTATTTCTTGATTGTAAATATATCATTATATTCTTGATGTATATTATGGCAATAAATTACTATATCTTGTGAAAATATTTAATTATTTGTTTTTATAACTTTTCTAAAAAATACAAATAAAATTGGTAAAAAGTCGAACCAAGGCCGAACCAATTTTTTCAGTCCGGTTCTTGGTTCACATTTTCTCCAAATTTAATTTCCGATCCGGTTTGAACCCACGATCACCCCTAGAATTAATGTAGTCAGTATTTGCTATCTTTAGGCTTAAAAAATTATACTATGTTCCAACATTTATGAATTATGATACATTGAATACCTCGACATTATCATGGGTAATACAAAATGACCAAATAAATTCATTAAAAACGAATCATGTACCACATATTCCTATATACACAATTTGATCAACATGCAATGTTTTGTCAAATTTCACCCAAAAGGCCAAAACCAATAAATGCTTCACATTGCCTAGCTAGCTAGTTTCATGCATCTGAAATAAATTTCACCAACATGTAGCATTTCTCAATCATGTATGGATATTAGGGTATATGTTTAGCATAAATAGGGGTTTATTGTAATGTGAAGATAAACCAAAATAATATCAATTGTTTACTTTCCTAATCTCCTACTCTCTTATCATATTCTCTTCTTCTTTGAGTGCGTCTCCCTCTTTGTCTCTCTTCCTCTGTTCAGCTTGTTCTTCCTCTTCCTTCCTAATTCTGCCTTTTTTCTCTAATTCAATCTATCAAACTAGGGGCGGAGCTACGTTAGCCCCCTCTGAAAAAAAAAAATCATATAAAAAAAAATCAAGCTTTTTTTATCCTTATTTAATATGAAAATGTAATTTCAGTCAGCCCTAATAAATTTAAGCCATGAAAATGAAATATATATATTAAATCAAAAGAATTTAAAGCCACCATATTGATTATGGCCCCACAAATCCTAGGTGTCAATTTGTGGTTAATCCAATTTAATTTTATATTAACAATTCTATTTAATTTAAATCACAATATCTAATCACAGCTAACTTTAAATATTTAAAATTTTAAATCACAATATCTAATCACAACTAACTTCAAATATATAAAAACTATATACAACTTTTTTATAAAATTTAATTTCTACAAATTACACATACAATAAGCTTATAAAATATGATAGATTTCTTACTAAACTTATATATAAAATACATCTTATATTCATTTATGTAATTAGTAATATTATTTTCATGCGTTTGCATATATAATTTGACTTATATAAATTTATGGGCCAAAATCATACAATATATACAATTTCCAACTCATTATACATGTGCTTTTATAATCAAACACATTATATTATATTATTACACATACAATTTTATGTTTAGATTAAAATGACCCAAATAAATTTTATGGCTCATCTATATATATTAAACTAATTAAAGCTATTGAATTCTATTTAATTTAGATCACAATATCTAATCACAACTAACTTCAAATATATAAAAACTATATATAGTTTTTTTATAAAATTTAATTTCTACAAATTACACATACAATAAGCTTATAAAATATGATAGATTTCTTACTAAACTTATATATAAAATACATCTTATATTCACTTATGTAATTAGTAATATTATTTTCATGCGTTTGCATATATAATTTGACCTATATAAATTTATGGACCAAAATCATACAATATATACAATTTCAACTCATAGTACATGTGCTTTTATAATCAAATAAACTATATTATATTATTACACATACAAATTTATGTTTAGAGTAAAATGACCCAAATAAATTTTAGAGAAATTCATGTTGGTGCCCCTGAGTTTAAGATTATTCATGTTGGTGTCCCACGATTAAGTTTTTTCCTGTTGGTGCCCCTAAGGTTTAGGTTTGTTTGCTTCGTAACCAAATTTTTTCATGTTTGTAACAATCCAGTTTAAATTGATTAAATCTAAGTCCACCATTGTGTTCCTCATCCTCAAATTAGTAAGATTTGACTCCTAAAACACCCAAATCCATGTCTGAACCATGTCGATTTGAATTCCGAAGCAAAAACCCGTTTTCAACCTTAAGAATTCAAATCGGAATGGTTTGAGTATGGATTTGATTGTTTTAAGAGTCGAATCCTACTAAGTTGAGGTCAATAAACATAATGATGAACTTCGATTTGACCAATTCAAACCGAAATGATACGGATATGAAAATTTTTGGTTACAGAGCGAACAAACCAATACCTTAGGGGTACCAACTGGAAAAAACTTAATCGTGGAACACCAACGGAAATAACCCTAAACTCAGGGGCACCAACAAGAATTTCCCTAAATTTTATGACTCATCTATATATATATATTAAACTAATTAAAGCTATTGAATTTCGAGCCACCAAAATGTTTTTGGCCCTATAAATCCTACATGCCATTTTGTTATTAATGCACTTTTTTTCTTAACATTATATTTCAATTTAAACCACGATATCTAATCACACCTAGCTTCAAATATATAAAAACTATACAACTTTGTTGAATGCTTATACATTTTTTATAAATTTTAATTTCTACAAATTGCAAAAAATAAGCTTATATATGTCAAACTAATATATGATAGAATTCCTACTAAACTTATATATAAAATACATCTTATATTCATTTATGTAATTAGTAATATTATTTTATGACTTTGTATATATAATATGACATATATAAATTTATGGGCCAAAATCATACAATATATACAATTTTCAACTCATAGTACATGTGATTTTATAATTCAACCAACTATATTATATTATATTATATTATTACACATACATATTTTATTAACAATTTAGTGAAATTTCATACTAATGTATCTTAACAAACTTAATTTATATAATCTTGAGATTTTCTTCTAAACCTTTCAATTTTAACAACTCATCTTAACAACAATCATATCATATCAGATTTTTAACGAATGTATATTGTACATTCCCATTTAACAATTTATATTTGATTATACTTTTATATACAAAAATACATGGTCTCCATTTTCCGATTTTACAATGTTTCTATGGGCTTATTACTTATCATTTTGCTAAATGTAATTTTTCAGTTTTAAAATTTTAAATTGAGTTTGTTAATCACCAAGAAAATATTCACTAACAAAACGTGAAATATCAATTATAAATTATCAAGAAATATTTGTTAAATCAAACAAAAAGTTTTAGCTAAAAAATCTAGCTAAATCTTTGTTGTAACAAACTTTCAATTTCATATGATTATACACATTATCAAAAGTAAATTAAACGTAGTACGTATACAAAATTTAAAAGTATTTGAATTTGAGATAACTTTACACCTACATAAATCAGCCACTATTGATTAATTAATTATTCAAATAACTTTTCAGTTATCATTTTCTATAAGTAAGGATAAAAAATTAAAATTAAAATCAAAATCTTAAAACTTAAAACTTTAGACGGGTCCATTACGTAATTACAAAAACTTAAAAAATGTGATTTATCTGGCTGATTTGTAATGATTTTTGTATATATATTTTGCTGAATTATTTCATATATTTATTTTAACAAAAAGTTAAAATATCAAAATTATTTGTTTCCCTTCGTTTGATCTCATATCCCTCTTCGAGACACCAAAACAATCATGGACCAACTTTGCTTACGTGTTATTTTGCAATTAATTCTATTTTTAGTTTACTTTTTTTTCCTTAAACTAACTAAATTTATACTATAAAAATCTTCAAAATGTCATCAAATAACTCAATTTGTTTGTATGAACAGTACCTTTGATATAATATAAACATTTCCTTTTATTTGGATATTAATTTTCACATTTATATTCTACGATAAAATTGTTATATAAATATTTTAACTTAATAAAAGGGTCAAATATATTATCCATTGTGAATATATGCATGGAATTTTAAATTGAGCTTGCCTTTTTTTTTTTTTTTGAGTAATTAAATTGAAAAATATTTGTTTAATAATCATTGAAATAAATATATTCAAATATTGAGTTCCACCTTATTTTTCAATAATTATTTTTAATATTCATTATAATAAATACATACGAGATAATATCATGTTTATTAGGTTGATGTCACTTCTTTAGTTCTTTTCCATATGCAAATAAAATATCTAAAACATAATATTTTATATCATAAAGTAGCTTGCTATGATAAATATTGGTTTCATAACCTTACATATATTATTATTTTTGTAAATATTAAGAAATCATTGTTTTATATTGTGATTTTTACAAGTATCGTTGAGGGTATAACAATAATTTCGGATCCCCATTGTTTAGCTACATATATTTTCCTGAAAAACATATATCTTATTTTAATATAAATTTTCTATTTTTAAATTTACATTGGCCTTATTCATTAATTATAGATATAGTTTTAATTTTTATAATTTTAAAATCTTCACCTCACTTTATTTTATCCATGTTTAACCAAAATTTGGTTTGAAGTAGACCTGTCAACTTGGTCGGGCGGGTCGGGTTCGGGTCAAATCGGGTTCGGGTCGATCGGGTTGATAAAATTTTCGGGTCGGGCGGGTCGGGTTCGGGTTGACCCAGCGGGTCGAACATGCCCTTTTTTTATGATTATTATTATGATTTTTAACTTTAATAAAATAATTATAATAATATAATTAATATTATATTATTATTTAATAAAGTATATTAAAATATTTAATATAAATGAAATAAAATATACAAAATAAAGGGGACCCGCGAGCTCGGATTTGCGTTTGGGTCGGGTTTGAGTTCGGGTCCTTCGGGTTCGGGTCCTTCTCGACCCAGTGACGTGCGGGTCGGGTTCGGGTCGGGTCGGGTTTTCGGGTTGGGTCGGTTTTTGACAGGTCTAGTTTGAAGGTATAATATGCTAAGATTTGAAATTTTGATTATGAATTGTTCAAATATCAAACTAATAAAAAACATAAAAAAAATAAAGATTTTGTTATAATACTTAATATTGATCATGTTCACGATTTTGTCAATATTATTTTTTCTTTAAAAAATTTTCTATTATAATCCAAACATGAGTTATACATATTATGAATATTTTTGTCTTTCTTATTCAAAAGATATAATTATTAATCTAATAGTTTTTGTCAATGAACCACACATTAATTATTTGTTTGAAATCTGTTTAAATTGTTTAAAAGACCATCTATTATACATGCCACATATAATTTTTTTTGTAAATCGGGAATAATTTTATCAAGATTTTTAGATTAATAATCATTATAATATATCTATATTAACTATTCTCTAAATGATTATACATAAATTCTTACATATCATAGCATATCATTTACAATGATCCAGCGAGAACTATACTTTTCTAAAAAATACTTCGATATAACATTAATTTAATTCAATCATAAATATTTTTTTATTTTTTCAAATTACATTTACCCGTACGAGGTACGGGTTCTACACTAGTTACCTTAAATCCCCCCCCCCCCCCCTCATCTTATCTGAAAATGCAATTTCACTCAATCCTAACAGATTTAAGTCAACAAAATAAAATTACTTAAGTTTTTTTTCTCTCATCTCATGTGAAAATCACCTTAAGCTTCATAAAAAAATTAAAATTGATTTTTGCGAAATAGGATTTAAGTCACGTTGAATTTAAGTCATATAATATTTTTATCGCGCGAGATTTTAGCCCCCTCTGGGATAAAATCCTGGCTCCGCCCCTGTATCAAACAACTAATATTCCTTGTTAATATCTTTGGGACAAAACATTCTCACTACGTGAAGGCAAAACAAGAAAAATGACACCAAACACACTATGGCAAGTAGCAATTTTCTTACTCTTATTAACAACAATACCCCGGTCTGGACGTGAAACGGCTCTGTCCAATCGAACCAGGCGATCAAGACAAAAAAAAGTAGCAACTTTCTTACTCTTATTCATCACCATTAACGATACAAGAAGGCTTAATATGTTCCAACAAATTATGGTAAGTCATGATTCAAGCTACATCTTTGAAGAGCTCGCAACAGGCGAGTACAACTCCAAAAAACAAGTCAAACACAAAGACTCATCAGCATCAGCATTCATAGTGTTATTCATGCGTCCTCCTCCGCCTTATGCAACACCATCTCCTTGCCATGATCGACTGCTAAAACTTGCTTGTCACTTTATTTTATTTTTAATATTATCTTGAACGTAACGATTATCATTTCCCTTTCTTATACTGTTATACACGTACACTACGTAATGATCTGAACATCTTTTATTTATTTAGACATTTTCCTTATTACTGGCTTAATTAGATTGATGTTTTTTTTTCTACAATAATAATGTATGGAGTATATTGTACACTAACCAATATTCTATATTTGTTAAGCTGTTAGAATAAACAGCTTATACAGCTGAAGTCTGTTAGTTCAAGTTAGTTGTTAGTTGAGCTAGCTAATGTCATTAGGTTGTTAGTGACATCATAGCTACAACTATAAGTAGTTTGTTCCTGCATTCTATTCATTTTATCTTGCGAAGCTAATTCCAGTTTGTGAGGTTTTTCTTCATCTTCTTCTCTTCATCTGAGTGAAATTTCTTGAGTGTTGCTAGTTGATTTGCTCAATCAACATGGTATCAGAGCTTCGATTTGCAAATCAATGGTTGTCTCTTACTTGCTGATCTTTGATCATCTCTGATTGATTGATCGATATTGTCTGGTTCTCTGAATTTGTTTTCGATTCTCGATCTCAAATTCAAGTTTTTTTTTTCGATCTTGTGATCGATTTCTGTTTGATCTCTTTCTCTTGGTCAAATTTTGTGCTCGTGTCTTCTCGATCTTGATTGGAGGATATCTGCTGATGCTTCTGATCGATCAACTGAGAGGCGAAGGGACTTCATCACTGCAATGGATTTGCAGAATCCACTTTTCATCCATCCCTCTGATAATTCTGGTATGATTCTCACTACAATTCAATTGACTGGTGAGAATTATAGGAGGTGGAGGAAAGCCATTACAAAAGCCTTATCTGTCAAGAACAAATTAGGTTTTGTAGAAGGCATTGTTGTTGAAACCACTGAAAATTCGGCTATCTGGAACAGATGCAATGATATGGTTTGTTCATGGATCTTAGGCACTATTTCTAAAGATATCTATGCAACTCTAGATGAGTTCGATACTGCTAAAGAAATGTGGGATGATCTTGCTGAAAGTTTTGGTCAAAAGAATGGTCCATTGATCTTTCAAATCAAGAAAGAAATTCAGGAGTGTCATCAAGGTCAGTTGTCGGTTACTGAGTACTTCACCAAGCTGAAGGGGTACTGGCAGCAGTTATCTGGTCTAGTGACACCAATTCGATGCACTTGTGGCAAATGTGAGTGCAATCTCAATGCTAAATTTGAAGCCAATGAGCATGAAGATAAACTGATGAAGTTTCTCATGGGTCTTAGTGATGCTTTTTCTGCTGCTCGAAGGCAATTCTTGATGTCCTCCCCTCTTTCATCTGCAAGTAGTGCTCACTCTCTTCTACTTCAGGAAGAGTTAAGCAAGAAAATCACTATTATGGAAGAGAAGACATAATCCACTGCTTTGATGACTTGCAAGGGCAATGATAAAGGTGACAGGGTAAAGAAGGAATGTGAATTCTACAAGGGAAATCATCCAGTGGAGAAATGCTGGGAGATCATTGGGTATCCTAGTTGGCACTCCAAAAGCAAGACCAAGCCTCAAACTTCTAAGCCACCAGAGTCAAAGCCTAAGGGAAAGGAGAATCATAGAGCAAATGCATCTCAGAACACAGCATCTACTGAACAGCACAAGCATCTTCCACAAATGTCAGAAGAAAATCAAAGGCTTATGCAGTCTTTCATCAGTTTCATGGAGCATCACAAAGATAAGTCATATGATGTCAACCTAGCAGGTACCATTCTTTGTTGTAATGTCTCAAATACATCAGTCTGGATTCTTAATAGTGGGGCGACGGATCATATGACATGTGATTTCACTTTGTTTGATAAAGCCATCCCTGTTCTCAAACCTACTTCAATTCACTTGCTTGATGGCAGTACAAATGCTATCACTCATAAAGGCATTGTCACTCTTTCCCCTTTACTTACCTTAAACAATGTTCTCTATGTTCCAAGTTTTAAATATGCAACCTTCTTTATCTAAGCAAATTGATTCATGATACTCATTGTCACATCCATCTCACTTCTAACCTTTGTATAATTCAGGACTACACAAGGACGAAGGTGATATCACTTGGTAAAGAACTTGGAGGATTGTACTACTTGCTTCCAGATGACAAACAGAAGGAATACTCACCTGAGATAATATCCGGAAAGTTGTGTGCAACCATTCCCGTTTTACCTATGTTTTTGCCTAATCCCAAGTGTAATTCTGATCCTACTGCCTTATGGCATCTTAGACTTAGGCATGCCCCATTTCATAAACTTTTACATATTCCTTGCATTTCATCTGATATAAATAAAACACCAAAGTTGTCATGTTCTGTATGCCCTCTTGCAAAACAGACACAACTCTCTTTCTCTTCTAGCACATCTCATGCTTCTCACAACTTTGAGCTATTACATTGTGGCTTGTGGGGGCCCTATGACACACCTACCTATAATGGTCACAAATTCTTCTTAACCATTGTTGATGATCACAGTAGAAGTGTGTGGGCTTTTCTTTTGACTTCCAAAACTGAAACCTCCTATACACTTCAATCCTTTATTACCAAAGTTGAAACTCAGTTTTCTGCTACAGTTAAGGTAGTTAGAACTGATCAAGGCACAAAGTTCTTTAATTCTGATGTCAAAACCTTTCTAGCGTCTAAGGGAATTATCCATGAAAGTTCCTGTACTGCTACCCCTCAGCAAAATGGAAGGGTAGAACGGAAACACATGTATATCCTTGAAACTGCTCGGGCTCTGCGGTTTCAAGCCTCTTTACCCATAAAATTTTGGGGGGAATGTGTTCTTACAACCACCTACCTGATAAATAGATTACCTACTCCTTTGTTACACAACAAATCTCCTTATGAAATTCTTTTTCAAGAACAACCTGACTATTCCAGACTCAAAGTGTTTGGGTGTCTTTGCTATATTTCCACCGCTTCTGGGTCTAGGAATTTTTTTGATCCTTGAGCTGATGCTTGCATATTTTTTGGGATATCCCTATGGTTTCAAGGGTTACAAAGTATACAACTTAGCAGCTCAGAAATGTCAGATAAGTAGAGATGTGCATTTTCTTGAACACTTTTTCCCTTATGCTAAATCATCTTCAACATCTGATTCTCATACTGAGATCTCACCTTCTGTTTCTCCTACTACATCTCAACCTATTATGGATGACCTTCTTCCCATTTTTCATCCAATTACTCCTTCATCCATTTCTACACCTATATCTCTAAACCCACCTACAACTGCTGAATCTCTTGCAGATTACTCTCCTTCACCTATCCCACCTACATTTGATATCATCTATTCCTCTACTTCTGATGACTCTTCATCATCCTCACCACCCCCTCCACCACCTCCCCGACAATCATCCAGGGTGAGTAGACCTTCTGTCTGGCTTAAGGACTATGCTTGTGTCACCTCCAAGGACTCTGCTGGTGCTACATCTTCTTCCTGTAAGTCTTCACCCTATCCTATGTCTTGTTTTATATCCTATCACTCTTGTTCTGCTGCTTACAAATCCTTTATCAATAATGTCACCTCTCTATCTGAATCTAAGACTGTATATGAGGCATTGCAACATCCAGGATGGTGTGATGCTATGTTGACTGAGCTTAATGCACTTGAAAGAAATCACACATGGGAGCTGGTTGTCCGACCTCTTGATCAGTCTATTGTTACCTGCAAATGGCTCTTCAGAATGAAGTTCAAAACTGATGGCAGTTTAGACAGGTATAAGGCTCGTCTTGTTGCAAGGGGATTCTCTCAGGTTGAGGGTGTTGATTACAGTGAGACTTTTGCCCTGTTGCCAAAATGATTTATGTGAGAGCTTTGCTTGTTGTTGCTGCTGTTAAGAATTGGAGTGTTACATAGCTTGATGTTACAAATGCTTTTCTCCATGGTGACTTGGAGGAAGAGGTCTACATGGAGATGCATCATGCCTATGCTGCTTTGAAACAAGTTGTTTGCACTCAGGGGGAAAAGACAAGTGAATGCAAGTCTGTGTCATCCTATGCTACTGTAACACCCCCGATTTATATCGATAGTGCCACACGCCAGTGACCTCAGACGTTGTTGTCCGATGTCACCCAAGGCTTTAATCGGAATAATTAATTTTAAATAAACATGTTAAACAACGAAGGATTAAACAGCGGAAGATATTTTCATATAAACCTCAATACTTTTATTAAAAGATTTCTCCCAATACGAGAGGAGTGTTTTACAACAGAGTGAAATCCCAGCGTACAACTTATAAATTACACAGCGAAAGACTTTAAGAATAAACTCAATACATGACTAGGTTATAAAAATACATATTAAAGTAATACTTAATGATCTTGAAATACCGGCACTTAAATCTGTGACTGCAAGTCTCTTCTTCAATTTGTTTACTTCGAGTCCTCGGGAACCGACCACTGATGTGCCGTATAGGACGGATGACATCAGCCAACCATGCAAGGAATAAAACCCAGTTGGTTAGTCTAATGAAAGACTATGCAAGGGTGAAAACAGATGGTTCTAGTGATCGTAACCGTTTACTATCATTGTCCCTCGAATAACAACCGAAGGAACGATATATAACCCGGAACTTTCACAGAATGATTAAGGTTTAGACATGCACTAAAAGAAGACTCCAAGGAATTGGGTCTTAAGGGAAACGTATGAAGAGAAGACTCCAAAAGATTGAGTCTTACGGGAAATTATGACAAATGTTTGGGAACATTATAATTTCACACAAGCGTTTAAAAAGACTTGACCATTTGGGTCCACGACCAACCTCACCGCGTAATGCGAATTCAGATTTGGAAGGAGGACTTACTCTAATCGAAGTCCAGGCGAGTTTCCAAGTTGTACTCCTCGCCCGATGGTATATTAATTATGTGCATAATCGCACTTATCTTATTTAATTCCAAAACACACATTTACATTATAAGCTTTTATCATATAAATATATCATCTCGAGTAACTACGAAAGTTTACCATATCGAGTGACTACGAAAGTTTATGATCTCGAGTGACTACGAAAGTTTAACACAGGGTGACATTACGCCACCCAATGGCACTAGCAAGGATGCTGAACACTTCTTATCCTTACAAGTAGATAAGAAGCAATGAGTCATGATCTGGAAAGCCTTAGAGAATTGTTATACTAATACTAAGTTATAAAGAAATGATTAATCCTCATAATGAATTAACGTTCCTACGAATACTTGTGCTAATCTAGCATTTAAGTTTACATTTAAATCCACAACAAAATCATTACAGTCATCACAAATATAAGCATTGTTTCTAGCAATATATACAACCTATTATAATATCACATTTTAATCGTATCAAATACGTTTATCAAATCTGTTCCCAAACGAAAACAACAGTTCACTCCTATTTAATTAACAATTAAAAGCAATTGATAATTAATAGAATATGGAATGATTAAGCAAGATCGAACCGCCACTTGCCTTAGACTAGACGAACGATTGAGCGACGGTGGGTTTCTGGGTCCGGAACGGGAACAGGAACGGGAATCGGATTACATATTCCGGCGGGGACTCCTTGGGGCTCGATTCGCGGCGGCTTCACTTCCGACCTCCTTTGCGCCTCCAATGCAACCACCCTACGAGAACCACCACCTCCAACGAGAGCTCCGACGATGACTTCAAATTTTCCGGTGAAAGCTCGAACTCCGACGACAAGCACCTTGGGAGAGAGAGATCGGGATTTGGAGTGCTCTCAACCCTCCGAATCGACTCCCATTTATAGGCCAAGGAGAGAGAACAACCTGACAAGATCAACGGTGGAGCGAGGGATCGATGGCGATGACGAGCACGTGGCTCGCATGCCCGACTGTGCCCTCTGCACATTTCCGCGGTCGCGATGGGCTCTGCCGCGGTCGCGGAAAATTCAAAGCCCAGCTCCTCTGGGAGCTATTATTTCGCGGTCGCGGAATTGCCCTTTTCGCGTCTGTTTACCCGGGAAAAGGTTTGGCATGGGTTTAAAACCCCAGATCTTAAATATTTATACCCAAACAAATATTCTAAGTCCCGAAAATACGTCGAATGTATTTTATACCTCTCAGAGAAATAATATAGAGATCGAACACGAGCTACATAAATTCCGAACTTCGCATAACGCGTCCCGAATAATTGATGAGAGTTTGAGAAATTACCCAAAAACCCTTACTAAAAATGAGGGGTATTACAGCTACTGTATGCAAATTGAAGAAATCACTCTATGGAGTATGGATTAAAGCAAGCTCTTAGACAGTGGTTTGCAAAATTCTCTAAAGCTGCAGGTTTTGTACAATCAAAGGCTGACTATTCACCATATGTGAAAAGATCAAGTCACTCTTTCACATGCCTATTGGTGTATGTGGACGACATGATCATAGCAGGAGATGATTCAGAGGAAATCAGAAAGTTGAAGAAGCATCTACATGATAATTTTCAAATGAAAGAGCTAGGAGAACTGAGGTATTTCTTAGGAATTGAGATAGAAAGATCAGATAAAGGCTTTCATCTCAACCAGAGGAAATATGCACTGGAATTGTTGGAGGAAGCAAGGATGACTGATGCAAAGCCAGTTGCTACACCCTTTGATCCAAAGATAAAATTGTCACTGGAAGGGTCAAGAGATAATGTTGATGCTAGCTCTTACAGAAGGTTAGTAGGAAGACTCATCTATCTAACCATAACAAGACCTGACATATGCTATGATGTCCAAGTTCTTAGTCAGTTTATGCATGATCCAAATGATGAACACTGGAAAGCAGCAAAACATGTGTTAAGATACTTGAAGAATGCCCCAGGTCAATGACTCTTGTTGTCAAGACATTCAAGTTTGAAGTTGAGAGCATTCTGTGATGCTGACTGGCAAAGCTGTCCAATGACAAGGAAGTCATTAACTGGGTTCTGCATCATGTTAGGAAATTCTCTGATATCCTGGAGAACTAAGAAGCAATCCTATGTTGCTATGTCATCTGCTGAATCAGAGTACATATCCATGGCAATGACATGTTGCGAGATTACTTGGCTCACAAATATGTTATATGATTTGGGAGTCAATATTGATCCAGCTCAGTTACACTGTGACAATCCATCTGCCATACATATATCACGAAATCCAGTCTTCCATGAGAGGACTAAACATATAGAGGAGATTGCCATTTAGTGAGAGATAAAGTGCTTAACAAGGAAGTCATATTGGGTTACATCCCTATAAAAGAACAGTCAACTGACATATTCACTAAGGTTGTAACTTTAGCTCAATATGAAAAACATTTGTTCAATTTAGGTGTTGTAAACATGTTTAGCACTTCTAAATTGAGGGAAGAGTGTTAAGCTGTTAGAATAAACAACTTAGAATAAACAACTTATACAGTTGGAGTCTGTTAGTTCAAGTTAGTTGTTAGTTGAGCTAGCTGATGTCATTAGGTGTTAGTGACGTCATAGCTACAACTATAAGTATTTTGTTCCTGCATTTTGTTCATTTTATCTTGCAAAGCTAATTCCAATTTGTGAGATTTTTCTTCATCTTCTTCTCTTCATCCGAGTGAAATTTTTTGAGTGTTGTTAGTTGATTTGCTCAATCAACAATATTGAAATAAAAACAATAACGGTTTTTCTAGTGTGTGTTCATGATGAGCATATGCTAACAAACTTAAATAAGAAATTTATCTTTAAAATATTTTCTAATAAAGAATTAATAAATCCTTAATAAATAAGATTAAACTAATATCTAATCAAATAATTATAAAAAAAAAAGAGTTACTGGAAAAATCCAAAGACTAAAACCTAGCACATATGACGCGCGCAAAGTTTTATTTGTTCTTGCACAATTTGAGATTTTCTTCTCGGAAAATCCCCGCCTTTCAATTCCAATCCTCTGGAAAAATCCCCGAAAAATAAAATAAAATCAATGGTAGAGTAGAGGAGAGAAAAACGGTAATTAACAGCCCTTCTTCCCCATGCTTCCTCCATTGCCACTCATTCCGAAGCTCCATCTTCTCTCACTCGGCTTCGGCCGGCCATGAGAAACCCCGTCGTCATCATCACCGGATCTTCTTCTTCCTCTTCCATTTTTGCTTCCCACCGCCATTACCGCCGCGTTTCCAAGCCCAAACTCCCACTTTCGACCTTCAAACTCCAACAACCATCTCTCTCTCCAAGTTCTTCACCTTCTTCTCTCGCATCGGCACTCTCCAAGCCCCTAAATCCCTCCACATTCAACCCCTCAAATGACGGCGATTGCGGATTTTCGCAGAGCAGTCTCGGTTACTACGCGGAAATCGCTTCGGCGCTGGTTGAGGAAGGCCGATTCGAGGAGTTCGGCGCAGTTGTGGATGGTCTGGTGGATTTGGGGGCGACAGAGGCCGTTGATTTTGGTAGGCTGTTGAATTTAGAGCTTTTGGCTTCGGGGATTGGGAAGGGTTTGAAAGAAGGGAGGGTTAGAGGTGTGGTTCTGTTGCTGAGTAGTGTCGCGAAACTGCGTGTTGATGTTTTGAGGCTGATTGATGGAGATGCGCTGCAGTCGATTACTATGGAGGTTTGTAAGTTTGTGGATGATGGAAATGTGAAGGAAGCTGTTGAATTAATGGAACTTCTCTCAGGTAACTATTGACTGAATTGCCTGCAGTTAATAAAGAACATTTTAGCTAGAATGAAAATTTTGATTTCCTTTCCTTGTGCTTCTGGAATTTCTCCATGATTTTGACTTATTTATGAAAGTTGCTACCATTACTGAGGTAGTAGAAGCTCTTATAATGTAGATTTATTCTTATAGTCAGCACTGATGAAGGACATATGAATGCTGCTCAATTGAACTGTGTGCTGTATGTGATGCTAGTTTTGTACTTTGTTTGTCAAACTTATGTACTTAAACTCTATTCTACTGGCCCTAGTAGATTAGGTACATTTTTACTTAAAAAAGATGATGCACTATTATTGAATCACCATAGTTTTCTTGAGAAAATAATAGTGTGTCGTAGTCATCAGTGGTTTATCTAAGGACATCTTTCCTGATGGGGATGGTTGGTTTATCAATATAGTGAATGTGTGGATTTTCAAAGGTTTGCTATCAGCCAAGTTTTGTATGTTGGTCATTTTGGTTCTTACCAGCTTGACTCCAAACAAATTTGGTATCATTTGGGTATTCTTTCATAGTTTATATAAGGTAGCTGTCTGTGTCCTAGGATGTGAGAGTCTATAAGCGTAGAGATTTATCCAAGTCTTGTGCTAACATGCTCATTCCCCCCCTTTCTGTGCACATTCCTCTCAATTTTTAACTATTTCAACTGTTTGCAATGGATGACCATTGTCTAATTCTATTTAGGTTTCCAGTTCTCAGTCAGGCACTTGGTTAATCCAAATGATTTGATTAGAAAATGTGTTGACCGCCGCAAGCCTCGTATTGCTGTGAGGTAAACATCTTTTTTCTTGTAATAGTTTTGCTGTTTTGTCATTGTGATTGCCTTTTGATAGTTTTTCTTGTTTTGCTGTTATTATTTTCTGGAAGTATGGATTAGGAAAGTAAATTATCAGTTATTCTAATTGAATTGATGTAGTTAGTTGTTGTACAGCTACCTATTCTATTGGCTCCCATTGATGTGAGTTGATCCCGCTATATGGATAATTCCATATTGTTAATATATTGTCCACATGAACATCTGAAAATCTTTGGAAATACAATCCAATGCTTCAGTTGAAGTAAACTGTCTGCCCTTAAAAGTGTGTCTTACATTAGACATATGTAATAGAATGATACAGAATAAGAATGGGGCCAACATGGATTGTAGACAACTGCTAAAATTTGTTCTCATACGATAAATATTCGTTTTGTTTTGCTCATTCTACATGATTGCTCTGATCTGTATGGTTGTTCACTGTGGGTTCTATTCTTCTATTGATTATTTTTCTAAGAAGGTTTAAATTTATAAGCGTCTATTTTTATGTACTGCTTTATCTCATCTGACATCAATTTATCATGTGCGCTGCTGGATTGCAGATATGCATCTCTCCTCCCACATGTAGAAATACTATTTTGTACAATTATTAAAGAATTTGGGAAGAAAGGTGACCTGGTATCTGCTCTAACTGTGTATGAAGCTGTTAAGCAGAAGTTGACTGGTCATAATATGTTCATCTACCGCTCAATAATTGATGCCTGTGGACTCTGTGGTGATTCCTTCAGATCTAGATCGATATATGAGGTAACTGCTTGGATGATGGATAACGGGTGAGGTTTGTTGTAGCTGGGTGATTTAGGACTCTCGTTACTGTTTATATTCTATACAGTTTATCTTTCAAAACAACAGCAATAATAATAAGATTGATATTTAAAATAACATAGATAATAGTCTTTATTAGTCTAGCTGGGTGATTTAGAACTTCTGTTACTGTTTATATTCTAAACAATCTAGTGGATTCCTCTGGACTGCATGTTTAGTTTAACAAAATTTTATGTTGCTCCTTTGCTTCATGTAGTGGTGGAACTTATTTAATTCTCCTTCTCTCTTCATACTCAAAATGATCTTGAAACATGTATGACCATTCGAGCTCTCGAGCTTGACTCTGTCATATCTGTTTCCTTGATTATTTTGATGCAAAAACTATGTAGAAGAGTTATTATTTCTTCTCTCATCATCTTTAAAGCAATTTGAACATGAAACAATAAATATTAATCATGTCTTTCTAGCTCTATCAGTGATCATTGCCTTTGTCTGCTATAATTTACTTGATTATTAGATTATTTCACTGTCTCGCTGCATGTAGTTATTTTTTATCCTTCCGTTTTGGGTTTTATGCCCCAAGTTTAAATGCTTTTTCTATCCCTTTATACAACTGACCTTATATATTCAGGATCAGAAGTTTATATTAACAAAAGATGTTTCTATGTTTTACTGCAGGAATTGCTCAATCAGAAAGTTATCCCTAATATATACGTTTTCAATAGCGTAATGAATGTTAATGCATATGATTTGAGCTACACAATGGACGTGTACAAGAAAATGCAAGTAATTATGCCTCCTTTCTATCATTCTTTTACATTGTACTGTAATTATTCTCTCGTGTATCTTCCAATAAATTTTGTAATTTTTCCATTTCAAATATAATTTTCAGCATGCTTTATATGTGGTTTTAAGTAGTTTGAAATTCTAAAGAATGTACACCTTACTTTGTTGAAGTCTTTTATTCTTCTTTATATGTTATTTGGTTTTCAGAATCAAGTTGAAGAAGTGCCTTAAATTCTCTTTCGTAGATAGCATCTGTAGGGAGTGTATGGATAGGATAGGTTTCAAGAGAGTTTTACCTTTTCAAATTTGTTGCTAAATCCTATTAAGATGGGTGTATTTTGGAGGGAGCCATCTCGTCTTGACCTTCTCATTTTTTCTTCCTTTTTATTATATCTGTATTTGCTTCTCCCCTCTCTGTTTTCCCATTTAAAAAGCTTTCAATGAGGGAAGCCTTCATTGAATCTGCATGACAGCTTTTGATAGATTTCTCTTATATTTTCTGCATTATACAACCAGCATCTCTAAGTTACTTCCATTCTGCTCAGCAATATTGGACGGGTCAGCATTAACTATTTATGTTCTCTATGAGATTAATATGCGGTAAAAACCGGTCTATTGTTGTGGATCTAATCCTCTTTTAACTATACTGTCCAGGAATTGGGTGTTCAGGCAGACATGACATCTTATAATATCCTATTGAAAGCTTGCTGTCTAGCAGGAAGAGTTGATCTGGCCCAGGATATATATGGGGAAGTACGGAATCTGGAGTCAAGTGGAGTACTTAAGTTGGATCTTTTTACTTACAGCACTATTGTAAAGGTAAATGTTACACCTTTCATAGAAAAGTTGGGGACTCGTGTAATAGCATGTTTGCCTCTTTCTTGTTTATATGTTTATTTGAATATTTTCATCAAATTCCAGGTTTTTGCAGATGCTAATTTATGGCAAATGGCAATGGGCATCAAAGAGGATATGCTATCAGCTGGAGTTATCCCGAATACAGTTACTTGGTCATCTTTGATCAGTGCATGTGCAAATGCAGGCCATGTAGATCAAGCCATTCAATTGTTTAATGAGATGCTTCTGGCTGGTTGCAAACCTAATTCGCAGTGCTTTAACATAATTCTTCATGCCTGTGTTGAGGCTCGCCAGTATGATCGGGTCTTTCGTCTTTTTAACAGCTGGAAGGCCAGTGGGTTTGAGAAAGCTTGTTATGAAGATGATCAAGGTAGTAAAAATGTTCTCTCAGGTGTTAAGAATACAGATGGAAATCAAAATTCACTTGTTCCATCTCTTGCCACTGTATCACAACATGCAAAATTCGCTAGCAGTGTCCCATTCAGGCCCACAGTTGCAACTTATAACATACTCATGAAAGCTTGTGGTTCTGACTTCTACCGTGCAAAATCTTTGATGGATGAGATGAAGATCATGGGTCTGTCTCCTAATCACATAACCTGGTCAGTTTTAATCAATATATTTGGAAATGCTGGGCATGTAGATGGTGCTTTGCAAGTAAGTGACTACATTACTTCTGTATTTTTAGCTTTTTTATAGAATAGAATAGCTATAATATGCATGACCTTTGACATTTACATAAAAATTAAGGTTTCTTCTCAGGAGGACAATCTCTTGTTGTTAGGCTAAGTCTCATTATACTTGTTTAGCTAATTGAGGCCAGCATAATTTTCAATTGAAAAGGCTTGGCCAAAATGATCTGTGTAGTCCAGATGGGAAACAAAATAGATTACTAGGAAGAAAAGGCTGGACATGAAATTAGGAAATATATGGTACATGTGAAACTGCATATATCTTGATGGAAGTGGGTGGAAAATTTTGATTAATGCTCCTAACCACACTTGTTAACTCATCATACACATGCTAGGCTACAATAATGCTCTTTTCACTTTGTTATTTGCTCCTTCTCCACAAAAGTGATAATAGATGTTACATATGTAAGTTCTATTCGTCATGAATGAAATTTCATTATTAATGTTGAAAGACGTTCTTCTGCATGATATCTAGGATTGTGTTGGCCAGTTTGAAAACTATTTGTTGCACCATATATCAGTAGATTAAATATATGATCTTCTGGTACTGAATTTCACTAGAATATGAGTTCAGACTTCTGATTTTTATCATTTTGTATTTGTGAGCAAACAACTTGGAGTTGTCTTACAATGTCCATTTTTTTTTTCCTGCAGAATCTGAAATCTATGCATGAGGCTGGATGCAAGCCCGATGTGGTTGCTTACACTGCAACAATCAAGGTTGGTGCTCCATAGATCTGATCGACATGTCCACGCTAGAAACACTATGTCAATGGATGGCCTCTAATCAGAGTCATAAAGTTAATGGATTTTGTACACTTTTTGCAGGTTTGTGTGAAACATAAAAAGCTGAAGCAGGCATTTTCTTTATATGCTGAAATGATGAGATATGGCATAAAACCAAATCTGGTGCGTCACAATTGTGGATATTTGTCGGTTTCGGTTGCTTAAAATCATTTATAATGCACAGCCACTATGATCTTTTTTTCCTGAACACTGAGTCCAATGATATTCTCCTGTCTATCTCTTCAATAGCTAATGTATCAATCTGCTCCTCTCAGGTGACGTACAACACACTCCTTAGAGCCCGTGATAGATATGGTTCATTTCTAGAAGTTCAACAATGTTTAGCCATATATCAGGACATGCGGAAAGCAGGGTACATCAGTATACGACCTTTTGTTTTTCCATCACACACGCTGTTCTATTTGCTTTTAGCTTATGGAGTCCTGTTTCAACTACCACCTGCTTACATATCCTTTCTTATAATCTTCTTAATGATATCATAGTTTAGTTTGGCCTGAATGGTCAGACAGTATAATCTGATGAAACAATGTTTTTGTTGTTCTTTCTTCCTTTTTTGTCCAGATATAAAGCTAACGACTACTATCTTAAGCAACTGATAGAAGAATGGTGTGAGGGAGTAATACAGAAAAGCACCATAAGAGCAGACGAGTCCAGTATTGGCGAAACAGCTGATACATGGGGCCCACAAAATGTGCTTCTGGAAAGAGTTGCATCACACTTGCTGCAGGACACAGCTGAACGTCTAGTGGTCGACATCCAGGATCTTACAAAGGTGCAACTAACCAAACTGTTAATTCACTTATATATCCATTCCTTATCATGGAACTTTCTCACAACATTCGCATAATTACGACATATTCCAAATGCAAGCTCTCACAATTTGCCTTATATAACAAGTCTACTCATATGATCATACTCCCTCCTTAGTAAAGGTTGTCATTCTAGACACTTGCACAACTATTAAGAAAATCAATAATTACCCTATATTTCTATAATTTTTTTTCTAAAATTTACAATTAATTAACTCATTTCATTTTAACCCAATAAACAATTAGAATTTGCATGAAAAGAGTCAAAAGGTGCAATTTTAATAACAAACTTTCTAACTCATCAACAAATTATTACCTAAAATGACAAACTTTTCTTAACAAAAAGGGAGTATATTATATCAGATGTGACAGTTTGTCGGTTATGCAATTTGCAGGTAGAGGCTCGGATTGTTGTTCTGTCTGTGCTACGTATGATCAAAGAAATTCACTCATCAGGTATAAACTTCGCTTTATTAACGTTTGGAATTAATACACTCCACACTTGATTATTTTCATCAAAAATTGCTTGATAAACATCTTTCATTCGAATAACCATCCAAACAACAACGAATGGATCCTGCAGGGCATGCAGTAGATGATGACCTGATAATCATACTGGGGGTGAGAAAACTCAGCTCAGTAGCCTCTGTCAAAGACGCAATAACTCGTCTGTTGAGAGACGAATTAGGACTCGAAGTTGTCTCTGCCAAGCCCAGCATCCACGTGGACAGATACATTGATACCGAGCCATCTTCAAGCTCAGTACACAAACTGTCTCCAGCTGCCACCAGGAGACCTGCTGTGTTGCAGAGGCTAATAGTCACACGAAAGTCGCTTTGTCAATGGTTGCGTAAAAGATCAGGCGCTGGTAAAAGATGATATTGTCTCAAGCGTCTTTACTCTCTACTACTGATTTTTCTTCTTCTTCATTGATGCCAAATTTCTTACTTTTGTATCCAATGTAAAAATTGGATCAGCACAATAAAATGCACAAAAGACTGTTGTTTTGGCACTTAACACGCAGGATACAGGAGTAAACTATACCTGCTAGGCTTGTGTAATATGTATTTGCCTACTAAACAAATGTGCACATGGATAGGAATACAATGTAATGAAATTTGTTTTACCAAATAAATGTAATGAAATTTGTTATTGCATTTGAGTGTTGCTGTCTACTGGCATATTTTATTTGAATGGATACAACTAGTGGCAGACTTTGACAAAAAGATAAAAAAGATTTTTCTAGTTGTATGTTCAAAAAACAATTTTTTTCTTCTATTTATAAGTTTCTAAAACCTGTAAAATATTAACATTTATTATTATTTTAATTAATTCATGTGTATAGATAGAAAAAAAAATCTATGCACTTTACGTGCTTACGTGGGCGGAGTTTCGTACCGACATTTCTTCAGTGCTTACGTGGCCGACGTCGTACCTTACATTTTACGGGCTTGAAAATTTCGTTATGAGGTAAAAGCGGGAAAAAAGAAAAAGAAAATAAAGGAACGAAAACCTAAAAGAGTCTTCGCCTCTTCGGGTTGAGAGAGAGGAAGAGAGTGTAAGAGCATTTCCTAAACTTTTCCGACTCTCTACCATGGCTGCGATAAGCCGCTTATACCAGTCAACGCTCGCTTCCGCCGCCACGCCTTCGATCTGGAGAGCCTTCGCCTCCTCCGCCGGCTCCGCCTTGCCGGATCGGAGCAAGAGGAACATTCAGTGGGTGTTTCTGGGCTGCCCCGGCGTCGGAAAGGGCACTTATGCTAGCCGTCTCTCCTCTCTCCTCGGCGTTCCTCATATCGCCACCGGCGACCTTGTTCGCAACGAGCTCTCTTCATCCGGCCCTCTCTCTCAGCAGGTTTCTCTCTCTATCTGATTCATTGAATTTGAAGAATTGATTGATACAGCGGTGATTTAATTTAGGGTTTGTGTGTAATTTTTATCCTTTTCTGCAATTAGGCTCTTAGGATTGAGTAATTTGTTGTCCAAATTGCTAGACTTTGGTTCAAACGGGTGAAATTTAATGTTTTCACTTTAAACTTGATTGGAGTTTTTGATCTCCTCTAGGAATGGTGAAATTGATAGTCTTAGATGTCTGAATCTGCGCATTTCGGGGGCGAGGATGAAGGAATTCAGCGACTTGTCCAGATCTAATGCAATATGTTATTAGTTGTAAGATTTGACTAAATGACTAGGTTTATTAGATTCGAAATGTATGATTTAACTTTCTTATAATCCAAGCTTGATGCTTTCCTAGTATTGAGCATAGTTCATCTGTGGTCATGATTCATAGCTAACAATTACAACAAAATAGGTGTTCTATGTCCAAGATAACTCCAAATACTTCATTTTCTAGTTCTGTTCTCCTTTTTCTTATTCTTTCCTATTGAATATTGCCCTTGCGATATTTTATTTAGTTTTCGTGATAAGATAAATATATAGCAATTGGTAGCATCCCTTCACTTCAAATGATTGAAATAAACCCTATATATAAATGAAATTTATGATGACATAGAACCTTATTAAGGTTATAAAAACAATCCAAAACAAGTATTTTTATGCTGATTATTGTTGCTGTGTGTGTATTATTATTTATCTGTATTTTTTTCTACTAAAGCTTGCAGAAATTGTCAACCAAGGGAAGCTGGTTTCGGATGAAATTATCATCTCTCTGCTCTCAAAAAGACTTGAAGCAGGTGAAGCTGAAGGAGAGGCAGGGTTTATTCTTGATGGATTTCCTCGTACAATCAATCAAGCGGTGAGATATGTTCGTTTTGCCTTTGTGTCTGTCTTTGTTTCTTATATGAAATTACTAATAGTGTTCGAGTTTCATGTTTCTCTTTTGTCTAGGAAATATTGGGAGGGATTATGGACATAGATTTGGTGGTTAATTTGAAGCTCCCAGAACAGGCACTGATAGACAAATGCCTTGGAAGAAGGATCTGCAGTGAGTGTGGTAAAAACTTCAACGTTGCTACCATAGATATCAAGGGTGAGAATGGAAAACCCAGAATTACTATGGATCCGCTTTTGTCTCCTCCACAGTGTGCTTCAAAGCTCATCACACGAGCTGATGACACTGAAGAAGTTGTAAAGGAGAGGCTTCGTGTATACAGTGAAATGGTATGCTTTCATAACTTTTGTCTCCCTTGACTAATTTTGGCATATCACTTCAGTAATTCAGTTACTAGATTTGTCATAATTTGGTGTTGATACTAGATGTACCAATTAGATGTTACTTCTGGATATTATTGACTTTAGAGTTTAGACTAATATGAACTTTAAAAACTACCAAAATAAAACAAAGTACTAACTTATGAACCAAAAATCATATTGGTAAATTTTTGAACTGAAGTTGTAATAAAATAGCAAACGTGTTTTCAATGTTTAGTAATATTCATTCTATAAAGTTTAGATTATCATTTATTTACTCGCCCAAGTTTAACTCAAAAAGTGACTCATATTATTTTTGGTTTATATTACTTTCGTAATCTTCAAAGCTCGTGTGGGTCTAAATCCAATAGTTTGTATTATTATTGGTTAATTTTCCTTTTTTTTTTTTATAACTTGACCTGGTAATCAACCACTTTTTCTTGCAGAGCCAGCCCCTAGAGGACTTCTACAGGAACCGAGGTAAACTACTGGAGTTTGATCTACCAGGAGGAATCCCGGAATCCTGGCCCAAGCTGTTGCATGCCCTTGATCTTGAGGAGGCAGAGGAGAAGCTGTCTGTTGCATCGGCATAACACTTATTTTGTGGTAGCATCTACCATTTTTTTGCCAGCATTAATTCTTTGCATGTGTCTTAATTGGAGCATGCTCAAACAATTTTTTTTCTTTTTAAACGAACAGTTGTTATAGTAATTTGAGTTCTACCGATAAGTTGAGGTCCAGGCGGATGCCTGATAGAGTGATGTTTTTGGTTTTCGGTTCAGTAGGCAAAGGGTAGAATTTGAATGAGAAAGATAGGGTGGAAAGATTGGTGAGAGCAATAATATCCCAATGCTTGATTTTGTGATTGGAATAAGTTATTGTAGGATTGACAATTGCCTCTTCATGTACGTTGCCGTTTAATTAAGTTTCTGATTTCTTGTTCTTAGAATTGATTTTGGAATGTCTTACTGAAGTTTCAATTGTGACACTACATCCTAAATCTGAAATGTTAGAAGTCATCTTTTTGTTGTGGAAACTTGGAAATAATTAATGTAATCCTAGAAGACCGAGTTCGATCATGAATCAATGTAACCAATCAATCAACCTATTAGAGAATAATAATGATTTAAGGTTAAATAATCTTGTTGGATTTGTCAGCTGTTTTCCCAAAGTTAATGTTCCATCTAAACTAACTGCCAACGATGAAAGAAGTATTAAATGAGGTTATGAATATGGAGGAACAAGGAGAGCCTGACTAGAAGGAACAATAATCAAAGAAGAGATTGTGCAGTAATGTATTTTTTTATTCAATAAAAAACAAGGTTTAAACAAAGTCTGTACACAGTAGTTGGTATTACATGACTAATTAGTAGTTGTAAATAAATCCAGGAAAAGAAATTCAAATCCTTAAATCTATCTATCTATCTATGCAAAGAAAGAGCCGTTGATCTTCTTGGTGCTTCCTGATCCCTCTCTGGCCGGACACTCCTGTTCAGAACAACATTCGCCGAATCGTCCAAAAAGACAAAATTGAAACCACAGCAGCTTGAAGAAGAACCTGAAAAATATATATAGTTGAATTTGTATTAGTCCCTAAGACCCAAATTCAACAACAAAAGAAATCAAATAGAAGACTTATTATTCTACCATTGAAATCGTATCAGCTCCAGATCGAGTGCGATGGCGAAGGAGACGGAGAGGGTGATGCTGGAGAGAAGATGTCGGAGAGAAGCCACGCGGCCATGTTTCTGTAGGCCTCCTGAGTGAGGTGGACCCCATCCCAACTTATTTGCTTCTTGGGATCCGGGCAGAGCGCGGTGTCGCTGAATCCACACGGCCGCCCGCCAGGCACGCTACAACATTGCTTGGAAGCTGCATCCTTGTCGAATCCTGACCACCACAACAACCATTTCTTACTTGGGTTAGATATATCCATTAATTGAATTTAAACAAGTTAATTAATTAGGAATAGGGTGTACCGAGAGAAGCGGCGTTGTGAAGGAGCCAAGTGAAGGCGGAGTAGTAGTCTCCGTAGTGGACGCCCACATCCGGATGCTCTTCCTGGAGCTGCTTCAGACCCTCTTGAAGGAGTTGGTTGTGGGTCCTCGAGATCTCGTTGACCGCCTCTACACATCCGAGGCTGTCGTACGAGGTCGCCTCGTGCGATCCGTAGTACTTGTGGTAGCGAGGCACGCAACCCAGCGGATAGATTCCGGGCACAATCACGTTGGCAGCACCGTGACTAATCACTTCCTTAGCCGCATCTACTACGGATTGAACGACTTCCGGGATCATATTGTGGACGTCTTGCATAGATGATCCGTAGTCGGAGTCAAGAACGCGCTGGTAGTCGTTGGCACCAATTTCCCCGACCACGAACAAAGCCCTTTCGAGCTTCTTCTTGCAATCTGCGCACAAGTTAACCATCCATTCATGAAATAGAAACCAATTGAATTGATTAATTACACTAAGGAAGGTTTATTATATATGTACCGGAAGGAGAAGGAGAAGAGCACATGGAGTTGAGATAGCTGCGGAAGTATTGGAGTTGATAAGACAGAGAAGATCGTAAGTAGTCGGGGCTGTACTCCACGGCAGTAGCTCCGTCAACCGCAAAGTTGACGCCGTGAGCAAAATCCGCGCTGTTCATCCCCAAGTAGGGCGCCGGAGATGGGAGATTGAACGATCTCGCTGCACATTACAAAAACAGTGTCATAACAAAAACCTAAATACAAAGAAACCATATCAATGTTTCAAAGAACTCTACCAAAATAATCAATCATAAGGAGACCGTCGGAGCAGCGGCCGGTGGGCTGGTCGGAGATGGTAATGCCGTAAGGTTCATAGGTGCAGCCGGTGCCGTAACTGGGGTCCCTGATCATCATGTTGCCGGTGTCGGCGAACCCGTCTCCGAACTGGTAGATTGAATCAAACATCCCCGGGAACCGTGCTTGTGACGTCGGAGCAGAAGCAGCAGCACGGTTGTTGAGGAGGAGGAGGAGGAGGAGTGGAATCAAGATCCACACGTACGAGGACGACCATGGACGAGTACGAGGAGCAGCCATTGATTCGTCGGAGGTGCAATCAAAGAGGCAGAAGAGAATAGAATTAAAGAATCAAAGGATTAAGTTGGTGAAAGAAGGAGGAGAGTCAACCCCTATTTATACATACGGGTAAGCAACCTACATGAAATATTGATTAGGGTTTACTAATGTCATTAGGAGTAGGGTTGTTGTTGCTTCATGATGTACTACGTATTCGATATATGGTAACTGTATCTATACTAGATAGATTACCCATATGGTAATAAGATTTTGTTACCGGTAGAGTTACAAATATAGTATTAAGATTAATTAATCTAAAATATTTTTGTTGTATTTTCTTTTTGTTGATGACTAATAAACTAATTATTTTAGTGGATTTTGTTAACGAAATTATATTTTTAAGAATATATGTTATATTAATACCAAATTTAGATGCCTAGAAGATATAGGTTACAAAAATCTTATAGAATCTAATAAAGCAAATTAATGTTGTATTTTTTTTTGTTGCTGACTAATTTACTATATAATTACTAAATCATATATAATTACTAAAGCAGAATACCGACTACGCCACATGTCTATAATATTTCTAATAAAGTAAATTAATGTTGTATTTTTTTTGTTGCTGACTAGTCTATAGTATTTTTATAATCATTTCTTTGCATAATAAAAGACAAAATATTACATTCTATGCATATTTTTATTCTCTGCAATATATTTCTAATGTACTAAAATAATTATGCAATATTTTTAACATCAATTATTTCCAAATTAAAAGTTGAATAAGGTAGCATATCTCTTCCTTGCACATTATAATTATATAGTATCATATCATATAATTTCAACCCAAATCTATATATAATTGATATGGAAAGAAATTGTTAATAATATCATTCATTGAATGTCAATAGGATACTAACTAAGGAAAAAATCTCAATAAGTCTAACCAAAATTTTAATATTGATTTTGTTACACATTTTTTGCTGAAATATTAACAAATAAATAATAGTAAATTCAATCTACTATATATATACTAAACAAAATCTCACTATGCCACATGTCATCCCCACAATGCCACATGTCATCCCCACAATGAAAATATCCCATGTAATTTTTTTAGAATTTTACTTTGTAAAATATAAATTTATATATAAAAGATTTGTATCATAAATCTAGACTAATTCCTAATTTAGATACAAATTAATCACACAAATGAACTAATAACTTCCTAATTTACATACAATTTTCTAATTTTGATACCAATTAATCACATAAATAAACTAATTACTTCATATTTTACACACAAATCAATAACCAAGATTATCAATACAAAACATGCACAACAATCTACTAAATCTACTATATAATCTACTAAACCAAAACCATTTTATGTCACATGGCACTCTCTACCAAGCCTATAAATTTCTTATGCCACATGACACGCTCATATTTATTTTGCCACATGGCATTTTCTCAATTTTTTATTTTTTCAATAATTCAATATAATAATTATATATAAGATCTTTATCTTATTTCAAAATTGAATACTTTATATATTCGTTTCCAATTTTAAGCCTTAGGAAAATCTTTATGATTTCATTGGATATGATTTAATATAGCTTGATGTAATACTTTCTTTTATTAATTCACTTAAAAATTATATCAGATTATTAATTGATTATTACAATAAAATTTGAAATCAAATACTATAAATTTACAATTAATCTATTATATATAATATATCTATTAAAATAAATTCTCTATTAAAACAAAACTTCTCTATTAATTGATTATTAATAGATATTTTTTTATCGTACTTATCTTATTTTCATTTATATTGTCACTAATTAGATATGTTTTCATTTATTTAATATTTTTAAATGTGAAATTGATATATTTTTAATAATTAAAAAAATATCAACATAAAATTTACGCAGACCCGTGCATGGCACGGGAAACTAAGCTAGTATTTATTAATTTCAGTCTTGTAAAATTTGTTACCAAGTTTAGACGAAGGATGTAGGTTATTTTATTACCAAATTCTAACTTAGAAGATAGGTTACATAAAATCTTTCCTAACTAGTTTATCTCACATGCCGTGTACGGATTTTCGATATTGATAATTATGTAATATTATAACAAGTGGTCATGTGGGTAACTTAATCATTTATAAATTGGTTTTTTCTAGTGTATGTCCATGGGCAAACTCTAAGAACTCCTTTTTGGCAATTATTTAGTTAGCCACTAGTTTAATCTTGTTTGCTAAGGGTTTATCAATTCTCTATTAGGGAATATTTTGAAGATAAATTTCCTATTTAAGCTTGTTAGCATGTGCCCATGGGCACACACTAGAAAAACCGTTATAAATTTTATGAAATTAATAACTTTCACAAATTTAATCTAAGAAGTTAACTTTTTTAGGAATTTATTGAAAACAAGTAAGCATAGATTGATTGGTATGATATATTTGATCTTATATAAAGTAAAAGTTTTGTTGTTGTTGTTGATAAAGTAAGAATTCGAAGTGTACAACTTCGAGAGGCCAGAAACTGACAACCAGACTAACCGGCAATACAACAACAACCAAGAGAAACAAAAACAAACAATAACGAAACAAACTAAAGTATGATAAAGCAAAGAAACCAAGAAATGAGATGAGTAAAGCACAAACAAACGTTGCACCGCCGGAAGGAAGATCATTCTCTATCAAGCCGAAACTACAACTCGATTCATCGTCTAGGCAAGCTTCATCATCCAAAGAGTGTCTCACAACAACCGAAAAAAAAAATGAATTATGGTTTAGGGCCGGCTCCTCCAGATCCGCCGCTTCCAACGCCACCCACCCCGACCTCCTCTCCTGCTGGGCCCCTTCCTCTTGGTCCACCTCGGCGGCCCCGACCCCATCACCGCCCTCTCCCTTGAGGACTACGAGCTCTGGCTGCTCCGACCGTGGTGGTGAGAGGGGAGAACCGTCGGTGGGTGAAGAAGGTCGCAGGGGGCTTGTCAAGGTTGGATCTGATGCAGGGCGCCGGCGGGAACATCGGAGTGTTCGTCGGTGGTGGTTGGTGGTCGCCAGATCTGAAGTGGTGGTGTAGAGGGGAGAACCGGGGGAAAGCGGTTGGGTAAAGGATTGCCATAGTAGCGGCGGGTAGGGGTGTTCATCCGGTCCAGACCGGACCGGATTTTTTCAAAAGTTTGGACCGGAGACCGGACCAGATCTTATTTAAAAAAAAATTCAAATTTTTATTTAATATCTAAAAAAATATTTATACTCCTAACTTATTAATTTAAGGAAAAAATCTATAAAAAAAAACATTTAAACTCCTAACTTATTATTTTTTATTTTTTAAAAAAAATCCGGTCTAACTGGTCCGGACCGGTTTTTTTCCGGGTTTGGACCGGACCGGAACCGGATTAAGGGAAAAACCTGGACCGGACCGTAATTTCACCGGTCCGGTCTTTTCCGGTCCGGTTTTCCGGTCCGCGTCGATTTTGAACACCCCTAGCGGCGGGGGTGGTGGTTGCCATGGTGGCGGCGGTGGTGGTGGTTGCCATGGTGACGGCAGGCTCCAAGGAGCGTTTCGGGTTTAGGGCCGGCTTCTGAAAAGGGAACGTTTTTTTAGTAGATCTAATGTAAAGTAAAAGTTAATTAAAACTAAGATTAGAAATTTATTTTTTTTAAAGTAAAAATGAAATAATATAATAAAACATATTATTAAAAATAATTTTGTTTGTTTAGATTGATTTACATGATGACTTATTGACCCTACCAATTTTTTTTTGGAGACATTGGTCTTTATACCAGATGGTTAAGTGCGGTCTAAATCACCTGTCTCACTTCGTTGTCTCAAACGGTGTTCCAATCATTTTGATTGGTTCCTAATCAAAATAAATGAGACACCATTTGATACACTAAAATGGATCAAAAGATTTGAACCGGGTTAAGTGATAGGCTTTGAAGAGTGGGTTGAGTTGATATGTTTGGGTCAGACTCAAGCCTTTGTTTTACCAGAAGTTGTAAAGCTACTGATAATCTACATCATGATATGGATTGACAATGAGGATTGATTTATGTGCTTGTCTAATGAACTGCCTTTTTGCTAGGAATACATAAAATCTAAACGTAGGATAAGGAGAGGGTCTTGTCCACCATTCTCTTAGAGCATGTTTAATAGGGGCTTTTAGAAAGGGTCTTTTAGGGGATTTTTAGGGAAATTATTTGCTAAAAGACCCATGATGTATTGGGGGCTTTTATGTTTAGTTTAAATTACAATTATATCCCTTTGTGTATATTAAATAACCAATATACCATTTATTATATTAAATTATAATTATACCTCTTATTATATATTAAATTAAAAAAATAAATAAAAAATCATACATTAAATTTATTAATGTTATTTTAATTTAATTATTTAATTATATTATTTATTTAAAATTAAGACAATCATACATTGATATTAAAATCAATAAAAACGATGCATAAATTTAAGAAAACAAAACAACATGAACTAAAGCAAATGACGGAATTTAACGACAACCATACCTACCCTTTACTCTCCCACTATAAAAATTAGTATGAATGATTTTAGTTAGTACATATTATAATTTAAAAGTATCCTAAATAATAATAACATGGTTTATTTGGACTTAATTATATTAAAATTTATAAAAAAATACATAAAATTTCTAAAATTTATTTACAATGTAATTTTCATATAAAGAAATTAAATTGGTATTTATTTTATTTTAAAACACCAATACTAAAATAAAATGATTTATTTTCACTTAATGATACCTATAATACAATTTTTTTTATTAAAATCTACCAAATATATACAAAATGGATTTCTATGGATAGAGAAAAATGTAATTAGAATTATGGTATTTTATTTTTATTTTTTTTAAACAGCCAATTTTTAAATATATGATTTTTAAAAACAAAATAACGGACGACCAGGAATAAATCCTGGCCGTCCGTTGATTGCCACGCGGCGCGCATCAGCGCGTGCCATGTGGAAATCTCGTGTCAGCAGCAGGACAAAGGCTGCGTTTGGCATTTTGTTCAAAACGGCGTCGTTTTGCTTCAAATGAAGGCAAACAAAATTTGTGAACCAAACAAGCCCCTATTATATGTGAACTTGGGACGATCCCGTGAAATGCCCATATTTCGGGACCCAACTTGGGTCTTTTAGCCCACTAACAATTTTATATTCATTTCCCCCTAAAAGCCCCCTAATAAAATTGCCCTTAGTCTTATGTTGTTTTTGCTTTACACTTTAATAGTTCATTGCGTTTTTTTTTGTTATTTACTAAAATCATAAATGTAATCAGGGTTATCAACCAATAAGGGTGTTCATAAAGGCCTACATATGGATGAAAATCTTGTTCAGTGAGTTGATGGTGAACCGTGAACCTACACTGGATGTGAGTGTTGCACCGGTGAGGAGACGATTGAAGTTGTTTGTCCGTCAGTCAAGGAATATCACGTTATTTCATGATGTGGTAGCCCAAAACTAAGATTATTCTATTTCCAAAACTAAACATGTCAATCAAAAGCATATAACTTATATATTATCCTATTTTCATAAGTAAAAACACTAAACGACAAAGGCGGTTTTAATGAGGGATTATCAACTACATTTGGAAATATGCAATGTATAATATTTCAATTTAGTTACCATGAAAATATATTTCTATGAATGTATTCTAACATTTCGGAAAGATAAGACTAGGATCCGGAAGTTACACTCGCAAAAAGTAAACTTTATACAAAACAAAGGTAATAACGTGCTATGTATAAGTATAATGGTTTATGACCATGTCAATATATTTTATGAAACATATTATTGGTATGTGTAATTTTTTTTAAAGTCTTTCAAAGGACGGAATGTAATCTACTATATATCTACTAAACCAACTCTATGTGTCGTCCCCGTCCACGTTCAATTTGCCTACTTATCATCACTCATCTAACCATCATCCAACTTTTAAAAATATAAAAAAAAAGGGTTTATCAACTACAAGTCTACAAGAGCCGCCAAAAATTTCAAAAAGATATGAAAAAATAAAAAATTATTTTACCACGTATAGAATAAGATAAGTTTTTATTATTGTAAGTAACTAGCATATGTCCCCGTGTCTCATAGTCAGTTTGTATCTTCCAGGCCATGTTTTCACTCATAGTCAGTTTTATGTTGCATCGTCAAGAGTTACTAGCAATAAAGTTTTGATATGCGACAAATACGAAAACAGATCTAATACGACAACCAATGTAGTATACAATGAAGTTTTTTATAATTTATAGCAATTTTGAACATCTTACGAGATTTTATGCTTAGGGTTTCATTTTCATGTTTTAGATGAACATTATCATTATGCTTTATCGTTTTAGTAGTATTGATGTTAGGGATGTGGCTATCCCTGTTTCAATACTATTTAGCCAATTTTAGCTATTAATAAAGTTATGGAGAGTTCTGCCTCTTTTTTGATAATGTATTTTGTTAATCTCTTCAATATTTTGTATTCAATTAGTCTTTTTTATATTATCATTCATCTACTTCTATAACCGTCACTACCTACATATCTCTATATCAATTAAATATATACTTTTTATAAACTATTTTTTTAAATGTAAGAAAAAACAAACAAATCTCGTGCAAGGCACGGGTACTACACTTGTTACATTAATGAATTGATTAATTACCGAGAAGAGAAGAGCACATGGAGTTGAGATAGCTGCGGAAGTATCGGAGTTGATAAGACAAAGAAGATCGTAAGCGTGGGAAGTAGAAATTGGTTCAATATTTTTATGTTTAATGGGCCGAACAAATAAAGAAGAGAGAAAGCCCAAATAACAAAAGCCCATTAGCTACACTCTCTCACCCTCATTTAGAAACCTTAATCATTCCCTATATATACTCCCAAGAAGCAAGGAAAATCCCTATATATACTCCCAAGAGGCAAGGAAAAGAGGACTTTTTCCCTTCTAGCAAAATCACACAACAAAAAGAAAGAGAGGAAGATTGGGGAGCAAGAAACTTCATCTTCCTCCATTACCCCACCCGTCATTGTTGCTCCAACCACTTGAATTTGCCATTTGTCCACCCGATTTCACTCCAATTACTCTCTTTTTTTTCTCGCAATTCAACCCTCAACTAAAGGATCCTTACGACTCAAGCTAAATTTGGCCATAATTCTCTCTTATCTCCTCTTTTCAACTTTCATACGCTTTGTTTCAGATAGATCTTGACTTGGGCATCGAAGTGCCTTTCCCCGGAAGCCCCACTAAGATCCATCTCGGTTTGTGAAAGAGAGAAGGTCAAACGAAGAGAGTTTAGCCCAACATCATGATCTTTCGAAGAAAGAAAGTCTGGAAGCCATCTACGCGAAGCCCTTCAAAGAAACAAGAATCAGAGCACGTCCCTTAGCAAATTGAAGGGGAAAGGTCGAAACCCGCGAGGTGGACGTGTTGGCCTCCTCGCGAAGTCGGGTTTCAACAGTAAGTATTCGGGGAAAGGTCTCTCTTACGTGTCGTTCATCTAAGTATGCCACATCATCAAATAACTATGTATATTTACCTATTCATCTTTATTCTATTTATAATTTTATTTATCTTTTATTTATATAAATTTCCTAATTTACGATCCCAAAATATTATAAAGAATATGAAATATATTACTTTCCTTTACTAATTCTATGTGTCACATACTTAATTAGTGTTCGTAATATAAGTATGTCATTACCAAAAACAAGATAACCTAATATATTTTAAGTTAAATCATTGTGATCTCATTTATCATTTATTCGTTTTCATGTTATTAGTTATCACTCAAGGCATTTAACGTTTGGTGAGTGTGAGTGGTATACCGTAAATGTATATATAGTGGGTGATGTTCTGAAAAATCCCAGCAATTTTCTATAAATTACCCTAAATTTTATATTCGAGGAAATCTTTGGATTTGTTTTTGGAGGATCGTCGGAGTGAACTACTTTTTTCCTTATATTTGAAGAAGTATCATAAGAATCATAAATCTGTGCATTGCTATAAGCAACCCTTACATTTAAAACGAAATATAAGTTTCTAAATCGTTGGTTAATCAACTATAGTTTTTAATCTTGCATCACTTGAAAAATTGAATAATTTTAATTTCAGTATAGATATATAGAATTATATGGTGGATTATATTAAAAATGTGTTGTTATAAATTATATATGGTGGATTATATTAAAAGTATTTAATTATCTAGGTTATATAAATTGTAGGAATATATAAATCAACCATTATAGATAAAGAATGATTTTTGTAAGATTGTCATCATAACTATATTAAATTAGAATAGATAGAGAATGGTTTTGTAGGATTTTATAAAGAAATAAAACTTGGGTTATAATCAATAACTATCTTTACAATTGTTATAAAAAAATAAGTATTATTATTTGCAATTATAATCATATAATTATTAGTATTTTTTTATATATATATTAAGCATTTAGATGCTAATTCATTTGAATGCAAATCAACAGTTTAATTTAAGTCATATATTACACCCAAAAAATAATTAAGTCATATATAACCTTCGTCAAGTTAGATGTTATTGTTTATTTCATAGGCATTTGATGCAGAATTAAGTAGTTCGATATCATTGATTCATTTTGAGAAGAGAAGGAAGAGAATTATTTTCTCACATATTTTCTTTATGTAAATTAATAACATCATAATATAAGTCTTCATAGCTCCGGTGTTCATACTGGTACGAATAAAATAACTCCAATTCCAAGTGGACCTTCATATTCTTTATCTGGTCAATTCTTAGATATCGCATTGTTTAAGCCGATTGATGAGATTCTAGATATCAACAAGATAATTTTATAAATCTATTTACATTTGTTATTAGTAGTTATAATATTTAATGTTAGAAATATGATTGGGTTTCCCTCAATGTTATCTTATTTTGCAGTCATGTAAATGCATCACTATTGTTACGGTAGAGGACATTGACAACAGATTTGGATGGCATTATCATTCGTGCAAGCAATGTAAAACGAAGGTTTGACCCGAAAGGGGATCAATTCCATTGCGTCAAATGTGAAAGCATTGTCAAATTCGTCATTCCTGAGTATTTAATGTAAACTCAAAATAATATAAACATAATAATAATTGTATTATTATTCTAAAAATACATTTTATGTAATGCAGGTTTAAGGTTACATTACATTGAAAGATGTGGCATGACATATTTTGTTATATTTGATAGAGATGTCAAAAGTGGGTTAACAAATCTGTAACTGAAGTTCTGAAATCGACTGCTAAGGTAGTAATTTATACACTTATTTTGTACACAAGTTATACATTATTTGTAGTGTGCAATCATACATACATACTTTTTATTAGAAAAATAACTTCGTTTGTGTACCAAAATTGGCATGATATATAATACAACAAATAAAAATTAGAGATTTACTTTTATATGATACTACATTATGTTCCTGGCCAATTTGTCATATACTTACCTTACTTTTTTATTCTATTAATTTATTTCCTAATGTACAATATATGATGATAGCAGCATGCTGAAGAAATCAAAGTGTTCATTGTGAAGACTTTTTATTCAGGATTGATATTGATATGAGGGTCAAGTTGTATGAACATAGTCGTGGATTCACTGTTTCTAGGGGTGTTCATCCGGTTTGGACCGGACCGGATTTTTCAAAAGTGTGGACCGGAGACGGGACCGGTCTTATTCGGTCCGGTCTATGACGGGATTAGACCGGAATTTTAAAAAATAAAATTATTTAAACTCCTATTAATATCAAAAAAAAATATCTAAAAAACTTTTAAACTCCTCATTATTAATTTAAGGAAAATATCTAAAAAATATAACATTAAAACTCCTAACTTTTTATTTATTTTTTTTTAATAAAAACAAACAGTCCAACCGGCCTGGACCGATTTTTCCGGGTTTGGACCAGACCGGATTAAGAAAAATATCCGGACCGGAGACCGGACCGTAATTTCTCTGGAACATTAACTTGGGAAAACAACTGACAAATCCAACAAGATTATTTAACCTAAAATCATTTATTCTATAATAGGTTGATTGGTTACATTGATTTACGATTGAAACCTTCAGTCTCTTATTATACACCTATTTTTGAATCTCCACAACAAAGGACGATAATTAACATTTGATATTTAGGATATAATTAGTAGATTGACTCGTGTCTTGCATGGGTTTTTATAATAAAAAAGTATATGTAATAATATTAAATAAATAATGGTAATTAACTATTATAAAATAAAACCAACAAAATTAACACCAATAACGTCATAATAATAACGATGAATATCAAATAAATCCTCCAAAACAAAATAAAAAAATTGTAAGATAATAATGTTGGTAAAGTGAAAATCAGAATAAGTTTTATGTAAGAATTAATAACTTGTATGTCATTTACACACACTAGTTCTCCTTCTCTTTCTTCACCAATTTCTTCATCAATTTCTTGGTATGTAAAGTATAAAGTTGGTCTTATGCACCATCTTCTTCATTATCATCTTCAAACAATAGGTATCATTAGAGCGCTTGGAAGTAGTGAGCATTTCATTAGACGACACAATGGATTGTTCGGGCTCAGACGGCTGATGTGACATTGTTCTAAAATTAAATATAAGTGTATAAGTATTAGTTAATGAAATATATATATTGTGTTATATATATATGTTATATAGGAACAATATAGTAAATACTGATTATCCGAAATCAACTTTTTGAGTTCAACAATCAAAGTTGGATCGTCAGTCATATTGAAAACAATTAGGGCTGTTCAAAAGTGGCCCGGACGGACCGGAAAAGACGGGACCGGACCAGAGAAATTACGGTCCGGTCTCCGGTCCGGATATTTTCCTTAATTTGGTCCGGTCCAAACCCGGAAAAATCGGTCCAGGCCGGTTGGACTGTTTTTTTTATTAAAAAAAAAATAAATAAATAAAAAAGTTAGGAGTTTTAATGTTATATTTTTTAGATATTTTCCTTAAATTAATAAGTGAGGAGTTTAAATGTTTTTAGATATTTTTTAAGATATTAAATAGGAGTTTAAATAATTTTATTTTTTAAAATTCCGGTCTAATCCCGTCATAGACCGGACCGAATAAGACCGGTCCGGTCTCGGTCCACACTTTTGAAAAAATCCGGTCCGGTCCAAAACGGATGAACACCCCTAGAAACAGTGAATCCACGACTATGTTCATACAACTTGACCTCATATCAATATCAATCCTGAATAAAAAGTCTTCACACTGAACACTTTAATTTCTTCAGGCATGCTGCTATCATCCATATATTGTACATTAGGAAATAAATTTAATAGAATAAAAAAAGTAAGGTAAGTATATGACAAATTAGGCCAGGAACATAATGTAGTATCATTATAAAAGTAAAATCTCCTAATTTTTATTTGTTGTATTATATATCATGCAATTTTGGTACACAACGAAGTTATTTTGCTAATAAAAAGTATGTATGTATGATTGCACTATAAATAATGTATAACTTGTGTACAAAATAAGTGTATAAATTACTACCTTAGCAGTCGATTTCAGAACTTCAGTTACAGATTTGTTAACCCACTTTTTGACATCTCTATCAAATATAACAAAATATGTCATGCCACATCTTTCAATGTTAATGTAACCTTAAACCTGCATTACATAAAATGTATTTTAGAATAATAATACAACTCTATTATGTTTATATTATTTTGAGTTTACATTAAATACTCAGGAATGACGAATTTGACAATGCTTTCACATTTGACGCAATGGAATTGATCCCCTTTCGGGTCGAACCTTCGTTTACATTGCTTGCACGAATGATAATGCCATCCAAATCTGTTGTCAATGTCCTCTATCGTAGCAATAGTGATGCATTTACATGGCTGCAAAATAAGATAACATTGAGGGAAATCAATCATATTCTAACATTAAATATTATAACTACTAATAACAAAATGTAAATAGATTTATAAAATTATCTTGTTGATATCTAGAATCTCATCAATCGGCTTAAACAATGCGATATCTAAGAATTGACCAGATAAAGAATATGAAGGTCCACTTGAATTGGAGTTATTTTATTCGTACCAGTATGAACACTGGAGCTATGAAGACTTATATTATGATGTATTAATTTACATAATAGAAAATATGTGAGAAAATAATTCTCTTCCTTCTCTTCTCAAAATGAATCAATGATATCAAACTACTTAATTCTGCATCAAATGCCTATGAAATAAACAATAACATCTAACTTGACGAAGGTTATATATGACTTAATATTTTTTTGGGTGTAATATATGACTTAAATTAAACTGTTGATTTGCATTCAAATGAATTAGCATCTAAATGCTTAATAATATATAAAAAAACTAATAATTATATGATTATAATTGCAAATAAATAATACTTATTTTTTTTATAACAATTGTAAAGATAGTTATTGATTATAAACCCAAGTTTTATTTTTATAAAATCCTACAAAAACCATTCTCATCTATTCTAATTTTAATATAGTTATGATGACAATCTTACAAAAATCATTCTTTATCTATAATGGTTGATATATATTCCTACAATTTATATAACCTAGATAATTAATACTTTTAATATAATCCACCATATATAATTATAACAACACATTTTAATATAATCCACCATATAATTCTATATATCTATACTGAAAATAAAATTATTCAATTTTTCAAGTGATGCAAGATTAAAAACTATAGTTGATTAACCAACGATTAGAAACTTATATTTCGTTCTAAATGTAAGGGTTGCTTATAGCAATGCACAGATTTATGATTCTTATGATACTTCTTCAAATATATAAGGAAAAAAGTAGTTCACTCCGACGATCCTCCAAAAAACAAATCCAAAGATTCCCTCGAATATAAGATTTAGGGTAATTTATAGAAAATTGCTGGGATTTTTCAGAACATCACCACTATATACATTTACGGTATACCACTCACACTCACCAAACGTTAAATGCCTTGAGTGATAACTAATAACATGAAAACGAATAAATGATAAATGAGATCACAATGATTTAACTTAAAATATATTAGGTTATCTTGTTTTTGGTAATGACATACTTATATTATGAACACTAATTAAGTATGTGACACATAGAATTAGTAAAAGGAAAGTAATATAGTTCATATTCTTTAAATATTTTGGGATCGTAAATTAGGAAATTTATATAAATAAAAGATAAATAAAATTATAAATAGAATAAGGGTGAATAGGTAAATATACATAATTATTTGATGATGTGGCATACTTAGATGAACGACATGTAAGAGAGATAATTGCGGCTTAGTAGTAATATATAGATGTCACAA